>CM069875.1:52435940-53698106 GCA_036172665.1 Prosopocoilus inquinatus
AAATTTTTGTTGACGTTTCGTGTGTTATGTTGAAATCGATTGAAACGTGGTCGGTCAATAACACAAAAGTGTTTACAACTTCCAACAACAAACAAAACGAAATCCATCACATGAGACACGAACTTTAAAGAGAGGAGGAGATAAGATATTATAGTATGTATGGTAATCAAACGATGCCCTTTTTCTTCGTGATTGTAAGCGCCGCGCCGCGCCCAATTAACTCTTGGAGTCTCCAAATTTGGAGATAAACTCGCGCGGATTCCCTTTCGGAAAGATCAACTTGTTTACTACAACCAGTTCCGAAATGGAATAATTATGACATTGTCTTCGGAACTGGAGCAAGCTGCAGGAGTCTGACGTAAGTGTTACGCGCAGATTAATGATCCGAGTTATCGGCTTTTTAAGAGTTATTGAACTGACTCGAGAGTCGAAAATCACGAGGGGGGAAGACCCCTCCTCGACTTGTCTGGTCTGTGTCGCAATTGTTTGGTGACCGTCCGTGAAAGAAGATTTGCGCAATTTCTCGAATTCGGGTCCGCTCCAGATACCGCGAAGAATTAATTGCAAAATTCCTCGGCCGGCTGCGGTCTTTTGGGCGACGGTGATGTAACGTATACAAAAGAAAATTAAAATTAAAAAAAAAAAAAACCAATTTGAAGTCGATTAATCTTACTTGCGCTTTCGACTTGAACGACGAAAACATTTACAAAATTATACTCGTTTTCTTTTTTTAAATCTTACGCTCTTTAGTGAAGAAAATAATAGCATTATGCATACTTAAGAAAAAAAATGCAAAAAGAATGATTTTTTAATAAAAATTAAAAACGTTACTCTGCTAATAGTAGTTATTATTATTATCATTACTATTAGTACGATTATTGTTAGGCAGTAAACTGTGCGTCATTTCTCATACAAATTTAGATCACGAAATGGCCGCTGGATGTCGCTGGTCTAAATAATAATAGCAATATATTTCAAGACAGCTAATAAAGATAATTATTGTTTATCCATTTTCCTTCCATTATAACCAAGGAGCGGATGACCTGAGGTTTTACTTAAGGTTATTCAAACCGTAATCATTATATTAAAATTATTTTTATGGAATCTTGTAAGTAAATTTATTTTATATTATATATATATATACATTCATTCAACGACTTATAAGGTCTCGGGCAATGCAAATCTCCTGCATTCGTCATGAAAAACCTCAATTCCACCGCTCACTAATTATAACATTTCGTTATTGCAATGTTCCATATTATAGCAAATATATATATTATATATAAATATATTTCCAATTTTAATTACGTAATAATAATAATAAAATCAGATAAAATAGCGACATCTTACTATCGCTTTTTGACCTGACATTGCATTAGGATAGACAAATTGAAGCCATGCTTGCTATCAAAGCATAATAATGACTTATTATGTAGCAAACCGACTTCAATTTGTCAATCCTAATGCAATTATGCAAATTATAAAAAGATTTAAATGAAGTAGATGTTCTGATTTTCCATGATTTTGAATTTGACTTCAGAACCAGTATACGTTCGTCTTCGCACTTTTTGAGTTTTTTTTTGTTTTTGTTTTTTATTGAATTGGGCGTTTTGATTTTTCACGTGTGAGTTTTTACAACGACAGATTTCACCTTTTAATTTTCTTAACGTCTATTAGAATTATTCGGTTTTCCTCGCCGTGCGAACTTTTCTTTCCAAAGAATGTTACCGAGAAAGATTGTCCCGATTTCAAGCCGACTCATCAGCGAATTCCTATTCAAAGAATCCGACGTTTGAAGACTTCCGTTACGTGAAGATCGTATCGATGAGCCTTAATGCACACCTGTGGCACAATTAGCTAGCCACTTTGAAAAATAATTCAATTGAATTCTCAGAGCAATTCCACCTACACGTACTTACATGCATACCTTTTAACAAAATTCTTGTTATTAGCGCGTTTTCTTTTTCTTTTTCTTTTTTTTTCTTCGGTAACCTCCAGAGGAAGTAAACGCCAGGGTCGGCATTTCTGTGCGGATCGCTTGGGGCAAGCAAGCCAAGCAAACGACCGAGCGAGCAGGAAGTGACAATAGAGTCGGGACAGGAAAAGCATGGTGCTTGAAAAAGTTAAGGTCGGTGCTTGGGTTTGTTTCTGTGTTTTTTGATTGCACTACTTAACGCTTTTTTGGAATACCGATCGTGCTATGCGCAAGTTGCAAGTCACTGGCGTATCAGGGGCACAGGACGGTAACGCTTTGTTTTTCTCTCACTTTGCTTTTGCTTTTGCTTTTTAACAGCGAACAAAGAACTCAGTATTTATGTCTCGGTTAGTTATCCGTGATTTTTTAAATTTGGGGGGTATTATTATCACGGATGTAAAATATTGTGAAGTGAAAGTTAACTGTTCACAAATTCAGAATTCGATATTAAGGACACGTTTCGTTTCACGTTTTCTTCTTTTTTGCAAAATTAAGAAATACGTGACAATTTGTTCAATTTTTCAATCGCATTTTTTCTCAAATAAATAAAAGAGGAGTTACGACCACAATCTCTCACAAATATTAACAATTCAAGAACAACGCGTTACTATCTCCCACTCAACGCGATTCAGCGCCGTGCACCTAGATCCTGACGGGATGTGTAGCAATCGTTGATCGCGATACCCCTCCACCCATGTCATACCAATAAAAACTGAATTAAATTTAAAGAGGCTACAGTTATGACCAGAGAAAAGAATTCAGGCCACCTAGTACCATGAGATCAATGGAATTTATAATTGGAGCAGGCTGTGATATTTTCCAAAAAGTTGGCTGGCAGTTTGAAATTAAAAATTTGAAATGTCAGAATTGTGACATGTATATTGTTTAATGATTGATAATAAACAGATTTGCCTTATGGGAACCCCCCCCCCCCCGCCCTCCTAATGTTCCAAAAAAGGATTTAAAGTAGCATCCATACAAAATAAAATAACGAAATAAAGATTGTAGAAAGTCACATAATTAGAATATGTAGAAAGTATGAGCATAACCTCAAATATGACAACTGTCAATTTATTATTTATTTCTCATTGTATCCAACCACACAGCATAATATACCACCCAATCACAGCCTCCTCTAATTACGAATTCCGTTGATCACTCGGTACTTGTACTAAGGGCGGAATGCTAAAAAAAAGGTTGGGCTTAAACTGATCACAATTCCGCATTACCAAAAAAAATACAGGCTCTATAGTAGTTTAAGAAATAAAAAAAAAAAAAAACTAAAAATACAAAGGTTTCGAAAAATTTGTAGCTGAAGATTTGTAGATGAAGATTTCAATTCTTTTTTTTTTTTTAGAAAAATTGGCTGCCCGTTCTAAACCGTGACTCCTTAAAGATTGAAGATAGGCAACCAATTCTACTTCCGTGCTGCTAAAATGCCTACATCACGAAAAACCCGATTTTTTATTTGATGGGTTGCCTATTCTAAAGGAGAAAAGAATTCAGGTCACATAGTGCTTAGCGCTTTTTACGCCGAATGTACTATTTACTCCCGCCACCTTTTCGCGGCTCAGATGCATCGAATTATTGTTGAGTGGGAGGGGAAAGAATGCAATGCCAGCGTTCGCACTTCACAAACATTTTTATGAACGAGACTGATAGCTACACTCCGAAGGTTAAATTTTCGTACCGCTTGCGGAACAAGTGGCCTGAATTCGCCTCCCTGGTTATGATTTATACAAGCAGAAACATCGCCCTACAACCCTCTGCTAAATGGCTAGAAGTAGTCATTTCTAAAAATCAGCTGCCAGCATGATATGAGTCATAAACATTTGCTCGGACTACTTGCCTAGCGTTACACAAGCTAAATCGAACATCTGGATATTCCCGTTGATATTAGGTCACTCAAATCATATAAATACCGTTCGACAATTGTTGACGATGATCTACAATAATTCTAGCTAGCGCTGGTACTTGGAACTCTTTCATAACCGACTGTAAGTGTGGCTCTTTTTGTCATGTAAGTTGTCATTACATTTCCAATAAATGTAATTATCTGATTTTAAGTCTCTCGATAAATTTATCTGCCCTTACGCTCGATTTCTACACCTCCTGATAAATTTATCTGCCAGGTAATATCCTCGGAAACTATTATCGATGCAATAGTTTCCAAGAATAATACCTGGCAGATAAATTTATCAGGAGGTGAAGAAATCGAGCATCTGGATAATAAATTTAAAAAAAGAAATGGTTGCAAATCTTTTTTGAATGCAGTGGATCCCTCGAGCATCGCCTGTACAGCTGTTTCAGTCCTATTTGGGGCCTCGTCAGAAGAAGAATAAATTTCTAAAGAGGTCGATAGATCGGGCCTAAATCTAAGTACGTCTCTCAACCTCTAAAGTTACTGTAACATCTGAAGTGAAGACTGATAACCAGTAGTGGCGACTGGGATGGAGGGGGGGGTAGAAGGGTAATTGCCCCCCCCCCCCCCCCGAAATTTTTCAGTATTCAAAACAAAGACATTCATCTCCTTATTTTTAATAAATTTTTAATAAAATATAAGTCAGGGACGAATCTTTGATAATCAGTGACTATTGAATGAAGTTTATTGCTTGCGACTCGACCGTACAATTTTTATTTTGCCCCCCCCCCAGTTTTGGCACCCACTCGCCGCTACTGCTGACAAATTTATATTTATAAAATATTCAATTTAGGTCCCATCTTACCACCTCCTTATAAATTTATTTTCTTTCCCATAAAATCACTGGACCATTAATTGAATATTATTATATCTGGCAGATAAATTTTTAGGAAGATGGAAAGATCGTACCTTAATTAAATACTTTTGTCGTTTAATTTCAATTCTAAAAACAAAATTAAAAACAATCTGCACGTCTTCTGTTGATAAAATAGTCGATAACTTAAATTTGCATGATTTAAAAATTATTTATTTATTCGACATCGAACCTTATCACACAGTGGCGTAACTTTGAGGGTTTCAACGACTGATTGCAAAGTAAACCGGCCACCAAGCTGTCACGGGCGTCTGTTCTTTAATGGCTTCAAAGTAAAAAAAAAAAAAAATGAATTTTTGTTAGTTATAAGACATAAGTGACAAGAGCTGTCAAATTTTAGGTTAAAAAAGCGCTCGATGACTAGCGCTAAGCGGAACGTGCTTAAATTGCATTGGTGCCCGTTAGAGGTCGTAATTTACACAACAAAAAAGAAATTCAGATAACTTTTCTGAATAACTCAAAAGTAAGGGCGAAATACCGTTTTAAAATTTAATAAATTGCTCGAAGAAAGCTTGCTTGTATTAAAGAGCTTTACGCACAGTTTGATTATGAAACACCCTGTATATTGCCATAACTCATTTTCCTCGCCGATCTTAGATTCAATCCATCCGATCGCGTTCGTGACCTTTTAAGTTACAAGTTACCACTTCTAACTGGCGTACGTAAGTGAACGTGTAGTTCACGCTTTCTCCGTTTACCGCTAGTTTTCGGGCGCTTTCCTAACCTAAAATTTTGACAGTTCTTTGACGCTTTTTACCAAACAAGATCAGCCGTCAACGATCAAGCGGTCAGTGATGAGGTGTTAGTGTTATAGACATTTGAATATAAACAAAGCGTCACTTACCGTTTATATATAAAAAAAAAAACAATTGAACAACGTATTGCCAAGAAATACATCAAAACTGCGTTTATTTTAGTGGAACACTTTGTATATTACAGCTTTTTTGAATTCCTGAGAAAATTCTAGCGTGAAGTGATGGGTCGCACCATGGGTATATCTTGATTGGTTGTCGAGTTATACGATCTCAAAAAAAAAAAAACAAAAGAAAAAACTCGACAACCGCTCGGGCTAGACCAATGATGCGACCCATCAATTCGGGCTAGAATTTACTCAGGAATCCAAAAATGCCATTGCATGCAGTGTTCGGTTAAAAAAAAATATTCACTTCGACGGATCTCTTTTGGTAAAGCGATGTTTAATTGTTTTTTTCGTGGTCGCGCTTTCTTAACCTAAAATTTTGACAGTTCCTTTTACTTTTTAGCAAACAAGGCCCGCCGTGAATAATAATCAGGCGGTCTAGCTTTACTTAGTATAAGAAATCAAGTAACTAAAGGAATAAGTTTCATAATCGAGCTAAAGGAGACTTTAAAATTAAAGTCACAGTCAGATGTCAAAACAAATGCAAAAACATAGTTATTTACACATCGGAATGTGACTTTTATTTTAAAGTCTTCTTTAGTTTGATTATGAAACCGGCCCTATTAAATTTATTAAAGTATTTAGAGCAAGTAGCTTTCGATCATTCATGAACGCTCTGTATTTACATCCAAATAAAATAAAATTGACAAAAAAAATATGTTTTATTAAGGAAATAATTTAACACAAAATGCTCTTACATAAGAAGAAATTTTAAACATTTTTTTTTAATTTACAAATTCTTTTCCACTTTATTTTCTTAATAAAACGTATATTTTGTTTCAATTTCGTTTTATTTAGATGTGAATACAGAGCGATCATGGATGATTGAAAGGGGTTTGAATTAAATGGGCGGTCGGTTTAGTAATTTTTAAAATACGAGTTTAAAAATTTTCCTTGGAGAAAAGTCGACTTCACTTGATCGTCGTCATAGGTCACGTGGTATACGTAGATTAAATAAAGACCGTTTCCATAGCAATAGCGTGTGGTGTTTACTTTTCGGTATCTCTGCATTCTAAAATTAACGAACGAAGGAACCTGATCGACTCGATAAACAGTCAAGGGGATTCAAATTGATTAGATTAATCTAGAAACAAACCCACAACAAGCATTAATCTAATCGCCCATGTACTAATCAATTCCCCCGATAAAAGCGACGATTTAATTGGAAAACAAACAGGCCTTCGTCGCTGATATGAAAATGAAAATAAAACGCCCGGGGCACTCGTGTTCGAGTGGCAGGCGACAATTGTTGAAAAAGTGAGATTGTAAGCATCACGTCACTCACGCTTCGACATGCCATAAACAAACAATTTTTTTTATTTTTATTTTTTTTGAAATAAATTCGCCGTTGATGAGATTTGTTGTTCGATATCAAAACAATGCGCCTCAATTAAGCAATCGATGAGCATTTCGTCATTCCGATGATGAATCAATCAATCGTCTCGGATCTCGATGCTTGTTAAAATCGTACGATGCTCGTCGAATTAATTCATCATCACTCATCCACTGGAATGAGATGCAATCGATTCAGTAACAGAACAACACATCAAGCCCGAATTTAATAATCATTTACCGATAATGACGCCCGAACACACCTGCTTGTTTTTTTTTTAATTTGGTATCGGTTTAATTTGATCTTTAAGAAACGTTTTCTGTTTTCTGGGCGATTCCAATCTCACGTTATCAAACTTAATCTGAGGCACCCTATATATATAACTCGGATAAATGACAAATAATAATTACTGCCGAAGCAAAGTCCTAAACCTCACATGTACAGGGAACAAACAAACTGTTGTAAATATTTCAACATTATTGTAACTCACCATGTACAGGGTGATTTCTTAGTTTCTTTACAAACTTTGACAAATGAAAGAAGATGTAATTTTACAGAAAAAACGTCGGTCCGGTTCGCTTTTGTTTAGAAATTACAGCGATTCAAAGATATTTGAACAAACAAGAAAATTTTACGACCAGTAGCTTTTCTGTAGATGACATTCGAAACGTTAAATAAATATCGGATGTATTTTTTTTTTTTTAATTTGGTGTCCGGAGTACTGTGGATGCTTTCTTTGCTTTTGTTCGTACGTATTTTAAATGGATCACATGCTAGTCGCAGCCTACTGAGACGCCAGATTAAAAAAAAAAAACACTGACTATTATTAATAACCGTTACAAACGCCATATTTTTCTTCTACAAGTAATTGGACGCTCCAAATTCAACAATAAGGTCCTCTACAAACCTTGAAATGTGATGAAAAGAAGATCGAAATTCGCTTTCTGAAGATTAATTCAAATCTATATGCATTTTTAAAAAGAAGAGTAACCGGAAATAAAGAAAATTACACTTTTCGTTACATTTTTGAGATCCTGAGTGAATTCTACCCTGAAATGATGGGTCGCACCATGGGTCTATCTTGATTGGTTTTCGAGTTGCGCCATCAAAAACAAATGAAAAAACTCGAAAACCGCTAGCGCTAGACCCATGATGCGACCCATCATTTCAGGCTAGAATTTCCTCGGCAATTCAAAAACGCCTTATAATCGAGGGTATTCCACTAAAAAAAATTGACTTTAATAAGTTTCTTGGTAAGACGATATTCAGTTGTTTCATTTTTTCGGGAAAAACGCGAAATTTGCATTTCTTTGTGTGACATTTTTCAATTCCTGAGTAAATTTTAGCATGAAATGATGGGCCGCACCACGGGTCTATCTCGATCGGTTCCCGAATTGTACTCCTAAAAACAAATGAAAAAACTCGGATACCGCTCGCGCTAGACCCATGATGCGACCCATCATGTCATGCTAAAATTTACTCAGGAATTCAAAAATTACGATTATATACAAAGTGTTCAATTAAAAAACGTAACTTTGATATATTTCCTGGTAAAAAAAATACTAGAAACTCGAAATTCGAACATATTTGCTCAATAAATATACAAACAATTGAAAAACGGACGGTATCAGCAGCACAGAAAAAGAAATCGTCGACACTTGAAACAATCGAACGTCAAATGTCAAACGAAAACAATTTAATTCAAAACAATTGATACCGTGACGTTGTAATCTTGTCGACATCTGCAAAGCAAAACGTGAAACAATTTGCTTTGAAAATCGCGAGTTCCGACCGCCAAATTAAGAGGAAAAAAAAGGCAATTGAATCGATCGTTGCGACACCTGTCCGCACAAATTTAAACTATTTACACGTAGATAACAAAACAATCGTCAAACGGATGACATCAAAACAATTGAAAAAAATGTAACGTCCGCCAAATTAAAAAAAAGAAACAATTGAATCGTCGAGTCCGACACCGATGCTAAACCAATTCACGTGTAGGTGACAAAAGCTTGGAAAAATTGAAATTGAAAACAACTGAAGGGCGACTGTCAAAATTTTTCAGAAATTTGAAACTTTGAATGTCGTTTGTCAAAAGTGCTGTGTGTAAAATTTAAAACAACTGACGTGAAGGTAATAAAAACTTGGAAAAATTATTTAAAAATTCAAACAATTGACGCGAAGGTAATAAAAATTTGGAAAAATTGAAACTGAAAACAATTGAACGGCGACTGTCAAAATGTTCATAAAATTTGAAAACATTTGAATGTTATTTGTCAAAAGTGCTGTGACACCTATCGGAACTAATTGAGGTTAAAATTTAAAACAACTGAAGTGAAGGTAATAAAAACTTGGAAAAATTGAAATTGAAAGCAATTGAACGGCGACTGCCAAAATGTTGATGAAATTTAGAAACATTTGAATTTATTTGTCAAAAGTGCTGTGACACCTGTCGGAACTAATTGAGGTTAAAATTTAAAACAACTGACGTGAAGGTAATAAAAACTTGGAAAAATTGAAATTGAAAGCAATTGAACGACGACTGTCAAAATATTGCAGAAATTTGAAACATTTTAATGTTATTTGTCAAAAGTGCTGTGTCCTGTCAGGACTGATTGAGGCTAAAATTTAAAACAATTGACGTGAACGTAATAAAATCTTGAAGAAAATTAAACTGAAAACAATTGAACGTCGACTGTCAAAATGTTGATGAAATTTGAAACATTTGAATGTGTTTTTTTTTGTCAAAAGTGCTGTGACACCTGCCGGAACTAAATGAGGCTAAAATTAAAAACAATTGACGTGAAGGTAATAAAAACTTGAAAAAATTGAAATTGAAAACAGTTGAACGTCGACTGTCCAAAAGTTGCTGAAATTTGAAACATTTGAATGTTATCTGTCAAAAGTGCTGTGACACCTGTCGGGACTTATTGAGACTAAAATTTAAAACAATTGACGTGCAATTGAAAAATTGAAACTGAAAACAATTGAACGTCGACTGTCAAAATGTTGAAGAAATTTGAAATTTTTAAATGTCGTTAGTCAAAAGTACTGCGACACTTCTCGGGACTAATTGAGGCTAAAATTTAAAACAATTGACGTTAAGGTAATAAAAACTTGGAAAAATTGATTAAAAATTAAAACAATTGACGCGAAGGTAATAAAAATTTGGAAAAATTGAAACTGCAACTGTCAAAATGAAATTTGAAACAAACAGTTGACTGTTATCTGTCAAAAGTGCCGCCGCCTTGAAATTTACGCAACGATTCAAACATCGATGAAGTCAAGATGATGAAAATTTGAAACAATTGCAGAACAAATTCGAAGCAATCTGTCGACCAAAAAAAAATATTTCAGATTAAAATCCAAAACAAATGAAACGCTGGCCGACAATAGCAAAAGAAAAACACGTCGACAATTGAAAGCGAAAATTCGAAATACATATCTGAAGAAGTTGACGAACCGCGTTTATTTTAGCGAAACACTTTGTATATTACGACATTTTTGAATTTCTGAGAAAATTCTAGCCTGAATTGATGGGTCGCACCATGGGTATATCTTGATCGGTTGTCGAGTTATACGACCTCAAAAGAAAAACAAAAACAAAAGAAAAAACTCGGTAACCGCTCGCGCTAGACCCATCATGCGACCCATCAATTCAGGCTAGAATTTTCTCAGGAATCCAAAAATGCCATTGCATGGGGCGTTGCATTAAAAAAAATATTCACTTCAAGGGTTTTCTTGGTAAAACGACATCCAACTGTTTTATTTTCGCAAAAAAAATTCAAAAACAAAATATGAAATATGAATGAAATCCGCCCGTTTAATTTTTATTTGTTTACGGGCGGCGCCCAAGGGCGTGTTAACAATTATTTTACTATGTGCTGTTATTCCTAATGTTATTTTTTTTTTCGGGTTCTAATTAACACGCTGTAGCCTCCGTGTTTAGTGTCAACATCACGGCAGGTTATTACGATAATCATTTTATTGTCAGAGCGCTTTTTTGTTGTTACAATTTTGATGACCTAGAGCGTACGTACGTAAGGTTATTATCGAAATACTCAGCGCCTAGTGGGCCGTAACTCACGTGTTTTCTCATCACCACAACAAGCAAGGTGAAAAAGTTCAAACAAAAATGTTGTGGAATTCGTAACTGTGTACAGTCGCGATCAAGCTAATCGAAACCGATTGACAGTTCTGTAATCCATCGATAAGAGCGCAGCTAGCTTACAACGGTCTCGATTAGGATGATCGCGACTGTACAATCGGTTATTACATCTCTAATTAATTTCCCAAGTATTACATCCGAAATGTGTGCGTATGTTGTATGTAATTAAGCAAGTACATAACTAACCTTGACTTCGGACGTGTTCAAGAGCGAATTGTTTCGTAATTAATTAGCGTCGCTAATTAACGATCAGTTATTCGGGCAGTATTTAGGACGGTCCTTATTATTATTTTTGTTTTACTACCGCCCGCGATTCTAATCGTCGGCACGTCACTGTCGGCCGTCCCTCGTTTGCATCGGAATGCGTTTTGTAATAATTACAGGAAAAAAAAAAGTGTGGAAAACTACTTAAGCAGGTAGTAGAAAACTGTTTAGGATTAAATGACATAAGTTAAGAAAGAATAAGAGCGTAAACTCAGGCGAATAATTCCAATTACAAAAAAAAACGACTGTTAGATTGTATCAGATTACGAATTAATTAAAAATCATTTCAGATTCAAGAGTTTTCCTACATACATATTCAGGTATTAATTTTTCCTTTTCGAAATCTATACATTTTTCCATGCATGTTGCATGCACTAACTTAAACACGTAGCTTTATAAGCGTAATGAAAATCAATGATGATAATCATCACAACTTGCATAATGTTGAATGTGAATGAATGAAGGTATTTTTTTTTTTTTTGGCTAAAACCAATCTGGATTATAATTCCCTTCTATTTTAGTTATATGTATATCATTAGACAGAGCAAGTCATGATTATTTATCTGTACCCGCTCATTAGCTCTGGTTGGTTCTGAAAATTTTGTTTCTTTTTTTTTGTTGTTGTATAGGTATTTCGCTGATTGACAAACGCAACAAAAGATTTGCACAACAGTTCTTGTTACACGGTTGTTGAAAACCGCCGGAACGATCAGAAAAGTCAGGGACGCTTTCGGTCAAGGTTTATTGAACGAAACCTAGGTTAAGAAATTGCTCCATTTGAAAATTCAATGTCAACTAGCCTTATTGTTGTTGTTGTTGTACAGTGCTTGATGTTGTACAGTGCCAAAATATTTTTCTCATCGAACTTTCTATTCTTTTTCAACTTTTTTCTTCCTATTCTGTATATACAGAACTAAAGTCAGAATGACTAAGTTGACATCACTGGGCATAAGTTTATGATTTTGTTGGCAAAAAAGTACTTTTTCTTGTTTGGCGAACATCGCTAAGTATTTTATGTTTATTTGTTTGTTATAAAATTAATCGGAATAACCAAATTAGTTACATTAATTAGAAGAATTGTAGGTTTTACAAATTTTTTGAGAGGAATTTAATAAACGTTGTACTGGCAGGACCTCAGGGAGGTTTCCCGCAATTGTACGGACTCTAGTCGGAGTTAATTTGTCGCCCTGGTGGATCAAAAACTCGTTAGAGTTTGTACCAGCTTGTCCCCTTTATTACGGAGAAGTATGTTGCTCTTTTTTAGGCAAATCATTATTGTCTAACTTTTCTTACTCACACACTACACTACTTCACCACACTACTTCAGTTTTGGCTGAATTTCAAGTACAAGTTTGTGTTTTAATTACAAATTTCAATTTTTGCTGAGTTTTGAGTACTAGCTTAATCCTTTGCACCTTTGTTCCGGACATAATCGGGCGCCCTGGTGGATCAAAAACTCATTAGAGTTTGTCCCAGCTTGTCTCCTTTGTCACGGATAGGTATGATTGCATTGTTGCTCTTTTCGAGGATTCTGTGAGGATTTGAAAAATTTTCCGGGAGAAAAATTGGGGATTTTCCAACTTAATTGAGAGGAATTTATTGGCAACACTGCACGCAGTAGTTGTTGTGATAGTGCTAGTTTAAACGTTTTGCGACGACTTTCTGGTACGATCCTTTACCCCTCTGTTTCGGACATAATCGGGTGCCCCGGTGGATCAAAAACTCATTAGAGTGTGTCCCAGCTTGTCCCCTTTATCACGGACAGGTATGATTGCGTTGTTGTTCTTTTCGAGGATTCTGTGAGGATTTGAAAAATTTTCCGGGAGAAAAATTGGGGATTTTCCAATTTAATTGAGAGGAATTTATTGGCAACACTGCACGCAGTAGTTGTTGTGATAGTGCTAGTTTAGACGTTTTGCGACGACTTTCTGGTACGATCCTTTACCCCTCTGTTACGGACATAATCGGGTGCCTTGGTGGATCAAAAACTCATTAAAGTTTGTCTCAGCTTGTCCCCTTTGTTACGGACAGGTATGTTTGCATTTTTGCTCTTTTCGAGGATTTTGTGGGGATTTTAATATTTTTCCGGTGGAAAAATTGGGGATTTTCCAACGTTTTTCTGAGGACTTTGTTAGAAACACTGCACGTAGTCGTCGTTGTGATATACCCATGGGACGATGGTGTGTGTCGTATGAGGGCTGCAGCCTTATAGCTGCTTATATGCCATGGTGAACTAGGCATGCTTATTTTGGTACTGGTAGAACCTAGAGGAGGTTTCCTACAATTGTATGGGCTTTGGCCGGAGTTAATTGGTGTCCTGGTGGATCAAAAACTCATTAGAGTTTGTCCCAGCTTGTCCCAGGTATGTCGCTCTTCTTAGGCAAATTATTATCGTCCGACTTTTCTTACTCCCTTACAGGCTTTCAGTTCTGGCTGAATTTCAAGTACAAGTTTCAGTTTGAAACACAAATTTCAATGTCGGTTGAGTTTTGAGTACTAGCTTAAGTATGTTTTGCGACGATTTTCTGATACGATCCTTTGCCCCTTTGTTACGGACATAATCGGGCGCCCCGGTGGATCAAAAACTCATTAGAGTTTGTCCCAGCTTGTCCCCTTTGTTACGGACAGGTATGATTGCATTGTTGCTCTTTTCAAGGATTCTGTGAGGATTTGAAAAATTTTCCGGGGATTTTCCAACAGTTCTGGGAGGAATTTATTGGCAACACTGCACGCAGTCGTTGTTGTCATAATGCTAGTTTAAACGTTTTGCGACGACTTTCTGGTACAATCCTTTGCCTATTTGTTACGGACATAATCGGGCGCCCCGGTGGATCAAAAACTCATTAGAGTTTGTCTCAGCTTGTCCCATTTATTACGTACAGGTATGTTTGCGTTGTTGCTCTTTTCGAAGATTTTGTGAAGATTTTAATATTTTTCCGGGGGAAAAATTAGGGATTTTCCAACTTTTTTCTGAGGAATTTATTGGAAACACTACACGTAGTCGTCGTTGTGATATACCCATGGGACGATGGTGTATGTCGTATGAGGGCTGCAGCCTTATAGCTGCTTATATTACATTGTGAACAAGGGATGCTTGTTTTGGTACTGGCAGAACCTAGAGGAGGTTTCCTGCAAATTTATGGGTTTTGGTCGGAGTTAATTGATGTCCTGGTGGATCAAAAACTCATTAGAGTTTGTCCCAGCTTGTCCCAGATATGTTGCTCTTTTTAGGCAAATTATTATCGTCTAACTTTTCTTACTCCCTTACAGGCTTTCAGTTTTGGCTGAATCTCACGTACAAGTTTCAGTTTTAAATACAAATTTCAATTTTGGCTGAGTTTTGAGTACTAGTTTAAGTACGTTTTGCGACTATCCTTTGCCCCTTTGGTACGGACATAATCTGGTGCCCTGGTGGATAAAACTCATTAGAATTTGTACCAGCTTGTCCGGTCTGTTGATTGCATTGTTGCTCTTTTCGAGGATTCTGTGAGGATTTGAAAAATTTTCCGGGAATAAAATTGAATTAGAGTATTATGATTAGAATTCATTTCAAATTTCGCGCCGACAAGTCGTAGTTTGACGAAAGATACAAGAGATGGCGCCCCGGATTTTAAACACAATCGTAACACAATTTCAGATAGATTTTTTTTGTACTTACGCGATGAAAACTCGTCAAATCGGTTAAAAATTTAAATAATTTTGATTTTTGATAAATTGTGAAGTTAAAAATAAAAAAAAATGCATGTCGGTTTAGCAGCTTCGATATTTTTTTGTTCATTTTAATAGAGTGTAACTGTGCAGCTTTTTTGGCTGAAATTAAATTCCATTTCACAAAAGAGAAGTTTTTCTTTTTTAAGGAAAAGGAAATTTCTCACGAAATCTCCGGGGATTTTGGAATCAACACCAAGCACAACAACTATTCTTTCTTCAAACTGGTTTTTGTTTTGTTTTTATGTTACTAGGTACATTCACAGCCAACGTGCACCACTTTCAGTTAAAATTTAAGCTCAAGTTAACTCCGTAGAAACAATTATTATAATAATTGATTCCATGGGAAATAATCGCCCATGAAAATTAATTGTTATATCTACAGGGTGTTAATAAAAAGACCTATACAACGTTTGGCAGGTGACAGTAGAGATCGAAATAAAAAAGAAATTCCAATAAACCCTTGTCCGATACTCAATACAGGATGTCCACGCTGTGTGTTCACACTTGTAGAATTTTTAATTTTTACATAAAATTCGGGCTCGATAAATTAAATAAAAAGCCGACGTTGGACTTGCCACCGTACAACTTCCGGCGCCACCAGAAGTGATATCAACTTTCTTATTTTAAATGCGAGCGAGCGGGCTGTATATTTTTACACATTTGTAATCTACAGATCATTGTTAGTTCGAATGTGTATCACTTGGTAATTTTGGTTTCCATGACAACGAAAATTTTGTTTTTGTTTTTTTTTTTGAATGAATTTTAATTGTAGAACGTATTTATTTAATTTCGAATCGTTTGCCATAATCGAGTACGTGTTATACGACGCGGCGTCCTCCAGTCCTCGATGCTGTGGATACATTGACGTCATAGACTCGCGTTCCTGTCAATCTCAACTTTGCAAAGGTCTTTACATATATTTAAATAGCTCTTTTTTTACAAAATTTAGTTTTTATCTGAAGTATTTTATTTTGAACCATTTTTAAGATTCAGTGAACCAGCCCATTAACCAATAATAAAATTTAAAAAAAAATTTACTTCGTCTCGTACATACGGCCCGTCATTATTAATTTGTGTAACGATTTTCCCTTCTTAAGTGTGTCGGGCATCGTATGCTAATTAATCGTGCTATCGCCTGTAATGATCTCCGAATTAGAAATTTATTGGGCAATTACTCATGCAGGTATATCGTTTATGGCAGGCGATTTTCCAATTGCAAATCGACTCGAACAGGATGTAAAAACATAAACTCGAAATTGCATTATGTATAATAACAATATAACAATATAGTATGTGTTTTTTTTTTATTTTAACCATGACGTAAGAATGATTTAGTTTTTCTAATTGCTCTTACGTCCTGTGCGAGATTTCATTACTGCGGGCGGTCTCCGTATAGTCTCGACCGCAACAGTATTATTAAGACAGTGATTCGCAAGAAAAAAAAAATTGAAAGTAAATCGCAACTATATACAGGGAGATTCAGGCAACCCTTTCATTAAAAGTTTATAGATTTCTCCTCTGAATTTCTGTTTCATATTTTGCAGTTATAAGTTAACGATATGGATCTATCAAAATATAATATTTTCAAATTTCGGACACTTCCGCTTATACCGGAAGTTGCTGTCAACTTTCTTATTTTAAACGGAATACTCCATTTTTTATTACATTTCTGAAATCTCCATGAAATTCTAGAAATATTTTGTGTAACATGTGATACAAGAAAAATTAGCCGTTTTAGAGATATTTCCATTTTTTTTTTTAAATTCAAAGTTGCAATACCTTGTTTATGATGCTGCCATCTTTGTGTAACAAAAGCCATAATTTCAATTTTTGGCCTGTAGTAGGCTATGCTCATAAGCTTTCAGGTCATACCTAATTTTACACAAAATCGTTTACGGGCTGGTTGAAAAGTAACTTCTATTCGAACTGATTGGAACTGTCGAAAAGTCATGTTTTCTTTTAAATAGAACACCCAATATTTTTTTATACCATAAGAATCAAAATTAAATGTTCTTTTGAACAGTATTAGCATTCCCTTACCCATCTCTTACCTCTCTCTTTCTATTCATGATTTTCTCTTTGAGAAATCAATTTTTTTCACTTTTCAGTATTATTCCTGAATAGTGTGCTAAGAAAATTTAACAAACTGAGGTTTTCTAAATTAATTTCTGACTGTAATTTCAATTTCATTTTAAAAACCGATAAATAATATTTAAATACACATCTATCATCTGAACTTTTTGTTTACATATGCCGCATGTATTAGAAGTCTTGGTATGAGTGTTTACACATTTACAAGGAAAAATTTACACTTAGAACACAAAAATTTTTGAAAACTAAGAAATAAATCAGAAATATTAAAAATAATACACAAATTGTTGGTTATAATATTGGCTCTAAGTTGTCCTCGGCTATTATTTATTAGTAATAACTTTCTATTGTGTCTCAGTAATAACATATTTTCCTTGATATAAAAACTTTTTTTATTAACTTCTTGAATTGTCGATTTTTTGATCATCAAATACCTTTAATATGTCTGTGTTTGATTATTCATTTTTTGGTTCTTCGTAGCGAATAAATTGTTTTTTTTTTTTAATTCCTACTAGACAGATGATTTCAAAAATTATAATTTCTCTAGTTTTCGTAGCCCACTATTTAAAAATAATACCGAAAAATGGAAAAAAAATTCGTGTTAAAAAGAAATCGTCGATAACGAGTGAACTATGAGAGATAGGTATAGGGAATGCTAATACAGGACGGAAGAACATTTAATCTTGAGTCACTTGGTCTAAAAATATACTAGGCGTTCCATTTAAAAAACATGACTTTTTAACAGTTGAAATTAGTTCGAATAGAAGTTACTTTTCAACCAGCCTGTAAGCAATCAAGTGCAAAACTGGACATAATCTGAAAGCATGTAACTGTAGCCTACTACAGGCCAAAAATGGGCATCATGGTTTTTGATGCACAAAGATGGCAGCATCATAACCAAGGTTCTGCAAGTCTGAGTTATTTTAAAAAAATTAAAATATATATATATATATATATATAAATAATAATAAAATTAGGGTATTCCATTTAAAATAAATAAGTTGACAGCAACTTCCGGTATAAGCGGAAGTGTCCGAAATTTGAAAGTATTATATTTTAATAGATCCATATCGTTAACTTATAACTGCAAAATGTGAAACAGAAATTCAGAGGAGAAATCCATAAACTTTTAATGAAAGGGTTGTCTGAATCTCCCTGTATACAGTAGGAGTATGTATATATTAGTGCTGGCAACCAAATCGGTTTTTTGGATAACCGGTTAACCGGTTTTGGATTATCCGAGGTTTTAAACAAAACCGAAAACCAGTTATCCAGATAACCGGTTATCCGGATAATCGGTTATTCGAATATCCAATTATTTGGATAATCGGATATTCGAATATCCAAGTATTTGGATAACCGGATATTCGAATAATATCGGTTTTTGGATAATCGGATACTCGAATGACCGGTTATTCGAGCGATGAAAAATATTCAAATAGCCCAACTACCTCAAATTCAAATAACTGTACACAATTACGTATTTATTTTTTTCCACGCATTTAAAGAATTTGAGACAGCATATTTAAAACTCAAATAAAATTTAAAATGTTGGAAGTATTAAACAAAAAAAAAACTGAAGGTAAATCTTATCTGTTATGTTCACTGCCTAAAAAAATGTAAGCGGTCAAGTGGTACAATCAAATCCACAGATTAGAAGAATTAAAATAATTTTAGTTATTGTTGTGAGTAGCCTTTTCGACCGTGCCCAACCGTCTTTCGGAGAATTCAAGGAAAGTTTATTGTAGATCATAATACCATAATTTATGGTACAGATGTTGTTCGGCACCATAATGAATTTTTACAACACAAAATATTTGCATTACTTTTATGATTTGTTGAACATTGTTCATTAAATAGAACAAGAATAACTGACATTTATCTTATTTAACAAAAAGAAAACGAAAACTATTATTAGTGAGTTTGTGTCAAGTTTTAGATGTGTGAGTCCTTATAAATTAGAAATATAGTTAATACTTTAAAATGGAGATGAGAAGCACAAAATTGAAATGTTTGAAAACATCTTCATCTGAATAAAAGCCAGAAACATTAGTGGCGCTCTTGCCTTGGAAATAACAAACTTTTAAACCACTAGTACATACATCGCATTTGCTTCTGTACTATAACCTGTAACGTAACACGTAATTCATAATTATATTTAAAAAATATATGGCCATTGTAAAATTGGCGTTTAGAGATAAAATTCAGTGGAGTCTGTTTTTTATAAATCAGTTGTTGTTAATACCTAATTAACCGATTTTCGAATAGTCGTTTTTTGAATATATTCAAGACAGTTTTTCAAATATCCGAATAGTCGGTTTTTGGGTATTTGAATAGTCGGTTTTTCGAATATCCGAATAATCGGTTTTTGGATATTCAAATATCCGAATCGGTTTTTGGATATTCGAATATCTGAATAATCGGTTTTGGATATTCGAATAGTCGGTTTTAACCATTATTTGGATAATCGGTTTCATCCAAAACCGGTTTTTGGATATTCGAATAGTCGGTTTTAACCATTATTTGGATAACCGGTTTTATCCAAAACCGGTTTTTGGATATTCAAATAGTCGGTTTTAACCATTATTTGGATAACCGGTTTTATCCAAAACCGGTTTTTGGATATTCAAATAGTCGGTTTTAACCATTATTTGGATAACCGGTTTTATCCAAAACCGGTTTTTGGATATTCGAATAGTCGGTTTTAACCATTATTTGGATAACCGGTTTTTGGATATTCGAATAGCCGGTTTTAACCATTATTTGGATAACCGGTTTCATCGAAAACCGGTTTTTGGATATTCGAATAGTCGGTTTTAACCATTATTTGGATAACCGGTTTCATCGAAAACCGGTTTTTGGATATTCGAATAGTCGGTTTTAACCATTATTTGGATAACCGGTTTCATCCAAAACCGGTTTTTGGATATTCGAATAGTCGGTTTTAACCATTATTTGGATAACCGGTTTTTGGATATTCGAATAGCCGGTTTTAACCATTATTTGGATAACCGGTTTCATCCAAAACCGGTTTTTGGATATTCGAATAGTCGGTTTTAACCATTATTTGGATAACCGGTTTTTGGATATTCGAATAGTCGGTTTTAACCATTATTTGGATAACCGGTTTTTGGATATTCGAATAGCCGGTTTTAACCATTATTTGGATAACCGGTTTCATCGAAAACCGGTTTTTGGATATTCGAATAGTCGGTTTTAACTATTATTTGGATAACCGGTTTCATCGAAAACCGGTTTTTGGATATTCGAATAGTCGGTTTTAACCATTATTTGGATAACCGGTTTCATCCAACACCGATTTTTAAAGAAACCGATTATTCGGTTTCAATTTTTTCCGGTTTTTGCCAGCACTAGTATGTATAGAAATTACTGAGCGCGGAATGCGAATAATTGCACCGGCAAAACCGATTACCTATTTAATTTCTATTCCCATTTAATATTCTCTCCCGCGTGATCTTTTTTTTTCTCGTAATTTATGCATTCGTCTGTTTCACACGTGAATTACCACGGTAATATCTCGTGCGCATTGTTTACATGAGAAGTTTTAAAAGAAGCGGCGGGCCTCGCTTCTTAAAACGATCACGCCGACGACATTCAGATGAGAAAAACTATGCGAAAACAAGAAAGAAATTCCAATCGCAAGATGACTTGCGCAAACGCAAAAAATAAAATAATTTAATTCGTTATTAATCCGAACAAGTAGGTTGATAATGATGATAATGATAAAAAAATGAATGCCTCCCCGACGCGCGCCGATTTTGAAGAGAAGATTTCAACGGTGGGTCAGGCGAGCAGACCGCGTTGCGCAAAAACCCGGCCGTCCAAAAATTCCCCCGACCTTACTCGCGTTACCCAACTTTCTTAAAAGTGACAATGACATTTGCTCGCTTTAATTGCGAACATGACCCTGCAGATATATGAAAGCGATCGCCCGCTCGAGATAAGGCTGCGAGATATTGCAACAAAACTGTAACCCCTCCAACAATAACAAACTTTTTTCCGATCAAATTCCAAGCGATCTTATAATAGAAACAAAACATCTTCAACTTTATCAAAGAAATTGTTAACGTGTATAATCCGGTTCGATGATGATTGATGGTTGATTACGTAATAAAAATAATTGTATTTTATTGTATGTAGCTATAGGTATAGGTTCTCAAAAGATAACGTTCGAGGACCAAATTAAATATCTTAATTAAATCTCTGATTGGTATAAAATCAGCTGCAATAGATTTTCGATAATAATGAGTGATTGCGATCGATGTGCTTTAAAGTGCACCGTTATTATGACAATTACATTATAATAACCTGTAACTCTGTCGAGGGTTGTTTTTCAGAAGTGTCGAAAGTAAATTTTAAAAAAACAAAACCGGCTATTTCTAATTAGTCGAACCCCTGGGCTTGACGGGGGGTTATTGAGACGTATTGAGGAAATGTATATTGTATTGTATTGTATATGTAAATCATGAAAATAGTGTGAACATCAAAAATTAAATAATTAATTAAATAGGTAGATGATTGCAAAGGAGTCGCGATTGCTGTTTTTTTAAAGCCGGTTCAAAAACAATTACAATCACGTTACGTTTAAGAGCACTAAGAAAACAATGAAGAAAAACAAACTTAAGATTTTATAATATAATTATTTATTGATAAAAGTATTATCTCTCTTATAACTTATAACCAGGGAAAAGAATTCGAGCCACTTGTTCCTCGAACAATGCGAAAATTTAGTACCGGGACTGTACTAGCCCCGCCCACAATAATCTTTGTCAAATGGAAACGATAATTGAAATTAACCTCCGCCCACAATAATTTTTATATCCGTAGATACGTATTTCGGCAGCTAAGCTGCCATCTTCAGTACGCTACCAACTTAAAAGCACTAAGAAAGATTTAAAACCACCTAATCACACTGATAAAATCATAAAAATATTAAAACTAACAACAATCTAATCATCCTAAAAGATATATATGTCTAAATGTAAGTAAATATAAATTAATATGTAAAAATGTTATGTGTTAATGTATAAATCGGGAAAAAAAAAAGAAAATATGTGAACACCCAAAATTAACTTTTCAGAAAACCTTACAAACAAGAGCTAACCAAACAGCACGGGAATGCGGAAATAAATTGTCCAAAGTCCCGAAAAAACCTCTTATTCTAACGAATAAATAAGTATATAATTCCCTGTTATTTGATACCTAAAAATAAACTATACACCCTGTCCGTTTTTCGAGTACCACTATGGGGATCTCGCTTATCTTAAGAGATACGAAGTTGGTTAAATTAGGGCAAAGTTGCGCATTTTCGTGCTGAATAATAATCTAAAAAGAAATTTGAAATATCTTCAATAGTTTTGAAGATAACGCAAAAAAACCAAAATTTCTGATTTTCGTTTTTAATTTTTTTATGATAAACTAATCTTTCTAGACATTTCTAACGAAGACATTATTCAGACACTTTTTTATGGAGAATTCGAATATGTCATACACTTTTCAATAAATCTCAAGATGGCGGAGAAACACCTGTCAACTTCATTTTTTCTTATGGACGCCATTTTGGATTTTAATATTTTGAGATTAGATTTTTTTTTCTCTTTACAACGATGTATCACACGCGATGGTTCAATCTCATATTTTTGCCAAAAATTCAATTTTTCCTTTTTTGCCAAGAATGCTTTGGAAAAACAAAAAACGTTCGTTTGTTGTGAACAAAAGTTTGACAGTTTGATGATATTTCAAGTCTTGTCTTTACGTTTGCGCTAGTTTTATCGCGAAAATGCCTTTTTCAAGCCAAGAACAAAGAGATATGATTCAAATTTACTACACTTCGCATCGAAATACCCACGTGGCTGCTGCAAAATATTTGCAGCGTTATCCTGAGCGGCAACAACCTTGTTTGAGCTATTTTTCTTTGCTACATAGAAACTTGGGCGAATGTGGTTCGTTTAAGAAACCTAGACGGAAATATGGCGATAGGCCCAATGAATATGAACAGGAAATTTTACAAGTGGTAAACATTTTACATGATTACAAAGACTAAAATACGTATTCATCATTTAATTCTTAATTAGGTGCAACACAATCCATCTGTTTCCTCAAGGGAAATTGCAGCCCAGCTGAATTTGCCGTCACATCAAGTTGTTTGGAGAACCCTTAGAAAACACAAATATCGACCTTGGGCAATTCATATTACTCAAACACTTCATCCTGGGGATTATGAACGACGGTTAGCTTTTTGCACGTTTGTAAATAATAAGATTCAGGAAAACCCTACTTTTCTTAATAACATCATATGGTCTGATGAATGTAAATTCACCAATGCAGCAATGTTTAATCGCCATAATGAACATTACTGGTCAATTGAAAATCCACATCAATTTCAAGCACGGCGACCACAAATACGTTTTAGCCTTAATGTATGGGTCGGTTTATTGGGCGATACGATAATAGGTCCTTTTATTTACGAAGAGACTTTAAATGCTGATCGGTACCTCAATTTTCTAAGGACATTCCTAACGGATTTTATTGACGACAACATTCCTCTTCATCGTTTGAACACCATCTGGTTCCAGCAAGATGGCGCACCGCCCCATAATGCTATGAGGGTTAGGGAATGCTTGTCGGAAATATTCCCCAACCATGTTATTGCTAATAATGGCGACGTACCCTGGCCGGCGCGGTCTCCTGACATGTCTCCCTTAGACTATTTTTTATGGGGGACAATGAAAAATAATATTTATAAAACATTGCCAGCCGACCTTGATGAACTTCGTCAAAGAATTGTCACCACTCTGAGGTACAAGATTAGAAGGAGGGATGTGGCGAGAGCTATAGCAAATCTCAAGAAAAGAGTGGCACTGTGTTTAGAATTAGGAGGTGGGCAATTTGAACACATGTTATGATGTTACTTTCATAGTCAATAAAGAACTGTCTGAATAATATTTTGGTTAGAAATATCTAGTACGATTAGTTTAGCACAAACATAAATGATAAGACTCAAAATAGGTTCAAACTGTCAAACGAACGTTTTTTGTTTTTCCAAAGCAATCTTGACAAAAAAAAGAAAAATTGAATTTTTGGCAAAAATGTGAGATTGAACCATCATGTGTGATACATCGTTGTAAAGAAAAAAGAAAATCTAATCTTATAATATTAAAATCTAAAATGGCGTCCATAAGAAAAAATGAAGTTGACAGGTGTTTCTCCGCCATCTTGAGATTTATTGAAAAGTGTATGACATATTCGAATTCTCCATAAAAAAGTGTCTGAATAATGTCTTCGTTAGAAATGTCTAGAAAGATTAGTTTATCATAAAAAAATTAAAAACGAAAATCAGAAATTTTGGTTTTTTTGCGTTATCTTCAAAACTATTGAAGATATTTCAAATTTCTTTTTAGATTATTATTCAGCACGAAAATGCGCAACTTTGCCCTAATTTAACCAACTTCGTATCTCTTAAGATAAGCGAGATCCCCATAGTGGTACTCGAAAAACGGACAGGGGTATATGTTATGTATAAATCGAGAAAAAAAAAATTATGTGAACACCCAAAATTAACTGTCAGAAAAAAAAATGGAAACGCTCGCGTTGCATCGTTTCTCCTTCTACCCATCAATAAAAATTCGATAAACCGGAGCAGCGGAATGGTGGCGGGAACAAATAGTATATTCCACGTAAAAAGCATCCAACACCAAGTGGCCTGAATTCTCTAGCCTGCTTATAACCAAGGAATAGAATTTGGCCCACTTAGTGTTGGACACTTTTTACACCAAATGTACTGCTTACTCTTTCCGCGGCGGCTCCGGTGCATTTAAATTATTATTGAGTGGGAGGGGAAGGGTTACAGTGCGGGTATTTGCACTTCCTAAAAGTTACTCTGGGCCGGGACTAAATACCAAATTTTCGTACTACTCGCGAAGCAAGTGGGCGGATTTCTTATTCCTGCTTATAAATCAACGTTATAGATTAAAAGCATCCAACACCAAGTGGCCTGAATTCTCTAGCCTGCTTATAACCAAGGTAAAAAATTCGGCCCACTTAGTGTTGGACACTTTTTACACCAAATGTACTGCTTACTCCTTCCGCGGCGGCTCCGAAGCATTTAAATTATTATTGACTGGGAGGCGAAGGGTTACAGTGCGGGTATTTGCACTTCCTAAAAGTTACTCTGGGCGGGGACTAAATACCAAATTTTCGTACTGCTCGCGAAGCAAGTGGGCCGATTTCTTATCCCTGCTTATAACTCAACGTTATAGATTAAAAGCATCCAACGCCAAGCGGCCTGAATTATCTAGCCTGCTTATAACCAAGAAAAATAAATCGGCCCACTTAGTGTTGGACACTTTTTACACCGAATGTACTGTTTACTCTTTCCGCGGCGGCTCCGATGCATTTAAATTATTATTGAGCGGGAGGCGAAGGGTTACAGTGCGGGTATTTGCACTTCCTAAAATTTACTCTGGTCGCGGACTAAATACCAAATTTTCGTACTGCTCGCGAAGCAAGTGGGCCGATTTCTTATCCCTGCTTATAACTCAACGTTATATATTAAAAAGCATCCAACACCAAGTGACCTGAATTCTCTAGCCTGCTTATAACCAAGGAAAAGAATTCGGCCCGCTTAGTGTTGGACAATTTTTTACACCGAATGTACTGCTTACTCTTTCCGCGGCGGCTCCGGTGCATTTAAATTATTATTGACTGGGAGGGGAAGGGTTACAGTGCGGGTATTTGCACTTCCTAAAAGTTTCTCTGGGCGGGGACTAAATACCAAATTTTCGTACTGCTAGCGAAGCAAGTGGGCCGATTTCCTATCCCTGCTTATAACCCAACGTTTTAGATTAATATAGGGTGACTATGATAGTTGTGCAAAACTTGAAACGTGTAATAAGAACTGCGTCCACGGATTGCGTTCGAAAGAGAGGACGGATTAGTGTTCGAAAATTGTCGAAAATCGGCGGTGAAATTGAAAATTTCGTACGCTTGCTGTTAATGATCTTTATTTTCTTTTATTCGATGGCACGGTATATGTTAGCAAAGTCTGAAAAAGACTGACAGTTTCAAATTTTCATTTTATTTTTGTGACATCCTCGAATTTGCAAATTTATAGGAGTATTTATTTATCTTCAGGAGGCGATTAATCGCGTCCACGCGTTATTTTTGTTGTCAAGCGAGGTGGTGGGACAGTAGCGCAACTTTATCGCAAAAAAATTCGCAATCGTCAAGTGCACGGCAATCAGATGTTCTACAACCGCCCTGATTGGCAGTAATTAAGTTATTTAAGCGTTGATAAGATCCTCCAGATTAGTTTAACGAGCGCGAGCGCTTTAACATAACAACAGAAACGATGAATGAGTTTTTTTTTGCTATTCATCTTTAATACGGTCCTTGATCCAGGGGCGTCCGCAAAAAAAATTTCTGTGATACAATGGGCCGTATTCACATCTCATGATTAGAGTCGTCTCTAACTGAGGCCGTGATTAAAATAAACATAAACGACATAGTTTTATGTGAATTTCATGATTAAGACAGTGAGAGAGAAATTAATCACGGCGTTGCTAAATTGAAGACAAAGGCGAGGTGAGAATACGGGCCAAAAGCTTTATTTTATTCACCCAACTTATTACTTTATTCAGTATCGCCATCTAACCCTTCACAAAGTAATTAAATTGCTCCAATTCGTTTGGGACAGAGCAAATGATCGCTTTGCCCTCCTTCCCCCCGTGCGGACGCCCATGGCTTGTTAACTGACAATCATACGCAAAAACGCAAAACAATAGATATCTTCTCGAACCGGATGCGTAGGTATTATCTAATTACCAGAAAAATAAATCACTGTCAGGGAATTACCCGAATGTTGTTTTTTTTTGTCGTGGCGAGTTTCCTGTTTGCCGGAAAAAAAAACAAACGAACGAACGTCGTGACAATTAAGTTTTGGAATTAATCTGCGTGAATTTTGGCGAACTGAAGGGAACGGTCGGTGGTGGGTTATGTAAGTAAGTCGAAAGCGAGTGTCAAATTTTGCTTTTGGACCAACACGACGACCGGAAAAAACCGCTTCGTTTAGGTAAGCGTTCCGATCGAATGAGTACCCTCACAATGATGCTATTTATCTTGTGAAAATTCCTTTCCGTTTGCGCAATCCTGGCCGGCTTCGATTTTAATTACGCTGCTACTGCTGCTGATCGGATTGAATAATCTTGATGTGCGCGAAATAATTAAACGAGATTGGTGAAAGTGCTTCAAATCAAATTGTTTAATCACGCCTGATTTTGCATGTACGTTGCACTCGTATTCGCATAGAACGAATTTGTGCGTTATTTTTAAACACACCCTGTATTAGAAAAATAGAAAAAGCATTTTGTCTTCAGTTATGAAATTAATAATCAGATCGCCACCTTCACATAAATTTGATACGTGTACCAGCATTAGATTTTTTTTTCCTTTGAATTCAGCCTTGCCAGATTTCTCTTGAAGAAAAAAAGCCAAATGTTTTACAAAAAAAAAAAATAGCCCAATTACGTCAAACTCTGAAGTGTACAAAATTATTTATTCTAGGTTTAAAATTAACAAATTGATTTAATTCCAGTAATTTTATAAATTCCGTTGATCGCATGGTATTAACAGAACGTGTTTGAGAATTAAATTCGGCGCTAAAGTCACAGTTAGAATTTTCAGTTCATAGATGGCGCTAAGTTTTTTCTCTAGTTTCATTTTCCAAAGCAATTATTACTGCTTTAAAAATATCGAAAACTTAGTTACCTTAATTAAACTCGTTCACGATTTGAATTAATTAATTTTTTTTAATTGTAATCAAAGATAAATAACGAGTGTTCAATAAAAGAAACGGTCAAATAGGCTGTAGCAGGCTTTTGTTGTCGGGAACGCATGTCGTGATTAACATCATTTGATTTGACAACTTTGACAAGTTGACGGTTAACCTAACTAATAAAAGTCGAAAGCTGCTCCTGCATTCTTTTTTTAATATTTATACTTAATATAAATATACGGTAATTAACGTTTCTTTTTGAAATGTCTTCTTTGAGTTAAAGTGAGGTTAGAAATGAAAGTGACGTTTCACGCTCGTCGTATGAAGAACCCTACGCTATACGTTCAGAATAAATTCATAGCTATCTAGGCCGTTTTTTTAATTGAACACTCGTTACATTTCAAACAAATGTCGCTTCAATAATAATTTATTATTTTGACAGGTCGACAATCGATTTACAATACAAAAACCAAACGAAGCAAATTTTTTGTTTATCTTTTCGGAAAATTGTTGCAATTAAAATGGAGTAACAAAAGCAAAGCTCATTTCAAATTTTCCACTAGAAAAGCGAAAATTATTTATTCTAGGTTTAAAATTAACCAATTGATTTAAATCCAGTTTTGGTACGTCGATATTTCCCCAATTTAAGTTCTTAAATGTCATATAAACAGCAATTCATTTATATCTTCTTCTTCTTCGCCTTAAATTTTGAAATTTATAAACGTCAGATGTCAATTTGAAAAGACTTTTATTTAAAAAAAAAGAAGTCCGCAGACGGAAGAAAATTTCTGTTCTATAGTTTGCATGTTTACTTAAACTTGTGAAAGTATTTTACATTTTATGGCATCTTGTGTCCCGTCTGGAGATGATTAAAATATAAGTGAAGTAAAAGTGGCAAAATTCATTTCGAATTTCCCGCGCCGAAATAAATCATGCTTCGACAAAGCCTTCATAGATGGCGCTGGCGTAACACAATTTTTCGTCTGGTTACAATCTGGCAGATTGGCATTCATTTTTTTATTGCTTCCGCCATATTTCAGATCCACTCATAAAAAAATTTCAAGTGCAATATGACGCCAACACTCAAATCTGACTTGGAAATCAGGAAATAAGGTTAGGTAATATTAAAAATTTGACTATTTGCTGAAAGATGGCTAATTCTGTCAGAATCTTACTAGAAGGTCTATAATAGAGACCCTCCAGATAGAGTCAGTCAGACAACTTTCAGGAAAAAAGTCCCGTGATTGTCAAACTGACAGTATTACTTAACCTTGCTTGCTCATTTTCAATGTTAAATTCAAGTGTTGGCGCCAAGCTGCACTTACATTCCTTCTTCTGATTGGCTGAAACACATTTTTCCCGAAATATGGCGGAACCAATTAAAAATGCACGCCATTCTGCCTGAGTCTAACTAAAGGGTCTCCAGTCTGTAACAATTTCTATCATTACTATCAATTTAAGTCGAAAGTAAACTTACGAACAAAAAGAAACTAACTCATCACATTGACATTTAATAAAGAGGATTCCATTTTGATAAGAAAAATGAAATTTATCAGTTATTTGAATTTCGAAATTAACACGGTCAGTGTTGCCAATCCGAGAGGAAATTCTTCCCATTCGCGGATTTTTCTGTTGTTCTGATGTTGCCGTATTTTGCTACCGGGTGACCAATTGAATTCATAATTCGAGGAGGGCTGTGAATGGTGATATTTTATGTTGTTTAGTTGAATGCAATGAGAAATAAATAATAAGTTGACAGATGTCGTATTTGAGGTTATGCTCATGATTTATGCAATCTTTATTTTGTTATTTTGTTTTTGTATGGATGCTGATTTAAACCGTTTTTTAGAAAATTAGAAATCCGTTTATTGTCAATTATTAAAAAAAAATAAATGTCACAATTCTGAGACTTAAAATTTTTATTTCAAAGTAAACCTGCGTTGCCAACTGCTTGTAAAATATCAGAGCCTGCTCTAACTTTATAAATTCCGTTGATCGCATGGTATTAACAGAACGTGTTTGAGAATTAAATTCGGCGCTAAAGTCACAGTTAGAATTGTCAGTTCATAGATGGCGCTAAGTTTTTACTCTAATTTCATTTCCCAAAGTAATTATTACTGCTTTAAAAATATCGAAAACTTAGTTACCTTAATTAAACTCGTTCATGATTTGAATTAATTATTTTTTTTTAATTGCATTTAAAGATAAGCAGTATATTTCAGACAAATGTCGCTTCGATAATAATTTATTACTTTGACAGGTCGACAATCGATTTACAATACAAAAAACAAACGAAGCAAATTTTTTGTTTTATCATTTCGGAAAATTGTTGAATTATAAATGGAGTAACAGAAGCAAAGAGCTTTGCATTTTGCAGAACTGCAAAAATTTGAAGTGAGCCTTCAAATTTTCCACTAGAAAAGCGCAGTTCTGCAAAATGTTCACAGATGGCGCTGGCGTAACACAATCTCCGTTCGCTTTTTTAACACTCAATTAAGAAAACGCATAAAACTAAAAACAACAATAAATAATAATTATGGTAACGTAGCGTGGAATTAAAAATTGGAAGGCAATAACTCGAATTATTTCTATTTGATTCTTTTTATTGCCCGTTTTATTTCTTTTGTAAATGAAGCCTGTATGATAATATCTATTTCTTGTATAAAATTTGTGAAAACCTGACAGAGAAAAAATATGACCTTGGCGTATTTCTTGGTAAGGCGATGTTCAATTGTTTTTTTTTTGTGAACAGCACCCCATTACTCAAAAAAAGATACGACTGGCAGCCTATTATAATCGAAGGAAAAAATTTAAAGAAATGCGATTGGTTAACAATAATAAATAGGAAACTGTGAAATTAAAACCTGAAAACGAAAAACGAAAACAATTTTTTTTTTAAAGAAAAAGTAAGTGACGTCATAGTCATTTCTTTTTTCTCAAGAAATAAAAAAATTGGGCTTCAAATTTTAAAGAATAATTCAAACTTGTATCTATTTAAAACAAATGAACGACGCAATTTCTAATAGTACAAAGAAATTGCACTTTTCGTTGCATTTCTGGGTTCCTGAGCAAATTCTAGCCTGAATTGATGGGTCGCACCATGGGTCTATCTTGATTGGTTCTCGAGTTGTACAAACTAAAACAAATGAAAAAACTCCCAAACCGATCGAGTTACACCCACGATGCGACCCATCATTTCGGGCTAGAATTTACACGGGGTTTCAAAAGTGACGTCGTGTACAACGTGTTCCGTTAAAAAAATATGACCTTGGCGTATTTCTTGGTAAGGCGATGTTCAATTGTTTTTTTTTTTTTTTGTAAACAGCACCCCATTTCTTATTTTGTAGTTATTATCCTTTTTTTGTTTTCCATTATTAAATTTCCATTAAAAGAAATAAAAATTATTTTTTTTTACAGAAATAAAATCGATTTATTCTAAAATGCTCAACTTATAATATGCGTTCCTTGCTGTTTGAATTTTCAAATTTTATTTATCTTTAAGTTTTAATTATTTTTAAATTTTATTTGTTTTTCAATTTTATTTATTTTTCAATCTTATTTATTTTTCAATTTTATTTTGTCGTTAAATTTTATTTATTTTTAAATTTTATTTCAAAGAAAATACATTGTTGCAAGTTCTTAGCGCTGAGAAAATGTAACGCGTTTCTTGGCAGTTGGGGCAGCAAAGGGGCAGGTGGGGGCAGCCTTTCCAAAAATTAAAATTAAAAAAAAAAATAATTAACTAGATAGACTAAATTTTTACTTCATAATTTAAAACCATGCAAACAAGCTGCTTACAATTTGAAATGATTTTATTAAAACTATTAATTAATTTATTCTTCAAATAAATCCCAACTATTATTATTATACAGGACGTTAATTAAAAAAAAAATACAATCTTCGGCAGGTGATAGTAGAATCAAGACGAGAAAAAAAAATTAATAAGCCCGGTTTTTCGAGATGTCTCATTTTGAAATATTGAATTAATTAACCTTCAGATGTTTAGGTACAAGCTCGTCAAATATGGCTTGAAGCTACACGCTTTGAAGCACGTTAAATCTCAGTAAATAGTTTTGAACGCATTCTGTGATATAATTTTTGCGTAAAATGGTTTTATTAAAATTATTAAGTAATATATTCCTGAAATAAACCTATTTATATACAGGGTGATAATAAAATATCTTGACAAGCTTCGGCATGTGATAGTATAGAACAAAACTAGAAAAAAAATCTTATAAACCCAAATCCAATTCTCAATGGTTTTCGAGATACGGTACTTTGAAATTTTGATTGACACCTTCAGATTTGAACGAATATATTTAAAAAAAAAGCTGTCCTGCTGTAATAAATAATTTTTTAGTTCGCACGCTTAGTTACGGGCCCGTCAAATATAACGAGAAGCTAAACAGGTCTTAATAGTTGAATCTCACCACATAATTTGAGCACACCCTGTGATAATTTTAAAATATATATGTAGTCTTTTTAATTAAACCATATTTCAAAAACATTGAGTATTAAACCAGAGTTTATTTTAGAATTTTCTTTTTTTTTCGTATTTTAATCTACAGTATTACCTGCCGAAGTGTGTACATTTTTTTTATTAACACCCTGTAGAGTGTGATCCGTGATCCGAAAATGTAAGACATATAATTACATTTGTTTACAAGTTTACAAGTTTTTTCTTTTTTTTTACATTATAGAAAACAACAACGTTATAGAAAATTCGTTTTTCTTTTTTTTTTTTGGTACAGCTGCAATGTTTGTGTACAGCTGTGAATTCATAAAGCGGGACAGTAAACTTTCGCCAGTGTAAACCTTCTAAATTTCCGTGTAATAACTGTGGTAACTTATCAACCTTTACATGAATGAATAATAAAAATAAGATGAGGAGATAAAATGAAGGTTTTTTTATATTTATTCATGCAGCGTTTTGATTGAAAAATTGAATGCAAATGTCAAAGGATTAATAAAAAATATTCTATATCCGCACTGTCGCATGATTCCCCTACATACAGGTTTCCCTAATTCTATTTGATTTTCCGACAGAAAAATTTCCCTCGCGTTTATGAATACATGAATGACGGTACGTGTACTTAAGAACTGACATTAATAAATTAATTATAATTACGCCACGACCGTCAGCAAGAAAACTTCCCGCTATCGAAATAACACAAAATTTCGTTTGTTTTGAGATTTGCCCCGCTTTATGATTCCGCAGCTGTACCTACAGAGTAATTAAAATAAAAAAAAGTCAATTATTACATGACGTATCACAAAATCATTTCGTAACTATTTTTAATGCTCCAGAAACATAAAAAAATTGTTTGTTTCGTAAATGTCATCCACTTCAATAAAAAAAAATATATATAACTCGTAAAATACAAATTTAATTTATTTTTGTATTGTGCACTTTTATTGGCACATGAAATTTAATCGTTTCGTAATCGGCAATCAGAGTTAACGATCGTCCTCCTCCTCCTCCTCCTCCTCCTTCCATTCTTCATAAATTAAATTTTAATAAAAGTCTAACAATAAGAAAAAATTTTCAAGGGCTTCTCAGTAAGCAAAAAAAAACCGCTATGACTTAACACCTAAACCACTTTCTGTGCTATTCCTTTACGCTCTCAAAATTACGTGCAAGAAAAATATGTGAGCGACACTTGAGCTGAACACGTGAGGTGTCAGATTTATATACAGGATGTATAAAATATTTCGTACAGCGAACCCTAAATTATACTCCCAACTTAAAACGGATGAAATCGTATAAAATTTTCCAAATCAGAATAACTTTTTGGAAAATATTTGGCACCGCTTTATTTTTGGAAAGGCGATCGATCTCAATCTGTTTATCTCTCTCATCGGAAATAATGTATCAAATCTGTCGGCGGCGCGGCGCAACGAATCAATTAATTAAAAAAAAAAAAAAGATCGCAATGATATAATCATAAATCAGAACCGCTTAATTATCGAGGTAACGAGCGGGTTTCCGGTCTGTGAATGTCCGGCCTTTGCCCGCCAAAGGCCGCCCATACAAAATCATGAAATTAAAAACGTACTTACATTTCGATACCGTCAATCTCCAACCGGTCAGCATGGTCAACTCTTTTTTTTTTAAAAAAAAACTCCAAAAAAACAAAAAGTAAATAAATAATAAATCTTCACTCTTTCGACGCACTCCTGATTCTCCTCGTCAATCAAGAAGGAAAAAAATCGTTCGTCATAAAACCGCTGAGGAAGAATGATTAAAAACCGCCGTAATAGTCCTGAGCAACATAAAAAGAACCGTTTTCGAAAGACGAAAGAGGTGAACTTATCACAGTCTAACGTGCACCTGACCGCTGTCGGAGTGGCTTTCTGACTATAGAATGTGACGGTCCGTTCGCTTTATAAACACAGGTGCTGGGACGAGACCATTACGCCCGCGCACTGTCGGTACAAAACAAAATTGTACCTTCGTTTGAACAACCACGGAATTTATTGTGTGGCAATCGTGCGTTCGATAACGATGCACGTTATCGGGAAACGTCGAGTGCTGATGGCTGGCGGTGACGACCAGAAGAATTTGGCCCAAATTTCGACAGTATCGAACACTCCCCCGAAAAGTCAGTAATTACAAGAACAAGTTGCTCCATAGGAATACCACAAATTTTGACACCTTCATGAATGACACTTTCTTAATAATAAAAAAAAAAATAGCCCCATGGCCCCAGGAGTACATATTGAAAGTAACGTTTTACTCAATGGGGGAAAAACAACCAACTAAATGTTACCACACTTCATCAAAAGTTCTATTCTATTTTTTTACCACATTCTATTCAGGCAAATTTTTTAGATAATTAATTTATTAATTGGCAGTCTAAGCAAATAAATTTAATATCTGCAGTGGCAGTCTATCAAGTAAGATAAAAAAAATAACCCAAAAACTCAATGGATAAGTTATCCATCCAAATTGAAAATCCGGAAACTCGTCCAGCATACTATTTTTTTTTTCTAACGTCATGTTTGTCACGTACTATTTAAACAAATGTCATTTAGACAATTAAATATTAAAATTAAATAAGAAGGTTAATTTAGTGTAAATTAGCAGATTTAGAAATAAATTTAAAGTCTCTGAAAAACAACCAACTAAATGTTACCACACTTCATCGAAAGTTTTATTCTATTTTTTTTACCGCATTCTATTCTGGCAGATTTTCTAGATAATTAATTTATTAATTGGCAGTCTAATTTCTAAGCAAATAAATTTAATATCTGCGGTGGCAGTCTATCAAGTAAGATAAAAAAAATAACCCGAAAACTCAATGGATAAGTTATCCATCCAAATTGAAAATCCAGAAACTCGTCCAGCATACTATTTTTTTTTTTAACGTCATTTTTGTCACGTACTATTTAAACAAATGTCATTTAGACAATTAAATATTAAAATTAAATAAGAAGGTTAATTTAGTGTAAATTAGCAGATTTAGAAATAAATTTAGTCTCTGAAAAACAACCAACTAAATGTTACCACGCTTCATCGAAAGTTTTATTCTATTTTTTCACCACATTCTGTTCTGACAGATTTTCTAGATAATTAATTTATTAATTGGCAGTCTAATTTCTAAGCAAATAAATTTAATATCTGCGGTGGCAGTCTATCAAGTAAGATAAAAAAAATAACCCGAAAACTCAATGGATAAGTTATCCATCCAAATTGAAAATCCAGAAACTCGTCAAGCATACTATTTTTTTTTTCTAACGTCATGTTTGTCACTATACTATTTAAACAAATGTTATTTAGACAATTAAATATTAAAATTAAATAATCAGGTTAATTTGATGTAATTAACAGATTTATAAATAAATTTAAACTCTCTGATAAACAACCAACTAAACGTTACCACGCTTCATCGAAAGTTTTATTCTATTTTTTTTACCGCATTCTATTCTGGCAGATTTTCTAGATAATTAATTTATTAATTGGCAGTCTAATTTCTAAGCAAATAAATTTAATATCTGCGGTGGCAGTCTATCAAGTAAGATAAAAAAAATAACCCGAAAACTCAATGGATAAGTTATCCATCCAAATTGAAAATCCAGAAACTCGTCAAGCATACTATTTTTTTTTTCTAACGTCATGTTTGTCACTATACTATTTAAACAAATGTTATTTAGACAATTAAATATTAAAATTAAATAAGAAGGTTAATTTAGTGTAAATTAACAGATTTATGAATAAATTTAAAGTCTCTGAAAAACAACCAACTAAATGTTACCACACTTCATCGAAAGTTTTATTCTATTTTTTTTACCGCATTCTATTCTGACAGATTTTCTAGATAATTAATTTATTAATTGGCAGTCTAATTTCTAAGCAAATTAAATTTAATATCTGCAGTGGCAGTCTATCAAGTAAGATAAAAAAAAAATAACCCAAAAACTCAATGGATAAGTTATCCATCCAAATTGAAAATCCAGAAACTCGTCCAGCATACTATTTTCTTTTTCTAACGTCATGTTTGTCACTATACTATTTAAACAAATGTTATTTAGACAATTAAATATTAAAATTAAATAAGAAGGTTAATTTAGTGTAAATTAACAGATTTATAAATAAATTTAAAGTCTCTGATAAACAACCAACTAAACGTTACCACGCTTCATCGAAAGTTTTATTCTATTTTTTTTTACCGCATATTATTCTGGCAGATTTTCTAGATAATTAATTTATTAATTGGCAGTCTAATTTCTAAGCAAATAAATTTAATATCTGCGGTGGCAGTCTATCAAGTAAGATAAAAAAAATAACCCGAAAACTCAATGGATAAGTTATCCATCCAAATTGAAAATCCAGAAACTCGTCAAGCATACTATTTTTTTTTCTAACGTCATGTTTGTCACTATACTATTTAAACAAATGTTGTTTAGACAATTAAATATTAAAATTAAATAAGAAGGTTAATTTAGTGTAAATTAACAGATTTATAAATGAATTTAAAGTCTCTGAAAAACAACCAACTAAATGTTACCACACTTCATCGAAAATTTTATTCTATTTTTGCACCACATTCTATTCTGGCAGATTTTCTAGATAATTAATTTATTAATTGGCAGTCTAATTTCTAAGCAAATAAATTTAATATCTGCAGTGGCGGTCCATCAAGTAAGATAAAAAGAAATAACCCAAAAACTCAGTGGATAAGTTATCCATCCAAATTGAAAATCCAGTAACTTCGTTCAGCATACTATTTTTTTTTCTAACGTCATGTTTGTCACGTACTATTTAAACAAATGTTATTTAGACAATTAAATAATAAGGTTAATTTAATGTATGTAATTAAAAGATTTATAAATAAATCTGGTGGTAGCTAGTTTGTTGCTTCAAAATCATTCACTTAAGTAAAGGTTGAATTTGTTCTTGTGTTTGTTGATCGTTGAGAATTAGAACTATGTTAAAAATCTTGTCATCGGAAGTAATGTCATACTATTACATTACGTGACAGAACAAGTGCTAATCGAAAACACCAGAACAATGACTTATGCATAACATGCAGTCCAAGCAGTGCAGACATTGAAATTTATTATTCTTATTACTATTATTATAAAATGAAAAATATGATTAATATACAGGGTGAGTCATAATGGGCGGAACAAATTTTACCAGCATGTAGGAGAGACTTTTTTAAGCAAAAAGTTCATATACACCTACATACAGAATGTTCATGGAAAGCCGCTGCAATAGCTAACTTTTTCATTTTTTTTTTAATTTTTTTCTTTCTTATTTGTATTTTTACGAAGTAACTGAAGATATCATTATGACACTTTCGAAAAAATAAATGACAGTAAGGTTTTCGAGGTATTCAATTGTTCTCGACTTTCTTAAATGGAACCCTGAGTTTCTCATCATCGCATCGCGTTCAACATATCAAATTAATTACGTCTCTAAAATATCATCTCATCTCCCAAAGCCTACTATTTTATAAATGATTTAGTAACAAAATGTTGGTGCTCTCGGAAATCGGCTACAATAGCTTTTTAACTTTTTTATTTGACATTTCATGAAATAGTCGAAATTAGAAAAGTTTTAGGACTTTTCCTTCTCCATTTTATGGTGTATCTTCAGAGAAACAAATGACTGTCAGGTTTTCGACGTTTTCAATCGTTTCCAACTTTTTTAATTGGAATATTATATCTTTTAAGGTGGCACCGCTTTCAGGATGTCAAATTAAGTAAGTCTCTAAAATATTATCTCTCAAAACAGAATAATTTATTCCCGTAAAGGTCCTGTATGTAGGAGCTTTTTTACTTAAAATGTCTCTCCTACATACTCGTAAAATTTGTTCCGCACATTGCGACTCACCCTGTATAAAGGGGTTAATGTGGACGCCCTGGGAGTCGATGAACCTACACAAGCACAACTATAGCAATCCGCTGGGTCTAAATAAATAATTTTAGGAAGTCGATGAACTATGTATAAGTAGTCCCATTTACGAATTATACTTACAAGGATTAGTTTAGGTCGATTTCAGTTACCTTAATAATTTCCTATAAGAAAAAGCGGAGGAAGATTAAATATGTCATAACTAAGGACCGGACTGTTTTTTTAATCTCGAACCGGACAGAAATATGAAGGGAACTTCAGTTAAGGACCGGACGTTTAGGTCGTAGAAAATTTGATAAACGCGTGCACCTAATTTGTATAATGTGTTAAAGTTAAATAAAACATTAAAATTAAAGTCATTGTCCAGAATTTTGTACAAAATTAAACTAAAGTCAGGTGCACGCGTTTTCAATTTTTTCACGACCTAAACGTCCGGTCTTTAGAAATAACCTCCTTGTTACTGTTGGTTCAAGTCTTGCCAAAGTCAAATTCTTGGAGAGCGAGCAGGGCTGCCAGATTATTTTTGAAAAATTTTCTCCAAAATATAAAAGATACTTGTAGGGCAACAAATTATTATATTCGTAGCTTTTCTGACAATTGTTACATTTGTATTTTCCTCTATTCCATTTTTTTTTTTATTTATTTTATTCCAAGGCCATTTTGGTGGATCTAGGACAATTCGCCGTCGCCGATTTGCCATCGCCACTTCACCGTCGCCGATTTTCCAAAGATACAATTTGTCGTCGGCGAATATTTCTTGAAAATCCGAAATCAACCCATTTTACAATTAAATTGTAAAATGGGAAATTAAATCCATTTGTTCTTTATACGCAAAAATAAATAAATAATACAGCTGTTATAAAATTCTTTCAATGAGTTTGTATCACAAGAGACGACATAATGACGTCAATATATGAAATTTCGAGCCATCTATTTGACAAATGAATCCTCCCAGAGGGCGCTTTTAGTTGCGTCATGGCATCTCCCTAGACTCAAACTCAATGAACTCTGTAGATAGTCTTTCTTATTAAATTTTGTTACAACTGAATCAGCTGGAAGCACTGTCGTTCACATGTGGCATTGCATTTTACGACGTTCTTTCTTGTTATTTAATTAACTGCCTCATGCTAAACATATTTTTCAAACCTTGTAATAGTTAAATGAAAAGCGTACGAAATGGTTACACTTTTCAATAATTCTACCTCCCAACTGGGTAAGGCTATTAAAGACTAAATGTTGAAGAGAAAAGTTAAAATGAATTAAAGTTTTAACGAAAGATGTAAATAAAAGAAAGGTTAAGTAATTGCAAAACAAATTAAAAAAAAAAAAACTCTCGTATTATACTCTATTTTATTTTTTATTTTTAATTTTTGGAGGAGTACTTTGAAATTTTGGCGCTGAAAACAAGCTTTGTCATTGGTCAAACGAGCCTTGTCATTGGTCAGTTCCGGCCAGCTACCAATGACAGAGCTCGAAGTTTTTAGCGCCAAAATTTCAAAGTACTCTTCCGAAATAAAAAAAAAAAACCAGAATACTGAAAACAGACTTAAAGCGAAACGTATTTTTTTTTTTTTGTAAAATACAAAATTGAATCTAATGTCATTCTGAGTATTTTAGAATTAGAATTTTTCTTCTACATTTCCTCAGATAACCAACTTATATAAAAATAAAATAAAACCAGTTTTAATCCTAGGAATACATCCGGAATTTCCTTCTCAGTTTTGAATTGAAGAACGTACAAAAGTACAGTCGCGATTAACCTAATCGAGACCGGTAGTAAAGTTTACAGAACTGTCAATCGGTGTCGATTGGCTTGATCGCGACTGTACAAAAAGTACAGCTCTGCTAGAAATTCTTCTCAATTAACAACTTCCTCGAACCCTTTTAGAGACAAACGAGCAATTTTTCCAACTCGTTTTATGTGACGCACTTCGCTTTGTTATCATCAGGCGCTTTCTCTTTCTACATTATTCTGCTTCGAGAAAAATCGGTTTTGCTGAAGTGCAGATGTTCGTCATAAACCGGCAATTACTTGCTGCTGTCAACTTCGTTCATTTATTTATTACACTCTCTCCTCTTGTTGTTTATTTATGCGAAGGTAATTGTTATGCGTATCGGCGAATATTAAACTAAAGAAATAAATAAATTAAGGGAAAAGAAAAAGAATTTCAACATGAACATCATCAAAAAAGAAAAAAAAATAAGATAATAAGGATAAGGAAAAGAAAAAGAATTTCAACATGAACATTTCAAAAAGGGAAAAAAAAATAAGGTAATAAGGTTAAGGAAAAGAAAAAGAATTTCAACATGAACATTTCAAAAAAGGAAAAAAAATAAGATAATAAGGACAAGGTAATAAATGATGCCTGAAGAAAAATATCACAGGAAAAAAAAAGGCCGGAATCACAGTGATCGATCGTCTATAATCATGCACAGGGGATTAAAATTTTAAACCAGTGTAATTTCGAACTTTTTGAGTTATTGTTATTGTATCATGATCCATCTCTCTTTGACCTCATGTAAAAACAAAGGACGCAGATATTCTCAGAGTGTTCTAGAGCAGACAGTCGCGTCTGGGAATTTTCAAGAAAAAATTATCGTCTCACATCGCAAAGTATGATTGATACGTAAAAATAACTCAATGGAATTCAAAAATGAAATCAAAATGGGGTGTTTCAATTTATAGATATTTTTATAATACCTGGGACACCCTGTATTAATAATTTTAAAATGTGCAATAGAAGCGCTCCTGTATCGGATAAAACAAAGAAAATCGAGGAACCTGGAATAGCAAAGAAGGGTTACGAAAGTTTCACGGAGCCCTGGAACACCCTGTATAAATATTTGATTTCTGAAAATTTATAAGCAATTTATTTAAAAAAAAGGACAATCAAAGAAACCGAAATCCCCGACAAAAGTAGGAAAAACAAACGACGATCGCGTACAACAAATGACAGAAGAAAAAAAGAACTCAAAGAAACGAAGTGCAAAATTAAAATGAGAGAAAAAAAAATAACGAACACTCAAGGCCAAAAATAATTATTCGAACTTCACAAAAACAAATGAACCAAAACAAATCACCATCACAATGCTTAATTACGAAACGAAAATTTCTGAAGAAAACATATTACGACGACCGTAATTAATCGCCAAGTGAAGAAAGAAGAGCAAAAATTTTTCGATTAGTTTCAAAACGAAAAGGCGAAAAACAAACGACGATCTTGAATCGTCCGGGAGAAAACCACAACGAAAAACAAATGACGATCGTGAATTTCACGACAGAAAACGACAAGGAAGAACACACGAAACAAACAAAAATAATAAACATTAAAAAAAAATCACATTAACGAATTAAGAAAAGAAAAAGGGGGGACAAAAGACAAAGAAAAAATCAGAAACAAAAAAAAGCTAAAAACATTTTCGATGACCCAGTAATTTAATAAAGAAAAGACAATCAAAGAAACCAAAATTCCCGACGAAAGTAGGAAAAACAAATGACGATCACATACAACAAATGACGGAAGAAAAGAAACTCGAAACGAAGTGCAAATTTAAAATGAAAAAAAAAATAATAATAACGAACACTCAAGGCCAATAATAATTCGATTCGTAATATTTACGAAGGGAAAAATAATTTTAGGAGAAAAACAAGAAAAAAATAAAAAAGAAAACAAAAACAAAGTATTGACAGTCTCAAAACTACTTCGTCTTTCAAACAATAATGGCAAAAATGTCAACAACAAAAAATTAGAAAGTGATGGAAATATTTGAGGATGGAAACAATTGAAGATCGCAAGAAAAAAATTCAAAAAAATGACGCAAACGTTTGAGAATGAATTTCAAAACTTAAACGGCGATAATCCGTAAACAAGCGACGATCGCGTTACATTCGAGAACCAAAAAAACAGCAAACAAAAAAATCTAACCAAAACGCCACCTGTCTCCAGTCAATAATATTTGTCTTGTTAATATTAAGCGCCATCTCGGGGACAATACGACTTTTAGCAGCATCAATATACGATTTTCTTTTTTCTTTTTTTTTTCTTCTAAAAAAGGCATCATGAACTTCGAAATTTGATGAGTTGACAGCATTGCTTCTGATTACTGTCAAGTGCATCATCAAAATGCAAGGTTAGGTTGTTTCTTAACGTTTCTCTTTTGTTTATTTTGACAGTTTATTGCGGAAATTTTTTATAAATTTACCTATATGTAGGTACGTTAATACATATTTTTTTATTTTATTTTATTGTAATCATGTTTTGAGCTTCTATTTAAATTTCTCCGATTAATTTAGAGAATTCTAAGGAAAATACTGTACGCCGAAAAAGGAATTTTTGGTCGAGTTGATTGGCAGTACTGCTTCAGTACCGATTTAGCTTTGCCCTCCTGGAAATTTTGAACTTTTTGAGTTATTGTTATTACGTATCATGATCCATCTCGCTTTAACCTCATGTAAAAACAAAGGACGCAGATACTCTCAGAGTGTTCTAGAGCAGACAGTCGCGTCTGTATGATTGATACGTAAAAATAACTCAATGGAATTCAAAAATGCAATCAAAATGGGGTGTTTCAATTTAAAGATATGTTTATAATACCTGGGACACCCTGTATTAATATTTTTAAAATGTGCAATAGAAGCGCTCCTGTATCGGATAAAACAAGGAAAATCGAGGAACCTGGAATAGCAAAAAAAGTTACGAAACTTTCACGGAGCCCTGGAGCACCCTGTATAAATATTTGATTTCTGAAAATTTATAAGCAATTTATTTTTTAAAAAAAAGGACAATCAAAGAAACCGAAATCCCCGACAAAAGTAGGAAAAACAAACGACGATCGCGTACAACAAATGACAGAAGAAAAAAGGAACTCAAAGAAACGAAGTGCAAAATTAAAATGGGAGAAAAGAAAAATAACGAACACTCAAGGCCAAAAATAATTATTCGAACTTCACAAAAACAAATGAACGAAAACAAATCACTATCGCAATGCTTAATTACGAAACGAAAATTTCTGAAGGAAACATATTACGACGACCGTAATTAATCGCCAAGTGAAGAAAGAAGAGCAAAAATTTTTCGATTAGTTTCAAAACGAAAAGGCGAAAAACAAACGACGATCTTGAATCGCCCGGGAGAAAACCACAAAGAAAAACAAATGACGATCGTGAATTTCGCGACAGAAAACCACAAGAAAAAAAGAAAAAGAAAACAAAAACAGAGCATTGACAGTCTCAAAAGTACTTCGTCTTTCAAACAATTATGGCAAAAATGTCAAGAAAAAAAAATTAGAAAGTGATGGAAATATTTGAGGATGGAAACAATTGACGATCGCAAGGAAAAAATTCAAAAAATGACGCAAACGTTTGAGGACGAATTTCAAAACTTAAAAGGCGATAATCCGTAAACAAGCGACGATCGCGTTACGTACGAGAACCAAAAAAATCTAACCAAAACGCCACCTGTCTTCAGTCAATAATATTTGTTTTGTTAATATTAAGCGCCATCTCGGGGATAATACGACTTTTAGCAGCATCAATATACGATTTTCTTTTTTCTTTTTTTTTTCTTCTAAAAAAGGCATCATGAACTTCGAAATTTGATGAGTTGACAGCATTGCTTCTGATTGCTGTCAAGTGCATCATCAAAATGCAAGGTTAGGCTGTTTCTTAATATTTCTGTTTTGTTTATTTTGACAGTTTATTGTGGAATTTGTTTATAAATTTACCTATATGTAGGTACGTTAATACATATTTTTTTATTTTATTTTATTGTAATCGTGTTTTGACCTTCTGTTTAAATTTCTCCGATTAATTTAGAGAAATCGAAGGAAAATACTGTACGCCGAAAAAGGAATTTTTGGTCGAGTTGATTGGCAGCACTGTTTCAGTACCGATTTAGGAAATTTTGAAGTTTCCGAGTTATTGTTATTGTATCCTGATCCATCTCGCTTTAGCCTCAGGTAAAAACAAAGGACGCAGATACTCTTAGAGTGTTCTAGAGCAGACAGTCGAAAACGCTATTATAATAATAGTATCAGGCAACCAAAGCAACACATACAATAACGATTTATTTTTCTGTGCACTCGTTGGTACGATATTGATTGAAATCATTGTTGTATCCTGATTTTTAGTACTCCAGTCGAAATTCTTTACGTGCGCGACTGTATTTCGGTCGCAACGAGATCATCTTCACCTGTTAACAAACATTTGGAAAGAGCATTAGCGTCGTCCTAATCAATCTAATCTTGAATGATGGCAAAATATCTGTGACCACTCGAAATCTTCTTTCCTTTCAGTTCGCCAAAATTCGCGCAGATTAATTCAAAACTTAATTGTCAGGACGTTCGTTTGTTTTTTTTTTTTTCGGCAAACAGGAAACTCGCCACGAGAAAAAAAAAACATTCGGGTAATTCCCTGACAGCGATTTATTTTTCTGGTAATTAGATAATACCTACGTATCCCGTTCGAGAAGATATCTATTGTTTTGCGTTTTTGCGTATGATTGTCAGTTAACAATCCATGGGCGTCCGCACGGGGAGAAGGAGGGCAAAGCGATCATTCGCTCTATCCCTAACGAATTGGAGCAATTTAATTACTTTGTGAATGGTTAGATGGCGACACTGAAGGTTAATTTCGAATTTCGCTCCTCTGTAAGCGGGTTATATCTTGTTGAGGGAATAAAATAAAGCTTTCGGCCCGTATTCTCACCTCGTTTTTGTCTTCAATTTAGCAACGCCGTGATTAATTTCTCTCTCACTGTCTTACTCAATAAATTCACATAAAGCTTTACCGTTTATTTTTTTTTTAATCACGGCTTTAGTTAGAGACGACTCTAATCATGAGATGTGAATACGGCCCATTGTCTCACAAAAATTTTTTGCGGACGCCCCTGGATCAAGGACCGTATTAAAGTGAATAGCAAAAAAAAAACTCATTCATCGTTTCTGTTGTTGTGTCAAAGCGCTCGCGCTTGTTAAACTAATCTGGAGGATCTTATCAACGCTTAAATAACTTAATTACTGCCAATCAGGACGGTTGTAGAACATCTGACTGGCCTGCACTTGACGATTGCGAATTTTTTGGCGATAAAGTTGCGCTACTGTCCCACCACATCGCTTGACGACAAAAATGACGCGAGGACGCGAGTAATTGCCTCCTGAAGATAAATTAAGTAAATATAAAATTGCAAATTCGAGGATGTCACAAAAATAAAATGAAAATTTGAAACTGTCAGTCTTTTTCAGACTTTGCTAACATATACCGTGCCATCGAATAAAAAAAATAAAGATCATTAACAGAAAGCAAATCTGTACGGTATTTTGAATTTCACCGCCGGTTTTCGAGAATTTTCGAACATTAGTATAAAACCCGTCCTCCATTTATAACATGTTCGAATTCTAATCGTTTCAAATTCACTTAAAAATAGCTGATTGCATTTCATTTGCAGTTATTCAGTTGGCAATCAGTGATATAGAAGTGATCGAGTTCCTTCTCCCTCACCTCCTACTGATCAAACTGGTTTTTACAATCAGTATTCAGTTTGATCAAATGTATTTTGAGGTTGTGTTCATTTAAGTTTAAAATATTATACCTTTCCGTTCGTTTTAAAGTCAGTAGTTCAAGTCAAAGTCAAATCAATTTGATTTTGGATGAAAGGAATTTAAATGGAGGACGGCTAAGGTATTTGAGTATGATTGTTTGAGTTGGCGTTTTCTAATTCAACTATTGGCAACACTGCAACCGGATATGTTTTGTTGATTTTTTTTTGACAGATGGTTGACTCGACGACAAAATTGTAGGTTATATTCCCAACGTTTATGTTAAATTTGAAACAATTGCCAAAAGACGACGACATCATATCCCCAACGTTTACGTTAAATTTGAAACAATTGCCAAAAAAACGACGTCGGTCAGTGTCAGGCCGTCTACAACGGGAAGTTACTCCAGTAGTACCAACTTGCCAACCGTTGCCAACTCGAACAGTCGTTGTTTATGACTTTGTACCGTCGGTCGCCGCCAAAAAGGTGACCAAAGTTTAATGACGCTGAGAATTTTGCTGGCTGGCTGTAATTCGAACTGACACGGATGACAGAAAATAATTAATAAAGGTCAGTCATTATTTTATTTTGAAAAAAAAAAACAAAAAACGGTACATATTAGCGTTCTATTTCATTAACGTGATTAAAAAAAAAAAGATAAACCTCCTATATTCATGTCAACATTAATTTAATTTGCACGGACAATAATAATCAAGCAAGAAAACTTTGCTGAACCGTAAACAATGATCAAGCAGTTGCTGAACCGTAAACATCAAAACCAAATTTATCGCAGCAAACATTGGTATAAAAGTTCTTCCTGTTTTGGTACATACATACAAGGAACATTATGCATTATGAGATGCTATGAATGCAACGCAACGCTTGCAACAATGAACAATGCTCGAGAGCATAACAATTAAGACGGTGAAAGAAGATCTTTAAAATTCGGGCTATCATCTCTTCGTGCATGCATAGATACGGAATGTTCACTGTTCTTCGTCGTTGCGTTAAGCACCGACTTTAGAAAGTGTTCTGCTAATTAATGAACGAGCGTTTAACACGCATACAACATAGTCTTAAGAAGTCGATCAAACGAGACGGTCGGCATAACTAAGAACATCAAGATCTGGATCGGATCGCATCGCAGTTTTACTTAGAGGATCAAAATCATTTGCTAACAGTTGCGAATGATGATGTGTAGAAATGGTTTGAGTCATTCATGAATATTTAAGTGACAGGAAGCAAAAATCTAAAGTTCTAAAACTGGTGTGTGGCGTTCCGCAAGGAACGCTTTTGGGACCGCTTCACTTCATGTTTTACAATAATCGTATTGCACGGATTGTCAAAAATGGGAAAATTCACTGATATGATGATACAATGATATACGTATACAGTGTGTTTTATTTATTTATTGTTACAAATTAGACGTATAGTATAATATACTTGGTGGCCTAATAATCGAACATCTTAATTTTTAATTTTGTTTACACAATTTTCTAATAATTTAATCAAATGATTTTCATTTAAATTATTCCATTCTTGTACAGTTTTAGGAAAAAAGGAAAATTTATGAAGATTAGACTTCGAAAAGGGTATTTTATAAGTGAAGTTATGTTTTTTCCTAGTATAAGAATCATTTACTTTTAATTGCGATAGAAAATTGTGCATCTAATCGTGTTGAAAATGAATATAACAAAATAATTTTAATCTTGCTGTTTTTCTTCTAGAAGATAGACTATCCCAATTTAGTTCCTTGAGCATACGTGATACAGACGGAGTTATTCTGTGATCGTTACAAACATACCGAACTGCTTTATGCTGTAACATTTCCAGATCTTGAATTAAATAAATAGTATTGGTATGGGTCCCAGACTTCTTTTGCGTACTCAATCTTAGGACGAACATATGTGATGTAAGCTTTTTGAAGTACTGGTTTAACAGAGCCTTTAAGATTTCTTGTTATGAAATACAATGACTTATAAGCTTTTTTTAAAATATTCTGAATGTGATTATTCCAATTTAAATCATTTCGAAAAGTAACTCCTAGGTATTTGCATGTATCATCATATTTTATCAAGTCATTTCTTAGTTTATATGGATGAGCCTGGAACAACATTGTGGTACCAAAAGACATTGCAACACATTTTTTTTTTGTATTAATTTCCATTTTATTTTCATTACACCACATCTGAATTTTGTCTAAATCTCCTCGGAGCGAAATCCAATCTTCTGCATTCTTCCTTTGATTGTAAATAACGCAGTCATCGGCAAATAATTTTGTTTCACAACTCAAATTTTGTGTAATGTCATTTATAAAAATAATGAATAATATAGGACTGACCACACTACCTTGAGGCACACCAGAAGTAACAATTAGCTCAGATGAAAAAATATTATTTATTCTCACTTTTTGCTTCCTATCCGTCAGGTATTCATTTGTCCATTTGATGACTCGCACGTCACACTTCAAATTTTGTAATTTTCTAATAATAATATCATGTGGAACTTTATCGAAAGCTTTAGTAAAATCAATAAAGATGGCATCTACCTGCCCCTTATCATCAACAATTTCTATCAATGCATTGTGAAAATTTAACAGTTGAGTAACACAGGAGAAATGTTTTCTAAAACCATGTTGATTCTGATACTGATTATGTTGTGCTTATCACAAAAATATTGCAGGTAGTTTGTCAGAAGTTTTTCTAAAATTTTACAAGCAATACATGTTAAACTATTTGGACGATAATTATTGCAATCAGACTTCACACCAGATTTATAAACAGGCAGAACTATTGATATCTTCCAGTCATTTGGTAAAATAATATTATTAATGCTAATTTGAAACAGATGCGTTAAATATTTAGATACGTGATATCCTCCAATTTGTAAAATATCAGCTGAAAATTATCAATACCTGGAGATTTATGAGATTCAAGTTCCTTTATAATATCAGCAACATCTTTCCGAGTAAAATGAAATAAATCAGAAACTTCTGTTTGATTTTCATTAAAATTTAGAATCGCATTATTTTTTTTCATTAAAAACACTAATAAAATACCTATTCAATTCTTCTACTGTATCTATCTGTGAGGTTTTCCAAAAGACGTCCATCTTTCTTTATCAAAATTTGAGAAGTTGTAGATTTATTCAAACGTTTTATATATCTATGTAAGTGATTTCCATTATCCTTGTCCATTTAAATGTATTAGGTACTGTTCATATGCATGGCGCTTTGCTTCATTACATTCAGATAATAATTGTTTGTAATAATTTTTATAATTTTCCTGAAACGATAAGCCCGACATAATTTTTTCTTTAATCTTTTCACATGTTTTGAGTAATAAACAGGATCAGTTGTAGATTTAATTTCTTTGCACGGAACCAAATTGTGAATCAATGTCACAAAAGATTTCCATAATTCATTAATGTCTCCACTGGAATTTACCCATATCGGAAAATTTTTCTCAAGTTCATTAATAATTAATAGATTGTCTGCATTCTGATAGTGGTAAATTTTTATTATTTTGTCAATGATCACAGGCAATTGGAGATCCAAGTCAATAACGACAACGCTGTGATCACTTACTCCATCTTCAACATCCCAACTTATCACCATATCAGATGGTCTAACAATGGCAACGTCTAGAATATTTCCGCTTGTGTCATTATGAAAAAGTCTAGTAGGTTTATTAACAATTTGAGTCAGTGAATATTGTATAATCAAATCATTATTTTTTTATTGTAACTGATTACCAATTTTATTGCCACTCCAATCAATACTTGGTAAATTTAAGTCTCCAATAATAGCAATTCTTTCAAATTGATCTTCTACATTATTTATAAAACTAATTAATTTATCTATGAAATTATAATGATTACTGGAACAATACACTGCTACTATCAGCAGTTTTGCTGTGGATATTTGAGCAATTACAGCCAACATTTCATATTCATCATCCATCCAGAATTCATGACAGTCGAAATTTCCTTTTACTAAAATAAAGACACCAATTCTGCCAATTCTGTCATACCTAAAAACCAAATCAGATCCAAAGATTTCACTAGAACAAATGTTATTATCATTTAGCCAGGATTCAGTTCCCACGATAATATCAGGTTCATGTATCTCAATTAACGAATTGAATTCCATTTTTTTTTATTTAGTATACTTCGTAACTTTACATTTAGTATTCTCAAATTATCAATCGATTTAGAATGTGTTGGATGTTGCCGAATATTATCATCTTTTTTTAATTTTTAATTGCTATATTTCATTCATTATGTTCAGATCCACATCATAGTTCGTTTTATTTTTTAAAATAGAAATTATTCTTTGATAGCTAGGACAATTTTGTCCAGGCTTAATCCTGACTTATCATTCGCATCTGAGCATGATGGACATTTAAGAAAATCACTTTGACAAGAGTTACTGCTATGTTCACCGCAGCATTTCGCACACCTTTTTTTATTACTGCATTTTTTTCTCATTTTGATTAGATTAGCAAAGTGACCTATTTCTCCACAATGAAAACATCTAACTATGCTGAAGTGTTCAAAGACTTTACCAATGCTCCAACCCACATATATAAATTCATTGGCCAATAAAGTATTAAATATTTTTGCCTGTGCCTGCATAATAATGTAGAATTAAAAATCCCTTCTTTGGTTATAAAGTAATTAGGGGGAAGAGACCAGCACTGAATGAATTCCACAATAAAATATATTTGCGTCTGTTTAAATCGATTTACATAGTTTCTGCGGTGGCATTAACTTTGGATTTAGGAAAGCTCAGGTTTTCTGTGGTTTCAAGTCTAATTGATAATTTGTGTGTGTGTGTGTGTGTTTTTTTTTTTAATAAACATTCGAAGAATTGTTTACGCTGATAGATTTACCAACATCTCGTGCACGAGAAATTTTCCCTCGTCCCCGTTAATTCTGCGGGCAACACAGGAATCTCTTTTGTTTGAATTGTTTTAATTGATTGGGTTTACTGAAAGCCAAGTGTTTGCATAATCGTTTTATTTTTCCCCCCTCCCACCAAAAAAAAAAAAAAAAACAAAACGAAAAAGAAAACCTTGGTCAACACCGAAGAATTTCCGTAAAGTTAACGCGCCGCTAATTATCGTTACGTAGAGGCGGGCACATTAAAACACATCTGCATATCAAACAGGCATAAAACACAGGAATTTGTTTAACAAAGACATTCTTGACCGTTTAGCAGATGCACGCAAATGCCGTGAGCAAACAGGAATAATTTTAATCGCCTTTTTTTTTCATGAAAATTCCTGACGTTATTAGCGCGCCGGGAAACACGAAATTTGCGAATGGAATCGCCGTTTTAACGACCGACCGACCACCTAACCGTAATTAGTTCCGGAGGTTTCGTTAATTCCAAAAGGCGATTTATTAGCTTTTGAGCTTTCGGAGATTAATTACGAGAAAGACATTATCGCCAGGCGTTCAGTTTTATTTGCGTTGATAATCTGACAGCGTAAATATTTACTGATAAATTTTTTCCCGACGACCGAGATAACGTCAAACTTTTTCGTTTTAATCGAGAAGTGTTTGTCCTGTGCTTTTTTTTCCTGTTTAGTTATAGCACAGGTATTATTGTTTAAACGAATCAGATACGTAACATTAGTTTCAACAACATTTCCTGAACACTGTAAACATATTTTCAGATAACAATGAAACAATCACACATTATACTTACTTATGTAGAGTATTTTAAATCTTAAAATAACTAATCATTAATCCATTCAATCGTACAGAATTTTCCATGCCCCGACGGATAAAAAAGCCGGCGCAGAAGCCGAACACACGGCGCGCGCTCTCTTTTGTAATCCGACGTCAACACACACAAGCGCGATAGCCCAGCGCTCTATTACTGTAGTCGGACTTATCAAGTACTACACCCACCAAAAAAAATTTGGGACTACTCTCTGCGTGCATTTTTGAGTTATGTTATTAGAGTTTGAATGCAGCTTTGAACAATTCATCTTCTTGAACAGTGTAAATATATTTTCAGATAACAATAAAATAATCACACATTATACTTACTTACGTAAAGTATTTTAAATTTTAAAATAACTATAATCATTAATCAATTCAATCATACAGAATTTTCCATGCCCCGACAGATCCGACGGATAAAAAAGCCGGCGCAGAAGTCGAACATACGTCGCGCGCTCTCTTTTGTAATCCGACGTCAACAAACACAAGCGCGATAGCCCAGCGCTCTATTACTGTAGTCGGGCTTGTCAAGTACTACACCCACAAAAAAAAATCTGGGACTACTCTCTGCGTGCATTTTTGAGTTATATTATTAGAGTTTGAATGCAACTTTGAACAATTCATCTGGCAATTTAAAGCTTGTTACGGTAATATAACTATACTTCATCATATTTACGGCAGGACGTTACAGATCTCAGATTTTTTTGGCGGGTTTCCACCGAAAAAGCTGGTACAAGATCGAAAATCAGTAAGTAACATGCATTTAAAAATGTTCAGCTTTGTGGTTTAAACTTTCTTACGGTTCTACTCATTGAAATTTCTGTAAAAATGATTTGTGAGTGAGTGGGTTCTCAATTTTCTTTCACTTTCATCATTGCGACCTTCGTAATACCAAAATCCTCACCTATCGCTGAAATTATTAAAGCCCGATGTTTCCAACCTCCTAATACGTTTATTTTACGACGAATCGCCATAACAACCATTCATAAAATTCAAATTACTCGCCAAATTACGTTATTGGGAACTTTATTAGCGAGTGAAAAGATCTGCCCTAAAAGTATCAACATGTCGGAACGTGGGAAATATCGGCTACTTTAAATTTTTTTGGTTGCTATGATACAAATACAATTTTAATTGCATTTGCAAAGACAAGAATTTGGTGTAGCGGTTTTTTTTCGGCGATGACCGTACATACACTCGCCCAGCGCTCTAATACTGTAGTCGGACAAACCCCCACACACCTGCACATACAGACAAGCTTACGCTGTTTCATATATACAGTCAGTCAGTCAAGTACGTATCTACAAAGACTGCGACCTTCAGTAAAGTCCAATCCAAGAATAGTCTGTGGGCAACTCCACCTTCTTGGATTCCATCACCTTGAGAAGAGTTTCGATTTCATAAAAAAAATGTCTTTAAATTATTTGGCGTATAAAAGGTTCTCTTGTTGCATTTCGATAGGACAAACCATTTTCTAGTGAAAGTCTATTACGTAATAAATAGATGAATCCAATAGTGTAATGGAGTGCGGTTTTAAAACGAAGAGGAAATGAAAAGACACGTCTTCTCCGTCTATATTAAATGGATAAGAAGTGTGTTTCCGTATCCTCTTCGTTTTATTACGTATTAAATACCCCTTACATTACCTTACATTACCTTACATTACCTTATATTACCAGTTTCTTTTTCTTTCCTCTTGGAAAAAAAAATTGTATATGAAAAGATAACCTTATTTCTTTTTTTTTCTTTTTTTTTGATGTTCTACACACCCTGAAAACATCGTGTGGAGACTTTTCTGAATATCACACTAAATAAATTTCGATTGAAAACGTATACGGGGTGTTTCGAAATAAGGACAATTCAGAGGCAATGATTTCCAAATACTAGTGTAAATGACAATGATATTTTATAATAATTGCATTTCACTGAAAGTAAAAGGCCGACGATTTTATAAATTTATAAACGAAACGATTAAAATAAGAATATAACACGAGTACAGCCTCGTTTACACGGTGAGAGTTTCAGTGATGGATGCTCTCGCGAAAGTACAGGCCTAAAAAAAACACACACACGAAACAAGCATCAATCGCAGCAATTTTGAGTAGTCGAAAGATTCGTTTACACGGTGAGAGTTTCAGTGATAGTTGCTCTCACGAGAGTATTTATAAATGACATAAGTAAAATAAGAATATGACACGAGAAGGTCAATGAAAATTTATTATTACTACTCATAAGCCTCGTGTTCACGGTGAAAGCTTCAGTGATAGTTGCTCTCATGAGAATAAGGGCGAAATTCAGAGACAGAAACATGTCGTTAGGCGAAATAGACCTACTCGTAAGCCTCGGTTCACGGTGAAAGTTTCAGTGATGGTTGCTGTCGTGAGAGTAAGGGCCAAATTCTGGAGACATGTCGTTAGGCGAAATAGACAGACTTCAGCCTAATTTTCACGGCAAGAGTTTGTGATGCTTGACTATTGCTCTCATGACAGCAACTCTCACAGAAACTGCCATGGTGGAAGCAAATGTTCTTAGGCGAATACGCTATCGCGAGAGCTATCTAATCAGATGAGATAGTAGTGTGCTGATTCAATGACGTTTGTCGGAAGCTACATGCGTCAGAGCCTGGCGCATTAATCTCAAAGCTTCTGGGCAGAGGTCCGCCTGCTTCGCGAGAAAGGAATTTCTCGGCGATGAAACTTCGATAGAACGGAACTTTCGGCCAGACGTAACCAGCCTGGTTATAAAAGCGAAAACGCAGGGAATGAAAAACAGTTTTACAACTGATCTTTCGGCTTATGTTTGCGATGGTTGCTATGGCTCTGATGACAGCAACTCTTACAGAAACTGCCATGGTGGAAGCAAATTTTCTTGGGCGAATACACTATCGCAAGAGCTATCTAGTCAGACGAGATAGTACTGTGATGATTCAATGGCGTTTGTTGGGAAGCTACATGCGTCAGAGCCTGGCGCATCAGGCTCGAAGTTTCACGGCAGACGTCGGTCTGCTTCGCGCGAAGGGAATTTCTGGGCGATGAAACTTCGATAGAACGGAATTTTCGGCCAGACGAACCAGCCGGTTTATAAAGGCGAATGAAGAACGGTTTTACAACTGCTCGTTCGGCTTATGTTTAAATAAATTAGTTTATACTCCGCCTAAAATAAATTAGTGAATTAGTTATTTCAAAATTAATTTAACGAAACTTAAATTCGTAATAGCACGAAAGTTGTGTCGTAAAAGCTCGAAAGCGAAGCTCAATGAGTGTTTCGGTGATAGTTGTCTTCATGACAGCAGCAGTTAGTCTCACGACAGAAACTGTCATCGTAGAAACGAAACTCTCGACTCAAAAAAGGCTGCGATTGATACTTGTTTCGTGTTTTTTTTTTGGGCACGTACTCTCACGAGAGCAACCATCTCTGAAACTCTCACCGTGTAAGCGAAACTTTCGACTCAAAAGGGCTGCGATTGATACTTGTTTCGTGTGTGTGTTTTTTTTCTTTTGGGTACGTACTCTCACGAGAGCAACCATCACTGAAACTCTCACCGTGTAAACGAAACTTTCGACTCAAAAGGGCTGCGATTGATACTTGTTTCGTGTGTGTGTTTTTTTTCTTTTGGGTACGTACTCTCACGAGAGCAACCATCACTGAAACTCTCACCGTGTAAACGAAACTTTCGACTCAAAAGGGCTGCGATTGATACTTGTTTCGTGTGTGTGTTTTTTTTTTGGGCACGTACTCTCACGAGAACAACCACCATTGAAACTCTCAGCGTGTAAACGAAACTTTCGACTCAAAATGGCTGCGATTGATACTTGTTTCTTGTCCCGTTTTTTGGTCCGTATTCTCACGAGAGCAACCATCACTGAAACTCTCACCGTGTAAACGAGGCTGTACTCGTGCTTGTTACTGTTTATACATAATTCATCTAGAATAAGAAGCGTTACGTCTGGCTTCTCGCTTGACTCATTTTTTTTGAATTTGTATTTTTTATTGTCTGTAAGTAATTATTATTATTATTATTATTGAAAAGGTGATTCAGAAAACGTCGCAAAATGATACAAGTGTATTTATTACTCATACGTAAGTACGTCTTATATAACGGTTTTCATCCGACACAACTTGCACTTTTATAATAAAAAAATACATTCTTTTTTTTTGGAAGATAAACATTGGACGTTTCTGCGGCCAATAAAATTCATCTTCACGTCTAGGAAATTCTTTTGTCAGACTTTATTACGATAGAATGAACTTGTGTTAATGTTTATTGTAACTTTTTGTAATTACATTAATTTGATTAATTCTGTTCTGTCTATTGCGCATGCTCTGCTTGACTCCTCCCTTCTACTTCTTATACTCTCGCCATTCGTAGGAAAACAGCGGTGCGAATTTTGAATTCAAGAAATAAATCAACAGAACAGTCTCCTCGATGATGATTATAATGATGCATATACTTCTTTTTTATAATTTCATTTCCTTCTTTTTATCTGACTTCAACCTCGACTCAACAGACGAGTATCTTTTTTTTTTTTTATTTTAACATTAATGATTGTTGAAGAAAGCTGAGAATTAATTACCTATACGTATTTACGTATTAGAATTATCGTCGCTCAAGTTCTCGTTATTGACTTACAAATTAATGCTCCATTGTTAGAATTATCAGGCAATAAAGGATCGTATTGTTTTTCAAAACGAGCAGAACACTCATGACGACAATTTGATGGATTTATTAGTTTTCGATTACCGGTAATCGCCGCTATCTGGATCGCGATATTCTCAAAGTAATCATTTGCGTACGATCTCAAACCAAAAAAAAAAAGAAGAAAAAAATACAGGTACGACGAATGAGAAATGGAAAAATCGTCAGTCGCGTTTCAGAACCTTTCGTCAGAGGAAAAAGTGACTAACTGACGTTTGATTGAGTTGGCAACACTAGATTTGATGATTTTTAAATGGCAATTAGGCCAAAAAAACCTACAAGAAGAAGAAATGGCAGGTACAGCTGGAGTAACTTCCGGTTGAACCATTTAAAAAATCGGTTTTATATTGATAGGGTTCCTAGATTCCTAGATTTAACGTTAGATCCGCCATTTTGTTGCCAAGCTCCATGTTAAATGTCAATTACGCCTAGGGACCCTAGATGTTGTCAGCCTACATGAGACAGAATCATTTGAAATGCAAAAAAAAACGCCACAACGCCGGATATTAAAGTTTTTCGCACAGTATAAGGTCAAAACTATGGCCACCTGGGGGCGCGCTTTAAGCTGATCCCGGATTTTATAACCTACAATCTTGTCACTGATGATCTTACGTCAAATAAATAAACAAAACAGTATCCAGTTGCAGTGTTGCAAACAGTCGAATAAGAGAACGCCCTTGACTGTATTGCCAACTCAAACATTTATTGTATACAGGCTTTCCGTCAAATTGTTCACAATAAAAGAAAGTTTTGTTTTTCCAAAGCACTCTTTGCAAAAGATGAAAAATTGGATTTTTAGCAAAAACGTGATATTGGACCACCATGTGTGATACATCGTTGTAAAGAGAAAAAACAGCCTAATCTCAAAATCTTAAAATCCAAAATGGCGTCCATAAGAAAAAATTAAGTTGCCAGGTGTTCCTCCGCCATCTTGAAAATTACTGAAAAGTGGATGCCATATTCGAACTCCTCATAAAAAAGTGTCTGAATAATGTCTTGGTTGGGAAAGCCTAGTGCGATTAGTTTATCGTGAAAAAATTAAAAACGAAAATCAGAAATTTTGTTTTTCTTTTTGCGATATTTTCAAAACTATTAAAGATATTTCAAATTTCTTTTCAGGTTATTATTCAGCACGAAAATGCGCAACTTTGCCCTAATTTAACCAACTTCGTATCTCTTAAGATAAGCGAGATCCCCATGGTGGCAGTCGAAAAACGGAGACCCTGCATATACCGATTGAAGACTTTAACTCTAGCCAATGGTTCTTTTGCAAGCAAGCAAATAAAAGACGCTGCGCATACGCTCTTTATTACTGCTGGCTAAAAATCAAAGTCGTCGATTAGTATAAGGTTCAAAGTTTAATAAGTCGAAATTATTATTTAGTGGAATTTTTTTGCAATATTCAGGAAGGTGCTAAGAAGTTCCAAGGCACGATCATTGACGTACTTACGACAAGTCAGAGGATCTAAGGCAAATATGTATGTATATGTATACAAATCGCTTATTACGTGGAGCACGTTCATTAAATTAAAACTCTCGGCATGTGATATTTCGCGGTAAACTGACTTCTGAACACAAAACCGCCGTCCGCAGGGAAATATAATCATAATTATGTAACCCGTACTGAAAATCTCGTATTGTATTCCTCCCGTTGTTTATTTACTTACCAATTTCTTTTGATTCTTAGAATTCGTTTAAAATAACCCGCCGCGCGTCCACAATACAATCGTTTCCACCGCAAAATGTGACGCAGGGTAATTTATCCAAAGGTTAAAATACTCTTCGGTGTTGATTATAAACAAGGAAAAGAATTCAGGCCACTTGTTCCGCGAACGGTACGAAAATTTAGTATTCGGACTGTATCAGCCTCGCCCATAACATTCGAACGCTCGCCATTGCATTCCTTCCCCTTCCACTCAATAACAATTCGATGCATCGCAAAGTACATTCGACGTAAAAAGCGTCCAACACTAAGTGGCCTGAATTCTTTTCCCTGATTATAAATATTTCTGTTCATCATGATTTAATTAAGCGATTCTTTTTAATTGTCTTTTCTTCGAAATTTAATTTACTTATTATTTTATATTTGCTTATTTTAATTTATTTTTTACAGGGAGTTAAGGTCAACCCAAACCAACTGAACTGAATTTAAGCGAGGCCAATCGAAGAAAAGAATTTTAAAATGGATAAAAAAAGACGTAAAAAATTATCAAAAATCGATACAAAACGCCAAAATTTTAAATTTTTAATTAAACTAAGCGAAAGTGAAATAAGAGATCTTAAAAAAAATAAATGTTATAAACCGAACACCAACCTAACTTAACCGAAACGAAGCGAACCCGACCCTACTGAACTAAAACTAAATAAACTCGACTCCTTTTAAACACAATACGTGAGATACATTCATGAAATAAAGTTATTATTATTATTATTATTATGAAACTCATAATTACTTGATATATTAAAAACATTTTAAAGACAAACTAATCCAACTAAACTGAACCTAAGCAAAGAGTTTTACAGAAGATGAAAGACAAAATAATAAAAATTAAAAATTTTAAGGAAATTTTGAAAAAACCGTAAAAGCTTGAGACATGGAATGTTAAACGTAAAAAATGTTAAATCTAAAAAATAAAATATAAAAAAAAACGTTTTTGAGATCAATCCATCTCAACTAAATTGAACCTATCCGAGATTTTTATAAAAATAAAATAAAAATGTCAGAAATTAGTAAAAATCGAAGCAAAAATGGAAACCAAAAATATTAAAGATTAATTAAAAGGAAGCCCAACTATCTAATGACTTGTTTGAGTCTAAGGCCCGATTTATAAAAAGAAATAAAAATGTAAGAAATTACCAAAAATTGAAACAAAAAAAAATAAAGATTAATTAAAAGGAAGCCCAACTAATCTAATAACTTATTTGACTCTAAGGCCCGATTTATAAAAAAAAATAAAAATGTAAGAAATTACTAAAAATCGAAGCAAAAATTGAAACAAAAAAATATTAAAGATTAATTAAAAGGAAGCCCAACTAATCTAATAACTTATTTGACTCTAAGGCCCGATTTATAAAAAAAATAAAAATGTAAGAAATTACCAAAAATTGAAACAAAAAAAAATAAAGATTAATTAAAAGGAAGCCCAACTAATCTAATAACTTATTTGACTCTAAGGCCCGATTTATAAAAAAAATAAAAATGTAAGAAATTACCAAAAATCGAAGCAAAAATTGAAACAAAAAAAAATTAAAGATTAATTAAAAGGAATCCCAACTAATTTGATGACTTGTTTGAGTCTAAGGCCCGATTTATAAAAAAAAAAATAAAAATGTAAGAAATTACTAAAAATCGAAGCAAAAATTGAAACAAAAAATATTAAAGATTAATTAAAAGGAAGCCCAACTATCTAATGACTTGTTTGAGTCTAAGGCCCGATTTATAAAAAGAAATAAAAATGTAAGAAATTACCAAAAATTGAAACAAAAAAAAATAAAGATTAATTAAAAGGAAGCCCAACTAATCTAATAACTTATTTGACTCTAAGGCCCGATTTATAAAAAAAAATAAAAATGTAAGAAATTACTAAAAATCGAAGCAAAAATTGAAACAAAAAATATTAAAGATTAATTAAAAGGAAGCCCAACTAATCTAATGACTTGTTTGACTCTAAGGCCCGATTTATAAAAAAAAAATAAAAATGTAAGAAATTACCAAAAATTGAAACAAAAAAAAGTAAAGATTAATTAAAAGGAAGCCCAACTAATCTAATAACTTATTTGACTCTAAGGCCCGATTTATAAAAAAAATAAAAATGTAAGAAATTACCAAAAATCGAAGCAAAAATTGAAACCCAAAAAGAATTAAAGATTAATTAAAAGGAATCCCAACTAATCTAATGATTGTTTGAGTCTAAGGCCATATTCATAAAAAAAAAATAAAAATTTAAGAAATTATCAAAAATCGAAGCAAAAAATGAAACAAAAAAATATTAAAGATTAATTAAAAAGAAGCCCAACTAATCTAATAACTTGTTTGACTCTAAGGCCCGATTTTTTCACCTCCTGATAAATTTATCTGCCAGGTAATATCCCTGGAAACCATTATGCAGTTTCCACACAGGGATATTGCCTGGCAGATGAATTTATCAGGAGGTGAAAAAATCGGGCCTAACACCCGATTTCTTCACCTACGGATAAATTTATCTGCCAGGTAGTATCCTCGAAAACTGTTATCGATACATTGGTTTCCAAGGATAATACCTGGCAGATAAATTTATTAGGAGGTGAAGAAATCGGACCTAAGAAAGAGACGTGAATAAATACAGACGGAGAAATTTCTAGAATTTCGTTTCTTGAAGAAACTTTAAATCTGTTCCAATAATTATTTTTAAAACATTATTTATTACAAGATGGCGAATTTTCTTTCGCTCATCGTTTTCCCTTCTTAATCTTTTCTTACACTTGGTCTTTTTTCTCCATCTTTCCTTTCCTGCATTTTTTGAAACAATTACTCCTATATCCGTTTGTTGTTCTTTTTCTTTTTAATTCTTTTTATCTTGTTTTGCCTCTTCTTTGCATTTTCCTCTGATGTTTTATTCATTTGCTTTCTCACTTTTTCACGCCTCATCCTCCGTGACCTCTTGCACTTTTCATTTATCCTTTTCTTTGCGTCTATTTTCTACCATTTTTCTTATTTTTTTCTCGATTGTATCCATTTGCTTCAGCTTTTCTTTTGTTTTCCAGTCAACAACCCAACTTTTGTTTTATTTAAGAACGTATTTACAGAGAGAAGTGAAAGAGTTTCTTATCGTCCCATGTGGTAGGGCTGGGCGGCAGCCCCGTTTGCCCCACCTTGACTACGCCCATGATCACCCATGATCATTTTATTATAGTTTACAACTTCAAAAAATTACGATCCAGATTTTGGAATCAGTTCAAGGACTTGCGAATCCAATCAAAATAATGGAGTATCTTTCATGAATTATCAAGAAAAATTTGGCAATACTCTTCGATAAGATCGATTTGATCGAACTTTGTTCCATTGCCGTCGCGGTAAACAGGCAAATACTTGAAAACGAAATTCCTCTCGCGCCATCGCGCTTTAGATTAGGTCAAGGGTGAGTGATTTTGGACGTGTCTGGTTGTTTCGAGGACCCGGTGGCGACCTACCGGAAGTTCGTCATTAATTGGAACCTGGAAGACGACCGTGCATGTAAATTCGAAACGGTGACGTCAAGGAACCATTAGTCGTGCGGTCGCGTTTCGTCAATTTCTGGCATAAAAAAGTCATTTGCAGGCCGCTTTCGTCTGAACTTATGTCAAGGATGCGTTCGGTCATGACTTTGGATTGCGGTGCGTTCGATTTCAATGACTCGTGCGCGTACATACATTTTCATTTCGGGAAGTCATTAAATTAGCGTTGCGGCGTATTTTCTTTTTTTTTGTTAAATTTAATTAAACGATTAAAATGTTCGCGTGCGTGTCAACAAACCCGTTCACTTTGAACCAAATATTTTTTTCCGCGCTAGTCGGAAATAAACGAAGAATAAATAAATGTATAATGAACGGGGAAAGAACCTGCTCGTGAAATAATACTACTTGCAAATGCTTAATAAAATTATTATTATTACTAGTTTTAACATGTGTAAATAAACACCTGCAAGAAAGGATGCCTAGCGTCTAGCATAATTAATAGCCAAACTGTTTTTAAAAATTAAAATAGAATGCTTCGGACGTTTATTATCGATTATTATTTATTGAATTGAATGGCTAATTTTAAGTCAAATCGAAAATTATAATCAAGTACGTGTGGCTCAAGAAACGAAAGCGTCAGAAACTGAACAGAAAGGAAAGAGACGGCAAACGAAAGACGAACGGATGCAAAGGAAATGAAAAACTAAAAAGAAAGGCATTCCGTAAAATAAATTAAAATACAAAATAATCCGGTAATATTTTATTGATCACCACACTCATCCAACAAACGCAGAAAAAGGTTCGAAAAAATAAAATTTCCCTGTGAACGATGCAGAAAAAATTTTCGTCGAAAATATATTTAATTTCTAAAATTTTAGCTTTTCTAGAAAATATTATTCATAATTAATATTTTCCAGAAAAGTTAAAATTTAAAAAATCAAACATTTTTTCGACGAAAATTTTCTTTTTTTTTTCTGCCTTGTTCACAGCGAAATTTTATTTTTTCGAACATTTTCTGCGTTTGTTGGATGAGTGTACTGATCAATAAAATATTACCGGATTGTTGGATTGTTGTCTTTTTCTCATATCTATTCTTCTTCTTCATTTGTTTTTGTTTTTCCTTATCACTGGACAATTAACACTTAAAAAAAACTTTTATTGTAATCTTCTTACTTCCTTGCGATGAAGAGATCTATAATAAGTGGCGATAATTACTTACAAAAACAAAAACAAAAAACTTTTGCTTTATGTGTCCTGGGCCCAGAGCTTGCGGGTCCGTACGTTGCCGCTGTGAAACACAATCAAGCCCCATAAGAAAAATTAAAATTTTCTGCTAAGTATGAAGTAAAATGAGTTTTAGAAAAGAAAAGATAGGAATGCTCCTCTTTTTTTTATTTTGAAAATAGCGTTTAAATTTTCGTCATTAAATCAAAAATAAATGCAAACCGATAAAACTGACAGCGTCATTGAATGTCATCATTAAAGCCTCTTTAAAATTATAGGTCACTTAAGCCATCACGCCATTTGAAATTTTAAAGTTCGGATAGTTTTTCAATCGTGGTTTAACTTTAAACCCTTTGGAAACAATTGTCCTTACAATTTTTTTTGCTAAGGGGAATAAACCGAAGCTCAAGAAGCTAAACTGATATGGAAAAACTGGGGCCTTAGAATTGATTTTTGTCTGAACTTTTTATCTTATTTGGTTCCAAAATTAATCGGAGGGAGGGGAAGGGAGGGCCTTTAGACTAGAACTGTACAATTTGCACCGTGCACCAAGACCTTCACTTTTATCATTAAATATGTAATTATTAAGGGCCGATTTCATAATAGGACTTTAAATTTAAAGTTACTTTTGGCAATTTTCATAATCAGACTTTAAGGAAGCTTTAATTTAAAGTCTGATTATGAAAACGGCCCCTAGGAAGCTTTAATTTAAAGTCACTTTAAGAATAGGGAAACAAATGTATTTTTTTAGGTTAAAGTAACTTTAAATTTAAAGTCTCATTATGAAATCGGCCGTTTTTTGTTTCCCTATTCTTAAAGTGACTTTACATGAAAGCTTCCTTAAAGTCTGATTATGAAAATGGCCTTTAGTGTACTAAATCTGGTGCAAAATTCAACAAGTTGGCAACACTATCAATATGGCGACTGGTTTGTTTACTCTTCAAATGTGTCACGTGTTACAGAATACCTGAAAATGCTTTTCCTGCTTGGAAGATTGAGTATTTGGGGAATTACTGATATTGTTTTCATTAATCACGTGATCAGCTATAACCAATAACTTTCGTCAAGTGAATGCAGTCAGCCAATGACAGCAATCCCCAAATACCCAATTCCCCTTTATCTCCAAAGCAGGAAAAGCAGGTTTATAGTTTTTATTCTTCGAAGTCTACAATAAACTCACAGTGATGCCAACTTAGCCCTTTTGGGGCTAGATTTAGCTCTTTTCCGAGAGATTTATTAGCCCTGTAACTTTTCAAATAGCCCTATAGCACCAAAATTAATTTTCGTTTTATCTTATTTTATTTATCATATTTTTTAAATTTAAATTTTTTTTTAAATGTCTTATTTATTTTTTACAAGAATTTATTTTCAGTTTTTTATATGATATATGCATTTATACATATATTTTCGTTGTATTTGTATTTTTTTTTACTGTATTTAAAATATTTTAAAATAAACTATCGACTAAGTAGATATGAGATACGCAATAACATTTTTATTTATTTTATTTATTACCTAACAAATCAATAAAAATGTTTCTGCTGTATGCATAGTCGATAAAATAGCCACCAACTATGATTTCACCAACTATGATTTCTTTTAATGTTTTTTTTTTTTTGCAACGTTTGCTAAAAGTAGAGTTGGCATCACTGAATAAACTGCTGAAAGACGTCAAAAATCTGTCAACATAAGCAGAACTGCTATTTCTTGAATATGTTACGAAGGGCGGCGAAGAACAAGAAAACTGCTACGTTTAAAAGAAAAATGGTGGCGTGCTTGTCAACAAACCTGCATTCACCTTGAGCAAAAAATTTTTTTTTGTATTTCTATTTGTGTATTTATTTATTATATTTACATATATTTATGTAACATAATAACTTTGTCGTATTTAATATTTTAATTGCTTTTGCTCATTTCTGTAACTGATATTTTAGTTGATCCGTTTTTTGTTTATGTTTAATTTAATTTTTGCGTTTTGAAATGTATTTTTTTTTAATTTTTTTTTTAATTTTTTTCTTTTTTTTACTAAGTTTTTCCTTAATTTCAACATCACTGCACGGGCCTTAGTAATTCAAACTGTAGTTGATGTGAACTTCAACGGGAAAATTAAAAAAAAAAAAAAAATGGAAGCGAGACCTTTGAGGTATGTACACTGAGGTGCACAAGAGCGGAATCGATTCTATGTTTATTGATGTACACGTGTTTTGCAAGAAAAGACATAAATCTAGCCTTAAAGTCGTTTCAAATAATGACCGAAGAGGATGAATTATTTACGGCCGTAAAGAGTGTTTACGATTCAGCGGTTAACGAAGCCATTATGTGTTATACTTTAATTTAGAAAGAAAAAAAATATATTAATGCGACACTCTGTAACTGCAACGATTAATAAACAACAACACGCCAGGTTAAGAAAAATTAAATTAAATAAAACAACCAATCGAATCATTTCGAGACAATCAATCACTGGTGGGAAGTCCTGTGTATGTTTATTTAATAATCTGGAAATATCAAAGTTTTGTTGCAGCCATCACGTGACAGGTACGCCATTACGTGTTTACGGTTTTCACGTTACGCACTGTGACGTCAGTAGTTTTTGAAGAAATCGCGTTTTTCTTGTTGCGTGAAAACAAAACACGTAAAACTATGCGGTACGTAAGTACGTAACGACCCTGACATGCGTTTTAAAGAGTTTTGTTAAGTATTTAACATTAAAATGATAACATTGCGACCTCCTCGTACGTGTTTACAAATTTTCCAACACAGTTGCGGCTGAATGGTTTGAGGCTTTTGTTTTTTATACGAATGCCTATAGATAATCCATCCATTCGTTTCCGCGTACAAACGATTTTAAACGTTGTTTAAAAAAAAATTAAACACTTTCAGAAATTTTAATAATTCTATCATGATTAAATGCGAATCACCCTGTATATTATGTTAGCTGCATCAGTCATAGAATCACAGGTCAATTTACTTTAATGCCGAAATTAAAAATCATTCATTTCTTTGTTCAATCAAGTCTACGTTGTGTTCGGAAATGTCTGACGTTTGTTTGAATTTGGCGCGCTGTCGTAGTACTACTTTTCACCGTTGGTACAACGTTGGTATTCCTATTGAGGAATTAATCAGTGTTGGCAACTTGAGGTGAATTTTTCTTTTTTCAAGAATTTTCTGATTGCGTGCGCGAAAAAGATAATTTTTATTCATTTCAAGGAATTTATGTCAAAATAAACACGTTTATTTTAAATTTCTGCATTATGCGACTTATTTATTTTTGTCGTTATTATCGTATCAAACGATTTATCTAACATGTGGTCATAAAGTCGCGTTGGTAGGCTGTTTTTAGAATGTTTTTTTTTTTCGTTAATCATAAACAGTCTTTTACTTGAAGCATTTTATTAATCTCAATCAGAATCAGAATGACATTAGTTTCATCGACACATGATGTCAAAACAATTCAAGCAAAGACTGACGTTTGCACATTCAAATCCGTGACTTTTTGATCACATGTTATTTTATTAACATCGGATTGTGGTTGTGTTGTTATGGTAACGAAAATTTGTACACACTGCACTGCGCATCTAGGATTTCGCGATTGCGCATGCGCACTAGACCGCAACTAATAAAAAAAAATGACAACCGTTTGCCTAACTGTCTAACCTAAAAATATACAGGAACTCCATTAATGATGTTACGTTCACTGCGCCAACTTGTGCATTGAAGTAAAAACTCATTTGAAATTTCGCGCCGACGAATTGTAGTTCGGCAAAGTACACATAGGTGGAGCTAAGGTAAACCATTTAAAAAACTATTTTAAACAAATTTTCTCATACTGAATTGAATGAAACGCATGAAAACTGTGGAAAATACGAATAGTTTTGATGAAATCAGAAGTAAAAAATTAAAAACTCGTTTTTTAGCAAATTTTATTAGTGTTTTTATTAGTTTTTTGCGTTTTTCTTTTTGCTCCCTTGAAATTAAATTCCCTTTCACAAAAGAAAATATTTCACTAACTTTCAGGAACTTTCGAACTCAGAAAGTTGACGACCTTAAATATGATGCATTCATAGATTCGACATTCGACCTTGAGATTGTTGTTGTTGTTCACAATTTGATTTTCTTCTTTTGTTGCCGTGTCTTCAAATGAATCCCTTATTAAAGTAAGCTTTGAGTTTTCTAATTAAAGCTGCCGTCGCGTAATGCAAGAGCGAGAAGAGAAGTCAATTCCCGAAAATCAGTAACCAACAGACGGCGCCTTTAATAAGGGAAACCAAGGTTGGTAGAGCTGGACTGTGCACTAGATGCAAATGTCAGTTTTACCAACCTTGAGGGAAACAAGGAACTCTCATTAACGTTTTTCAACGTAATCTATTATTTTGGATCCCTCAATGCTTTTGTTACTTTTATTATTAAGTGTACGTTATTCTAAAAGTACGAAAACGTAACAAAACTCACAAACAAACACTTTTTACTGACTTTTTATAAACAGATAAAACAGCGACATCTTACGATCGCTTTTTGACCTGACATTGCAGTAGGATAGACAAATTGAAGCGGATTTGCTACGTCTCTGCTGACGAGGCCCCAAGCAGGGCTGAAACAGCTGTACAGAGGCTGTTCGAGGTTTTCACTGCAATCAAAAACGATTTGCAGTAAAAAAAATTATGACTTTTTATAGGTTAACGAAATGTCATTCCAATGTTTTCCTTATTATAGAGACAAGATTTCCGCTCAGGGTTGCCAGATTTTTCTTGAAAAATGTAGCCAAACGTGTTACAAGAAAAATTAATTGATAAACAAGAAGTGTGGCGATAAAAAACAAACGAATCATTAATTAATCCATACGAACGTAATTAATTTGACAGTTGTCAAGTCTTTTTTGTTTTTTGTTTTTAGTAAAAAAAAACAAAATAGGAAAAGCGGAAAGAGAAACAAAGAAACGAAACAAATAAAAATCGCCGATTTGGAATGTCGAATGATGAACAAATAAAAAAAAAACAAATTAACCTGCGAAAGGAATTTGAAAAACAAAAGAGAAACGAAAGAAAATTCAAGGCATGAAAAGCGAGAGAACCAAACAAAAGATGATCGTCAACGCCAAGCTGAACGAGAAACTTTTCCGAACGGATCAAAAATTCGTAGAAAATAAAAGGAAACTATAAAAAAGAGAGTGATCCAATAAAAAAAAAGAAAACGAAAAAAGAAGCGATCAAAAACAAAAGATCACAACCGTGAGGAACACAAAACAAATGAAAAACGACGAACTGTGAAAAAGCTCCAGTAAAATGTAAAAAATCAGTTCGACAGAAAAATAATTAAAAGAGAAATCAACGGTGCGAAAGACAAGAACAGAAAAAAAAACAAAAAGAAATTGATGACTAAATCGAAAAAAAAAAACAAATGAATCCCTACTCTAGACGGAAAAAGAAACAGTAGAAAACAAAACACAACTGTAAAAAAGCGTCGGTCAACAAAAAGACAAAAGAAAAAAAAACAAACGGAAATTGATGACTAAATTGAAGAAAAAAAACAAATGAATCTCTAGACTAGACGAAGAAAACACAGTAGAAAACAGAACACAACTGAAAAAAAGCGTCGATCAAAAAGATGTGATAAATCAATTTCATTAAAATAAACAAAGAGAAATATGAGAGCAAAAAAAATAATTTTAAAAAAAGCAGATATACTAAGATGGACAAAAAATGAAAATCGATGAAAATTCTGAGTGAAAAGAGAAAAATGCGAAAAACAGGAGAAAAAAAAAACAATAGGAGAATGGATAGACGAAGAAACATGTTCTACTACACTTACTCTATTTTTTTTTTGATAGGCGGATTTTTTTCATTACATAAAAAACAGACGACAAGAAATTGCAAAGTTTACCCCAATAGTTACTAACTAGTTGCTATTTTAATAAAATAAAATAAAAGAACAGAATAAAAGGAGAACCACATTCTTTTATAACTTCGAATTTTCCGCCTATCAATAAAAAATAGAGTATAGATGCTATTACTGAACGCATGGTATATTATTATTTTTTTTTGCATTGACTCTGCGGTTTCAAACTTTTGGCCGGTGATGTACGTTTGTTACAAGGATTATATTAGAATGTAGAATTTTGTCTGTTATGAGCAGGGAAAGGAATTCTGGCCACTCAATGTTGAACGCTTTTTATGTCGAATGTACTATTTACTCCTGCCACCTTTCCACGGCTCCGAAACAACAAATTGTCAAAGCGTTCTCATTTGGCAGAGATTATTGTGGGCGGGGCTACTACAGTCCGAGTACTAAATTTTCGTATTGTTCGGGGAACAAGTGGGCCGAATTCTTTTCCCTGCTTATGAGTTATGCGAAGGCAAAAAAAGTAGCCCAAATCAGGCGAAATTTCACCCAATCTGGCAACTCCGCTTCCGCTAGATGTCAGTCACTCCGTGATTTTCTCGAATTGTCTATAAATGTCAGTGTCCGTTTTCTAACCTATCAATGACGGTGACTCACGTTACTTTAACATAACTTTAATAATAATAATAATAATAATAAAACTTGCGTTGTAATAATTCCAAACGTCTTTTTAATTTAAAATACGAAAGTGTCACAATTTAACATTTGTTTAATTTAAATCAGTCATACAAACCTTTAGGAGGAAAAAAAACATTGATTTCATAGCCTGCTTTAATTAGGAATTTTATACCTACACATGTTAACATGTTATTATTATTGTTAGTGTTATTATTATTAATGGGAAACGAGAAGCACGTAGATAATTGATAAATTAATAAATAAATGATCCCAACTGCTGTCCGAGGTGAAACATCAAAAACACTCTACAGATCTAGTACCAACTCTTCAAAATAATCCAGCGAGCGCGGGAAATTCAAACGCCTCTTAATCATTTCTGATCGCAATGTACGAAATGCGTGACCTTGTGTGATTGAATGACTCGTTGCCAACTTTTCTGTTTGGAAATGTGTGTCATTCAACTCGTAAGGCATAAATTGCACATTGTCAACACTATTATTAATTAATCGAATCCAAAATTAATAATTCAATCTGAAGTTAGTTAGCACGCTGTACATAATTCTAGATAATTTTCAGTGTAAATCGATTATCATTTTTGATTGACCAATTTGTTTTCTAATCTGTGTTAAAGATATCGGAAATCTATTCTCACCTAATATTTAATTTAGCAGATGCTACTTGTTGTTAATTTTTTTTAAAACAACATTTAATAAAAGGTAAATAATTGTCGTTTTCGTTTGCAATATTATTAAATGTAAAAGAGGCATTATCCGTTTTCAAATTTCTGAAAGCTTGCGAGAAAATCTTCAACAGGTTGTGGGCCCAGAAGTGAATTAATAAACTACCAGAAGACATATCTATCAAAAGTTAAAAATCCAAAAAAGAAAATTAATAAATACCTGAGGCCAATACATGTTGAAAAATCGTAAAAGTTTAAAATAATGGTTGCATGGAGTGTGATTATTTTATTATAATGTTATTTTTGTCCTACCTTTTCTCTTTTTTCTAGTTTCAATGAAACAGTTGGTATGTATCTGGTTAAATCATTTTTTTTTAATTGTTTATTGTTTCAGTACATGCTGAAAAATCAGAAAAGTTTAAAATGGTTGCATGAAGTGTGCTTATTTTATTATGAAGCTACTTTTGTCCAACCTTTTCTCTTTTTTCAAGTTTCAATGAAACAGTTGGTATGTATCTGGTTAAATCATTTTTTTTTAATTGTTTATTGTTTCAGTATATGCTGAAAAATCAGAAAAGTTCAAGCTGGTTGCATGAAGTGTGCTTATTTTATTATGAAGCTACTTTTGTCCTACCTTTTCTCTTTTTTTCAAGTTTCAATGAAACTGTTGGTATGTATCTGGTTAAATCATTTTTTTTTAATTGTTTATTGTTTCAGTACATGCTGAAAAATCAGAAAAGTTCAAGCTGGTTGCATGAAGTGTGCTTATTTTATTATGAAGCTACTTTTGTCCTACCTTTTCTCTTTTTCTCAAGTTTCAATGAAACAGTTGGTATATATCTTGTTAAATCATTTTTTTAATTGTTTATTATTTCAGTACATGCTGAATAATCAGATAAGTTCAAAATGGTTGCATGAAGTGTGCTTATTTTATTATGAAGCTGTTTTTGTCCTCTTTTTTTCAAGTTTCAATGAAACAGTTGGTATATGTATATCTGGTTAGATCAATTCTTTTTTAATTGTGTTTTGTTTCAGTACATGCTGAAAAATCAGAAAAGTTCAAACTGGTTGCATGAAGTGTGCTTATTTTATTATGAAGCTACTTTTGTCCTACCTTTTCTCTTTTTTTCAAGTTTCAATTAAACAGTTGCTATATATCTCGTTACATCAATTTTCTTTTAATTGTTTATTGTTTCAGTACATGCTGAAAATCAGAAAAGTTTAAAATGGTTGCATGGAGTGTGGTTATTTTATTATGAAGCTATTTTTGTCCTACCTTTTCTCTTTTTTTCAAGTTCCAATGAAACAGTTGGTATACATATATATGGTTACATCAATTTTTTTAATTGTGTATTGTTTCAGTACATGCTGAAAAATCAGAAAAGTTCAAAATGGTTGCATGAAGTGTGCTTATTTTATTATGAAGCTACTTTTGTCCTACCTTTTCTCTTTTTTTCAAGTTTCAATAAAACAGTTGGTATACATATATATGGTTACATCAATTTTTTTTAATTGTTTATTGTTTCAGTACAGGCTGAAAAATCAGAAAAGTTCAAAATGGTTGCATGGAGTGTGGGTATTTTATTATGAAGCTACTTTTGTCCTACCTTTTCTCATTTTTTCAAGTTTCAATGAAACAGTTGGTATGTATCTGGTTAAATCATTTTTTTTTAATTGTTTATTGTTTCAGTACATGCTGAGAAATCAGAAAAGTTCAAGCTGGTTGCATGAAGTGTGCTTATTTTATTATGAAGCTACTTTTGTCCAACCTTTTCTCTTTTTTTCAAGTTTCAATGAAACAGTTGGTATATATATGGTTACATCATTTTTTTTAATTGCGTATTGTTTCAGTATGTGCTGAAAAATCAGAAAAGTTCAAATTGGTTGCATGAAGTGTGCTTATTTTATTATGAAGCTACTTTTGTCCTACCTTTTCTCTTTTTTCAAGTTTCAATGAAACAGTTGGTATGTATCTGGTTAAATCATTTTTTTTTTAATTGTTTATTGTTTCAGTATATGCTGAAAAATCAGAAAAGTTCAAGCTGGTTGCATGAAGTGTGCTTATTTTATTATGAAGCTACTTTTGTCCAACCTTTTCTCTTTTTTTCAAGTTTCAATGAAACAGTTGGTATATATCTGTTTAAATCATTTTTTTTAATTGTTTATCGTTTCGGCACATGCTGAAAAATCAGAAAAGTTCAAAATGGTTGCATGGAGTGTGGGTATTTTATTATGAAGCTACTTTTGTCCTACCTTTTCTCTTTTTTTCAAGTTTCAATGAAACAGTTGGTATATATCTGGTTAAATCATTTTTTTTAATTGTTTATTGTTTCAGTACAGGCTGAAAAATCAGAAAAGTTCAAAATGGTTGCATGGAGTGTGGTTATTTTATTATGAAGCTATTTTTGTCCTACCTTTTCTCTTTTTTTCAAGTTTCAATGAAACAGTTGGTATACATATATATGGTTACATCAATTTTTTTAATTGTGTATTGTTTCAGTACATGCTGAAAAATCAGAAAAGTTTAAAATGGTTGCATGGAGTGTGGTTATTTTATTACGAAGCTATTTTTGTCCTACCTTTTCTCTTTTTTTCAAGTTTCAATGAAACAGTTGGTATATATCTGGTTAAATCATTTTTTTAATTGTTTATTGTTTCAGTACAGGCTGAAAAATCAGAAAAGTTCAAAATGGTTGCATGGAGTGTGGTTATTTTATTATGAAGCTACTTTTGTCCTACCTTTTCTCTTTTTTTCAAGTTTCAATGAAACAGTTGGTATACATATATATGGTTACATCATTTTTTTTAATTATGTATTGTTTCAGTACATGCTGAAAAATCAGAAAAGTTTAAAATGGTTGCATGGAGTGTGGTTATTTTATTATGAAGCTATTTTTGTCCTACCTTTTCTCTTTTTTTCAAGTTTCAATGAAACAGTTGGTATATATCTGGTTAAATCATTTTTTTAAATTGTTTATTGTTTCAGTACAGGCTGAAAAATCAGAAAAATTCAAAATGGTTGCATGGAGTGTGGGTATTTTATTATGAAGCTACTTTTGTCCTACCTTTTCTCTTTTTTTCAAGTTTCAATGAAACAGTTGGTATATATCTGGTTAAATCATTTTTTTTAATTGTTTATTGTTTCAGTACAGGCTGAAAAATCAGAAAAGTTCAAAATGGTTGCATGAAGTGTGCTTATTTTATTATGAAGCTATTTTCGTCCTACCATTTCTCTTTTTTTCAAGTTTCAATGAAACAGTTGGTATACATATATATGGTTACATCATTTTTTTAATTGTGTATTGTTTCAGTACATGCTGAAAAATCAGAAAAGTTTAAAATGGTTGCATGGAGTGTGGTTATTTTATTAAGAAGCTATTTTTGTCCTACCTTTTCTCTTTTTTTCAAGTTTCAATGAAACAGTTGGTATACATATATATGGTTACATCAATTTTTTTTAATTGTGTATTGTTTCAGTACATGCTGAAAAATCAGAAAAGTTTAAAATGGTTGCATGGAGTGTGGTTATTTTATTATGAAGCTACTTTTGTCCTACTTTTTCTCTTTTTTTCAAGTTTCAATGAAACAGTTGCTATATATCTGGTTACATCATTTTTTTTTAATTATGAATTGTTTCAGTACATGCTGAAAAATCAGAAAAGTTTAAAATGGTTGCATCGTGTGTGGTTATTTTATTATGAAGCTACTTTTGTCCTACTTTTTCTCTTTTTTTCAAGTTTCAATGAAACAGTTGCTATATATCTGGTTACATCAATTTTTTTAATTGTGTATTGTTTCAGTACATGCTGAAAAATCAGAAAAGTTTAAAATGGTTGCATCGTATGTGGTTATTTTATTATGAAGCTATTCTTGTCCTGCCTCCTCCTTTTTTTCAAGCTTCGATGAAACAATTAGTACATAAAAAATATTTGGTTACATTTCATTGCCAACTACCGTTGGCATCTGAAACAACTACTTAAATCAGTTGGTGTTTTTTCTTTTTTTTTTCTTAAATAACGTTTAAACTGTATTAATCGAAACAGAAACTGTGTAGACAAGAATTGGGAATTTAAAAAATTTGCTTTTGCACAAACACACGGGACGTGCATTTAATGGGAATCCGCTTTTCAAATATTTATTTACCAGTTACGTGCCCGCACATCATTATTGACTTTGCGCATTCCGAACTTTTTACTTTGACAAATATCAATTTGGCATAACAATTATTTAAGACGACACGTAAAAAAACACCATTCCTACTCGTCATCGCGCTGCCTAGAAAGTTATCAATTAGCAAAATTATTTCGAGAACAAACACTCGTCGAAATTCGGGCTGGTTTTGCGCGCCCAACACTCTAACCAAGGGGGAATACCCGGCCGACCGCAAAATTTCTAATAGGTTATTATTGATGTTTTTTTTTTATTGTTATTGGAAAGACAACAATATATAATTAGCTCCCTGACAGTGTTTTAAGAAAATGCCCGGGGGAAATTTGCGTGGGAAAAATTTCAAAATTTTAGTTTTTTATTGTCGTTCTGAAAACCAAAGAGATTTTTAATGGAAGTGGAAGAAGAACCATGAAAACAAAACCGACAATTCAATTTTATTGGTACATATTTATATTCAAGATAATTATAATTATGTATTATTAGTGCAATACGCAAATTAATTTTGTTAGATTTAACAAAAAGAAAAGGAAACAAATTTTTGTCCAACTAAGCTTTGACCAACAAAAATTTACTTATTTGCCCATTTATGAGTAAGGGAGTGCAGCGCGATGATAACTTAGAATTTTAAATAGAATTTATCCATGCAGCTATTTGTTTAATAAATTACATAGGAACTCATAACTGCGATAACAACATCACTGTGTGTACATCATTATCAAAGCGAGGATTAAGAAGTCCCGCCTGCAGTGTCTCTCGATGCGATCGATCGAAATCGGATCGTGTTGGTACTATTTCATCCTCGCTTTAATCATCATCGATGTCAATAACAATATCTGGCCCAGATTCGATTCGAGTAGCACACTATCTTCGTGTATTCGATACTTCGATATTACATTTCAGCGTGACTTATTATTTTATAATGAAGTTCGGTGTTCAAAAAAATATTATTTAAAGTGACACGACGACGACGTCTTGGATATTACGAGTTGACTGAATTTATTTAATTCAATTTGGTTGTTTATAATACCGAAATAACACCTTAACTGCTTAATTCACCTTGTGCCATTTTGTTTTTTTATGCAAAGAAGAAAAAATATATTTTCGTCTTCACTTTATTATTTTGCTTTTTTTTGTTTATTATTGAGAAACGCGTCAAAAAAAAAAAAAGAAAAACATACCGGGCGTTTGGAAATTGCTAGTACGAAAAAAGATTGGTAGGCGGCGATGGTGAGTTTGAAGTCAGCGACAAAAAATTTTAAACAGGTTTCTTGGATTTCTTAGGACCTCCAGATGTCACAGTTGACGTACGTACGACTTGACATTTTCGAAACTGGAAAAGGATTTGACAGGTTTGGAAATGTAATTGACAAAAAGAGAAAACTAAAAGAATGAAACTATAAAATAGTAATTTACGTATGTACGAACTGTCAGCCGCACGAAACACGGTTAACAAATTATTTGAGGTTATGTGCTAATGTTTATGTTTATACTTGACAACATGGCGATAAATTGCCAACTTAATTATCGTTGGCTTACGTCACTTTATCAGTTTTTTATATTATATTGTTTCTAAACTAGGAGAAGTGACAGTTGTCGTCCTGCTGTAGGTGGAATGACACTGTAAAACTAAATCAAAAATTAACTAAGCTAATATAATATAAACATGAAACCTTGCTTTTGATTTTTCGTTTAAATTAGTTTTCACTTTGGGATAATAGATGGCGCTATAAACAATTTAATATGAAACGCTTCAATATGACAAGCAAAATAATTTTCACTTTCAGACAACAGATGGAATGACTTACATACATTCATTTTTAGCCACGTGGTACATTTAGCTAATAAAGATTTATTGCATTATTTATTATTTTTTATCATTTTTGTTTGCTTCCGAATTTAAAATTTGAATTTCCCGCCGACCGTAAAAAAAATAATGATTTCCACTATTTATTGTACGAATATCTTAATATCAAACATACATAACCTCAATATTATTTTTACAACAAAATGACCCGCCTGGATTCCCGCTTCAATATGAGAAACCAAATAATTTTCACTTTCAGACAACAGATGGAGTGACTCTCACAAACTCCTACGTGCGCAGATTTCACATAAAAATTATAATCATGAAACCGTATTTTTAATTTTCGATTAAATTAGTGTTTTAGCCTTTAGGATAATAGATGGCGCTTTAAATAATTAACTATGATGCGCTTCAATACGACAAGCCCGATAATATCTTAGCCAACATTAGACTTTTAAAGTAAGTAAAATAAGAATATTGTTTTTTCTTTTATTACGTAATTAATTTTAGTTTTTATTCTAACGTGGTTGTAGTTATAATTAAGTTTAAAATAAGGGAGGTAGAAAGAAGCTTTCTTTTCTTTTAAGGCGTCGATGCTGCTTTAAAAAAAGGGGTTGGGAATCCCTGATTTAAATGCAAAGTCATTTCGTTGGTTGGGTTGGGTTGGATTGGATTGGATTAGATTAGGTTGTCCCGCCTTACACGAATTAAAATCTGGTCACTTTATCCTAATTGCTTGCTTAATTATTTTTTTATTTTATTTATTTTTAATCTCTTTAACGAAAAGCAGGCAGAAGTCTCCAGGACACGAAAATCGTATTATTACGTGTCTACGCCCTAGGGAGTAAAAGTGGTTGCATACTTCCTAGGGAATTTTCATAAAAATTACTCGAACTTGGCAACTGTTTCTTTGGTTTAATAACAAAAGCTGGTTTTCCTGCATTTGTTTTTTTTTAATATGTATATCAGTGGCGGACTGAGCAGGATATCTTTAGGGAGCGGGGGCCTGTAAACTCCTGTTGAAGTGCTTCCCTCAAAAAAAAAAAAGAAAAATTGTAGTTTTGTAAACATGGTTGGGCCCCCTTTATCTTGAACACCAACCAATCTTTAAAGCCAGTCCGCCTCTGTTTACCATTACCATTATCTGATTGTTTTCACTCAGAATTCTAAATATTTGCATTTTATTTAAATTTTCATTTGGTTTAATAACAAAAGCTGGCCTTTCTGCATTTGTTTGATTTTTTTTTTTTTTTAATATGATTATCAGCGGCGGACTGGACAGGATATCTTTAGGAAATAGGGGGCCTGTAAACTCCTGTTGAAGTACTTCCCTCAAAAAAAAAAAAGAAAAATTATAGTTTCGTAAACATGGTTGGGCCCCCTTTGTCTTGAACACCAACCAACCTCTTTAGACCCAGTCCGCCTCTGTTTACCATGACCATGATCTGATTGTTTTCACTCAGACTTCTAAATATTTGCATTTTATTTAAATTTTCATTTGGTTTAATAACAAAAGCTGGCCTTTCTGCATTTGTTTGATTTTTTTTTTTTTTAATATGATTATCAGCGGCGGACTGGATAGGATATCTTTATGAAATAGGGGGCCTGTAAACTCCTGTTGAAGCACTTCCCTAAAAAAAAAAAAAGGAAAATTATAGTTTCGTAAACATGGTTGGGCCCCCTTTGTCTTGAACACCAACCAACCTCTTTAGACCCAGTCCGCCTCTGTTTACCATGACCATGATCTGATTGTTTTCACTCAGAATTCTAAATATTTGCATTTTATTTAAATTTTCATTTGGTTTAATAACAAAAGCTGGCCTTTCTGCATTTGTTTGATTTTTTTTTTTTTTTTAATATGATTATCAGCGGCGGACTGGACAGGATATCTTTAGGAAATAGGGGGCCTGTAAACTCCTGTTGAAGTACTTCCCTCAAAAAAAAAAAAAGAAAAATTATAGTTTCGTAAACATGGTTGGGCCCCCTTTGTCTTGAACACCAACCAACCTCTTTAGACCCAGTCCGCCTCTGTTTACCATGACCATGATCTGATTGTTTTCACTCAGAATTCTAAATATTTGCATTTTATTTAAATTTTCATTTGGTTTAATAACAAAAGCTGGCCTTTCTGCATTTGTTTGATTTTTTTTTTTTTTTTAATATGATTATCAGCGGCGGACTGGACAGGATATCTTTAGGAAATAGGGGGCCTGTAAACTCCTGTTGAAGTACTTCCCTCAATAAAAAAAAGAAAAATTATAGTTTCGTAAATATGGTTGGGCCCCCTTTGTCTTGAACACCAACCAACCTCTTTAGACCCAGTCCGCCTCTGTTTACCATGACCATGATCTGATTGTTTTCACTCAGAATTCTAAATATTTGCATTTTATTTAAATTTTCATTTGGTTTAATAACAAAAGCTGGCCTTTCTGCATTTGTTTGATTTTTTTTTTTTTAATATGATTATCAGCGGCGGACTGGACAGGATATCTTTAGGAAATAGGGGGCCTGTAAACTCCTGTTGAAGTACTTCCCTCAATAAAAAAAAGAAAAATTATAGTTTCGTAAACATGGTTGGGCCCCCTTTATCTTGAACACCTACCAACCTTTAGACCCAGTCCGCCTCTGTTTACCATAACCATTATCTGATTATTTTCACTCAGAATTGTAAATATTTGCATTGGAAATTTTATTTAAATTTTCATGTTACTGTAAAGATAAGAAAATTAAACTTGCAACAAAATTGACAATAAGTTTAGCAAGAAATCGAAACTGGCCGTGTTTTATTTTTATTTTATTTTACACAATTCGCAGCGGTTGACGAAGTGTTAAAATTAATTACTAAGGGCAAAGAATAATTTCTAATATTTCGAACAGAATTTAATTTTCGAAACGTTTTCGATCTGGAGCGCGGTAGCATTGAAATATTTCTTTTAATAAGAACCGTAAACAATTACGGGGAATTATTTTTTAATAAACAAACCCATAAAACGGGCACGTTCTTCGCCCGAAGAGCAAATATTGGACCATCGTGTTCGCGACAGCCGAGCAATACAGAAATATTTGCTCGTTAACTAACTCCCTTCTTTGCATAATGTAACGACGTAATTGTAATTATTACAAAACAGCAGCAGGCTTTTATATGTATTTGCATTATTAACATAATTATTTGCAGTTAACCAATTGTAAGGCACGACGAATTAACTATTAACAAAAAAGAAACGATGACGTCGTTAGGCTGCAATAAACTGTTTATTGTTATTAGTGACCAAAAATGTCATGAGGTGATGAGGTCACTTCCGATTAAATTATTAACAAAGCTATGTTTTGTTTTTTTTTTTTATTTCGGAGGAGTACTTTCAAATTTTGGCGCTAAAATGGTGCACTGTCATTGGTAGCTGGCCGGAATTGACCAATGACAAAGCTCGTTTTTAGCGCCAAAATTTGAAAGTACTCCGAAATTAAAAAAAAAGTATAGTGACATGCCAGATGGAGTGGGCGTCCTATAATAATAACATCTATAGCGTCAAATTCTAATGGAATATCGCTATTTGTTTAAACTGTACGTACTTATTTAATTTAAATCACATAGCCTAAAATTTATTAAATAAATAAACCTATTTAATATTTGCTCATGCGACGCTCATCAAACCTGTTTTGAAGTCAATTTCATCTTTATGTTTTCACGATTGCAAAAAAGAACGTTCGCTCGGTAATAAATCTCATAAATTTCCTTTGATTAAAGGCCACCGTCTCACTTAAATGCATAAATCTATTTAATATTTCCTCATGCGACGCTCATCAAACCTGTTTTGAAGTCGATTTCATCTTTATGTTTTCACGATTGCAAAAAAAAAAAACGTTCGCTCGGTAATAAATCTCATAAATTTCCTTTGATTAAAGGCCACCGTCTCACTTAAATGCATAAATCTATTTAATATTTCCTCATGCGACGCTCATCAAACCTGTTTTGAAGTCGATTTCATCTTTATGTTTTCACGATTGCAAAAAAAACGTTCGCTCGGTAATAAATCTCATAAATTTCCTTTGATTAAAGGCCACCGTCTCACTTAAATGCATAAATCTATTTAATATTTGCTCATGCGACGCTCATCAAACCTGTTTGGAAGTCGATTTCATCTTTATGTTTTCACGATTGCAAAAAAAAACGTTCGCTCGGTAATAAATCTCATAAATTTCCTTTGATTAAAGGCCACCGTCTCACTTAAATGCATAAATCTATTTAATATTTCCTCATGCGACGCTCATCAAACCTGTTTTGAAGTCGATTTCATCTTTATGTTTTCACGATTGCAAAAAAAAAAAACGTTCGCTCGGTAATAAATCTCATAAATTTCCTTTGATTAAAGGCCACCGTCTCACTTAAATGCATAAATCTATTTAATATTTGCTCATGCGACGCTCATCAAACCTGTTTGGAAGTCGATTTCATCTTTATGTTTTCACGATTGCAAAAAAAAACGTTCGCTCGGTAATAAATCTCATAAATTTCCTTTGATTAAAGGCCACCGTCTCACTTAAATGCATAAATCTATTTAATATTTCCTCATGCGACGCTCATCAAACCTGTTTTGAAGTCGATTTCATCTTTATGTTTTCACGATTGCAAAAAAAAAACGTTCGCTCGGTAATAAATCTCATAAATTTCCTTTGATTAAAGGCCACAGTCTCACTTAAATGCATAAATCTATTTAATATTTCCCCATGCGACGCTCATCAAACCTGTTTTGAAGTCGATTTCATCTTTATGTTTTCACGATTGCAAAAAAAAAACGTTCGCTCGGTAATAAATCTCATAAATTTCCTTTGATTAAAGGCCACCGTCTCACTTAAATGCATAAATCTATTTAATATTTCCTCATGCGACGCTCATCAAACCTGTTTTGAAGTCGATTTCATCTTTATGTTTTCACGATTGCAAAAAAAAAAAACGTTCGCTCGGTAATAAATCTCATAAATTTCCTTTGATTAAAGGCCACCGTCTCACTTAAATGCATAAATCTATTTAATATTTCCTCATGCGACGCTCATCAAACCTGTTTTGAAGTCGATTTCATCTTTATGTTTTCACGATTGCAAAAAAAAACGTTCGCTCGGTAATAAATCTCATAAATTTCCTTTGATTAAAGGCCACCGTCTCACTTAAATGCATAAATCTATTTAATATTTCCTCATGCGATGCTCATCAAACCTGTTTTGAAGTCGATTTCATCTTTATGTTTTTACGGTTGCAAAAAAAAACGTTCGCTCGGTAATAAATCTCATAAATTCCCTTTGATTAGAGGCCACGGTCTCACTCTTTTTGCTGAACGCTGTGTTAACATTCGGTAAAAGTCGACAAACATCCGACCGGAAACGTCGCAACGTCGCAATCAATTACCATTATTGAATTTTGCAAAAAAAAAACGTGCATTTTCTAAAAGAACGTCGGGAATTTCCCGGACTGTGATTATTAATTACTCCTGTTAGAATTGGTCTCGGTGCATTAACATTTACAAAAAAGACGAGTTCACATTCCTCTTGTCAATAGATAAAACAGAGGTCAAGCGATAACCCGTCTGTTAGAAGAAGAAGGAAAAAAAAAAGAATAACAAAAAGAAATGTCACCAACTCACCTCTCGCTTCGTAAATCCGATACCGATTTATTTCTCCGTCCTTTTCCAAAAGGGCACTCCTCTCGCTGAGCCCGCGCAAGTTCGGCTTCCAAAAAAACATCTTCGAGTCAGGGGGGGAAACGACTTAATCCTTCGGAGGAAATTTTTAAATGCAGTCTGCATCAGGTTTCGTACTTTAATGAACAAAGTGGAGAAGATTATTTATCGGTGGTATCACCGAGGAGAGCGAGTGGTAATTTTCCACTTGATTTTGTTGCTATTGTTGTTATCATCCTTTACGATCGGTTTTTGTTTTCGGGTTGTGAACTGGGTGGTTTTTTTTGGGGTGTGCGACCCGTACGGAACGCAGCCGTCAGCGAACGTAATCGGTTCAATGTTACGTTACAGATAGATAACGATTGTGGCACAATTACATTTTTTATTATTATCATCATTTTAATTTATAATAAATCTTAGCAACTCGAAATGGTGTTGCAATACTTTTTGTTTTTACCGCAACAAAAAAAATTTTTTTTTAATAAATAAACAGATGTAATGAAGTTTCAACATTGTTGTTGTCGTTTTAATGCTATTTTTTATTTTATTTGGTGTAATTAAATTAATTTTTCTTTAATTAATCTTTTTATTACGTTGATTTATTTATTTTTTGTTTAATGCTTTCATTTCTTAATTTTTTTTTTTTTTAAAGATCCAAACACTTTATGTTAGTTAATTGTCATCTGTACTGACTTTATGTTTTTTTGTTTGTTGAATCATTTTCTTTTCTTTCAGATTTTTTATATTCTTTCTTTTCTTGTTCCTCTCGTTTAATTTTTAATTTAGTTTATTCGTATTTTCTTGTTACTATTTCATTCTATGTTTTCTTTTCTCTTAGTATTGAAATAAATAAACAAAAGTATTAAAGTTTCAAACTTATTGTTGTCGTTTTAATGTTAATTTTTTATATCAATAAATTTATTTTATTTTTTTAATTTAGTTTTGCTTATGTTTTACTCCGCCATTTTTGATTTCACATTTTCCTATTCTTAAATCGGTCTTTTTATGATGATGTACTTATTCTTTTCTTTTTTTTTTGTTTAATGTTTTCAGATGTATTAAATTTAGTTCTTTCTAATTTACGATTTTTTTAACTGATCTTAAATTAGTAGAAAATTATCATCTCTACTGAATTCATCTTTTTGTTTATTGAAGCATTTTTTTCTTAATTCAGATTTTTAATTTTCTCTCCTTTTTTCTTCCTCTTATTCGTTTTGTTGCTGAACGTCAAATTTTATTGCTAATTGTCAAATTTTATAATTATTTTGCTTGCTGATCAAGAGAGGGCGTCTTTTCAGCGCGCACGAGATTTTTGTATCAAACAAGAAGGGATGGAATGCATCCATCCGATTTGTTTCTAGTAAATCTGGCAATATTTTCTAGCAAAAGCAGGGTTGCCGCATGTTTTCTCGAAAAATACAGGAAAAGGGCGCAAAGGTTTTGCAGAAAGTAGTCCAATTACGCCAAACTCGGAAGTGTAAAAAAAAATAATTAATAAGCCATTATTTAAAATATGTTGACATCAGAAATTATTTAAAATATAAAACAAAAACGAATCGTTAATTAATCACACAAATGTTAATTTGACAGTTGTGGAGGTGAACTATTCTTTTTTGTTTTTGTTTTTCTAACAGAAAGAAAAAAAGAAAAATTAAAAAAAAAACACAATTAACTTCCAAAAAAAATCAGAAACAAAAGAAAAATGAAAGAAACAGCAACAAAATACAAGACGGAAAAACAAAAAGAAAAGAAAATCGACAAGGTGAACGAAAAGCAACAGTTTTCCGGAAGAACAAAAGAAAATCGTAGAAAACAAAGTAAACTGTAAAAAAATCAATAATAAGAAAGACGAAATACATTGCGTATTAAAATAAAAAAATCGTAACTATGATCGACAACAAAACAAATGAATAATGAAGAATTACGAAGAAAAGCCAATAAAATACAAAAAAAAAAATTTATAATAAAGAAAAGTAGAACTACATAAAGCATAAAAAGCAAAGAACAATAAAAAAAAGAAAATTTATGACTAAGATGAAGAAAAATACAAATGAATCTCTAAACGAAAAATTTAAAAAGAAAACAGTAGAAAACAAAAGGCAACTGTAAAAAAAGCGTCGGTTAACAAAATGTGAAAAAAAAAAGATTTTATAAAAATAAACAAAAATGTAACTTAAAACAAACTCGTAAGAAACAAAAGAGAACCGCATAGCCATGGATTTTAAAATTATTTAATATAAAACAAAACCAAATTATTAATTAATCACACAAATATAAATAATTAATTTGACAGTTGCCAAGGTGAACTGTCCTTTTTTGTTTTTGATAAAATATTAGGAGCACAAAGAACAAAAAAATTTAAAAAAAAAGAAAACGGATTAAACTCCATGAAAACCAGAAACAAAAGAGAAATGAAAGAATCAGCAACAAAATACAAAAACAAAAACGAAAGAAAATCGACAAACTGCACGAAAAGCAACACTTTTCCGAACGAATAAAAAAAATTCTTCTAATAAAGGAAAGTAGAAATCCATAAAACATAAAGAACATATGAAGGAAAAAACAAAAGAATCTCCAGACGAAATATTAAAAAAAATAGTAGAAAACAAAAGACAACTGTAAAAAAGCGTCGATCAACAAAATATGAAAAAAAAAGATTTGATAAAAATAAACAAAAATGAAATACGAAAGCACGAAATGAATTGACAAAATAAATAAACAAAAGTAAAAAAGTAAGTAAAAAGTAAAGAATGCGAAAAATTATAATAAAGGAAAGTAGAAATCAATAGAACAAAAGCATAAAGAACAAAAAAAGGAAAACAATAACTAAGATGAACAAAAAAACAAATGAATCTCCAGACGAAAAATTTTAAAAAAGACTAGTAGAAATCAAAATATAACAGTAAATGTAAAAAAACAATTTGATAAAAATAAAATAAAAAGCAAAACGAAAAAGAAAATTGTAAAAAAGAACACAATTAAATCGAAAATAAATTCGATTAAGTAGTAGAAAACAAAAGACAACTGAAAAAGAAACGTCGAGCAGCAAAATGTGAAAAAAAAAGACTTGATAAAAATAAACAAAAGAAAAAACACGAGCAAAATATGAATTAAAAAAAATAAATAAACAAGAGTACCATGATACCTACTAAGACGAACTCAAAAAATGAAAGTTTTTGTAAATAAAAACAAACCCGTAGGAAACAAAAGAGAATCGTGAAAAGGAGTCGTCAGTAAAAGCGAAAACCAATTGGACCAAAAAGAGAACAAAAGCGGAAAACGGAAAAAAACAAACAAACAAAACAAACGAACCGTGAATAAAATACAAAACGTCAATTCCTTAAAACAAAAGAGAAAGATCAAATGAACAAAGAAAAAACAAAAGAAAACGAAGTTACATATTTGCGTTTTCAAGTACAATATACGCAGAATGAGTGTCGTTACGTAAAGGCAACGACTAAAGTAGCCCAAAACAGTCCAAATAAGATTTTGAATCGCCAAATTTCTTTAAAATATCGCCCAAAAGGTGAGATTTCGCCCCCCAATCCGACAACCCTGTGCAAAGCGTCCCGCCAGGAATTTCTCCCGGCATTGGCAGTCGCTTTTCATGAAACCGCCTGGGTGGGTAGGCAACCGTATTATCACGAGTGTATTGGGGTAATCGGATACTTACAAAATCACATCAAACTAACTTGGATCCGGTCTTTTAACTCGTTTATCAGCTTAATATGAACATTAAATTAAAAGGCAGATTATGTGTATTTATGCAATTGAGATTTGAGATAGACGCAATCACTTTATTTAATCAAAAAGGAATGTGGTGGGTGTGGGGAATATTCAAGAGATGATTTTCTGCACCTCAGTACATCGCTAAATTTCTTTAAAATATCGCCAAAAACGTGAAATTTCGCCCCTCAATCCGACAACCCTGTGCAAGGCGTCCCGCCAGGAATTTCTTCCGGCATTGGCAGTCGCTTTTCATGAAACCGCCTGGGTGGGTAGGCAACTGTATTATCACGAGTGTATTGGGGTAATCGGATACTTACAAAATCACAACAATCTAACTTAGATCCGGTCTTTTAACTCGTTTATCAGCTTAATATGAACATTAAATTAAAAGGCAGATTATGTGTATTTATGCAATTGAGATTTGAGATAGACGCAATCACTTTATTTAATCAGAAAGGAATGTGGTGGGTGTGGGCAATATTCAAAAGATAATTTTTTGCACCTCAGTACACGACTGATTAATTTACGAATAATTTAAAATTGTTAAACGATTTACGAATAATCCAAAATCATGTTAAACGATTGGCCTTAGGAAAAATAACAACATTGAATTCCGTTCTTACTGCTTCTGAAAATGTTAACCAACTTGCCTTGGGAGAAACGATTTAGTTTCCAAAAAAAAGTTTTTTGTAATCTCAATCTTTTTTCTTTTTTCAAAGTATGCTGTGCAACTGTCGAGAGAAAAAAAAAACATCAATCTGATACGCATTTATTTATCGTTCTTCAAATGCTCTTCAAATTCAGTGATGTTGAACCTTTCGAGGCTGGGATAAGGCAATCTAGACTTGAGCTTCGCCAATTTCTTCCGCTCTTTTAAATTGACTTTTCTAGGACGAACCCTATCTTTTTCTTCGTCTATGTTCTTCTTTAGAGCGTCGAGCATGACCGTGTTCTTCTCGAATTGTTCCTTCATTTCCTCCAGTTCTCGCTCGCTCTCCACCACCATACCCAAAGTATCTTGCAAATCGAGCAAAAGCTTGGGTTTGGCTAACAAGCCGGAACTCTCTTGAAGCTTAAGCAGTTCGGTTCTCAGTGCGTCGCGTTCGTGTTTCAGGGCGTTTACTTTTTCTCTCCACTGCAAAGAAGCAAGTTGAAATCAAACAAATTATAATTCGATTTGAACTTGAACTTAATTACGCTATTTCGATCGACTTCGACTTCTTGAAATTTATCGTACGACTGTTCTATTTCGATGTTTGTGTTGCTGGATTTCTCTCTGAAATGTGCCAGGCATTGTGTAGCAGCTGAATACTTTTCTCTCAGCTTCTCCAATTCAGCATCTCTCTCCTCGATTTTATCGGCGTGGCTTTGATTCTCCATTTTAAGTTGTTCGTAATCGATTAAGGTGTAGTGCTCTCCTATTTTATCCATTGCTTTAATCTTCGCCTGGATTTCATTCACAGCGTCCCTTATTCTTATGTAGGCCAAACGCATCTCTTCGATTTCCTTGCTTTTGGTTCGCTGGTTCTTCAAGAGCCGCTCCAGAAACTGGAAAGCAAAATTTTAATCAACTCACTGGATTGTTTCGTGTGTTTTGTTTTTGGGCTTGAACCTTTTCCGGAATTTCTTTGGCAGTTTTTGTGTAAATCAACCCAGTTCCAATGTCACGCTCGCGAGAGAGCATTTGCTCAAAATTCATGGTAACAGAAGCCAGCTGATTGTTTCGCGTGTCTCTCATTTCGTTCAGTTCTTGTGTTATGCCTTCTCTTTGCATGTTGTCCACGTTTCTTAACTCCCACAGGGCATCCAGTTTCTTGAGGTATTTGGCCTCGGCATCTCCAAGGCGATCCGATTCTCGAAGAACATGTTCCATCTAACCAAAAAAAAGAAAGTTCAAGCAACGATATACCGATTGGAGGATTTAACTTTTACGCGCACCTTTCTGCTTTTAAAATATTCGGCCATTTTCTTTTGCAGGAAATTATTTTTCATCTTGAGGAGAGGACGTTGCTTAATCAGATTCGTGTACAACTCAAGATAAGGTTGCCTATCGAGCGGCGGTTCCTCCTCTTCTTCCGGAGTGGTTGCTTCACTCGGTGTGGTGACCTTGCTTTCTTCTTCTTGTCCTGCGGCGATACAAACACCTGCGCTAAAGAGGAAAACAGAAAGCAATAATAAAATACTTGCCCATCGCTTCGCCGAATTCGTCTCGTTCCAACAGTTGTACTCGATGGGTGTACTCGCTCATTCTGGATGTGGTAAACGTTGGATCAAATATTAAATGATCTATACAGAAAACTATAATAAATGAATGTCAGGCAGATTGGTCGAATTTGGTTTACCGACGTCTATTGATGGTCTTGGTGTCTCGTCTTCCAGTATGGCATGTGATATTGACACGCCTTTTTTATCTTTCGATGTTCCTTTAATAAGTTTTCTCGCTATACCCGTGATATCCGCTTGATCTACAAGAACAAAATGATGCAAAGATGAAATCGTCTTCTAAACACTTCCACCATCACCTTCTCTGGGTCCGCCCTCGCCGTAAGCTTCACCTTCTGCCTGAACTTGACTCCAACGGACCACGAAATCTAAATAATGCATCTTTTAAGACCAATTGCCTAATTAAAGGGTGGTTAAAATTGATTGGATTGGTGTAAGCTAAATCGAATCCACTTTAGTAATTTGATCAATCGATCATTTGTATTTAGCTAATAATCTATTGGTGAATCAGATTGCCTAAACCTCATAACTTGGAATCTCCCCCCCTCACCATCGTCTTCTCGTTTGGCGACGCCTTCCCCTTCATCCTCAACTTCACCTTCCCTTTCATCTTCGGCTTCACCTTCTCCTTCAACTTCGGCTTCACCTGCACCTCTTTCATGTTCAGCTTCAGCTTCACCTGCATCTCTTTCATATTCGGCCTCAGCTTCACCTCTTTCATGATCGGCCTCAGCTTCACCTCTTTCACGTTGTTCGGCTTCGGCCTCACCTCTTTCATGTTGTTCAGCTTGAGCTTCACCTCCTTCATGTTGTTCAGCTTCAGCTTCAACTCCTTCATGTTCAGCTTCACCTTCTCCTTCACCTTCACCTTCACCTTTTCCTTCTTCTTCAACTTTCCCAGCACCTTCTTCAACTTTTCCCTCATCTTCACTTTTCCGAACGTCTTCCTCAACTTTTTCTCCGCCTTCCTCAGTTACTACATGCTCTGTCTCTTCCGCGGCTATATCTTCTCCTTGACCATCGCTTGTAGACATACGCGCTGGCGTAGCTTCTTCATCCGCTGCTTTCTCCGCCAGGTCACCTTTGACGAAATCAAACGAGTGCAAGGCAATGAAAGAAAAACAAAAGTTTTTATGTGAAAGATTTTACCTGCAACGTCTTTAGATTCTGCTTCTGCTTCTGCTATATTGACATCTGTGCCGGATTGTGCGGCTTCAGGTTGGTGGTCCTGCTGGAACAAGTTTGATCAATAAACAAACCCTCTCTTTTAACTTGAGCAATTTCAACACCAGTTTCTTTTTTTTATTACTGATGGATAAACATAGTTGCATAATTAATTCAATACGGATAGTTCATTGATTTTGTTTTTTAAATACTATTCCTCATTATTTAAAAACATTTTACTCATTTATAAGAACATGTTTAAGATTGCATAAGTCCTTAAAAATTGGTTTATTTCTTAATGTGGTCGATCATTAATGTGTACTGCGAGAGAAAACAAAACAACGATATTTTATATTTTTCTTTAACAGATAAAATAAATTACTATCGCTTTTTGACCTGACATTGCAGTAGGATAGACAAATTGAAGCGGGATTTGCTCCTAATAAGTCCCCCATAAATAAAACCGTGACTTTAAAGATAAAATCTAAACAGTTTTGAACTTACTTCTTCCTTCGGTTGCTCGCCGCTAATCTCTACGATCGTTTCTTTTTCAGCGTCCTCCTCGTGTTGTTTCTCTTCCGCGTTTGAAATCTCGCCGGAATGCTTTTCCTCCTGCTCGGGTTCATTTTGAGGAATTTCTTCCGCGGACATAATAAACAATTAAAAAAAAACAAATTGAATTGTCATAAAATTAACAAACGGTGATGTGATTCAAATTATTCAACTGGCATGGCGGTAAAATTTTAAAAAGCGGCGCGCGCGCGCGCGATGGTTGGGAGGGGCAATGATAGATGGCGCCAGTGGCAAAAGCAGTTTTCCGTTTTACTTGCGTCATTACTTTTATGTACTTTAGTATTGAAAACGTAAGGAAAACGTCGTTAAATCCAGGGATAATTTCAAACAATAGGGAAAAAGGGATAAATTGCAAAAACTTTGCAAACTTTTCGAAAGAAAGAAACTAAATATTTCTTGTTTTAGAGTTTCCATTTTTTCAAGTTGGCGATTATGTCAAGCTAAACCGCCATAATGTTGGGGGCAAAGTTCGCTCTTTTGCTTCTGACCGACGTTGCCAACCGTAAGATTATAGTCGTATTCGTACGATGTTTAGCAGTTGGTATGACGTATAATTTCAACTTCAAAATCACATGCGCAAATACGAATATTTTTTTACAAACGTATTTTGGATTTCGGAAGAAAATAAATCTAAAATGAAAATAAAAAAAAGATCAGGTTTAAAATTTAATTTTAAAAGTACTTAATAATAAACATTCAAAGCGAAATTCACAAAGCAAGAAGAAAAAGAAAAAGGAAACGAAAGATCGCTACATCGCAAGAATTAAGACAAGAAAGGTTAAACGATCAGAAACAAAAAAAAAAAAGAAACAAGACCATTTTTGATGACCTTGAAACACGATCGAAGCGAAATAATTAAAATTCCAAATTATAATTATCAGATTTCTAAAAAAAAAAAAATGCAAGCAAATGTTTTTTGACAATCGAAAAACAAACGAAAAAAGAAACAAAAATTCCTGACAAAAGTAAAAGAAACAAATGACGATCGTTGGTCACTTTTGATTAATCATTTTGAGAAATAAAAAGAACGAAATGACGATCGTATATTTCAGGACGGAAAACTACTAAGAAAAGCATAAGTAGATGAATTTCAAATTGGAAACAAATGACGATTGCAAGAAAAAATTTAAAAAAAAACAAACTTAGGACAATAACGTTCGCGTTATATTCGAAAAGCAAAAGTGCAAACAGATTTTGAAAGATTTAACCAAACCAATTATCTTTCTGTATTGAATAATAATTCTCTATTTCAGTTTATTTTTCTTATTTTTTTTCTATTATTATTATTAAGCACCATCTTGGGATAATACGCTTTTTGTCAAAAAAAGAAAGGTACGAACTTCGAAATTTGACAGGTTGGCATGTTGGCAATACTGCTGCTGATTGCAGCTAATTGCATCAAAGTAACAGATTAGGTTATTTTAATAACCTATATAACATAATATTATTTTTCGTTTGTTTTAACATTTAATTGCGTTGCAGAAAGATTATTCTAAATTTACCTACGTTGGGCCCGATTTCATAATCAAACCAAAGGAGACTTTAAAATAAAAGTCACAGTCATACGTCCAGAAAGATGGGAAGACGTAGTTACTTAGACATCAGAATGTGACTTTTATTTTAAGGACTACTTTAGTTCGGTTGTGAAATCGGCCGGTTAATAAAAAGGAGTATTTTTTATTGCTTTATTGTGATCGTACTATTTTAACCTCCTCTTTAAATTTCCCTGGTTAATTTAGGGAATTTTAGGGAACGATTGTATTCTGAAGAAGGAATTTTTGGTCGAGTTGATTGGCAACACTGTTCTACTTTGTATTTAGTTATTTTTAGGAATATGAAAGCATTAAAAACACGAAAACTTAATTGTAATCCGTTCGGAAAATTCCCAATATGTCAATTGTCAAAGTGGTGTGCCGACGCAGAACAGCAGCTGTTAGTAACTTTTATCTTTAATATTGGTAACTGTTTAAATTTAAATTTAAAACTTTTGTTAGTTTGTCTTCTTTGGCATTTGGAATTAATCAAATTAATAAAATGCAACGGAAAATATTAAGCAAAAGAAAATTTCTATTTTTCTCCTAAAAAAAAGGCAGACGAAATACCTTATCCGACGGTATATTTTATTTTCAGTTCAAGCCTGTGAAATACTTTTTCATAAACGACCGTTTTTTGTTTTACATCACCTCTGTCATTTCGTGCCCTTTTTTGAAATAGAGATTTCATAGCTTTTGTTTTATCTGTTACCAACTTTTGTTTTATTCCTTCTTTTTATATTCGATTGTCTTCTGTCTTTTAGTCGATTCGATAGTTTTCGTTTTCTTCCTAAACTGCTTTTGTTTGGTCGAAATTCTTCTTTCTGATCGCCTTTTCGATTTCACAACTTTAAAGCTGTCGGTAATTAGTAAAAAGACCTTAATTTTTGAAATTCAAATTGAAGGATTCTGTGAAACACGATGCCAAACAGCCAATAACATTAACTCCTAGTTAAAAAGCAAACATCTTTTCCATAAATCATACAATGTACACTGAACTATACATAAATAAATACCTAATACATATTAATAATGTTAAACCTTACTAAAAACATAGGAAAACCATTTATTGCAAAAAAATATAACATGTAATTTAAATACAACTATATACTGAAAGTGAAAAGGAAACAAGTAAGTGCCTTAGAATGAAAAACCTTCAATTATTCATCCACTTTCATGAGTTTCTGTTTCAACGTCCGTAACTGTTGAATCTTAGTACAATTATAGTCGAGCTGCGCCTGAATATTTGCTGCTTGCACAGCCCACACGAGTGTTTGCCTGAATTTCGTCTGAGCAAGATGCAAGTTCTGCGGTACCAAAACACCAAACCACTTTATGGGATCCTGAAGTTTGCCGTCGCCCTCCTTATTCTTTCCCTGCCTCAAGATCTCCAAGTCGTAGGTCTTGTAACCTAATTCAGCGTCGATTTCTGAGTTGACGATAGCCACGGGGTTCATTTCCGGACTGTCTTCCGTCGGCAGTTGCAGACTGGAGACGTTGTTGTGGCCCAAGATGTATCGGGCTTTCGCCAAGTTTATTTCACCTTCTCGCATGGCAATTTCCAGGTCCAACTTTTTCTGTATGTACTCCTCCATCAACGTCAACGTGTCTATCGTCAGTTTGTCTAAAATCGTGCATGTTTGAGTTAAATCATCCATTGTTCAACTGCTTTAAATGAATTGTGGCGACTGTGACAATTGACAGTTAACAATCATGTGATCAGAGATAACCCAGATGTGATTGACTTCAGTGTTACCAACCACATTATTAATTACTCGTTCATTTTGATCTCCTTTTATTTTGTTCTTAGCAATACCGGTTTTAATAATACTCATATTCGTCGCAGACAGATTTGATTTAACAAAAAGTGTTAGAACGTATCGAGTGGACGGAATTCATAATTAAGGCAGACTGTGATTGGTGCTATTTTGTACTGTGTGGTTGGCAGGGTTGCCGGATCGGGCGAAATTCTGCCATTTGCGCTACATTTTAAACATACTTGGCGATTAAAAATTCTTTTTGGCGCCTGGCGCCGGATTTGGGCTACTTTTGTTGCCTTCACGTAACGACAAATGAAAAATATACAGTGTGATCAATAATCACCATGCTTACATTTAATAGCGTTTTCCGCTAGCTGCACCGGTGTGCACTGAGCGTATCTCCATCTCGTTTTATTAAATAAAGCTGAACCGAGAAGGAAATACACTCAGTGAATGTTAGTGTAGCTAGTGGAAAGCGATATAATTTATTCGAGAAAATCACGGAGTGGCTGACATCTAGCGAAACTTTTGTGAAAGTTCCTGTAATAAGCACGGTCGTTGTAATAAGGAAAACATTGGAATGACGTTTGCTTGACCTAAGTTAACCTATAAAAGACATTAAATTGAGATGTTTGTTTGTCCCGTACTTTTAGCATAACGTACACACTATATATATAAAACTAACAAAAAGCATTGATGGATCGTATAAAACAAGTTTTACTGAACAATAACAATGACAGCTGTTTGTTTTCCTTATTAAAAGTGCCAGCTGTTGGTTGATTGATTTTTGCGAATAGGTATATGACGAGAATACGTCGAGCTTCGTTTTCTTTTATTTTTTATGCATTATATTTTTTCTTTCTTTTTTCTGTTTTATTTTATTAAGCAATTAGTGTTGTTTTCCTTTTTTTTTACGGTTTGTTTGTTTTATTTCGTCGCTTTGGTTCCAAGTTTGCCCGTTTCTCGAATTTTCGGCGGGAGAATCGCTCCGTTTCTCCATTTAATTTTTTTTCTGTCCGTTCGTTTGTTTTTCTTTCATATTCTTCGCATTTTTCTTCTTTTAATCGGAATGCTTTTCATATTTTATTGACTCCTTTTTGTAGTTCTCTTTTGTTTATTACGAGTTTGTTTTTATTCGCAAAAACTTTCCCTGATTTTTTTTTGTTCATCGCAGTATCCTGATGCTTCTGTGTTTTTTTTTTAATTCTTTTGCTCTCGTGTTTCTCTTTTGTTTATTTTTATCAAATTGATCTTTCAGATTTTGTTGACTGACGCCTTCGTACAGTTACCTATCTTTTGTTTTCTACTAGTTTTTTTTTTTAATTTTCGTCAGGAGATTCATTTGGTTTTCGTTCACCTTAGTCGTCAATCTTCTCTTGTTTTTTTCTCTTCTTTGTGTTTTCGTACCACTTGTATTTTTCCTTTGCCTTATAAAATTGATTTTTCGCATTTTATTGAGGCTTGTTGGTAGTTCATCGTTTTTCATTTGTTTTGTGTATCATTTGTGATCTTCTTTTGTTTTGCGCACTGTATTTCGTTTCTTTTTCGTTTTTCTTCTGTATTAACGACTTTTTTAGTTTGCCTTAATTTTCTACGATTTTTTTGGATTCGTCCGGAAAATGGTTGTTTTCCGTTCAGCTTATTGATATTATCGATTTTCCTTTGTTTTTTCTTTTTGTATATTTCACGCCTTGCATTTTATTTCTTTTGTTTCTGTTTTTTTACAGATTTAATTTGTATTTTTATTTGTTCTTATTTTTGGCATCCTAAATCGGGGAATTTTGTTTTTTTTTCTTTAATTTTAGAAAAAAAATTGACGCCTCTTGGCTACATTTTGTCAACAAGTTGGCGACATTGCCTGTAAAAAACTGGCAACCCTGATGGTTGGACACCACGGTGTAAAATCTTACACCGTGTTGGACACTAACAGCGTTTTCGACTGACCATACCCTAAGGACCGATTTTTTTCACCTCCTGATAAATTAATCTGTCAGGTAATATCCTAAACAACTATTAGGTATGTATATCTACCATCAACCATTTTTTGTAAAATAACTTTCAGCGAGAAAAATTTCATGTCGAGTAAACATTAAAAAAAAAAATGTCAGAATTCTGACAAAATTTTTAATGTCAAGCTGCAAGGTCACAGGCAAGGTACAAACCTGTGTTGTCAACTCTTGATGCTGCTTTAAAGAAAAGCTTCAGTGTAGCGATCGCTTTTTGACCTGACATTGCAACAAAATGTATAAATTATTAAGAAATGTGAAGATAAATTAACAGAAACAGCTGACTGCGCTTGAACACTCGAACATTATTTGGAGATTTTGCTAATGCCTCCCACGCCCAGTAGAGAAAGTGATCATGTGATCGACAAAAACTAATGACAGGAATTCCAATTCCCAATTTCCAAATCTCTAAAGCAGCTTAATTATTAAATCCGCTATAATTAATTAATTCACAAAGCAAAGCTTAAAGTTCAACTGTAATGGAAAAACTGAACGTGACCCAACTAAGTGCCGTGGTTTACGTTGGTACACCTTGTTGACAATTTCAAACTTTCAAAGTCTTGTCACAACGTTTTTCAGTTCTTTCATTTTCAATTAATTTATTATTACAACAAGAAAAATTAAATATCTTTTAATTGTAACTACTCAGAGTGAGTGACTCTTAAGCATTAACATGAACTGCCTCGATGTAGAGATAGTAATGAAAAATCACAGGTAAACATCAACCTAACCTCTATCTACATTTATTTTTTTTAAAGTGTCCAATAATTTCAGCTCGGTTTCCAAGGACGAGATTATCAAAATATGTAAGCAGTATTTAAATACAAGTAACATAACACCTGGTACAATTATCTCGGAGTTTGATTGCGTAAAAAATTATATTCTCTACGAAATGGTTCACCACATAATTATAGGCGAAGTAAATGCAAGGAATGTAAGCGTACAGGGTGCAACCGAACAATATTGAATTGTGTTAACTAACATCTTGCTTTAATAGGAACAGATAAATATTGCTGAGGTCCACATTAATTGGTACGTTTACGCTCTGGATTTCAACGGACCTCAAAGTGAAAATTGCGAGCAAGAAAACGGGGAAGTAACAAATTTATCGACGCAGTACATTTTGCCATCACAACAGTTTTTTACATTGTGGGAAAACTTGGTCTATGAATCAGAAATCAAAGAGAATGTAAGTAAATGCTTTGTTGTGTATGCAATCAAGAATTTGCAAATTCTTTCAGCTGTTAAATTATGCGCAGACGATGATGGAGTTTTCTGACGCCGGTGTAAACACTAACGTTATAAGTTGCAATCGCGTAATTCTGCTTCATGGGCCTCCCGGAACAGGTAAAACTTCTTTATGTAAGGCGCTGGCGCAGAAATTAAGTATTAAAATGCAACAGCGATTTAAATATGGGATTTTGGTGGAAATCAACGCGCACAGCTTGTTTTCTAAATGGTTCTCTGAGGTTAGCGATTATGCAAAATATTATAATGAGAATATCTTTTTGATTTTATACATTTCTAGAGTGGGAAATTGGTTACGAAAATGTTTATGCAAATACGGGAGCTCGTCGAAGATTCCAAAATGTTAGTGTGCGTTTTAATTGATGAAATTGAATCGTTAGCGCATGCTAGGCAACAATGCATGTCTGGTAAAACTTTATGTTATTTAAGACAACGTAATTTTTTGGACGTAGACAACGAATTATAAAATAATATACTGTTCTTTACTACACAATAATCCTTTACAAAATTTATAATTTTCTGCCTGTACATTTTTGTTTTCGATAAATCTTATCTATTCGTTACAGGAAATGAACCGTCGGATTCCATTCGAGTTGTAAATGCTATATTAACCCAAATCGATCAAATCAAACACTTTCCGAATGTCATCATATTTACAACTTCGAATATGACCTGCGCCATTGATACAGCGTTCATAGACAGAGCCGACGTCAAGCAGTATTTAGGTTTACCTACTGTTAAAGCAATTTACCAAATACTTCAGTCCTGCATCAAGGAACTCTTAAAAGTATTACCCGAATTAAATACTACCTTAACATTGGAGTCTCACGACGAAGTTTTTATTTCAGACTGGCTTGATCTATGAAGAAAACTTCGAAGGCATCAATACACTAAAAATTACAACGAACTTTAGTAATGAATTGAATGGGAGGCATTTGATGGAATTGTGTCAGAAGTGTGAAGGATTCAGCGGGAGGACTCTGAGAAGAATTCCGTTTTTAGCTCACGCTTTATACGTCCAAAAGACTCCGAGCAGTTTAAACGAATTTCTAGGTGCAATGAACAAAGCTGTTGAACACGAATGGAAGGAACAGAAACTGATCTTATGATTTATGTAATTGTTTTTGCGTTGTTTGTGTTTAAAATACACATTTTCTACTGAATGCCAAGTTATAAACGAATAAAATTTATTTAATTAATTGAATTGAATTGAAAATTGATGACATAAGCTGCGTTCCTTTTGTCACTATTCTTACCTCAAATCAGATAAACGTCATTTACGTTAGCACGAAAAATTAAGTAATTAAGAACGGAGATTTCAGTCGTTCGAGCACTTCGTTCGAGCACTTCCATTGGTTATTAAGTCAAAATATTCGTTCAAATTTACTTTTTCATGCTAACGGAAATGACGTTTATCTGATAACAGGTAAGCACCATAAGATGAACAGCAAACAAAATGAATTTCCAAGCGAGAAATTAAAAAAAAAAACTAGTAGAAAAGATAATTGTAAAAACCGTCAGTCAACCAAACGTGAAAAATCAATTTGATAAAAATAAACAAAAGAGAAATACAAGAGCGAAGAAAGAATTAATTTTGGAACATGCCAATTAGTTAAAAAAAAATAAATTAATTGAAATTTTTGGAAATGGCAAGAAACTTTGATATAGGCAACCCGGCAAGCACAGTCGTTTGTATGGTTGCCTATATACAAGGACCTACATTTTTTTTTTTGTTAAGTGATAAACCTTTACAGGATTCGCTGGGATTATGTAAATTATAGTACAAAGTAAACATTCTTGACAATCAACGATGATCAAAATTTATTGCTCACGACGGTACTTGCATATACTTCACGTATTTTTCTTGTAATAAAAAAATTATAAGCTCGAAACCTTATTTTCGAGATTCGATTAAATTAGTTTTCACTTTGGGATAATAGATGGCACTTTAAACAGTTCAATACGACGCGTTCCAACACGATAAGCCACACAATATTTTAACCGACCTGGACAGGACAAAATTCAAATTCAAAAATTCATTATAAGCAAGTAGAATATACATATAATAATTAATTTTTATTTTAACGTGATTATAGTAATGATTAAGTGTAAAATAACCGAGGTCGATGGAAATTTGTCTTTTAAGGGGAATCTGCTTAAAAAAGGGCTGGGATTTTATTTTAGGTTGTCCCGCCTTACACAAATTAAAATTTGGTCACTTTATTTTAAGTAGAATGTACTTAGAATTTTGTTGTGTCGTCGTGGCATTATGTAAAGACAACAAAAGATTATTCAAACGCCAAATTTGTCTAAAATGGCGAGATTTCGTCCAATCTGGCAACTCTGCGGCTGTGAACAAAATTGTATAGAGTCGCTTTTTAGAAAAACTTAACAAATCGGTTTATAAGGGCCGATTTCATAATAGGGCTTTAAATTTAAAGTTATTTTAACTCTAAAAATATACATTCGTTTCTCTATTCTTAAAGTAACTTGAAATTAAAGCTTCCTTAGATCCAGTTTTATGATTGCAGCTCTCAACTTTGAGCTTAGGCTTGAACCCTTAGCAACGATTATTTCAACAATTGTTGTGAAGGGTTTAAGTTTCGGCTCAAAGTTAAACCGTCATTGTAAAACTGGGCCTTAAAGTCTAATTATGAAAACGACCATAAACACTTAAACAATTAAAGTGATTTTTCCTTTAAATACAAAGTTTTTAGACCAAACATTTTGAAGACTCGATGCTTCATCTTATATCCATGCATTGTTACATCTATTTAAATTAGACTAATTTATTCATTTTGACTTACTAATTAATGTTGCGGAATATTGTTTAATATCTACAGATTAATTGTATTTATTATTATACAGCGACGAAATTTGAGGTTATGTTGTAATGAGTCAACCTACATTAAATCGCGCTAGATGTCGCTGGCTGTCATTTTCTGAACCACCATCTTGGTCAGTGAAGTGTTCGAAGATATTTTGCGAGGTAAAAGGCAAATGCGTAATATTTGCTTACCAAACCGAGAATTAATTGCATTCCTCTCGCAATTTAATACGGCCGCGCGCTGCCGGTGGTTTTGTAAGGCGTAAATTCTTGCGAGCTTCTGAAAGACGGTCTAAGTTTGAATATGCACGCAGTGCTTGATTTGACTTTAGTTTACATTTTTCAGCCAATCAGGAGCTTATCTTGCCATTAAGTCGAGCTCATCAGCAGTATGGCTGTCAGTATAAATTTGAAGCTAGGATGATGGACTTCCCTTCTGTGAAAAGTGCATATAAAATTGAAGATTTTCGCAGCCGCAACGCAAAGCCGCCCAAAATTGCGTGGAAACGTTACAAGATGTCTTTCGAAATTAACTGACGCCCTCGTTGACCAGGTAAGTCCACCCCGGGTGCAGATATTAGCGCTGAAACGTAACAATTAAGCAGTCCTGCATGTCGACCATATTCCACGAATCAAATAAAAATAATAACTGCAGGTCTCCCCTGCGTGGTCTCGTGCTTAGCGTCGCCTTGGAAAATTAAATTTTCGCCCCTGTACTTCAGCCTGGGTGAATGATGGTTTTTATGGTTAAAAATGTGCATATGAATTATGACATGTGGAATGCTAATGTAGGGCATTTAATGTTTCCATCATTGATCACCATAGCCATATGGCTAAACTCTTATTTTAGCTTAGCCTCGCCTCTTATCATGAATTTTTATTTTCAGGTTGGGTACATGGTATTTTGATCATCAAGATGACTTCAAGCAGGTAAACACTAATAAATAGACTGCAAAAATTACAATGCGTGTAAATATTTAGAATTTACAATGTGAGAACGATGCACTCTGGTTTTGAAAACATTCAATTTACTTCTCCGTGTATTTATAAGCAATATTTCAAAATGTTAGAACCAGCCAGTTCCTTCATGTACTCATGCAATGACCGAGAGCTCATGTATGACAATGATGATTACTTTTGATTTATATAACTTTTTATAACCTTAACAAAAAAACTTAAAAATAGCCCGAGCCATAACATGAAAGATAAATGTGTTTTGGGGTTCAAACTGTTACGTTGATTTAAGCTAAGCCTTAGATAACTTTAACAATAATCAAGATGTAACCTTGGAAGCTTTTTTATTTGTCATCTTAAATAATTTTTAAGCGTAAACGCAATTCGAAAGCAACTAATTCAAACTGTGGTGGTTTAATGGTTGGGTTAATGATGGTAAATTAACCTGTTGTAAATAACTAGGCTTAATAAGCAGGCTTGATCGAGTAAATCAATTAAAAATATAGAATTATTCGCTGTTTCACTGAGCCTACAAATTTTGTATAAACATCATTAAACGAACAATTATGTTTAATTTAAAGTTAAAAGTTTTTTATTTTCAGGAGTCTATCGGTTAAGTTATAGAAGCTGCATGGTATGCAGAATAAATGCGAGATTATAATTTGTGTGACCTTTAAATGTTGCCAACTGTAAAAAAAATTCAGTTCTCACAAAAACGCATTCAGTGCAAGCTTTGAGAAATACACGTATGTAAACAGAGTGATATAAAATTATGTCCAATTAAATGAAATGCAAATATTCAAACTTTTTTTAATTTAATAACGCTTTTATTAATTTACAGTTATTTTTAGAATTATCAGATTCATTAAATTTATATCAATATTAATAAGTAATAACTTACGATGTATTTTAAGCAACGAATTGGTTGAAGGAATTATAAAGCAAACCAAACGTTTTTTAAAAGCCCGGCAACATAACCTCAAAAAATTCAATATGGCTGCCATTTAAAATAAAACAATTGAATGCAGTTTTCTTGTTAAAATGACAGCCGCGTTGGTTTTAAATGAAACAATCGATTTCTTTGTTGGGAAAATGTAGCTGTTTTCAGTACTCTGCAAATTGCGCAGAAACTGCTTTTCCTGCTTTGAAAAGCTCTTTCAAAACTGCAACATAACCTGAAAAAATTCAATATGGCTGCCATTTAAAATAAAACAATTGAATGCCGTTTCTTGTTCAAATGACAGCCGCGTTGATTTTCAAGTGAAACAATCGATTTCTGTGTTGGGAAAATGTAGCTGTTTTCAGTACTTTGCTAATTGGGCAGAAACTACTTTTCTTGCTTTGAAAAGCTCTTTCGAAACTGCAACATAACCTGAAAAAAATTCAATAAATATGGCAGCCATTTAAAATTATGTTTAATTTAAAGTTAAAAGTTTTTTTTTTAGGAGTTTATCGATTAAGTTACAGAAGCTGCGTGGTATGAATAATAAATGCGAGATTATAAGTTGTGACCTTTAAATGTTGCCAACTGTAAAAGAAAATCAGTTCTCACAAAAACGCATTCAATGCAAGCTTTGAGAAATACACGTATGTAAACAGAGTGATATAAAATTATGTCCAATTAAATGAAATGCAAATTTTCAAACTTTTTTTAATTTAATAACGCTTTTATTAATTTACAGTTATTTTTAGAATTATCAGATTCATTAAATGTATATCAATATTAATAAGTAATAACTTACGATGTATTTTAAGCAACGAATTGGTTGAAGGAATTATAAAGCAAACCAAACGTTTTTTAAAAGCCCGGCAACATAACCTCAAAAAATTCAATATGGCTGCCATTTAAAATAAAACAATTGAATGCAGTTTTCTTGTCAAAATGACAGCCGCGTTGGTTTTAAATGAAACAATCGATTTCTTTGTTGGGAAAATGTAGCTGTTTTCAGTACTCTGTAAATTGCGCAGAAACTGCTTTTCCTGCTTTGAAAAGCTCTTTCAAAACTGCAACATAACCTGAAAAAATTCAATATGGCTGCCATTTAAAGTAAAACAGTTGAATGCCGTTTCTTGTTAAAATGACAGCCGCGTTGATTTTTAAGTGAAACAATCGATTTCGGTGTTGGGAAAATGTAGCTGTTTTCAGAACTTTGCGTATTGCGCAGAAACTGTTTTTCCTGCTTTCAAAAACTATTTCAAAACTGCATCATAACCTGAAAAAAAATCAATATGGCTGCCATTTAAAATAAAACAATTGAATGCCGTTTCTCGTTAAAATGACAGCCGCGTTGGTTTTAAATGAAACAATCGATTTCTGTGTTGGGAAAATGTTGCTGTTTTCAGTACTTTGCTGCAGAAACTGCTTTTTCCGCTACGAAAGTTTGGAGGATTGGGTTTTTGGGGATTACTGTCATTTGGCTGCCGACGTTCGTTTGACGAAAGTTATTGGTTATCGTTGATCACGTGATCAGTGAAAACCAACAGCGCAGCAATCCCCAATTACCCAATCTTCCGACGAGCAGGAGAAGTTATTATTGTTTACTGAAATTTATCACAGTGACGACATGAATATTCACTTGTTCACTCTACGATCCTAAACTTTGAAATGTAAAATTCGACCAATTCTATGCTAAGTATCCGGACCTAAAAATAGCATTTCAGTGACGACGGAATTCAATTTAACTTGAAAACATCCGCGACCGTCGTCCACGATTGAATTCTTGCGTCGACGTTTCGTACTGCGTTGCAGAAGAAGACTTCTTCTGGTAGAAGAAATCCAAGACACGTTTGGTCCTTCATTGCAGAAGAAGACGAAATCCAAAACACGTTTCGTCCTTCATTGCAGAAGAAGACTTCTTCTGTTAGAAGAAATACAAGACACGTTTCGTCCTTCATTGCAGAAGAAGACTTCTTCTGGTAGAAGAAATCCAAGACACGTTTCGTCCTTCATTGCAGAAAAAGACGAAATCCAAGACACATTTCGTCCTTCATTCCAGAAGAAGACGAAATCAGAAGAACTATTTCTGCAATGAAGGATGAAATGTATCTTAGATTTGGTATTCTTCTGCAATGAAGGACGAAGCGTGTCTTGGATTTCTCTACCAGAAGAAGTCTTCTTCTGCAATGAAGGACGAAATGTGTCTTGGATTTCGTCTTCTTCCGCAATGAAGGATGAAACGTGTCTTGGTTTTCTTCTACCGCCGACTTTTCGATCTTTTTTTCATTGCAGAAGAAATCCTTCGACTTTCGAAATCGAAATCCAAGACACGCTTCGTCCTTCATTGCAGAAGAAGACCAAATCCAAGACACATTTCGTCCTTCATTCCAGAAGAAGACGAAATCAGAAGAACTATTTCTGCAATGAAGGATGAAATGTGTCTTGGATTTGGTCTTCTTCTGTAATGAAGGACGAAGCGTGTCTTGGATTTCTCTACCAGAAGAAGTCTTCTTCTGCAATGAAGGACGAAATGTGTCTTGGATTTCGTTTTCTTCCGCAACGAAGGATGAAACGTGTCTTTGATTTCTTCTACCGCCGACGTTTCGATCTTTCTTTCATTGCAGAAGAAATCCTTCGACTTTCGAAATCGAAATCCAAAGCACGTTTCGTCCTTCATTGCAGAAGAAGGCGAAATCCAAGACACATTTCGTCCTTCATTCCAGAAGAAGACGAAATCAGAAGAACTATTTCTGCAATTAAGGATGAAATGTATCTTGGATTTCGTCTTCTTCTGCAATGAAGGACGAAGCGTGTCTTGGATTTCTCTACCAGAAGAAGTCTTCTTCTGCAATGAAGGACGAAATGTGTCTTGGATTTCGTCTTCTTCCGCAATGAAGGATGAAACGTGTCTTGGTTTTCTTCTACCGCCGACGTTTCGATCTTTTTTTCATTGCAGAAGAAATCCTTCGACTTTCGAAATCGAAATCCAAGACACGTTTCGTCCTTCATTGCAGAAGAAGGCGAAATCCAAGACACATTTCGTCCTTCATTCCAGAAGAAGACGAAATCAGAAGAACTATTTCTGCAATGAAGGATGAAATGTGTCTTGGATTTGGTCTTCTTCTGTAATGAAGGACGAAGCGTGTCTTGGATTTCTCTACCAGAAGAAGTCTTCTTCTGCAATGAAGGACGAAATGTGTCTTGGATTTCGTCTTCTTCCGCAACGAAGGATGAAACGTGTCTTTGATTTCTTCTACCGCCGACGTTTCGATCTTTCTTTCATTGCAGAAGAAATCCTTCGACTTTCGAAATCGAAATCCAAGGCACGTTTCGTCCTTCATTGCAGAAGAAGGCGAAATCCAAGACACATTTCGTCCTTCATTCCAGAAGAAGACGAAATCAGAAGAACTATTTCTGCAATGAAGGATGAAATGTGTCTTGGATTTCGTCTTCTTCTGCAATGAAGGACGAAGCGTGTCTTGGATTTCTCTACCAGAAGAAGTCTTCTTCTGCAATGAAGGACGAAATGTGTCTTGGATTTCGTCTTCTTCCGCAATGAAGGACGAAACGTGTCTCGGATTTCTTCTACCGCCGACGTTTCCACCTTTTTTTTTTTTTTTCATTGCAGAAGAAATCCTTCGACTTTCGTTTTTCGTTGCAGAAGACGTTCTTCATTGCAGAAGAACGAAACGTCGAAGAACTTCTTCTGCAATGAAAAAAAAAGAGGTCGAAACGTCGGCGGTAAAAGAAATCCGAGTCGGCCGTTTCCAACCGGAAGCCAAGAACTCAACAACGGAATTAAACGGAAACATGCACTCGCCGGGGTCATTATTTAAATGAAACGTTTCACATTGGATTTGACTTAGAGCTACGAAAATAAAGTGAATGTTAGACTTTCGCTTGACCATACAAACATAATTGTATTTTAGGCCAGAGATTGTTGATGGTGGTTTAAATTTAGCAACAAATCTTCTTATAAGAGCTAGCTGCTACGTTTAAATAAATATTGTGTTTATGTATAGGTGTGTCTTCCATTAGCAATTTAGGGTTTATTTCATATTTAATTCATTGTTTGATAACAGGAAGTTGAGTGTTTTTTTGCTGGAAAGAAAAAAAAAACATGAAATGTGAAGGTAATTCCAAAAATAATCCACTTCCTGCATCCATCATTGCGTAATTTGAAATTGATTGGTCAGAAAGATTGAGAGATTTCAAATAGATCTGATAAAACTAAAAAGTATTCAAAACAAGTATTGTTTGCCATTTCGTTTTTTTACTTTATTTGTGAATTCAGTTTCTACGTCAAACAAATTTTTTTATCATTGTTTATAATTATTTAGTTTTAAAAATGTTTAATTTGTTTGTAATTATTTAATTTTCGAGCGTTTTCTGCGCGCACTTTTAAAACTAGAATGGCGTGCAACATATCTTAAAAATTTTCCCCAAGAAGTTTAGAGAATTGTGCTTCTTGAATCCTCTCAAAGGATTAAAAATTAACTTTAAAGTTAAAACGAATAATCAAAATACATAATATTTTTTTTTTTTTTTGTGCAAAAATAGAATTCCAGTTAATTATGCAGATGGTCATCACATCCAAGGAGATAAGATACAAAAAAAAATATGGTTTCGTCACTTGTGGGTTTTCCCCCGTTCCCAAATGTGATGTGATGTGATGCAACGTTTCTTTTTTTATTTTTGTTGAACGCTCCACTTCCACCATCTCGCTCTTAATTAAAATTTAATATGTAATTTTATCGTCTCTGTAAATAACGCGCAATCAACTTCGTGGTAAGAATTATCTTTACTACCTGTATTACGTGGGTTTCTCTTGATTATTAAACCTAAACCTGATAAGAGGCAATCGAAGTACTTATCCTGATATGGCTATCGAATTTCACGCTAATCAAACGGAGCCCTGTTTCCTTTCACGTAACGACTTATTTATTACATGTGCAGAGAATTTTATTATTATTATTATTTTTGGTCTAGCGTCGAGCTAGCCATTCATCCAAGGCTTAGCCCCATTTGCCCACCAATCTAGATTAACTTTAATCGACGATTATTTCCCAGGGAATCAATTATTGGATCTTGAATTTTAAGTGATATCGTTTGAATTCAAAGAAATATGGACAGCCAAACCAAGAAGCCTTCGAGGTTTAAAAATAGAATTTAATACTAAAGTCCAAGACACAAAAAAAAGCATACCTAGAAGAATTTATTGACGTAGTGACTAACTATAAATTTTTTTTACGATTTACAATTACAATTACAACAATGACATCAGTAGTAATTAGCCAAAGCAAATGGTGTTCTTATCAGATTTCAATTCGTCCTATATATATTTTTTTTTAATGGGTTTCTATTACATCATTGATTAAATTGCCTGCATGTTACTCACACAAATGAAAATGATTTCGTGTGCTGTGTTCTTAATCTGAATCACAATCACTATCAGATTTTTCCCAGAAAAAAAAAATAATCAGTATAAAGCTCTTTCTTGATAATTAAAAAGAAAAAAGTTTTTTTTTTAATCTCAAACCGGACAGAAAAATGAAGGACTCAACGTTTCGCTATAGATTTATAGCTTCGTCAGGAGTGAAAAAAAGTTTTTCATCGGACAAGAACCAACTTCAATTATAAAGAAGAAAAAAAAACATGCAAATTGTTGTAAATATACTCTTCTGAAATGTTTTATTTATTCAAATCATTTGAAGGTTATTTTGAAAGAGCCTTTGTGCTAATAGTAAAAATATTGATCACGTTCAAACGTGATGTATTATTCAGCGAGCACTGACGTGGCGACCTGTTTGATTAATTTTATTTTTTTTTTCAAAACAAATTCAATAACAAAGCTTCGTCATTTATTCAACGATTACTCCACTATTTAGTCATACGAATAATTTCCCCAATCTAATTTCGTTTGCCCCGCCAAGGTCGTCGTGACTTCCATTTCCGTTTTTGAATCGAAAAAAAAAAATGTTTACACTTCATCGTTAGCCTAATTAAAAGGATCTGTTTACTTTTGCGCAGTTCGATGAGGCTTTGAAGTGCCGAGCTCTTTTGGGGCGTTCAGTGAAAGTGACGAATCTAAATTCATAACATAATTAATCGTAAATAAACAGAAATGTGTTTATTGAGGCAGAAAATAAAACGAGAACAGCTGCAAGCAGTTAATATAAAACGACTTTGACATAATTTTTTTTTTTTTTCAAATCAACGTCGCGTCATTAACTTTAATATTAGTGCCAACACCCTCTCCTCTCTTTCTCCCCCAACACTTTTAAAAAAAAAAAAACACTTTTACTCCTGAGTGCCTAAAAATATTAGAGTCACCAAATTGGTAAAAACACTGATTTTGAGAATCTAATGAAAAGGTAAACCTACTTTTCTAAATGTGATCTTATTAATTAGAATAACCTTTGTAGCACTTTGGAATCTTCGATTTAAAAAATAATATTCCTTGTGAATCCCCTGCTTAAATAAAATGCTTGTGTTTGCAGTCGTTTGGATAGACTGTTCGTCTTACTAGAAAGCGGAAGTTCAGCAGTAACACGATCAGCCGCTGCAAAACAACTGGGAGAAGTTCAACGTCTACACCCCCATGAACTGAACACGCTTTTAACCCGCACTGCGACCTATTTAAAATCCACGAACTGGGAATGTCGTGTGGCTGCATCCGAAGCAATACGTGCAATCGTCAGCAACGTCCCCCAATGGAACCCACAAGCCGTGCACACAAAATCAGGTAGGTCCTCGCCTTTTTGCCTTCCACCCTCCCTCCACGCTCTTAGCTTTTAATTCTAGGTGATGCTCAGGCCCCATCTTTATCAACCGTTGGACGGTTGCGCTTCGAACAATTCGACATGGAGAAAGTCCTAGCGAACAGCACCCATTTAATGGCGTCGGAGGGCAAAGAGTACGACATGGAAGAAGACGGTGTTTCAGGTACGACCCAATCACATCAATCTTTCATTCAAACAAAGGCAAAAAGAAATCCGCAGGTGCAGACTTGAAAGAGAGAATGGCGAAGCAGAGGCAACTGCTCAACGCAAGGCTGGGCCTGGATGTCGTTTCGAAAATAGGCATCGACGTGTCCGGTCTGTTCACGAACGAAGACTTAACCGTGCCCGCCCCGAACGCCCACGAAATACCCCCCTCCGAGAACGAAGACGGAAACCGAAAGTCCATCCGTGACTTGATTTCGAGTGCCAGCGAAATCGGGTTGAGCTCGAGGGAAATGAACCGAGCCAAACGGAAAGCCAGGCAGGCTATAAATAAACAGCGGTCGAGGGAACCCACCGAGGACAACGGGGAAGAACCGGAAAAGAAAAAGTTGAAAACCGAAGACAGCATAAAAGAAGAAAGCAGCACTAATTCAGGTTTATTAATGATAGTTTTAAATTATCATCTCTTTTGTTAATTAATTTGAAACTCACAGATGCAGAAAACGGCGAGAACATCGATTGGCCCCTCGAATGGTTCTGCGATCAACTAAGTCAGGATTTATTCAGTTCAAGTTGGGAAACTAGACACGGTTCAGCGACTGCCCTGCGAGAAATACTAACCGTGCACGGAAGAGGTGCAGGAAAATCTAAATATCTCACTTCAGAACAGGTGGGCATTTTCAAATTGAACATTCAATCTAGCCTGTGGGTGTTGTCGAGTGAATTTTTTAGAGTTGAGTTGCTTAACAACATCGTTTACATCTAAATTGTCAAGTATTTGATCAAACAGTTAAAAAATTATACCATTAATTTACTCTGAATTTTTAACAATCAAACTTACAAGCATGATTGAGGGAGAATTACCGGTTTGTTTCAATTGCAATGATCCGATAACCGGGACGGTGTTGACCGCTTTGGGTCAGACCTACCACCCCGAACATTTCGTCTGTGTTATATGCAAGAAACAAATAGAAGGTAACGAGTTCCATACAAACGACGAGAAACCTTACTGCACTGAGGACTATGAAGAGCTGTTTGCGCCAAAGTGCCACGGATGCAAACGTCCCATCATGGACAAAATCATAAAAGCTCTGGGCCACGATTGGCACGAGAACCATTTCATTTGTTCTTTGTGCGGAGCCAACTTGGCCGGGCAGACTTACAAGGAGAAAGAAGGCGACCCGATCTGTTGGGGTTGCTACCAAGAGAACGTCGCAGATAAATGCAGGCGGTGCAGCTTGCCCGTAATCGACAAAGTTGTGATCGCCTTGGATGCAAAGTGGCATCCTGATTGTTTCAAATGCGGCAGATGCAGTCAGCCGATTGTCGACACTAAATTCCAGGTTCAAGAAGATTTACCAATATGCTCAACATGTGCCTCAGTAGAACAGTAAAATGAAATTGTATTTAAAATAAAAAGACAAAAGTCAGATGTAATATTTATAAAAAATTATTAAATATTTGAATGAAACAAGATAATGTGATTCTTGAAAATCATTTTCTTTTTAATTTCAGTTAAAGAACAATCACCAGGCGTGGCTGGAAGACATGGCAATAAGATTGTTGTGTGTGTTGGCCCTGGATAGATTTGGGGATTTCGTGTCGGATGCTGTGGTGGCCCCGGTTCGTGAAACTTGTGCTCAGTGTTTGTGTGCGGTTTTAAAATTAATGGACCCTTCGGGTTGCCGGGGGGCATTAAACGTGCTTCTGCAGTTGCTATGCCAAGAAGGTTGGGAGGCAAGACACGGGGGTTTGCTGGGCCTCAAATACTTACTCGCAGTGCGTGAAGACATGGTAAACACCCTCCTACCCGATTCGTTTCCCCACATTTTCAAAGGCCTATCGGATCCTGTGGATGACGTAGGAGCCGTGGCAGCTTCGTCACTGATTCCGGTCGCAGAGAAATTAGTGGATTTGGTGCCAAACTCAATACCGTCGATAGTTACTAAGCTGTGGGATTTACTAGCGGATCAAGATGAATTGGCCGCTGCGTGTAATAGTTTCATGGGACTACTAGCTGCCATATTAAGCCTGCAAAAAGCTCAAGTATTATTACCACCGCAACCGTTAGTAGAGATAGTGCCTAGATTATGGCCGTTTTTAAGTCACAACACTTCGTCGGTTAGAAAGTCAACCCTGCAAACTTTAGGCACTCTAACCGACAGTAAAACGTTACAGTGGGAAGCTCAGCTGCTTCAAGATGCCATGCGTCACGTCTATCAAAGAGTCCTAGTCGAACCCATCTGTGAAATTAGAGACTTTGCCGAAAGAGTTTGGGTGCGCTTGATTCAGAACGCGGGGCTCGTCGAGCTCCTGTTAGCCTCGTGCCCTTTCATAAGTATTTGGTTGTGTCTGAGCATGCAACCCGTGAGAATACCGTTCGATTCTACCCTGTTGATTTTTGCAAAGACGCAGAGAGAGCGGAAGAAAATGATCGAAGGCTTGAATAACTTCGACCACACCGTCGTACCCCCGAAACTCTACATAGGAGGAAGTGAAACAACCCCATCTGCCACGCGTGAAAGCAACGCTGTGAAAGTGCGTTGCATGACGGCACGTATGCTAGGTTTGTTATCTTGTTACGTGGTTCAACCCGCCCCTGGAATCGACTACTCACAAGGCGACGAGGTCCCCATCGACTGCTACGTCAAGATACTCCTGGTGCATTTACAATCGAAATCCGCCCTGCAGAGGATGATGGCAGGCCTGGTGATAGCCGAGTGGGCCAAACGTGACAGCGCAAACAAGGCTTGCCCCGACGTACTAAAACAAAGACTGCACGCTTGCTTAAATGAATACGTTTACTTCGATGAAATCGCAGTCAGCTTCACCAGGCTGGCACAGGAAACCAGGGATTTCGTGGCCATGATGAAACACTACAAGGTTCCCATTAACGGTGAAAGCGAGGGGGTTCTGACTTTGGAACACATCCAACAGCTGACAGGTCCGGCTACGCAACAACTCCTGTTCAAGTTCAAGTTAAAGCCGAAGATCCTGGAAAGTCTGGAGGAGAGGCGGAAAAGCATTCAAGGATCCGTGTCTCAAACCAGCAGCGATCAGTTTATGTTGAGCGTTAGTACTTTGGGTAAGTTCATTAATTCACATTTTATAATTTTTTTCTTTTTGTTTTGGACCTTTTTCATAAGGGGACTTTAAATTTAAAATTACTTAAAAGTGTAACACGTTTGTTTTGTAACCATTATGAAAGTGATTTTCAATTAAAGAGTTGTTTAAAATTGAAAAAGAAAAAATAGGAAATTGTTTTAAATATTAAACGCGGTCCTCATTCACCAGGAACAGACTGGGAATGGAGAACAAGTTTGTAATGTCTGTTTTAATACAAAATCAGTGAAAATAATTGAAAAACTGGAAATTTGATTCACTATTTTGTTTTGTGCAATATTTTTTTAAAGTGTCAATCAATTATTTTAATTTTAATAGTTTATTTATAATCGATTTTATCTAATCCTAAAAGAAGTATAATTACTCTTAATTATTTTCTGCGTTAATGTAGGCGACATTTCTTAAATTTCTTAACTTCTGCACATCATTAAACCACAGAGTTTTTTTCCTGAAATTAGAAAAAAAATTGAAACATAATAAACAAGTTTCACATTTTTAATTTTTCAGAAATAATATGTTCTTGATCTTCTGTGTAGGCAATCGTACAAACAACTGTGCTCGTTGGGTTGCATAACCTAAAGCTTCTTGTTTACGATCTGAAGATGTCAGTTTATTATTTTTGAACGGACGAGACATTATAAATTTAAGTAATTTTGAAGAGGAACATTTTTAAGGAATAGTTTGTTAGGACGTCTATTAAAACTAAATCAGGAAGAAATGTAAAATTATTTAAAGGGTAATTAATCTCTTGATAAAAGATACTTAACCGCCTGTCATGTAGGCAACCACGCGGACCGCTGAGTTCGTTGGTTTTGCCTATATCCAGGCTTTTTTTTTAAATCTAATGTTTTTATTTTTTGACAAACCAGCGTGTTATTAAAATTAATTGTTTATAATTTCGAAGGGTTTAACTAATGGCTTTCTCCATAATTTAAAAACAAATTAAATTCTTCATTAATTTTTGCACTTTATAATTTCTGTTCTGAAATCAGGAAAAAATGTAGGATTGTTTGAACACACAAAATTTAGGAAAATTGCGTAATCACAGTCAGTTGTGAACGGTTGTCAATTTTTTGACAAAAAGTCGGGGAAAATCGGGAAAAGTCCGGGAATGTTTTAATGAAAATAAAATCAGAACTCTGACAAACCAAAAAAGAAAATATTTCTGGCAGCTTCAATGTAGGCAACCATACCAACGACTGTGTTAATTGAATTGCCCACACTGAGACCCCAAATTATTTTCTGCATTATTAATGTAGGTGACATTTTTTAAATTAGTAATTTTTACAAATATTTTAAACTATAGATTTATTTTCTGAAATTAGAAGAAAATAAATTGACAGTTGTTTTAAAGATGTTAATAAAATTAATAGGAAAGTGTATAGTGTCAGAGAATAGCAAACAAGTTACACATTTTTAATTTATAATAAAAAAAATGTTCTTATTGCCTTTAGTATAGGCAACCACATAATCGACTGTGTTCTTGGATTGCCTAAGCTAAGGCTTCGTTTTTGATTTTTTTTTTAATCAGAAAAAGTCGATTTTTTTTAATTTTTAAACAAACGGGAACTTACATTATTAAAATCAATTGTTTACAATTTTTTTAATTCAATAATTATGAAGAGGAAAATTAAAAAAAAATATACAATAGCTTTTGGATGTCTATTAAAACTAAATCAGGAAGAGTTATAAAATTATTTAAAGACTTAAAAATCTCTTGATTAAAAGATATTTTTACAGCCTTTAGTGTAGGCAACCGCAAGGACCGCTGAGTTCGTTGGTTTGCCTATACTAAGGTTTTTCATTTTAGAAATTGTTTATAATTTGGAAAGGTTTACAAATGTCTTTCTCCATAACTTGAAAACAAATTAAATTCGGTACTAATTTTTGTACGTCTATTATTATTTCTGTTTTGAAATCAGGAAGAAATGCGAGAATTGTTTAAACACAGAAAATTTAGGAAAATTCCGTAATCGCAGTCAGTTGCAAACGATTATCAATTTTTTGACGGAAAATCAGGGAAAACCGGGAAAAATCAGGGAATGTTTTAATAAAAATAAAATGGGAAATCCGTTTAAAAAAAGAAAACTTAATGCCAAGTGAATTGTGACAAAATTGATCACGTTTTTAACAAAAAGGGAAATTATTAATTAGCTTCAACGTAGGCAACCATACGTACGACTGTTACTTGAGTTGCCTATACTCAAGACTTTTTATTTTCTAAAAAAAAATCTGATTTATTGTTTTTTTTTTTTAAACAAATACGCATGTTATTAATTACCATTGCTATTAATTAAACTGCTGATAATTTTTAAACGCAATTCAACCATTCTCTCCATAATACACTTAAGTAAGTAAAAAAGATTAATACTTAACAATTTCTTGCAACGATTATTTCTGTACTAAAATCTGGAGCAATTTCTCACATCGATTATTTCTGTATTAAAATCACGAAATCACCAAAAAAAAAACGTAAAAATTAGGAAAGTTGCAGGAGTGCAGTCGATATTATAGTAAAAGTTTTTTAATGAAAAGTTTTAAAATGTTTTAATGAACGTGAAATGGAAACATCCACATTTACATCAATGAATTCCAATACATTGTTTTCATTGAGAAAATAAATTTCTTGCAGCTGCTTTAGCAGGGTCTGTAGTAATGTTCCATTCCCTCCCGGATAAATTGACACCAGTGGCAAAGCCTCTGATGGAATCAATACGTAGAGAACCCGACGAGCAGTTTCAACAAATTGCAGCGCAGCACTTAACCCAACTCTTAGATCAGTGCAGAGAAAGACCGACCTGTCCGAATGATAAAATTCTAGTCAACCTCTGCACTTTCCTTCGGTCTGATCCGGAATTCACTCCGGTCATTCAGAAGGCACAGCCGGGCGAAAACAGCCACAGCCACAGCAAAGAACCCCCGTTCTACCCTCCCCCGGTCATGAATTACAACGGAATAGTGACGCTGAATAACCAACAGAAAAACGCCGAGAGGGCGGTTTTCAGGAGGTCGAACAGTACGGGACGAGGCCCCGGACGTCCACCGGCCACCGACATACCCCTCGAGGAATTATTTAAGGAAGAAGACGAGGCGCAGAAGGGCAATCGGATTCAGCGAAGGGGTGCTACTTTTGCTCTCACGGAGATCGTAAGCTTTTTCGGTGCGGAACTGCCTGAGAAACTGCCGAAGTTATGGGAATTGATGGTGGGGCAATTGAAGGAAATCGATGTTGAGAATTTCAAGCCGAGGGATTACGTGAGCAGGGACAACGACGCCGAACAACTCCTGTGGACGTTGCAACTCTTAGAAATTACTAGCCCTAGCGTGCACGTTAGTTTAAGGCAGAGACTCATGGAGGCCACCTTAAATAGATTATGCGTGTTACTTTCGCACCCATATCGAGCAGTCCGACATTTAACTTCCAGGTGTCTTGCAGCTTTCGCAAAGCTAGATTCTGTTTCGGTGATGGAACTCATTGTTAGCAAGGTAAATAAATTGAATAAATTAGTGAGAGCGGACTGTATTTTTTATTTTTTTTTTTTGTGTGTAGGTTTTGCCTTTGTTAGGTGCTAATGATGAAATCAACAGGCAAGGCGCAGTCGAAGCAATTACTTGCATAGTCGAAGCCTTGCAGTTTGACATCATACCTTACGTAGTATTACTCATCGTTCCTTTACTGGGAAGAATGTCGGATCAAAACCAGTGCGTTCGCTTGATGGGTACGCATAGTTTTGCAACCCTCGTGCAGCTCATGCCCTTAGATGGTGGTGTGCCTGAACCCCCCGCGCTAAAATCAAGCCAGCTTTGCAGCAAGCGCGAGCAAGAGCGGGAATTTCTACAACAATTACTATCACCGTCTAGTATTGCTGATTACGTCATACCTGTCCCCATCGAGGCAGAACTGCGCAGTTATCAACAGGCCGGTGTCAACTGGCTTGCGTTCCTCAACAAGTACAAGCTGCACGGTATTCTCTGTGATGATATGGGCCTGGGTAAAACATTACAATCCATCTGCATCCTCGCTGGTGACCATTACTTGCGTGATCAAAGGTATAAGCAATCGAGGCCTGCCGATTCTGCACCGATACCTTCTCTAGTCATTTGTCCACCCACGCTCACAGGTAAATAAATTTGTTTAAAAGTGTTTGCGAAGACTCATTAATGTATTATTGTAGGTCACTGGGTGTATGAAGTAGAAAAATTCTTATCACAAAAATACCTCAAGCCGCTCCAATACAACGGTACACCGATGGAGCGTGAGAAACTCCGTCACAAATTCCTAAAGCACAATTTAATCGTAGCCTCATACGACATCGTACGCAAGGACATCCATTTCTTCAACACGATCAGATGGAATTATATTATCCTCGATGAGGGGCACATTATAAAGAACGGGAAGACCCGTACCAGCGTTGCCATCAAACAGTTGATGGCGAATCACAGGTTAATTTTGAGCGGCACTCCGATACAGAACAATGTATTAGAGCTTTGGAGTTTATTTGACTTTCTCATGCCTGGTTTTCTCGGTACAGAAAAGCAATTCACTGCGAGGTATTCGAGACCGATTCTTGCAAGTCGGGATCCTAAGTGTTCACAGAGAGAACAGGAGGCCGGTGCTCTTGCCATGGAGGCTTTGCATCGACAAGTCTTGCCGTTCTTGCTCAGGCGAATGAAGGAAGACGTATTGGATGATTTACCACCGAAAATAACACAGGATTACTACTGCGAATTATCAACCCTTCAGGAACAGTTATACGATGATTTCTCCAAGTCACAAGCGCATCATACATTGGAGGTACTATTCTATTTTTAATTTTAATTGAAGGCGAATCTTGTCTGATGAATTAAATTAAATTAAAAATTTCTTCACTCCTGACGAAGCTATCAATTTTAAAACCTTTAAGGTCCAGTTTTACAAATTGAGCCCTTAGCAACGATTATTTCAACAATTGTTGTGAAGGGCCAAAGTTAAACCGTCATTGTAAAACTGGGCCTTAATTATTAAGAAATCATAATAAATAATTAGTATGTTTCTTTTTCTTTGCAGGAATCTTTATCGTCAGGAGCTACTGCAAGCTCAATGCAGGGCAACACTCACATCTTTCAAGCTCTACGTTACTTACAGAACGTTTGTAACCATCCGAAACTCGTCTTGAACCCTACTCATCCCCAGTACGCTCAAATCCTGTCAACCCTCGGACAGCAAGACTCTAAACTCGATGACATTCATCACTCAGCTAAACTTCCTGCCTTAAGGTACCCCAATAACAAATCAAATCAATATGCGATGATTAATTTTTTTTTTTCGCCCTCACCCTCCAGGCAATTATTACAAGACTGCGGGATTGGTGTGACTGAATCGCAGGCGACTGATTTGGTGATCAATCAGCATCGGGCTTTGGTCTTTTGCCAACTGAAAGCGATGCTGGACATTATCGAGAACGACCTATTTAAGAAACACATGCCCGGTGTTACCTACCTCAGATTAGACGGGTCTGTTCCGGCTAGTCAACGTCATGCAGTTGTTACAAGGTTATAATCTTTATTATTTCAATTTTTTAAGTACTCAGAATCTCGTTCGTTGCCTACAATTTTAAATGGTTTATTGATTCACTTAAATCAAGTGTTGCCAAACTTTTTTCAAGCATCTCCATCCCCTTAGAAAAAAATTAAAATCGAAAAAATGATTAAACATCGAACCAGTATGCTCTCAAGAGTGTAGGAGTTAAATTAAGTTAAACAAATTTACAATTCACATAATTTGTAACGCCTCAATCAATTGAAAATGTTAGTTGCTAGTTTTTTCTTTCTCTTTCAGATTTAACAATGATCCGTCCATTGATGTACTGTTACTGACAACACAGGTCGGTGGTTTAGGATTAAATCTGACAGGTGCGGACACGGTGATATTCGTAGAACACGACTGGAACCCCATGAAAGACCTACAAGCAATGGACCGTGCCCACAGGATCGGCCAGAGGAAGGTGGTTAATGTTTACCGTTTGATAACTAGGTCAACGCTGGAAGAAAAAATTATGGGGTACTTAAAAACTGCGCCGGTTTCCTAGAATGCACTTTGAAGTTACGAGCATTTTTTTTTTTTTTGTTTAGGCTGCAGAAATTTAAGGTGCAGACGGCAAACACCGTCATCAGCGGAGAGAACAGCAGACTCGAAACCATGGGCACCGATCAACTGCTGGATTTATTCTCGCACAAGCCTAGCATGACGTCTCAGTCGGGTGGACCTTCAGGAAGAAGTGGCCCAGCCGGAGGTGTGAAGGCCGTTTTGGAAGCCTTGCCGGATCTGTGGGACCAGCAACAGTACGAGGACGAATACGACCTGTCGCAGTTCATGAGCAAGTTGAAATATTGAACGTACAGACTGCAGTAATAAAATGTACACTTTTATTTATGATATGAAACTTTGTAATATATTTTTCGTTTGTTTATTATTATTTTTTTTATTATCGAATGAATCGCTTGTGTTTCTTTCTTCCCTATGTAAGCTCCTGTGAAATGTTTATAGATATGTTTTTATTTTATTTTTCTTTTTTTAAGTTATTGTATTATAATGTATGATATGGCAATAAATTTATGAATTTCTTGATATATCCTTCTTAGTTAATTAACCTTGAGACACAAATTTGATTTATTATTGTATTAGAGACAACTATATTCTACAATTTAAAAACAAATTTGAATAAGTAACAACTAGATTAAACATTATCAACGAAAACTAAGGCAACGACAGGATTCTCATAAGCCGGGACACGCTTAAAAGAAATCAGGAAATTGAGAAAATGTTCTTAACGTCAGGGAAACAAAATTAGAAAAAAAAGGAAAATTGTTTTAAATGATTTAAGAAAAAATAATAGAATCGAGTTATTTTGGGAGTGTTCAATATAGGCAACCACGCAAACGACGGGTGTTAATTGTGTTGCCTATAGTAAGACTTTTGTTCAAGAAAGAAAATATTTTCGTAACAAACGGGTATGTTATTAAAATTGATGGCCTATAATTTATACAGGTGCTTCAACAATAAAAAAATAATAAATTACTAAGTTTCGTATTTACTGTTGTTCTGAAATCAGGAAAAACATGTTTAAACGTGTAAAGATAAGAAAGCCGTATAATCGCAGTCAGTAGCGAAAGTTTTTTGTTGAAAAGTCAAAGAATGTTTCGACTAAAAAAAAAATGGGAACCATCAAGTGTTTATTTCCATAAAATAACAATGTCTTGTAAAATCAATACTTGCCTTTAAATTGAAAGTGATCCACACAGAAAAATAATAATCTTTAGTATAGGCAACCCATCGATCAAGTTACGTTTTTGTAAAAGCACGTGAGTATAATGGGTTGTCTATACTCAATTGTTACAAACGATCTTCCCACAATTTGCACGATTTTTTTAATCGTTTACATTTAGGCTTTTAATTATAAACAAACAACAAAACCTACAAAATTTTTGGTTTTTATATTTTTCTTTTAACTATTACGGACGTAGATAAATAATGTCTTTCGATGTTTTTAAAGAATTTTCGTCCATGTCATACTTTTTCTTTTGTTTTATTTTATTAAGCAATTTTTGTTTTGCATTTTACTCACGATTCGTTGGTTTAATATTTTGTCTCCTCGTTTCCTGCTAGTTTCTTAAATTTTTGTATCCGTTCTTTTGTTTTTGTTTTTAAATTTCTCGCACTCTTCTTCCTTTAATCGAATTGTTTTTCACATTTTATTGACTGCTTTTTACAGTTCTCTTTTGTTTTCTACGAGTTTGTTTTTATTTGCAAAAACTTTCGTCGATTTTCTTTTTTTTTATTCATCTTATGTTTTTCTTTTTAAATTCATTTTATGCAGTCGTATTTCTCTTTTGTTTATTTTTATCAAAATGATTTTTCAGATTTTGTTGAATGTCACTTTTTACAGTTATCGTTACTAGATTCTAGTTACTAGTTTCGCCAGGAAATTCATTTGTTTCTTGATCACCTTAGTCGTCAATCTTCTTTTGTTTTTTTTTCCTTTTCCGCTTACGTATTATGTATTTTTCTTTTGCCTCATATGATTGATTTTTCGCATTTTGCGAAACACTTGTTTGTAATTCATCGTTTTTCATTTGATTTATGTCTCAGTTGTGATCTTCTTTTGTTTTGCATACGATATTTCGTCTCGTTTTTGTTTGTTTTTTTTATCGCATTAAACGACTTTTTTTACAGTTTGCTTTAATTTTCTACGATTTTTCTGGATTCGTCCGGAAAATCGTTGTTTTCCGTTCGGCTCGGTGTTGTCGATCTTCGTTTGTTTTCTTTTTGTTTACTTCAAGTCTTGCACTTTGGTGCTACTGTTTTCACTTCTCTTTTGTTTCTGTTTTTTTTTTTACAGATTTCATTTGTTTTCTTTTTATTTGTTTTGATTTTTGGTACCTTAAAAGAGCGATTTTTAATATTTTTCTTTTGTCTTCGACTTGAATTTGACGATTTTCGGCCATATTCTGTCAACAAGTTGGCGACGACGCGCGACGTTGCCTGCAGAAAATCTGACAACCCTGCCCTGTTCTATGTATGATCTCTCCTTCTTCATCGTTGTTTTTCGTTTAGCTTGGTGTTGTCGATCTTCGTTTGTTTTCTTTTTCTTTCTTTTGGTGCTGTTATTTTCATTTCTATTTTGTTTCTGATTTTTTACAGATTTCGTTTGTTTTTTCTTATTTGTTCTGATTTTTGGTATCTGAGATTGGAGATTTTTAGTTGTTTTGTCTTTGATTTTAGAAAAAATTTGGCGCCTTTTGGCTACATTCTGTCAACAAGTTGGCAACATTGTAGATATCTGAAACACAATCAGAAGTGAGGTGAGATTTGCAGAGTTGAAACGTTTCTTAAATAACAAGTTAATTCCACTGACATTGCGCAAATGTCAAACGAGACATTCGACCGATATTTGTTCCGGTGTTGCCGTATGAAAAATACAACTGACCACGGCGCCGGCGTCCTAGTTAGAAATTTGTTGGAAATTTGATTAGATTTTGTTATGAGTTCTGAAGTTTTTTCTTTCATTTTAACATTGGAAAGATTTTTCTACTTGCATGTGGCATTGAAAAGGCTTCTTAAAATGAACGCAAATATGAATAATAAGATAATTAGGATTAAAAATAAATAAAACACAACACGTATTTGACTGAAAACAATTGAAATGAGTTTGAAAATGACAGTAAACTTGTCAAACCTGCAGTAACAACAAATAAATCAGTGATATTATCCGAGTATTTATTTTTAATATGGAATTTCACAAAGTAACGGCAAATGTCTTACCAACTTAGAATCTTGATAAAATTTTCCGGGGAATTTGTGTTTTATACCAACATAGGTTCTCTGTTTTGTGAACAAATTAAAAAGTAATAATTAACAGTATTCATAGATCCATAATAAGTACTTCAATCAATGCTGTATTTAAGTGCACCGTAAAATTTATAAAGGAAAAATGCAAATAAAAATAATTACGCCTAATAAACCTTATTTCATTTTTTATTCAGTTTGTGACAGCCACGTAAACGTTCCGAAATGTACCGGCACCTTCGGATATATCGTTTCTCTCCGTAAACACTGGGGTTCGTTCTGTAACCGAAAAGAGCGCGCTCTTTGTAATATTCTTTCTCTCTCGTATAAGTGATTTTGTACATTTTGCTTTTCATTTTAAACGCCCAAAGTGCTCTCCCGTTACAGTTTTTGAACGGAACCCTGTGGTCACGTGATAAATGCACTGCTCCGTTCGTGGCTCCGTTTTTGGGACACCGAAATAAATATCCGAACGCATTTTTAGGTGAACTGTCAATCGCGCGTACTTTATAGAATTCATGGCATTGGCTTAATTACCATTCGCTTCATAAGATTAGGTACTTAAATAACCAGATCATTTAAATGTGTTTACTTTATAAATACTTGTAATATGCTTTAATTTCAACTTGTAAAATAGATATTTGAAGATGGCGGGTTTTGGTTAGGATAATTTGCGGTTTACGTTACGAAAATGTTGGCAAACCTGGTTACTGTCGTGTCGCCATGTCAACATGCGGACGGATGTTTTTTAACTCTAACCTATATTTAAGACTGTTCAAAACAGCTTCGTCTTATCGCCTTTATTCGGTTACAATGACTTCCGAAACCGTCGTCGAAGAACACACAATAAAGGAAGGCTTGGCCACGATAAAGTCGACCGGAAAAGTGTTTTACAATCCCGTGCAAGAATTCAACAGAGATTTGAGGTTAGCTCAACGTTGACATACACCCCATTTATTACAATTATTGCAGTATTTCAGTTTTAACCGCCTTTATTAATAACTGTAAGACAGGCAAACAGTGCAAAAACAATAACGAAGAAGTGAACCTGATCGAAAATCAGAGCTCTTTCGCTCAGGCAGGTGTAAAGTATGATAACGGTATTACTATTTTAGAAGCTTTATCGGCAACTGGTTTGAGAAGTATACGTTATGCGAAGGAAGTTCCCGGAATAAGAGAGATCGTAGCCAATGATATATCGGCTAAAGCTGTTGAGAGTATTAAAAAGAATGTAATGGAAAATGACGTCGGTGATTTAGTGACTGCTAGTCATGGTGATGCTACGTAAGTGTTGTTTCTATGTATTATGTATTAAAGATTAGAACAGAGATGGGTTTATGTTCAGAATATTAAGGTACCAGCGGGCCATCCTGTTATATTTTTATTTTAAAATATAATAGACCTGTTCCTTTTACCAGAATTTCATGTTCTGAACTATCTAAATCATGCACAGCGATTAAATTATATCTAAATTCATGCATTGCGCTTGCTCAGTATGGATTCATAACTTGAAATTTTAGCGAAAGGAACCAGCTTAATGTGGTAGCGAATGCAGAATACAGGGAAATTAATTTTTACGATTTTTTTTTTGGCTTTTTGGGATCTTTAAGTGAAATAGTCGATTCCTTTGGATTACACCTGACAACAGTCATTCTGAAACTTTGCAAAAGTCTGTGTCTGGCTAACAATAGTGTGTCACTTTTGCAACTAAAATATTATTTGGCGATTGTCTAGCATTTATTTATTTCTTTTTAAATCAAGCACTTCCTCAATAAAATTCCAGATTCGAAACTGCTTTGCTAGTAATTCAGTTGACTCCTATTTTAGGATGTTAATGTATCAGCACCGTCTTAAAGAAAACCAATTCGATGCAATTGACCTTGATCCGTACGGATGCCCGTCGATATTCCTAGATGCAGCCGTGCAGGCAGTTAAGGAAGGTGGTTTATTATTAGTAACCGCAACAGACATGGCTGTTTTAGCAGGAAACTCACCGGAAACTTGCTACAGCAAATACGGTTCGGTATCTTTAAACGCAAAATCCTGCCATGAACTGGCCCTGCGTATCTTACTCCAGTGCGTCGAATCGCATGCGAATCGCTACGGCAGGTATATTCAGCCGTTGCTATCGATTTCTGCGGATTTTTACATTCGCATATTCGTGAGGGTGTTCACTGGTGCGCATAAGTGCAAGTACACGTTGAGTAAACTCGCAATGGTGCATCACTGTAAGGGATGTGAGAGTTTCGTTTTACAACCCCTAGGAACCACCAAGAAGAACGAGAAAAACAACCAGGACAAGTTTGTGTTGCCGACTGGTGCGTCGGTTAATAGTAAGTGTGAGCACTGCGGACATTCCCTGCAAATGGGAGGCCCCATTTGGTCGGCACCGATTCACTCTCTGGATTTCGTACAGCAAATTATACAAGCGAATGCGGAATCTTTTACAACGCACCGTCGCATAGAAGGAATATTGCACATGGTTTTAGAAGAGCTCGTCGACACTCCTTTGTATTACACTTTGGAAAAACTCAGCAGTACGTTACATGTTGCAACACCCCCGATGATCACAATACGGTTAGTTTTTTTAAAACAATAACTTGCTTGGTTAATTTATTTCGCTTGTGTAGATCTGCGATATTGAATGCGGGTTACCAGGTGTCTTATAGTCACGTCAATAGGACATCCATAAAAACCAACGCCCCAAGTCGAGTTGTATGGGACATAATGCGATGCTGGCAGAATTTACACCCGGCCAGCGAGAAGCGTTTAGCAGAGGGTAATACCGCTGCGAACATTCTCAATATTAAACCAGAGGCGGTGTATTCGTTTGAAGCGCATCCTTTGGCAAATCCGTTGTCTAAACAGAGGGGATACGTGAGATTTCAGGAAAATCCTTTGCCCTACTGGGGACCTGGGACTAGGGCAACTGCCATGTGAGTAACACCGAAATTAAAACACGAAGAAAATCGAACATTTAAAAACAAATTAGACCATAACGCCAAAAATTACTGGAATGTAATACACGTCTGATGACTTTTTAGGGTTGGAAAAGAGAAAATGACAAAGAGCAAACGTAATCAAGGTAAAAGGAAGCGGAAACAATCTGATGATGATAATACCGAGGAGTCATTGTGAATAAATCTGTATATATAAATAATGTAAAATAAAATTTTTATTAATTACTTAAGCTGTATAACTTATATTTAATTTTTTTATCACGTACACAAATTTACGTTTGTTCGTCTGTTTACCACGCGTAACAAAATAATATTTTTATTGTAAAACAAAAGACGACCACGGATTTTTTGTGGAAAGTCGAAACGAATTCCAGAGCTTTTGTTTTTATAATTGTTATGTAAGGTGTAGTTTTTAAGTTTGGCGATGAAGTGGGCGGTGACACGTTTGCTGTATTTTGTTTTAGTTTTTAAAACATCTGTCATTTGCTTTGAGTTTTCAAAAATCCTTTTTTTTTATATAAAATGACTCGCAAGAATAAAAAATTTTCGTGAAAATTCCGCCAACAATTTCCCGATTCAATTGTTAGTATCGAAATCAGTCAAAAGCAACACGGGTTAGGCAGGGTTGCCAATTTTTCTTGAAGAATACGGCCAAACGTATGTATTACAAAAAGTAGCCCGAACTTTGAAGTGTATAAAAATTATTGTATTACATTATTTGAAGTCTTGGGAGTAAGAAATAAAAAAAAAAGAATGCAAATTTTCTGTACATAATAAAACCACATAAAATAATACCAAATGAACAAAAAAAAAACAGAAACGAATAAAAAATCGCCGATTTAAGAATATCAAAAATCGTAACGAATACAAAAAAATCAATTTAAAACCGGAAACAAAAGAGAAATGTAAGAAACAGCAAGAAAATATCAGGCTTGAAGCGGAAACAAAAAACAAAAGAAGATCGACAACACCAAGGTCAACGAAAAAGCAACAGTTTTCCGGACGAATCAAAAAGTTCGTGGAAAATAAAAGCAAACTATAATAAAAAAACAACGCCGAAATACGATGCGTAAAACAAAAGATCGCAACAGTGATGGACAGAAAACAAATGAAAAACGATACGAAAAATCAATTCGATAAGATAAGCATAATGAAAAAACAAATGAATCACAAGACGACAAAAAAAAACTACCAGGAAACAAAACACAACTGTAAAAAAGCGTCAGTCCGTCAGTCAACAAAATGTGAAAAATTATTTTGACAAAAATAAACGAAACAGAAAGATGTACTAAGATGGACAAAACAAAATGAAAATCGACGAAAAACAAACTCGTGCGAAACAAAAGGGGACTGTAGAAAGGTTAGGGTCGATAAAATGCGAAAAACCAATTCTATTGGAAAGAGTAAAAATGCGAAAACCAGAGAAAAAAAAAACGGATAGATAAAAAAATGAAAACAAAACGGCGGTTCTCCCTCCAAAAATTTTTGCAAATCAAAAGAGCAAAATAAAACAAACGAACCGTAAATAAAATCAAAACATCAATTCCTTAAAACAAAAAGAAAATAGAAAGAAAAAATATGAAACGAAAAAAAAAACAAAAGAAAACAATATTAACAATAATAAGTATATAAGTTTTTAATTTTGTCGATTTAATTTTTTTACTAAACTGAGGTTTGGTTAATATGAGGCAATAAAAGCAGGCGACTTGCAAAAACAAAAGACAATCGACTTGCAAAAACAAATGCTTGTAAAACAAAAACAAAAAAAAAAAACATCCGACTTGCGGAAAATCTAAATTAACCTCAAAGATTTCATTGATTTTCATTAATTGATTAAGGTCCGGTTAACGGTTAATAATATTTAATTAATTACTGTGATCGCTTGTAAAAACCAGTCAAAAACAAAAACCAGAGACCGTACATGCCGACTTGCTGCTCAAAACCAAAACGATTCCGAAAAGCTGTTTATTTTTTTATTTTTTGTTTCGCAAATGGTCCTTTTTCTTTTCAGGAAATCGAATTTATTAATTTTGTAATCATTAAACGGAGGAGCGAACGCGCACATTCACGAGCCTTCGATTTTAGAAAAGAGATTCCGTCAACAAAAAAATAACGACTAACGCAGCTTGTTGCGCAATACGAAACCGAGCCCGGAAGATTTTCGTTCGCAGTCAATTTTTTTTTTGTTCTTATCGATTTTGCTTTACTTTCATTAAAGCGAGCTTCAGTTTTTAATGATTATAACTTATAACAGGACGGAATTATATATTTTGTTCGGTTTATTTCGAACGAGGCGGCAACGAGAGCGTGTGCATTCACGCGCCACTGTAATGTTATACGTTTGCCGCCTCTCGTTTGCAATTAATCGAACAAAATATATAATGCCGTTCCCTGATTATAACTAATATATTTGATCGCTTGTAAATGTAACAAAGAAACAAAAGTAATTTGCAAAAACAAAAGACAATCAACACGATTTTCGATCTGATAATAGACTAGGAAACTAAACGTCACAGAAGGCGGAGCTGAGTCGTTTAGTATCTTTCTCTAATCTAAGTCGGGCATATGTCTTAGATTATTCCTGCTATAACGCCGGAGTTAACGTAAACATAACCTAAAACTGAACAATATTAAGACGACGACTATAAGTTAGTATGTTGTATTTTTCCTTGAAAAATACTTGACAAATTCATTACATGCTTTCTCACAAACACTTTCACCAAACTATTTTTATTTTATTCATTTAGGTTATGTTTGCTAACGTTGTTGACAAGCGATTGTACTTAGCTCAGACATACATTTTGTATACAAATTTTTAATAACAAATAAATTAACTATTTACGTAAAATAAGCCAACTGAAATAATTTTATTGAAGTTTTTCACCGTGAGTTTCTGTAATAAGCAAAAGTTTTTACAAGAACTCTGTGTAGAGTGAGGATTTTTTATTTATTTAACCTCCTAACCCACGCATTTTTGCAGTCCAATAGACTCCGTTTCAAATTTCGCGCCAGCTTTAGGACCGCCCACATTCCCAATCAATTGTCCCGATAGGTACATACCTACACAACAGCGGTGGAAATGTGACAGAGAATAACTCTGTTTCCGTGAATGTAAGAGTGAGAAAAGAATATTGTAACCGGATCACTTCGGTTTGATGGATCGAAAACGTCCGTTGTCCAGCAAAAACAAAAGATCGCTGACTCGCCAAAAAAAAAAAACAAAAAACAAAACGAAACTCGACGATTTTATTTGTCACGAGTGTTCAATTAAAAACACGGTCTAGATAGCTATTTATTCCGAACGTCTATCGTAGGGTTCTTCATACGATTAGAGTGAAGCGCAGTGTTGTCAGACGATCAAGATTTAAGTCACCAGATTGGCTGACAATAAGTCACCAGTTACCAACTGGAAATCACCAGCTTATTTTACTAATTTTTGTACTAATTTGTCGTTGATTTTAATTTTTGACGTTATTATATTGAGGCATTAAAATTATGTTTTATATTCAGGTACAAAATGATAAAAAAAAAAAACCAAAAACTTCAAATACTTTTCCTAATTACGAGGTGCTTTCTTTCGCTTACAAGAACGTGGTCCAAACGCGTTTAGATTCAAAGATGGACGTTTTTTTGCAAACGGATTAATCCCCACTCTCCTTGAAAATTCAGTCCCGATCGATAATCCCATTTCCCTTTCGAATCAAACTACTTTTACATTTCATTTGGATTGAATTGCAGTTATTTGCAAGCAAACTGTCAATTAATAATTCAAATCTGAAGTGTCTTACTGCGGCAACTACGGAATCCAGATCCAAACTATTCGAAACCAGATTCAAAGTTTTAAACAAAAGAAAGCAGCTACGGTCGAAAGCCAAAAATAATAGACAGTTACAGTTTCCTGTAATTTTTTTTTCTCAAAATGGTATTATTTCTGCGATTGATTTCACAGACTTTACAAAAGTTATGAACTTGTCAAATCTGAAAGCTTAGAGAGTGTTACCTAAAGTGGGAAATTGTATTTAAAGAGTACCATTTTGAAGAAAAACTACAGGAAACCGTAATTGCCTACTACTTTTTGACATATATACATACATTAACATAAGACATAAAAAATGCTTCAAAATGACATCAAATATAATATATTTTGTGCGGACCATCGCTAAACAACGTTAATTTCAAGGAGTTACTCCTTTTATTTAGACTTTAAGCTATAAAGCGTTCGCTTAAACTTAAAAGTTTACTATTCAGCTATTCACGACACATTATGTAACATATAAACTTATAAACCACCTGCAAATAATTAAATAATATCAAGAAATGTTTATTTCTCGTTCGGTTTGCGCGGGAAATTTAAATTTTTGAATGCACCCGGTGCATTCATGTATGCATCCTGATGAATGCACCCATATGGGTGTTTTCAATGCACCGGGCTCATTTCCTGGCCCATCTCTACTTTAATGTAATAAATTTCTTCTTATTACTTATATTTTATGAAAAAGCACCAGAAAATCACGATTCTTAAAAATAATCACTAGGTAATTATCAAATAACAAATATCTCCAGATCTGGTGATAAATCACCACCTCTGGCAACACTGGTGAAGCGTCACCTGCATTTCTAACCTCACTTTAACTCAAAGAAGACATTTCAAATGAAACGTTTATTACCGAATGTTTATGTTAAGTATAAATATTAGAAAGAAATTTGCAGCCCTCGAGTTTTGTTGGTTAGGTTAATCGTCAACTTGTCAAAGTTGAAATTCAAGTGATTTTAATCACGACATGCGTTCCCGGCAACAAAAGCCTGCTACAGCCCACTTGACCGTTTTTTTTTTTTGAACACTCGTTACCTTTTCGTCATTTTTTATTTCTTAAGCCAAGTTCATTGCTAGGCGTATTGCGTTAGCGTTAAAATTCTAGTACACGAATCTATTGGCCCAATTTAAAATTATATATTTTGTTTAATTAAACCAACCAATCAAGTATCTATCTCGTAACGCGGCGATGAAAAATCGCCTAGCTTTATTCATTTTATTTGTTACTTCTAATTTTGAATCCCTCCGTGTATTACAACGTTGGTTTTTCGAAAAATGAAATCTAAAATGGCTTGCTTTTTATTAAAATTCTTTGTAATCGTGCTTTATATAATGTGATTTAGATAATGACTTCCATCTGGGCGTTCCTTTTGCCTGCCTCGTCCTCGCCGAACTCTTTTTATTGGTCGAGGCAGTAAAGGTATCGGAAAATCCAGTGGATGTGGAGCGCGCATGATTGGGAAAACTAGAACGGTCGTAGAGTGAGATCGAGAGTGACATTGGCCTACTTCAGCATCCTACATTTCCTGATGCTTTCAATGCACTTGTGCATTCCGCGTTGCCTACTCGACCACAGCGGCTGGTGCCTGGTGAGTTCAGTCCCTTCCCGAAAATTCCAGTTTCGCAGCACGATTTGCTTTGTGTATAACATCACCGTTAAGCAAGCCATCCTGCGTGCAACGATAACGTACGTATCAAGGTCGTTTTTGAATGTTTGAAAGAGAGCGTGTGTTTGTTATTGCCCGGGGTCACGATGGTAAACATCTGCGACCAACGACTGTCGATGCCTAGTTCACGTTATTTTGTTATTGTTGCTGTTTTCGGTATTTATTTCGTTTCCGCGAATAAATAGAATTCTTTTGTTTCGTTTTTGTTTTCAATCCGGCGGTGATAATAAAGTTGCCTGTACTCTGGCGCACGGCTGGCTGTAATTTTTGTTTTAGCTCTTAGCCAATTAGGGTTAGACATTTTATTCAATTGTTTTTTTTTTCTGATCTCTGATTGGATTTAAACACTTAGCAAACGGTAAGAATTAGCGTGTAGTTGTTTTTCGTTTGTGATTTTGACCAATCGGCTTGGCCTCATTTTATGAAGGGATTTTCTTTTGTTTTTCAGAAACGGGACGCTATTTTGATTTTTTTCTCTTTCAATTGATGATAAAATATCTTCATTTGTTATGTAAACTGTACCCACTTTTATTTAGTAGTTTTTTTTCTCTTGTTTTCAACAAATTAAGCTACACACGTTTTATTTATTTTTTTAATAACCGCCCTGTTATGGTTGGTCAATCAGGTTTCATTCTATTCAACTGTATTTTTTTTTTAATTTTAAGGTCTAAGTTTTCTGTGCCCCCCCCCCCTCCAAATTTTTAACCTACATACGCTTTATTTATTTGGTAATAACCGCTCTGTTATGGTTGGTCAATCAGGTTTCATTCTATTCAATTGTTTTTTTTTTTTTTTTTAATTTTAAGGTCTAAGTTTTCAGTGCCCCTCCCCCCTCCAAATTTTTAATCTACATACGCTTTATTTCTTTTTTAATAACCGCCCTGTTATGGTTGGTCAATCAGGTTTCATTCTATTCAACTGTTTTTTTTTTTTTTAATTTTAAGGTCTAAGTTTTCTGTGCCCCCCTCCCCCTCCTCCAAATTTTTAACCTACATACGCTTTATTTATTTTTTAATAACCGCCCTGTTATGGTTGGTCAATCAGGTTTCATCCTATTCAATTGTTTTTTTTTTTTTTTTAATTTTAAGGTCTAAGTTTTCAGTGCCCCCCTCCCCCTTCCTAATTTTTAATTCCATTCTGTTGCGTTTGTTTGTAACTAAAATTAATTAATTTTTTTTCAGTGATAATAAAGTTGCCTATTGGTTGCTTGCCCAGCACATCCATTTTATAATTCAGCCAATTAGATTAGTTCTTTTATTCAGCTGTTTTTTTCCTTCCTTTGTTTTCAACAAATTAGATTCAGAATCTAACTATTTTTGATGTATTGTTTGTTTCCATCGGATGGTCATATCTTTGGATGAATATTCTTTCAATCTGATTTTTTTTTTTTTTTTTCCGAAATTTATAATAAAATGTTCTGCTTAGTTGTAATTAACGAAGTCTTTAAATTAATCAGTAGGCGTTTCAAAACAATATCAATCAATGATAATCTAAGCAGACTCTTTTGTTTCTATTCTGTTTGGCGATAATTATAATTTTTTTTTTGAAATATTTTATGTTTAGATGACTTTTTTGTTAAATTTATAAGGGGAGAAAGGAACAAAAGAAAATTCAAGCAAAGAGAACAAAGATACGTGAATAATAAAATAATAAAAAAAAAAACGAAAACTAATAAAAAAAATTCCGATTTGGAATATTAAAAATCAGAATAAATTAATTTACAAAAAAAAAACAAATTGCGCTGCACAGAAATCAGAAATAAAAGAGAAACGAAAGAAACAGTAACCAAATCCAAGGCATCGAAGAAAACAAAATAAGAAATAAAGGAGAAATGAAAGAAACAGTAACCAAGGCATCCAAGGGAGAAAAAAAAACAATTAAGAAGATCGACAATACCAAAAGATGAACGAAAAGGCAAGTTTTCCTCCGGACAAATCGAAAAGTTTGTAGAAAATAAACCTAAACTATAAAATTGTCGATAATACGACAAAAAAAAAAAAAAGAAACGAACGACGTAATACGCAGTGCGTAAAACAAAAGAAGATTCACGACTGTGATGGACAGAAAACAAATGCAAAACGATGAACTGTGAAAAACCGCCAGTAAAATGCGAACAACTAACTGGATAAGAAAAGAGAAATCCACGGCGCGCGAAAGCATAAAGGACAGATAAAGAAAAATAAAAGAAAATTAATGACTAAGATGAACAAAAACCCGATAAATCTCCAGACGAAAATTAAAAAATAATTATTTAATTAATTAAAAAATGTACAAAAAATAAATTTTATAAAAATAAAAGAGAAGTGCCAGAGCATAAAATTAATTTAAAAAAAAATAGAATAATATGTATAATGAATCCAAAAAAAAAGAAAACAAGTACCACGACACTAAGGTGGACAAAAAAAATGAAAATCGACGGGAGTTTTTGCAAATAAAATTAAATGTTGTAGGAAACAAAAGATAATTGTAAAAAGGAGTTATAAAATGCGAAAACCAATTTGAACAGAAAAGCAAACAATAGAAGAACGGACAGACAAAAACAAGTGAACGAAAAAACGGCGATTCTCCCCCGAGAGAGTCAATAAATTGGCAGAAAGAAGAAAACACGGATTGTATTAGAATGTCGTTATGCGAAGAAGATAGCAAAAGAAGCCCAAATCTGGCGCCAGGCTCCTAGTAAGGTTTCTAAACGCCAAATATGTCTGAAATGTAGCCCAAATGGCGAAATTTCGCCCAATCTAGCAACCCTGCTTTAGCCTACTACAGGGTCGCGTTCAGAAATTGTGCAGGGAGAGCAGTTTGGGCGTTTACAATGGAAAGCAAAATGCACTCAATCATTTGCATGAGAGAGAAAGAATATTATCCAGAGCGCGCTTTTTTTTTATTAATCCTGAATGGGCCTCTGTCGAAAGCAAAAAATACCCGACGAAAACAGTTTCCTGTAATTATTATAACTTCTCAAAATCGAATTTGCGAAAATTGGCAACCAACAGATGGCGCTTTTAATAAAGAAAACGTAAGGCTCTAAATCGACACACTTCGTGTTCAGGTAGCGACTTTAGTGTTTTTTTTTTCTATCTATCCTCGTCGCACAATAATCTTGTCTAGGGATAAAAAAAACACAGTCGAAAGCTTGTTAATCAAAGTGACGTTTCACAAATGACATTTTACTGTGGCTGCGGAGAATAACATAACCTAATACATTTTTGACTAGACAGTCAGCCGTAAACTAACGAGTGTTCAATAAAAAAAAACGGTCAAGTAGGCTGCAGCAGGATTTTGTTGTCGGGAACGCATGTCGTGATTAACATCATTTGAATTTCAACTTTGGCAAGTTGACGGTTAACCTAACCTACAAAATTCGAAAGCTGCTCCTGCAATTTTTTTTAATAATAATAATAATAATAATAAATTTATTATCAAATTGCCAAGTACATAAAAGAGATATACATGGAGAATAGATATGTCAGATAAACAATTGAAATTAATAATTAAATTTAAATTACGTGTAGAAAAGGAATGAAAATCAACTCACAACTTCGAAAAAAGTAACTGTAAAAGTAAAAGTGACTGTAATATTTATACTTAAAATAAATATTCGGTAATAAACGTTTCTTTTTGAAATATCTTATTTGACTTAAAGTGAGGTTAGAAATGCAAGTGACGCTTCACGCTAGTCGTATGAAGAACCCTATGCTAGACGTTCAGAATAAATTCATGGCTATCTAGACCGTTTTTTTAATTGAACACTCGTTACTACCATCGTAGTAAACAGAATTCCCCAAAAGTGTTGATTTCTTTGTTGTTTTGGCGTTACCTGAACACGTAAGTTTTTTTTTTTTAATGTTTTAGTGGCCTTAGGAAAACGAACAGCCGTCAATAATGATATTTATTCAGTATAACTTGTTATATTGGATCCATCAATGTCTTTTGTAAGTTTTATTATTGTGTGTGCGTTATGCTAAAAGTACGGAAGCATCACAAAACTCACAAACAAAAATTTCAGTTTAATGTTTTTTTTTTTGTATAGGTTAACCAAGTACTATCCTTCCAATGTTTTCCTTATTATAGGCATCTTCACCGGCCTTTCGCTAGATGTCGACCACTTCGTCATTTTCTCATCATTTTCTCGAATTGTTTAAATACAACGTCGCGGATGAAATTACGAATTTTGAAAGCATTCAAACTTGAGAAAAAAAAGAACACTTTTGGAAAATCCGTGTGAAGTCGTATTTCAACAATTATTGTATTTTCGGAAAGAATAATTACAGGAAACTGTACTGTCTATTATTTTTTTGCTTTCGACCGTAGATTACATCGGTATTCATTTGTTTTCCTCATGTAATTTTTTAAAATAAAAATTAACATGCTTATTAGGTATTCCCTTCTGTCTACCAATGGCAGGCAGCAAATACATTTTGTTTTTTTTTTTCAAATTTATTTATTTATTTTAGAAATACATACTACCATAGAGTATTTTTTAAATTCTATCTTAATAATAATCAATTTGAAATTTGCTTGCCACGTGACAGGTTACTGTCGTAAATTTAAGCAATTAAATTAATCGTTTGTTTTTTTTATTATTAGATTAGAGAGAAACTAACTATTACATGTTCTTGTAGCTTCATTTGTTTTGTTTTGTTTTTTTTTTTTTTTTTTTTGGTAAATCTACTTGCTCTGCATTGATTGGCTGCTGCTTAATTGTTTTTTTTTATCTCTTCTCTACTGTTTTCAGAAAATGACTACCGTAAGAGGATTTAAGGTGACCGACTCCGACAGAAAAGTCAGGGTCGGAATCGCGGTGAAAACCCTGAGCGAATTGGCCAAGAAAACAAAAGACAAATTCAAGCTGAAGTTATCTGAAAACCTGATCAGATTCCAAACCCCCGACGGCACCTTGGTCGACAGCGAAGAGTACTTTCAAACTCTTGAACCGCAGACTCTGTTGATCTGGACGAAGAAGGGCGAGCGCGCTCAAACCGACGCGGAAATCCTCTACAAGACCATCCGAGAAGTCAACGAGGAGTACCTAACGGCCGGCGAGAAAGTCCAGGAGTTCTTCACCGAGAAAATGAAGAACAAGGTCTTCAAATTGGCTGAGGTCCTCAAGGGGATCGACGACGAGAAGACCAAGTTGAGCGACGAGAAGGACCATCCTGAGTGGTTCGCTGGTAAGTCTTCTTCCTCTTCGTCTCCCTCTTCTTATTTATTTTTTTTTATTAATGAAAAACAAGTTCTCACCTCATTCACACACTATACGACTTAATTTTAAAAACAGGCTTAGACACCACAGCAAAAACCAAAGAGGAATATATGTTTAGGAGGGCGCAAGACAGAATCAGAACGTACTACTACCGAACAAAAGATGAACTAATCAAGAGGCCAGAGCTACCCCCGGAGAAGCTCCAAGCGCTCCTGATGGAGCTCCAGGGCGCGTTAAAGAGCGTCAACTTTTTCGGCTGTTTCTTCGACCGCAGGAAAGCTTTAGGGGACACAAAATTGAAAAGTCTTTGCGACGCTACCGGCAGGTTTCTGTGCGAGGGCCGCTGGGACAAGCCCAATTGCCTGTACACTCCGATCCATAGCATAAATCCGTACAAGAGTAGGGAGGAGAGAATCGTCTTCCAGACTTGGAATTTGGATCACGGCGTCGAGCGGGGGAGGGTCATCATTCCTGCAATCTGTGAGGCGCTCTGCGACGACGACAGCGTGAACGGTAAAAAGAAGCGTAGCATAGACGTCATGCAAATTTTCAACGACCTCTTTACCAAGAACAATTTGAAATTCGTCCACATTGTTTGCCACGATAAGGGAGCCCACTTGGGCAAAATTGCAAGGCCGTATCTTATCTAAGTTTTAAGTAAATATTGGGACAAAAACACCATTGCTTTTGATTTTTTGAGAGGATTAAACGGTAGAGAAAGAGAAAGAGAGCAAACGCCAGATTGACAACGCGCGCTTTAAATTAAACGTCAATGAGATCAGTTAGCCCCATCTGTCGGTTAAATAAAAAGCGCTTTAAATTAAACGTCAATGAAAATTAAACGTCGATGAAATCAGTTAGCCGCATCTGTCGGTTAAATAGAAAGCGCTTTAAATGAAACGTCGATGAAATCAGTTAGCCCCATCCGTCGGTTAAATAAAAAGCGCTTTAAATTAAACGTCAATGAAAATTAAACGTCGATGAAATCAGTTAGCCCCACCTGTGGGTTAAATAGAAAGCGCTTTAAATTAAACGTCGATGAAATCAATTAGCCCCATCTGTCGGTTAAAGAGAAAGCGCTTTAAATGAAACGTCAATGAAATCAGTTAGCCCCATCTATCGGTTAAATAGAAAGCGCTTTAAATGAAACGTTAATGAAATTAGTTAGTCCCATTTGTCGATTAAATAGAAAACGCTTTAAATGAAACGTCGATGAAATCAGTTAGCCCCATCTGTCGGTTAAATAGAAAACGCTTTAAATGAAACGTCGATGAAATCAGTTAGCCCCATCCGTCGGTTAAATAAAAAGCGCTTTAAATTAAACTTTAATAAAAATTAAACGTCGATGAAATCAGTTAGCCCCATCTGTCGGTTTAATAGAAAGCGCTTTCAATTAAACGTCAATGAAATCAGTTAGCCCCATCTGTCGGTTAAATAGAAAGCGCTTTCAATTAAACGTCGATGAAATAAGTTAGCCCCATCTCTCGGTTAAATAGAAAGCGCAAGTACTGCCGTCAGTTGTTTTTATGTTTTTTATTTAAATTGCAAGGTTTATACGTGCTTATATTGCAAAGAAAATGTTGCGCGTTGCTTTGATTTGCTTGCTAGCATCAAATGAATGAAAAAGATACACCGTTTTGATTACGCTACACAAACCAAATCTACTTGGCGCCATCTAACGTTAAAAGTAGTAAAAGAGTCGGAGGAACAGCTGAATGCAAATTCTTGTAAAGTATTTCTCAGCCGAACTACTTTTATTATTCAGCTGTTCTTTCGCTTGGTTTATTATCATTTATTTAAATTTTTGGTGGTAACAGTGGGATTTGGCGAAAAGCCTTTTTTTTTTTCAAGTACAATTTGGATTTTGATTACTATTACGCACAGCAAAATCTTGTTTATTTTTTGAGTTCTTTGCGATCGTGTTAATGAAATATAAAATCGACGAGGTAGGATAATACCGGGTGATCAATGGAATTCATAATTAAAGGAGGCTGTGATTGGTTCTATTTATGTTGTGTGGTTGGATACAATGAAAAATAAATAATAAATTGACAGTTATTATATTTGAGGTTATGCTCGTGCCTTATACGATCTTTATTTTGTTATTTTATTTTATATGGAAGCTGGTTTAAACCTTTTTTTTTAGAATATCGGGAGGAGTTCTGCAAGACAAATTCGTTTATTTTCAATCATTTAAAAAAGAAATGTCACAATTCTGACACTTAAAACGTTTAATTTCAAACTGTAAGCCTGTATTGCCAACTTTTTGGAAAATATCACAGCCTGCTCTAATTATAAATTCCATCGATCGTATGGTATATTTGTTCGTCAACGACTTTGACCTTGAAGCACGATTGGGTCGCTTTGCCATTTTACCGGTAAATTATACTATTATTTTTTTCTGAATTAAAGTTATAGAAGAGTTATGCATATTTTATTGCAGATTAACGAAAATACCATCTTACCAAGGGATTTTTATTATTTCACCGCCAGACTCAAGGCTAGCACAATTTTTTAACTTTGAGGTTAAGTAAATAGTGTCATCTTTTTTTGGCGGGGAATTCGAAATGATTTACCAACTCATAAAAAAATGAAACAAATTTAGCTTCATTAACAACGAGTTAGTTTCCGGTTAATAACTAGCTCAATTTTTGTAAGCACGCCACTGGGTCGTGCGATATAAGTAACGAACAAAAAGCAATGAGGATTAGAAAGCACTGTGTGGCACGCTTTTGGTTTCGTGAGAATTAAACGATGAAATAAAAAAAAATGAACGCTAACTCGAAATCAGGTTAGCGCCAGGGCCCCCGTAGCCATGCGTGCAAAGCGTGCAGTGCACGCGGGCGCCATGTTCAGGGGGTGGCAATTAGCCACTGGACACATGTTATGTGATTTTTCGGCAAAAAATAATTAATGGGAAATAGTTTCTTGTCTGGTAAAAATTCGAAAAAAATTATCCACTAGACTGATCTGTCTTGATGAAGGTAAAAAAGATAAATTTGTTTGTTTGTTTATTATAGCACATGCTAATTTTACAATTACGTAAGTTATTACTTACGGTTTGGTTAAAAAAAAAGAAAAAACAAAATACATTTTACCTTTTAAGTTTTCGGAAATTTAAGTTCCTTCTGCTTTTGTGATTTAGTTTCTTTTTTTTTCTAATATTAATAAGAGCAGGCTTCGCCCAGTTGCATACTGAGGGGTCTGCACAGAGGCACAGGCTTCGCGTTGTTTGGGATGCTCGTCTCTGAGGGCTCGCGGTAGCTGAGTGAAGGAAAATGTTTAGAAAGTGAAAGAGAATGTTTAGAAAGTTCAGGAGAATATTTAGAAAGTGAAGGAAAATGTTTGGAAAGTGAAGGAAAATGTTTAGAAAATGAAGGAGAATGTTTAGAAAGTGAAGGAAAATGTTTGGAAAGTTCAGGAGAATATTTAGAAAGTGAAGGAAAATGTTTAGAAAATGAAGGAGAATGTTTAGAAAGTGAAGGAAAATGTTTAGAAAGTGAAGGAGAATGTTTAGAAAATGAAGGAGAATGTTTAGAAAGTGAAGGAGAATGTTTAGAAAGTGAAGGAAAATGTTTAGAAAATGAAGGAGAATGTTTAGAAAGTGAAGGAAAATGTTTGGAAAGTGAAAGGAAATGTTTAAAAAGTGAAGGAAAATGTTTTAAAAAAGTTAAAAAGTTGAAAAATTTTCCCTAATGTTTCAATTTTTTTTAATTCTTGTTTTTTCCATTTTTTGTTTCTTTTACTTATTTTTTTTTTAACAATCTTGATAATTGACTGTCCCAACTCATATGTCAGAGGGCGCCAAAGTATAGAGTAGCATGCGGGCGGGTTTTGGCCTCGCGGGGGCCCTGGTTAGCGCCATCTACCTTCGCATTTAATAAGGAAATATGAATTAACTGATCTGATTTACTTTTTATCACTGAAAAAATAATGGTGTTTTCAACTCGCGAATATTACGCGACGAAAGCGTAAATGCCAACAAATAGATTAAAATTCGGGACGTCTGTGAATAAATCATGTTGCTGCCATCTATCGTTAAATATTGTAAGGAAGTAGAACTTAGGGTTAAGACAGTGCAAGTCGTGTTGATTAATTTTTAACTAACCGGCTTATTTATTTACTTTTTATTTTATTGTATTATTTATTACACACGTAGAAAAATATCAGCGTTCAAATGAATTAAAAAAATCAAAAGTAACAAATATTAAAAAAAAAGAAAAAAATGACATAATCAAAAGACTTGCTTCGTTTCTGGTCAGATATGACGGTATAATGTAGATTGATGCAAACGTTAAGAGTTTCATGACGTTTAAAATAATTTTTAAAAATACCTACTTTCTGAAAGAATTTAAAAAATGTGTATAGGGTGTCCCATAACATAGTGTCACCATTCCACCCGCCTGACACCAAATAAAGTTTCGTTCTAAAGCAATCCGCTTAAATTAAAAACAAAATAAATAAAATAGAAGCATTTTTTTTTTGTTTGCTAACAATGCTGAGTATAAGAAATTTTAAAATTAAAATTCTGTAGGGCAAAGAAACTAAAAGAACAAGCCCGAAGGGGCTTCTTGAAATGTGATATTCCTGTATTCGTTGTTAGGGACGTTGTTTTTGAAACTATTCTTTTTTTTTTCGACGGGACTGATGATCATACCTCATTAAGCGCGCTCGCCCAAAAAAATTTTTTTAAAAATAAAATCCAAAAACGTCTTCTGGAGAACGGCCGTGTGTAAATATTTTCGTCGTTCGTACGTAGGATGAAATTAAGAAGAAAGGAAACGTATACAACTGTGCGATTGGTTGCCGTCCAAACCATTAGGTGCATACATAGAGTTCTCGCAACTTGAGAAGGACGTGTCACGTGACGCGCGCGCTTCATAAGCAACACGAGCAGATAAGCTCCGCCCACGGGTTCTTCTCACATTCCGATCACTCTACCCATCTACAGTATCTAATTTTTTTTTTCTTCTTCTTCGTTTTAAATTCCTCCTTTTCGAGTAGAAAGCTCCTCTTGAACTTTCGTTCTCGTTCTCCGGTTGAAAGGGTAATTTTCAGGGATTTTATTCAGTTATACATACATATATATCAAAAAAAAAATGTACTGGTAGCAAAAGTATCGCGTAGAAATAATAAGAAGCAATACATAATTATACGTGCTGTATTTCAGTAAGTGACGACGCCCTTTGACGCGTTCAATTTTGCATGCGTAATACTGTAATAAAAATTGTATTAATTAGTATTATTTAGATTAGATTAATCGAATATCGTTGCATGTGATAAATGTGTAAAAATAAATAAATAAAAATATTGTACTGAAGTGTGCGTGGGAAAGGTTGACTAACAGGCGCCGTTTTCATCCTCGGTATATTTTTCATAAAAGTATTTTTAAATAAAAGACATTATAAGTAGTCAGGGTTGAAATGGTGGATGTTAGGAAACTGTTGCCGCCGCCTGTTGTTTAGGACAGGGATGGGCACAAGCGGGGTGGTGTACTCCCCTGCATCGTGTTAATCGCCCATCTCTAATTCACCGTCATCCTTTAAGCTATAGTTAAAAAAATGACGATGATCGTTTTCGTGTGTCATTTATAATAATAATAAGCAGCTGAATATTTTAAGTATTGGTTCACTGAATCGCGCAGGTTTGCTACCAAAAAAGAAAAAATGAAAAAACAACGTGGATTTAATAATTAAAATAATTTGATTGTACGAGGCTGTTCCTGTTTAATTTTCTTTTCAGCAGCACTTCGACGACGTCGCGTCGTTAATTTAGCAAAGTCCTCTTTGAGGGGGGGATATACAATCTCTCGAATTTTCGGTTCGCCGAACTTTAAAGCACGGTGACATTTTCCATTTATATGACATTACTTGCAGTCGATTCGCTCCGCTTTTAAGTCGCACTGCTGTGCTTTGCGGTGTTCCCCCGATCGAATCGTATTAACCGCTTTTATTTTCTTCGCCCCCCCCCCATTCCTCCCCGGACAGAAGATTTCAGAAACTATTAAAGACGTCTGTGATACTTTTAAATTTCCCGTCGTTTAAAAGAAAAAAAAAGCGAACGCAATATTCGGTGTAACCAATCGGAAAACGCTTATGTAATTATTAAAATTAACGTAGAAGTAAAATTTGCTTTTTCGTTTTGTATATGTATTTACAAAGTACTTCGAGCGTTTATTTTTGTATTGAGTGGAATATTTACAAGTGAACCCATTGGTAGAAAAAAAATTGTATATATCGAGTATTATATCTGTATATTATATGAAGCATTTATGTATATGTACTTTGAATATAGTATCTAATAATTGATTTAAGAATAAACATAATAAAGATGTATCAAGACTGAAAGTGGATTTGATTTCCGAACGACCCACCTTGAAATCCAGTTAAATCCAATTATTAAAACAAAAAAAAAAAAACGTCAGTAATGAGTAAAGTCCGGGAAATTCCGGACATTCCTAGAAATTACATACTCGTCTTTTTTTTGTGAAGATCCTGCGCAATTGACTGCACACGTTACTTTCTTCTCAATGAACCTTGTTAAAAACAGAAATTAAAAATTTTAAAACAGTGCGAGTTCAATAATTATTTAGGAGTATTTAATTTATTATTTTCAGTTAAAAAATAATAGTAATAATTTATGTATTGTGCTTTATGTAGGAGATTCTTTTTTTAATTAGAACTTCTGTGCGTCTAACTACAAATATACTTTCTGAAATTCGGAAAAACAATTGTGAAATTATTTCCTATATTAAACGAAATTAGGGGAATTCCCATAATCTTAGAAAATCTTGAAGAGAACTGCTCTTTCAATAAAATAAATAAAATGTTCTGAAATCCTTTAGTGTAGGCAACTATGCGAACGACTGTGTCAACTTGGTTGCTTGAAACAAACTTTCCAGTTTTTAAAAAATTTTTGATTCATTATTTTTTATGTGAACAAGGTTAAAATTAATAATTCACGAAAAATGTAAGCACATTTTCTGAAATTAGAAGAAAAAAAAATGGAAAATTTAAAAAAAAATTAAGAGAATTACGTGAATTTAATAAATCGCGAAAAAAGTTGTTGTCTCCTTCAATGTAAGCAACAACCACGCAAACAACTGTTGCAAGCTGGTTTGCCTATAGAAGTACACATTCTATTTTTTGAAAAAAAAATAATTTATTATTTTTTAAACGAACAAGCAAGTTTTAAAATTAATAATTTTTCAAAAAATTGGAAATGTCTTAGGTAAAAAAAAAACAAAAACAAAATAGGAGAACGCCCATGAAAGAGACAGCTTTTTTAACAAACAAATGTAACGTCTTCTTAACTGTCAGTATAGGCAACTATACAAACGCAACAAACTCGGTTGCCTATATCTGTTTTCTGTTTAAAAAAAATAACTTTAATACGAACAGGCATGTTTTAAAATTAATAATCTTCTAAAAGTACAAATACATTTTCTAAAATTAGGAAGAATAATTGAAAAATTGTATCATTATGTTAAAAAAATTAGGAGAATTGCAACAACTTAATAAATCGTAAGAAGATGCATCAATGTAGGCAACCATACAAACGACTGCGACAATTGAGTTCTCCATAACAAGGTTCTGTCTGTTGTTAGAAGAATTTTAATTTATTTTTTGAAGCGAACAGATGTTTTAAAATTAATTATCTAATAAAAGAACAAATATATTTTTTGTAATTAAGAAAAAAATTGGAAAATTATTTCATATTCTAAAAGAAACGGGAGAACTCCATAAACTTAATAAACTGCGAAGAAGGTGTTTTTTTTTTTAACAAAAAAAAATTGTCTCCATATCCTTCTGTATAGGCAACCAACCAAACGACTACGTCAAACGGGTTGTGTACGTCAAGGTTCTCGGTTTTTAATTTTTTTTTTATTTTATTTAATTTTTTTATACGAAGAAGCATATTTAAAGTTAATAATCGATTAAAAGCAATATCTGAACCGAAGTCGAGATGAAAACAATGTATAATTAAAAATTAGAAGAATCGCAGCAACTTAATAAATCGTGAAAAGATCGCTTTTTAACAATTAAAAAAAAACTCTCCTTATATGCATCAGTATAGGCAACTATACAAACGACTGCGTCAACTGAGTTCCCCATAACAAGGTTCTGTCTGCTGTTTGAAGAATTTTAATTTATTTTTTTAAGCGAACAGATGTTTTAAAATTAATTGCCTAATAAAAGAACAAATATATTTTCTGTAATTAAGAAAAAAATTGGAAAATTATTTCATATTCTAAAAGAAACGGGACAACTCCATAAACTTAATGAACTGCGAAGATCGTTTTTTTAACAAAAAAAATTGTCTTCATGTCCTTTTGTATAGGCAGCCAACCAAACGACTATGTAAAATGGGTTGTCGACGACAAGGTTCTCGGCTTTTAGAAATTTTTTTATTTATTATTTTTTTTTTTATACGAAGAAGCATATTTAGAGATAATAATCGACTAAAAGCACAAATACATTTTAGGAAATTAAAGAAAAACTGTTTCATATAGGTATCAAAAAAAGAAAAATAAGAGAATTGCATAAACTTAATAAATCACGAAAAGGAATTTTTTTTTTTAATAAAAATATCCTTACGTCGTTCAGTAAAAGTTAACGTACAAACGACTGTGTAATTTGGGATGCCTACATCAGTTTTCTGTTTTTAGAAATATTGGAAAATTGTTTCAAATCACTAAAGAAAACGAAGACAGCGATTTTTTAATAAAGAAAGTCCTTATATCCTTCAGTATAAGCGATTATGTGTCTAAAGCAGTTTTCTGCTTTTTGAAATATTAATTTATAATTTTTTTAAACAAACAGTTTATTTTTTTAACGAACAATCACATTTTTAAATTAATAAAACCGGAAAATCGTTTCGTACATAAAAAAAATAGAAGAATTGCATAAACTTAAAAAACCTCAAAAGTAGATCGCTTTTTAACAAAAAGAAAATGTCTCTACGTTCGTTAGAATAGGCAACCTTGCAAACGACTGTGTCATCTGGGTTGCCTACATCAAGATTTTCTGGTTTTTGAAAACTTTTCGGGCCAGTTTTTCAATTGGAGTTTAACTATAAGCAAATAAGAAATATTAATTTATAATTTTTTTAAACGAACGGTTTATTTTTTTTAACGAACGATCACATTTTTAAAATTAATAAAACCGGAAAATCGTTTCGTACATAAAAAAAATAGAAGAATTGAATAAACTTAAAAAATCTCAAAAGTAGATCGCTTTTTAAGAAAAAGAAAATGTCTCTACGTTCGTTAGAATAGGCAACCTTGCAAACGCCTGTGTCATCTGGGTTGCCTATATCAAGGTTTTTTTTTTTTTGTTTTTGTAAACTTTTGGGGCCAGCAGTTTTTGAGTTTGAGTTTAACTATAAGCTCCGTCTTGTTCCTTCGGAAATAGTCGCCTTTACAATAATTGTTACCGTGAGAACAAAGCGAAGCTTAAACTGAGGTGGACAAGATGGTCCTTAATTTATTATTTTTTAAAGGAACAGGCATGTTTTAAAATTGCTTCCGGTTTTTAATAGCAATTCATGAATTTTCTCCATACGCAGGTGTAACTTCAATTGGTACTATTTTTTTTTTCCTGAAATAAAAAAGAATTTGAATTTTTTTAAAACATTTTAAATGCAGGAAAGTTGCATTCATCGTCACATTTAATCACAGTAGTGTATTAAAGAAGAAGTGATTATAGTGCAATTTCATTTTCAATCAAAAAAATTAAAATTCCCCATGCTACATTACAAAATAATTCGATTTTTAAGATTTATTTCTTGTCTAAGCACCAAAATACTATAAAATACACGTTTCATAAGAATTTTGGCGCACTTGTCCATTTAGAAAACTCGCCTTCGACTCGTTTTCTAAAACTGAAGGCGTGCGGTAAAATCATGTCTTATGCAACTTGTTTTTTTTAATATAAGTACTATTATAAAATCCTGAACTGTGTTATAACAATGTTCATATATTCAATGTATATTATAGATACTTGAAAACGTATGAACGAATTTAATTTATTGTAATTTCTAAATGAAATTAAATCTGTTTAATTATTTCTAGAAATTCCATTTATCTCGACTGTTTAGCATTGAAAGTGATGTGCACCTATCCCAACCAAACCCAAAAACTAGGTCAGTTCATCGCAGCGAGGCTTATCAAGCGAAATCGGGTTAGCTGCGACCTATTTCGTAGGATAGGACAAAGGCCGCAGCTCCGAGAGAGTGACCTCAAAATTTGGGACGCGCCTTGACCCATTTTCATCTGCATCGATCGACCCACTTTGCAGTTTGCCCTAGATTCAACCCATTTTCACTGGCCCCAATCGATTACCAAACTCCAATAAATTACTTACCTGAACTCTTTCCATTACACGATGCTATATGCATCACTGAATTTCATAATAATTACTGAAAGATCGTAATTTACAGGTGAATTTAAAATATTACAATAATCTGTTATCTAGGAATCATTAATAAGCGAATTTGGAGGAATCATTAATAAACGAATTGATGAAAAATTGCTCTGGCATGATGGCCTCCTTAAAAATCCGTGTAGTAGATTCTTTTTTTAATTAGATTAGCATCTAACTACAAATATACTTTCTGAAATTCGGAAAAACAATTGTGAAATTATTTCCTATATTAAACGAAATTAGGGGAATTCCCATAATCTTAGAAAATCTTGAAGAGAACTGCTCTTTCAATAAAATAAATAAAATGTCCTGAAACCCTTTAGTGTAGGCAACTGTGCGAACGACTGTGTCAACTTGGTTGCTTGAAATAAACTTTCCAGTTTTTAAAAAAATTTTGATTCATTATTTTTTATGTGAACAAGGTTAAAATTAATAATTCACGAAAAATCTAAGCACATTTTCTGAAATTAGAAGAAAAAAAATTGGAAAATTTAAAAAAAAATTAAGAGAATTACATGAACTTAATAAATCGCGAAAAAAGTTGTTGTATCCTTCAATGTAAGCAACAACCACGCAAACAACTGTTGCAAGCTGGTTTGCCTATAGAAGTACACATTCTATTTTTTGAAAAAAAATAATTTATTATTTTTTAAACGAACAAGCAAGTTTTAAAATTAATAATTTTTCAAAAAATTGGAAATGTCTTAGGTAAAAAAAAACACAAAAACAAAATAGGAGAACGCCCATGAAAGAGACAGCTTTTTTAACAAACAAATGTAAAGTCCTCTTAACTTTCAGTATAGGCAACCATACAAACGTAACAAACTCGGTTGCCTATATCTGTTTTCTGTTAAAAAAAAAAATAATTTTAATACGAACAGGCATGTTTTAAAATTAATAATCTTCTAAAAGTACAAATACATTTTCTAAAATTAGGAAGAATAATTGAAAAATTGTATCATTATGTTAAAAAAATTAGGAGAATTGCAACAACTTAATAAATCGTAAGAAGATGCATCAATGTAGGCAACCATACAAACGACTGCGACAATTGAGTTCTCCATAACAAGGTTCTGTCTGTTGTTAGAAGAATTTTAATTTATTTTTTGAAGCGAACAGATGTTTTAAAATTAATTATCTAATAAAAGAACAAATATATTTTTTGTAATTAAGAAAAAAATTCGAAAATTATTTCATATTCTAGAAGAAACGGGACAACTCCATAAACTTAATAAACTGTGAAGGTCGTTTTTTTAACAAAAAAAAAATTGTCTACATATCCTTCTGTATATGCAACCAACCAAACGATTACGTCAAACGGGTTGTGTACGTCTAGGTTCTCGGTTTTAAGAAAATTTTTAATTTAATTTAATTTTTTTATTTACGAAGAACCGTATTTAAAGTTAATAATCGACTAAAAGCAATATCTGAACCGAAGTCGAAATGAAAACAATGTATAACTGGATCAATAAGGTCCAGTTTTGTAATTAATTGGACTTTAGACTGTAGCCCAAGCCCAAACGAGTCCTTGACGTAAAATATAAACAAATGAAATAAACGACTTCAACAGTGTTGCCGGCGCTACTTTGATACTTTTAGAAATTCTTGATACCACTGCTCCTATATACTCCCCCGTCGAATTTGGTACTTTTTAATTTCTAACTCTATTTCACTCACGGCGTTTTCGATTCACCTGCACTGGTTGCACTCAGAATATTTGCAGATAGATACTCTGAGTGCAATCAGCGCAAGTGAATCGAAAACGCCATTAATTTTTTTATTCGCGAAAATCAACTACCAACAGATGGCGTTTTTAATAAGGAAAACAAAGAACAATTATTTTATTTTATATTTATATTTATTTGTATTGAAGCATCACACATAAACTATTATGCAATTTAATGTTCTTTTATAGGTTAAAAAAAGGCCATTTCAATATTTTCCTTATTACAGGGCGTTTCACAAAACTTCCGCTAGATGTCAGTCGCTTCGTGATTCTCTCGAATTATCCTCGTTATTATAATTCGTTAATTACTTTAAGTACTATCGTAAATACATTCTGTATATATTCTTAATTAATTTGAGTAACGCCATAAAAACGTTGTCTATATTGCACGAGCAAATGTAACTTGCTTTTACAACAAAACTAAAAATTTATTTTTAATCATACGGGATTAATTAAGTCATAGATCATTTTTTTAGTATTATGCATTAATTTTTTTTTTCTTTCGAAGAGAAAAGAGATGTGTTCTTTTTACCGCAAAAGTCATGCGGTATGTGAACGGTCGAAACGGTCAGACCAAATCACGTGATCACTTTTCTCAATTGGTGATTGGTCAGAGGGTTGAGTCGGACCGTTGACTTGACGATTTTGTGCAGTATGACCGTTCACTTAACGCGGCGTTTGTGAGCTTCCTCCGCATCAATCAAATAGAGATTTAGGTTAGAATGCATGTGTAAATATTTATTTATAATATGTTTAATAAAACTATTGATTTACTTCAAAACGAAGTTTGATTTTATTTTTAAATTAGTTTCGTCTATTAAAAAAATAGAATCACACATTTACATTAAAACGAAGTTTGATTATATTTTTAAATCAATTTCGTCTATTAAAAAAAAAAATTAATTAATTAATTAATTAATTTCGGCGTCGTCTTATTTACGGAACGCGTAACCGAATTTCTGGTTACAATAGTTGATTTACGGAACGCACTTTAATTAAAAATAATTTAAATCGATGTGTTATCCTTTTCTAACCAATGCTTATAGATACGGCGAGTTTTCTGTCCTTTTCTAATCGTTGGTTATACCACCAGCTATACTCGTCAAACGTCATTTTTCCTGTTTTTAAATATTTTTTCTCTGCTAAACTAACAGCCAGCCGCAAATAAAAATAGTGTTACGTGACAGAAATAAAGTGAAAGTTACCTACGTAATTGTGTTAATAAATATTGTGAATATTTATTATAATCTTGATTAATTTAGGGACATCTAGGGAAATACTGCCTGCCGAAAAGGGAATTTTTTGTCGAGTTGCTTGACAACACCGTCCCTGATGAAACATGAATGAAATTGGCGAAATGTCAACAGTAATGCCAACGTCGTCAATTTAAAAATTTCAATGTAAACACAAATTTGATAAATCTGATAGTGATAGAAACCAAGTAAACCTCGCTCCTGTAATCCTGATGACCGCTTTCCTTAAACTCACAAATTTCAGGCTTTTCGCGACGTTGCAAGTAAGAAGCCTGTCTGCCAAGAGGAACTCTAACCTTAATTCCCTTCTGCAAAGCATGCCCAAAGATCCCAAACACATAATCGAATCTCAGAAAATAAGAAAGAGGATTAAGGAAAAGTCGTCCAGATATGTGCCCGGACGTGTCACTTTGCAAATCTTGGGAACGGGAGCCGAAGGAGCCCCGAGAAGTCTGTATATTTTTTCAGACCAGTCCAGGTGAGTCGCTCGAGAATTCTGTTTGGATTAAACAATGCTTGGGGCCTTGTAGATATTTGTTTAACTGTGGCGAAGGAACGCAGAGATTGGCACACGAGCACAAAATGAAACTGGCAAAACTGGAACATATTTTCATAACTCAATCGGTGTGGAAAAACATGGGGGGATTACCAGGAACTGCCTTAACCATTCAGGACGTAGGGGTCCCGCAAATAACTCTACACGGACCACAGGGTTTAGTACGTTTCGTTGGGCATCATTGTTATTTCGATTTTTAATGACGTGCTCTCGATTCTAGAACGAATTATTTGTAGCGACTAAACGATTCGTAATATTGAGGGACCTGTGTGTTAAAATGGCCGTGTGCGATGAGACCACGGAATTTGAAGACAGTGTTATGACCGTGCGTTACGTCCCATTGCAGCGAACACTTTACGCTAACGGATTAAGTTTGGATCGTTTGCAAGAGCTTGCGGCAATGCGACAAGAACATGCAGCTCAAAGTAGTAGCTTTACAACGGATTCAAGCGCTTGCAGCTCGTCAGAGTCTGAACAGTCTAATTCCTCGGATGGCAGTAGTTTAGACAAGGATATTCAAGCAAGTGTTGACTCGGTAAAATCGTAATTTTAATTCAGTGTAGCGGTTTTGTGAGTTTATTTTTATATTAATTTAGATGGATGCTACAACATCGACACGTAATGCGAGAAAGCGAAATCGCAGTCGAAGAAATTCACAGTCGATCGGGCCCTACATTGCTGAAGATGATTTGGATGACGTTGATTACTACGCACATGAACGTAAGAAACAGAGACATAGACGCAAGTCTAGAGCCCGTTCCCAATCAGGTATCCCTCCAATCCCATTCCCGTTTCCTCCTTTTATGTATGAGCGAATTCATGAAATGGTGGTTATTTTTAAAGTCTAAGAAATGTCTTTTTTCTTTTTGTTGTAGCAAATAGAAATAAATTAATCCCTGATGAAATCTCGGAAAGCACGAAACTGAACCTGAGTGAAACTAAAGAAAAAGGCACCGTTATGTGTTACGTTTGTAAGCTGCAACCACGACCAGGCGCCTTAAATTTGGATAAGTGTGTAAAGTACGGTGTGCCGGCGGGGCCACTTTTAGGAAAACTGAAAGCAGGCGAAGACGTGACTTTAGATTCCGGCTTGGTCGTACAATCAGTCGATGTCTGCGATCCGCATGATCCTGGACCTGTGTTTTTAAGTAACTATTTATCTCCTGAGTTCACTTCTACTCTTAAAATCTCAATTTTAGTTGTTGACTGCCCGAGTGAAGAATATTTAGATTCGTTTGTGAACAACGAGATGTTCAAAAAGCATCAGAAGTATGCAACGGAGGACTCTGAAATTGCGCACTTAGTGGTGCATTTTACCCCGAAAGTGGTGGTCGAACACCCAAGGTCAGTTTTTTTGAATGAGACACATCAACCTTACATTTTATATCCGTTTTTTTGATAGGTATAAACAGTGGATGAAAGATTTTTCCCCCCTTACGGAACATGTCATGATAAACGACGGTAATTCCTGCATGGGAAGTGCATCGGTTCATCGCATACAGTATAAATTAAACATGCTACACCCAGAAATTTTTCCGCTGCTTAAAGATAATGGAACAGAAATTGTACATGAAGTAAGTAGAACAATCCGTTTAATTTTTAATTATTCGAATTGCGGTGCTACTCCACTCTACTCAACAATCTTGCCCCCTTTAGTACTGAGCGTCTTTTCTAATTTACTTTTGACCAGGCCGTATGTTATTTGCAATTGATTTCATTTAACTGCTCTTATTTCAGAGTTCAGAAGGACCGTCGGCAAAAAAATTAAAAACGGATGAAAGTTGTTTGAAGGAGGGCGGTGAAACACCCTGTATAGAGAGGCTTACCGTAGAATCAAGGCCCAACACGCCGTTTGAAGATGATTACGTACGTGCAAACACACTGTATGATTTTCACTTGAGGCCCAAAAAAGGCGGTGACAGGTATATTTCTGCATTTAAAAAAAAATTACGAGGGCATTCAGTTTGTTTGTAGGTCAAATGAGTTAAAATTATTTCCTTCGCAATACTTGGAAGAAACTTTGAACGTCGAGGGTTTCAAGCAGAGCATTCAAGAGCTTAAGCTGAATTTATTAGACAAACGAAAGAATTTAATAGTCCGCCCGTATCCAAAAATTCTTTTCCTAGGAACCGGCTCGTGTATTCCTAATAAAACCAGGAATACCAGCGGAATATTTCTTCAAACAAGGTAAAATTAACTTGAGTTTTTTTATCTGCAGCTTTGATTAAATAAGAATTCTTTATAATTTAGTGATACTTGCAATATACTTTTGGATTGTGGTGAAGGAACGTATGGCCAGTTGGTTCGATTTTTTGGTCGTGATATAGTGGATCAGATATTGTGTAATATAAAAGCAATCTACATTTCCCATCTACATGCAGACCATCACATAGGATTGATCGGTTTGTTATTAGGCAGACGTCGTGCTTTATTGCAGCAAAAAATCTATCCGAGTCCTGTCATGCTATTTGCGCCCATTCAAATACAGAAGTGGTTACACTTTTATGATCGATGTTTCGAGTCGATAAAAAAGGAATACGAACTCATACCAAATGGAAATCTGGTAACTAAATTTAATTAATTTTTGATATTTTGTGGAAAATTCAAATTGTGATATTATTAAATACGTATTACTTTTTAGAATTTATTAGAACCAAAAATAGAAGACGATTTGCAGAAAAAAATCTCAAACACGTTAAACATGACTGAAATAAGGACCGTGTTGGTAAGGCACTGCCCGAATGCTTTCGGGGTCACTTTTAAACACACCAACGGTTACAAGATCACATATTCAGGGGATACAATGCCTTGCCCTAATCTTATTAAACTAGGTAAAGTTAACGCAGATTTTTCTGCTTGAAAATTCCTGATTTTGAAATCCTTGCAGGTGAAGATTCTGATTTGTTAATACACGAGGCCACGATGGAGGATGACTTAGCCGGTGAAGCCGTTATAAAAATGCATTCCACCACATCTCAAGCGATTAACGTAGGAAAGGCAATGAAGGCGAAACATGTTTTACTGACGCATTTCAGTCAGAGATACGCCAAGTTACCGAGGTTTAATGAGAATTTCAGCGATAATATCGGTATAGCTTTTGATAACATGCAGGTAATAATATTATCGTTGATTTGAATGCTTGTAACTTTCTTGTGAGGAAATTAAAACATACTGTTCGTCTTCCATTTTTTGCAGATTAAACTTGATGAGCTGCCTCTAGTTCCTCTATTCTATCCAGCGCTCAAATTGATGTTCGCCGAGCATTACGAAGAGCTTGAAAATAAGGCTGTGAAAAGGCAGATGCGAATTGAAAGGCAGAGGGAGGCGTCCAGGGAAAGGCAAACTTCACAGCAACTGCAGAAAGCTTGAATTGTTATGAAAAGAAAAATTATACTGTTAAAAACTTATAAATATACACAGTTTTTACCTTTTTCATTTCATTTTATGTGATTTATCAAGTTAGCATTACCAACGTACCGTGATAAGATGAGGTTAAAACAAGATGGAAATACTCTGAGAGCAGCCAAAACATGGAAAAGTCAAAGAATTGAAGAAAGGTTCTCAATGTCTAGAAAAATCTTCAGTATAGGCAACCGCACAAGCGACTGTGTACGTTGGGTTGACTATACTAAGATTTCTTGCTTTTTGAAAAATTTTAAAAAAATATTATTGGGATCTTTAGTATAGGCAATCGTACGAACGACTGTGTTCATTGGGTTGGCTATGCTGAGAGTTCCTAGTTAAAAAAAAATACATAATTACTTTTTAAACGAACAGGCGACTTATTAAAATTAATTGCTTGCTTGCTTGCATTTTCTTCGTATTACACGTCATAAAAAAAAAATTAATTAATTTTTGCGCATCTATTATTTCTGTTTTGAAATTAGGAAAAAAATGTTTAAATATGTAAACATTAAGAAAGGCAATCAGTAGTGAAAATTTTGTGATTGAGTCTGGGAAAGCTACACTCTGTTTTATAATTCGGAGAAGCACTTTGAAATTTTGGCGTTGAAAAACGAGCATTGTTGTCATTGGCCAATTCCGGCAAGCTACCAATGACAAAGCTCGTTCTTGGCGCCAAAATTTCAAAGTACTCCTCCCAATTAAAAAACAGTATAGTAAAGTCGAGGGTAAAATGCTTGAATGAAAATAAAGTGGGAACTCCATTTTAGTAAAAAAAAAACCAGTTACACAGGTTCAGCTAAAAACTAAACTAAATATTTCATAACCTAAAATGACTTTCGTTTAAACATAAATTTATTTAGCGGAAATACTTAATATTAAATATAGTAAACCTTATTTTTAACAAAAACAACAAATGTAAGGCGTATTCGGTTTCAAATTAATCAGAAAACTGAGTAAAAATCATATTTTTAGTTAAAAGTGTAATTGGTAACTCCGGCGCGAGATGTCGCCACTAGAACTGCAGTTGGTAATTGTTACGGTAACATTACCGGTAAGGCGACATTAAAAATAAATTACCGCTAATTTAGCAACACTAATTACATTAATATTGTTAATTAATATTATTGACAATAGCAAAACCCACAACCAGCCTACTTGACCCAGTTTTTTTTCTTTTATGAACGCTCGTCATTTTGGTGCACAGATCGGACTTTACAAAGTGATAAATCCTTGCAAACATTTTCCGTTTTTGTCATACACGTTCGATAAATCTGTATAGTTCGGACGGAAAAAAAAATCGGTGTGTGGCTGGCTTAAGTTGATCACTGGTGACAACCGCAATGAATTGCATTATTATCACGGACGAGAACTTATCTCCTTGCTAATAATTCGTTGGTATTAATTTCGGATAATCAAAATGCTTATAATAACAAAGGAGATAAAAGAGACAGATTTATATGTCAATGTATTTAATACCGACGAGATAGATTATGGTTGTAATTTAAATATTAATTATTTTTTAATTATTACTTAACGCAGAAAAGTTATTTCACTGGATACAATTACGTATTTAGGTTCAGGGTGGTATTCATAATTCAAATTTCGCGCTAAAATATTGCATTTCCGGTATCGTAGGTTGGCAGCAGAACCTTATCAAAGAAATCACTTTTAAACTGCGTAATTCTTTACGGTACGCGTTTAATAATTGAATTTAGCTTTCGATGAGTACTAATTTATAGTAAAATGGAAATTAGATTTTGTGAAACGTTTGCGAAAAAAATTAGGAATGACGTACGCGCCATTGTTTTTCCGGTGGCCGTAGGGAACGCACGCGGATTCAGTACTGCAGTTTTGTAGCTGTAAGTTTTCTTCGATATCGCGGTAAATATTGTGTGTTCAGTGTCGAAAAATTCACAAAAATGTCCAACAACACGGCCCCCGACTCATGGGAATCTCAAGCGGATTGCGCATCGGCCAACAATTCGCCAACTAAAACTACAGATGTGACAGCAAAAATTTCCACGTTGAACGTCAATGCAGTCGAATTTGTGCCTTCTTTTGCTAGGAATATCGAAGTTGAACAGAATTCACCCGTCGAGTCGCCGAATTCGGAGGACTCACCCGAACACACCCCTGTTATAAACGGTGAGTATTTTTATGACAGTGAAAAAGTGACGTTTATTGCTCGCTGTTATTTAGGTTATGCCCGTCACCCTTCGCTCATTCCAAACGTCCTATATGCACGACTATAACGGTTTTATGTTTTGAATAATCGTCTCGTTCAAAGCAAACATCATTTGTAATCCCAACATACCATCCCATGCGCTTTGGGAATGACGTGAACTCGGTTTTTTTCTGCTTCCAAAACAGATCTTTTTATAACACACTTCCCTTAAGACCTCTTGTTACCTAAGGACCACAATCAGGCATGAATTTTTTAGCCTGTTTCAGAGATTATTGACTTTAGGTGTAAACCAAACTGGTTCATTCTAGTTTGTTTCAGTATGAATAACCTTATGGTTCTTTGTAATTAACTCTACCCAGGTAGCTTACAAGTTAAAAGAACTCGACGATTACTTGTAAGAAGAAGCTTAATATTTGATGTACTTTGAGTCTACATTATCAACCTTGTGTTTATATCACAGCACATTGAAAATAATTAGTCGGTAACTTCATACCTTTGCATCGTTTGTAAACAGTTTTAGCAAACAAAAATGATTATTGCTGTGAGAGAAGCAACGTGTTCGAAATCACTTGTTCGGGCAACTGAACTCAAAAAAGTGTGTTTTTTTAATTACTGGTTTCTTCCTGACGCATACTAAACCTGTTGCTGTAATTAAAAGGGATACATTTTAATGTGGTTCAGACGTACTTGCAGATTTTGCATGCAACAAGGACGTTCATTGGAGCCTGTTTTTAATCTGTATAAATAATATAATGCAAAAGTTTCATTCAAAATAGAAACTTGTTTGTGAAGCAGGCAAAAATAACATTAAAATGTCAAGGAAAAGTATTTGACTTTTATTTTATAACTAACCACCAGCTACAGTTAAAATAGTCCTTTAACAGTATCAAAATATGTAGGGCACACTCTTTGATGAATCTAAAATGTTCTTTAAAAATCCATATAATCTTCCAAAAGATTGAAGTGTGTTTTATAACACTCTTTTCGGACACTAAATTACTTTTTTCTGCTTCAGATCTCTTACATATTAAAATGCTTTTAGATATTATTTATACCTTACTGAATAATTCTGGTTAAATACTTCTTAAATTCTTTTTTAAGAGCGAACGCATGTTTTATCCGTAATGCAGACATCATCAGCGCTTTATTTATTTGTCAAGAAACATAAAATATTTCTAACTAAACTAAATTTTCACTCTGTTCATTCATGCTAGGTAGTGAAGGCTTCTTTATCACACTCAGGCCATACACTTTGAGTATCTCCAACTGTTAAAATTAGTTGAAACTATTCTAAGAGTGTTCTAAGCAGTAAATGAAGTCTAAAACATAACTTTATTGCATTGCTTTAAGAATGCAAATGCAAAATTCAATGAATCATGTTATGTTACTTGTGGTGTTAATTAGAGTGTAAAGACTGTTTTTTTTTTTTAATTCGTGCAGGAACCAATGTGGAACCAGCCGAAAGAGAAGACGTCAAAGAACCTCCTCCCTTACCGCCTGCAGATGGCGACGCATCTCCCGGTGACGGAGGAACTTGGGAGGACGTGGCGGAAGAAAACGAGCCGATATTGACACCGGAAGGTGATGATGACGAGCCTTCCTCCGAGGAAGCGCCAAAAATCACTAAGAAGAAGATCGTCAAATCAGAGGAAGCGGCCAAATATAAAAAGGAACACGTGAACGTGGTGTTCATTGGACATGTAGACGCTGGCAAATCGACAATTGGAGGACAAATCATGGCGTTGACAGGAATGGTGGACAAGAGGACTCTGGAGAAGTATGAGAGGGAAGCGCGAGAGAAGAGTCGAGAGTCTTGGTACTTATCATGGGCTTTAGATACTAATCAAGAAGGTAAGAGGCGTTAGCCCAGATTCTCAATGGACGTAAACATAAATATAGTGATTTTTAAACGTAAATTTTAGCTATTTGTCAGTGAGTAGTCTTGTAGTGGTTGATAATGAGTCTCGCTCTTTGTATTAAGCGAAAAGTTACGTTTATTTGCCTTGTTTGCTTATGTATATCTTACGTTTACGTCCGCTGTGAATCTGGGCTTACAATTGTTTCAGATAGTTTTAGTTTTTATTTATCAAATTTTAGAAAGAGATAAAGGCAAGACTGTAGAAGTAGGTAGAGCTTATTTTGAGACTGAAAAAAAGCATTTTACTATACTCGACGCTCCTGGACACAAGAGTTTCGTTCCTAACATGATAGGCGGTGCAGCTCAAGCAGATTTAGCCGTTTTGGTAATTACTGAGAACGATTTCGTTGACAATTAACACGCATCGTTTCGATTTGTTTTAGGTGATCTCTGCACGTAAAGGTGAATTTGAGACGGGCTTCGATCGAGGGGGTCAGACAAGGGAGCATGCCATGTTAGCGAAGACTGCCGGTGTAAAACATTTAGTGGTGTTAGTTAATAAGATGGACGATCCTACGGTGAACTGGGACGAAGCTAGGTACAACGAATGTAGAGATAAGATCCTACCTTATTTAAAAAAATTAGGGTTCAATCCTGCCAAGGATCTCAGCTTCTTGCCCTGCTCCGGACAGACAGGACAGGGTCTCAAGGATCAAGTAGACGAATCAATTTGCCCGTGGTATCGGGGGCCCGCTTTCATTCCCTTTATTGATAATTTGCCGTCTCTGAACAGGAAAGTCGATGGACCATTTATTATGCCAATTGTAGACAAATATAAGGATATGGGAACGGTGGTTATGGGGAAGGTTGAATCTGGAGAATGTCGTAAAGGATCAAATCTAGTAATCATGCCTAATAGGGTAAGATTGAATGTATTTTTTCACAACATATTCCAATTATTTTTCTTCCTGAAGAATTTAATTGTGAATTAACAGTGATGAAGATAAATTTGTATTTCGAAATAGAAATTCTGTAAAACAAAATTTAAGACAACTTATTTATTATTTGCTACAAAACTTGTGGTATTAATATTTAATAATTTCAACAGACGCCTGTAACTGTCGATCAATTATGGTCAGACGATGATGAAGTCGGTCAAGTGGTGCCTGGAGAAAATGTAAAAATTAAAGTAAAAGGAGTCGAAGAAGAAGACGTAAGTCCAGGATTTGTCCTTTGTGATGCTTCCAATCCTATTCGTACTGGAAAGGTATTTGATGCACAAGTCGTAATTCTAGAGCACAAATCCATCATTTGTGCTGGATACAGTGCAGTAATGCACATTCACTGTGCAGCCGAGGAAGTTACCGTTAAAGTAAGTAAAAGGACGTGTCGATAAATAATTATTAACGGCTTTTATTTTCTAGGCCTTAATATGTTTGGTTGATAAAAAAACCGGCGAGAAGAGTAAAACGCGACCGAGGTTTGTAAAACAAGATCAAGTAGCTATAATGAGAATAGAATGTGCCGGTGTGATCTGCCTGGAATGTTTTAAACTATTTCCACAGATGGGTCGATTTACGCTGCGTGATGAAAGTATGATTCGGTGTACGTTTGAACGAATTCATTTTAATGTCTTCTTTTTTTTTGCTTTTCAGACAAAACAATTGCCATTGGAAAGGTTTTAAAAGTTGTTGAATAAATTGTTTATAGATACTAGGACCTAAGATACTCAATAAAAGTAAACACATGAACAGAAGGCAGACATATTTACATCCGGTGAACACCACCACACAATACGAGTTTTTTATACATCCCGAAGTTTTAAATTGGTGCTGCTTGAGCCGAAGTAGCTGTTGTACAGTTGTTAGTAATTTTTTTTATTTCGTCATTTTATTTTTAATGTACGAATTCTTGCAATTATTATTTTGAGGTGTATTGGTTTTGTTTTCTTTCGTTTCTATATAAGGTTCTCATGATATCAATATATACGAGGCAATTTATTTATTAACAGTTACTGACGTGTTTTGGCATGTTTTCAATTACATACATCAGTGTTTTCTCCTCCATGTTTACGATTTAGTCTCAGTTTTTTTGTATAGTTTTCTGATCATGGAGAGAGATACATTCGGTGCTTCTTACAGTGTGTTTTAATTTTAAAGCAGGTCGGAGGCTCGTACTTTATTACTTCGTTTGAATAAAACCTTTTGTTATTTTATAGAGTTTACATTTTTATTAATTAATTAATTAATTAATTAATTAATTATTCTTCTCACTGTAAATATATACCTTTATTTTTTTTTTTCTATTATTTAATTGAAATTGTGTAAACGGCCTACGTAAATAAATCAGTTCAAGATTAAAAGAGGAGGTGCACCTTCGACTTGCGAAGCACTAGAGAGACGGAAATAACCCTTGGTTTAGTTTCGATCAATCGCTGCGAAATGCTATAGCTTGAAATATTTTGGAACTGTAAATATATAAACGTACGTGTCACTGTGTGACAAAACTTACTGAGAAATTTATATATGCTTATGTTGTATTTTGTGCGAACTTTCTTTTTGTTAAATTAAGTTTGTGTTAGTGTTTATATAAGTAATCGAAAAAATGTTGCTATCAATTTTATATATTCAATAAAATTCGAACTGATCATGGCTAAAATTTTTATTAATCATTTTATGCCTGAATAACAAAAGGAATTTTTTTTTTCAGGAAAGGGAATCTGCAATAAAATGCTTTTTATTTAGAATTTATTTATGGTAGGTTAAAATGCTTAATAATTGCTGTTTTCAGGGCCGGAGGAAGGATAGTCGACGCCCAACGCCATTCGTATGTCATATTAGAGTCAGACAGTGTTGCCAACTGTGGCAACCATTATTACTAAATGGGCGATAAACCATGGTAACCATTTCGCTTACTTTTTTCTACAATGGCTAGACCAAAATGGGCGAATTAATTTTTATTTGGCTATGAGTGACAATTGTAAAATACGAAAAAATTAAGTTTGGCATTTAAGGGACTTTTGTCTTTTATTTATTTATTTTTTTACTTTATTTTATTTTTAATTTTTGCTTGGGTTAAATAGAACTAAGTGGGGTTATGTTGAAATTGATTGAACTTTGTTTTGATTGATTTTTAATTTTTATCGATTTTTTTTTGTAATTTTTAATCTTTTGTGTTAGTTGTTAAGTTGACGGTAGTTGAGTTGGGTTGAGTTGATATTGAGATTTCTTGAGTTTAACTTTCATTTTTTTTAATTTTAACATTTTTTATTGCTTTTCACTTTTTACGTATTTTTTTTTAAAAAAGAATTCTTGTATAAAACTGAATATATTGATATAATAAGTTGGTCCAGTTGACCTTGAGAGTTGTGGAGGTTATTGAGTTCAGTTGACCTTGAAATTTCATGAGATTTTAATCCGTGTATAAATTTTAATATTTTTTTTACTTATAATTTCTTTTTTGGGTTGAATGGAATTAGAATGCAGTTAGAATGTTTAAATTTAATTTTTGTACAATTTTTTAAAATTATTTTTAATTTTTTTAATTGTTTTTAGTTTTATTTTTGCTCACGTTGAATAGAATCAAATTCAGTTATTAAGTCTAGTTTAGTACATTTTTATTTTCAATTTTTTGCTTCAATCAAATATAGTTAGGTGGAATTCAATTGAGTTGGGTTGACCTTCAGATTGTTCGAGCTGCCCTTCAATCGTTTTTTAATCAACATATTTTGGCGCCTTCATTCCTTGCTAATCCCCTTCCGCCGGCCCTGTTGCTGTTAGTTTTCAGTTGATTTAATTTTCAAAAAGCCTGTTGTTTTAAATTACGCGCTTAAAACTGCTAATATGATTGGTTGTTGGAGGTCGTGTTCGCGGACGCTTTCGTTTTCTTTAAAATACTTTTTCGATTTTTATTATGAATAAAATAATAAATGAACTTATATGAAAGTTCAAATAAAAGTAAGTACAAATTAAGGTTTTGTTGAGCTTCCCTTAAAGCAAATTGTAGGTTATGTATACATATAATTAGTAAACACGGTGAAATGTATATTACAAATTATAAAATGGCAACGCCTTGCTTAAATCGCGTAGCGCGGCCACCCGCCTCTTGTAGGTGTTTCCATCCTTGTCTGATATACATGAAGCCAATAAGTACTAACTACTTTAAATCAAACTAGAGCGCCTCGGTAAGAGATTGTGGCCATACAGGCGCCACTTTTGTTGTAACTTGAGGAGGGAAGTTCAAAATTAAGATAGTGGTCAGTCCGTTTATGGTTATTTATTATTTCTGGTTATTTCCTACATGTGACGATTACCTACACTGCACTTAAATAAAGCAAAACATAACAGCTTTATTTTTCGAAGCATATTTATAGTACATTTTTATGTAGTTATTAGTATTAGTCCAAATTGTGGTTATGTGATTATTTCCGTTTAAAAAATACCAAAATGAATAATAAACTCAACGACGCACACTAATTAATCATGTTAGCACTGTAGAAATCGTCATAATTTAAGTTAATTTTGCATAACCTCCCGCAGAAATAAATTTAGAACAAAAATGGTCACCAACCTTGGTATATAAAGTCGAAAATCGCTCGCGACCAACAGAAATCGTCTTCACGTACAGCCACACTCTTCTTTTAAAGCACACTGAAGCAAACAAGAACATGCACAATACAATTTAATGCACCATAAGAACACATGAAACAGAAAAAGGTATAAGAGATCCCTGTTTCGTCAGTCTCTCACGGACGCAATGTTGCCAGACGATCACAATTTAAGTCACCAGATTGGCTGACAAAAAGTCACCAGTTCATTTCTTTGTACTTTGATTTGTCGTTCACTTAAATCCTTGAGGTTATTATATTGACGCTTCAAAATTGTTTCATTAAACTTAGGTACAAAATAATAATAAAAAAACAAAAACTCAAATGCTTTTCCTAAATAGCTCTGGGCGAATGTACGATCGAAAGCAGAAATCGATAGTAGAGAATTACAGTTTCCTGTAATTTTTCTTTCTCAAAATGGTATTATTTAAATGCGGTTGATTTCACAGATTTTACAAAAGTTGTGAACTTGTCAAATCTGAAAGCCCAGAATTTTTTTAAGTGTCACCTGTAAAATTGTGTTTAAAAAATAATAGAAAACCGTAATTGCTGTCGTTTAAATTTTCTAATTCTAACGGCCATTTTCATAACCAAACTTTAAGGCAGCTTTAATTTAAAGTCACTTCAAGAATAGGCACAAAAATGTTTCAATTTTTTTTTAGATTAAAGTAACTTTAAATTTAAATTCCTATTATGAAATCGGTCCTAAAAATATATGAATTTGTATAAAAGTGTTTACAGTTTACGAAGAAAAAGTGCCCTCTTGCAAACATTTTAAAATTGGCGGGAAAAATAATGACGGTTGACACTGTTGACACATGGTCGATATTCGATATCGCAAAAAAAACGCCTCAACTTTTATCATTGAAACTTAAAACCATTTTAATGTTATACATTTCTTCTTATTCTTATATTTTATGAAAAAGCACCAGATAATCCCCAGTTTTTAAAAATAATCACGAGGTAATTAACAAACAACAGAAATCCCCAGATCTGGTGATAAATCACTACCTCTGGCAACATTGCACGGACGGCTACGCAATGCAAGTGTTGTTCTTGCAGTTGGTAAAGCATCTGATTGGCAAGTTACATGATTCAACGTTGGCAACATTGGTATTCTCTGCAAATTTTTCCACACTTTGTTACAATTTATTCAAAGAAGTTTATTATTAAATAGTTTATTACCGACAGATCTGAAAAATTGTGTTCCGTGTTACCATCTATCTTGATTAATAAACGGCGGTAAGTATTATGTTTTTGTTGGTAGCGTTACGTCAAGATTTTATATTCTACTCGTGCACTTATTTATTTATTATAAAAATTTGCATAATAATTCGGCCCCTTTCAATTTCTGTAACAATACGCGTTAAATTAATATTCCGAACGCATCCCAATTCCAAATTGAATCAACACGCGCTTGCGCACGACGCAGGGGACATCACCCATTCTATAGATAAGAGGAAAATTTGTTGGCTAATCGTTCGTGCTATAAAAGAAGTTGAAATTACTGAAAAAACTCTAATAAAGGTAAGTCCAGGGCGTGGCTTTTTGTTGTCGACAACCTAAGGGAGAGTTCCAGTTTATTTTTCCGTCGGCTTGCACTCTTCGCAAACGCTTTCTCCAGCCGGCAAAAAATTAGAAATAGATTCCACGTAAAATTTATTAATTCCCTGCCTTTTTTTTTATCTGATATCCCACGTCGGGATTCGGTGTACACAACGCGGGACTTTGATGATGATTTTACATTTGCACCTTAGCACCCATCATCTGTCCTTTTCTGAATTTGTAATGCATTAAATATAGATTTTACGTGTATTTAAAAAAAAAGTTGTGATTAACCTCTTCGTTCCTGGTGTATCATTTCAGCGAAAATGTCTGAAGGAGAAGTACGCACGCCAACCGAGGAGGGCGAAATCGATGCCACGTACAAACCTCCGCCCCAGAAAACCATCGATGAAATGCTGGCGGCCGATCAGGACGATGAAAGTCTACGGAAATACAAAGAGGCTTTGCTAGGTAATGCCCAGACCGGAAACATCATCGTAGGTAAGCCTGAATTATCACATTAATTTAAGCAATTTCTTCGAAATTCTTATTAGAACTTATGCGTCATTTTTAATTTAAAGCAACTACAGCCTTCAAAGAAATTCCAGATAAAAGTAGGCTATGACTTCAATGTCATTTTTCCTTTAAGGCAACTACAGCCTTCAAATGAATTCCATATTAAAGTAGGCTATGATTTCTATATAATTTTTCATTTAAGGCAATTGCAGTCTTCAAATGAATTCTATTTTAAAGTAGGCTATGATTTTATTGTTTTTTTTTCTTAAATGTTTGCCAGAATTTTGACAGTTGTCCGATTATTTAAATTAAATACCTGTCAAATTGTGTTTCTTTGTGTTTGCAATTTATGAAATGTCAAAATTACAACAACAAAATTCTTATTATTGATGGTCATTTCGAAGTGGTAGAGTCGAAAGCAAAAAATAGCAGACAATTACAGTTTCCTGTAATGTTTCTTTTACCCAAAATGGTAGTACTGTTTAAAACATAAACATAACAGGTGGACGACACTTGAAAAGTAATTTTGAAAGCTTTCAGATTTGACAAACTTTAAACTTTTGCAAAATCGGTGGAGTCCTATTTAGACGCCATTTTGGATGAAAGAAAAATTACAGTAAACTGTAATTACTATTTTTTTTGCTTTCGACTGTAGATTAGAAAATTGACACTGACAGACTGACAGTTATTGGCAACTGTCTTCTCACTCTTTTATTAAGTGTCAAAACCAACTCTACATACACATACAGGGTTACAAGTAATTAAAGGGCCGCTACAGGGAACTCGTAAACTATGAGAGATACAAAGATGGTTAAATTACAGAAAAGTTGCGCTATTTTAAGGTCTAAAAACATACGCAGAAAAATCTTTTCTATTTTCATTGGTTTCTGAAATATCTTCAAATAAACAGGAAGTTCTCATTTTCGAAAAATCTCGAATATCTTCTTTATTTCTCAAGATAGAATCATAAAATTCGGTGTTTTTATATTAAATTCGATGGACGACCTGATGCAGTTTGAGGAAATAGGTTAGGTCCGACAGTTTCGCAGATACGACTGTCAACTGTTTTTTTTTTCTTATGGACGCTAACTCAGATATTCGTAACACGTGATGCAGAAATAAAATCTGAATATTAATATGAATATCTAAGGTACAATTTCAAAACAATTGAAAAACGCTAAGAAAAGTCGATTTCGAACGAGTGACACTTGTGGCGTCATCTGTTAATCGGCGCGTACATTTTTAATTTGCCAGGGAAAAATCTCTTAATTGAAAAACGTTAGGGACAAGAAATAACGTTCTGAAAACATCTTCGAATAAATACAATTTTTGACACAAATACAAAGTTAAAGCGACAGATTGACAAGCATTTGTGGCGCCATCTGGGACGTCGCGCAATAACGTCGTACTTTTTATTTACCGGAAAATGACCGGAAAAACATAATCACGCTCAAGAACCATGTTCTTGAAACAACTTTGTATAAACATTCATTTGTGGCGCCATCTGTTACTTTTTTATTGCAAACAATTTTGAAACAAGTAAAAATGCCAAGAAAATTCAGGAAATAATGTTGTGATTCATTTTAATTAATCCCAACAATCCACGACTAATTAATTTTGTTCTCTTTAATTTTTGGGAAATTAATTAGTCGTGGATTGTTGGGATTAATTAAAATGAATCACATTTTAATTAATTCCAACAATCCACGACTAATTAATTTTGTTCTCTTTAATTTTTGGGAAATCGTTTGAAAACAGCAATTTCTCTTTGAGATATAATTTGAGGATATTCCGCTTAGCGCTGGTGTTCGGGAGCTTTTCTAACCTCAAACTTTCACAATTGTTGTCACTTTTTAGAAAGTTTTTAAAGTATTTTATTTATTTATTTTATAATTAAAAATTGTTAAATGATTTTATTCAGTTTTATTTTCTTAATAATAAGAGGCGCTGGTAAAAAATTTGCAACCTTGCGGCTTGAGTTCCAGTTACGCCACTGCCCTACTTTAATAAGGAATTCATTTGAAGGCATGCTGGATAATAGAGTTAAATGTGACTTAAAATTTTTGTATTACAGCTAAAATAATTTGAAAAGCCACTTAGTGAAAAAAAAGTCAAACAGGGAAAGACTGATTTCGAAATTTTGCAATCGGCTTTTCTTTTGAAAACGGCGCCCGCTTGCATGCAGTACGTTTTCAAATGATTTCAGAAATAAAAGTGGAAGTATTCTTAAAACAATAAAATAATAATTAGTGAAACAGTTGATCATAAAGTGAACTGAATTGCAGATGGTTTTTGGATATACTTACATTCCTGATTGATTTTGTTAACTTTTAGAGGATTTTGTCAGCCAGAGACAATCAAAGTATTCAAATCGTTTCCGCAACCTCACAGAAACTTGGTCTTCAGGGGAAATTAAAGTTACTGTGATCTTGTAAAAGTGCGTTTTAAGATAAAATAATTTTTGAAAAGAATTTCCCTTTTGTAAATAATTCATTCTGGCGGCGACATACTGCACATTTAAGTTTTTATTTTTAAAATTGAAATAAAATTAATAAAAAAAAAAATATTGTTGACATGGTCCAGAGCTTCAGTGTAAGTATAAGAAACGGATTTCATTTTTTTTTCAGAACCTGACGATGAACGAAAAGTGTTAGTCAAGAAGTTAGTTCTTGTAGTAGCCGGTAGACCTGAGGTATCACTCGATCTTACCGGTGACCTGTCGAAACTCAAGAAGGAAACGTTCGTTATCAAGGAGGGCGTCTCGTACAAGATTAGGATCGAGTTTTTCGTGCAGCGTGAAATCGTACATGGCCTTAAATACGTACAGAAAACGTACAGGATGGGAGTACCAGGTAAGCTGGCGTTATCTTGAGATAAAAAGCAAGTTACCTTGCATTTAACGAATTGATTTTTACGTAACAAAATCTTCCTCTTCCTTCTTCACAACATGATTGTGTTTGTTCTTAAAAATCTAACGCTTTTCGGCAAGATTGAAAATAAAAAAAACGTTTACTTTTATGCGTACGATAGGATTGGAAGAACCAGGTAAACTTACGTTAATTAAATTAATCAAGCGAGCAAGCATCTTTTCGTTCATTCAATTTTTCTGTAAACTGATAAGATATAAATTGACCAATTTAGATACGTCTGTTCCAAAAAAGTATTAGTCACATCGATTAGATTATTTAGAAATAAGTTGTTTGTTTTGAATAGGCAGGCAGATTCTTATCTTGTCTGTATTTGATTAACAGATTTGTTGGAGTATTTCCTAATTCAATCTTTTTTTTTTTTTGGTATAGTTGATAAAATGACTCACATGGTCGGCTCTTATGCTCCCAAAACTGAAATTCAATCGTACACAACACCCTCTGAGGATGCACCCTCGGGAATGATGGCACGAGGTGGTTACACAGTGCATTCTCTCTTCACAGACGATGACAAGCACGAACACCTCAAGTGGGAGTGGACGTTTGAAATTAAGAAAGATTGGAAAGACTAAATAAGTACACATTATAAGATATAGGTAAAATCAGAGTTTGTTTTGCTTGCGACGTACCTAAAGTGTTTTCTTTTTTTTTTGGTTGCAGGTTAAAGGCAAGCAAGCAATCAAAAGAATAAGTATTAAAAAAAAATATAATAATTCTCCTTGCCTGATTTTTATCTTTTATATAAACCTTTTGAAATGTTTACATCTTTTTATTGATATTTATATCAAAAACACTGTCTCCATATGCCTTATTGTAACATAGCAACCTCATTTAGTGTTGAGAAACATTAGTCACGTAGTATTATTCGATTGCCTATCAAATTTACTAGAAGCCAAAGGAGAACATCAAGTGTCTGGGAATGCTTTGGTGCTCTTAAAGAAGTTATTGTATACATATAAATTTTTCATAGACGACAGTGTGCAAGACTGTCTTACTTACATTAACATTTTAGAACTTGTGTGTGCATTTTTTTTTTTTTTAGTTGTAAACATATATTTATAAAACTAATATAAAGCTTACGGAAGAAGCTTCAATTGTAACTAATACGAAACAAAATACAAAATCCATATTCACGTTCGTAATGCAGCAATACTTTTTTTTAGGCTGGCATTTTCTCGATGATTGTCATTAACTTTAGAGTAAACGGTTTCGTTAATCACTATATTACGTAATTACCAACCACATAGATGCAATTTATTTTAATTTAATTTAATTTAGTTTGAAGGGTTTTCATGGTAACCGTAAAACTACGGAGTAATTATTTTTAATAATTTCAAATTGTAATCTCTGCGTGGAATTTGTTTAAAAAAAAAAAATTTCTGCGCGGAGATTCATTTCTGAAACTGTACGCCTATCAAAAATAAAAATAAAAAATTTGGTTCCGGTCATGTATGGTCTATTTGCAATAATTGTGAATTTATTCAGTGATTCAGGCTTTAAATCATTTAGTAATTGATTAGGCTAAGGTGAATGCAAGTTATAATTTTACACGCTCTGTTTATAATGATTTAATTCGACTTGTAATAAATGTGTCATAATAAAGAGGTTCTTTTATGGGACAACCAGTGATATGTATTCTTCTATTTTTTTTTTCTCTTTTCTGTATCAAAAGCGTTAAATTTATTAAAGGGCCGTTAAATTTTGTTGCTACGCTACCAATCAATCAAGTCGGGTATCTTAAATTTTAAAGGACCTCTAAATTTTAACAACCAGTTAATAAGTTACAGAATCCGCCCCATAGTATGTTAATAGCAACGATTCATTATAAATAATTTATTTCTTATATTTTGGTAACGGCCGACATCCCCCCCCCCTTTCATAAATGGTTACATGAATAATTTGCTTCATAAAAAAGTTAAAAAAAATTCTATATATAATTATACCTAGTCTTTCCCTCCCTGTCTATTTTTTTTTTCCTATGCCACGCGGTATTTAAAATAGTTCATACAATAAATTCAATAAATGGAGTAACGGGAGTAGGAAGCAAAGCAAACTAAAAATTAATTATTTGGTTAAAAATTAATTAAATTTGCGGAAGTAAAAAAAAAAAAAAAAAACAACGCAGTCGCTGCGGACAGGATTCGAACCTGTGCGGGAAGATCCCAATGGATTTCAAGTCCATCTCCTTAACCACTCGGACACCGCAGCTGCGCAGATAAGTTACCGACCATGTGTCATAAAATCACATTACAACAAATAACTTTTTTTTAATTAATTTAAATAAAATTATTTAAATACTCGTTAATTATAAACCTGCCAAAATAAAAATTGAATTGTCAATTAATAATTCTTGCATTACATCTTTTTATTTTTGAGCTACACCACGTTTCGCTGATGTGCAAAATTGGTTGCCTATAGTCAAGGATTCGATGCCTGAGTTGTTGCTTTCATTTTGCTTTGCTTATTTCGGTTGAAAAAAAGTTGTGAATGAATTAAATTATTCATCAGTTCTTTTTTTTAGTTTGCTTTCATTTGTCTTATTTATATTCGTCGAAGTTAATATACTTAAAATTATCTCCGCGGTACAGCTATCCCGTAGGAATATTTTGACTAATATTGGAGTGGTTTGTCATCAGTGAAGATCGGAATCACGTATTCTGACGTCATCAAAAAGGGGTCGAGTGGCTTATTTACATAAATTAAACAAAATTATTTTCAATTGCGTTTATTACGTAATACTCTTTAGGGAGCGCCCCGAATTCTGAACTGGTTTACTCGAGTTCTTTGCAACAACGTAGATGGAGTACGTCGCTCACATGATGACGTCGACATATGTGATTCCGATCTCTAGTCATCAGTCAGAACAAGCGGGAAACTCAAAAACTGTTTGCGAATTTAAAAACAATTTGGCACGTAGTCTCTTCTCATTATTAAAATCTTAACTAACAAGTCGTGATTAAAATAAACATGAAAATATATTGGGCGTGTTCAACGGACGCTCAGCGGCCGAGTTGCTTACTCAGCAGTCGATTGTGATTGGCTGTTAGCGTTGACCAACGCTATTAGCTTAATGTGAGCCAATCACAAACGATTGAGCGTCTCTGAACGCGCTCCCTGAATCGAAAAAAAAAACCTTTAGACTTTATGCATGACTTCATGATGAGTAAGAAGGTGACGAACGGACGTTGACGTGAGAAATAAGCGTATCACTCTCTTACACATTCAGTTGACATAACCTCACCTGAGAATTATAATGTTCTGTAACTTCGGGAAAGCTGCAGAGCAATCTGGTGCGACCGCGAATACTCTGGACGTCTCCACGTGTATCGAAAATCGAAAGCGAGTGCTTTGTCTGTAAAATATAAAAAATAAGGAACTTATTATCAAAAATTTTAAATAATTACTGATTTTTATGTTATCAGAAAAGATAAAACATATACATTTTCTTTTGTCTCGCATATTTTTTTTAATTTCATTTTATTCTTGGCGAGAATATACAGGGTGTGGCTTTTATGAAGGAATAAACGTCAAGGGTTAGTTCCTCGCGTCGAATTATGAAAAAAAGTTCATATAAACATATGTCGGCAAGCGCATAGTTTCTGAGATACAGGGTCGCGAAGAAAGTAGGGAAACTTTTTTGTTATCGGTTTCTCAGAAAAATTTATTCTTTATGAAAGTTTCCGCATCTTCCCAAACCTAAAATGCACTTGTCGAAATCTGAATATGTGTCGTCATATACCGAGGAAATCGAAATGTTTGAAATCGACGTAAGAGTAAAGTACCTTTATTTTTCAAGATGCGCGGAAATGTTATTTGGGAAAATTGTTCGGGATAGTTATGAGATTTCAAATATGAAATCATGGCTGTCTACGTTGCTTTTTGTTATATCTCAGAAACTATGCGTTTGCGGGCCTACGTGTATATAAAAAAAATTTCATATTTCGGTGTGAGGAACTGGCCCTTAAAGTTTGGCCACTCGTTAAAGTTACACCCTGTATATTTTTCTTGGTATTTAAAATATTTTAAAATAAACTATTGACTATATCACTTCAGATTCGCAATAACATTTTTATTTACCTAACAAATCAATAAAAATGTTTGTTTTTAACTTAAAGCCGACTTTTTTAGCTCTATTCGAACCACTCAAATGTAGCCCTATTTTGGTATATTTCCGTCTAGCTCTCTTTTCTGAATGTAGAGTTGGCAGCACTGTTCGAATCGCAAATTCTTTGACAGTTGTTACATTGAGGTTATGTTTGATGTATTGTCATTATCAAAAGTGCATTATCCGTTTATCGTATGATTTAAAATCACTTAAAAAAAAATTAATGACTGCACCAGAGCAAGAATTTCAAGTTCAAAAACACTTATGTAAGTAACTGTCAATCAGAATCATTAAACAGGCACGCTTGTTATTGTGTACTTCGTCCGTTATAGCATAGAATAATAGGGTAAATGGGTTCAGAGTATGACGAAAACCTGTCGGAAAATGATTTCTTCAAGCAGCTGCAAGAACACGTCGACATCTTGAAGAAGGCGTCTGAGAACGAATGGATCCTGTGCGTGCCGCGCTCAGGATTTTTCAGCGAGAAGAAACTCACAAAACTCGACATCATCGAACACATCCTCGTAAGGAATAAAGCGGACACTCCCCCTTACTATCACACCTTAAATCAAAGGGAAGTAAACGTGCACAATAAATTTCTAATAATCAAGACTGATACTGTAACAAAATCAATACGTATTTTATTTGACGAGATTTTTTATGTCGGCAGCTATAAATACACGGTTTGGTGCATTGATGCACCATTGAATCAAAAATACTCGAGTCACATAAGTGATATAATTGAGATACATGATTTGAGAGATTGCATTGACTTTTTGTGGGTGGATAATGAGGGATGCGTTGTTTTAGAAAAAATTAACGACGCGGTCGAGTTGTTTTTGGCCAAGCATGTTTTGGATCGCCTGGATCTGCAAGAACAAAAGGAATTAATCAAGAACTTATTTGAACAGTGTTTGGAACTGACGCTGGCGAACGTCGGCTTGCAAAGTAGAACGAGCGACGTGAATTTTCTTAATAACTTGCAGATCGCTGTCGAAATGTACATGCAAACGTGCCTGGGCAAGAAACTTTTTAATTCCTTGTGCACGTACACGGCCTTTACGGACGCGAGTTTTAATAAAATCGTTCGCAACGTGCAAGAAATCCCACTCAAAGCGTTCGACATCGACGGAAACTATTACGAATACTTACCGTTTGCGAAGAACGAATTAAATAAGATTAATCGCAGTTGCACGATAGTGGAAAAGTTAAAGTGCCTGAAAGAGACTTTGAATGTGCTTTCACATCGACACGGCGATGGAGCTCCTGTATTAAATGCGGACGGCCTTATTGAGATTTTTATGTTCTTGATAATTAAGTCGAGCGTGCATAATTGGATAACGAACTTAGTTTTCGTCAAGGAGTTTCGTTTCAGTGTGAGAAGTGTGTGCGATGAAAATAACTTTCTAATAACGACTTTACAGGCGGCGATCGAGTGTATTAAATCCGGGCAGTTATCAGCGAAGCTTGTAGATTTCGATTGTGAATTCATTCCAAGTTCAAATTTGAAGCTCCTGTTTCACGATATAAGTGAGGGTGATTTAGAAAGAGTCACACATGCTCTGCTAGCCAATCATAACAACAATTCTACTTCAAATTTATGCCATCCACTTTGTTCGTGTGATAAGTGTGAGAGCACGTTTTTAAAAAATAACTTGTGCGAGGTTAATAGTTGTGATGAGCGGGGGCATACGCCTTTGCATATCGCCTGCAGGTCAGGACATTTGAGTGTGATTGACTTTTTAATAGAAAAAGGGGCCGATATAAATCGCTCTGATTGTTCTGGGTTTACTCCGTTGCACTTCGCCGTTTCTAAAGGTCATCAGCAGGCTGCGCTTTTACTCTTGCACTCGGGGGCCGACCCAGATCTTCCGGATTACGAAGGGAACACTGCCTTGCACATCGCAGTGCGAAACGGTCACGACAACTGCGTGAAGGTTTTCATTTACTCATTAATCGGTCGCAACAAGCTCGACATCAACTGCGCGAATAACGCAGGGGAGACACCACTGCATTTCGCTTCAAAATTTGGCTACACCAACCTTGTTAAATTACTTATACAACACGGTGCACGCATCAAAAGAAACAAGCAGAATTTAACACCCAATGATGTCGCTCATAATGACTCGGTAATTGCTTTGCTGGCGTACGCGATCATCGAAGAGAATGCCGTTCAAGTGGTGGTAAACACGAGGAGGCCGAGTTTAAAATCAGAAAGTGCTACTGAAAATAAAGTTGTAAAGAAAAAGTGGACGTCTTTTTCTTTGGGGCATGAGTGCGATAGTAGAAGGAACTTTGTTAATTTCGGCGTGAGACCCAAAAACTTGGAGCAGTTTAAAAAAGTCGATCTCCTGATGAAGGCGATTGAAAACAACGACTTGCCTTTGACGTGTTTCTATCTGGGAATACCCTCACCGAATATCACTTACGACTCGCATTCAAATTGCCATCCGCTATGCACATGCGAAAAATGCATCGAGAATTCGGTTGAACCTCCTGATACAGCCGTACCTAAACAAGTTGACAATCTCAATATTAACATTTGCAATTCTGATGGTTTTACCTCCGTGCACATGGCTGCGAAATATGGTCGGTTGGATATACTGCGATTGCTTTTAGATGCTGGGGCCTTGATTACTTTGAAAACCTACAAGACATTCTATACGCCGTTACATGTGGCTTGCATTCACCAGCGGATACAGATCGTCAGAGAACTCTTGAAATGTGGCAGTTGCAACTTGGACGTCCCCGATTCCGAGGGAAATACACCCCTGCATTATGCTTGCCTCAAAAACGACCTGAGAATTTTTGATTTGCTTTTGAGTCAGGGGGCAGACGTCAACGTGAAGAATAATTTTGGGAGGACTGTGTTGAACGAGGCCGAGGAACGTATGTTTTTGGGTATCGTGAAAGTTTTGAAGGAGCAAGATGTGAAAAGGTGTTCTGATTTGGATTTCAAAGAGTTTGATGCGGTGTAGTAGTGGTATGTAAAAGAAATCAAAAGTGAAGTACGTAATTTGTTAACCGAAAAATTAAATCACAGGCTGTACTAATTAAGATTTCAAGACAGTACAAGGACTTCCCTTGTTATGAGGCGTAAGAAGTCGATTACGTTGTAGAGTTGTGTAAGGAAAATAAGTAAAGAAGTTGTTACCTTTTCAATTATTATTAAAACAAGAGGTTTGTGTTTTTTAGAAAGCCATTCATGACAAAGTCAGTTATGTTTTGTAAGTAAATTAAATTTTACTGCCGTCTCTAAAAAATTACACAACTGTAACTGATAATTGAAATCCACTTAATTATTATTTATGTATAAGTTTTTTTTTTATTAATCTTGCTTGCTTGGGATCTGCCTTAACAATCGGACGCCGAGCATAAATTTTTGTTATTTATTTTTTATTAATTTTTCTACCGTTATTATTTATGTTGAAATGAAATAAAATCCACGTTTCCTAAACTTTGTAATGAAATTTAAAATAAAACAACTAATTTTGTATCCTACTCGTTAACCAAATAAAAATATTTTTCTAAAATTATTGTCTCGACTACCAAAAAAAAAAAATCAAAACCCTGCGAATCATAAAAAATGAAATGAATTGTTCTCACCATTAAAGTTAACTGCACACGAGTATAATTTAATCAAAAAAATTTATTAATTTTATAATACACTTTAAAATATAATACAGTGCTATCTACAATATAGGCACATAATTTCGCAATATACATATATTTTTTATGTTTATGTATTTATATGAACAATTTACACTGGTAAATAAAATAAAAAATATGTGGAATGATAATTCCATTTACCTCTACAATATACACAGAAAAATAGAAATAGAAACTTTAATACAAAAGTTAATGCAACCGAATGTCCTCCTTTTTCCTCTAAAAGAACTTATTTAATTCAAGAAAAGTATCTCGTGCATGGAAATTCCCGTACAATAACTAGGACTTGGTGTATGTGTTTTCGATGGTCTCGGATATTAACTATCAACATAAAGTACGATACTTTTCTACAACTAAATAAAATCGTAAATTTGAAACTCGCTAGCTACTTGCTATAAGTGCGCTAAGATTTGCATTTCCGATTGAACTTCACTAGTCTGCAAGTTTCCGCTGCTGTCCGCGTTCGAGCTTCCACTCACAGTAACAATAACGGGACTCTGATCACTCGTTTGCACAATCGTCACCAGGTTACCGTCCTTGCTTCCTTCGAGGTCACTCGTGCTGCCCTTCAGGAGCATCTTCAGGGGATTCATGTCACTTTCCGGCTCCATTTTCAATGAGTCTAACGTTATGTTGTCGAGAGCGATGTCTTCGTCATTGTTGTTCAGGATGCTCACCACGTTCACCGAACCGTCATGGTTTGATTCCGATAAGCTCAGCGATTGCTCTCGACTGTGCAGAATCGAAGGTGTTTGGATGGTGTTGCCTGGCCGTGTTGAACTTGTCTGGGAACGATAAGATGGGGGGCAGCTGTATTCTGATTGCGAAGCGTCTCTTCTACTTGACAGAGGGGCTCTACAAAACGAAATTTAAACGTTTATATTTATTTATTTATGTGACGTAGAATGCAAATTGCTCGTTTTAGTTAAATTACAGAAATTCTTAAACGTATAAACGATCGGTGCAATAAACATAACCTCAAATATTGACAGTAAAAAAAAAAAAAAAAATCGTCGTCAGGTTGCCACAGATTTTTCTGCAGGCAATGTTGCCAACTTGTCAATCAAGTATTTGAATTTTATATTCTATTCATTCTTTTAAATTTTTCGCTTGACACTAATTTGGGATTTTAAGAATCCATTTTGGGTTATCAAAAATCAGAATAAATTTAAAAAGAAAATAAAATGAAACTTGCAAAAAAATCAGAAACAAAAGAGAAATTAAAGAAATAGTAATAATAAAATGAGGCATGACGTAAACAAAAAAAAAAAACAAAAGAAGATCCACAATACGAAACTGAACGAACGTAAAAATTAATGAACGATGGAATACAATACGCAAAACAAAGAACACAACTGAGATGGTCACAAAACAAATGAAAAACGATGATCTGAATTGATATGTCATACATGGCCAGTTCAAAAATGCGTTCCAGTAAAGCTAGCATGTCAACTAGCGCCCTCTCGTACTCATTAATTAGGTGTTACCATGCTTACGACACCGACGCTTATTTAGAGAACTTAAATGTAAAGACGTATTGACATTTCTCATAACCAAAAATTTCAAGATGACAGTAATTTTGACACTAGTTTTGAATTTGAGGGCGCCACTTGACACTGGCTTTTCATTTTTTCCCCAAAACATTTCTTAATGCTTCTTGGACTGGCCGCATACGACACATCAATTCGCTGGCCGTCCTTGAACGCATTTTTAGGCGAATTGGACTGGCTGTATGTGACCTAACAATTCAGCTGGCCGTGAAAAAGGCGTCAACAAAACTGCGAAAAGTCAATTCGATAAGAAAAGCGAAAGAGAAATACATAGTTGGAGAGCATAAAGAACAAACAGAAAAAAAGAAAAACAAAAGAAGGTGGAGACTAATTGGTATAAAATTCAACTAACGGACATTCACATTCACTATGATAGCCTCTCTCTCTCTCTCCCTCTCGTTTTCTGTAAGATTTTATGTGGAATAGTAAATTGCATAGCGTCAAACGGGCCGAAGAGGAACAAAAAAAAAAACAAATGAATCTAAGTGAACTAGTAGAAAACAAAAGACAACTATAACAAAAGCGAAGCGTCAGTTAACAATGTGAAAATCGATTAATATGATAAATTAAAAATAAACTAAAGAGAAATGTGAAAGATCAAATGAATTATAAAAAAGCAGAACTACCCTAATGGAAAAAATAAAAATCGACGAAACTCATGGAAAAGTTTTCTAAAAAAAAAACAAAAGCGAACTGTAAGAGAGAGTCAATAAAATGAAGAAAACCAATGCCACTAAAAAACAGGAAAAAAAATTGAAAAAGAATGGACAGATAAAAAAAAATAAATGGAAAAGAAACGGCGATTCTCTTACTGAGAAACACAACAACAAAAGTTGCCCAAATCGGGGACCAGACGCCAAATAAGAAGTTTAAACGCCAAATATGTCTAAAATGTAGCTCAAATGGCGGAATTTCGCCCAATCTGGCAACTCTGATCGTCGTAATGGTCGATCAATTATAAAGAAATTTCGGAAAAAAAAAAAGGTTAAAGTATCACAACTCGAACATTAGATTTGGCGATTTAAAATCGATTCTATCAATAACCAATAACAAATTAAAATAAATAATAAATTTAAAGCGTGAGCACGGGTACAGTGTGTACAACAATTTTTCTCTGTTACGTCACGAGTTATTAATAATGTTACCAACCTGTGATGTTGAAAGATCCCTGTGTGACGTAAAAACCGGTTTCGTATTAAAAAAAACGCAATAAAAATGATTGTTTATTGAACATTTATTAAAGCAAATACTAAATCTAAAATTGAAGTCGACTCTACGACCAAGACCAAGCTATCAATCGATAGTGAAACGTATGGAACATTCCGTGCAATTTCCACAGTGTCTGTCAAAGCTTGAAAATAAATTTCTTCCTAAATAAATAAATAAAACAGCGACATCTTACGATCGCTTTTTGACCTGACATTGCAGTAGGAAAAATTGCACAAATTTTTTTAATAAATAAATAAACAAAAGCATAGCATCATTCTTCTTTGATCTAGTATCATGTGACAAATTAATATTATTTCACGTTCCACGGTATCACTGTTGCCAACTGCTACAAAATTAATCCGCCAAGTAGAACTTGAAGTTCCGTCAAATACTTTACCTAAGTAAACTACCGGCGTGACTTCGATACGTTGGAGGGGGTGAAACGGCGTTCTGCAACCCGGCTTGAATCTGCGGGGTGTTCCCCCGATCGAGCAGTAACAAGCGCAGCCTGTACTCCTGCATGGAAGCCTGGTAGCTGGGAGGAGGCGGCCTGTACTGGAATTCGGGGTACATCATGGCGGCGTATGGATGATGGGGTCGTCCGTAAGAAGGTGGTAATCGGGGGACGAAACGTCGCGTGCACACATCCACCGATTCTGTAGAGCCGAGGCCCAACATCGACCTACACGTCGGCGAGTCGTGGGACGTCAGCCTCCAAGCTACGCCACTCACCGTCACGAGCACAATGCCGACACCTGTGGACAATAAATAAAATCAATTTAACTACAATTACTTTATTGCAAAATCTACAAAAAAAAAACACGACAAAAAATGATACAGTTAAGATCGCCATCTCTTGGCCAAAACGTTAACTATATATTAATATTTCATCGTAGCGTTCCTACTCATCACCAGCTTCGTCTTGTATTATTGTCTTAAAAAATTGCTTAATATATTTAAAAAAATTAGGAGAATTAGTAGAATTACATATTACATATAATTACATACACAATCTCAGTGAATACTGAAAAGGTTTATTACTTTTTTAATAAAAATAATTTTTTTTTAGGTCCTTCTGTATAGGCAACCATACAAACGATTGTGCTTACCGGGTTGCCTATACTAAAGTTTCTTGCGATTTCGAAAAACTTTAATCATCTTATTTTTTTAACGAATTGGCATGTTCCAAAATTAATTGTTCGTAGGTTTTAAACGTAATTCGATAATTTTCTCCATTAAATGCAGGTATAAATTGAATTAGTAACTGTTTTTGTGCGTCTTTTAAGTGTCTTTCTTAAAGTCAATTGGAATTGGAAAATTCAATTTAGAAATTAGTTGCTTAATCACGAGTTTCTTTTAGAGAGTTTTTCTTTCAATAATACATTTCTTTTTTTTTCAAAATTAAATTGAAAACAGAATCCAAAGCGCGATATCGTTAAGAGCGCCATCTCTTCGCCAAAAGAGAAACTATTTTAATATTTCATCGACAGCTTCGTCTTGTACTATTGTCTTAAAAAATCGCTTAATATATGTAAAAAAATTAGGAGAATTAGTAGAATTACATAATCTCAGTGAATTTTGAAAAGGTTTATAACTTTTTTTACCAAAAAAAATTTTTTAGGTCCTTCTGTATAGGTAACCATACAAGCTAATGCGCTTACCGGGTTGCCTATATTCAAGTTTCTTGCGATTTCGAAAAACTTTAATCATCTTATTTTTTTTTAACGAATTGGCATGTTCCAAAATTAATTATTCGTGGGTTTTAAACGTAATTCGATAATTTTCTCCGTTAATTACAGGTATAAATTGAATTAGTAACTATTTTTGTGCGTCTTTTAAGTGTGTTTCTTAAAATCACTTGGAATTGGAAAATCCAATTTAAAAATTAGTTCTTTAACCATGAGTTTTTTTTTTGTAGGGAGTTTTTCTAATGAAAAAGCTAAAGGTAAAACTTGAAAAAGTTATTAGCACACTAAGGAAAATAAACGTGCATTCCTATTTTAATAGTGATTTATTTAGAGCGCCATCTTCAAATTCTAGAAATGAAAGTTGCTCTAATCAAACTTCAAAATCGCGATTTCTTCTCGATTTTTTCAATAATACATTTCTTTTTTTCAAAATTAAATTGAAAACAGAATCCAAAGCGCGATAGAAAAGTCAGAAATCGTTAAGAGCGCCATCTCTTGGCCAAAAGAGAAACTGTTTTAATATTTCATCGACAGCTACGTCTTGTACTATTGTCTTAAAAAATCGCTTAATATATTTAAAAAAAAATTAGGAGAATTAGTAGAATTACATAATCTCAGTGAATCCTGAAAAGGTTTATAACTTCTTTTACCAAAAAAAAAACTTTAGGTCCTTTTGTATAGGCAACCATACAAACGAATGCGCTTACCGGGTTGCCTATATTCAAGTTTCTTGCGATTTCGAAAAACTTTAATCATCTTATTTTTTTTTAACGAATTGGCATGTTCCAAAATTAATTATTCGTGGGTTTTAAACGTAATTCGATAATTTTCTCCGTTAATTACAGGTATAAATTGAATTAGTAACTATTTTTGTGCGTCTTTTAAGTGTCTTTCTTAAAATCACTTGGATTTGGAAAATTCAATTTAAAAATTAGGTGCTTAACCACGAGTTTTTTTTTTACTAGAGTTTTTTTTTTTGATGAAAAAGCAGGTAAAACTTGAAAAAGTTATTAGCACACTAAGGAAAATAAACGGGCATTCCTATTTTAATAGTGAGTTATTTAGAGCGCCATCTTCGAATTCTAAAAATGAAAGTTGCTCTAAATCAAACTTCAAAAACGCGATTTCTTCTTGATTCTTTCAATAATACATTTCCTTTTTTTCAAAATTAAATTGAAAGTAGAATCCAAAGCGCGATAGAAAAGACAGAAATCATTAAGAGCGCCATCTCTTGGCCAAAAAGAGAAACTATTTTAATATTTCATCGACAGCTTTGTCTTAAAAAAAAATTGAGTATTTTTTAACAACTAATTATTTGTAACGGAAATAAAAGTTTTCAAAGGGAGCGCTGTCTCTCCATAATATACACAAAATTAAAATAGAATAACATAGAACAGATGTTAATTAAAAGACTCAAACCGAAAAAAGGCCTAGTTTAATAATCTATTCTAGAAAGTCTAATCTGCAAAAGGTACATACTTTGAAAAAGCGGGACTTTTTTAAAATTCTGCGGGACGCGGGGCAAACTGTTAAAACCGGGACTGCCCCGCCAAAATCGGGACGTACGGTCACCTTACGCAAGACGTGCGTTTTAGTTGCGCATGACTGTGCCTATACGTAATTTGTGTAGGCAATTCGTGTCGCGGGATAACAAAACTGCGCGGTTTAATCGTTTCCATCACGCACATTTCTCGAACGTAAACAGGATTTTTATTTTTGGGCACGCGTGTGAAAAGGGGGAAGTTAAATACAACCCTCCTCTCTCAATTTAGTACGTGACTTTCATCGAGCGTTTCAATCCGATTTGAAGGCAAGCACAAGCACCCCTCAAAAATGACTGCGAATTATGAAGTTTCCGTTTCTGCAATGAGAGAGATACCGTGCCTTCAATAATTCCCAAGTTCCACGTGATTAAATCAACTGTTTTTTTTTTGTTTGTTTTAGAAAATGCGCACGGATTTGACAAATTTGAAGATATATAATTGTTACTAGTAGAAAGAATGAACTGCTGATTGATTGATGCCTGATGTTTTAATTAATACCACAAGTGTGAGTTTGGTTGCCTAATTTGTGTCAATCGGAAATTCATAGTTGAAAGTATTGCGCTGCAGAATCACAGTGAACGATATATTAGGTGACGCCATGAGAGCACTCGGCCGTGTGTTGATATGTGCATCAAAGTGCAAGATCAATGGCGAGAGAGATAGAGAGAGAGAGAGAGACAGCTGCAAGAGGGGTTCAAACATCAATGCGCGAGAGAGAACGGTGTTTGAACCTTCAGCAAGAGATAACATTAAAATATTTCTCGCAGTTGTGAAGAAATGTAAAGTCCTGAATAATTTGGAAAACCTTCTTTTAAAAACAAAAAATATTTAAGGTTATAACTCGAAGTCGTTATTATTAACACGATAAACCTGAATTTAACGAACACATAGGTCCGGTTTCTGGAAGCAATTTTAATCGCCTTATTAAAATTGCTTCCAGAAACTTGACCTAAGTGTTCTTTAAATTCAGGTTTATCGTGCTAATAATAACGACTTCGAGTTATAACCTTAAATATTTTTTGTATTTAAATGAAGGTTTTCCAAATTATACAAAACTAAACTAACTAATGGTTAAACTAACGAGCCCGTTAAACCGAATTGGGTATCTGGAAACATCGGATTAGAACGACCTGGTTTGTTCCTGAACTGAGCCGGAACTAACAGTTATTCTAGTATCGAGCAGATGTCGCCACTATCTCTCCAGTAAACACCCCCAGTAATTTAATACTTATTTAGCTTAATTTCTACTTCTGCCTTTGCACTATTTAATGGTAATTGAAACTTGAAAGCGAAACGCATAATAGCGAATTATTTATCTGTTCGTTCAAACGCATAATAGCGAATTATTTATCTGTTCGTTCACTTGTCTTCATATTTTAAAAATGAAATTGCCCTAATCGAACTTCAAGAAGGCGATTTCGTTTTGATACTCTCAGTGAAATTATTTTTTCTTCAAAATTAAATTGAAAGCAGAATCCAAAACACGACAAAAAAGGCATCGTTAAGATCACCATCTCTTAGCCAAAAGCTTAACTACATTAATATTTAATCGTAGCGTTCCTACTCACAACAGCTTCGTCTTATACTATTCTCTTAAAAAATCGCTTAATATATTTAAAAAATTAAGAGAATTAGTAGAATTACACAGTCTCAGTGAATTCTGAAAAGGTTTATAACTTTTTTCGCCAAAGAAAGTTTTTTAGGTCTTTTTGTATAGGCAACCATACAAACGACTGCGCTTACCGGGTTGCCTATATTAAAGTTTCTTGCGATTTCGAAAAACTTTAATCATCTTATTTTTTTTAACGTATCGGCACGTTCCAAAATTAATTGTTCGTAGGTTCTAAATGTAATTCAATAATTTTCATCGTTAAATACAGGTATAAATTGAATTAGTAACTATTTTTGTGCGTCTTTTAAGTGTCTTTCTTAAAACCACTTGGAACTGGAAAATTCAGTTTAAATATTAGTGGCTTAACCACGAGTTTTTTTTTAGAGAGTTTTTCTTTCGATAATACATTTCTTTTTTTCAAAATTAAATTGAAAACGGAATCCAAAGCGCGATAGAAAAGACAGAAATCGTTAAGAGCGCCATCTCTTGGCCAAAAGAGAAACTATTTTAATATTTCATCGACAGCTACGTCTTGTATTATTGTCTTAAAAAATCGCTTAATATATTTAAAAAAAAATTAGGAGAATTAGTAGAATTACATAATCTCAGTGAATTCTGAAAAGGTTTATAACTTCTTTTACCAAAAAAAAATTTTTAGGTCCTTTTGTATAGGCAACCATACAAACGACTGCGCTTACCGGGTTGCCTATATTAAAGTTTCTTGCGATTTCGAAAAACTTTAATCATCTTATTTTTTTTAACGAATTGGCATGTTCCAAAATTAATTGTTCGTTGGTTTTAAACGTAATTCAATAATTTTCATCGTTAAATACAGGTATAAATTGAATTAGCAACTATTTTTGTGCGTCTTTTAAGTGTCTTTCTTAAAATCACTTGGATTTGGAAAATTCAATTTAAAAATTAGTTGCTTAACCACAAGTTTCTTTTTCTAGAGAGTTTTTCTGATGAAACAGCTAATGGTAAAACTTGAAAAAAGTTCTTAGTACACTAAGGAAAATAAACGTGCATTCCTATTTTAATAGTGAATTATTTAGAGCGGCATCCTCGAATTCTAAAAATGAAAGTTTTGCTCTAATCAAACTTCAAAAACGCGATTTCTTTTTGATTCTTTCAATAATACCTTTTTTTTTTGTCAAAATTAAATTGAAAACAGAATCCAAAGCGCGATAGAAAAGACAGAAATCATTAAGAGCGCCATCTCTTGGCCAAACTATTTTAATATTTCAAAAACGCGATTTTTTCTTGATTCTTTCATCGGGATATCATAGAGTACAACAAAATGTACACAGATGGCATACTGCAGCTTTTTTATTACTTGAAGTAATTACACGAAAACAATAAAAACAATATAGCAAAATAATTTTTTTGATGAAACTTGATGTTAAAAATTAAAAACAAATTTTGGCTTTCTTTCAATAATTCATTAAGATTGTTACAATATTATTTGAAGAAGCACTTATGAATTCGGCCGAACTCTGCCTTTTTTTTTATTAAATATTTAATAAGCAACTTTGCGTTTCTAATAATAACCCAAACTTGAGATACACTGTATTTATCCAGCCGAATTAGTAACAGTGTATTTATATTTTATTTTAAAATACAACAAATGAGAATAACGTGCACATATTTTACTCGTTCGTTTCTCTTCCTCTAGAAACTGCAAACCCATTTATTAATCGTTGACTTTCTAAAATTATAACGTTATGAAATGCACAGGATATTTTAGCAAACTGCTGTTGCAATGACTGTTTAAATCGTCCTCTATTATCCTCGCGATATTCGGCAATTATCCGCGTTATTTAACTAATTAAAAATTCAGTGAAATTCTCTGTCCCCATTGCCCGCTAATTTCACAATACATATGCATGAATGGCGTACATACATAAATTGCGCTTCTAAGAGCGAGCAGATGAAAGCGCGCGTTCCTTATATGGGGGGGCCGCACTGTATACTACCTATGTAGGATGATGTGCATAAACGATGCCATATGTGTCTTGACTAGATCAAATAACGGTTTGTCTGATTTCTGCAGGTCGACTGGATATTTCAAACACGTTTCACGGAGCTCTTCCGCACACAGATCACTCTGCCCACTATACACTCTGTATCTACCTACATATGCACGTATTCATCTACCTGCGCGTTCACGTTCTCACAATCAGTCACAAGCACGGAAGAACTGGGCAAAGAGATTCAAAGAAAATAGAAATATCTATTTTCAAAATCATAAACAGTTTGGGGGTATAAGTTACCCCCTTTACTTACTACCAGTGTTGTTAAGTATCTAGATGCAAGTATCTAGATACAGTATCTAAATACTTTTTGAGTATCTAGATACATATCTCAGATACTACTAAAAAAATGTAACTGTATCTGCATCTAGATACAAATTACAGTGTATCTATTCATTTGAGATACTAACATACATTTTGAACTTCCATAAAAATAGCAGGCCTTGGCGGAAATGCAACCTCCGATTTTACAGTCTCTTTCTTTTGATTTTCCCCTCTTGTTAATTGTTTTCCACTTTGTCAAATGACTGTTCTATTTAAAATGCGATTTGATAGTTCAGAAACTTGGAAATTATTTTAAAAATTGGGAAAGACAATTGACAAAAGGAGAAAATCAAAAAGGAAAAGACTGTATTGTTGATTTTATCAACTTTTCTTGATTTTGGGAACACTCTCTTAGCTACAACAAGGTTGCAACTAAGGATCCTAGATTTATTTGACGTTTAACTTGTTTGAAACGGAAGTAGAGTCATTTCTGTTGATAACTTCATATTTTACGTTGACTTGACTTGGTTTCATACAAAACCAGGTGATTACTTATCCGCTTATTGATCAACTTAATTACAAAGATAAATTTTCTATTTAAAAAGACATACTGCTGAAAAAAATTGTGAAAATTATCACAGACTTTAGTGTGTACATTATTCACATATTCATACGAAAACTTCGTCAATTTTCACAAAAAAAGTCGATTTGTATCGCAAATAATACCGTACCTCCACTACTGCATAGGTTATTGAATTTTACACTTGCAAGTATCTTGATAAACTGCAGATACTTTTTTTTTGTATCTGTACCTGAATATAGATATTTTCCGGAAAAAGTATCTGTATCTGCATCTAGATACATATTTGTGAAAGTATCTGCATCTGTATCTGTGTAGATACTATTAGAAATGTATCTTTAACAACACTGCTTACTACAAACATTTGAAATGTACTTTCCTCATTTCGTCCTCTAACTTTATTCATATTTAATAATCCCTTTAGATTTCATTCAATAAGAAATTTCTTAGGATGGATGTATTCTGCGCAAACTGAGATGATAACGCTTATAACCGAGTGCACCGCGGCAAGCTTTCGTCAACATCACGCCCAGAACGGTAAAGTTCGCCCCAAGGCTGGAAAGCTCCTGAAATGCTCCGATGTCCACAGTCTAAACATACTCTGGCGCTCTTGAACTCGGCTGGTGTCTGGCGTTAATATACAGGGTCTCCCAAGTTGAGTGGCCTATTAAAATTTCACAGGGAAAGGAACATGTAAACATTCTGAAAATTAACGCATTCCCGTAGGAGGAAGTGATCTTTCAGAATAAAATATTTTCATTTCTATAACACTTCCGGTTATACCGGATTTCGTCATTAACTTTCTTATTTTTAATGGAATACTATACTTTTCATTGCAAATTCTGATTCTACACGTTATTCCAAGCAAAAGTTGTTAAGGCTTCCCGATACTTAAATGTAACGGTTTTTGAGATATCTTCGAATTTTTGAAAAAAAAAAATATTTCGGTGGTTTTTCATTTAAGAAAATGTATTTAAACGACACTTTCAAATTTCAGGATTCAAGCTGCCTGTCGTTTGAGAGAATAATGTTCAGTCTTTCAAATCATATCCTAGTTATAATTGAAAAATTCACAGGGTGGTCAAAATATGGTGGTGTCGAACCTTGCTCTGTTCAACTGCCCAAAACTCAGTTTTCGTAAACGGAAGACCCTGTATGTTTTTGCGTCATGAGATGCAGAATCAAATTCTACAACGATTAGTAGAGCATTCCCTATACTAATTTCCATTAGTTTTCTTGCTATCAATGATCGTTTCTTATAATGGAATATTTTGGTAATATTAAGGTAATTTTTCGCAGTAAGTGTCGACAAAACAAAAATATTTATTGAGTTACAAGCTACATTCACAGATACGTATAAATAAAAAACAAAGAAATTAATAAAATTAACAAAACAAATAAAAAGGGACCGTAATGTTTAATCTTCAAGAACTACGACACGATGGTATTTTTTGTGCTGTGCAAAATTTCTACAAAGTGAGAGAGATAGGTTACCACTGTAAATATTGATTAGTTGATTTGACTCTTGTCTCAGTTATTTGCAGATTTTATACAGTATTTACGACCGTATCATAGGGACTCGAGAATAATAAATAAAACTGTTTAATTATTTTTACCATTTGCTTTTTTTAAACAAAAATGTTAGCCTGGCAAAGAGAATTGTTTTTTAAAATAGGTCTACTTATTTTTTTAAGACCCTTGCTTATGAAAATAGTAAGTATTACGATTGGTATTTACCTATGGCTTTATTCCGAGATGTATGGCGAAATAATGCTGTGGTTAGCAGTTATTTATTTCTTAAAAAAATAGGAATTCGATATTTTCCTCTTTTTTCCAAAGCTAGATACGAATAACTGTATAAATGCCATTAATTAACACAATAAAATAAACGACTCTTGATAACAAGAAAACTAATGGAAATAGGTATTGGGAATGCTACTACTAATCGATGCAGAATTTGATTCTGCATCTCATGATGCAAAAATATACAGGGTGTTCCGTTTACGAAAACTGAGTTTTGGGCAGTTGAACAAAGCATGGTTCGACACCACCATATTTTGACCACCCTGTGAATTTTTCAATTATAACTAAGATATGATTTGAAAGGCTGAACATTATTCTCTCAAACGACAGGCAGCTTGAATCTTGAAATTTGAAAGTGTCGTAAATACATTTTCTTAAATGTAAGGCCACCGAATTTTTTTTTTTCTCGGAAATTCGAAGATATCTCAAAAACCGTTACATTTAAGTATCGGGAAGTCTTAACAACTTTTGCTTGGAATAACGTGTAGAATCAGAATTTGCAATAAAAAATATAGCATTCTATGTAAAATAAGAAAATTAATGGCGACTTCCGGTATAACCGGTAGTGATATAGAAGTGAAAATATTTTATTCTGAAAGATCACTTCCTCCTGAGGCAGTGCGTTAATTTTCAGAATATTTGTATGCTCGTTTCCCCAAGAACTTTTAACAGGCCATTCAACTTGGGAGACCCTGTATAACAGTTTCAGTCTACAAAGTCTGTTAATTTCCTTCATTTTTTTAATTACACTCACACATATTATTGTTTTCTTTTTTTAAATCACTTGAACGTCAAATTAACTATTGAGGAAAAACAGACAAGGATAGAAATACGTAAATAAGTACTTGGCACTCCGGCACGTACTATAGCTAACTTCAATTGAGTGAGTGAGGGAAATTAATTCATTAAAGTTCAGTATCTTTTTCAGGTATGAAGAAGTAGGTTCCACTTTTCCCAATCGAATATCATTTAAATGCCCCCGCTCCCCCTCCCCACACAAAACAAAATTTATTTCGCTGACATCCCAGCCAATAATTTTCTTTTCCATAAAAATCGATCTGTTAATAATTATGATCGATAAATTTTTTTATGTCTTCTGAAAAATTGACGTACGAGGTTTTGTATTTGATAAATAAAATACCAACATAAATACACACAGAAGTATTTGCAGTTCATAAAACCATGCCAACCAAATAAACCTAAACAAAAAAAAAAAAACAAATAACTCCAAAAGCCCTACGTAATAAAATATAATACTTAACATAATAAAGTAATGCAAATTCTAGCAGAAATAATTTATTGTTATACAAAAATGTAATACCTAATCAAAACCTTACAACTTAAAACGGCATTTTATTTTCCTTTGCTTTGGCCTTTAATTTGCAGTCCATCCCAAAGTAGAAACAAGTTTTGGTTTGATTCGTCAAAAAATATAACGATTTTCGTTATTTAACGTTTATTTCGTTAGGAGTTATAGAATAGAGGGGTTTTATTTCGTTAGGAGTTATAGAACAGAGGGGTTTAAGTCTTCTCAGAACAAATTCAAGTCAAAATCAATGCCAACATTGATTACTGCGTTGGTTGTTGGCTGTTGAACAAACAAAGAATGTCTTTTCTTAACGTGGTTTTAAGATAATGGACGTAATTTGGGTTTCATTGGATACAATTGTTCCCAGCCCAACCCAATCCATCCACAAAAAGAAGGTTTAAGGAATACATGGCCTGTCACCATGGCTAAATAATTGGACTGCCACAGTAATTAAATTCCAATAAAATTAAACTAATTTTTTACTAATATGTCAGTTTGCAAATTAACAGTTTAATTAATAATTAACATCATCAGATGGAGGAGGAAGCATTTGGTCCCACCACGACTATATTTTTCAAAGTCTAGGGAGAGAAGAGGGCTAAAATCCCCTCATGAGTGGCCTTGATTTCCAGTATTCCAAAAGGGTGAAAAGGAAAAATGTATATACTGGGTGCTTTTGAAATTGGGGCTGAAAGCAAATTATGTGAAGGATATGTGGAATTACAAGCAGATTATATAAAAATGCATTTTTTTTTTATATAATTTGGAGGAGATCACATTTTTATGTGACTGTAAACAGTGGCGGCTCGTTGGAGTGGGCAAGGTAGGCAGTGTCTGGTCCATCCTGTCCTGCTAGCTGTACGTTCCGGCGGTTCCATGTCGAGACATCCCCAAAAAACAAATTTATTTGGAGAATGCACCCCCAGGATCTTCTTCTTGAACTTGAGCTAAGGGATTGGCATTTTACTGGGAATTCTATCGACCTCTTCTTCTTACACACACACACACACACACACACACACACAGAGTTCATCGCCTTTCTAATTAGAGACCTACATCAAAGTAGGCAATTACTCAACAGAAAAACGTGTCACATCACATCGGCGTAACCGCAATTGTGTAACAAACGGTCGAGGAGTTCGACGGTGTCCACCACAGGCAGGGGGCGCCATTTGTCTTACGAAATCGCCCATCACCATTACAGATCACGTACGCAAATGTCGCGTTGTGAATTTCAAGCCGGCGTTATTATAACAAAACGCTTTAAAAAGTCATCGGGTCCCCGATATGACCGTGATATAAACATCTAATTAATGCTGAGCGGCGACTGAATACGGAATCGAACGTGCTTTCTCTGTTCGAACATGTCCATCCGTTCGTCAACCGGGGGAAGTCCTCGGGAGACCCACATACATATTTTACGCAAAATAAAGTTGCTTGCTTAACTGCACCGGAGTGCACCGTATCGTTACTTTTTATTTTTTATTTTTTTAATTTATTCGCGCGAGTCTTCTAGGTGAATACAAATGCTGACACGATTTTATTTCAGCTCGTCGAATTTAAGAAACTCCGAACGCGTAGAAGATAATTAGTTTTTTTTTCTTATACATTGTTGAAGTTTGTCGCGCAGGAAAATATAAAAGAGCCACCCTATACTATACCGGGTGTCTCGGGATCGGCGGCGACCGGCGGTATATAACAAACCGTAATACCTACAGCTTCGAGAGAAAAAAACATAGTCTGTGACCAAGAGAAATTCAAAGAAAATATTTTTAAGTGTCTGGGTTGACCGCAAGGGGGCGCAATCAATAGGGCTATCAATAAAAATCAATTTTACTAGCAAAAATCTCAGAATTAGCTGCAGCTCTGATGGCATCATTAGAAAGCTTAATTAATTCTGCACAACTTTCATTTTAGACTTATTATCCTATCACCGTTAATAAGGGTGGAGGAAACAGTTGAATTATTTACTTAAAAAAATACCGTAACTTCGGTACACTTTATCAGAAATTAACGAACTTCGGCTCACTTGAAAGGGGATTTTATGCTGATTTAAAGTTTCGTTTCTGTTCAACGACTACGGCTAATTTGTTATTATATTATTATATACATTTTTCCTTCAGTTTTTTCGAGTTCCGAGCGAGCCCCCAAAGACGTGCAACCCAAACAGCACGAAGCGCTTTCTTCTCATCTGCCTAAAGAGGCCTCTGTTCATCCCCCCTCCCCCTCGCTCCAGAATGCGCAAGCGCTTGTTCTTAATGCTAGAAAAAAAAAAAAGAAACAAAATCACAAAAGGAACTGAAATTTCTGAAAACTTAAAAAGTAAAGTGTAATTCGTTTTTTTTTTTAAACCAAACCGCAAGAGCTAACATAATTTATTTTATTTTTTTACCTAATAAAACTTTTAAGTACATTAATTTTTTTTTTTGATAAAAAGATTAAATTAAATTATTTTTTTTAAATAAAAAATTTAACACTTGAAAATTACAAAAATTATGCTTTTCTACTTCTAATTGGCCCGGTTAAATTAAATCGACGGCTTCATTAAGACAGTGTACAGTCTTGTGGATAGTTTTTTTGAATAATTTTTATCAGAATGTTTCCCATTAAATTTTTTTTTTTTGTCGAAAAGTGACAAAACGTGTCCAGTGGCCAAGAGGCTAATTGCCGCCCCTTGGACACTTGGTTACGGGGGCACTGTTCATAATGGAATGCAAAGCTAATTCAAAAGAAATCAGCCGATAATAATAATAATAATAAATATAATTATATTTATTCATCAATCTGAATTACATGAAACGTCAAAAAAAAACTGCTAAATATTTAGAAATAGAAAAAAGTAAAAGGACTAAAAAAAGAATAAATAAAATAAAAGTGAATATCGAAAGAAACTAGAAAATATTAATTACAATGTTTTAACGAGACTTTTAAATTGTTATACTTATATGTACAATGTAGAGCTCTCTTAAATTATTATTATTATTAACTAATTAAACCAAAATCAACTAAAAAGTGACTTCTTGGAGTGTATAAAAATTTTTAGTTATTAATTTTTTTTAATTTTAAAACTTAATGCATAGTTTCCTTCTCTATACAGAAATAATATATTTTTTTTAATAACTAAAACTGTACTGCCCTCTATTGTCCGAAGAACAGACTAAATTAAAAGACTAACGGCCATTTTCATAATCAGACTTTAAGGAAACTTTAATTTAAAGTGACTTTAAATTAAAGCTTTTTTAGAGTCCGATTATGAAAACGGCCGTAAGGGCCGATTTCAAAATAGGACTTTAAATTTAAAGTTACTTTAACATAAAAAAATACATTTGTTTCCCAATTCTTAAAGTGACTTTAAATTAAAGCTTCATTAAAGTCTGTTTATGAAAACGGCCGTAAGGCTCGGTTTCTGGAAGCGATTAATGGGTCAATTAGTTTAACTAACTGTTAGAATGTGACACATGTTACGAGGCAGAGCAAGGCACGTCACAGTCTAATCATTAGTTAAACTAATCGGCCAATTAATCACTTCCAGAAACCAGACCTAAATTAAACTAACCCAAATATTTTGTTTTTTTTTTTTTAAATCAGGCACTTTCTGTCGAACAAAAGCTAAATTTATAATATTACTTTTACGTAAACGACTTGATTCTCTCTTTCTCTCTCGTACTTTATTACAAGCAACTAAACCCGTAACCGTGATGCCCTCTATTATCCGATAGTTAAACGTTAAACTAGAGTGAACATAATTTATAATAACTAACAATTTTTAATATTGTTCCGATTTATTTATTTATTTATTTAATTATTGAGCTGCACTCTGTTGAACAAAACCTGAAGTAATTCACAATGAATTTATTTCATTAATGAAACCGCTCTCCGCTCTCTTCGACAATTAAACTAAATTTAAAGTGAACCTAATTTACTGCACTCAAAACTCATTAATTCAGATTTTCTTCTCAAAGATTAAGGCGCCCTCTGCTGAATAAATGTTAAAGTAATTTATAATTAACATACTGACAACATTTATCTCTTTAAAACCGCAATTCGAATGCATTCTATTGTCTAAATTAAAGTGACGTTTTGATTTTTATTGTTTCTCTCGTTTTGTTTCATTTTCTAAATTCCTCTGCCCTTTTTTAATTTGGTCTGCTTGAAACAGCTGTAATTTTAAGGGCGCCCTCTGTTGTGCGATAATCGAACTAATTTTAAGGGAACCTAATTTAAAGCACTTAAAACCTCCATTTTTATTGTTTCTTTGATAACGCTACGGTTTTAGGTTGAGGCGCCCTCAGATGAATAAAAATTAAGGTATTTGTAATTAAATTACAATGTTACAATGTAATGCTTTTCAGTTAAACGTATGGTATGTGTGTATTTGAAACGAACAGAAATTAAAAAGAATGTCAATTTTATCTGGGCTTGTTTCCTTTGAGGAAGTGTTTTAGTTACATTTTTTTTTGTTAATTTGGCAAGACTGTGAAACAAGGAAATAAAAATCGTTGAGAATTTAAACACCATATTTAATTTTTTTTTTTTAATCAGAATAAACCTAAACCAACTGAACTGAACGTAAGTGAAGCCTACCCAAGAATAGAATTTTACAATAGATAAAAAAAAAACGTAAACAAAAATTAAAATTAGAAAATTAAACACAGTATCTTTAAAAATTAAAAAAATATTTCAACGTCAACCGAACTAAACTGAAATTAAGCGAACCTAACCCAACTAAACCCAGAGCTAAGCGTGTGAAACATTGAAAACGTTTCAAGGTCAAACCAAATCAACTAAACTTAACCTAAGTGAGTCCAACCCAGAAAAGCAATTTTACAAAAGACAAAAGAGTAAGAAATTATCAAAAATCGAAACAAAAATATTAAAAAAATTAAAGGAACACGAAAAAACTGTAAAATATTGAAAAACTAAGTGTTGAAATTTTGAAAAAATCCAAAAAATTAAACGTAAGAACCGTTTGGGGGATAACCAAACCCAGCCGGAGCAGATTTTTATAAAAGCAACTTAAAATGTAAGAAATTATCAAAAATCGAAACAAAAATAAGTTTCCTGGACTTTTGTTGTGGTTTATTTTAATGAATATCAATTTTTAAATTTTTTTTCCACTTTTAATTTTTTAATATTGTTTTAAATTTTTAACTTCGATCGAATGGAATTGGGTTGAGTGCACTTAGATTGAGTTGACTTTGACAATTTTTCGTCATTTAATTTTTTCGTTTATTTATTTCTAATGGCTTTTGGTTTTCAATTATTTTCTCTTGTTTGGCTTGAATAGAATCGAGTTTTATTGTTGATTCGAACTTGGTTGACCTTGACATTGGTCGAACTTCGCCTTAATCGCTTATTCTTTTTACAATTTTTATTTTTAATCTTCTTCTGCAATTGAATGCAGTTGAGTTGCGTTGATCTTGAAATTGTCGAGCTTGTCTTTAACATTTTTTTTTTACTTAATTTTTTTAATGTGTTTCTTTTTTCTTAATTTTTTACTTCAAGGGTCGCGTCGAATGGATTTAGGTTGGATTCAACTGGATTGGGTGAATGTTGAAAATTTTTTTGTCTACTTTAATTTTTTATTTTTAATGTTTTGCTTGGGCCTTCCGCCGGCCCTGGATGCTGCTGGTGGTCTTGTTGCTGTTTTCGTTAATCGTTGATCACTTAAATCTCAACCGCCACCAGCAGCGGCCCTGTGAAAGTTAAGAACGAAACGTCGGCGGAAGAAATCCGAGACAAGCGGTTCCAACCGGAAGCCAATTTAAGTCCAGTTTTACAAATGCGGTTCAACTTTGAAACCCTTAGGCCCAGTTTTACAATGACGGTTTCACTTTGAGCCGAAGCTTAAATCCTTCACAACAATTGTTGAAATAATCGTTGCTAAGGGTTTAAGCCTCAGCTCAAAGTTGAGCCTCATTTGTAAAACTGGAGCTTAGCAACGATTATTTCAACAATTGTTGTGAGGATTTAAGCTTCTGCTCAAAGTTAAACTGGGCTTTAATCATGGACGAGGGCCGCGGCAGCCCTGAGACAGTTAAGAACGAAACGTCGGCAGTAAAAGAGCAGAAGAAATCCGAGACACGCGGTTCCAAGCGGAAGCCAATTTAATCATGGATGGCGACCGCGGAGGCCTTCAAGTTAAGAATAAACAGGAAACATGGTGTGGCTCTATTTATTACAGAATTCTTCAATGCATTTCTCTATTGAATAACTTGGTTATCCATTTTATGTCAAGCAGAGAGCCAGTGGCGGCTCGTGATGATTTACTATGGTTGGGCAACAACTGCGAGAGGGAAAGATGGGTGCACTTTCCCAATAAATTTGTTTTTTGGTGTTATCCCGATTTAGTACCGGAATGTGCAGTTTCAGTAGGACAGGGTGGGCACCGCCCACCTTGCCCACCCCAACGAGCCGCCACTGCAGAGAGCAACGATTCTTACTTAAAAACAGCCGACATACATATGTACGTTTTTCGATCCAACGCAAACTCCTAACGTGGGAGTTTTTGAACACATGGCACCTTCTTCTTCTTCTTCATGTTGGCAAAATGTTTCAGAAACGTAAACCAATGTTTGTTAATTTTGATTAAGGTTGATACAGGTGTATAGCCAAAAGAAAAATATAACAATTTTGAGTAATTACTACAGTGTCTTTAATTTTAGATTGTTTTTGGGCATGATGGTAAAGTAACTATTGAAATTAATTGTACAATAAATGATTTTTTTTTCTTTCTACAAAAAAACCTTGTCGAACATTTCAAATCAAATTCTGATTCCATGGAGAAATAAATTTCCATGAAAATACACGTCTCCCTCTTTTTTTAAATAAAAAATTTAACACAAAAATTATGTTTTTCTACTTTTAATTGTCCCAGTTAAATGTTCTATTTTAGTCGACGTTTTGCCGTGAGGTTGAGGGCTTCATCAAGATAGTATACAATCTTGTGGATGAGTGAGTTTTTTCGAATAATTTTTACCAGACTGTTTCCCATTAATTTTTTTTTTCGAAAAGTGACAAAACCAATGGCCAAGAGGCTAATTGCCGCCCCTTGCACTGATGGTTACGGGGGCCCTATTCATAATGCAATGCAAGGCTAATTAAAAAAAAAAAAAAACAGCCGGTATGTACAGTGTAGAGTTCTCTTAAATTATTATTAATTAATTAAACCAAAATCAACTAAAAAGTGACTTGTTGGAGTGTATAAAAATTTTTAGTTATTAATTTTTTTAATTTTAACATTTAATAGTTTCCTTCTTTATACAGAAATACTTGTTTCTTAAATAACTAAAACTTAATTGAAACCGCAACTGTGCTGCCCTCTGTTGTTTGAAAAATAGACTAAATTTTAAAACTAAATTAAAAGACCAAGGCTCGGTTTCTGAAAGCGATTAATGGGTCGATTAGTTTAACTAACTGTTAGAATGTGACACATCTTACGAGGCAGAGCAATGCACGTCACAGTCTAATCATTAGTTAAACTAATCGGTCGATTAATCACTTACAGGCCTAAATTCAACTAAACCAAATATTTTGTTTTGTTTTTGTTATTAATTCAGGCGCCTTCTGTTGAACAAAAGTTAAATTTATAATATTCCTTTTACTTAAACGACTTTTCTCTCTCTTTCTCCTCTCTCGTACTTTATTACAAACACAAACAACTAAACTCGCAACCGCGATGCCCTCTATTATCCGATAGTTAAACTTATTTTTGATTGTTTTTGGGCATGATGGTAAAGTAACTATTGAAATCCATTGTACAATAAATGATTTTTTTTTCTTTCTACAAAAAACCTTGAACATTTCAAATCAAATTCTGATTCCATGGAGAAATAAATTTCCATGAAAATACACGTCTCCCTCTTTCTGTTCGTTTATTCAGTCGACGTAACGCGTGGGGACGGAAGGGAGCACTAGTTAGTGACGGTGAGTATCACAATAATTCCCTTGATAAGCGTTTGGCTAAATTCCTATCTGTCACCATGGATACGAAAGCAATCTGCCAGCTTAATAATGCGATAATTAAGTCTGCCCCCCCACACCGGAGAGCGTTCTCCCCAAGGCTGCGCCGCCGGTCCCTTTATTATACATCCTGTTTCGCAAAATTCTGCTCCATTGTAGTGTTTTGATTAAATATGCATTTACTTTAAATTAAATTCAGACTGCCGGCGCCCCCCCACACGCCGTCCCCGCCCCCTCCCGGCTTTTGTACCGCCGGATTCCTTATTATTATCGGTAATTTGTTAATTTTGTTGCGGGGGTGGTGGTTACGTTTGTGAAGAAGGGCGCTTCGTTAATTACGGGACGTTTTATGGAACTAAGGCGCGATTACATTTTGTCAATGCCAACTCATCGGTTTGCGCTCGCTCGATGGCTTCATTGAGAAATTTAATTAAATTGTTAATTAGTAGTAAATTACTGGTCCTTTACAGCAATGTCGAGAGGACTAAGAAGAATTACATCATCTTTTGAAATTCGACAACTGCGCAGCTGATAAAAAAAAAAACAAAAAAAAACTGAAGTCAGTGTTGGCAAAAGTCAAAAGAAAACATGTCGCTTGACCATGGGCGTAGCCAAGGTGGGGCAAAAGGGGCAGTTGCACACCCCTAGCGAGAAAGAAACAATTTCGATTGTTCAATCCAAACGTAAATACTTTTTTTTAATTTAAATAAGAAGAAAGTAGGGTTATTGACTAGAAGACAAAAGAAAAGCTGAAACAGAAGCAATCGAAAAAAGATTAGAAAAATGAGGTCATGGTGGAAAAGAGGCGCAAAAACTCCAGGAGGTAAAGAAAATAGAAAAGACGAGAAAAAGCAAAACAAGACAAAAAGAATTCAAAAGAAAAAAAAAACAACAACGTACGGATGCAATTGTTTTAAAAACGCAGAAGAGGAATAGATCAAGTTGGGAAAACAATGAGCAAAAGAAAATGTGCGAATGTCTAAAAGCAAAGACAACAGAAAAGTCAGTAATACTTATAGTCTTCCATGCTAATTTTTAAGATACCACTTGAAAATGCCTTTTTGTTAAGGCGAAACCGGTTGTGTGTGAAAAAATAAAATAAAAATTAAATTGCCAGAGGAACTTTCTTTAATATTAATACAATTGAAAAGTTCTTATAATAGTTCCGAAAATAATTAATTCTTAAAGGTGGAAGAGAGGTCTAAACAAGATACAAAAAAAAAATGATGTCACAGTGGCATTTTCTTCAAGAAACGAAATTTTACAAATTCTTCTTCTTCTTCTTTTTCTGTAATCAAATTGGCTCTCTTTCTTAGAGTTAAACAAGTTATTAGATTAGTTGGGCACCTTTTTAATTAATTTTTTCAACATTTTTTGTTTCTTTGCTTAAAATTTTTAATATTTATCTTTTGTTTCGATTTTTAATAATTTTTTACATTTTAGTTTTTTTTTTTCTATAAAAATCTGCTTCGGCTGTGTTGGCTTTTTAGGATTTTTTCAAAATTTTAACACTCATTTTTTCAATCTCTTACAGTTTCTTCGTGAATCCTTGAAATTTTTTATATTTTTGTTTCGATTTTTGATAATTTCTTACATTTTAGTTGCTTTTATAAAAATCTATTTCGGCTGGGTTGGATTGTCCCCCAAACGATTTTTGCATTTAATTTTTTGGATTTTTTTTCAAAATTCTAACACTTAATTTTTCAATATTTTATAATTTTTTCGTGTTTCCTTACAATATTTTATATTTTTGTTTCGATTTTTGATAATTTCTTACATTTTTATCTTTTGTAAAATTACTTTCCTGGGTTGGCCTCGCTTAGGTTAAGTTTAGTTGATTTTATTTGACCTTGGAACGCTTTTTTAATGTTTAAAACAAGTTGAGTTCATTTTTTAGGTTTAGTGCAATAAGGTTGGGTTCGCTTAATTTCGGTTTAGTTCGGTTGACCTTGAAAATTAAATTAAATTAAATTGCCAGAGGAACTTTCTTTAATATTAATACAATTGAAAAGTTCTCATAATAGTTCTGAAAACAATTAATTCGTAAAGGTGGAAGAGAGGTCTAAACAAGATACAAAAAAAATGATGTCACAGTGGCATTTTCTTCAAGAAACGAAATTTTTCAAATTCTTCTTCTTCTTCTTCTTCTTCTGTATTCAAATTGGCTTCTTTCTTAAAGTTAAACAAGTTATTATATTAGTTGGGCACCTTTTTAATTAATTTTTCCAACATTTTTTGTTTCTTTGCTTAAAATTTTTAATACTTATCTTTTGTTTCGATTTTTAATAATTTCTTACATTTTAGTTCTTTTTTTCTATAAAAATCTGCTTCGGCTGTGTTGGCTTTTTAGGATTTTTTCAAAATTTTAACACTCATTTTTTCAATCTTTTACAGTTTCTTCGTGAATCCTTGAATTTTTTTATATTTTTGTTTCGATTTTTGATAATTTCTTACATTTTAGTTGCTTTTATAAAAATCTGCTTCGGCTGGGTTGGATTGTCCCCCAAACGCTGTTTGCATTTAATTTTTTGGATTTTTTTTCAAAATTCTAACACTTAATTTTTCAATATTTTACAATTTTTTCGTGTTTCCTTAAAATATTTCATATTTTTGATTCGATTTTTGATAATTTCTTACTTTTTTATCTTTTGTAAAATTACTTTCCTGGGTTGGCCTCGCTTAGGTTAAGTTTAGTTGATTTTATTTGACCTTGAAACGTTTTTTTAATGTTTAAAACAAGTTGAGTTCTTTTCTTAGGTTTAGTGCAATAAGGTTGGGTTCGCTTAATTTCGGTTTAGTTCGGTTGACCTTGAAAATTAAATTAAATTAAATTGCCAGAGGAACTTTCTTTAATATTAATAAAATTGAAAAGTTCTTGTAATAGTTCTGAAAACAATTAATTCTTAAATGTGGAAGAGAGGTCTAAACAAGATACAAAAAAAATGATGTCACAGTGGCATTTTCTTCAAGAAACGAAATTTTTCAAATTCTTCTTCTTCTTCTGTATTCAAATTGGCTCTCTTTCTTAAAGTTAAACAAGTTATTATATTAGTTGGGCACCTTTTTAATTAATTTTTTCAACATTTTTTGTTTCTTTGCTTAAAATTTTTAATATTTATCTTTTGTTTCGATTTTTAATAATTTCTTACATTTTAGTTTTTTTTTTTCTATAAAAATCTGCTTCGGCTGGGTTGGTTTTTTAGGATTTTTTCAAAACTGTAACACTTATTTTTTTATTATCTTTTACAGTTTCTTCGTGAATCCTTGAAATTTTTTATATTTTTGTTTCGATTTTTGATAATTTCTTACATTTTAGTTGCTTTTATAAAAATCTGCTTCGGCTGGGTTGGATTGTCCCCCAAACGCTTTTTGCATTTAATTTTTTGGATTTTTGCAAAATTCTAACACTTAACTTTTCAATGTTTTTCGTGTTTCCTTAAAATATTTCATATTTTTGATTCGATTTTTGATAATTTCTTACTTTTTCATCTTTTGTAAAATTACTTTCCTGGGTTGGCCTCGCTTAGGTTAAGTTTAGTTGATTTTATTTGACCTTGAAACGCTTTTTTAATGTTTAAAACAAGTTGAGTTCATTTTTTTAGGTTTAGTGCAATAAGGTTGGGTTCGCTTAATTTCGGTTTAGTTCGGTTGACCTTGAAAATTAAATTAAATTAAATTGCCAGAGGAACTTTCTTTAATATTAATACAACTGAAAAGTTGTTATAATAGTTCCGAAAACAATTAATTCTTAAAGGTGGAAGAGAGGTCTAAACAAGATACAAAAAAAATGTCACAGTGGCATTTTTTTCAAGAAACGAAATTTTTCAAATTCTTCTTCTTCTTCTTCTTCTTCTTCTTCTGTATTCAAATTGGCTCTCTTTCTTAAAGTTAAACAAGTTATTATATTAGTTGGGCACCTTTTTAATTAATTTTTCCAACATTTTTTGTTCCTAATTTTTTTTCTTTGCTTAAAATTTTTAATACTTATCTTTTGTTTCGATTTTTAATAATTTCTTACATTTTAGTTTTTTTTTTCTATAAAAATCTGCTTCGGTTGTGTTGGCTGTTTAGGATTTTTTCAAAATTTTAACACTCATTTTTTCAATCTTTTACAGTTTCTTCGTGAATCCTTGAACTTTTTTATATTTTTGTTTCGATTTTTGATAATTTCTGACATTTTAGTTGCTTTTATAAAAATCTGCTTCGGTGGGTTGGATTGTCCCCCAAACGCTGTTTGCATTTAATTTTTTGGATTTTTTTCAAAATTCTAACACTTAATTTTTCAATATTTTACAATTTTTTCGTGTTTCCTTAAAATATTTCATATTTTTGATTCGATTTTTGATAATTTCTTACTTTTTTATCTTTTGTAAAATTACTTTCCTGTGTTGGCCTCGCTCAGGTTAAGTTTAGTTGATTTTATTTGACCTTGAAACGTTTCTTTAATGTTTAAAACAAGTTGAGTTCATTTTCTAGGTTTAGTGAAATAAGGTTGGGTTCGCTTAATTTCGGTTTAGTTCGGTTGACCTCGAAATATTTTTTTATTTTTAAAGATATTGTGCTTAATTTTCTGATTTCAATTTTAAATTTTAAACACTTTTAAATTTCGGAGATTTCTTGTTTCAATCTCCTGCAGTTTAACCTATTGTAAAATTCTATTATTGGGTAGGTAGGCTTCACTTAGGTTCGGTTCAGGTCAGTTAGTTTGGGTTGACTCTGATTAAAAAAAAAAAAAAAATTGAAATATGGTGTTTAAATTCTTTAAACGATTTTCACTTTCTTCATTTTTGAAATATATAATTTTTAGCATTTTTTCTTTTGAATTCTCTTAAAACTTTTATAATTTTGAACAGTTTTTTATTTCGATATTTATTTTGTCCTCCCCTAAACAAGATCCTGGCTACGCCCATGTACTTGACTTAAAGAAAACATTAAAAAAGCAGACAATAGGGCTGTGTTCATTTCATGCTAAAAAACCTCAATAAGAAATCTCAGGTTGAAAAGACGAAGCGCAAAATCAACACAGTCTAAATCACTTAAAAACGGAGAAAAACGGAACTATACAGGGCGATCAAAAGTGATTGGATGCGAGTGAAGTTGCAAAATGGGACTTCACATCAATCATTCTTGTTCACACTGTACAATTTGCAATGATAATAATACAACTCGATATGGCTTATCCATCCGAAGTGAACATCGCTCAAGGTCATTTCTTCAACGACCATCTTTAGTCAAACGACGTTATTGTCGACTCTTCTTCAGATACAAAAACTAAATGAGTTTAGAATTTTTTAAAATAAAATTCAACGAAGGAGAAGCTTCGAGTCACTGAAAAAAAATTGTAGGTTAAGTTTATTATACAAGCATCACATTAAATTAGGTTGACTAGTTGACAAGATTTGGAAGAAATTTCATTCTTTTGTTAAACGATCAAACTCAATTTTCTGATCTTATTTTCTTCGAACTCAGTAATTGGGAGAAATTTTAATAATTTTGTGGGCCCTTGCCTTTATCCATTTTCTCTTTTTATATTTCATTTTTTTAAACTGTTTAAGTTGTTTGTGTACGTCACTGTACCTTTATAGCTTGTTCCATTTGTGATATATTAATAATTTGGTTTCAACTAATTTTTGGTAATATTTATGTCATCAGCTTATTCTGTTCTTGTATAAAACTTTTCAAAATTTCTTGCTATTTTAGAAGTTACACTTTTTGGAAACTTTTTATTGTTCATCTAACTTAGGTTGGCATTACAGGCCTTACTTTATGTTGTCATTCTGTGTTTTCTGCACGGCTCAGTTTGGAAATGGCGGCGTTTACGGATTCGATTTGAGTAAGTTTGATATTAGTTTTTCTATTCTGTAATGTTAATTTCATATTATTTTAGTATCGTATAGTTTTGAAAATGGATTTTTTTCCGAAACATGTCAAGTAGTCAACCTAATTTAATGTGTTGCTACAATAAATACATGGATTTAGAAACTTAACCTACAAAAAAAAAAAAAAATTATAGTGACTCGAGGCTTCTCCTGCGTTGAATTTTATTCAAAAGCTTTTAAATACATATTCACTAATCTCATGGATAATCCTTTGATTTTAAAAGGGCTTACTTCTGATACGAAAACCAAAAGGGGTTTACTTCTTCAGGACGAGAAACAACTTCCAAAGTAGGAGGTTGACCTTGAACGATGGTTATTTTGGACGAGCCTGTCGAAGTATACATATACAGATATGAAACAAAATAAAAATCGCCCGTGTGAAGAGTATACAGAAGTACTTACCGATCATTAAAAGAGATACTGTGAGGTGATCCCTTCCTGAAGATCTCATCGCCCCCAGGACGGTCCCCACAAGAACACAGCACACGGCGACGACCGCAATTAAAGCTATGAACCATCGCAGGGATCCCGGTTTCCACGCCAACAAGCCGCAACAGCTTTTCGGGGGTTCCTCGGAATATCTCGTCCTGCAAAGCAAGAGGCATATTAATGAATTTCTGAACGTCAAATATTATGAGTATATATAGGATAAATATATTTTGCGCGGTTCAAATTTTAATGAAGCGGGCAATATAAGATATTAGACTGTCGCGAGGGCTGCGGAGACAATTCACGCCGCTACAGCAATGGTGTTAGTCAGTATAACAAAAAAACAGAGCAATATTGCCGCAATAAAAAATTACAGTTGTGTAATCAACTCTTCTTGTTTAAATGTGTAAAGATTTTCAGAGTAATTAGTTGACCAGTTGTACCTCGACCGGCGGACTTTATTGCGACATTGCGTCATATAGTAAGAACACCGTAAATTATTTTCACCGTCCCATTACACAATTTGCCTGTTCGCTACATTTTTACGGCGCTACTGAAACGATGGCGTGTACTTACTGAAATCCTATGCTTAATTATGAGATTTAAAGAAAAAATACCATAAATGGAATGAGAGCGATTGCGAGAAAGTTTTCCTTCCCGTTTCACTTCGCCAAGATTCCCTTTGATATAAATAGTCTCAAACCGAATCGTTTTTTTTTTTAATTACAAGTACCTAAAGTGTTCTCATTAATTAGATATTAATGATCAAAAGCAAAAGTATTTTCAATACAGACTAACAACAGAATTTTATAAAAGGAATGAAAGCAGAATTATTATAAAGCGATGTTAAGTATGAAAAAAAGTAACAACGAATCCGTTGCTTAAACACAACAACTAAAGAAAGATAAAAAGATAAAAAGCACGCTATGCATTCCGTGGGTGTTGTTACCTAGTCTTAAGGCTGTTTAGAAAGTTACATTAACGCTTTGCGTCGTTTTTATAAATTTCTTCGAATTTGCACGCCTTTGTTCTATGAAGAGAATAATAAAACCATGTAATAATATAATAACATTTCTCCTTTTCTTTTTTTAAATTTATAATACGGAGACTTAAGAAGATTTCAGGCGTTGCTATGGTTACGAGAGCCAATGAATACCTGTGTGGTTCCGCGGTACGACGACCAATGAATAGTACGCACTGTAAACGTGGCATTTAGTTGTTCTTATTTTTTTCGAAGTTTAAAAAGAGATAAGTGAAATGCGGAATATTTATGTTATTAAAAAGTAACGGCTGAAACGTCAGTTTAAGAAAAAAATTTAAAAAGGTAAGGTTTTACAATAACACAACTAATGAATAGGATAGTTTCTAATTTTCTAGGATAGCCTCCAACGTTCTAGGATAACTTGTTTCTCTGTCCATCGACATAGAGGCTTATCTCTTTCGTGGTCATGCAAAGCAATCACCTCTTTCAAAAACTCCCCTACGACAGAAACGTCGCGTTTTTCTTTTTTTTCTTTTCATTAAAAATGTAACAGAAAGAAACAAAGGAAATTCTTCCTGCAAAGAGACGTACATATATTAAAAACATACAGAGGGCGATAAACAAACAAGGTTGGTAGAACTGATATTGCATCCATCTAATTGCAATCCAGTTTGGTTGTACCAACCTTGAAGCAAAGAACGATTCAAATCGAAATCTGTTCAAAATTTATTACGAAAAAGAATAATTGTTTCAGAAATGTAAACAAAAGACAATCGACTAATACCAAATAAATTAAAAAAAAAGAACCTTGATTGTGAAAAGCAAAACATTGAAACAAAAGATGTACGAATTTAACGCGGAGATATACAAGAATAAAAAAATAATGAAGAAAAACAAAAAAGAAATCGAAAATGGAAACTAGATCACAATGTAACAAAAGACGACCGATTTTAATAAGAAATAGAATAATAATAAAAAAAAAAACGCTCACGATATGAAGTAAATGTAAATTAACTTTTTCTTTGCAAAAGCAATAAAATAAAAGATGATCGGATTTAATAAGAAGGAACAATAAAAAAAAAAACAAAAAGCGATCGGTAGAACTGATATATATACATATAAATAATATATAATTGTAAACAGAAACAAAAGAAATTACAAGCAAAGATATACGAAGAATAAGATCGCCGATGTGGGATATTAAAAATCAGAACAAATAAAAAGAAACCTGCAAAAAATCATCGGAGACAAAAGAGAAATGAAACGAACAGCAACAGAATAGAAGGGCATGAAGCGAGCAAAGAAAAAAAAACAAAAGAAGTCCGACAAAACCAAGCTTAACGAAAAGCAACAATTTTCCGAGCGGATCAAAAAATACACGGAAAATAAAAGCAGACTGTAATAAAAGTCAATAATGCGATAAAATAAACAAAAAAAAAAGATTGAACGGCGAAATACAGCGCGTAAAACAAAAGAAGATCACAATTGAGATGGACACGTAACAAATGAGAAACGGCGAACTACAAAAAAGCGTCAATGCAATGCGAAAAAAAAAACGATTCAATAAGGAAAGGAAAAGAGGAATGCGCAAAGAAAACGTAAGCTTAGGGAACAGAAAAACAAAAGAAGATTGACGAGTAACAATAAGACGAACAAAGAAATTTGAATGAATTCTCAGACAAAAAATAAAAAAAAAACTGGAAACAAAACAAAAGAGAAATACATAGTATCAAAGCGTAAAGAACAGAGAAAAACAAAAAAAGGATTGACGACTAAGATTAACCAAAAAAAAACAAATGAACCTCCCGACGAGAAAAACTACTGGAAAACAAAAGACAACTGTAAAAAAGCGACGATCAACAAATTGTAAGAAATCTGTTTGACAAAAATAACGTTAAACGCAAAAAACGAAAGCATGAAATGAATTAAAAAAAAAAAAAACAACACAGAAGTAGATACCACGATATTAAGATGGACAAAAAAGAAATGAAAATCGACGAAAGTTTTGGCAAATAGAAACTCGTAATAGAAACAAAAGAGAACTGCTAAAGGAAGTCAGTAACAACTCGATAAAAAAGAAAAGAAAAATGCGAAAAAAAAAGAAGAATAAGCAAAAGGACGCGTAGACAAAAGAAAAACGCGATTCTCCAGCAGAAAACTTTTCCAAGTCAAGAAAGTGGCGCGAAGCGAAAGGACAAAATAAAACAAACGAATCGTGAACAAAATCCAAAACATCAACAGAAACAAACTTACTCGCAGGAAACAAAAGAGAACTGCAAAATGGAGTCGATAAAATGCGAAAACCAACCCGATTTAAAAAGAAGAAAAATGATGCGAAAAACAGGAATAAAAAAAAAACAAAAGAAGAACGGATAGATAAAAAAATGCGATTCTCAAACTTACTCGCAGGAAACAAAAGAGAACTGCGAGATGGAGTCAATAAAATGCGAAAATCAACCCGATTTAAAAAGAAAAAAAAATGATGCGAAAAACAGGAATGAAAAAAAAAAACAAAAGAAGAACGGCTAGATAAAAAAATGCGATTCTCAAACTTACTCGCAGGAAACAAAAGAGAACTGCAAAATGGAGTCAATAAAATGCGAAAATCAACCCGATTTAAAAAGAATAAAAATGATGCGAAAAACAGGAATAAAAAAAAAACAAAAGAAGAACGGATAGATAAAAAAATGCGATTCTCCGGCAAAAAACTCTTTCGAGTCAAAAAACTGGCAGGAAATAAAAAGACAAAATAAAACAAACGAATCGTGAACAAAATCCAAAACATCAACAGAAACAAACTTACTCGCAGGAAACAAAAGAGAACTGCGAAATGGAGTCAATAAAATGCGAAAATCAACCCGATTTAAAAAGAAAAAAAAATGATGCGAAAAACAGGAATGAAAAAAAAAAACAAAAGAAGAACGGATAGATAAAAAAATGCGATTCTCAAACTTACTCGCAGGAAACAAAAGAGAACTGCGAAATGGAGTCAATAAAATGCGAAAATCAACCCGATTTAAAAAGAAAAAAAAATGATGCGAAAAACAGGAATGAAAAAAAAAACAAAAGAAGAACGGATAGATAAAAAAATGCGATTCTCAAACTTACTCGCAGGAAACAAAAGAGAACTGCGAAATGGAGTCAATAAAATGCGAAAATCAACCCGATTTAAAAAGAAAAAAAAATGATGCGAAAAACAGGAATGAAAAAAAAAAACAAAAGAAGAACGGCTAGATAAAAAAATGCGATTCTCAAACTTACTCGCAGGAAACAAAAGAGAACTGCAAAATGGAGTCAATAAAATGATGCGAAAATCAACCCGATTTAAAAAGAAAAAAAAATGATCCGAAAAACAGGAATGAAAGAAAAAACAAAAGAAGAACGGATAGATAAAAAATGCGATTCTCAAACTTACTCGCAGGAAACAAAAGAGAACTGCGAAATGGAGTCAATAAAATGCGAAAATCAACCCGATTTAAAAAGAAAAAGAAATGATGCGAAAAACAGGAATAAAAAATAACAAAAGAAGAACGGATAGATAAAAAAATGCGATTCTCAAACTTACTCGCAGGAAACAAAAGAGAACTGCAAAATGGAGTCAATAAAATGCGAAAATCAACCCGATTTAAAAAGAATAAAAATGATGCGAAAAACAGGAATAAAAAAAAAACAAAAGAAGAACGGATAGATAAAAAAATGCGATTCTCCGGCAAAAAACTCTTTCGAGTCAAAAAACTGGCAGGAAATAAAAAGACAAAATAAAACAAACGAATCGTGAACAAAATCCAAAACATCAACAGAAACAAACTTACTCGCAGGAAACAAAAGAGAACTGCGAAATGGAGTCAATAAAATGCGAAAATCAACCCGATTTAAAAAGAAAAAAAAATGATGCGAAAAACAGGAATGAAAAAAAAAAACAAAAGAAGAACGGATAGATAAAAAAATGCGATTCTCAAACTTACTCGCAGGAAACAAAAGAGAACTGCGAAATGGAGTCAATAAAATGCGAAAATCAACCCGATTTAAAAAGAAAAAAAAATGATGCGAAAAACAGGAATGAAAAAAAAAACAAAAGAAGAACGGATAGATAAAAAAATGCGATTCTCAAACTTACTCGCAGGAAACAAAAGAGAACTGCGAAATGGAGTCAATAAAATGCGAAAATCAACCCGATTTAAAAAGAAAAAAAAATGATGCGAAAAACAGGAATGAAAAAAAAAAACAAAAGAAGAACGGCTAGATAAAAAAATGCGATTCTCAAACTTACTCGCAGGAAACAAAAGAGAACTGCAAAATGGAGTCAATAAAATGATGCGAAAATCAACCCGATTTAAAAAGAAAAAAAAATGATCCGAAAAACAGGAATGAAAGAAAAAACAAAAGAAGAACGGATAGATAAAAAATGCGATTCTCAAACTTACTCGCAGGAAACAAAAGAGAACTGCGAAATGGAGTCAATAAAATGCGAAAATCAACCCGATTTAAAAAGAAAAAGAAATGATGCGAAAAACAGGAATAAAAAATAACAAAAGAAGAACGGATAGATAAAAAAATGCGATTCTCAAACTTACTCGCAGGAAACAAAAGAGAACTGCAAAATGGAGTCAATAAAATGCGAAAATCAACCCGATTTAAAAAGAAAAAAAAATGATGCGAAAAACAGGAATGAAAAAAAAAACAAAAGAAGAACGGATAGATAAAAAAATGCGATTCTCAAACTTATTCGCAGGAAACAAAAGAGAACTGCGAAATGGAGTCAATAAAATGCGAAAATCAACCCGATTTAAAAAGAAAAAAAAATGATGCGAAAAACAGGAATGAAAAAAAAAACAAAAGAAGAACGGATAGATAAAAAATGCGATTCTCAAACTTACTCGCAGGAAACAAAAGAGAACTGCGAAATGGAGTCAATAAAATGCGAAAATCAACCCGATTTAAAAAGAAAAAAAAAATGATGCGAAAAACAGGAATGAAAAAAAAAACAAAAGAAGAACGGCTAGATAAAAAAATGCGATTCTCAAACTTACTCGCAGGAAACAAAAGAGAACTGCAAAATGGAGTCAATAAAATGCGAAAATCAACCCGATTTAAAAAGAAAAAAAAAATGATGCGAAAAACAGGAATGAAAAAAAAAACAAAAGAAGAACGGATAGATAAAAAAATGCGATTCTCATACTTACTCGCAGGAAACAAAAGAGAACTGCAAAATGGAGTCAATAAAATGCGAAAATCAACCCGATTTAAAAAGAAAAAAAAAATGATGCGAAAAACAGGAATGAAAAAAAAAACAAAAGAAGAACGGCTAGATAAAAAAATGCGATTCTCAAACTTACTCGCAGGAAACAAAAGAGAACTGCAAAATGGAGTCAATAAAATGATGCGAAAATCAACCCGATTTAAAAAGAAAAAGAAATGATGCGAAAAACAGGAATAAAAAAAAAACAAAAGAAGAACGGATAGATAAAAAAATGCGATTCTCAAACTTACTCGCAGGAAACAAAAGAGAACTGCGAAATGGAGTCAATAAAATGCGAAAATCAACCCGATTTAAAAAGAAAAAAAATGATGCGAAAAAAAGAATAAAAAAAAGAAACAAAAGAAGAACGGATAGATAAAAAAATGCGATTCTCAAACTTACTCGCAGGAAACAAAAGAGAACTGCAAAATGGAGTCAATAAAATGCGAAAATCAACCTGATTTAAAAAGAAAAAAAAATGATGCGAAAAACAGGAATGAAAAAAAAAACAAAAGAAGAACGGATAGATAAAAAAATGCGATTCTCAAACTTACTCGCAGGAAACAAAAGAGAACTGCGAAATGGAGTCAATAAAATGCGAAAATCAACCCGATTTAAAAAGAAAAAAAAATGATGCGAAAAACAGGAATGAAAAAAAAAACAAAAGAAGAACGGATAGATAAAAAAATGCGATTCTCCGGCCGAAAACTCTTTCGAATCGAAAAGCAGGCAGGAAATAAAAAGACAAAATGAAACAAACGAACCGTGAATAAAATCGACAACATCAATTGAAAACAAAATGTAACAAACGATACCATCAGTGGCGGCTCGTGATGGTTTACTGCTGGTTACGCAACAACTGCAAAAGGGAAAGATGGATGCATTAGAAAAAAAAAAAGAAATAGTTTTGCGGGGGTGTACCGGATATGGAGCTGGAACGTGCAGATTTAAATATCGGAACAGGTCCGTCACAATTCGGTCAGTTCTACCAACCTTAAAAAACAGAAAACAGTTCAAGCCAAAAAACGTTTATTACGCAAAAATGATCCACCTGAACGCGATCAAAACGTAAACAAATGACAATCGACTGTAAAACTAAATAAACTAAAAACAAAGAACTTAGATACCATACGAAAGAAAATCAGAATGAAAAAAAAAAATTGCCAAAAATATTGAAACGAAAGAAGATCGAATTTAATGTGAAAAGAAACAATTCAAAACAAACGAAAAAACCAGATGGAAATGTAATAAGAAATTAAACAATAAAACGAAACTCTTAAGCAGACGTAAATAATAAGCGAATCTGATAAATACTATGAAATAAAAGACGATCGGATTTAACACTTTTTAAAAAACAATCGAGGTAAAACAAAACAAGAAACACACGAAAAATGACGAAACGAAATGAAAATTAGTTAGAAAAACAGTTTGATCGTCGGCGTTTGTTTCTAATGAATTTTTTTTAATTGTCGACTTTTTTTTATTTTGAACAATTTAATTTTCGACTCTTTTTTTTTCAAGAATTGAAAAGAAGAACGAATTTGTTTGCGCGAAGTTTTTTTTTTACACTTGTTAGGCTGCGACCGCACTCGCTTGTAAAAAAAAAGGGTCAGCTTCACGCGCTCGTCGCACGATATACTATTTTAATCAATTTCATAAATTAATTCAAAACAACGCCAATAAATCACCACCCCTTGTAGTTGTAGTAAAACAGATAACTACGACAGCTTCACCATCAGTACGTAGTTAGTTTGTTACGGTTAATTTGTTGCGCGATAATTAATAGATAACCGGAGCCCGTTCGTTCGCTTCGACAAAGTCCCTATCTGTTTACAAATACGGGATCATATTATTATTTATTTATTTATGTGTAACTTCAAACGTCAGGCGAGCTTATTAGCGGCCCGTTTTTATGCATCTGCAGTGCACAAGCGTAACAAACATTGTATCCGATGTAATGCCTTATGTAAGAACGATGTAATCGGCTCTGTGAAATCCGATAAGCTTTAAAGCCGTTTGTGATACTGCTATTATTAAGCGTGTAAAATAGCGTTGTTGATCGTGATGATTTGTGTGCGGAAATCTTTAAACGATGTGTGCTCGGCAGAGTTTATGCTAATGAACTAAAAGTACCTATTCTTTATTTATTGTATCTAATTTCTCAAGCTTTATGAAGATGAGAGATCGAGAAGGTGTATACAAAAACATAAAATAACGTAATTTAAACGTGAGGGATCAGTACTGATCGAACAGTTGGAATTTTATCCCAATAGGTAGTATGAGATGTAAGATTTATTTAAACTAAATAATGCTAACAATGCTTATTGTTTGATGTTTGCAAATAAGCGAATAAATGTAAAAAAAGAGCTTATATTACAATAGCGATTCTCAACCTTCTTAGTTCCGCAACCCCTCAAATAGCAAATATGAATAAAATTAATATCTCGCGACGCCCCGCCCCTCCTATAATTTTATGTCGCTGCGTTTATACCGATGGGTATGATTTATTCTCGTAGGCTATTTTCGCCATCCCCCTTTAATATCACCGCGACCCCAGGTTGAGAAACGATGCGTTACAGGTCATGAGAAGCTGCTGCTCTGTCACCGGGTTCAAAGGTACGTTAGCAGAGGGCGGTCTGATGATTACATGATTGTTTAAGTTATTTTCGCCGCCCCCTCTTTGATATCACCGCAACCCCAGGTTGAAAAACGATGCGTTACAGGTCATGAACAGCTGCTGCTCTGCCACCAGGTTCAAAGGTATGTTAGTAGAGGGCGGTGTGATGATTACATTATTGTTTAAGCTATTTTCGCCACTCTCTTTATTTATTACTTATCAATCGATCGATTTTGTAATGATATTGCAATTTTCTTTTCTCTGCGTCAAAAAAAAAAAAAATTAAAAGCGAGAGAAACGAAATTCGAATGATTTTATTTTCCATTTTGTAACAAAACAGAAGCAAAAAACACGAAGTACGGCCAATTTTGTAATAAAAAAAAAAACTCTGTACAATTCGCAGAAGAGAGAAGGAACGGTATAAGTTTAAAACAAAAGACGATCGATTTTATGACAAGATTTGCAATATTGCACAAAAACAAAAGAAGATCGCAAAGAGAGAAATGTAAAAGAACGTATGTAATAGAATTGCGAAAAACAAAAGAAATGGGGATTTTTGAATAGAAAAATGATCTAACGAATTCGAAAGAAAGAAAAAGAAAACGGACAAGTTAAAACAAAAGACGATCGATTTCATAATAAGACTGCGACTTCTTTTTTCCGACTTCAAAAAAAAAAAAAAAACAAAGAAGTAAAGAAACAAAGGACTGTAAAGGAGACGACCACTTTGCCTTCTAGTTTAAAACAAAAGACGATCGATTAAATTACCCAATCTTCCTCAATGGAATTTCATCAATCCATCGTGAAAAAAAAAAGAAAACAGTAAACTTGTAGTGAGAAAAGACAAAATTGTAATTTTTTTCCGTCGAAAAACAAAAAGGAAAACGAGAATTAAAAGAAACAAAAGGCAATCGATTAATACAATTGCATTTTCTTTTCATCGTTAAAAATTAGGGGAAAACAAAACAAAAAAGGACAAATAATAATAAATTTGAAACAGTATATAGTTTTTTGAATAAAACTGCAATTTTTATCTTACCAAAAAAAAAAAGGAAAAGGAAAGAAAACCAGAAGCAAAAGCAACAAGACGAATGTCAAAAACCTAAGAAGAAGATCGAAAAGAGAAAGGAAAAAAAAATAAAATTGAAACAAATACAGATTTTGTCATTTTTTGTCTTAAAAAAAAAACGAGAATGAAGCAACAAGAAGCAAATGAAACAAAAAAAAAGAGACAAACAATTTTGTAATAAAATTGAAATTTGTGTAAAGAGTAAAAGAAACAAAGGACTGTAAAGAATAAACCAGATTGCCTTCCTTCAAGTTTAAAGCAAAAGGCGATCGATCGATAAATGAAACTGGTTTTTTTTTTATATTCGTCAAAAAAGAAAAAACAAAGAAAAAGTAAAAAGCAAAAGAAGATCGGGAACAAAAAGACAAATTTTATAATAAAATTGCAATTTTTGCTTCGTCGAGAGAAAAGAAAAGCGAGAATCAAAAGTAACAGAAGACCAAGATCAATTAATAAAATTGCATTTTCGTTTAATTATTAAAAAAAAATAAAAGAAAAAACAAAAGGACAAGGAACAGTAAATTTGAAATAAAAGGTAGGTAGATTTTTGGACAAAAAAAAATAAAAAAAACAAAAAATAAAAAAAAAAGACTGAGAAGAGAGAAAAATGAATAAATTTGAAATGATTTTGTAACAAAATTGCATTTCTTGCCTCGTCAAAAAAAATAATAATAAAAACGAGAAGCAAATGAAATAAAAGAAGAGCAGCTAGAGAAGAGAACTAAAAAATTAATTTCAATTTTACGATAAAACTGCAACTTGTGACTTGTCAAAAAAAAACAAAGGAAAACGAAACGCAGAAGAAACAAAACACAATCGATTAATAAAATAGAATTTTAAAACAAAAAAGAATAAAAGAAGATTATAGACAAAAAAAGTAAACGATAAATTTTGTAAAAAAATATTTTTTAGAAAAGTTTTGCGCAAATCGTTTTTGATTGCAGTGAAAACCTCGAGCAGCCTCTGTACAGCTGTTTCAGCCCTGCTTGGGGCTTCATCAATCAATCAATCAATCAATCAATCAGCCTTTAATTGCAATAAAGATTACAATAAACGTCAAATCATCATCTGATCACATATACATGTATATATATATACAATGATAGTAATCGTCAACAGAGTATAACATATAAGTGTAAATAACAATCGGCAAAAACGGAGCAAATCCCGCTTCAATTTGTCTATCCTACTGCAATGTCAGGTCAAAAAGCGATAGTAAGATGTCGCTATTTTATCTGTAAAAAAATATTGTTGCGAATCGTTTTTGATTGCAGTGGAGCATTATCTGTAGAGATGTTTCAACCCTATTTGGAGCCTCGTCAGCAGAAGCTTTGTCAGCGCGCACGGCTGCCTTGTATGGGATGACTTATTATGCAGCAAACTGGCTTCAATTTGTCTATCCTAATGCAATGTCAGGTCAAAAGGCGATCGCAGGATATCGCTAATTAAATTTTGAATAAATTTTGTAATAAAAATTGCGCATTTCAAAGAGAAAAAAAAGCGAAAGCAAAATGCAAAAAAAAAAAACCAAAAGCGATGAATTATTTCATAACAAATTAACGATTTAACAAATTCGAAGAAAAGAGAAAAGACGATAACTTTGGAACAAAAGATGATCGACTAGTTTTGTGATTGATAAAATCATAAACGTTTATTTGTTAAAAAACAAATGACAAAAATGACAATAAGAAATGACAAAAGCACAGACAAGGAATGCGTTGCCAAAACAAACGCAAGACGACTGATTTCGTCTTGGTTTTTTCGTTTTTATTTTATTTTTTTGACGAGTCACAAAGTGCAATCTTAAATCTTATTACGAAATCAAATCGATCGCCTTTTGTTTCAAACTTGTCGTTTCAGTAACAGCAACGGTAATCATTTCATAACCAAACAAATGACGTTTTCTGAGTAGTGTTTAACATCATTTAATTAAATATACCGGTCGTTGAATCAAACTGAGATCATAGAAATTCAATTGAGAACAAATGGCGCAGGTAATTGAAGATTGGATTTTACGAAGTGCGAACGAGATAGCATTACGTTATGAGTAGGGAAGCGCCACGCCTCCGCAAGCGCCTAGAACGTACCAAGGCCTGGGTCGATCTCTCTCGGAAGCCTGCACCTCGTTCTTTCTGTTATAGTATTGCCTATGTTCGCACATTATAACAACATTTAAGTACACCGAGATTCATTGCATTTTTGAAAGATTTGAAAAATTGTTTAAGACAATTGTTCATCGTACAACGTCGAAAATCGCAATAAATCACGATCTCGTTAAGGCGTAACGACGTAAGAGCTAATTGTTAATCTAGATGAGTAAATCGCGGCGGCGGCGGCGGTGATTCTCACAAAAACGAAAATGCAAATGAGTTAATTTCACGAAAACACGGGAAACCGTGGGAACGCTTGCCAGAAAAGCGAATGAACGCAATTACCAAGAGAGAAAGACCGAGGTTGACAACGAGCAAAGCGCAACGTATTCAATGCGGAGGAGGGAGCTTGTCGCTTGTCGTCGCTATGTATACACGTCTTTTTTTTATTACAATTATTTTTTTTTTTTTTGGGGGGGGGGAAATGAAGAGAAAGTCCCGTCGCTCCGGGAGGAGGAAAATCTCTTCGTCGCTTGCTGCAATTGAGATGGGAACGAGTTCGGCTCCAATTAAGTCTACGTGCTTTCTTTGTTGCCATTTAACTGCATGTACTTACTTTGAATGTACAAATTGTTACATGTTTATTTAAGCACGGTTAATTTAACAATTTCGATTCTTTAAATTGTATGATTAAGTTCTGGTGTTTCTTTTTTAGGTATTACAACTATCACAGCCTACATTTTCTTTTAAGTACATACATACAGGGTCATTTAAATGATATTCGATTGGGAAAAGTGGAAGCTACTTCTTCATACCTGAAAAAGATACTGAACTTTAATGAATTAATTTCCCTCACTCACTCAATTGAAGTTATCTATAGTACGTGCCGCAATGCTAAGTACTTATTTACGTAATTCTATCCTTGTCTTTTTTTCCTCAATAGTTAATTTGAGGTTCAAATGATTAAAAAAAAAACAAAATGATAATATGTGTAAGTGTAAATAAAAAAATGAAGCAAATTAACAGACTTTGTAGAATGAAACTGTTATACAGGGTCTCCCAAGTTGAGTGGCCTATTAAAAGTTCTCGGGGAAAGGAGCATACAAACATTCAGAAAATTAACGCACTGCCCTAGGAGGAAGTGATCTTTTAGAATAAAATATTTTCACTTCTATATCACTGCCGGTTATACCGGAAGTCGCCATTAACTTTCTTATTTTAAGTGGAGTGCTGTACTTTTTATTGCAAATTCTGATATCTATCCGATACTTAAATGTAACGGTTTCTGAAACTTCGTCAATTTTCACAAAAAAAGTCGATTTGGATCGCAAATAATACCGTACCTCCACTACTGCATAGGTTATTGAATTTTACACTTGCAAGTATCTTGATAAACTGCAGATACTTTTTTTTTTGTATCTGTACCTGAATATAGATATTTTCCGGAAAAAGTATCTGTATCTGCATCTAGATACATATTTGTGAAAGTATCTGCATCTGTATCTGTGTAGATACTATTAGAAATGTATCTTTAACAACACTGCTTACTACAAACATTTGAAATGTACTTTCCTCATTTCGTCCTCTAACTTTATTCATATTTAATAATCCCTTTAGATTTCATTCAATAAGAAACTTCTTAGGATGGATGTATTCTGCGCAAACTGAGATGATAACGCTTATAACCGAGTGCACCGCGGCAAGCTTTCGTCAACATCACGCCCAGAACGGTAAAGCTCGCCCCAAGGCTGGAAAGCTCCTGAAATGCTCCGATGTCCACAGTCTAAACATACTCTGGCGCTCTTGAACTCGGCTGGTGTCTGGCGTTAATATACAGGGTCTCCCAAGTTGAGTGGCCTATTAAAATTTCACAGGGAAAGGAACATGTAAACATTCTGAAAATTAACGCATTCCCGTAGGAGGAAATGATCTTTCAGAATAAAATATTTTCATTTCTATAACACTTCCGGTTATACCGGATTTCGTCATTAACTTTCTTATTTTAAATGGAATACTATACTTTTAATTGCAAATTCTGATTCTAAACGTTATTCCAAGCAAAAGTTGTTAAGAGGTTTTTGAGATATCTTCGAATTTTCGAAAAAAAAAATATTTCGGTGGTCTTTCATTTAAGAAAATGTATTTAAACGACACTTTCAAATTTCAAGATTCAAGCTGCCTGTCGTTTGAAAGAATAACGTTCAGCCTTTCAAATCCTATCCTAGTTATCATTGAAAAATTCACAGGGTGGTCAAAATATGGTGGTGTCGAACCTTGCTCTGTTCAGCTGCCCAAAACTCAGTTTTCGTAAACGGAACACCCTGTATGTTTTTGCGTCATGAGATGCAGAATCAAATTCTACGTCGATTAGTAGAGCATTCCCTATACTCATTTTTATTAGTTTTCTTGCTATCAATTATCGTTTCTTATAATGACATATTTTGGTAATATTAAGGTAATTTTTCGCAGTAAGTGTCGACAAAACAAAAATATTTATTGAGTTACAAGCTACATTCACAGGTACGTATAAATAAAAAACAAAGAAATTAATAAAATTAACAAAACAAATAAAAAGGGACCGTAATGTTTAAACTTCAAGAACTACGACGCGATGGTATTTTTTGTGCAAAATTTCTACAAAGTGAGAGAGATAGGTTACCATTGTAAATATTTATTAGTTGATTTGGCTCTTGTCTCAGTTATTTGCAGATTTTGTACAGTATTTCAGACCGTATCATAAGGACTCGAGAATAATAAATAAAACTGTTTAATTATTTTGACCACTTTACCTATTGTAAGTTTTACTTTTGCTTTTTTTAAACAAAAATGTTAGCCTGGCATAGAGAATTGTTTTTTTTTTTTAAATAGGTCTACTTGTTTTTTTTTAAGACCCTTGTTTATGAAAATAGTAAGTATTACGATAGGTATTTACCTACAGCTTTATTACGAGATATAGGGCGAAATAATGCTGTGGTTAGCAATTATTTATTTCTTAAAAAAATAGGAATTCGATATTTTCCTTTTTTTTTCAAATCTAGATACGAAATATATAATAATAATATATAAATGCCATTAATTAACACAATAAAATAAACGACTCTTGATAACAATAAAACTAATGGAAATAGGTATTGGGAATGCTACTACTAATCGATGCAGAATTTGATTCTGCATCTCATGATGCAAAAATATACAGGGTGTTCCATTTACGAAAACTGAGTTTTGGGCAGTTGAACAGAACAAGGTTCGACGCCACCATATTTTAACTACCCTGTGAATTTTTCAATTATAACTAGGATATGATTTGAAAGGCTGAACGTTATTCTTTCAAACGACAGGCAGCTTGAATCTTGAAATTTGAAAGTGTCGTAAATACATTCTCTTAAACGAAAGGCCACCGAAATATTTTTTTTTTTCCAGAAATTCGAAGATATCTCAAAAACCGTTACATTTAAGTATCGGGAAGTCTTAACAGCTTTTGCTTGGAATAACGTGTAGAATCAGAATTTGCAATAAAAAGTATAGTATTCCATTTAAAATAAGAAAGTTAACGGCGACTTCCGGTTTAACCGGTAGTGATATAGAAGTGAAAATATTTTATTCTGAAAGATCACTTCCTCCTAGGGCAGTGCGTTAATTTTCTGAATGTTTGTATGCTCCTTTCCCCGAGAACTTTTAATAGGCCACTCAACTTGAGAGACCCTGTATAACAGTTTCAGTCTACAAAGTCTGTTAATTTGCTTCATTTTTTTATTTACACTTACACATATTATTATTTTGTTTTTTTAAATCATTTGAACGTCAAATTAACTATTGAGGAAAAAAGACAAGGATAGAATTACGTAAATAAGTACTTAGCACTCCGGCACGTACTATAGACAACTTCAATTGAGTGAGTGAGGGAAATTAATTCATTAAAGTTCAGTATCTTTTTCAGGTATGAAGAAATAGGTTCCACTTTTCCCAATCGAATATCATTTAAACGCCCCCCCTCCCACTCCCCACACAAACCAAAATTTATTTCGCCGACATCCCAGCCAATAATTTTCTTCTGGATAAAAATCGATTTGTTAATAATTATGATCAATAAACTATAGTTAAAGCTTCGGCGGTGATAAATTTCGTTTGACAGCCCGCATGCAATAATAAACTAAACCGCCGCCGACCCGGAACTCACGATTCGAATCGCATCAGGCGATTATGTTTTAAATCAGTAATCAAAATAAAAATCATAAATCGGCGCGCGAGCAAAAAAGAGAATGCGATGAGGATTAAATATATTTTTTTTTGCACACTATATAGATCAGTATCCGTTTAACTCGATACGATTTTAATCCAACTTCAATTCGCAAATTTAACAAAAACAAAAAAATACCAACGAATTAAAAATGACCGAGCTTTAAATCAGGCTCGGCCTGATTACAAAAGAGAGCAAGTTTCAATTGTTAAATTACTTCTTTTTAAAAATATTGTCAGGATTAGATCTTTTATTAACAATTAAAAATTACGGAATGGCAAAAGAATGCATGCAAAAACATAGTTATTTACACATCAGATTGTGGCTTTTATTTTAAAGTTTCCTTTAGTTCGATTATGAAATCGGGCCTTACGTCCGGTCTTTTCATCTCTGATTAACTTTAACAGTTGATTACTTCCTATAGAAACAGTCTCTGTAATTGTAACTGTGGGAATAAATCAGCGATTAAAGTTAACGAGAGATGAAAATACCGGCCCTTATTAATCTTGATGTGCAATTGGAGCGTTCCAGTTACGAAATCCAGTACTCAGTGCGGGTGATGAAATTGGAACGCAAACACGCAAGTATTCCGCGTACTCGGGGCTATTTCACGAGCCAGAGTTAAGCCAGAAACAAACGCGTGTAAATAGAACGAGCCGAATTTGGAACTTTAATCCTTAACTAAGCTCACAAAAAGGGCCTCGCCCAACCCCAACGATGGTCGCCCTCATTTCCCGTGGGTTGGAACCGTTGTTTAAAAAGCTCTACCTACGCTCCTACAACCCAAAAGTCTTCGCGTGACATGAAGGCGCGAAAGGCTTTCCGGGACAATATTTAACGCAAAATATAATAAGTATAACAACTTGAAAAGTGATTATTAGAGAACGGAATCACATATTTTGACGTCAGCAATAACAGTTTGGTTTGCGTAGAAAATTATTTTTAATACGTTTTTACTTTTCCTGTGTAATCCTTCCGCAAATAAACCGGGGGGTGGGGGAGGGGTTGTCCTACGATTGGTTTGCAGCAATTCTTCATAACGAGGCGGCATAATATTGCCAACTCACTAAGCTTCAAATTCGATTTTTTTGTAGAAAAAAATTGCATTTTGTCGTAAAAAATCGTATTATCCAGTTTTGGCTTTTTTCGCTTAATAATTGTGATAATAAACTCAAAACTAAAAACTTGTGAAAAAAGCATGATTAAAAAACAGCGAGATTATTGAATTAATTTTTTTCTGTTTTATTGTTTTGTTTCTTTTTCTTTTTTTGAACATAATGTGATCTTTTCTTATCGATTATCGAGAATATCTCGCGGTAGTTTTGAACTGTACGATCGTCATTTGTTTTTCTGTCCCTTCTTTTCTCGTTGGAGTTATCCGTTATCCTTTTTTTTTTCTTCTAAATTTCCGTTCCGATTATATTTGTTTTTGTTGCTTTCGTATTACGATTATGATTCGTCTTTCGTTGTGTGCTACTTTTTTTTTCGTAAATTTTAGACATTTCTATTTTGCTTTTTCTCGACTGTTTTTTTTTTAAATTTTCAATTGTTTGCTATTTTTCATAATTTTTAAATTTTCAATTGTTTGCTATTTTTCATAAATTAAATCATAATTTCTTCAGAAACGGAATTTTTTCCCGTTTTGATTGCGTTTCTCGATTATCAAAAAAAGTTTTTCATCTTTTTTGTTTGTTTTGTTTCTGATAGTGTACCTTTTCCTTTTCTTGTTTCTTTTTTTTCTGTTTTGATTGTCTCTTGTTTCCTTTTTCCTTATCGTAAACTGTCAGTCAGCTTGAGAATTTTTAAATCGAAACTTTTCGAGAGTTTTAACGCGCACATGTAAACGGAAACTCCATTTTCAAAACCCACCGCGGGCGAGCAACCCCCAAGCAACTACCGAAATAGCGATATGGTTGGCAACATTGCTGCGGAGCTGTAATAGGTATAATAAGCACTGCGTAACGATGACGTCAAAATATGTGTTTCCGATCTCTAGTGATTATAATTTTTTTTTGTAAGGCTACTAAATATTTATTTTCAGCTGCTCCTTGTATTCCTGCACCACAAAAAGAATACAAAAAAAAAAACGTCGTAATGAGGAAGTTACACCATCAAGGATACCGAAGCCAAATTTACTCTTTGTGATATTGTTGGTCATCTTTAATAATATTGACGATGCCATCACTCACTCGCTTGCTTGCTTGTTTTAATACTTATTTATTTTACCTTTACCTTTTTTTTTCTTCAGGAGGAAGAGAACGAACGCAAATCAAACAAACAACAACACGCAGGGTCGCACGATTATGTCAAAACAAACAAAACTCTGATCATCAATGCACGGATATTATATTAATCGTGATCGTGAAAGCAGAGATCGTAAAATTATTCTCCGCAGTAGATTAATACAGTTCCAGTTCCAGTGTTAAAACCAAATCAATTAAAGCAGGTTTAGTTAGTTCGCGAATTACGCGAGTCAACTCGTTTATAAACCGGCGTTAAGTCGGTGGTCTTAATCAGAGTGTTTAATTGGAAAGTCGAAGTCGTCTCGATTGGCTATACAGACAAAAAAAAAATAGTTTACACGTTTCTTAAAGAATACAAGAATACGTAATATGTAATTTTCATTATTGATCGAGGACTTTAGAAAAGCTGTTTTAGTTTTATTTCACACAAAAAAAAAGAAACAAGGAATGAAAACGGAAAAAAAATTTTCGGTTGGAGAGCCTAGGCAATTTTAACACAGAGAGAGCGATTTTTTCTCCTTATTGTTCTTGAATGTATTTTTATTTTCATTCTGATCTGTACGCTTCACGCCATAATTTTTTTGGAAATTTCATTTGATGTTAAGAGAATGTAAGCAACGCGAGAGTACTCGGAACTCAATAATGGAGACTGGACCTTCCCACAATCAATATCAATTAATTGTTCAATTGATTGATACATTACAGTACATCGAATTGGTTTAAAAAAGCGATGGGAAGCGACATGTCAAAAACTTTAAGATTGTCGAAGAGAAAATTTAAATTAAAATTTTGATTTTAACGCCCTGTATCTCCTTGACTATCAACTTTTGGATCAAGTGAGTTTAATTAAAAAGCAATACTTCGATGCCAGGAATCCACCGTTGCTTTGTGTCCCATTACTTTTGGACCAGCCTGTATGTTTATATCTCAAATAACGCGACGTTGTTGGCCAAAAGTTGCAAATCATCCCATTTGAAGAGAGAGACAGAGACAGAGAGACAGAAAGAGAGAGAGAGAGAAAAGGAGAGAAAAAAAAAACACAAACAAATCAAATAAAATTGAAACTTTAATTTTTTCATGTTTTGTTTCTTTGAAACAGGATTATTTTCTCTATTCAAATTAAAAAAAAAAAACTAAATCCTCTGCTTCATACTTTTTTTTTTCGAGTACTGTAAATATTGAAAAACAAAAGACAATCGGTTAAATAAGACATACTTGTATACATTTAAAAAAAAAGTGTAACCGGAGCAATGTACAGTGTGGTCCATTTTCGATTGTTTTACAGGGTTTCTCAGTTATTTACAGGAATAGAAGAAAACCGTTTTCGCTACTTTTTCGAGAAAAACTCAGTGGAGAAAACAAAAGTTAGCTATCTCGATTCGTTCGGGAAATGTCGGCCGAAAACGAATTTTTCCGAAAAATTATTTTCCACAATATCTCAGTTGTTTGACAAGATATTTCGAAAATTCAAAAACTGTTTTATTCAGAAATTGATGCACTGATTTTACAGACAGTATTATCTATTGTAGAAATTGCGCCAATTCTGCGAAACAGACTATAACTTTCTAATTTTAAATGGTAACCGCAGTTGGCTATGACTAGGGCATGGAATACCAGCGCATTTTTACAATACCGGTATTCGTTCGATATTTATATTTAAAATACCGGGATTTCGGTATTGAAATAAATATGTTTACGTAGTACAAAAGACAGAAGCAATGGCACAAGAAATACTTTAAAAAAGAAAATCAGTCATTTATTGAAACAAAATCATATTAAAACTAAGATTAGATTATACTTTATAAATAGACGACTTTTCTGTTAAATAATAAATAACTAAAATAAAAATAAAGTTTGTACCTTTGTCATAATATACTACTCAATAAATAATAATAATAAATATACATAATACACACCTTTTTTTATTTTATATATAATAAACGTCTTTATTTTGTTGGCGAAGTTCAGCCAAGCTGTTTTGCCATTTAACTAACAATAGAACACATTTAATATAAATATAAATCATGCAATCAATACATACTAATTATAAAAGTATAAGTGTGAGAGGAGAAAATATAACAATAACAAAAAAAATGAAGTGGGCCACTAAAACATTTCGAACTAACGAATTAGTTATATTAATCTTTTCCTCATTTATAATATATATTTAATTTTTTTTTTAATCTAAGTGACCCGGTCATTTGTTGAGGAGAATAATTACTAGAAGACAATAATAATTTAAAAAAAAACACATAAGAAAAAAAAAAAGAAAACTAAAAGTCAAAGTTATAAATTAAGATCATTTTGTTGGCGTTAAGTGAGATAATACCGATATCGACATTTCGGTATTTTAAGTCTTATTACCGGTTCTACTAAACGGTATAAAAGTGTCCGATATTCCGAAAACCGGTATCCATGCCCTAATTATGACACAAATAAATTAATTGTTTAATGAGGTTTTCAAGAATGTAAAGTTTGACATAATTATTTTTTCCAATAATAATAAAGATACTAATTTTCATTATTATTTTGCAGTACATATCAAGCTATCTATGACAACAGAAACAAAAGAAAATTTTGTTTTTTTCTTTTAATCTTAAATCGGACAGAATTATGTTTGGAAATACACTCAACGTTTCGATAATAGATTTATAGCTTCGTCGGGAGTGAAAAAGTAAGTCAACAATCGATAATTATTAGAAGAAACATTTGAATATTTAACACGATTTTTAATTACTGATTCAATAAGATTTACTGGATAAGAATTTTCAATAAGAGTTTTCTTCATTAAGTTTAAGTTATCGAAAAATGAAAACTTTATCAGAAAGTAAAACAGTTCGATCTGTTAAGGAAAAAATTCAAGTTAGACGAATCATCGGGCGCGTACTGTAACGTTTTGTGAACGAAATACGGGCCCCGTTATTCGGCTTTCGCTTTCATTTAAATTGTTGAGTTTCGTCTTTGATTCGCATTTGATTACTTGAAGTACTAACGTCTCCTCCTCGATGATTCTCGGTTGTATAAATAAACACAAGTGCAATAACTGTTGTTTCTTTATTAATTAATAACGATTGTAAGTTATTTGGTGGTTATTTCGAACCAATTCGTACCATTGGATAATCACTCGTGAGACCGTAAGTTAGTTTCCTTTTCTATGATTTTGAGACTTAGGGTATGAGCGATGATGTCGAAGGTAGATGCCTCGCTGTTCACCCTCGATGTTTAGGACGCGCTCGATACGGCTGTATCACCTCTACGTAAAACAAACGTATAGATTTATTACCTAACAAAAATAGGTTTTAATTTTGCACGTTTCTGCAAGCTCTCTCTTGTATGAACAATGATGTCGAAGATGCCTCGCTGTTTACTTTCGATGTTTAGGTTGCGCTCGATACCGCGGTATCACCTCGATGTAAAACAAACGTACGGTTTCATTACCTATTACCTAATAACATAGGTAGCAAGACATTTCAATTTTGCACATTTTTGCAAGCTCTCTCTTGAAAATAAAACGGATCACTTGTAACTATTATTTATTATCAATGCGTTTGGCACGTTTGTCACGAAGTCGCGTTCAAGTTGGACGATTCATCGGGCGCGTACTGTAACGTTTTGTGAACGAAATACGGGCCCCGTTATTCGGTTTTCGCTTTCATTTAAACTGTTGAGTTTCGTCTTTGATTCGCATTTGATTACTTGAAGTACTAACGTCTCCTCCTCGATGATTCTCGGTTGTATAAATAAACACAAGTGCAATAACTGTTGTTTCTTTATTAATTAATAACGATTGTAAGTTATTTGGTGGTTATTTCGAACCAATTCGTACCATTGGATAATCACTCGTGAGACCGTAAGTTAGTTTCCTTTTCTATGATTTTGAGACTTAGGGTATGAGCGATGATGTCGAAGGTAGATGCCTCGCTGTTCACCCTCGATGTTTAGGACGCGCTCGATACGGCTGTATCACCTCTACGTAAAACAAACGTACAGATTTATTACCTAACAAAAATAGGTTTTAATTTTGCACGTTTCTGCAAGCTCTCTCTTGTATGAACAATGATGTCGAAGATGCCTCGCTGTTTACTTTCGATGTTTAGGTCGCGCTCGATACCGCGGTATCACCTCGATGTAAAACAAACGTACGGTTTCATTACCTATTACCTAATAACATAGGTAGCAAGACATTTCAATTTTGCACATTTTTGCAAGCTCTCTCTTGAAAATAAAACGGATCACTTGTAACTATTATTTATTATCAATGCGTTTGGCACGTTTGTCACGAAGTCGCGTTCAAGTTGGACGATTCATCGGGCGCGTACTGTAACGTTTTGTGAACAAAATACGGGCCCCGTTATTCGGTTTTCGCTTTTATTCAAATTGTTGAGTTTCGTCTTTGATTCGCATTTGATTGCTTGAAGTACTGACGTCTCCTCCTCGATGATTCTCGGTTGTATAAATAAACACGAGTGCAATAACTGTTGTTTCTTTATTAATTAATAACGATTGTGAGTTATTTGGTGGTTATTTCGAACCAATTCGTACCACTGGATAATCACTCGTGAGACCATGAGTTAGTTTCCTTTTCTATGATTTTGAGACTTAGGGTATGAACGATGTTGTTAAAGTTAGATGCCTCGCTGTTCACCTTCGATGTTTAGGTCGCGCTCGATACCACGGTATCACCTCGATGTAAAACAAACGTACGGTTTCATTACCTATTACCTAATAACATAGGTAGCAAGACATTTCAATTTTGCACATTTTTGCAAGCTCTCTCTTGAAAATAAAATGGATCACTTGTAAACTATTATTTATTATCAATGCGTTCGGGACGTTTGTCACGAAGTCGCGTTCAAGTTAGACGATTCATCGGGCGCGTACTGTAACGTTTTGTGAACGAAATACGGGCCCCGTTATTCGGTTTTCGCTTTCATTTAAATTGTTGAGTTTCGTCTTTGATTCGCATTTGATTGCTTGAAGTACTAACGTCTCCTCCTCGATGCTTCTCGGTTGTATAAATAAACACAAGTGCAATAACTGTTGTTTCTTTATTAATTAATAACGATTGTGAGTTATTTGGTTGTTATTTCGAACCAATCCGTACCACTGGATAATCACTCGTGAGACCATAAGTTAGTTTCCTTTTCTATGATTTTGAGACTTAGGGTATGAACGATGATGTCGAAGGTAGATGCCTCGCTGTTCACCCTCGATGTTTAGATCGCGCTCGATACCGCGGTATCACCTCGATGTAAAACAAACGTACGGTTTCATTACCTATTACCTAATAACATAGGTAGCAAGACATTTCAATTTTGCACATTTTTGCAAGCTCTCTCTTGAAAATAAAATGGATCACTTGTAACTATTATTTATTATCAATGCGTTTGGCATGTTTGTCACGAAGTCGCGTTCAAGTTGGACGATTCATCGGGCGCATACTGTAACGTTTTGTGAACGAAATACGGGCCCCGTTATTCGGTTTTCGCTTTCATTTAAACTGTTGAGTTTCGTCTTTGATTCGCATTTGATTGCTTGAAGTACTGACGTCTCCTCCGCGATGATTCTCGGTTGTATAAATAAACACGAGTGCAATAACTGTTGTTTCTTTATTAATTAATAACGATTGTGAGTTATTTGGTGGTTATTTCGAACCAATTCGTACCACTGGATAATCACTCGTGAGACCATGAGTTAGTTTCCTTTTCTATGATTTTGAGACTTAGGGTATGAACGATGTTGTTAAAGGTAGATGCCTCGCTGTTCACCTTCGATGTTTAGGTCGCGCTCGATACCACGGTATCACCTCGATGTAAAACAAACGTACGGTTTCATTACCTATTACCTAATAACATAGGTAGCAAGACATTTCAATTTTGCACATTTTTGCAAGCTCTCTCTTGAAAATAAAATGGATCACTTGTAACTATTATTTATTATCAATGCGTTTGGCACGTTTGTCACGAAGTCGCGTTCAAGTTGGACGATTCATCGGGCGCGTACTGTAACGTTCTGTAAACGAAATACGGGCCCCGTTATTCGGTTTTCGCTTTCATTTAAACTGTTGAGTTTCGTCTTTGATTCGCATTTGATTGCTTGAAGTACTGACGTCTCCTCCGCGATGATTCTCGGTTGTATAAATAAACACGAGTGCAATAACTGTTGTTTCTTTATTAATTAATAACGATTGTGAGTTATTTGGTGGTTATTTCGAACCAATTCGTACCACTGGATAATCACTCGTGAGACCATGAGTTAGTTTCCTTTTCTATGATTTTGAGACTTAGGGTATGAACGATGTTGTTAAAGGTAGATGCCTCGCTGTTCACCTTCGATGTTTAGGTCGCGCTCGATACCACGGTATCACCTCGATGTAAAACAAACGTACGGTTTCATTACCTATTACCTAATAACATAGGTAGCAAGACATTTCAATTTTGCACATTTTTGCAAGCTCTCTCTTGAAAATAAAATGGATCACTTGTAACTATTATTTATTATCAATGCGTTTGGCACGTTTGTCACGAAGTCGCGTTCAAGTTGGACGATTCATCGGGCGCGTACTGTAACGTTCTGTAAACGAAATACGGGCCCCGTTATTCGGTTTTCGCTTTCATTTAAACTGTTGAGTTTCGTCTTTGATTCGCATTTGATTGCTTGAAGTACTGACGTCTCCTCCGCGATGATTCTCGGTTGTATAAATAAACACGAGTGCAATAACTGTTGTTTCTTTATTAATTAATAACGATTGTGAGTTATTTGGTGGTTATTTCGAACCAATTCGTACCACTGGATAATCACTCGTGAGACCATGAGTTAGTTTCCTTTTCTATGATTTTGAGACTTAGGGTATGAACGATGTTGTTAAAGGTAGATGCCTCGCTGTTCACCTTCGATGTTTAGGTCGCGCTCGATACCACGGTATCACCTCGATGTAAAACAAACGTACGGTTTCATTACCTATTACCTAATAACATAGGTAGCAAGACATTTCAATTTTGCACATTTTTGCAAGCTCTCTCTTGAAAATAAAATGAATCACTTGTAACTATTATTTATTATCAATGCGTTTGGCACGTTTGTCACGAAGTCGCGTTCAAGTTGGACGATTCATCGGGCGCGTACTGTAACGTTTTGTGAACGAAATACGGGCCCCGTTATTCGGTTTTCGCTTTCATTTAAATTGTTGAGTTTCGTCTTTGATTCGCATTTGATTGCTTGAAGTACTGACGTCTCCTCCTCGATGATTCTCGGTTGTATAAATAAACACGAGTGCAATAACTGTTGTTTCTTTATTAATTATTAACGATTGTGAGTTATTTGGTGGTTATTTCGAACCAATGCGTACCACTGGATAATCACTCGTGAGACCATAAGTTAGTTTCCTTTTGTATGATCTTGAGACTTAGGGTATGAACGATGATGTCGAAGGTAGATGTCTCGCTGTTCACCTTCGATGTTTAGGTCGCGCTCGATACCGCGGTATCACCTCGATGTAAAACAAACGTACAGTTTCATTACCTATTACCTAATAACATAGGTAGCAAGACATTTTAATTTTGCACATTTTTGCAAGCTCTCTCTTGAAAATAAAATGGATCACTTGTAACTATTATTTATTATCAATGCGTTTGGCACGTTTGTCACGAAGTCGCGTTCAAGTTGGACGATTCATCGGGCGCGTACTGTAACGTTCTGTGAACGAAATACGGGCCCCGTTATTCGGTTTTCGCTTTCATTTAAACTGTTAAGTTTCGTCTTTGATTCACATCACACGGGATCACTGAAATGTCTGTTTTTCCCTGAAACACGAAAACTTAACGAATCTTCGTGGCAATTTGATTTCCTCCGACTTTCTAAAACAAACATCTTCGACATTCGATTATTTTCATAATCCATGCACTCTTTCCTCCACTTTCCCGATGCCTTTTCCACCTCCTGCAAAATTGATTTAGCATCGGGATCTGCAGCTTTCGGCGAAATGTAACCAGATCCAATTTCGTTCGACTTTGATGTCCGAGTTGCTGGAAGATGCGGGTTTGCTGCACGTTCCCGTACTACAAAAACGGTCCGTTTTGAAATTCCGCCTTTCCCATCTGCTTGCACTGCACGATTCACACATAAATAGTGCAACTGGGTTTGTACGTTCACGAAATACATACTACACTCCGTCCATCTGCATTCATTCGTGTTGATGTGGTATGTACGACTCCAATTCGAGGAGTTGGTATCTTCCTTTTTTTAAAAAAAAAAATAAAATAACTTTTGTGATTTGACAGCTGAGCAAGAAGCGGAAGAGTTTCCGGAAGTGCTTGGTATCGGCGGTCTGGTCGAGGTCGTAGGTTCGGCGATCGCACCTGCATCCAAACGGCGTGTTTCCTGTTTAAGAATTACCCGGACAGCTGGAGTATGCTTCTCTTCTTAGCGGAACGGAATGTACGTAGTATACCCTGCCAGGTAACGAAACGAATTAGGTTTATTGTGCGATAATGTCGCGTGAAATGCACCGTTTGGAGATTGAAAAGTGTCTTGATGTCAAACTGACGAATACTCGATTGGATTTGGTACGCACATGTGTAAGGTAACGCCACTGTTCAGGTCAACGCCCTGGCAAGAATTCTTTTTTCATTCTGTTTCAAAGGATTGCAAAAAATACATAAAAATTGGTTAAGGTACTTCACTGGTTGAAATGGAAAGCATAGGAACAAGAGGAAGTTCAAAAGAACGAAGGAAATATCTTCCATTTTTGAAATACTAAAGGAAGTCTTGGCTTGGCTTCCAATTTTCTTAGGTTTTGCATTTTATCTTCTGCTTCAAAATGTATTCCTCCATTTAAACTGATTAATACTCTAAGAGCGTCCCTGAAGTGCATTCAAAAAAGCGTCTGCGAGTTGCGAACAAAACAGAACGAGACCGTGGGAAATGATTAACGCTGTAAAATATATTTTACGATCTTCTTCTTCAAAATGTATTCCTTCAGTATATCCAGATCTTCTTTTTGAAAATGTATTCCTTCAGTTTATCAAGATCTTCTTCAAAATATATTCTTCCACTTAAACTGATTAATACTCCTCAGTCCGCGACTCCTTTTACGATCGGTGCGGTGTCGGTGAGTGTGTTCCACAGATTACAGAGGAAGGTGTCATTGACCTTGCGTGCAGCAGTTCTAAACAAGTGGTACCTCCGAAAATTTTTTTTGGCTATGATACACAGTAGTCACCCGAAAATATGCGCAGAAGGTGGCATTTCATGTACTTATACTGAGGTTTTTTTATTTGCACACAGTAAAAAAAAACACCCTGTATTCGAGAGCAACTAGAATCTCGTGAGTATTTTTTTTCTCTCCAAATAGAAACTACCTCTTGCAGTTTGATAGAAACAACAGCATCACTATGGATTATTCAATTCAGAAGCAATGCTTTTTCGTTTCGTTTGTGAATCTAAAGCTCTCTAGGCGGACCCGACAGTAACTAGAAGCTTGTTGCCATTTCTTTCTTCCGAATAGAAACTACGTCTGGCAATTGATAAATCAAGTGCGTTTCTATCGATCGTTTAGCCCAGAAGCAATTGTTTTTATCGCCGTCATTTAATAGAATAGTGATAGTCTTTTTGTTTCATTTGAGCTTCCCAAGTAGAAACACCGTCTTGCAATTAATAAAACGACTGCGTTTCTACCACCGCACCGCACCGATCATTTAGTCCGGAAGCAATTCTTATTATCGCCGTCGTTTAATAGAATAGTGATCGTGTTTTGTTTCATACGAGCTCTCTAAGCGGACACGACAGTAACTAGAAGCTTGTTGCCATTTCTTTCTTCCAAATAGAAACTACGTCTGGCAATTGATAAATCAAGTACGTTTCTATCGATCGTTTAGCCCAGAGGCAATTGTTTTTATCGCCGTCATTTAATAGAATAGTGATAGTCTTTTGTTTCATTTGAGCTTCCCGAGTAGAAACACCGTCTTGCAATTAATAAAACGACTGCGTTTCTACCACCGCACCGCATCGATCATTTAGTCCGGAAGCAATTCTTATTATCGCCGTCGTTTAATAGAATAGTGATCGTGTTTTGTTTCATACGAGCTCTCTAAGCGGACACGACAGTAACTAGAAGCTTGTTGCCATTTCTTTCTTCCGAATAGAAACTACGTCTGGCAATTGATAAATCAAGTACGTTTCTATCGATCGTTTAGCCCAGAAGCAATTGCTTTTATCACCGTCATTTAATAGAATAGTGACCGTCTTTTGTTTCATTCGAGCTCTCTAAGTGAACGCGACGGCAACTAGAATCTCGTGGCCAATCTTTCTCCAAATAAAAATAACGTCTTGCCATTGATTGAAACAAATGCATCTCTTCCGATCATTTAGTCCAAAAGCAATTGTTTTTATCCCCGTCATTTAATAGAATAGTGATCGTCTTTTGTTTCGTTTGTGAATCTAGAGCTCTGTAAGCGAACTGAGCAGGAACTAGAATCTTAAAAATTAATTTTTAAAATATTCAATTTTGATAATTATATAAAAAAAAATAAAATAAAATAACAATACAGGCGATCGCCTTTTAAGGATAAGCGAGCTGAAATATAAAACAAAAAAAAATAAGTTCAGGAATTATTGAAGAAACTTAACCTCAAAATACTGCTTTTGCTATTAATTTGATTGATCAGGAAAAAAAATTAGAATAATAAAAACAGGAAGCAACTGGAAGGGGTTAAGGAACAACAAAAATTTTAAAATAATATTGAACTTCCATTGTTATGTCCAATAAAGTACTGAAATAAATGCGAAATAAAACACGGTCGATTGGAAAGGGACTTAACCTCAAAATACTTCAAGCTTCCATTATTACTTTAATTAATCAGAAAGGTGAAATACAATAAAATAAATAAAATACGATATAAATTTAAAATTACATCTGCATGGTAATTACATAATAAAATAACAGAAATAGAATTTCTTAATAAAGTAAACGGTGAGGAAACAATCACTTTACGTATTAGATGATATGATGATGCATTTGCGTTTATGCAACTTTCTTTTTTAATAATAATAATAATAATAATAATAATAATAATACTAAGAAAGTTAAGGTTAACTTATTATTAAACTTATTAAGTATGAACTGAAACAGCTATTTTGTGACCGATGATAAAAATGAAATATCAGTATCTAGAAATTTTCCAAAAATCAAAAAAAAGAAAACATTTGTAATATGCTAATCTTCTTATACATAAGGAATTATATGATAGTTATTTATACCGTAAGTTTTAAACTCGTAATGTAAATTAAATTATTTTGGAACTTGTAAATATTTAATTGAGAGCTCGTTTCGAACTCTGAGACATCTTCAGTTACTTGTAACTGGTTACACTAAAGGACGAAAGAAATCAAAAAGTTAAAGAAAAAAAACAAGAACGTGAGAAAGTTTGATCTCGAAAAAGCGACTTTTTTGTTCAAAATAAAAATTATTATTCAAATGCACATTATTTAAAGGAAATGAATTTACTAGAAAAACAAAAACATATTTTATTTTCCTTCAAGGAAAATAATAATAACTCTCTGCGCCTCCGCCCCCCCCCCCCTACATTTTACGATCTTCTTCTTCAAAATGTATTCCTCCAGTTTATCCAGATTAATATTTTTGACGTGTTGAAAGAAGCTGGAAGGCCCTTGAGGCTGCAAGAAAATAAAATGAAGGCACTAGCAGCAGACTGTAGAAATGATGATATCAACATGATGATGAAAAAGAAGAACAATCGAAAGGTCTTTTCATGATTGCTGCGTCGTTCCTGTTATGATGGAATTGAGGTTAGACTTAATTGTAATAATACCAATAATTTCTGCAGTTTAAAAGATCTCCACGCAATTTGTGAAAAGTGGTAGAAGATCTATTCCATTGTTTGTGAAAATCAGTCAAGGTTGTTAATTAAACATTACAGGAATCTCTTCGCTTTTGTTGTTCTTTTGACATGACAATGGTTTGCTGGATCGCTTTCAAGTTGGAGAGTTGAATTTATTTATTGTAGGACGAGAGTGCTCGTAAAAGCTATCGGTGCGGCACACATTTGTACAATGCCGTTAAAAAATAAATTGCCGCTAATGAACACAAATAGACCAAAGCAAGCGGGAACAATTTAGATTGAAACAAACGATGTTACGCGCCGCGCCGAGAGGTTATCAAATAATTAATCGACGTTTCACGGTTCAAAAGGCCCAAACGACTCTAAATTACGTGCTTTAGTCCTATCGAATTTTATCCGCTTTAGAATAATCGCATGTTCTCGTCGGGTAAGCGTGTGAGCTGACTTTTTCCACCCAATACCTTCGTTAGATTAATTATTTATTACATAAGTTTAAAAAAGATGATCCTGAATCTGTAAGTGCATCATACTTACTTCAAAGGGAAAAGAAAAACTCGTCGGTCACTTGGTTTGGTCGTAAACAGTTGGAAGGGAACGAAAAACAACGCAACTGTACAAATAATGTTGAGTGTTCCCTTTTAATTGACCACCATTGTACAATCACCTCCTAAACGCAAATTTCAACCTTGAGACCTCGTTTTGCATGCTCGGTTCGAAATTCTCCACGAACTGATGCAAAAAATCTCTTTTCATGACCAAATTATTTCAATAAAGAAAAAATAAGTCAAATAAAAAAATCAAGTTGCACAATTGCATATTTTTTTTAATTTTTACCTTCAGATATAGTTATCAAAATATTTCTAATTTCTAAAACAAATCTGTTTCAAATTGTGTTATGTCAGCGCCATCTGTGTATACTTGGTCGACCTGTGTGTACAAGATGGCAAAGAATGTCAAATTGCTGTCAACTCTTTAATTAACTCATTAATTACATCCACCCTCGACTTTTTGTGATAGGTCGATCGTCTAAGACGATGGCAACGAGAAAAATACGTTTAAAAAAATACAAAATAGAACTTTAAAGTAGCTTGATTGAAGACGTCGACTCTTGTTCAATGAAAACTGGTATAAAAGTTCTTTTCAATCTTGCGACACTGAAAAATCCCCCAAAAAAGGGAAACTTCCATCGAGTTGGCAACACTGGTTGCAAGGATCAACAGAAATGTCAAACTGTTGATAGGTTAGGTACTCAATTAAAAAAAAAAAAACAAAACTTCGAGAAAACATAATAAATGACGATCGTCTATCAATGATTCCGGTATGTTTAATAATATATTTCAACAGGTTTAATGTTGATATTCAAAGTTAATGAAAATTTATAAAACGTTAAATACAGGGTGTTTGGAAATTGCTGGTACAGAAAAAAAAGAAAAACTCTGGCATGTGAAAGTCCTAAAAGAAATTTTCAAAAAGGTAAACTTGATCGGGTTTAGGACGAAAAGGAAATGATGATTTTAATCATTCAGCTGACAAGTTTCGGCTTTGTTCTGAACCTTCTTCAGAGCCTGGAAGATGATTTTTTTTTGTCCGTCAACTCATTATTTGTGTAAGAGATATTAATTTCAGTAATAATAATGTGCAGAGTTACGACCGCTTGTTACCTTAACCCAGTGGCGCACCAACAATTTTGGCCAAATTGTTAGTAATTTTGATCTGAAAACTAAAGGATTTTTATTATATTTTTTTTGCCGATGATTTTAACTCACCATCACCAACTACCAATTTTTTTTTGTACTAGCAATTTCCAAACACCCTATATAAATCAAGAAACTAGAAAGAAAACTAAAACAAATGACGATCGGATAATCGAAAAGGGTAATAAACCGTCGTCTTAAAGGGCTCTAGCGATTGTTTTGAAACAAACTCCCGAAAATGGGTAAAAAGGCAAACAAAAAATATAAAAATGAAATAAAAAATAGACAGCAATAACAAAAATTAAAATAAAACAAAAAACTACTTAAAAACGAAGCACTGGCGGTGCAGGCGGTTCGAAATACTCACGGTGCATTTATTTTGACAAACATGGAGGATTATCTAAAGATTCAACAAAAAAAAAAAACGAACAAAGAAAAACAGGAATACAAAAATGCGAAGAGATTAAAAACAAATAAAAAAATTAGAAAACCTTGTTGTTAACGGTTAAACAATAAAAGATATTATACAATAACTTATTAAATGAATGAGGTGAATATGAAACAATTTGATAACACAATCCACCAGCGCCCAGACAACGCCATTTACTTGTTTGTCAAAAAGTCACTAGAAACGAAGAAAAAATCACTAAAGAGTCACCAGAAGCAAATAGAAAAAAAATCACTAGAAACAAATGCTGAAGAACTGTATTACTTGTACATAGTTTATTACATTATTACACTTGACTGACTTAAGCGCGTTAAGGTTGGTAACACCGGCGCCTCAGAATTAAAAGATCTTAAAATTACAGAATATAAGAAAAGAAAAACTACAGTCTATGAGTTTTGTGAGAAACACAAACAAAAGACGATCGACCGTCTGTGAAATTAAAAAAACGGGAGGAAAAAAACGTTTACTTTTGCGTTAATAAATAAATTAAAAGTGAAAACAGGTGGCGTTCGAGTTCGAATGGAATTTCAATTTTTTCCTCATAAGAAACAAAATATAAAGTCAACTGTCAAACAAACTATGTTGTATTTAAATCGCGTTTTCTTTCTCGCCAGAGAAAATTTTTTTTTTAAAATTCGATCGGTGGTAGAAAAAAAATTCGATTATTGCTGTTTATGTACAAGAAAGGAATAGCGAACGATCGTTATTCATTTTTTTCTTCGATTCATTTTTCTTCGCTGGTTCTGCAAAATGGCGTTTATAGAAAAATGGATTAAAAAAAAATCCTGTTTGCGTATTGTTGATAAAGAAGGACGCGATTCTTACTTATGCCGTCAAATTCACAAAATAAAGGAAGAAAAAGAAATGTTTACTTTTGCGTAAAGTAATAAATTAATAAATTAAAATCGAAAACAAGAGACGTTCGAATTCGAATCGAATTTCGAGTTTTTCCTTATCAGAAAACAAAATAGAATCAACTGTCAAACAAACTATGTTGTATTTATATGGCGTTTTCTTCCTCGCCAGACAAATTGTCAAACAAAAAAAATCAAAATTCGATCGTTGGCAGAAAAAAATTTCGATTATTGCTGTTTATGCACGAAAAAGGGACAGGAAACGATCGTTATTCATTTCTTTCTTCGATTCATTTTTCTTCGCTAATTGAATGATTAAATCTGAAATGGTTTAGGTTTATTTTCGAATGAAATAACTAGAACTGTCACTAAACAAACCAATCGGTTTCACTAAATTCGGCAAGAAATTAAATTGTCTGAAAGAAAACCACTAGTGTCAAAATCATCAATCTGGCAACGTTTGGCACGGGTTTACGATTCTGTCGGTAAAGAAGAACTCATTGTTTTTGTTTTGTTTGCCAAACATCGCTAATTATTTCATTACCAATGTTATACAGTTGAAAAAAACAACCATATTGGTTATCATTACATGAAAAATCGCTGATCATGTCACTAAATCGGTCGAGAAATCACTAAATTTCAGGTAGGTCGAAATTTTCTAAAATCACCAGATCCAGTGACAAAATCGCTGAACTTGCAACACTGCCAGTTACCCGCTTGGTGGACCGCGCAGACGCAGACTTTTATTAAAGGTTGTACTCCTAGAGGGCGCCACCTTCTACAACATGAAATTAATAGCGTTTTCTACTGACGCACTGAGTACGCACTCAGAGTATCTCCAACTCATTTTATTATATGATCTTAGAAGAAGATGGAGATACTGTGAGTGCAGAGAAAACACTATCAAACAGTGTTTTCGATTCACTTGTTTAGATTACTTGCGCATCTTATTTGAACTTCATACATACATATATGGAGTTAGTTGCTTTGGGTGCAGTCGGTGCAAGTGAATCAAAAACGCTGTTAACATCGGCCTTGTCCTCGAGAAAGCAATTTGCAAAGAAATGGTCCTGAAAAATTCGATGGCACTACGTTTTTCAAAGTCAATCAAAATACGCGTAAGCAAACAAAACTTGAATATTTTGAATAATAATAGTAAAATAGAAAATTCTGTAAAAAGTAAGAAAACCGCGAGGAAAAGAAACAAATGACGATCAAAAAAAGGTAATAAATGCAGAAGTACAAAAAGGTAAATAAACGTAAGGAACAAAAGAATATACTTGAGTAAATGAGACGCAAAATGAGAGTTATGAATTTTTGCTGTAAATGAAAATATGGTTAGTTATGGTTAGTGTGTAGAAGGAAATGAAGTTGTAAGCAGTTCCGAGACGTCGGTACACACGTGTACATTCTTATTTACGTACGCATTAAAAAAGCGAGCCAATAAATCAAGAAATCCCTTAAATAAACTTGCGTCGGATTCGGAACGCGGTAAATCACCGAAATTGACGGCGCATTTATTACCGGCGCGGCGGCGTCCATAACGCACGGAATGAACGCGATTTTTTTTCTTCTGTGCCGCCGCCGTGTGTATGAATTATGTGAAAGCGAAGCGGGGCGAATTTCCGTTTCCACGTGACATTCATTTATTTAGTTTTTCTTTTCTCGTGGAAAAACGTAAGAAAATTGCGCGATGATATTATTAAGCCCTCGGAGACCCTCGAGATTAAAAAGAAAATGACACGAGTCTTGAGTGCGCGACGGGCGATTTTAATTTAAGGGTAGGTAAATACCCCCCGAGTTCTCGTGCAACTTCTCATCCCGGATTTTATGATGTTCTCTCGCATCACGTTAGTTAACTCGTTAATTCCCGTGTTTTATCAACATGAATTTTATGTAAATCCACAAAAAGGAAAGACAGCAAAAATAATCGTGATTTGCAAGAGAATATGCTTTGTTATCTAACAATTAAGAATTTTACGCTTAAATTCAATAATTCAATAAAAAAACATTTCATTTTGAAAAATTCGCCATGTTTATGTGACGTCATACCATCCATTTAGGATGCGAATATTGAAATGTACCTCAGCCACGATAGAAATTCCGCCTTCTGCTCTCTCTATAAAGGCGAGGGGCCACTGTGCCGCGAAGTTAGGCTGAGCTGAGTGAAACTAGTTTTTGGAAATTAGCTCAACCGGAGACCATGAACAGATCTATGTAACAGTTTAATGTCAAAAAATACATGTACCAATGAACACAAAATATGGATCCGTCACTAACTTCACATATACTAAATTGACTTGAAAATTTACTGAGTAAAATACTATGCCTGGCGTTAGTCGCCCAAAAAACTAAAGTTCGTCATATAAAAATCCACAATAAACGGGAACCTCTCACCTGAACATCAACGTTGAGAGATCTTCGTGCAGTCGATCCATCATCGCAACACTTGAGTGTGGAGATGCCAAAATCAAAAACCGGTTCGAAGGGTTGCTTTGAAGAATGCCGGTGGGCAATCTCTGCTCCTCCAAAAGGATCATCACAGAAAGTCGTCGCAGAAAGTGTAAAACTATGCCAAAACGAAAGCCTGCACTTAAAGTACGTCATTACGAAAAACGTACTTAAAGCCTGGATGTCGAAAAAGGAAAGAAAAGTACGGCGATAATAATTTGCGCGAAAAGACCAACAATTGCAAACATAACAAGTGGACAGGCTGGGACAAACTCGGATGAGTTTCCGAGCCACCAGGGTATCCCAAGCCTACAACCGACCGAAGTCGTTTATTGCAGCAATCCTCCCCCGAGCTCCTACCGGTACAAATCAAACATGGCTTGTTGCCAGGAAATATAGGCAGCCAAGGGCCTTGGCCTACAAGCAAAATACGCCATCGTGCCCTCCTAATAAAGCCAAACTATGCTTCGCCCGTAATTACGAAGAGGAGTGCTTGGACGAATCAAAAGCAACATGAAATAAACAAAATCCTACTGTGTAAAAGATGATGTTAGTTATAAGCAGGGAAAATAATTCAGGCCATTAGTACACGGACTGTATTAGACCAATCTCTGGCAAATGAAAACGCTCAAGTTGAACTCCTTCCCCTCGTACTCACCAATAACGATGTATCGGAGTCGCGAAAGTAAAGAGTACATTCGACGTAAAAAGCATCTGGCACTAAGTGGCCTGAATTCTGTTCCCTGGTAATAGGCAATGGCGTCAAATTTCAAGTGCGAACGTAATTTATATTTTCGTGGAAATAGCAAGTAGACAAAAAAAAAACGTAAATCGCAGGAACCGGATGACACAAGAAGCTGAGGCGTTTTCGATTTCGATCGTACACATCGGTGCACTCACTAATCTTTGCTTCATTTTATCACATAGAGCTGAATCGAGATGAAAATACACTCAATGTGCGCTAGTGTAGCCAGTCGAAAACGCTATAAGGCGTCGCCGAGTTTCAGACGGTTAAAATAAACATTCAATTTAATTCCCACGAAATAAGGACGTTACGGACGCTTGCGAAATATTGTGTGAGCAACGCTAAAAATACTGTTACATCGCCGGGGGTTGGGATAGACACGCAGGCCTGCTGACATTCGCGGTTGTCGCAGCACTTTCTCGAAGGATTCCCAGTGTTTCTACACCCTTTGAGAAACAGGCGCTCTAACTATATAAGGGAAGTCGGCGCCCGGCGGTATATGGGATGTTGCCTCGTACAATATTGGACTGATTCGACATTCTTCGTATGGGTCTCAGGTCTACGTCACTGGTCCAAGCTGAGGCTTCATTTAAAATAGTCAGAATAGTTGCGTTGTTATGGTAACAGCACCGATTGCGCATGCGCCTTGGATCGCGACCAATCAAAATCGCTGCAGTTTAGTCTGACGTCACGAGAGACCGCACGGACATATGAGATAACTTCTCATATATTAACTTTGGGCGCGCGGTAGGTTCGTTCTTATTTAGTAAGCGAAGAATGCGACGTGCCACTAAGCTATAAAGCTATAAAAGGCGACGTAATAGAAGTGCGATTTGTTAAATTTAGTGTTATAGATTATTTCTTGTGTATTCTGTTGAGTAAACGATTGTGTTTGAATAAAGTGTTTAAGAATAGTCGACGAGTATTATTTAAGAACCCTGAGGTCGTAACAATACGAACTCCGGGTCGATAAAACCTTAAGGCAATTGTAATGGCGAAACTGCAGAGCCGTAAGGTGATTTATTGGTGGTATGAGTGGTTTGAGATGCACAGAAAGCAGCCTGCGACTTGCACCACAAAATTAGATCGAGACGTGGGACGTAATTTGCGTTATGCGTATGACATCACAACATAAGCACAACACGGTCGGCTAGCGTTATCTGTGTATTAATTTTTTAATGATTTCAACTAGAGGATTTTTTTTAGAAATACATATTAATTATACTAGCCTGCCTACATTTTATGAAGTCGCACTTTATAATGCAATTTAAAAGAAGCTACGACTTCTTAAAATGCAGGCTAATATGTATAAACATGTGATAACGTATCAAAATTTGATATAAAATAAAAAGTGGGGAATGATTGTGTTTTTCTTTTTTTTTTCAGTACAAACACCGCAAATATTTATTACATCTGCCAGTTTATATTAAATGACAGTCTAAAATTTTGTGTCCGATGCTAAAATATCATAGTTTCTGTTAACATCATACGGAAGTTACGTTGGAGACTTTAACGCTAGATCAAGCATAAAATCTGGTGCGAAAAGCAGCGTTTGCAGGTTCATTATGCACGTGTATGCGAGGATAATCAGGTTAGACACCATAACATCTTTGGTGGAAACCTCGACAGTTACTTATGTTTATGTATGTGTGATACTATGCTTAAAACGAAAAGATCCAAGCGCAAGGTCTTAGTACAACGAGGAGGAAATTGGTTACGGACTGATCTGATTTCACACTTAGACACTTAACGGATGTATCGCAGACAAAAAATGACATATTTTAGTCCGGTTTTCGAATTCTTACTTAAGCCAATATTAATATTAATAATAAGTGTATAAATTAAAAATAATAGGTGTATAAATTTAATAATAAATAATTTTGATAAAGTTAGGTAGGCCACGAAAGTGTAAGTAAATGTCATAACCTCCAAGAACAAGCAGTTGTCAATTCAAAACAATTAAAAAAATGTCAAATAAATAAAACTGTAGTAATCTAAGAGAAACGTTTTGTCTTCCTTGGGCTACCAATATCATGAATAGAGTGCGGAAGTTTAGGTAGGTACCAAAAAAATTCAATTTTAGGCGCCTAAAAAAGGCTCATACTTATGTATATGTGCAGAATATGCACACACAAAGTATAAATAGTCGCCAAAATATTTATGTACCTGTCATCACAATGAAAAAATCAAGTAATTACAAAGATATTTTTATTATTTATCTTAAATAGCCTTTTCGAATAGTTGACTCCGAAAGAACTGATCTTCCGGACTTTTTTCTAAAAACTGTTTATAAATTGTATTTTGAAGTTTTCTCCTAGGTATATTTGCTGCCGCAAATGCTTTACCCAAGTCTGCATAAAACTGATCTTTTCCAGAAACTGGCTGAGTGAGGAACATACTATGAACTGATAGTTGTTTCTTTTAATATTACATTAATGCAATCCATTTTTAATCCATTCTGAAATTAAAGCACTTATTTGTCCGTTTCTTTGGCATTATTTGTAAAAATTCGAAGTTATCTGTTTAGAATCATTTAAACAATTAAATAATATAGATACATTTTAAATAATTTGACACGGATTCCCCTATGGAATTCCCTCTGTTATAAGTTCGTTTGCGTATGTTCCTTGACCTAAGAGACTTGATCTGCAATGCAAGCAAACGTCGCGTCGCGTCACGTTAATAACCGCACCTGTGAAATGCAACCGAACAATTTTTGCCTAAAATACGCGTGTTGGATTTTGTGTAAAAACCAAAAAGTGAAACTTACTCATGGCCAGTCAAGTATAATAAATTTAAGTGTTGCTTATGAATTGACATTTGAAGTTACATAACATTGTAATGTAACTCACATTCTAAAAGGCATTTAAAGTTAATCTTAAACGTTTTGGTACGACTGGACATTATTGTTTAATTTATTGCTCTACTGGTGTAGACCAGGGGTTTCCAACGTGGTCGAATCAACCCCTTGGCATCAATGAAGACTAGAAAGAGGTCGATGAACCCAGAGGGCTGGGCTGGGGGCCGATGAACATCTAAGGATCTCTTACGGGGTCGGATTTAGCTATGAACTCTTGTCTAGTACAAGCCTAAACATTTTACAGGGTGTCAACTCGACTAAAAGAAGGACAAGAAGAAGAATAAATAGAAGATCTATTGATTATTAAAATAAAAATGAAGTACAGTCAAAACGAATGAAAAGAAAAACAAAAGTCGATCTGTGTTGAAAATCTGTGGCGAGGAAGAAAATAAAACCAACGATAGGTCAAAACGATGTTAAAAAAATGACGAACGCAATCAAGAATTTAATTTGCAAAATATTAGGTAAAGAAAAAAGACCAACAGTTAAAATAATAAAATAAAGTTAAATCGTATAACAGAGAAAGAAAAGGAAGGAAGGAATTAAAACGTAAAATAAAATGAACTCCCATCTAATTAAAAGTAAAATAAAATTAACTCCAATCTAGTATAGAGCGAAGGAGAAAAAAATAAAATCGCGTCAAATAATATTTAAACAGAAGAGAAAACGAGAACAAAAGATGATAAATCAACGAATCAAATGAAATCGAATCAAAGAGAGAAAAGAAAACAAAAGGTTGGTCAATTGATTAAATTAAAAATTGAATTAAATCAAATTGAATCATGGACTGCAAATTAACAATTAATTTAATTAGTTAATGATAAAAAAAATAAAATAAAGTCAAATCGAATAAAAAAGAAAGAAAATAAAATCCATGGAATTAAAGTGTGAAATAAAATGAACACCAACGAGAAAATTTAAACAAAACAAAAGGCGATCGACTGCTAGTTAAAAAAAACAAAAGTCGGGAATGAAAGAAGAGACGCTTGCTTTTATTTATTTTTTTTTAAGTACAAAGTTTTTTTATTTTCAAACCGGACAGAAAAATGAAATGAGATTTATAGCTTCGTCAGGAAGCTATAAATCTATAGCATAGCGAAACGATGAGTGTTTTTCCTTTCATTTTTTTGTCCGGTTTGAAAATAAAAAAAAACTTTGTGCTTACACTTTTCATCGGACAAGAACCAACTTCAATTTTTTTTTGTTAAAAGCGACTGGATTCAACCTTTAATCGTTTTGGTACCAATTTTATGCAAATTTGAACTTTATTCTGAGAATTCTTAGAAAAAAGGCACAGTATAGGCATTTTTATCTGAAATAGGGACGCATGCATAAATAGGCAAAAATAGGCATTATTAAACTTTACTATTACGCAGTCTGATCATGAGGAATGCCAGAATAAATTTGTAGAGATGGGAATATTTTTGACCATGAACGCCACTTGTTGCCATCGACATTCTTGCGCCAGCCGTATATAGACAAGCCGAAATCTTTTTTTTTTTTTTTGAACTTTTGGCGCGAAAACTTTCCGTCAGATTAAAGTAGACAGCAATAAACGTCACGTTCATCCCTTCTGCCCAACTAAAACTTAGCGAATTATTCAGCCCGCATAATTACTGCGCGAAGTTCGAGGGGCGGCGGAGGCGACGGAAGAAGCGGAGGAGGCGACGCGCGAAGTTATTTCCTGGCGTCGTTTTCGTCGAATTTTCGGCGTCGTCGTCGTCGCCGCCGCCGCATGAATTACGGCGGGCGGCTCGCTCGCTCGAGCGGAACTTTGGCGGCGGCGGCGGCACCTTGTTCAAGTTTCCAGGATTTTCTGCGCTGACAAGTTTTGATAGTGCTAAGCACCTCCGGTGTCATGCTGTCACGACCCGTTACGTAATCGAGTAACAGCACGTACGCTATTTTAAGTTATGTAAATTGTCGTCGTTGTCGAGCTGGTTTGGTGAACTATGAGAAATTCCGCGGAGGAGTTAATTCATAATGTTCAAGTTTGAAGTGGTTAATGGTATACGCAGGAGAAGCCTAACTGCAGGCAATAAAAAGAAAGAAATGTTAAAATACCTTCTTGTACTGATAATCGTGACGTTAAGATAAGTTCACAAGAGAGTTTCGCTCAAAATAAATAATGAACAGATAAAACAGCGACATCCTACGATCGCTTTTTGACCTGACATTGCAGTAGGATAGACAAATTGAAACGGATTTGCTACCTAATAAGTACCCCATGCAAGGCGGCCATGCTTGCTGTCAAAAAATTTTTCAAAAAAATAATAACGCAAAACAAAGTTTGAGGTTAGGTCGAGGTAAAATTTAACAGAAATTAACTTTACCCTGAGGGCGAAGAAACAAACACGCAAGCGAAAATATGTAGTTACATGTAAATGAATCAGCATTTCCGTTAGTATAAAACTGGTATTAAAAGTGACTTCGTTACGTAATTGAGGTTATGTCGAGATGATCAGCCCCATGGGTCAGCAGGTACATGCAAAATAATTAGACGCTGAGCTACCTCGATAATAAATTTTGCCTAAAACGTTTACCAATTACAAACGCAAAGTTCGATTTTGTTGCCAAATGTCATTCAGTCAAAAATTCGCGAATCTTGAAACGTACCTCAGCCATAGCATAAGCTTTCCTCATCAGTCAAAAAACATTTAGGGCCAGTCGCACCAAACCCTTTAAGGTTAGCTTAACTCTAAGTATCACTTAGAATGTGACATACACAATGTTGTGGAATCTTCAATGTCAAATTATCAGCAATGCTTAAGTTTAAGCTCGGCTTAAAGTGTTTGGTGCAATCGGCCATTACTCTTCTTTTTCAGTTTCTTTCTGAAAATATCAATTTATAAGTGAACATGTGACAGAGAAAATATTTTTGGCAATTAATTGACAAGCAGAACCAAAATTACTATCGGAAAAATTTAATTTCCCGTCTGTTATAAATTCAGAGCTGTTTGTTTAAAGGCTGCACTTATATTTTCTTTACGATTTCTTTCAATTATTACATACTTTTGGTTTTATTGGATCAGCTGATGACGTAAGAGATTATTGGCCGGTTGCACCAAACACTTAAGTCGAACTTAAATTTAAGTACTGCTTATAATGTGACACTTGAGGTTACAAAACATTCAGTAAATCATATTCTAAGCGGTGCTTAAAGTTAAGCTGACCTTAAGTGTTTGGTGCAACTGGCCATATGTCATCAGGTGGAAACCACAAAATGGCACACATAACAATAATGGTAAAAGAAATGGAATTTTTGACATTTCCAAAAAGGCAGGCTGCGAAAATCCACGATTAAAAAAATACGATGACAAAGGGAAGCCGAAGGCGGAGCTTGTGTTGTGACCGAGGTACACTTCAAGATTCATCAAAAATTTATGTTCAATGGTGCTGTGCTAAAATTTTGAAACCACTCTAACGATATAAAACTTATTTTACGAATTTCGACACAACGGAAGTGACGTTTATGTTATCTGAGGTAAGGCCGAGACAGTCAAATTGCACAAAATCGTCAAGTCAAAGGTCCGACTAAACCCTCTGACCAATCACCAATTGAGAAAAGTGATCACGTGGTTTGGTCTGACCACTTTGACCGTTCACTTACCGCAGCCTAAGATTTGAGGTAAACCGATTGAATTTTCCTGCAAATCTAAGAAAAATTTCGCAAATTCTAAAAGAACACAGTAAATAACACGCTCGATTAATTTAATTTCGGAATATGTAGTTTTGTACAAATTCTAAATTATAATATTTTATACCAGTTTAATACAAGCTCAAGTCAGAGCCATCTATTGACGAGTAGCGTAGAAACGATGGCGGACCTAATCAAATTTTCCGCAGCGTTATGGTTTCACGTAACTAAACAAAACATAATATTTAGGAGTATTTTCTTTTGTGCGCTTATAATTAGTTGCATCATGCACTCGACTGTATAATACAAAATCGAAAGAATCGATTCAGTTTGGTAGAATGAACCTCTGGGATAGAAAGTTCAGTCCCTCAGAAAGTTAAAAAGTTTCATCGTTGCACAAACAAAAATTCTGTGGCTCGCACGTCTAAATAAATCGCAAATTTAATTTAAAATTCGTTTCAAATATTTTGCCAGGCTTTGATTTAAATTTTTTTATAGATGGCGTTAGTGAAGTGGCGATTTGAATAGTGGAGAAGACTTTAGTACTTTGCAAATAATCATTTAAAGAATGTGAAGAAAATTTTAAAGGATATAAAAATAAATAGAATGTGTTGAATTGAATTAAAATTCTTTCTGAAAAGACCGCTTGAGGCGCGCAAGTTTGACCTTACACTGTACGAAATTTCTTTCTTTCTCTTTTGTTTAGTCAATTTATATTTATAGGCAGTTCTTCTTGGTGCGTTTTTGTCTCATTTTAAAAATATGGAAAAGGTTTGTTTCAGCTAGTTTGGAACCGTCAAAATCTGTTGTCCATCAAAGTAATACTAATGACCCCCCCCAACCCCAACCCCATCGTATGTATACTGTTAGAATCACATTTAAACAACAACATAAATTTATTGATAAAAAGGAACTGGGCATGGGATCTACAATAGCTGATTTAGAACTATTGGGTCTAATATACTGGAGTTCCCGCCTCGTTGATATCGTAAATACGGAGAAGCACCCAGACGATGTCAGTGCAGCCAACTCTTCCGATGTAAGTTACGTGAATTTTGTTGTAACTCTAAAAATACCTACAATTTTGATTATTAGGGGCGGTTTCGAATCTGACTGTAGAACAACTCTTAAGAGTCTTATTCTAGTCTTTTTCATTCAAGTTTCGTTGCGTACAGATCTGGCAACTTGAGAAGAACCTGTCACATGATATGTGCAATGTAAACTCCGCCCACACGTTGTCCTTCCTACGTGGCGGAATCTCTACTATGCTTTACATTTTAAAACACATTTTGGGTTTTATTTAATTTTTTTTTTAACTGTCATTAATGTTGTAGGTCAAGAAAAAGGTCAAGATTGAATAATCCTTTTCGTCCCCTTTTCAAAAAAGCGACGCCAGGAACCGTATTCTCGAATCGAGTGACAAGAGTCGTATGCGAAAATGACGTCAAAATTATGCAATTCTCGAACGATCTGTGTAGTTTTGTGTAAGAGTCTACGTCATTTTGACGTCATTTTCGCATATGACTCTTGTCGCTCGATTTGAGAATAGGGCCCCAGGGACCGTATTCTCAAATCGAGCGACTAGAGTCGTACGCGAAAATGAAGTCAAAGTGATGCAATTCTCGAACGATTTGTGTAGTTTTGTGTAAGAGTCTACGTCATTTTGACGTCATTTCCGCATGCGACTCTTGCCGCTCGATTTGAGAATAAAGCCCCAGAACTTTAAAATTAATCTCAGAGATTTTATCGAAACCGCCTGTTATCCTGCAGCAGGAAACGTACATACACTTACAAAATAGAACGGAAAAATGTATTTTACTGCTCTTGTCCTCGACGTCAGCAAACAAGGACGGAAAAGTGCATCTGTTCGGAGAGTACTTCCATTAAGTTTTATTATACGGCCGTGTTATTATGAGAAGTTATTATTGGTGTCGAGCATCGTTCGGTTTTATTTCACATTCTCTTTTTTTTTCGTTTTATTTCGGACATCAAAAAATTTAACGCGTTTTCACGGCACACAAAAGAGCGGCGCGCTGAGCAATTACCAGCCCTAATTTAGTTCGCCTATTTATTTGGCAATTACGCGGGCGGGCGCAGTTTTACGGTCGATAATAAAAAAAAAAAGTTAAAAGTGCGAAACGAAACGAACGTCTCCTCCAAATTTTCTTGCTTAGTCTTTACTGTTTTTCCTGCTTTCCTCTTGCTCCGGTGTTTTGCTCACTCCCTCTTCTTTAAACGCCAAATTGTATCTCTTGGGTAAGTACATACTTATTCTTTTTAAAGCGACCTCCTCTTTCGTTTCTTCTCGTACCGCTTACAATTCTTGTCGTGTCTCTGCAAGCGTCGTTTATTCTACTTGAAAGTTTTTTTTTTCTTCTTTTCTTGGCCGTCTTTTTGACTCCAGTCACTTTCTTGCTTCAATCTTTGGAATTACAGTAAGCACCGGACGGCTTTATGAAGAAGTGATCTGAACGGTCATTAGAAAGAACGCTTGACCTCCAACAACCTTCGTTGTTTTCGTCGCAGCCACCATTTTGAATCCTCCAAAGACACACAGGGGTACTTCGGCTTCACATTTGCTCGGTAATTTCTTCTTCCAATCACTTAATTTTCCATGTTTTAATAGTACAATTTGGAATACGTTCCCAAAGAGTGCAAAAATTATTCTGATTCTTCTTAAGGCACCCAAGAGCACTTCTGCTTCACATTTGCTCGGTTTAATTCTTCTCAAGGCAAATGCCTAAAATATTTCTTCTTCCAATCACTTAATTACCTGGGTTTTAATAGTACAATTTGGAGTCAGTTCCTAAAGATTGCAAGAATTATTCTAATTCTTCTCAAAGCACTCAAGAGCTCTTCGACTTCACATTTGCTCGGTTTAATTCTTCTACTTTTTCAAATGCCTAAAATATTTCTTCTTCCAATCACTTAATTACCTGGGTTTTAATAGTACAATTTGGAATCAGTTCCTAAAGAGTGCAAGAATTATTCTGATTCTTCTCAAGGCACTCAAGAGCTCTTCGACTTCTCATTTGTTCGATTTTCTTCTTCTACTTTTTCAATTGCTTAGATAATTTCTTCTTCCATTCACTTAATTATCCATGTTTCAATTGTACAACTTGGAATACGTTCCCAAAGAGTGCAAAAATTATTCTGGTTCTTCGCAAGGCACCCAAGAGCTCTTCGACTTCACATTTGCTCGGTTTAATTCTTCTACTTTTTCAAATGCCTAAAATATTTCTTCTTCCAAACACTTAATTACCTGGGTTTTAATAGTACAATTTGGAGTCAGTTCCTAAAGAGTGCAAGAATTGTTCTGATTCTTCTCAAGGCACTCAAGAGCTCTTCGACTTCTCATTTGTTCGGTTTTCTTCTTCTACTTTTTCAATTGCTTAGATAATTTCTACTTCCAATCACTTAATTATCCATGTTTTAATAGTACAACTTGGAATACGTTCTCAAAGAGTGCAAAAATTATTCTGGTTCTTCGCAAGGCACCCAAGAGCTCTTCGACTTCACATTTGCTCGGTTTAATTCTTCTACTTTTTCAAATGCCTAAAATATTTCTTCTTCCAAACACTTAATTACCTGGGTTTTAATAGTACAATTTGGAGTCAGTTCCTAAAGAGTGCAAGAATTGTTCTGATTCTTCTCAAGGCACTCAAGAGCTCTTCGACTTCTCATTTGTTCGGTTTTCTTCTTCTACTTTTTCAATTGCTTAGATAATTTCTACTTCCAATCACTTAATTATCCATGTTTTAATAGTACAACTTGGAATACGTTCTCAAAGAGTGCAAAAATTATTCTGGTTCTTCGCAAGGCACCCAAGAGCTCTTCGACTTCACATTTGCTCGGTTTAATTCTTCTACTTTTTCAAATGCCTAAAATATTTCTTCTTCCAAACACTTAATTACCTGGGTTTTAATAGTACAATTTGGAGTCAGTTCCTAAAGAGTGCAAGAATTGTTCTGATTCTTCTCAAGGCACTCAAGAGCTCTTCGACTTCTCATTTGTTCGTTTTCTTCTTCTACTTTTTCAATTGCTTAGGTAATTTCTTCTTCCATTCACTTAATTATCCATGTCTTAATAGTACAACTTGGAATACGTTCCCAAAGAGTGCAAAAATTATTCTGGTTCTTCGCAAGGCACCCAAGAGCTCTTCGACTTCACGTTTGCTCGGTTTTCTTCTTCTATTTTTTTGTCAATTGCTCATTTGCAGATTTCTTCCTCTGATCACTTGAAAGTTCAGGATTTAATGGAACAGTTCGGAATACGTTCTCAACTACACGCCGCATAAATTATTCGTGTATGAAGAGGAGGTACGGGTATGGTCTCTGTTGTAAACGCGAAATTCGACAAACGGTAGACACGTTCGATGGAGTGCCCGCCTGCGATAATTTAATACATAATTGATAGGTTCGGTAATCCAGCGGTAATTGCTGAAATTAATGTGAAATCGATAATTTAATGTGTGCGCGCGTTCGGTCCTGATAGGGCTAATAATAGCGGCGCTGAAAGGGCTGTTTCGCCGGTTTCCGGTCAAGGAGTTTCCCTTGCACCAGGTTAACGAACACATCACTTCTTTAAGTTCACCCAAAAAATACTACTTCAACAAAAACAAAATATAAAATAAAACCTTTCAAAACCGCTGTCCTTTTCATCTTTAAGACTGTGACTTCTTTCTACGAGCTCTTTAAATTTAAGATCAATGGTATTGTTTTCAATTCAAATTGTCTCTTGGTCATAATCAAGAAGCGGAATTCTTACGGCGCGGCGCGGCGTAGCGCTTCGTCGAGTCGGCTGTCCCGGCTGCGCGTGCTTTCGCCATCCCGTAAGAATTCCGCTGTCTGGTCATAATTTAGACGGACAAAGAAATCAAAATCCATCCACTCTTCCAAAAAAAAGAAACGTTCCGTTCAATTTCCCTTCGATTCGTCCTAATGTACCATAGGCTTTGTCCTTCGGACAAGAACGACCCCCCTCCGTTAATTTCGCGCTCCCCTCATCAACGCCCTTTTAGATGAACGTCCCACCTTTGCGCTCGACCTTTCCGCTAATCAATCGCTTGCATTGCGCCAGACCTTTTGCAGAATGCCGCAGCATAAGGTTGTTTTATTTTTAAGGATCGAAGAGAGCGTTGCGGAAGTGAGCGCTCCTCGAAAGTTTCATGCCGCGCTTCTGTGCCTGCCCGCTTGCCTGCACGATTCTTAAATAATTACGTCTTGTAGGTACTTGAGAAAATTACTAACCGCAAGTACGTTCACCGATGCCTTTTCCTTTCGGTGCGGTTCCGATCGATTTCAATCTTTTCTTCGGGAATTAAAACGAGCACGGCACGGCACGCCGCGGCGGATTGAAGTTCATTAAAGTGGAATTGAGGAAAGTTCGTTGTAAATTTATACGTCTAATTTTTGAGGGGCCTTAAGACTTAATAGCCTCTAATCGAAAAAAGTGAATGATCCGGAACATTCAAGCAACCGTCCAAAAGAAGACCTAGAAAAACTTCTTTGTCTTACACCACAAAGTTCTAGCTAGAATCTTAAGGACAACTGCATAGCATTAGTGGAGTTATTTAACTTCAAAAAAGATTAATCCGTCTTATATCTAGAACGGAGGTTCACAACGGGGTTGGTATTGACCCCCAAACACTCGATTAAGACTTAGAAACGATCGAAATATCTCTAACGGTCATTTGGGTGGTCGATGAACCTCTAAGCAGGGTCATCTTGGATTCGATGAACCTGTAAGGGTCATTTGCGGGTAGATGAACCTCTACGGGTCATTTTGGGGGTCGATTAACTATTAGCAATCGAGTCCAAAATAAAAATATCTATTTTTTATTATTCTGCTTAATTTCTTTAATCATTATAGAGAAACTCGTTTTGTATTCGTTGAAAATAATTATAATTAACTAAAAGATCTTTTTTTTTGAGAGAGAGATAAAGAGAACGTAATACTTTTTAAGTTCCGTTCCGTTCAGTTCAGTTGTGTTGGGTTGACCTTGAGATTGACTAAAAAAATGTAATCCATGTTTAATATTTTTTAATGAATTTTTTTATTTTTTACTAAAGTTGAATGAAGTCAGGTCGAATTCAGTTGGATTGGTTCGGCCTTATAATTTTTTTTAACACGATGTCTAGTCATAACTATTTTATTGTTTTTAATTTTTAATTTTTTTGCTTGGCGTGTATAGAGTTCCATTTAATTGGTTAATCTTGAAATTGGAAGAGCTTTTAACCATCTATTTCAATTTTTTTTGCATTATTCTTGTTTTTAATTATTTTTTTTTTGTATTTTTTTGGTTTTTGATTTTGATTGAAAGACAAGTTGAGTTCAGTTGAGTCGCGCTTTATTTCTTGCTTACGTTGAATGCATTTAGATTGAGTTCAGTTGGATTGCTTTGGCCTTTGAAGTTTTTTTTTAATACGTTTAGTCGTAATTTTCTTTTAATGATTTTAAATTGAATTTTTTTCTTGGATTGAACAAAGTTGAATTTAGTTGTTGTACTGGATTAGGTCGACCTTGAAATTAGAGGAGCTTCATTTTAACCGTCTTTTTCAACGTCTTTTTTTTATACAAAACTTTTTCCTACTTTTCATTTTTGACGAAAAGATAACGACTGTGATGGACGCAAAACAAATGAATAAAGATGAACTACGAAAAAGTGCCAATAGAGTGCGAAAAGTCAGTTCAACAAGCCATCGTATGAAAGCATAATAAAGAAAAAACAAAAGAAAATTGAGGACTAAGTTGAACAAAAAAAAAATAATTAGTAGAAAACAAAACACAACTGTGAGTCCGTCAGTCAACAAAATCCGAAAAATCAGTTATTTGATAAAAATATGGACAGAAAAATGGAAATCGACGAAAATTTTACAAATAAAAACACGACTAAGATAAATAAAAAAAAAACAAATGAATAAACAGATAAAAAATTTAAAAAAACTAGTAAAAAACAAAAGACAACTTTAAAAGGGCGTCAGTTATCGAAAAGAGAAAAATCTATTTGATAAAAATAAACAAATGACAAATGCGAAAGCACACAGTGTGAATTTAATTAGAAAAAAACTAAAACTATACTAAGATGGATAAAAAAAAATGAATATTGGCGACTGTTTTAAAAACAAACTCCTAGGAAACAAAGAAGAATTCGATTAGAAAGAATAAAAACGCGAAAAACAGGAGATAAGAAACAAAAGAAGAACGGATAGACAAAAAAAATAAACGACGTTTCTGCGGCCATAAACTTTTACAACTCGAGAAACTGGCAGGAAACAAAAGGAAAACAAATAAAACAAACAAAACTTAACTTGAATAAAACGCAAAACAACAATTCTCAAAAACAAAAAAGAAGATGAGAAAGAGGAAATGTGAAATGAACAAAAAAAAATGAAACAAAAGAAAACAATACACATAAGGTGCTTCCTTTCGCTTAAAAGTTTGAATCGTGTTTCGAATAGATTGGACCTGAATTTCGTAGTTGTTGCAACAAAACATACCTGACCTGAATTTTTGATTGACAGTTCACTTGTAAATAACCATAATTCAAGCCAAACAAGTTTTAAAATTAGACAGATTCAAAGAAAAGAATGGGCGCGTTCAGCGGATGCGTTGCTTACTCAGCAGTCGTCTGCGATTGGCTATTACCTTCATGTGAGCCAATCACAATCGATTGCTGAGTAAGCAACTCAGCCGCTGAACACGCCCATTGTCTGTTTTTGAATCAAAACACGTTTGGATCACGATTTTGTGAGCGAAAGAAAGCACCTTGTTATGTCGAAAGTGTAGCCCGAATGGCGGAAGAATTTCGCCCAATCTGGCAACCCTGCGTTGTGCATGCACTTGTCTTGTTAAGGAACTCAGTCGATAAGACGTCAAATTTAGTTAAGTTGCCACTCGGTATAATAAGCAACGAGTGATGAATAAATACTGGCGTAGAATTTAAGCAAAAATTGTAATAAGATCGCTTGATTCGTATTCCCGACTGAAAAATGGTTGTAGTCAGATGTTCGTTAATTAATCACGTCGCCGTATATCTTATGAAAATAGTTACGAGAAGCGGAAGCAACACGAAGCGCAAGGCATCCAGAGTAACAAGTGTTTATAACGCGCTTCACGTATTCAATCTAGTTTTAAGTTGGCTGCGCCGTCGATGCATAAACTTAAAGACGAGCCTTTCGGAGGTAATAACAACCCCGGCGAACTTTAGCAGCACCCGGCGCGGGTGCATTACCATATTAATTTCAATATTTATAGAATCCGGGAGCATCTCATCGCGCGCTTAATATTAGCCCCCCGACTGCAGCGCCGCCAACCTACCTTCCAGCAGCCCGCCAGGGTCAGGGCCCAGGACCACTCTGAAAAATGTTATTTCATTTCGTCCTGGCTGTGTCTGAAAGCGAACGGTATGTTTATGTTGGGAAGCAAGAAATTCCGGTCGTTATTCGACTGTAATTGAAATGCACGCCCCAAATTAGCTAGTTGTTTCCGGTACAATCGCTCTAATTAAATTCCGAGCTTCATATTTGCAGGATGTAGTCGCGATGACGCCCTGCAATATTGCACATTGGAGGTGATTTACGTCGAGACGTGGTTGCTGTGCTTACAATGTTGTCTGCGGAACATTATTTGGGGTGATATACGTACACAACAACAACGTTTCATACATATTTGCATGCACTCCGTATACGAGACTAAATTTCTGCTTTTGTGATTCATAAAATCCATTACCAGAAGTTTTTATTAGATGTAATTCGAAAGATTAAATTTGTAGGTATAACAAGTTGATAATAGATTAGGAAAGTGGGCACCGATGAGAAGTTAGCAATAAAATTCCAGCAATAAAATTATGAAATTTCAAAACGCTGCCACCGCTAAAATAACGATCACAGATCAATAATATTCAATCTATTACAAAGAGTATAATGTGTAGATTCCCCTCATATGAATAAACTCAAAAAATATTTGATATTAAGTTAACTATGACTATTTAAACCAGCATAAGTCATTATTCATATATCGCACCAAAACAATTGCTTTCACTGAACATTTTCACACAGTCATAAAGTAAACATACATATCTATTTAATAATGCCTTTAGAAAGTTTTAGCCGGTTGATTTAAAGTAATTAGAAATTAATTAAAAGTGACGCTCGGAGCAATGAAACAGTACCAACTTCAAATGTTCATAACTTTTCTCACAACACTTGCATAAAAATTCTGTTTGCAGAATATGAAAGCACGGATCGAAATCTATCGTTTAAACTGCCCTCTGAGTTTTAGCCGGTTGGTTTGAAGTAATTAGAAATTAAAAGTGACGCTCGGAGCAATGAAACAGTACCAACTTCAAATGTTCATAACTTTTCTCACAACACTTGCATAAAAATTCTGTTTGCAGAATATGAAAGCACGGTTCGAAATCTATCTAAAAAACAATTTTAATTCAGAATTTTATTCTCTATCGATTGGTCAAATAATATACAGCGTGTTCCATTTAAACGAAAGTGTTCTATTCTCTTTATTTCGTAAACGCGTTGTTCGTTTTTCTGTTTGTATGCATCGTTGCAATCAACGCAAAAAATACTACTAGTTTGCTAATTTAACCGGATCTGTAACTTTAATAATAACAAAGTTAGCAATAGTGCCGAGTTAGTTTTGAACAGTCTGTATACATAAGTTGAAAATCTAACGGGATATGGTCACTGGACGATTAGTAAAAGGCAACTCCTTTGTTTAAGGGCTCAATATTTCGTTGTATTTAACAACTTCATCAGGAGGTTTACTATAAAGTTAACAAGAGGTTAAATAATCCAAATTTTAAGGTTACACTACTTACAACTAGAGATGGATGAATTGGTCAACAAATACAAACATTGAAGCCACAATTGGGCTGTGATTACATGTTAAAATTTCAAGAAAAATAAAAACGTCGTACAACGTTACTTAAGTCAGACATGTGCACAAGAACAATGGCGGAATTGGCGGTAATTGTCAAGGATCAAGTAACCTACTGAACAACTTAAGAAAACTAATTACCCTAAGTAACGAAATGAGGGAAGTTCAAAAAATATTTTTAACAAACCCAAGAATATGAGCATAAATGTTGCTGATGTTGTCAATATCCGACCTGAAATTGACAGAATGTTCATTCTTTTGAATATGAATCATTTCTAAGAAAAGTCTGTTCTTTAGATTTTTTTTTTCAAAGGTTAAAATGCTAGTACTGTCAAAATCAAATCGGTGATCACTTTCCACAGCATGAGATGCCAAGGCACAAGCTACCTTACCTGTTCTAATGTCGCTTTTATGTTGGGAAATGCGATTTTTTAACCATTGTCCCGTTTGCCCAATGTATTCTTTTTCGCAATCAGTACATGGTATTGAGTAAACTAGACCGCTGTTAAACAGCCTCTGGCAGATATATTAATTTTCATTCTAGCCATACAATGAAACAAAAAAAATTAATGTAATTATTTCAATGAAAAACAGAGTTACTCATATTAGTCATCCGGTCTTTCTGAAAGAAAAAAAAAAATTTAGATAAACTTTTCAAACTTTTCACTAATAATGGTTTCCCCAAAGCATTAACTTACAGATTAATTTACCAAAACAACAAATTACCATGTCATCTGGATGATAACAACAATGATAGGAAATTCAGAAAATTAATACACATTACCTCCCTAAGTAATAAAGTCATCAATATTTTTAAAGATTTTAAATTTTTGAACATTGTACAATACAATAATCATACTATCTATAGTGTTTTCACTAAAACAAAGGACAAGACACCTTTTCTGTTTAACAGCGGTCTAGTTTACTCAATACCATGTACTGATTGCGAAGAAGAATACATTGGGCAAACGGGACAATGGTTAAAAAATCGCATTTCCCAACATAAAAGCGACATTAGAACAGGTAAGGTAGCTTGTGCCTTGGCATCTCATGCTGTGGAAAGTGATCACCGATTTGATTTTGACAATACTAGCATTTTAACCTTTGAAAAAAAAAATCTAAAGAACAGACTTTTCTTAGAAATGATTCATATTCAAAAGAATGAACATTCTGTCAATTTCAGGTCGGATATTGACAACATCAGCAACATTTATGCTCATATTCTTGGGTTTGTTAAAAATATTTTTTGAACTTCCCTCATTTCGTTACTTAGGGTAATTAGTTTTCTTAAGTTGTTCAGTTGGTTACTTGATCCTTGACAATTACCGCCAATGCCGCCATTGTTCTTGTGCACATGTCTGACTTAAGTAACGCTGTACGACGTTTTTATTTTTCTTGTAATTTTAACATGTAATCACAGCCCAATTGTGGCTTCAATGATTTTATTTGTTGACCAATTCATCCATCTCTAGTTGTAAGTAGTGTAACCTTAAAATTTGGATTATTTAACCTCTTGTTAACTTTATAGTAAACCTCCTGATGAAGTTGTTAAATACAACGAAATATTGAGCCCTTAAACAAAGGAGTTGCCTTTTACTAATCGTCCTGTGACCATATCCCGTTAGATTTTCAACTTATGTATACAGACTCTTCAAAACTAACGCGGCACTATTGCTAACTTTTTTATTATTAAAGTTACAGATCCGGTTAAATTAGCAAACTAGTAGTATTTTTTGCGCTGATTGCAACGATGCATACAAACAGAAAAACGAACAACGCGTTTACGAAATAAAGAGAATAGAACACTTTCTTTTAAATGGAACACGCTGTATATTATTTGACCAATCGATAGAGAATAAAATTCTGAATTAAAATTGTTTTTTAGATAGATTTCGAACCGTGCTTTCATATTCTACAAATAGAATATTTATGCAAGTGCGGAATGGAAAGTTATGAACATTTGAAGTTGGTACTGTTTCATTGGTCCGAGCGTCACTTTTAATTAATTTCTAATTACTTTAAATCAACCGGCTAAAACTTTCTAAAGACATTATTAAATAGATATGTATGTTTACTTTATGACTGTGTGAAAATGTTCAGTGAAAGCAATTGTTTTGGTGCGATATATGAATAATGACTTATGCTGGTTTAAATAGTCATAGTTAACTTAATATCAAATATTTTTTCAGTTTATTCATATGAAGGGAATCTACACATTATACACTTTGTAATAGACTGAATATTATTGATCTGTGATCGTTACTTTAGCGGTGGCAGCGTTTTGAAATTTCATAATTTTATTGCTGGAATTTTATTGCTAACTTCTCATCGGTAAAGTGGGCGGTCCTAAAGCTGGCGCGAAATTTAAAACGGAGTTTATCGGACTGCAAAAATGCATGGGTTTAGGTTAAATAAACTGAAAATACTCACTCTACACAGAGTTCTTCTGAAAATTTTTGCTTATCTTTGAAATTCATGGTGAAACACTTCAATAAAATTATTTCAGTTGGGCTTATTTTACGTAAATAGTTAAGTACGACTCTGAGTACATAGGTAGGTGTATACCCTTAATCGTTCCATCAATTATCAATCGCTTAATTACGAGCGAACGTCAAGGGCGAGTTAAAAATTATAAATTAAAATTAATCGCTTCTTTACATGAAATTGCAAAGAGTCGTTCAAATTCCGGTTGAAATTTATTGCGTACGTCTGCGTTCCGGGCTAATCACACATCGATTTGATTAAGCACTTTGGCTAATCGCACCTACGAACTGCTGACCATATAACCGGAGCAGCTCCGTGCAGATTTCTCCTCGGCAAACATCCGTCTGGCCCGTGTTTGCTCTCCGTCTGTTCCGGACGACCTAACCGGATCGCGCCGGAGCGAAATGCACGCAAATTCGGATAATTCGCTTGGCCCGAATCCAACTTTTGCAAAGCGACGCCGTTCCATCCTCCTCCGGCAAAAATGCTCTTCGCCGCTCGCAAATCCGGGCCGAAATGCAATTTACGTCCCGGAACTTACAGTCCTAGATGCCACTTGCTTCGTGTTTATTCTTGCGCGCGGAAGATTTATTCGCGAAACAAATTGCTAGGCTACGAAAGAGCCCTCGAGTTTCAATATTTAAGCACTAACGTCTTTGAATTTGAATTTAATCGTTCTCTGATTACTTGAGGCACCTACTTAAAGATAATAATTGTCTCTAATCTTATATACTAATTCTAGTTACGCCATTTTTTTCTTTGACATCACGAAATCGTCACCTGAACCAAAACGTCGCGCTAATTTAACGACTTTTCATAAAGAGACTAAAACAACAAATTACCACATGCCAAAATTCACTCACCAACATGAATGCATGAAACCAAAATTTATAAGAATCTTAGGCTTAGGTCCTCCACCTTTCTCGATTTTCTCCAGTGTTGCCAACTTTCGGATTGAAGGTCAATTAGTTGTAAAGTCATTTGACGTTTAACGGTTACCCATCATACATGATGATCAATAGGTATTCCTAATGCTCTAGGATAGTTTCTAATTTTCTGGGATAGCCTCTAACGTTCTAGGATAATTTCTTTCTCTGTCCATTGACATAGAGGCTTATCTCTTTCGTGGTCATACAAAGCAATCACCTCTTTCAAAAACTCCCTTACAATAGAAACGTCGGGTTTTTCTTTTTCTCTTTCTTTCATTAAAAATATAACAGAAAGAAACAAAGGAAATTCTTCCTGCAAAGAAACGTACATATATTAAAAACATACAGAGGGCGATAAACAAACAAGGTTGGTAGAACTGATATTGTATCCATCTAATTGCAATCCAGTTTGGCTGTACCAACCATGAAGCAAAGAACGATTCAAACCGAAATCTGTTCAAAATTTATTACGAAAAGCAATAATTGTTTCAGAAATGTAAACAAAAGACAATCGACTAATACCAAATAAATTTAAAAAAAAGAACTTTGTATGTGAAAAGCAAAACATTGAAACAAAAGATGTACGAATTTAACGCGGAGATATACAAGAATAAAAAAATAATGAAGAAAAACAAAAAAGAAATCGAAAATGGAAGCTAGATCACAATGCAACAAAAGACGACCGATTTTAATAAGAAATAGAATAATAATAAAAAAAAAACGCTCAGGATATGAAGCAAATATAAATTAATTGTTTTTTGCAAAAGCAATGAAATAAAAGATGATCGGATTTAATAAGGAGAAGAAACAATAAAAAAAAAAACAAAAGGCGATTGGTAGAACTGATATGTATACATATAACTAATATATAATTGTAAATAGAAACAAAAGAAATTACAAGCAAAGCTATACGAAGAATAAGATCGCCGATGTGGGTTATTAAAAATCAGAACAAATAAAAAGAAACCTGCAAAAAATCATCGGAGACAAAAGAGAAATGAAACAAACAGCAACAGAATAGAAGGGCATGAAGCGAGCAAAGAAAAAAAAAACAAAAGAAGTCCGACAAAACCAAGCTTAACGAAAAGCAACAATTTTCCGAGCGGATCAAGAAATACACGGAAAATAAAAGCAAACTGTAATAAAAGTCAATAATGCGATAAAAAAAAAAACAAAAAAAAAAGATTGAACGACGAAATACAGCGCGTAAAACAAAAGAAGATCACAACTGAGATGGACACGTAACAAATAAAAAACAGTGAACATATATTAAAAACATACAGAGGGCGATAAACAAACAAGGTTGGTAGAACTGATATTGAATCCTTCTAATTGCAATTCAGTTTGGCTGTACCAACCTTGAAGCAAAGAACGATTCAAACCGAAATCTGTTCAAAATTTATTACGAAAAACAATAATTGTTTCAGAAATGTAAACAAAAGACAATCGACTAATATCAAATAAGTTTAAAAAAAAGAACCTTGTATGTAAAAAGCAAAACATTGAAACAAAAGATGATCGAATTTAGCGCGGAGATAACCAAGAATTAAAAATAATGAAGAAAAACAAAAATGTAATAAAAAACGACCGATTTTAACAAGAGATAAAATAATTTAAAAAAAAAAACGCTCACGATATGAAGCAAACGTAAATTAATTTTTTTCTTTGCAAAAGCAATGAGTCCGAAGAAGGGGAGAAACGGCGCTTGCAGAAATATGTATAACAAGAAATATAAACTATGGCAGTGAGAGAAAAAGTGAAAGAGAATCGTTTTAAAAGAGATCTGGCTGGCATGTTATGCAGGAGTCCAAAATTTGGCGTTCAAGGAAGAGGGGGTGCAGTACACCGACGACACAGTGAAGCCAGAATACTCCCTAAGAAAGGGCATTGGAAATTTGAAAGAGCCAAAATGAAGAAGTCAAGAAAAAGAGTTTTCAAAAAGAAGCAGGCACGTGGTGAGAAAGAAGAAAGCAAGGAAAATGGCAAAGGCTGAGCAAGAAAATTTGGAGGAGGCAAGATGAGAAGGAGTGCCCGGAAACTCCAAAATTCGGGTTCAGAGAAGAGGGGGTGTACCGACGGCACAGTGCAGGAGGAAAAAGTCAAAATACTCCCCAAGAAAGGGCTTTCGAAATTTGAAAGAACCAAAGTGAAGAAGCCAAGAAAAAGAGCTTCTAAAAAGAAGCACGCACGTGGTGAGAAAGAAGAAAGCAAGGAAAGTGGAAAAGGCTGAGCAAGAAAATTTGGAGGAGCCAAGATAAGGAGTGCCCGGAAACTCCAAAATTCGGGTTCAGAGAAGAGGGGGTGTACCGACGGCACAGTGCAGGAGGAAAAAGTCAAAATACTTCCCAAGAAAGGGCTTTCGAAATTTGAAAGAACCAAAGTGAAGAAGCCAAGAAAAAGAGCTTCTAAAAAGAAGCACGCACGTGGTGAGAAAGAAGAAAGCAAGGAAAGTGGAAAAGGCTGAGCAAGAAAATTTGGAGGAGCCAAGATAAGGAGTGCCCGGAAACTCCAAAATTCGGGTTCAGAGAAGAGGGGGTGTACCGACGACACAGTGCAGGAGGAAAAAGTCAAAATACTCCTCAAGAAAGGGCTTTCGAAATTAGAAAGAACCAAAGTGTAGAAGCCCAGAAAATGAGATTCTAAAAAGGACCACGCAATATGGTGGCTAGGAAAGCAGAAAAGGCTGAGCAAGAAAACTTGGAGGAGTCAACCGGATAAGAAGGAGTGCCTGGAAATTCCAAAGCCGAAGCAAGAAATTCAGATGTAAAAACGGCCGCCGAGAAGGGAAAAAACTTCCCACGAGAAAAATTTGAGCTCTAAGACAGAAAACAAGAAATGTAAAAAGCGTCAGTAGGAGAAAAAACGTTTTAGAAGAGTAACCGCCACAGACAAAATTGGGCATTCAAAGAGGCGGTCCAGGAGCTCGACGAGAAAATGGAAGCAAAAAAAACCGCGCGTTTGGAAGAGAAAGGATCAAACAGGAGAAGCTGAGCAAAAAAAGACAGTTTTGCCAAAAAGAAGGACGGATGCGACGAAAAAGAGAAAAGCACAAGTAAGACAGGGACGGTCGAGCAAAAAAATCCAAAGGAGCCAAACTCTGGTACTTCCAAAGCCCGAAGCAAGAAAATCACGAGGTCAGAGGAAGGGAGGGGAAAAAAGGCGCTTGCAGAAATACCAGAGAAAATAGCTGCGAGAAAAGAAGTGAAAGAGAATCGTTTTAAAAGAGAAGCACAGAGACTTGCGTGTTATCCAAGCGTCCAAAATTCGGCGTTCAAAGAAGAGGGGGTGCAATACACAGTGGAAGCTAAAAAAGTCGAAACACTCCCCCCAAAAAAGGTCTGCATTTGGAATTTGAAAATATTAAAGAGACGAAGCCGAGCAAAAGAGATGGATTTGCCAAAGAGAAGAACGAAGGCGACGGCGACGTGGCGAGAAAGAAGAAAGCAAATTCAATCAGCAATGAATTCGGGGAGGGGAGGGGGGAAGCGCCTGGAATTGCTGTTGCAATCAATTCAAAAGACATTAGATTGAAATTACATGAATATTATTAAACGTTGCGTTTAGGAATTTACGTGGAATTTTGTGTTGTCAAAAATTCCTCGTGATTACAGCATCCACAGAAATAACCGACAGGGTGCGCCGGCGAGTTTAACTTTAAAATAAAGTCCCTATAGATTACTGCGATAAGGAAAGCTAATAAATCAGCATTTTGAAGCCACAATGGCCACAATTAATGTTTTGACATCATAAGTAATTGCTTAAAAAAAATTAATTGGGTGCCTTTTCGCTACGTTTTGTCTGTCAACAAGTTGGCGACATTGCCTGTACAAAATCTGGCAACCCTGGAAACAACGCCTCAGTTCATTTCCATGCACCATAACCTCATTTTTGTTGAATACGTTCACTAAAGAAAACATTTGAGGTTAAGTAAATCTACTCAACAAAAAAACGATATTTAAATCAATTTCACAATTTTTTTCATTTCCGTGAAAATTAAAATTAAATATTTTATTCTATACAGGGTTACAAGTAATTAAAGGGCCACAATGGGGATCTCGTCAACTATAAGAGATCCAAAGACGGTTAAATTATAGAAAAGTTGCGCTATCTCGAGGTCTAAAAAATATGCAAAAAAATCTTTTCTATTTTCATTCGTTTTTGAAATATCCTCAAAAAAACTGAAAATTCTCATTTTCGAAAATCACGAATATCTTCTTTATTCATTAAAATAGAATCATGAAATTCGATATTCTTGTGTTAAATTCGATGGACAATCTAATGCAGTTCTAAGAAATAGGTTAGGTTTGACAGTTTCGTAGATACGATTGTCAACTGTCTTTTTCCTTACGGACGCTACCTTAGATATTCATAGCACGTGATGCAGAAACAATTTCTGAATACGATCGTATGAACATTTATGCTTTTGTTTTGAAACAAAATAATAGGTTGCTAAGAATTTTTGTTAAAAAATATTTTCTTTTATGTAAAAATGTAAATAAGTAATTGAGTAAGATCTATTATTTTAATAATAATTTTAGTTCCGAATGTTTCTATACGCAACCGCCTAGTAGATATATTTTTTTTTCAAAATTTTTTGTAGTATCCGGATATTTTGTTTTAAAACAAAAGCATAAATGTGACGTACGGTTGTATTCAAATTTTGTTTTTGTATCAGGTGGTATGAATATCCAAGGTAGCGTCCATAAGAAAAAAGAACAGTTGACAATCGTATCTGCGAAACTGTCAATCCTAACCTATTTCTTCGGACTCTATTAGATTGCTCATCGAATTTAACATAAAAATAACGAAGTTCAGGACTCTCTTTTAATAAATAAGGAAGATACCCGATATTTCCGAAAATTAAAATTTTCAGCTTTCTGAAGATATTTCAGAAAAGAATGGAGGTAGAAAATATTTTTTTGAATATTTTGATAGGCTCCAAAATGGCGCAACTTTTTTGTAATTTAACTATCTTTGTATCTCTTATAGTTTATGAGATCCCCGTGGTGGCTCTTTAATTACTTGTAACCCTGATAGTAAAGAATGACGTTCCGGTCTTTACTGAAAATTGTTCCCCCTTTTCGGTCAAGAGATGGCGCTTTGATTTTTATTTTGGAATTTAGTTTCGATAAAAAAATATCATAGTTCACAGTTCGATATAAAAATATCATAGTTCACAGTTCGATATTAAATTATTTAAATTCGATATCCTGCTAGTTGGCACTCAAAAATAACACACCTTTCAGCTTTGATAAACAGATGGCGCGGCGCTCTTAACAATCCCATCACATCTCGGTTTTAGATATTGAATTAAATTTAATGATGACAAAAATCGATGTTAAGAGGCGGCGGCGTTTTGCTAAGATCGGAATAGTGAAATGCTGTTGCGGGAAATTCAATTGAGGCTGTTTCCCTTTTTGGCTGAGAGATGGCACATCGAATAATTGATCTTAGAGACCCTATAATAAGAGTCTGGACAATTCGTAACTAAGTTTTGATTGGCGCCGCCACGTAACAGGCGAGAAGGTAACGCCTACTTTTACGACTCTAATTAAAGGGTCTCACGCTTCATCTTTTATTTGGAAATTTTATTTTCAAATTAAAATATCCCCGTTTGCGTTTATTCAATACAAATTCTGATTTGTACGATGACTGTACTTACTTTTGCAGAATTAGTATAAATTTTTTTAAATTTCTTTTGTGGTGTTTTCCGGTCTTGGTTTAGTATTTTCACCTTAATTAAAATTCTCAGGGGTAGGTTGGTAAATACTTATGGTAACGGTAGTGTATGTGAACCTGATCTGATAACTGAAGTAATTCTTCAATTTTTATTTGCAATTTTGGTGGTTAATCTGATAACGTTGACCTGAAAAAAAAAAATGATGATTTTCGGACATAACCGGAGGTGTTAGGCCATCGATCACTCTTCTTTTTTTTTTAACGCACGAGCGATGGAATCGTGTCGGAAAATATCGACAACAACGCCTACACGAAGCTAATAAACGGAGAAGATTAATAGCAAAAGCGTCAACAAGCGTAGTAACCGGGGGGGAAAACACAGACGCGCGCTACAGCTTCAAATAAAAGATTTAATTAATTACTTTTTGCGCGCGTGAGCTCGTCCGGCACACATACGCAATAAAAAATTGCGAAACGCCGCGCAAAAACAATAACAATATCCACTTTGAAAGAATGAAATTGTTTATTTGCGGACGAGGAGCTTGATGTGAACAAGAAGAAGAAGAAGCAGAAGAAAGTTAACGCGCTCGCTGAAATTTTTATTTATTGATGTAATTAACTTTCGCTTTTGGTCTTTGGGTTGGTTTGTTTGTTTGTTGTAGTTTCGCTTGCGAGCGATTAGGTTTAATTAGAGGTAATTGCAACTGAAACTTCGCACGGCGCGGCGACTTGGATCTATGAAGTTTCTAATTCTGATTGCGAAAAAAAAAAAAACAAATTAATATTCACTATAAAATAGCGCGTGGAAATTTTATTTTTTGGATTCATTAATTCTAGAAATTTCACTTCTTTGATTTTAAATGATAAATAATTATTAATCGCAAGTAACCATGCTATGTATGTACTATTGTATATCAAATTTTGAAGTTCATAGCAAGGTTGGTAGAGCTGAACTGTGTATTAGAAGGTTGCCTTGATCAGCGGAGGGGACAGAGGGTGTGTGTATCGTTACGTCACGTCACGTGATAAATTCCAAAATTTTGAAGTTCATAGCAAGGTTGGTAGAGCTGAACTGTGTATGAGAAGGTTGCCTTGATCAGTGGAGGGGAGAGAGGGTGTGTGTATCGTTACGTCACGTCACGTGATAAATTCCAAAATTTTGAAGTTCATAGCAAGGTTAGTAGAGCTGGACTGTGTATTAGAAGGTTGCCTTGATCAGCGGAGGGGACAGAGGGTGCGTGTATCGTTACGTCACGGCATGTGATAAATTCCAAAATTTTGAAGTTCATAGCAAGGTCGGTAGAGCTGAATTGTGTATGAGAAGGTTGCCTCGATCAGTGGAGGGGAGAGAGGGTGCGTATCTCATTAAGTCACGTCACATGATAAATTCCAAAATTTTGAAGTTCATAGCAAGGTTGGTAGAGCTGGACCGTGTATTAGAAGGTTGCCTTGACCAGCGGAGGGGACAGAGGGTGCGTAGCTCGTTACGTCACATCACGTGATAAATTCCTTCGGGCATATTAATGAGATTTTTGCGTTATTTGATCAATAGGACCACAGAATTGATTCCATTTAGATTAAGAATTAGATTAAGCTTCAGGAAAGTCACTCTATTTACTTCACTGTGACGGATAGAAGTTTCGTGTGACGTCATGAGTTGAAACTTGATTCATAGTGCGCGCAGCGCCACCTAGCTGATATCCTAAAGCAATTTTATCTCAAGAAATAGTATTTTTTTAAATCTATTTTGATTTTTCAAATCTACATTGATTTTTCAAGCGTCGTTTTAGTTATAGGATAGTTGATGTTCTGAATGCCCTGCCCGAAGGATTTCTTCAGCTTTCTCCGTTGACCTTCAGGAGGAAACTCAAATTGTTGCTTCTGAATTGAATGTGATTTGTTTGGTCACACCCCCATAATCAAGATTCCTCTCTCTTCTGTCTTTTTTCTTTTCCTTTTTTCTTTCATTTTATTCTTTTCTTCTCAACTTCTTTTACATTGTCTTGTTTTAATCGTTCTTGAATTTTTTTCCAGAATTAGAGTCTAAGTTATTAGGTCACGGTGGTAGATCAGGGAATTGATTTTTTCAGTTCATCTGAACCGTGACCTTTTAAGCATTAAAAAATATTGCTAGTGTACTTTTTTATTTACATTTATATGTTATGATGCTTAATAAGCACGTTTATTATTATTATTATTATTAATATTAATATAATTTTCAAAAATATATATATATATATAATTCTCATTGTAAAACTTGGGAGACCCTGTATAGTGTATAAGTTAGTTTATTATAAACTTGGGGTTGATAGATAGAACAGTTTTGCTCCATTTGGTGATGCCAAAATTGGATCACTAAATACTAAACATTCTTTTATTATAATTTCTTAAATGTACTTAACAGTGATTCAATAAATTAATTATATCATTAAAAAAAAAATATATTATTATTATTTGGTGTTTGTACGAACTTTCTTTTTTGATTCCAAAGTTAACAGGGTTGGAAGGAATTTTAGACCAACACTGTACATCGATTAAAAGTAAAAAAAAAAAAAATTATTATTATTATTATTTGGTGTTTGTACGAACTTTCTTATTTGATTCCAAAGTTAACAGGGTTGGAAGGAATTTTAGACCAACATTGTACATCGATTAAAAGTAAAAAAAAAAATCCTATGTTCGATCACATGAAAAATTTAGTTCATGAAGACTTCGTTAACACGGATGAGCAACTTCACTTTATTGCTGGAACACAAAAGAAAAAAAAATCAAAACAATGCGAGTCATTGTCTGGCATATGTGAGTCACTTATCAATCATGCGACTAAAGTAAGGCGACCAGATTTTAATTTCGGTAAGGTGGGACAATCCAACCCAACCAACCAATCAATAATGATAACAATAATAATAATAAATAAAAAATAAATGAAGTTTTTTTTTTAAAACCTTGAACCGGACAGAAATATGATGGGAACACACTCAACGTTTCGCCATAGAACTTTGTAATAATAAGAATAATAATAATGATAATCAATTTGCTTTCTTTTAAAAAGTCTTCAATAACTAACACTTTGCTTTAATTTCTACGCAAAAATGAGGTGTCCCTCTCTCTCCCTCTCTCTCTCTCTCTCTATCCGAAATTCTTTGTACAGACTACAAGAATAAAATAAAATATAGAAATTAATTAAAATTAGAAACAATAGGCGATCGACTTTCAAGAACAAGCGGGCGCGGAGGGGGTCATTCCAATCGGATTTGCCCGCCTAGCAGCGACGATACTTCCTTAGCAACGTGGTAAGAAGCTATAACTTCGGCGAGGTTCGGTAGCAGTCGGACGCAATGGATCGGCAATTTTCGGTAGTAGTAACATGATGTTCCGGTTCCGATTCCGATTGGAATGACCCCCTTTAATACCTCAAGCTTTCATTACCGATTTAATTAATAAAAAGAAAATTGAATTAAACAAAAAATTAGATTAAGAAACAGCGAAAATTTCGAGTTAATAACGAATTTCGATTACAATTCGTTACTATCTCGAAGTTTTCGTTGTTTCTTAATCTAATTTTTTGTTTAATTCAATTTTCTTTTTATTAATTAAATCGGTAATGAAAGCTTGATGTATTAAAGGGGACGATTACGTATACTCAAATTAATTCAAGAACAAAACACGATCGAGTGGAAAGGAACTTAACCTCAAAATACTTCAAGCTTCCATTATTGATTTAATTAATCGGGAAAGTGAAGTAAATAAATTCTAAAACAAAATAAATAAACTTTTCTTTTTACCCAAATTAACAGTCAAATTTAAATTATCGGCGTTTCCAGGAGATTAATTATAGAAGCGCAATTTCAAGAGAATCGTGCAGGTCGAGGCAGTGTTGCCGACGTGATGCGTTTTACTTCGGATCTACTGTTCGTTTTTAACGGGGTGGGGGTGGGGGTGTTTATAAATTTGCCCCTACAATTTCGCCACAAATTTCCCGAGTCAGAAAAAAAGATTCGCTTGCAATAGTTTCAACTGATGATGCAATCGTTTCAACTGATGAGGCAATCCTATCGAAAGAGTCTCCGAACGATACCGTTTATTTAAAACCACAAAGGAATGCCTAGGCCTCGAGAATTTTGCACTAATTCATGGCCGGAGTATTTCGAAACGAAAACCTAAACAAACGTTTAAAATAAAACGCAAAGCGTGAAAATAATTGCAATTCGCTTAATTAGTCACTCCAGCAACGAAGAGAAATAGAATCTCCGGAAGGTATTGTTAAATTAAAACTGCAAAGGAATGCGGAGGCCTCGAGATTTTTTCACTAATTCATGGCCGGAGTATTTCGAAACGAAAGCCCAAACAATCGTTTAAAATAAAACGCAGAGCGGAGATTGTTTTTGCAATTATTCGCCTAATTAATTAGTCGACGAGTAGACGAAGGGATCATAAATCAACTGTCTGTAATCGCAATAAAGTTTTTTAAAACGTTTTTAAACACACAGAAAGAAATTTACACTTTGTGATAAAAAATAAAAACATTCGATAAACCACACTGTGCGTAGGCTCCGGAAAGAGGATCTGGTGGAATTTTAGTGTATTTTTAAACAACGTTTAGTATCAATAGTTGGCAATACCGTGGGAAATGCTTACCGTTTACGGTCGACTGGCCGAGGCGACGTTGTATTAAATGTTGCTGGTTCTTACCTGAAAAAGAAATATTTGATTAGATAAGGCGCACTTGTAAAGGTGAAATATATTGCGCTCAATGCGAAACATTACCCGGCGTATGTGAGTCATTCATCAATCATGCAAGTGAAGCGCATTACAAAAACGTCGCATCGAGTAACTGTTATAAAAGACGTGAGTTACATCACAGAAAATTCGCTCTTTTTTGTTGACACGGTGGCACAGTTTCAAAAACATAAACAGAGTCAACCCGATTTATTTTTATTTTTTGCAATTTCCTACTTGCATTGTCTTAATATGCGCCTGCAGCGGTTGTTTCTTTTTTTAATGTATTATGATCAGGGAAAAGAAATCGGCTCGCTTGTTCCACAGCTGTATTGAAATTTATTATTCGGATTGTATTAGTCCGGCCCACGGTAATTTCTGCGAACTGCAAACACTCGCACTGCACCCCTACTCCTCTTCCCCAATTTTTATTCAATTTTCATGCATCGGAGACACGGAAAGAATACGTAGTATATTCGGCGTAAAAAATGTCCCGAGACTAAGTGGGCCGAATTCTTTTCCCTGGTTATGAATCACCCTGCAGGATGTCGGCTGATTTTCAAAATTTTCCCCTCATTTTTTCTTCTATATTTCTTGTGTGTACGTCGGCCTTTCATTTAAAAATCCCTTATTTTCTGATTTTTGTAAATTTACGTAAAAGTCCGCATTTTAAAATTTTGTTACAATCTTCACCCATAATTGGCAAAATTGGTTTTTACTCAAATTAAATTATTTAATTATGTGAAAGTAACTGTATATACTTTAGTTTTGTGTTATTTAGGATTTTCCTTTCTTCATCAAACCTTTCTTAAAAAGTGCGCATTTGTCCCAATATCTCTGAAAGCAATTGGAACGAAATCGTTCCCTTCGCCTGCGTAACAGCCCTAAAGAGGATAGAATAAAAGATTAACCCGCAGGTAGTGAGTGGCTACAACCCCCCGAACCCCTGACAGCGAAAGACAGCTTCACCCTCCTTATCCCTTGAAGGGCAATGCAGGAAAAAAAATTCACCCCCGCGGCGGCGAATTACTAAAACGCATTTTGATCGATCGGTTTTTCTTTTTTTAGCCTCTTCCTCCGACGATCCTGTTATTTATTATTCATTTGTATTTGCACACGCGTACGATGTGAAGCGATCGGACGGAATGAAATATGCAGAGCCGACGCCCCTGACCTATGATGAAAAAGGAATTACGCTGTCAATGCCCGTCATTGTATGGTAATTACTTGCGAATTTCCCCGAAAAATCGGCCGAACTGTTATTTCACCGCCTATTAATATTCCACAGACAATGTCACAGATATGATGCAGTAGATAAAGCCTTGGACAAAGTCAGCGTGACACGTCACATCCAAAATAAATAATAATAATAATGAACACATAAAATACCGACATCTTACGATCGCTTTAAAAAAAATATATTTTTCTAAATAATAATAATAATAAAAATAGACTGTCGACCTCATATCATTTTTTTATTTATTCAGGTATTTATTTTTATTTTTCAGAGATGAATAGAGCTCTTCGTCAAAATAGAAACCCAAATCTTACTACAATTACGTTATAGTGTTGGTGACTTACCGATACCTGATGGTAAGTCGTGCTGAGAAGTCGTCAACTTACTAAACCAATCGCATGCGACACGTGGTTGCCGAAATGTAACTAAAGACTGAACCGTAACAACCTCAACCTCATCAACAAAACTCAAGGATGTCAAGGATTATTGATAATTGACAAACAAAATAATCACGCGTCATATATATTTTTTTAATTTTACTTTTAATAACGTACAAATTTAATCTTTTTACTTAAAGCAAAGTTTCTGCGAATTTCATCAAAAATCCAAATTCTGCAGTCAACGTACTTGCATCCCTTTGTATTTCTTTTTATTTTCCACAAGTCACTGGCTCCTTGAACGAATCGCTTTTCCTTGAATAATTCTCAACTCGACTGTAAGCATCGTAAGGTATTATCATGCCATTTAATTGTACAGGCCGTAAGTACTGTACGATACTTACGATTGAGCCTCAGAATTGCAGCTTCAAACTTTCCAAAAACTTCATCCGGGCATTTCAGATTCCCCGTCTCTTTTTTTTTTTTTAAAAAAAAAACAACGAAACTGCAGAGTCGTCGATGAACATTGAATCTAGAGTACATGGTATCCAACAGAGTTATAACGTCCTCCTCTTGGTGCGTTCGATTTCTGCAAATGGAAAGAGGCGTGAAAGTGTTCCCGGCATGTACACGGCCGAGATCTCGAACTCCCATGGGCCAACCCTTCGCAAAGGGCGAAAGACATCAAAGTCATTCATGCTGTCGTTAGTGTTCGCAGTAAACGTGGAAACGAATGGAGCCGTGAAGGGCTTGGAAACCGTCGTAAATAAGAAAGTGAGTAAATAGAATTGGCTGACGAAATACCACGCGTGAAATAATTGATGCGTGGGATATTTCATCATTCTCAATTCGAAACCTAGGAGGAGGTTAGTATGATTACCCTTGATAATGAATTTTTTGGTAGTTTTAACACGAGCTCATCAGTCATTGGTAAGGGTAGTCGTGCTAACCTCTTATGTTCCGGATTGAAAATTTTATATAGGCAAGGCGCGCTACATTCCGTCGCACTTCATTAGTTAATGATGACGTCAGACACTTGCTGTCTTGGTAAATACTGAATGTGCAAAGGAATTTTTATACTGTACTATGTTTAGTTTTATAAAAGATTTCACGGTATGTAAATTGCATTTTAAGTAAACAAGAGCATTCACCAACACGGCGTGCGTCTGACGTCATTATTAACTAACGGCATGCAACGGAATGTAGCGCGCCTTGTTAAAATATTGATTTTAATTGAAAAGTTCATCAAGTAGTCTGAATTTTTCTCCTAACATAGGAAAACAGGCCTTGCAACATTTAAAAGAGAGCGAAGAGAACCGTTACTCTAAAAAAAAAAAAAAAGGTGAAGCTCGAAAGCAATTCTAATCCGGCTCAAAACAACAATAGCGAAAATAATAAGAAGTAAATGATGATGAGGTTATAACAGGTGGTCACATGTGGAGCCCTCTCGAGTCACCATCAAAGTAGTCGTAAAATATCAAAGTGGCGTGTGTAGATATGATTTGTAACTTTTAACCGAAAACACCTGCTGTTTTTTTTTCGCAAAAAACAAACGCGCATCGCCTTCGTGAAAAACACGTGCCGCCTCTTGTTGTTTCCTGGGAATATTACTGAAATGCCCGGAAGGGCGTGGTTTCTCTTAAAACGCGCATGTGGTCCTGCGTATTTGCAAGACCAAAGGGTACCGCGATGTTAGGAAATGTCAATCCCTCCCCGCCGCCATTCATGAGCACAGACCTACCCAGCCGCTCTTTTTCCTGTTAAATGAACACCAGCAACACTTCAAACAATGCCGCCATCTATGTTTATCAGTTTCTATTTTAGCTGAATGTAGCACAGGCTTCTTCCAATAGTCAGTTGGCAATATTACTATAAACGTGTCATGACATAAATTGCACAAATTTAAACATGAAAAGCTCTTCTCTCTCGGTTTGGCTTTATTAATGGGCGACGTGCTCGGAGCAGTCATAGTCCATCTCGTGGTGTCACCGACACCTGGTTGGTGGGCCTTTCGCGTGTGGTCGTCCAGGGAACGATACTTTTGGTTCTCGTGAGGAGCCTCGTGGAGGTTTCCTCGTTGCAATCGGCTTTTATTTCTAGTGAAACTTTTATAGAGTTATAATGATAATATTAACATAATTATCGTCTGCTTCAGGTGACGTTTTAGGTATTATTTCAACTAAATATATCACAAGCTTCTTCCAAAAGTCAGTTGGCAGTACTGCTACTCATAATCAATGGCATAAATTGCACAAATCTAAACTTCAAAAGCTGTGTCTTATCAATAATTATTGCGCTGGCGACTTCCGAAATCCCGGAAAGACTTATGAATCGCTTTCAGACTTTGTGAAAAATAATTTTTCGAAGAAATTCGTTTTCGGCCGATATTTCCCGAACGAATCGAGATAGCTAACTTTTGTTTTTTTTTTTCACCGAGTTTTTCTCGAAAAGGTAGCATTGGATCACGAAAAGGATTTTCTTTTATTCCCGGAAATAATTGAGAAACCCTGTAAAGCGATCAAAAACGGACCACACTGTACATTGAAGGTGAAAGTTATGTTGTAGTGTGTGGAGTAAAAGTAATGTTTACGAAAATTTTTCACTGTTAAGGACATTAATCAATTTTCTATTATTTTTCCAGGACATTCTTAGATTTATGGCTAGAAAATAATAAGGAAGAAAATAAAACATCGAGTAATCAATTGACATTTCTTGTTTAGGTGTTTAGGTGATTAGGTCTTAGGTCAGCTCAACTAGTGGACATTTTCGATACATGCAAATCAGTAACCAACAGATGGCGCTTTTAATAAGGAAACGAAGAAAACAAACAGCTGCCATTAATGTTATTCAGTATAATATATTCGATCTTGCTTTTGGTTAGTTTTATTATGGTGTACGTTATGATAACTGCACAGATGTTTACAAAACTCACAAACAAACATAATTTCAATTCAATTCAATTGTTTTTATAGGTTAACCAAGTGTCATTCTTGAAACTTCCGCTGGATGTCGGCCCCTCTGTGATTTTCTCAAATAATTCAACCGGCGTGACCTGGTTATTGTATTTTACTCACTCTTACATGCGCTGAAAAAATGTTCTTCTCTCTCACATTTCTGTATCGGCCGAACATCCAAAACATTTTGGATTTTAAAAAGAAAAAAAAAACTATGGCCTTAATTTTTTTTGCAAAGCAGAAACGAAATACTAAGGGCCGTTTTTATAATAAGTCTTTAACGTAAATTGAATTTAAATTATCTATCTTAACCTAAAGAAGAAAAATAATATATAATTTGTATTTCCCCTTCTTTAAACGACATTAAATGAAAGTCCTCTTCGGTCCCGTCATGACAAAAGCTTTCGCGAGATGAATTTACGTTATGAAATTTTTCTTTGAAACTCCTCACTAGAAACAATTCGAGCCAACGTCAATTACATCTTTAATTAAACCATTTCCAAAGATTTAACCGCCCAGAAAGATCTCGAGCGGGATGGGTTAAGGCCGCCGGAAATTGCAAACAATTAACATTTCACCGAGCCAGGTATTATTATTATAATCAAATCCAAACGCCTAATTAGAGTGTTTCGCTTTTGCCAATTAAATTTCATTTCGATATTATTCTCACAGTAATTAAGCAAACACGTCTGGTCTGGATTACATGATAACCTGATACACAGGAATGCGGAATTCAATTTTCGTTTTTTTTTTTTTTTTTAAATGTACCTATGTACCTAAAGTAAATAGTTAGGAGTATACAGATACTTTCCTCCTCCCCCCACCCCCCTACCCCTCGACACTACATGCTAGTTTTTTTTACTCCATAGCAATCATGCATTTGTAAATTAATACATGAGCATCGCATGTTCAAGCTGCTTTATTTCCTGTGTCTGGTATTTGCTGTTGGATTAGTTATAGGGGTACGCACCCTACCCCCCAAACCCCCGATGTGTGTGTGCAGTGTATGTTGTTGCAACCTTCCCCTCGGGCTCTCCCATTGTGTTTGACAGTGCGTGTGCTAAATGCAAAACTTTGATATGTTTCCTCGCATTCGATGTCACCGTTGTGTTTTATTTGTCGTTTTAACAACCCCTTTTTTTAAAATAAATTCTCCCGCTTTGTTTCAGTTTCAATTTTTTTTTTTTTTCAATAAAGGAACGGAGATTACTTAATTCCCGATCTTAGGTAAGGCTAAGATGCTCCTCCGCACGCCTGCTTTTATGAAGACGCTGGGATTGAGATGTTTGTAAGAATGGGCGAAGTTATGAGATGAGGGTGGAGGGGAAAAAGTAAGGAAAACAAACTTATTTTCTGTGACAACAGCAAACCCCAACAAGACAAGGTACGTTGAATGGCGAATGGATTGATTTATTTTAATTAATTGCCAATGGAGAAACAAGAACTAAATTAGAACCAATTCTATTTTTAATTTAGTTCTTGTTTCTCCGGGCAACTCGTATTTTAATTTTGGGAATCTCTTTCCCTTCATTTTGTTGGGCGAGTGTCTGCAACAAGACGTTTACACACGGTAAGTTTTCTTCACGTGTTATCACAGCGACTCTTAGTGCATGTCGTATTTGTTCCAGGCTTTTTCGTTTCTCTTGACAAGTTGCGTCAAGAGCGCGTTTATTTACTTTTTTTTGCATTCCTGACAAAGCTATCCATCGACAGTGAAACGTCGAGTGTTTTTTGCAATCATAATTCTGTCCGGTTCAAGATTAAAAACATTTGACTTACAATTTTCATCGGACAAGAACCAACTTCATTTTTACAATATCAATAATTGAGAAAAATACAAAAATCAGGTCACTCTAAGCTAAGTGAATTAAGAAAAACGCATTGTATTAGTGCACAGGATGATGAACTATCAACCAGTGACACTTAAAACATGAATTAAAGAAGACACTTCGAAAATATAATGAAATTGTAAGACTTAGAACCAAAAAGAAAATGAATTTCTACTCCGGCATAATGTTAGTGTCAGTTCTTCAAAATTTAATAGAGTTTTCGATTCGGACGCATTATCTCTTTCATTGAGGGATTTTATTGTCAACTTTCGTCGATTTCCCGAGTTAAAAGTTCCACCCCGTTCGCTGCATCGGCGCAACACGTATTATCATGGCGACTCTTAGTGCATGTCGTATTTGTTCCAGGCTTTCACGGATAGTTTTTTTTTTCACCGCTAGGTTTGTCGCTAGCGTGTATCGTTAGCTTTCACTGCTGACTTCTTTTCATTGAGGGATTTTATTGTCAATTTTCGTCGATTTCCCGAGTTAAAAGTTCCATCCCGTTCGCTGCATCGGTGCAACACGTATTATCATGGCGCCTCTTAGTGCATGTCGTATTTGTTCCAGGCTTTCACGGATAGTTTTTTTTTCACCGCTAGGTTCGTCGCTAGCGTGTATCGTTAGCTTTCACTGCTGACTTCCTTTCATTGAGGGATTTTATCGTCAATTTTCGTCCATTTCCGGAGTTAAAAGTTCCACCCCGTTCGCTGCATCGGTGCAACACGTATTATCATGGCAATTCTTAGTGCATGTCGTATTTGTTCCAGGCTTTCACGGATAGTTTTTTTTTTCACCGCTAGGTTTATCGCTAGCGTGTATCGTTAGCTTTCACTGCTGACTTCTTTTCATTGAGGGATTTTATCGTCAATTTTCGTCCATTTCCGGAGTTAAAAGTTCCACCCCGTTCGCTGCATCGGTGCAACACGTATTATCATGGCGATTCTTAGTGCATGTCGTATTTGTTCCAGGCTTTCACGGATAGTTTTTTTTTCACCGCTAGGTTCGTCGCTAGCGTGTATCGTTAGCTTTCACAATTGTTGCAACCTTCCCCTCGGGCTCTCCCATTGTGTTTGACAGTGCGTGTGCTAAATGCAAAACTTTGATATGTTTCCTCTCATTCGATGTCACCGTTGTGTTTTATTTGTCGTTTTAACAACCCCTTTTTTTTTAAAATAAATTCTCCTGCTTTGTTTCAGTTTCAATTTTTTTTTTTTTTTTAATAAAGGAACAGAGATTACTTAATTCCCGATCTTAGGTATTACGCGAAACTCACGCCGAAATAATAATTTCCACGTTAAAATAAAACGTTTCCGCACTAAAAGTAAACAATTTCATACCAAAATAAAAATATTCATTTTCAAACTAAAAAACTTTTTGATATCGAAACAGGGCCGTAGCTAGAGGGACGCCAAGGGAGGCTGAGCCCGCCCTGGAAAGTTTTAAGCCCGCCCTACGACGGGACGTTCCAACCTGACATGAAAAACCACATACTATTACGATTTCGGGGTTTAGAAATAATATTCGTCAAATTATTTGAAACATTTTAATAAAACACAAACGCGCTCACGCCACTTTGGATTCTTGGGAGAATCGTAATTTCCTTCATAGAGAGACGCAATTGTCACAGCTGAGTGGTGGGAGTACGCTTCCCTGTTCGTGCCCGTCCCTGGTGTAAGCTACGCGTGAGTACTCCCGCTGACTTTATAGATTACATGTGTTTTGACAACCCGATTGCAGAGATTGCTTCTATATGTCGATGAAAATAAACGCGGTTTTATTGAAGAAGTTAAAATTAGCGAGTTTGATTTTATTTACGCGCATAGCGTTCCTGTTGTTTTTGTTTTGTTTTTTTTTTTTTTTTCATATACAGTTGCCAGCTTAATGTTTCACAAGGCAACACTGGCGTGGCATTTCAATTTGCGAACAGATAGATATCGGGTAATTTAAATGTGAAAAAAAAAACTAAACAAAATTTTTTTTTGCAATTATTTTTAATGATCACATTTCAGGCGACAACAATTTATCTTTGTTGTGTTTTTCGTTTAGAGAATATTTTAAAAATTCGAAAACTTATAACATAGAGCCTGCCCTGCACTACGATAAGCCTTTTTTGAATATTTAGCCCGGCTACGGTCCTGCACCAAAATAATTATTAATTTCAGTGTGAAAATGTTTTATTTTGATGTGAAAATTTTTATTCTGGCATGAAACTGTTTTGTTTTAGTGTGGAAACGTTTTATTTTAGTGTGAAAATTATTATTTTGGAGTGAGTACTCAGGATTAGACCAAAAAGAAACAACATTTTCAAACTAAGTAAAACAGTTTCACACTAAATAAAATAAAACTTCATTAAAGCAGTACTGTTCGATTAAAATTTATTTAAAAAAATGCCGATTTTCTTCTTTTCGTTTTCTACACGTGGATCGATAAAGAGGAACGCGAATTTTACGATAACTGGTCGCTTTATGACAAAAGATTAATTATTATAAAAATATTTCAATATTGGCAACACTGGAAAGCCCGTCGTCAAAATCGCAAAAACAAAAGGCGATCGATCGATTGTTTAACAAACGCAAACAAAAACAAACAAAAAATGATGTGAATTCAATAAAAAAAGAAGAAAAAATCGTTTACCAAATTTACAAGACACAAGAAATAAATATAGAAACAAAATACGATCGTCGATTCTTCTGGCAAAATTAGACGAAACAAAAGGCAACGAACGCAAAAAAAACAAAGAAAAATAATAAATGAAAGAAGAAGAAAAAATCATTTTCACTTCTGCCTTAAAAATAAATCAAAGGTGAAAACAAAACACGTTCGTATTTATATGCCCTTATGAAAAAACAAAAAAATAGAAAGCAGTCAACTATTTTTCTGGCAAAATCAAACAAAACAAAAGGCAATCGATTGTTTAACGAACGCAAAAAAAATACATAGAAAAATGATATGATTTCAATAAAAGAAGAAGAAAAAATCAAGGCGAAAACAAAACACGTTCGAATTCATTTGTTCTTATGAAAAACAAAAAATAGAAATCAGTCAACTGCCAAACGGATTTACACGAAACAAAAAATAAATACAGAAACAAAATATGTTTTGTCAAAATCAAACAAAAGAAAAGGCGATCAATTTAACGAACGCAAAAAGAAACAAAGAAAAATGATACGATTTCAATAAAAGTAGAAAAGAAATCGTTTTCATTTCTGCCTTGAAAATAAAGCCGAAAACAAAACACGGTCGAATTTATTTATTCCTATAAAAAAAAACAAAAAATAGAATGCGGTCAACCTCCAAACAAACTGACATGACACAATAAAATAAATATAGAAACAAAATACGATCGGCGATAAAAAAGAATGTTTGAATGTTTTTTGTTCCAGAAAATGATGCAGGAATCGATCGTTATTCATTTTTTTTTCTTGGAAAACAGAAAAACGCGGGCAATTTCCTTTCCTTTTTTTTTACACACGTGGATCGAACGCCATTATTACGATTACTGATTAATTTAGGGCAAAGGAAATTAAAAAACAAATAAATGAATAAAAATAACTAAATTATTTATTTATTATTAAATGCAAAAGTCACCAGGTACGTCGATTAATTGGTTTCAAACTCAAACTCAATTTGAGCAATATCTGAATTTGCTGAAGTGAAATTTCAAACAAAAAGTCACCAGATTAAGTGACAAACAAAATCACTACCTCGGCAACGGTACTTCTGCAGGTCACCCTAGATGGCCTCCTCTTTGGTATTATACAGGGTGCAACTTGAATAAGGGGCCAGACTTTAAGGGCCACTTCCTCACACCGAAATATGAAAAAAAGTTTATTTAGACATAGGTCCGCAAACGCATAGTTACTGAGAAATGACAAAATCAGCGTAGGCAGTCACGACTTCATATTTGAAATCTCATAACTCTCCCGAACAACTTTCCCTAATAGCATTTTCGCGTATTGTGAAAACTGAAGGAACTTTACTCTTACGTCGACTTCAAACATTTCGATCTCCTCGGTGTATGACGGTAGATACTCGGATTTTGACAAGTGTATTTTAGGTTTGGGAAGATGCGGAAACTTTCGTAAAGAATAAATTTTTCTGATAACGAAAAAGTTTCGCAACTTTTTTTCCGGACCCTGTATCTCGGAAACTATGCGCTTGCCGAGGTATGTTTATATGAACTTTTTTTCATAATTCGACGTGAGGAACTAGCCCTTGACGTTTGCTCTGTCATGAAAGTTACACCCTGTAGATGACTGGCTCTGTATAGAGGGGTACTAACTGGATTAAGAATTTTGTCCTTTATTATTATATTCCTGTATTAATTTAGGTTAATTAAGTCGTGAGCCACAGCCGAAAACAGAAAGACATAGACAAAAAATAGTTAGAACTTAAAACGACGCTTAAAAAATTTGAAAACTTGCACATTTTACAAGTATTACGGGCTCATTTTGATTTAGATGCATTTTTCGAAACCGCTTTTTCGCTTTCTAAGTAATTATGTAGTTTACTTTCCGTATAATCCGCTGTCCCTGCTGAATGAACTCGAACGTTCCGTTGAAATATTCGCCAAAGCATTTCTGTAAATAATTTTTTAATTAGTGTTAGTAGCCATTTTTAGTTGTCATTGTTGCCAATACAATTCGCTATTTTGACGGTCGGTTTTAGACAATTCGCATAAATATTTTTTAATATAGAAGCGGAGGTCACTTCTTATTTCCGTCTAATCCTAAATGCTCTTGCGCTCACATAAATTGGGACCGCTTCAACTGGCTGTGTTACAAACTAAAACGAACGCCAGTCGCGAGAGTAAGCGGAGTCTAGCTTTAAAATATTTCTATCCGGTGGTTGGTTATTAACATTAAATTTGAAAATTTCGTCGCAAATCGTTTTTGATTGCAGTGTCAGGGCAAAAAGTGATCATCGGAAGATGTCGCTGTTTAAGCCATTCGTTAAATTTAAAATTGAAATATTGTTTGTTTTTTTTTTATTTGTCGGACTGTAATTTTTGCGCTGTTCGCCGTTCTTCTTATTTATTGATATGTACAGGCTGTTTCAAATTCGACCCTCACCATGGGGATCTCTCGTTTATTTGAAGAGATAGAGGGTAGGTTTAAATTCGGCAAAGTTGCGAAATTTGATGAGCATTAATAATCCGGAAAGAACAAATTTCTATCTCAACTCATATTCGAAATAATTGTAAAAAAAGAAAAAAGGTCTTTTTCTTATTTTGCCTCTATCTTCTCTATTTGAAGAGATATCAAAACAATAAAGATACTTTCTTAAGGCACTTTTCAATTCTCTACACAACGGTAAACACTATTTCTCTATATCATGTTTCGTCAAATTGGTACCACCATCAAGTTCATTTTTTCTTATGGTGGCAACATTGAAATTTAGTCGGAAAATAATCTACTCTTCATGCCGATTACGGCAATACAGCACATGTTATTAAAATTCTTTAAAATAAGATCAGAATTAAAATGTATTTTTGCCAGACAAGAAAATTCGTAATTAATTGAAGATGGCTTTGGATTCGGATCAAAAACAATGTAATTTATCGGAATATATTGAAATTCAAATGCCTAATATAATATGAAAAAAGTTACAACTTACGAAAAATAGCTTTAGATTAAATCAAAGGTGTCTTTGATAAACCCAAGATTACAAAATTTTGTCGGCACAATGTACAACATAAGAAAAATAAAATATGTTACACACGTTTTATTCATACAACAGAAACACAGAAACATCATGTGAACTATACTTCCAAACCAACCCGGAGAACAAACAACAGCTTAGAACAATATTTTCACAATTAGAAGGAAATATCGACGAGCAGGATGATGCACTGTAATACGTACCCTTTATAGTAACAATACAAATGAAAAAATAATAATAAATAAATAAAGATATTAAAAATATGCTATTTACATTAAATAAATGTTCAAACAAATTTCCATTTTGATTCATACATAGCTGTGCTCGTTTGCTTAAACTTAAGACAGCTCTTCTAATATTTCTTCTAGGAATAGTTTCGAAGGCATCCGAAATAAAATTTTTAAGTTCGTCCATATTTGTTGGAGTGTCTTTATAAATTTTGTTCTTAATAGTTCCCCATAGATAATAATCTAGGGGATTCAGATCTGGTGACCTAGCGGGCCATTCTACTGCAACAACCTTTTCCTATCCACTTTTGAGGAAATATTTCATTTAAGTAATTTCTAACATTTAAAGATGTATGTGCAGGTGCCCCATCTTGCCGCCACCATAAATTCCGTACAATATTTAAAGGCATTTCATCTAAAGAATTAGACACATATTCGCGAAGAATTTGGAGATACGCAGCCGAATTTAACGTTTCTTCAAACATAAATGGACCAATTAGTTGATCATTACAAATGCCGCCCGCCCAAACATTGATTCCAAAGCGATTTTGGTGTCTTATTCTTCGAACTGCTCTAGGATTTTCTGTGGCCCAAATGTGCTCAGTATTACGGTTAAAAATACCGCAGTTTGTAAATTTTGACTCATCGATCCATATTATTTTTCCTAAAAATTGATCGTCCTCATTCGATCTCTGCACCAGCCAGTTGCAAAAATCGCTTCTTCTAATGTTGTCTCCATCATGCAGAGCATGAGCAACAAGAATTTTATATGGTTTGTATTTATTTATTTTTTAAACTTCGCCAAACTCCGACATGAGGAATATCTAATTGTACACCAATCTCACGCGTTGAAACAGACGGGTTCACACGGACCTTAAAGAAATATTATAAATTACACCCATCTTATGGCAGAGTTTTAGAACCAGTTAGAAATGATATTTTGGAAATGGTAACAATTCTATGGAAGCATAGAATTGTTACCATTTCCAAAATATCATTTCTAACTGGTTCTAAAACTCTGTTGCCATAAGGAGTACGTTTTCTAATAAATGATCCATGCTCTCCAATGTTTCCGTCCAATTGTAAAAATATTGTTTTATGCGGTTGTTGTCTCTCCGGGTAGGTTTGAAAATACAATTCACTTGCTGTTTTCGTATTTCTGTTACACGAATAAAACATACGTAACATATCACGTTTTTCTTCATTGCTGAACATTATGCTATTGTTGCTATTATTGCATGCCAATATTTAGCAACAAGCGTTTATTAATTTGACAGCATTTGTAGTTTCTGATTCGAATTCAAACCCATCTTCAATTAATTACGAATTTTCTTGTCTAGCAAAAATACATTTTAATTCTGATTTGATTTTAAAGAATTATAATAACACGTGTTATATTGCCGTAATCGGCATGAAGAGTAGTAAATTTCAATGTGGCCACCATAAGAAAAAATGAACCACCATCAAGTACCAGTTTGACGAAACATGTTATAGAGAAGCAGTATTTACCGTTGTGTAGAGAATTGAAAAGTGCCTTAAGAAAGTATCCTTATTTTTTTGATATCTCTTCAAATAAAGAAGATAGAGGCAAAATAAGAAAAAGACCATTTTTCTTTTTTTACAATTATTTCGAATATGAGTTAAGATAGAAATTTGTTCTTTCCGGATTATTAATGCTCATCAAATTTCGCAATTTTGCCGAATTTAAACCTACCCTCTATCTCTTCAAATAAACGAGATCCCATGGTGAGGGTCGAATTTGAAGAAGCCTGTACATATCAATAAATAAGAAGAACAGCGAACAGCGCAAAAATTGCATTCCCACAAATAAAAAAAACAAACAATATTTCAATTTTAAATTTAACGAATGGCTTAAACAGCGACATCTTCCGATGATCACTTTTTGACCTGACACTGCAATCAAAAACGATTTGCGACGAAATTTTTAAATTTAATGTTAATAACCAACCACCGGATAAAAATATTTTAAAGCTAGACTCCGCTTACTCTCGCGACTGGCGTTCGTTTTAGTTTGTAACACAGTCAGTTGAAGCGGTCCCAATTTATGTGAACTTTGCCAAATTTAAACCTACCCTCTATCTCTTCAAATAAACGACAGATCCCCATGGTGAGGGTCGAATTTGAAACAGCCGGTATATGCACGTAAACGCTTGCCAAATATTCGAAGAACAGAAACATTTGTATTCAGGCTGCTTAAAAAAAGATGTATTCGTATTCCGGAATGCGAAAATAGAGAGAGAGAGAGAGAGGGAGAAAAGCCCGTCCGAGTTTTTCCGCCGCCATTACCATATTTTTTCGTATCAATTCAGTCGTCAACAAGAACATCTTCTTGTCATTTCGAAGCGATGAAACATTAAGGGCCCAGCAGCGCCCCGCTGAATAGGCCCCTTCGATTTATAAGGCAGCGGCGGCGCGCGGCGGCTGAGGCGAGAATTTTTATTGAATGAATAATGGCCGAACGTTTCGTCAGTTTATTAAAGGTTTCCGATGGACAGATGATGCTTGCCGAAATTGCATTCCTCGGTAATTGTTCGACGACATGTGTTCATCGACCCTCGATGATGAATTTGGAATGCGTTTTTAAATTGGTCCATGCCGGGACGAAGAATTTTTTAATTCGCAGCACCGAACACCAATGCATTCTTGTGACCAGACGAATAAATTTGCATAAATATTTTTATAAACACCGAGGGGTGGGCTCGTGTTAAGCGTTAGGGTTCTAGGTCATCTCTTGCAAAATCATTTCTTTTTGTTCTACATCTTACGAATTGGATTAAGAAACTTACACATTACTTTCTAATACTAGACAGGCTCATTCTATTAGGCTATTCTAATTTTCTTCAGTTTGTTTTTTTTTTTATTCTTTTTATTGCTAGTTTTAAAATGCATGTATGTACACCGATGCTTAAAAGTTTCGAAACGAAAAGCAATAAAACTGTTCGAATATGACCCTTATTGAAACAGGTCTAATTTATTTTGAACCTTAAGAAAGGAGGGTACTTTCTCCGCACCCCGATAAGAAGCTCGTTAATCCTCTTAAACTGCCGCGGCCGGTGGATGTTTATGATGCGTTGAATTTTGTTGGAAGGCAAGTATTTAGTTTCATTTATCATTTATCAAAAATGTAACCGCAATTTTATTTTACCTAAATTAGAATATTTTATTTTCTTACATAACAGCTCTTTATGTATCTAAAGAAATACATGAATTTTAAATTAGTTTAAAGGATCGATGATGTAAATTAATTGGAAAAATTGTAATTATACGCAATGTCTGATTTGTTCTTTAATTTTTTATTTCACAAAAGTTTTATTACTTTATAGAAATTTTTATTCTAAAATTTTAATTACGAGGAAAGAGTAAAGCGATTTTTGGTAAATATGAAATATACAAAAATGAGCTGAGCGAGATGTATAGGGTTATATTTATATGTTACAATGTTTTATTTTAGGAGCTGAGAAAAAGCTTATATACAAAAATTCTAGGTTTTTTTACATATTATCTTCTAGAGTTACCACAAAAAACCGCACTGCAAAATATATAAAAAAAAAACCTATACGATTTTATATAAAAAATATGCGTAATACCAAAATTACTATGGCAAGAAATAAATTAATGTTGATCATAGGAAACAATTAAAATAACTGTATGGAGAATCATTATTGAGGATGAGGATATCAGAGAAACTATTGTTTACCTAAAGCATGCGATTATGATTAGGGCATTCGAAGTAATAGATTTAAATTTACGAATTCTGAAAATTCATAACATGCATGCTCTTTATTATTTTAGCCTTCTTGGAATTGAAATAAAAACATTTGTGATTACAAGCTGGACATTCAAGAAATGTATTAAATTTAAAAATTCTGAAAATACGTAAACTATAACCTCTACATACATTAGCTTCGTAGAAGCAAGCTTAATAGTAAACTCCTAGAGTATAAACAGATAAAATAGCGACATCTTACTATCGTTTTTTGACCTGACATTACAGTAGGATATACAAATTGAAGCGGGATTTGCTCCTAATAGTAAGATGTCGCTATTTTATCTGTTCATCACTCTTACATCGCAATTGCGAATAAATTGGACAAGTCGTTTTTGTTTGCAGTGGGAATGTCGAGCTACGTCTCAGCTGAAGAAGCCCCAAGCAGGGCTGAAACAGCTGTACAGAGGCTGCTCGAGGTTTTCGTTGCAATCAAAAACGATTTGCACAAAATTTTCCTAGAGTATAGTTTTCTTAGAATATAAAAATTGTAACACATAGTTAAAACATACTGTACTTATGTTAAAAATACATTCAAACTTTATCTAAGCTAGAAATGAAAAAATAATATTACTTTTTTAAGTTTTAATAAAAAAAAGCCTTCTCAAATAATCTGGCATGAGGAGAATTAGTTGAAAAGTTAATCGAAAGTTTTCGCAAGTTTGCATTAATTCAGAAGTTAAAAGTAAATTATTCAAACTTATAACCTTTAATTTGTCAAAATATGCGAATGATGGGACATTTATTCTTGATCATTTAATTTAATTCAGAAAAAATATTATACAAAATCAATTAATACTATTTAATTTTTTTTTCGTATTCTAATAAAATAAAATGCGCTTTCCGTATAATGAAGTTCTGGTCAACAAAGCTATTAATTAGTAAGCAAATAATATGTATATCGCATTAAACTATAAAATCTATTTATTTACGAAAATAATAGATTGTATTTCATTTACTTATTTAATAATAATAACAATAAAAAGGTCTTTATTGATAATAATGATATGCACGCATAGTTAAATTTCATTTCACTATATTTATCAAAGATTCAGAAATTTTAATTTCACATTGTTTTTCTTATTTATTTTACCTACACGTTATAATATTTAGGAAACAAATTTTGTTAAATTTACTAACTAAATAATGAATGCGTTTCTACCACTATAAGTAATTAATCAAGTTGGTTGAATATTATCCGGACAGCAGGTACGCTTATAAAAGCTGTAAGGTTCATAATTGCAAAGCACAAAATTTACTACTGCCAGTGATCTGGCTAGTACTCCGAAAACTTTTAAGCACCAGTGTACATTCGGAATTCCTCTTTTGGAATGATGATGCGAATAGACATGGTTAAGTGAAACTTCTTTTTCACGTCTTGCGTCATAAAACGTTGCCAAAATAAAAAGAAAAAAACGATCGACCTTAAGGACCCCCATAATTAATGGCGATGATGATGACTTGCCCCCCCCAAATCCCAGCGGCGCGGCGATCGGTTACGATCGCGCGCTGTTAAATGTCAGTTTAATAATAGTGAAACTCCCTTATTCACGCCTTGGCTCCTAAAACGTTGCCAAAATAAAAGGAAAATTATTTATTGACCGCAAGGACCCGTAATTTATGGCGACGATGGTGACTTGCCCCCCAAATCCCGGCGATCGGTTGTGACCGCGCCGAGGGTCGCATGAATAATATCGGGGCAGCCGCTGGACATCCGGTGTCGTGTTGTAATTTGGGACGATAATTCTCAGGGGTGACTTACTTCATCCCGCTAGTTGGCAGGCCTGTTACATGACACGGGGAAGCGGTCTCAAGACAGATCATTAACTCGTCGACGCTCACCGACGCGACACGTCCTAATCTCCCATACATATTGAAATCCCAAGAAAAGCACGTTGCATGGATTAAATATACCATGTGATCAAAAAATAATGAACCACAGAAAGCCCAGACGTCCTAAACTCCCATACATATTGAAATCCTACAAGAAACACGTTGCATGGATTAAATACCTACACCATGTGATCAAAAAATAATGAACCACAGAAAGAGCAGACGTCCTAATCTCCCATACATATTGAAATCCTACAAGAAACACGTTGCATGGATTAAATACATACACCATGTGATCAAAAAATAATGAACCACAGAAAGAGCAGACGTCCTAATCTCCCATACATATTGAAATCCCAAGAAAAGCACGTTGCATGGATTAAATATACCATGTGATCAAAAAATAATGAGCCACAGAAAGACCAGACGTCCTAAACTCCCATACATATTGAAATCCTACAAGAAACACGTTGCATGGATTAAATACCTACACCATGTGATCAAAAAATAATGAACCACAGAAAGACCAGACGTCCTAATCTCCCATACATATTGAAATCCTACAAGAAACACGTTGCATGGATTAAATACATACACCATGTGATCAAAAAATAACGAACCACAAAAAGAGCAGACATTTTGATGATGTAAAAACTTGACTTCTTGAAACTTGAAAAACATGCGTGCTTGCTTTGCAGTTTATATTACACAAAAGTGTTTTAGAAAACTATTTTTGCATTAACGTCCGTGTGTGTGTGCGCGTGTTTGTTTAAGTTTTGTATTAAAATTGTTATTAACGACTTAAATTTAAAGCAGTTAGAAAATTCAAATAAATATGACAGCTGTCAACTGAAGGAGAATGAGTTAATTAAAATTGTTTTGACAAGCGGTTAATTTAAAATAATCACAATTTAGAACTTAAAATGTGATCTACGAAATGTGGTGTAACCACAAATGTCACGTTGTATCCACCGCTTAAATTTAACCTTCCCTTTAGTCTGCGAAGAAAGCAGCGGCCCGTTCAGGAATAAAACAGAGAACGCACTCCGGGTAATGTTCTTTCTCTCTCATGTAAATGATTTTGTGCATTTTGCTTTCCATTTTGAACGCCCGGAGTGCCCTCGTTACACAATTTCTGAACGCGACTCAGCACAATCAACTTTCAAATTTCAAAGGTCTTAGTTTCTGAACGCAGATTTTTTTTTATTTCGCCCTAAGACGATAAGTAGTTTAAGGACAGGTTTTTTTTCTTATCTGCGTGGAAATTAATCTTCTCTGTAACCATTGTCTCCAAGGATGTTACAGTGAAGATTAATTTACAGGGAGGTGAAAAGACTGGGTTTAGCACAAAAGCAAACTTTGCCGCAACAAATTGTAAAGTGGTCAAGAATAACTGTTTGAGTTGACATTGGCGCAACTGATACTTACTTGATTGTGACAACCGTTAGGTGGCAGCAAGCGAAAACGTTGTACATAACCTACAATTTTGTCAGAGTTGTTGGTTACGTCAAAAAAAAAAAAACAATTTCCGGTTGCAGTGTTACAAACAGTTGAATAAGAAAATGCTCTTTCTCGATTGTACTGCCAACTCAAACAGTTAAATTTGATCACTTTGTACATTTGTTTGGGTTGGATTTACATTTTTGTATGTACTAAAAAGTTTTTTTGTTTAAAAATTTTCTCTTATTATTTAATTAATAATTACAAAAATGAGGTACTTATTGAAAATTTCGCCAAATTAGAACCGTCAAATCAAGATTAATAAATTGATTCAGTAATTTGATGTACAGTCACGTGCACCTTAAATGGTCACTCGAAGTATGCTCATTATAGATATTAATTCGATAAATAAGATGGAACCAAAAATGTTGAATTAAACGAGAATCACTTTGCGATTAATTACCTTTTTGCTTCTTGTTTATTAAGTCTTTGATTTTGGAATCGGTATTTCGTGTTTTTGACAAGTTTCTTTTTTGTTCGTTTAAAAAATAAAATAAAATAAAACCTGTTTTCGACGAGTCGATCGTTCTTTTGTTTTTTGTGCTTCTCGTTTGCAAAGTTTTCTTTTTTTTTTGATTTTAAAGAATCGATAGTCCTTTCAACGACTCGCTTCGTTTCTTGTTGGAAAAGTTTTTATTTCTTTTGTTTTTTAAAGAACAGTACGTGTTTTTGACGAGTCGTTCGACCAATTTTTCTTTTGTTTTTAAAATCGAATCGAAAGTCTTTTTAACGACTCGTTTAGTTTTTTTGTTGGAAAACCTTTTTCTTGCTTTTAAATAATCGAAGATGCTTTTAACGAGTCGCTCGTCTTTTCGTGTTTTGTATTTTTTTTTGTTTGGTATCAAAGAATCCGAAGGTCTTTTTGATGGGGTCGATCGTCTCTTGTTTTTTTTTGTTTCAATTTTTTTTTTGTTTTTAATGAATCGAACGACTTTTTGAGGAGTCGTTCGTTCTTTCGTTTTTTATTTGACGAGCGGTTAATTTAAAATAATAACAATTTAGAACTTAGAATATGACCTACGAAATGTGGTGTAACCACAACTGTCACTTTGTATCCACCGCTTAAATTTAACCTTCCCTTTAGTCTGTGAAGAAAGCAGCGGCCCGTTCAGGAATAAAACAGAGAACGCACTCCGGGTAATGTTCTTTCTCTCTCATGTAAATGATTTTGTGCATTTTGCTTTCCATTTTGAACGCCCAGAGTGCCCTCGTTACACAATTTCTGAACGCGACTCAGCACAATCAACTTTCAAATTTCAAAGGTCTTAGTTTCTGAACGCAGATTTTTTTTTTATTTCGCCTTAAGACGATAAGTAGTTTAAGGACAGGTTTTTTTTTCTTATCTGCGTGGAAATTAATCTTCTCTGTAACCATTGTCTCCAAGGATGTTACAGTGAAGATTAATTTACAGGGAGGTGAAAAGACTGGGTTTAGCACAAAAGCAAACTTTGCCGCAACAAATTGTAAAGTGGTCAAGAATAACTGTTTGAGTTGACATTGGCGCAACTGATACTTACTTGATTGTGACAACCGTTAGGTGGCAGCAAGCGAAAACGTTGTACATAACCTACAATTTTGTCAGAGTTGTTGGTTACGTCAAAAAAAAAAAACAATTTCCGGTTGCAGTGTTACAAACAGTTGAATAAGAAAATGCTCTTTCTCGATTGTACTGCCAACTCAAACAGTTCAATTTGATCACTTTGTACATTTGTTTGGGTTGGATTTAAATTTTTGTATGTACTAAAAAGTTTTTTTGTTTAAAAATTTCTCTTAATATTTAATTAATAATTACAAAAATGAGGTACTTATTGAAAATTTCGCCAAATTAGAACCGTCAAATCAAGATTAATAAATTGATTCAGTAATTTGATGTACAGTCACGTGCACATTAAATGGTCACTCGAAGTATGCTCATTATAGATATTAATTCGATAAATAAGATGGAACAAAAAATGTTGAATTAAACGAGAATCACTTTGCGATTAATTACCTTTTTGCTTCTTGTTTATTAAGTCTTTGATTTTGGAATCGGTATTTCGTGTTTTTGACAAGTTTCTTTTTTGTTCGTTTAAAATAAAATAAAATAAAACCTGTTTTCGACGGGTCGATCGTTCTTTAGTTTTTTGTGCTTCTCGTTTGCAAAGTTTTCTTTTTTTTTTGTTTTTAAAGAATCGATAGTCCTTTCAACGACTCGCTTGGTTTCTTGTTGGAAAAGTTTTCATTTGTTTTGTGTTTTAAAGAACAGTACGTGTTTTTGACGAGTCGTTCGACCAATTTTTCTTTTGTTTTTAAAATCGAATCGAAAATCTTTTTAACGACTCGTTTAGTTTTTTTGTTGGAAAACCTTTTTCTTGCTTTTAAATAATCGAAGATGCTTTTAACGAGTCGCTCGTCTTTTCGTGTTTTGTATTTTTTTTTTTTTGTTTGGTATCAAAGAATCCGAACGTCTTGTTGATGGGGTCGATCGTCTCTTGTTTTTTTTTTGTTTCAATTTTTTTTTTGTTTTTAATGAATCGAACGACTTTTTGAGGAGTCGTTCGTCCTTTCGTTTTTTTTTTTTTTCTTTTCTCTCTCAATTTTCTCTATTTTTATTTAAAAGGTACTCACAGTACGTCGCGTCGTTTCGTTTTCGTTTTGTTGTCAATGAGGCAGAAGCTTTTATTATAGTTTACACTTTTTTTTTTTATTAATTAATTAATCAATTTTTTTTTGCCTATGACCAGACCAATAGAATCATAACATGTAACGTAGGCTGGTTTTTCGTGGCCCACCTGTACATTTCAAGGAAAAGACATAAAAAATAACATTCGGGTATTACATTGTTATGTAAAATAAAATATTACCTGTACGTTCTTGAAATTCATTTAGCTCTCGATAGAGGGCGCTGTCTACAAAGATTACATTAAAATAGTATTGTTCGTTTGTTTTATACGAATAAAGAAAATTACTTACACTGTTGTATAAAGTATTAAGTATTCCGTTGATCGCATGGTGTTTCATAACCTCACACTTTCTGATTAATATACCGCCTAAACAATGGCGGTATCAGAATTGGCGGGAATGCCAGCCTTCTCCTCTATACGTACAGTAATTAATCCGTGGAGATACTGAAGATTTCATTCAAATTATTTGACAGTGAACATCATATTATCGAAGGTTGCTTTCGAAATAAGAAAAAGTTGAAAAAAGAATCGTACGACTTAATGAAGAAAAAATGACAATCTTGAAACGCACCTCGGCCACAGCGCACGCTCCGCCATCTAGTGTTGTAAAGCCGAAATATCTCACATAAATTTCATTTCGTTGAAATACCGCTTAGCACTTGGAAATTTCATGAAACTTATTTTGAATTTGCCGCGCAGAAAGCGGAAATTTACTAAAAACGGTAAAAATTGAAAATAAAAAACAATCGAGAGAAAAGTAAATAAATTAAAAATTCCTAACGACAATTATATTTAAAAAAAAAAAACGTTACAATTTAAAACATAATGGCAATTCGAAAATCGCACAAAGAAAGAGCACACAAAGAAAGACTGATCTTAATCAGAATACGAAACAAAAGACGATTGCAACGATCGTGGAAAGTTTTCAATTATTCACTTTGAAAAAAAGAAGAAAACAAAACAAATGGCGTATCGTAATGAAGGAGTATTTACGGAAAAAAGAAACAGTTTCCCAATAATATAGAAAACAAGCGAATAAAGTAAATTTATTGAAAAAAAAAAAAAAAAGCTGCTGCGAGATATTCTCGATAATCGACAGAAGAGTTCGCATTATGTTCGGAAAAAAAACAAAGCAATAAATTAATTTGAAAAAAAAAAAAAAAAAACAAAAACGTTTCTTTTCTATTTAATAAACTCGCTATTTTTTAATCATGCCTTTTTAAACAAGTCTTTAGTTGGTTGAGTTCAATTTATTTTTATTATTATTATTAAACGTCAAATCTGGATTTTTAATGGCAAAATAGAATTTTTTCTCTACAAAACAGCGACTTTGGAACTTGGTGAGTTGGCAATAGTGTGCCGCCCTATCATGATCAAGAACTGCCGCAAACGAGTCATAGGACGTCCCCTCCCGGATTATTCCGGAAAGGATTATACAATAAAAAATAATTTTCTTGTGCACGGAGCATGTAAAAATATAGAATTTCAAATTTTAAAATTTTTTAAAATAATGTTTCTTTTTTAATTTTCGTTTAATTTTGTGTAACTGAAGTGTTTTTTTTTTTTTATTTGCAGTATCTTTCAATCCTTTGGCAATCATTATTTTTTTTAATTCCATCGCCCCTTGTTCGTTGTGTATTTTTTTTATTTATGTGCATGTAAATTTATTAAAATTCAAAAGGGAAAAGAGTCTTCAGATCCGAGAGGTATGACATCAAATGACATTGGAAAACGTAGTAACACACATGATGAGGAACACCATGACAGATGTGGCTGAAGAGATCCTAACGACCAAAGGGAGAAGAGTCTTCAGATCCGAGAGGCATGACATCAAATGACATTGGAAAACGTAGTAACACACATGATGAGGAATACCATGGCAGATGTGGCTGAAGAGATCCTAACGACCAAAAGGAGAACAATCTTCAGATCTGAGGGGCATGACATCAAATGACATCGGAAAGCGTAGTAACACACATGATGAGAAACACCATGGCAGATGTGGCTGAAGAGATCCTAACGACCAAAGGGAGAAGAGTCTTCAGATCCGAGAGGCATGACATCAAATGACATTGGAAAACGTAGTAACACACATGATGAGGAATACCATGGCAGATGTGGCTGAAGAGATCCTAACGACCAAAGGGAGAAGAGTCTTCAGATCCGAGAGGCATGACATCAAATGACATTGGAAAACGTAGTAACACACATGATGAGGAATACCATGGCAGATGTGGCTGAAGAGATCCTAACGACCAAAAGGAGAACAATCTTCAGATCTGAGGGGCATGACATCAAATGACATCGGAAAGCGTAGTAACGCACATGATGAGAAACACCATGGCAGATGTGGCTGAAGAGATACTAACGACCAAAGGGAGGAGAATCTGCAGATCTGAGAGACATGATCACTACGTGAAGTAATTAATTCTGATTGGTGGGTGGTTTTCGCTTTTGATTCCACGCGATTCCAAAAGAAAAAGCAGTTTAGTTGGAAGGCATGTTGTGAGATTGCTCCGGGGATGGGGACCAGCCAGTCTCCTGCTTGAGGGTGGGTGGGTCTTTGGTGTGAATCCAACACCACTCCCTTTGACATTGCACTTGGCTAGAAGGGTTAGTCCTTTGCGTTTTGGCAAAAAAAAAAAAAAAAGGGTTCAGATTCGATACAAAATACTTAATGTCACATTCTTTTGCTTGATTGATCTGAGTCGGTGCGTTTTCTTGCGTACAGTCGTGGAAATTAGTAACCATCTCGCTTCGTATGTATGTCTGCGAAGCGACTTTCACTTTTCCGTTGTTATATAAAGCGCGTGGCGTTAATTAAACCGAAAAGGTAATGTATAAATTAATAACAATTTGTTGACATTAGAAATTCACGCTGCGCCCCGCCCGAGCAAATTTGTTCGGCACGGCAGCAGGGAAGCGTCTGTTAAAAATTCATGAATTCTAACGTGACGATGCGACGGCGGGACGCGCCGCGGCGCCCAACGCTTTCCGAAAATCCCGACGCTGACGTTAACGGCACGTCCTAGAAACGTCGCCGCAAGACTCTGGCGTCAGAAGTTAATGAGCACGAAAATAGATTACTATAATGAGCACTTTCTCTTCTCGTGTTTCGATGTCGCCGGTTTTCTGGGTCTTGGTTTCTCTCGCTTTTAAAGCGCGACGATAAACAGCAACTTGGACGTCCGTCGCCATTAATCATCCTCGTGATCGTCATTATCATCATCTGCTAGAAAACTGTGTCACCGTGCTGTAAAGTCTGATGTTGTGATGTGAATGCGACCGACTAAAAATTTTATGGCCAACTGCATGTATAACACACACGTACGTACAAACACACGTGAAATTGGGTACACCGGTGTAATAAAATAATTTATTATCATCACCTCGACTTTTTCCCAGCGTTAATTAAAGGGGACCCTACACGTAGACGCCAAGAATCTTTCTCTGCCCATTCTAATCAGATTGCAACGAGGAGTGCGACAGCTGGGGTCCGGCGTTCACATCTAAGGCCCCCTTAACAATAAAACAACCCGTAATTTACGAACAACTTTCATCAGACGTAAATTCAACTTAAACAACAATTTATCACCAATTTGACATTCATAATTTGTTTCCTCTTAATTAATCTTTAACTACTCGTCAGCTAAACTTGAATTTTTTAAACTGTTTGAGTTATTATCGAAATTATGTAGGAGCAATGGTTTTTACTGAACTGTATTTTCTTTATTAACTTTGTTAAAAAAAAAATTAACACTGCTTTTCCCTTTGGGTTTTCAAATTTTCTCGCGGTAATAATTTTTATTATCCGAATGAGAGTATTGTCAGGATCTCCTGGTGGTGAGGATCGATTAGGTGCGCGTGGCGAAAACACGGTTAAAAAGCAAGCGCGTTGATTGCTTTTTAATAAAAATAAAATCCGTCGATTAGCAAGGTTTAATGACACGGATTCCCCTATGGAATTCCCTCTGCTACACGTTCGTTTGCGTACGTTCCTTGACCTAAGAGACTTGAGCTGCAAGGCAAGCAAACGTCGCGTCGGTCAATTCATGCCAAACCCGCGTGAATAACCGCACCAGTGAAATGCTACCAAACTATTTTTGCCTAAAGTGCACATGTTGAATTTTGTGTAAAATACAAAAAGTAAAACTAAGTTAGAATATGATTTTTCAATGTGACATATGATTTTCTTTTCTTTTCTTTCCTGCCTGTGATACAATGTCACGAAGGCTAAAGCTTACCAGAATTATTCAGCAGTACCAACCTACTTACTTCCCAAATTCAATTCAGCAAGTTGAGTTTTAACACAAAAATAAAAAAATAATGGCGCTTTGGTTTAATGGCTCACGCATACCTCAAGGTTCCGCATTAAGGCCATTGTTATTCCTAATTTATATAAATATGGTATACAGGTGACCCAAGTTGAGTGGCCTATTAAAGTTTTGGGGCAAGGAACCATACAAAAAAAAATCCGAAACTTAAAACGCTTCCCTAGCAAAGAGTGATCGTTCAGATTCTAGTATTTTCAGTTTTATGTCACTTCCGGCTATGCCGGAAGTCGCCGTTAACTTTCTTATCTTTAATTAACGGAATGCTATACTTTTTATTGCAAATCCCCGTTCTACACATTATTTTGAATAAAGGAAAGAAAATTTAATATCTATAATATAAATAAATTTGAATAAAGATTAAATAATTCAAAAACTCAGTAAAATAGGTCGTCTCAATTCAATTGAACTCAACCCAAGTAAATAATTTGAAGGGAAAAAAAATTAGTTTGATTCAAGTTCTACAAATCTCAAGGTCAATCCAACCCAAGTGAGCTAAAATTAACTCTTGCCCAATCTGAAATTAAAAATTAAAAAAATCGAAAATTAATTGAAATTAGGACAACTTCCCTAGGAGAGGGTGTTCTTTATTCTAAATAAAAGAAAGAAAATTTAATATAATTTAAAATGATAAACTGAATAAAGATTAAATAATTCAAAAATTCAATCAAGAAGATCGTCTGAATTCAATTGAACTCAACCCAAATTGAAAAAATCGAAAATTAATTGAAATTAGGACAAGGTCAATCCAACTCAACTAACCTCAATTTAAAAGTCTATTCAACCTAAGTGAAAAACTAAAAAAATAAATAATTTTTTTAAAGAAATTTAGCAAAATAGAATTAAACAAAATAAAAGTAAACAAACGTAAATTCCAAAACAAATTTCAAGGACAATTGAACTCAGCTCTGCTCGACCTAAATAAAAAATTTTAAATTGAAAAAAAAAAATAACAATGAAAATAAAATTAAGAGTTTCAATGAAAAATACTCCTATAAAAAATCGACGAAACGGAAATTTAAGGCTAACCTAACCTAATCAAAAATTCAAATTAAGCGGGCCGAACCCAAGAGGGGAATCTTAAGATAATTTGAAATAAGAAAATTAAAAATCGATGATTAATTTCAATTAAGTTCAACAATCTCAAGATCAACCCAACCCGAGTAAGCCCAAATTAACACTGCCCAATTTCACAGTAGAAAAAATTAAAGAAAATAAAATAAAAGATCTAAAAACTTACAATAATATGAAGTATTAAAATTTATTGAAATTAAGAACACATCGTCCATCCATTCTAACTAAACTCAACCTAGATCCATTCAACCCAAATAAAAATTTAAAACATTAATCAAACAAACTGAAAATAGAATGGATATTAAGTCCAAGGCAAATTTCAAGGTCAACTCAACCTAACTGATGTCAACCAAAGTTAAGCGAATGCAGAACGGGATATTATTATTATTATTATTAAACATTATCAAGGTTAATCCAACCTAGAAACTCGAATTTAAGACTGTCGAATCCAAAGCAAAAACTTCAAAAGAAGAAAATAAAAATCTGCAAGATCCAAAAGCTGTAAAAATTAAAATTAGTGGAAATTAAGACAAGGTCAATCAATATTCAACCTCAGCAAAAAATGAAATAAATAAAAAAACTCAAAATAAAAGAGATATTGATTCCAAAAGGAATGTCAAGGTCAACCCAACCCAACCGAACAGAATTCAGCGCTTCAGTAAAAACTGAAGTCAAATTTAGTCAACCGAAGTAAAAAATTAACAATGAAGGGCAAGCCTGTCCAACCGATCTCAACCTAAATGTATTCAACCCAAAAAAATAATAATTACGGAATAATTCAAAAGCTGAAATTGAAAAGTTATTAAGTTGAAAACAAATTTCAAGGTCAATCCAACCCAAGCGGACTCAGCTCGATTCAACCCTAGTAAAAAAAAATGTAAATTAAAATTTGAAGGAATAAATAAGTGGTACAGTTTCTAAAATATAAACAGTTAGGCAACACAATTGTTGTAAACTTTACACGTCACGTTCTAATATTCATCGATGATACTCAGACGGTTTCAATTTAGATTTCAGAATTCAAAAAACTGTTTGTTGACAAAGCGAACAGCAAACAGTTGTGAAACGTCAATGAACATAAATAAAAGTTAGTACGTTTTCAGCTAGAATTAAAGTGTTTTCTTTTTCGTATTCATAGTAATGTCGCTCCTAAAAATTTTATTAAATTGCGGGCTGATCCTTCTGACCATTATCATAGGTGGGCGGACAAGCAAACCAGCAAGTAGGTAAACATATAAGAATTAAACCCTTGATGAAACAAAATTCAACGCGTGCACATTGTTTACCTGTTCAATAGCTATTTAAAATTTTCTTGGGGAGACATTACTTTTAATTATGACTGTACATTCGAATAGACAAACAAAATATTTTTCCAAGTGCTTTTAAATTAAATTCGTTGTGAAGAATGGAATTCTTTTTCGCGTATTCCGTCTTTATTTAAAAGACGTGCCCCTTGTTGTGCTTATTACTTAAAATTCTCCCTTTGTGGCTCACTAAATCCTATTGAGAGACGCCGGGCAAGAAGGGCCGGGGCCCGTTTACAATGGCAACGGTGCTAGACCCGAAACAAGCGGCAATCAACCCCATGCGATCCCGAAACCCCATGACGTCTTTTCGACTAGAAAAGCGCAAGCTGAGGCGGCAAAAACAAGTTTGCGCCTGAATGGGAGGAATTTTATTTCGGTTGAAAGGCCGTTACGAAATTGCGTTAAATAAGGCACGACAGCAACAATTTCTTGTTAATGGCACGACAAACAACATGTTTACGAAGCAGCTGTTCGTTCTCTCTTTTTTTTTATTGTTTAAAGCAATCATTATGTATTTCGACCTTAACCACTTAATGTGCCTTGCATAATTTCTGTTGACTAACTAACTATGTACACTAATGTACACGACTGTACGAGCTTTTGTCTTAATATTTACGGCGGCGGTGGCGGCGGCGTCCAAATGTAACGAGCATGAATTTTTTTTATCTCCTAAATTATGATGAATGCGCCTTTTTAGTAATTAGTACCTTGCGTGTTGGCCGTGAATGTTAATTACTAATGTGTCGGTGATGTATGAACGCCATGATGTGTTGTAACACGAGTACATTTTTTTTTGTTCTTTCAAGCAGATGGGGACGGTGTTCTCGAGGAGATTAAATTAAAAATGTAGAAGTAAATTTCAATGAAAAATGAAGAAAAAGAAATATTGAGGAATATGTGTTGCAGAAAAATTATTTCGTCGTTCACAGTTCAATATATTCTAATACAAACTAACGGCCTTATTAGGTAGAAGGAACCCTCGTCAAACTTACTTTAAAATGACCTTTTAAACTCAAATTCGTTATAAAATATAGAGTGTTCCACTTAAAACAGCGAAGTTGCACATTGTACAGACAAACTGAAACAGCCTGTATATTATAAAATGTTTTTTAATTACGCAGAGCTTAAAAATATGAAATTTTTGTATAAAACATGTTTGCTTATATTCAACAGAAACAAATTCCCATTAGATGACACAAAAAATGGAAAATATAAATTTTTCTGTAATAATACAACATAACATAATAGCAAAGGAACAAAACAAAACAAAAACAAATAAAAAATCGCCTATATCAACAATCAGGTCAAATAAAAAGAGCAAATTAACCAACAAGAAGATCAGAAACAAAAGAGAAATGAAACATCAATAAAATGCAAGGCATGAAGCCAAAAAAGAAAACAAGAGATGATCGACAACGTCAATCTATACGAAAACAACAGTTTTCCGGGCAAATTAAGAAGTTTGCAGAAAACAAAAGAAACTATGAAAAACAACTAAAAAAAAGAAACAAACGAACGACAAAATAAGGGCATAAAACAAAAGTACACAATTGTTATGGACACAAAACAAATGAAAAACGATGAACTACGAAAAATCACCAATAAAATGTAAGAAATCAATCAATCAAACAGAAATCCAAAGTACGAAAGCATAAAGAACAGACAGAAAGAAATGAAAATCGATGACTAAATTGAACAAAAAACAAATGAATCTCTAGACGAAAAAAAAACAACTACGTAGTAGAAAACAAAACACAACTGTAAAAAAGCGTCAGTTCATCAGTCAACAAAATGTGAAAAGTTAATTTGATAAAAGTAAACAAAAAAGACGCACAGGAGCATAAAGACAGAAAGATATACTAAGGTGGACAAAAAGGATGAAAATCGACGAAAATTTTGCAAATAAAAGCAAATTCGTAGGTAACAAAACAAAAGGAGTCAATAAAATGCGAAAACCAATTCGATTAAAAAGAAGAAGAATGTGAACAGACAAAAAAAAATAAACGGCTGTCCTCCGACCGAAAACTTCTACAAGTCAAGAAACCGACAGGAAACAAAACAACAAAATAAAACAAACGAATCGTGAATAAAATACAAAACGTCAGTTCCTCGAGACAAAAAAGAGAAAGAAGAAAAAATATGAAGTGAACAAAAAAACAAAAGAAAACAATAGTTTATTGAAGTTGACTCTTGTCCCATGCGAATCGCAAGTGAAAACTTTTTAATCTTCAACCCGACAGATTTATAATTGGAAAAAGCACTTAACGTAAGTTTTTGATTGTTCGAACTCCTTCCTTAGCGGTTTTGGGGCGAAGCCAGGTGGCGACTTTATTAACTTGAACGCGTGTTCCTTCAGCCAGTATCGTTTCTTGTTGTTGGTCGAATTTATAAAATTCACACACTTACAACCTTTACGGGGGAGATAGGTTCGACTTTACGTCAGTTTAAATCGAGTTGGATACAGCTTATGTCAAGCAAGTTTTTGATTGTTCGAACTCCTTCTTTAGCGCTTTTGGAGCGAAGCCAAGTGGTGACTTTATTAACTTGAACGCATCGTCCTTCAGCCAGTATCGTTTCTTGTTGTTGGTCGAATTTATAAAATTCACACACTTGCAACCTTTGCGGGAGGGATAGGTTCGACTTTACGTTAGTTTAAATCGGGTTGGATACACTTATGTCAAGCAAATTTTTGATTGTATTGTTCGAACTCCTTCCTTAGCGGTTTTGGGACGAAGCCAAGTGGCGACTTTATTAACTTGAACGCTTATTCCTTCAGCCAGTACCGTTTCTTGTTGTTCGTCGAATTTATAAAATTCACACACTTGCAACCTTTACGGGGGGGATAGGTTCGACTTTACGTTAGTTTAAATCGGGTTGGATAGGACTTATGTCAAGCAAATTTTTGATTGTTCGAACTCCTTCTTTAGCGGTTTTGGGGCGAAGCCAAGTGGCGACTTTATTAACTTGAGCGCGTACTCCTCCAGACAGTATCATTTATAATTTCTTTGCAGTGTTGCCCTATGCATGCAAACGCTGCGTACAAAGGTTCTAAAATGAACGGAAAGGCACTAACTTTGGCGGTAATTTTAAATTTGTCCGATGGTGTATTGGTGTCAGCTGGGTATATGTTGGCTGGCGTGCTTCCGGAACGACATCTTATACTTCTCTATCGCTTCTGTAATGCCTTCAAGAAAAATCGTTGTTTATTAACAACTAGTTAGGTATTAGTTAATAAGAAATTAGTTTCTTTTTTTTCTTTAACAGAAAAAAACTGATTTCCTTGTTTAAGTGTTACGTCACACGATATAAACTTCATCCGTGCTTTTCCCACGCTTGATAAATCTTCGTCCAATGGAAACGTGATTAGATTTCCCCGGAAGATTTCTGCGACAGGGAAGCCGTCGTAACATCATCCCTCAACCATTTGCTAACTCTTCCTCCGCCCGGCGACAAACAAAGCGCTGACGTGCGGAAACCATTAGAGATGTGCACGGAATAAGTATGCCACTGGGTCACGGAACACAACAAAGAGGCAACAGCAGCAGCAGCAGCATCAAGGAAAAACAAAGGAGCGTCACAAACGCGCATAACGACGAAGAAGAGACCGGCTTCCTTCCTCTCCTGCGACCGCAACAATATCGTTGTTTGGCGTGCGTGAAATTTCCAGAAGAAAAAGCAGGCGGCGAAAAGACGAGAGAGGGGTTATCGGTTTAATGTGCGATTTGCGTGGCAGTACTTCAGGAAACTAATTGAAGAGAGAGGAAAAAAAAAGAAAGACATCATGGTGGATATACAGAATTAATTGAGACTAAAGAAAAAAGATCGTTTCATTGCAATTATCAAAACAAAAAGAGAACTTATCGTTAGTAAATTTAGTGACTACAGTACACCATATGTTGGTAACACTAAACTTATATTACGGTAAAATGATTAATTAATTAAGCAATAAAAAAAAGGTTAATTAATGTTAATGTAATTTTTTTTGCAAAAAAAAATCGCCCATTTCCATTCATTTTGCTAAAAAAAAAACAGAAATGTGTTATGTTAAAAAAAAAAAAACAGGAATCTGTAAATAGTTATCAGAATTTTTTTTATCCTATTGTAAATTCTATTTTTGCCTCGTGCATAAATTTCCTCTGTCTATCGAATAATACGTCAGGAGGTTTTCCCTTGTACCGTTCCCGTTCTAAATTTAAATTACATCAACTGAACACACGCCAGCATTCACCTCCTCCTCCTCCTCTTCCTCCCCCGCACAACACATACATACGGCAGCTGTCACTTGTTTTAATAACTTCGCCGGTTGTAAACACATACATACAACCGAACCGGTATCTTCGAGTTGCATGCAGTTGCTGTCGACTGGGCCAGTCAGACTCTGTAACGAATGGAAAGTGAAATAAAACTACCCCAATCCAACCCCTTCAGTTCATCCGCATGTTATATATTTATTTACGAACGAACCTGCCAGTTACCCGCGTACCGTGTTCAAGGGTGAGACGTCCAGCAGCGTTGCCAACCGTTCCGTAGAATATTCCTCCACCACGATCCTAAAATTCCTCAACAATCCTCAAAATTCGTGTCATTTAAAACTGTCTTTCTTGTTACCCCTTGAGGACATGCTCTTGAGCTTCGGCTTCACGCCTGAATTTGAAATGTGAGGTTATGTAATACCTAACCTCACATTTCAAATTCAGGCGTGAGGTTAGGTATTACATAACCTCACATTTCAAATTCAGGCGTATCACACATTTCAATGCCATAAATTTATTTATTTTTTCTATTAAAAGTTAAGAGTTAATCAAGTGTAAGATGATGGAAGTCTAAACTCTAAGTTTGTGAGGTTATAAAAGTATTAGTAACGGCACCATTAACGGTTTTCTTTTAATCAGCTGACGCATTATAGATTTTAGATGGATTTTTTTTTGACAAAATCTACAATTTGACATATTAAAATAAAAATCAAAACAAATGAAACAACCCGCAAAAAATCAGAAACAAAAGAGAAATGCAACAAAAATAGCAATAAAATACAAAGCATGAAGCGAAAAAAAAAGATCGACATATTCGTAGTAGAAAATAAAAGCAAATTGTAAGAGTGTAAATAATTCGACAACAAAACAAATAAAGTAGTGAACGACGAAATACAGTTAGTAAAATAAAAAGAGATCACAACTGTGATGGACACAAAACAAATGAACTACGAAAGAGGGTTACTAAAAAATGAAATATGATTCGATAAGAAAAAAAAAAACAAAAGATAAATTCGTAGTATGAAAAAAGAAACTAAAAAAAAAAAATTGATGACTAACAAGAAACAAAAATGAATCTCCGGACGAAAACTTAAAAAAAAAAAACTAGTAGAGAACAAAATTCAACTATAAAAAAACGTAAGTCAACAAAATAAAATCAATTTGATAAAAATAAACTAAAGAGAAAGAAATACGATGGCATAAAATTAATTTAGAAAAAGAAAAAAAAAACAAAAGTGAAATGAAAATAGACAGAACTTTTTAGAAATAAAAACAAACTCATAGGAAGTAGAAGAAAGAGAACTGTAAAAAGGAGTCAATAAAATGCGACCAATTCGATTAAAAAGGGAAGAATGCGAACAACAGAAGAAAAGAAAAACAATAGCAGAATGGATAGACAAAAAAAGTAAATGAGAAAACGGCGTTTCAAGAAACAAAAGAACAAAACAAAACAAAGGAACCGTGTATAAAATTTTTATAAATTTATCGTTTTATTATAATAGTGTTGTTAGGCTCGACTTTACGTCAGTTTAAATCGGGTTGATTATAGCTTATGTCAGTCAACCAAGTGTTTGTTGATTGTTTGAACTCCTTCCCTAGCGGTTTTTGGGGCGAAGCCAAGTTGTGACTTTATTAATTTGAACGCGTATTCCTTCAGCCAGTACCGTCTCTTATTGTTCGTCAAATTTATAAAATTTACACACTTACAACCTTTACGGGGATAGGTTCGACTTTACGTCAGTTTAAATCGGGTTGGATACGACTTATGTCAAGTAAGTTTTTGATTCTTCGAACTCCTTCCTTAGCTGTTTTGGGGCGAAGCCAAGTGGTGACTTTATTAACTTGAGCGCGTACTCCTTCACCCAATATCATTTACGATTTCTTTACATTGTTGCCAAACGCTTGGACGCACAAAGTATTAAACGATTCATGAAAAGGTACTAAAATGACCAAAAAGGCACTGACTTTGGCGGTAATTTTAAATTTGTTAAACATGACGTGCCCGAAAATGTGCAGGTCACCTTTCAAACTTAAACTGGGAATCGCGGAGCTGTCCCGAACTTATTTGGAGAATTAATTCTAACCTGACCTACTTAAATTTTGAACAAAATTCCGGATTTTTTAACTTAAACTAGTATTATTTATCGAACTAAAAAGTACTAAATTGGTGGTGGTGGTGGTACTACTAAACTCAGGCAATCTTATTCCTTGCTTTATGGGGGCTTGGCTCCGTATCGATACGTTTGTGCGAGGCGGAGAGGTTATCAGGGAAGTTTCTTCCGTCGACAGCTCTTCAAAAAAGAAGCTCTTTCAACTTGTATCAGCCTGTACCTAAGAAGTACTTAGGCAGGTATGTTTTGGGTTTTGTCACATTAATTTTTATTTTTGTTGATCACTTTGTGAGGTAGGTGTTGTTGGTTCAAGTACGGCTGACTGTTGTTAGGGGGTGTGGCGGTCTCCGACTGGCTGAGTCAGTTCGAAGCACCCGTCACGACCCAGCAGCTGGCTGTGCTGTAAGTCACTTTCCCCGGCACGACTTAGGTAGACAGCAAGACTTATTTGCCTTCGCATCTTTTTTGTATTTTTGTTTTGAAATCTACTAGACCAGTCACACCATCACCACCAACCCCTTCAAGCCCCATCGGCTTTTGTTATGTGTATTACGAGCGAACCTGTCATGTCCCTGCTTGTATTTAAGGGTGCGATGACCTCTTGCCAAAATGCGGATGAGATGAGGGACGAGTTTGGGGGTGCGTGAAAATTGTACACTTTTTTTTTTCATTTTCATTTCGAAGTGCGAACTTAATTTATCTGGTTGTGTGCAATCGCGTACGACGAGGGGTGAGCACCCCTCGAAACTCGTATGTTATTATTTAATCGTGAGTGTCTGTGGGTTGTGCGGTGTGGTGAATGCGCACACTAAAGTACGTAATATTCATGAGCGAGGCGAGGGGGAAAAAATTTGAGTTCATTAATAACGCGATGTTCTCACATTTTGGTCCCATTACATGAATCGCATATTTTTTTTTTTTGTATTTGCGGAGTAATGAAGAAATGTGTATGATTTAAAAGGGATTCTTTTAATGAAAAATTTTTGAAATTTTCCTAATAGATTCGAGTTTTTATTTACAACGGGGGAAGTTCTAACACTAAGGCCCGTTTTCATAATCGAACTAAAGGAGACTTTAATATAAAGGTCACATTCCGATGTATAAATAACTACGTTTTCGCATCTTTTGGACATATGACTGTGACCTTTTTTCGATTATGAAATCGGGCTTAAATGGACGTAAACGGAATCCTGAAATAATTATTTTAATTTATTTCTCGATTTCTTTTAAACAGTTGTCATAATGGTGTTATTTAAAATTTCATACGGGGTGATTCGGAATAAGTGTACGACCCGTTAGGGACGTATTAATTTGCTAAAGCCACGCAAATACGAAACTGCAAGAAATAAATTTATCGAAAGCACTTCTAAGTTTTTGAATTCTGAAATCTAAATTGAAACCGTCTGAGTAGCACCGATGAATATTAGAATGTGACGTGTAAAGTTTATAAAACTGTGTTGCCTAACTGCTTATATTTATATTTATAGAAACTGTAGCACTTATTTTTTTCTTCAAATTTTAATTTACATTTTCTTTACTAGGGTTGAATAGAACTGAGTCCGCTTGGGTTGGATTGACCTTGAAATTTGTTTTCAACTTAATAACTTTTCAATTTCAGCTTCTTAATTATTCTTTAATTATTATTTCTTTGGGTTGTATACATTTAGGTTGAGATCGGTTGGATTGGCTTGCCCTTTATGGTCAATTTTTTACTTCCGTTAAATTTGAATTCAGTTTTTACTGAAGTGCTGAATTCTGTTCGGTTGGGTTGACCGTGACATTTCTTTTGGAATCAATATCTCTTTTATTTTGAGTTTTTTATTTATTTAATTTTTTGCTTAGGTTGAATATTGATTGACCTTCTCTTAATTTCCACTAATTTTAATTTCTACAGCCTTTGGATCGGGCAGATTTTTATTTTCTTCTTTTGAAGATTTTGCTTTGGATTCAACAGTCCTAATTTCGAGTTTCTAGGTTGGATTAAAGTTGAAAATGTTGAAGTTAGATTTAATTAATCTTTAATTTCGAATTTACTCTCGTTTTAATAATAATAATATCTCACAATGCATTCGCTTAACTTTGGTTGACATCAGCTAGGTTGAGTTGACCTTGAAATTTGCTTTGGACTTAATGTCCGTTTTATTTTCAGTTTGTTTTATTAATTTTTGAAAATTTTTGTTTGGGTTGAATGGATCTGGGTTCAGTTTAGTTAGAATGGATTGATTGATGTGTTCTTAATTTCAATCAATTTTAATGAAATCAAAGCGCCATCTCTTGGCCAATAAATGAAACAATATCCATCGAATTTTAAAACATATCTCATCGGTAACATGACAGTTCCAAAAAATTTTTAATTTTTTAATAACAACCTAGTAGTTTTCAAAAAAAACCAAAAGAAGATTGAATCAGGCCATAATCATCAACACCATCATTATTTAGTGTTCCATCTATTGGCCAAAATGTAAAACTTTCTTAGTCGAATTTTAAAACATATTTCATCTCATCTTTTAATTTATTGTTTTTTCCTAGAAACTAATCATGTCCAAATAAAACTAAAGTAGAGCTAAAGGAGATTTAAAGGCCATCTCTTGGCCAAAAGCGAACATCTAAGTGGCTTTTTAAAACATGTTTTAGCGCGGATTTTCTCATCTTTTAATTTTGCTTAAAAAAATAACTTTTTGTTTGAACGCTGAGGTTGTACTTCGCCACGGTCGAATTAAAGGTCCGTTTCAGATGTCAAATCGAACATGAAAATACATTTCATTTACGCATCAGAATGTGACCTTAATTTTAAAAGTCTCTTTTAATTTGATTAAGAAACTATTTACCTATTTACTTAAAATTAAAACTGAAGTAAAGGATATTTAGATTCAGAGCGCCATCTCTTGACCAAAATCATCATCACCATCACTCGGAGCGCCATCTCACGGCGTATTTTAAAACACAGCGGACGTTCTCATCTCATCTTTTAATTGTTGCTTTAAAAATATATATACTTTTCGAATGACTTTAATGTTAAAGTCTCAAAGTAAATGAAAGTTGTATTTTTCGGTTCGAAATAGTTTTTTTTCTTTCTCATATTCTTTAGTGTTTTGATAAATTTGAATGACGTCGTACTTTTAATGGCGTCTCTTGGCACATCGTTCATAAAGTAATCCCAACCTCTTCAGAAGCGATCAGTATTTTCGTTAACATCACGTCTTATTCGTTCTCATATTAGAGTTTAAAACGAGCTGTTACTCTTTTATTATTTCCGCAGTAAAGTGCACCGGACGCACGTAATATACACAAGGGTGTAAAAATTTATTTTACGTGTAACCGTTAAAAACAAACAAATGTCCACCTTCAATCGAGGAGAGATCGTCGCTTGCTGGATTATTAGTTGGAGAGTGAGATGCGACACGATCGTAAAAATGTTTGCTGGGGTTTATTAAAAATGTGAATTTTTCATGAAAATTCTACTTTTCTCGTTTTAAAACTGTTTTTATGGCAGGGTGGGTGATGCGATTACTGTAAATAAATATTTGGAAGCCTTGTTATAAATCTTTTTGTTACTCTCATAACGACAAGCGCTATAGTGACACGTAGGCAGTTGTTCGATAAATAGTCATAAAACCATTTTAAAATGGGACTACTATAACTACACAAATTGGAAAATGGACTTCTCCATGACCGAGTTTCTTTATGGGAAAGCCAAAGGACGGAATTGTATGTGTGTACGTAAATTGAATTAGTCCTAAAGGACTCGGGCATCCCATAGAACCAAATTTTAATAATATTGGGGTGCGTTCGTAAACTGTGCCCTAGAGTCACTCTCGATTAATACTGCAGTCTCTCTCGTGTAAGTACATTTTCTTTTTCATATGAGAATCATACAACACTCAACTACGCGTAACAAAAAAAATTGCTTAAGGGTGGGATGTGAAGTGTGCCCGTTGTCATGGATGGAAATAATGTCAACACAAAACCGAAGCAAATGAGCGAAACGCATAGTAAATTAAAACTGTGAGTGAGTGAGAGAGATGCAATAATTATTTTAATTATCTTATAAAATTTCGTTATGGTTGGTTTATACATTAACTAAACTATGACAGAGAAAACGGCCCTAAAATATTAATTATTATTTGGCGTTAGTTGTTACTTGACTTACTGAATAAATAAAAAAATAAATAAAAACAATTTTGTGATTATTAATTATTTGTGATTTAAAAAAAAATTCTACATTAACATTTTATTTTTCTAAAATGTAATTTTTGTACGTCTACTAAAAATACATATTTATTTCCTGAAATTAGAAAAAAGGAAAATTGAATTAAATATTTAAGAAATTATGATAATAATATAATATCGATGAACCGTGGAAAAGTTTATCATATTTTTAACAAAAAAAAAAAAAAATTCTTAGAGCCTTCAGTACGGGAAAATCCAAGCATCTGAGATTATTGGGTTGCCTACACCAAACGCTGTTAATTTTTTTGTAAAGGTTTAATTTGTTATTTTTTGAACAGGCAAATGTGTTAAAAAAAATTTATTGTTTATAATATTTAAAGCTAATTTAATAACTTCCAAAGGATTATCCGTGAGATTAGTAAGTCGATATACCGGGTGTTTGAAAATTGCTAGTACAAAAAACATTGCTAGTTGGTGACGGTGAGTTGAAGTCATCGGCAAAAAAAATCAAGTTTTCGAGATAAAAATTCCTAAAAATTTGGCCAAAATTGTTGTAGCGCCACTGAATTAAGGTAAGAAGCTGTCGCAACAGTCACACTCGGTACATTTTATTACCGAAATAAATGCCGCTTACACCAATAATGAGTTGACGAATGTAGTGTTATTTTATGGAAAAAAATAATAAAAAAATTTTTAAAGTGGGTTTTTGGATTTTCTAGGACTTTCAGATGTCCACAGTGTTTTTCTTGTACTAGCTATTTCCAAACACCCTGTATAGACTTTTTTTGTATCGACTCGAGGCTTCTCCTTCGTTGAGTTTTTTCACGGAAAAATAAAAAATAATTTAATAACATAAGTGAAAATTAAAAAAATAACATAAATAAATCAGTGATATTTGTATTTTATTTTGTTCTTGTTTTTTTTTTTCTGAAATCAGAAAGAATTGGAAATATTAAGAGAGTGCAATTGACTGTCTGGTTAGTTGTTTTTTTTTCGCCATGCATTCTTCAAACCAAACCGAATATGAAAAAAAAATAAATAAAAAAAATAAACATTTTTTTAAAAAATGGGTTTCTTGGATTTCCTAGAACTTTCAGATGCCACAGTTTTTTTCTTGTACCAGCAATTTCCATACACCCTGTATAGACTTTTTTTTTATAGTGACTCGAGGCTTCTCCTTCGTTGAATTTTTTCACGGAAAAATAAAAAAATAATTTAATAACATTAAAATGAAAATTAAAAAAAAAATAAATTTAGTGATATTTGTATTTTATTTTGTTCTTTTTTTTCATCTTTTTATCTGATTTTTTTATCGTCCGTTTCTTTTTCCGTTGGTTTTTATTTTCTACGAACTTTTCGATTTTTCCGAAAAACTGTTATTAGCCCTTTTTCGTATCTAGTTCGTCGTTTTTCATTTGTTTTTTCTCGATCACAGTTGCGATCGTCTTTTGTTTTCCGTTACCTCCTATTTTCTACGAAATTTTTGATGAAAAACTCTTGTTTTTTCGTTCAGCTTAGTGGTGTCGATCTTCTTTTGTTTTTGTTTTTTTTTTTTTGCTTCACACCTTGTATTTTATTTCGTTTTTTTTTTTTTTGCTTCACGCCTTGTATTTTATTTCGTATTTTTTTATGCTTCACGCCTCTTGTATTTTGTTTCCGTATTTTGATTCTGATTTTTTCACCGTTCGTTTCTCTTTGCGTTTGCTTTTATTTTCTACGAACTTTTTGATTTGTCCGAAAAACTGTTGTTAGCCTTTCTTCGTAGTTCATCGCTTTTCATTTGTTTTATCTCGATTGCAGTTGCGATCGTCTTTTGTTTTTCGTTACCTCTTATTTTCTACGAAATTGCTTTTTCGTTCAGCTTCGCGGTGTCGATTTTCTTTTGTTTTTTTCGGCTTCATGTTTCTGATTGTTTTAGCAGGTTAATTTAGTTTTTTTTCTTTTGTTCATTTCTGTTTCTATTTTTAGCAAAACCAGAAACAAGAAAGTACAGTTCATTTTGACGATCTTCTTTTGTTTTATGCACTGTACTTCGTCGTTCCTTTCTTTTGTTTTTCACTTCTCTCTTGCTCCTATTTTTAGCAGAAAGAAAACAAACACATAAAAGAAATTATCCACAACTGTCAAATTAATTAATAATTCGTTTTTGTTTTTTTTTATTATTTATTTTTTTATTATTTATTTATTAACACTTATATGTTATACTCTGTTGACGATTACTATTATATATATATGTATATGTATATGTGATCAGATGATTTGACGTTTTTTGTAATCTTTATTACAATTAAAGGCTGATTGATTGATTGATATTATTACATTTTTTTTAAATTTATTCCTGCTAATATTTCCAATAATACAATGTATTCCTCATACAATTATGAATATTTATTTATTTAATTTTTACTTTTTGTAATACATTTCGCTACATTTTTCAAGGAAAACCATTTGGTGTATTTTTTAATAAATAATATTATTATAAAAGTAATCTTATTAGGTATTATGACTTTATGTTGAAAATTATATTGACGCATGTTATAATTGAAAATTAATCTCCGTCCACAATAATTTTATGTCCGTAGATACGTATTTCGGCAGCTAAGCTGCCATCTTCAGTACGCTACCAACTTAAAAAAACTTAAAACGATCTAAAAACAACCTAATCATCCTAATAAAATTATAAAAATGTAAAAACTAACAACAATCTAATCATCTTTATCATTTAGTTGATGCATGTTATCTGATTATTTTATTGTACTATAGTAACGAAAGTAACGAGTAACGAATACTTTGTAACGGGTACCGAAATCTAAAGTAACGAATACATGCGAGTACAAACTTTTTCGTTACTTTCACACATTTTGAGGCGAATTGGACTGGCCGTGTATAACATATCAATAGGGTACATGACAATAATATAAAATTGTTAATTAAAAGCTCTCTAATCGAGACTATAGTCAATAACACACGCGAAAACACCAAATTTGTACGCTGTCTCTATTTATTATTCTCTTAAATTAATAAATAATATCGAAAATATTTAAATATAAATCACGTGGTTTCGAAAGGCTTCCCATTCGTTGTGACGTCAGTGTTCATACATTGTCCTTGACGTTTGTGTCGTATGCAGACCCTTGTCAAATAGTTTGAATGTTTGCTCTTAATATGTGCTGAAAAATATAGTTTTAATTTAAGCAACAATTACGAAGTGAATATCTTAAAGAAATTATTATATTTTTTTGTTATGTTGGTGAGAAATTTGTGGTGGAAACGGGAACTTTTCGCCATTGACAAGTAAGGTTGGCAACACTAAATTTTGTGAAACGCTTATAAATAATTTATTCGGAGTTCTTGCACAGGTATTTTTACATTATAGCAGAGGATAATACTGATAATATCTTTTACTATTTATTGTAATAAGTTTTAAGTATTCATATTGATATTCACTTGTTACGATTTGACAACATATGAACACTGACGTCACACGGTCAGAATGTGCGTTTTGGCGGGAATTTAATCAATTCAAATTTCTTTAATTTTTTACGGCTTTAATATTCATCTATGGAAAAAAAGAAATATATTTAAATTATCGTATTTTTACCTACTTTCAAATAAAATCTTTTAAAAAAAAAATGTTCATGTACCCTATTCACCTGGCCGTGGTAGGCACATACAGGGTGCTTCAAAATAATATTGAGAGACGAAATGAATTCTTCTATGACCATCACATGATTTTTGACAGCGTGTAATGCTTCGCAGACGGGTCGACGGAGAAATTAAAGTTTCAGAGTTGACTTCGAGCGGAACGATATTGTTTCATGCAAGTTTAAAGCGTAATCTCGCGCGCGCGATAGAGGGCGGCCGAAACACACGTAATAATAACAATGACGCTCGCCCGAAATTCGGCCCGTTTCGTTCATCATTTGTCACATTAAGGAAGCAAAACTCGAATCTGCAGTGAATATTTGATAAACGCGCCGCGCCATTACGAAATTAATTTTTAATCCGTCCGCCCCGCGTCCTGATTTCGACGTCGAGATTTTAACTGAGAAATTGGACGGGCGACGCGACGCTGAGCGTACGTACGACAGCGCGGCCAATTTGGGGGCATTAACTTTCAATTAGGCCGCGCCCGGCGGTTCGTTATTTTCGTTCGTTTCAGAAGATTTCGCGTTTTAATTCGAAAGTTCTGACGAACGCCACTTATTTAGTTGTATTTTGTTTTCGTCTCTCGGATGTCTTTTAATAATGCCGAGCGACGCCCGCGCCGCGCCACGCGACGCACGGGAGAGAAATCAAAGCGGACGCCGAAACTTTTTAAATTAAAAGTTATTTTGACGTGTGTCAGGTTAACTTCATTTGTTTTTCGGTGGTGTCACCCCAAATTTTCATAACAACGCCTGGGCTTCCTTTTTTTATATTTTCGCAGAGAAAATATTTTTTTTCCTTATAAGAAAAAGATATTAAAACACTTCTTCTAGGGGCTTATTCCGTATCAAAAGCGATAAATTTTAAAAAGGGCGTTAAATTTTGTTGCTACGTTAACAACCAATCACAGAATTGCATTTTACATTTTAAAGGACCTCTAATTTTTAACAGCCCGTTAAAAAGTTACAGAATACGCTCCTTAGTCAGATTAACGAACGCATTAGTAAATATGTAAAAGAAAAATATAAATAACTAATTGAATAGATTGATTTTGTTTTGTTTCAAGCCAGCAGATTTTTTTAATGTACGGCATTTTTTTTTGTATACCGGGTGTCCCGCGCCATGTGCTCACCTTTCTAAAATCTTTATTTATTAATCGATTAACCTGAATTTTGGAGACGATAAAGTAAACAAAAAATGGGATTTTTCGACATACTGACAGTCGTCATAGGACTTCCGGTTTCGCCGGAAGTGATATCAACTTTCTTATTTTAAACGGAACACCCTATATATTTTTACATATTTAAAATCTACGGAGCATTACGAGTCCGAATACGTATCAATTGTTAATTTTGGTTTCCATGACAACGAAAAAAAAACTTTTTTATTTTTCAGTCTAGAATGCTATGAATCGCATTTTTTCGATCTAAAATATTTTAACGGAAGAAACAAAAGCGCATCGCAAATTGGAGAAAAAAATACAATTTTTGTTTTTTTTTTTTAAATGGACCGCCCTGTGTATTGTTTGCTAAGCTGTGTACGCTCTGAGCAAAAGTGTGAGGGAGACCGACTGCGTCTCACTGCATGTTAGACTGAGAATAAAGAACATTCCGAGCGCTCCAAGTGTCAAATCGAATTCATCGAAAGTTTATACTGAAACGATAGATGGCGCGACAAAACGACGGTCGCTCGGTTTCCTATCTTGAACTGTCTGATTCCTGATTTTAGAGTCACATTCGCGAAAATCGGTAACCAACAGATGGCGCGCTATTAATAAAGAAAACAAAGAGCTGTCATTACTGGATTTAGACCCAAAATTTAGACCTATTTTATAATATGTTATGAATTAAATGCATGGTTTCGGTTTGAATTTTAAGCTGATTTCGGTTACGGTTTCAGTTAGGGTTTTCTGTCGGTTTGGGTTGGGGTTTTTGTAAAGGTGCACTCTTTTAAAAAAGGAAGAGAAGTAATTTTACCGTTTATTGTAACTACGGGACGGAATTATGCATTTTGTTCGATTTATTTCGAACGAGGCGGCAATGGGTGTGTATGCATTGACGCGTCACTGCAGCTTTGTACGTTTGCCGCTTTGTTAGTATTTAATCGAACAAAATATATAATTCTGTTCCCTGGTTATAACACTCAGAATACTCAAACATGACTAACAGCCAGCCAATAGCCTTTCACAAAAAATCTAAAACATTCATCTTAATCTTAATAGACATTTTAATACCCTAAAATGAAGTGTAGAAAATTTATTTAGTCAAAAAAACAGCGCCATCTGGAGAAACAATTTCGTCATAACACATCATTTGTTCCAGTGATTTAACGTAATGTGAAAATGCTAGCGGATAGAATGTAGCATGTCCGTTCAGTAGCTACACTGACAATGAGTCAAAACTGTCAAAAGTCAAAACAACTCAGCCGCTTAGTCGTCTGAACGCGACTGTTATGTTTTTTTTTTCTTGGTTCTCACAGCTTCACATTGGGCGCGTTCAGCAGACACAAATGTTGAGTATAGTGACTTGTTTAGTACGCTGAACGGTTAATACGGTTGACTGTCAAAAGTTGTCGAATTTATTCACCAGAAACAAATTTACGGTGAGTGCGGTGCCAGCAGTTAGTCATTTGTTTATTCCGGCGACACATTCTAACCTCTTTCGGATAGCTGGCTTTCTCAAGTTTTTATAATTATGGCTGTGATTATGTAATTATGTAAGAAAACCTAACCTCACTTCACATGTCAAATGTTGATTGATAAACAATACTTTTCAATGGCTCCCTCCAACTTGTTTAAACCCAACATAAATGAAACATGTTTCTGGTTTTAATCAACTGTTGGGTGCGTTGAACGCGCCCGTTGGTCGCGTTCAGGTGACCGAGCGGCTAAGTGACAGAGCTTTCTTTCGCTCACAAAATCGTGATCCAGACGTCTTCTCATAAACGAATTAATTCCCACTCTCCGTAAAATTTCAATCATGATCGGCAATCCCCTTTCCCCTCAAATCTTTCCATTTTTAAGATTAGCTTGGATCGAATCGCAGTTATTTGTAGATGAACTGTCAAACAATAATTTAAATCTGTAGGGAGATTCCGTTTTTCAATTCGAGGCGTATTCGGTATGTCTCGCACCTAGAATTCCACTCGAATTCAGGAACAGAATCCCCCTGCTGATGTTTTTCCTTTGAGCAACTACCGAATACAGATCCAAACTATTCGAATCACGATTTAAACTTTTAAGCGAAAGAAGCCAGTTGCTGAAAAGACATGTTACATTCTCGTCGTTATTATTAGTAATATTTAGGGCCAGCTGTACATACAAAGGCGGTTTAAAGTCAAGTTTAACTGAACCAGGTTCGAAGTAGACAAATTTGTATAGGATCTTGAGGAGAGATGGCCCTTAATGCACACATAAATATAATTTGATACGATTTTGCTCACTCTTGAACCTAGATCAGTTGAACATCAGTTTAAAAGTCGTTTGTAATACAAGTGGCCCTAAGTTAAATAGTCCCTTCAGGAACACGAACCGTTGATTTTCCAAAAAATGCTGACCAACAGCTAAACGTTGTCGCCATCTGAACGCGACCATTCCTGACATCTTTCTGTTTCTCTCTTGTAAAAGGTGTTTTAATTTTTCTAGATCGTAGTGACCAACGCTTTCTGATTAAAAAAAAATAACAAATTGTACCTATTCTTAAAGTATTTTTTTAAAACTTGAATGTTATTCAGTATAACTCGTCATATTCGCTGCATCAAGGTTTTCTGTAAGAATTATTGATAACAAAAAAACATTTCATTTTAATGTTATTTTTATAGGTTAATCAAATGTGCTGTGCTAACAGCTAAACGTTCTCATCATCTGAACGCGACCATTCTTAACATTTTTCTGTTTCTCTCTTGTAAAATGTGTGTTAATTTTTCCGGATCGTAGTGACCGATGCTTTCCTGATTAAAAATCAACAAATTGTACCTAGTCTTAAAGTACTTTTTTGACTAAAATGTTATTCAGTATAACTTGTCATAATCGCTTCATCAATGCTTTCTATAAGGTAAGAATTATTGATAACAAAAAAACAGTTCATTTTGATGTTATTTGTATAGGTTAATCAAACGTGCTGACTAACACCTAAACGTTCTCGTCATCTGAACGCGACCATTCTTAACACCTGTCTGTTTCTCTCTTGTAAAAGGTGTTTTAATTGTTCTAGTGCGTAGTGACTGACGCTTTCCTGATTAAAAAAAAAAACAACAAATTGTACTTATTCTTAAAGTATTTTGTTTAAACTTGAATGTTATTCAGTATAACTTGTCATATTCCCTGCGTGAAGGCTTCTTGTAAGATTTATTAATAACAAACAAACATTTCATTTTAATGTTTTTTTTTCTTTTCTTTTCAAATGTCAATCCAATGCTTTCCTTATTATAAGGATCTTCACAAAACTATCGCTAGATGTCAGCCACTCCGTGATCTTCTCGAATTTCGAAATGTGCAAGGTCTCTTTAGTTACCACGAAGATTAACAGCGCCATCTCTTGTACAGTTTGGAAACAATATACGCCTGTAATGATATTTATGTATGTACATCCTTTTTTTTTTTTTCAACAAAACGATCTCCACCATAAAGAAGAACTCAAAACAGATCGTTCAGTTCAACCAAATGAATGTATCTTGAAATTCTAAATCAGGATTAGGCGAATCCTTACTTTTTTCCAATGCCCTTTACAACCAATTCCAGATTAGTAATAGGTCCTTCTTGGATTTAATTCGAGATTAATTTTAATCGACGTCGGTGGCTGTATAAAGAATTAGAATCAGAGAGCCCGGATTATCGAAGTACCGCACGCGAACTTCCGCCATTTTGTCTCCACTTTCTGGCGGCAAAATTTAAATCTCTTTTTTTTTAATTAGGTACTTCTTAATTTTAAACTTTATAATACTAATTATTAAATAAAATCGCAATTAATTTATTCAGAAACAATTAATATTTGAGAATTATTTTTAATTGCACCTTATAGGCTTAGTGATGGGCTTGATTTCTCTTATTTAGTGCGATTTTTAAGGAAGAAAGTATTTTGCGTTTTACAAAAGAAGAACTTTACAGTATAAACGTTAACATCACATCTGTGTATGATTTCCGCTCTTTGGTCGTGTTTTGAATAAAATAAAATTTTTAAACCCGTTGTCGTATGTCAAAAATACGTAATTGATAACACTAGCCTGCGAAAAAATATTTTTTTTTTGCGTATGAGATAAGACTAGGTATTCTTCAATGATTTCGGCATTACAAAAAAGAATCTGTTATTAGTTTTTTTCTATCACGTCAGGATGTCAAAAAAATTAAATAAATTATGTACAGGGTTTTTGTTTATGTTTTGAACGGCACCTACACATTTTGTTATTAGACATAGACATATAAAAAAAAACGGTAATTGCAAAAGTTTTAGGGATTTACCTGAACCCCCAGAATCTACTGAAAAAAAAAAAAAAAAAAAAAACAAATGACGATCGGAATCCTACCAAATGAGAACCAGCTCCGCTATTTTAGATTTAACATACAGTATATTTTCTCGATTTTTAACAAAAATCCCTTTTTCCTAGTTTCAAAAATATATACAGTCGGATCTCTATAACTTGCACCTCAACTAATCCAAATTTTGTATAAGTCGAAACTTGCTGATGGTCCCTGCACATTGTGTATAACTATTTCTTTAACTTGAAATCTCTATTACCCCTAATTTTCCGGTAACCTGAAGTTTGAGTTACGGAGGTTCGCCTGTAGTTTGTTTAATATTTTAAATTTGAAATTAAAAAAATGATTTACTTTGATTAATAAGAATTTTGTTATGTGTGACAAGTGTTAACAAAAAAAATTAAAAGACTGCTCATCTCGGTCATTTTATAAGACAAAACGCTGACAGCTAAGACAATGTTATATAACATAATTTGTAAAAACATTTCAAAACAAAAAGAAATTTCAAATATCGCAAAAAGGACCAAACATAAACAAACTATATATTTTTAGAATTATAAAAACAATCTTTCTTACTTTGTAAAAAATATACTGAGTGTTTCATTTAAAATAACAAAATTGGTACTCATTTCTTGGGTTCCGATGACCGTTTATTTTTTTAAAGTAAATACTGGCTGTTTAGGTATAAGCAAAGACTGTACAGCTGCTGCCCGTTAGTACCACTTTTTTTTTTAAATACAATATTTCAAAGTACAAGTTTTTTTTATATTTTGCACTCTATCTAGAGGGTTTATTTTAGAAGCTAGAGGAAAACTTTAAATGCTAAAAGTTGAAGGGTTTTATGCCTATTATCTTTTAGTGTTATCAGAAGAAACAAAAGCGCATCGCAAATTGTGAAAAAAAATTAAATTTATGTTTTTTTTAATAGAACGACCTGTGTATTGTTTGCTAAGATGAGAGATCATGTTTCTCTGATTTGAAAAATATATAATATGTTTAAATTTGAAGGGGTCGTTCCTGATATAATTAAATTTAACATATCAGCCTAATAATGACGTTTAAAAATCAAGACGGCCTGGAAAGGTGCTTAAAAAAGTTCTAAATGGCTGTTATCGTTAGCAAAAAATAACAAAAATTCGACTGCTGGAAACTATACAATGAATTAATAATAGAAAGCAAATTTCCAGGTCGCCTTAATATTTTAAACATTAATTCACTGATATTCTAATCTCAAACATCTCATAAGCGGCTCTTCCAAATATCAACGTATTATATATTTTTGAAATCAGAAAAATATTGTCTTTCATCTTAGCAGACAATACACAGGTCGTTCCATTTTAAAAAAAACAAAAATTTAATTTTTTTCTACAATTTGCGATGCGCTTTTGTTTTTTCTGATAACTCTAAAAGATAATAGGCATAAAACCCTACAACTTTTGTATTTAAAGTTTTCCTCTAGCTTCTAAAAATAAACCCTCTAGATAGAGTGCAAAATATAAAAAAAAAAAACTGTACTATGAAATATTGTATTAAAAAAAAAAATGGTACGTGATGAAAAAATTATTATATTTTACTCGAACTCGGGAACACCAAATGTACTACATACACCTAGTTTTATGTCATCCGCAAAACCTTCGCAGGCTAGTGTAATTGAAATTGGTTCTTGTCCGATGAAAATTGTAAGTACAAAGTTTGAGATCAAAAGTACAGTTGAAAGCACAAAATAGTCGGACAATAACAGTTTCCTGTAATTGATTCTTCTTTCTCAAAAATGGCAATGATAAAGAGGAATTCACAGATTTCACCAAACTTTTAAATTTCTGTAAAGTCGCCTTTAATCAACAGATACTAATTTTTTTTACCTATCACATTTTTTGCTTCCGAATAACTACGAAATCGTGATAGTTATTAAAGAAATCTTAAAGGCGACGCCGCCATTTTGTCTCCAAAACGTTATCTATCGCGTTGCTTTATTAATCTAAGGACTTTATGAACAAAGAATAAATTAGTAGCGCCATCTGTTAAAAGGCAGAGGAATACATTTCTTTTCTTTAAGATATAGATAATCGGATTGTCTGTTTATTCCACCACGGTATTCTGTATCCGTCGAATTGTTTTTAGCCTAACAACAGACTCGACTACCTGTACATTTTGTTTAATTAAAAGGTGATTGTCAGTCAATGCACTTACGTTACAGATTTCGATCTCCACCTATCCGATTCGATCGAAAATAGTTGGGCAATTGTTATATTTTAAACCTCAAGCATTATATAACGTAGAAAGTAGTTTAATAGTTTCAAGCCTTGACTCCTCGATATCTCCTCCTAGATAACTTATTATAAGAGTAACAGGATTTCGTGCGCGCCTTCTCGATGAAGTAAACCACCGAAGCGGCTAAGGATAGAAACATTCGATTGTTTTTACCTTGAAGTATAACTGCGTTATTTTCTTTCAGCATCGTTTCGTGCCCGCCATAACGTGGAGACGTCGCGTTCCATAGAAAGTTCAGCGCGGTTTTATTTTACGTCCGCGCTAAATCGCCCGGAATGGGAATGTGAGCGCGAATGGCGGCCGTAAAACGCGTTCAATTTCGCGAATTTCAACAATGTATATACGTTATTAAACGTACTGAAATATAATAAAATTCGGCCGGATCACGTGGACCGTTTAATACGTGACAAAGCGCCGGAAAATCGTTCACGCACGACAGCGCTACAAAAATTTATGTAAATAAATACAAAAACGAAAATAGAGTTCGATCCCCATGTGCGACTGTGACTGCTGTGTATGTATTATGTAGATCGAGGGAAATGTTTCGTGAAGCTATAACCATGAATATAATTCACAAATGTGATAACGAAATAATTGGGTTGGGTGTTACTGCATTAAAAAAAAAAAACAAAAACGTAATTCATTTCATTAGAAACATTTTAGCTTCAAGGGTGTATATTTAGAATTCCATCTAATAAATCGCATGCGTTATAGTATACTTTTGAAGCCCACATTTTATTAAATTAGCTGCAATTTTCTATCGTTAATAACTTCACAATCAGAAAATTAAGAAGAAAATGGTACTACAATTTCCTGCACAGTTTTTAACGTAGAATCGCGTGGTGTGAATATTTGCTAGAGCTTGTGATACACCCTGTATAACGTTTGCGATCAAGCTAATCCCTACCGACTGACAGTTTTGTAACCCGGGCTTGTATGCGATTGGCTCGCAGCGCTCTCTAGGGTTAGGACGATCGTAACTGTACTTGTAAACGAAAGAAACAATGAAGGAATTGTAAAATCAGAATTGGCTAAATAACTTGAAAATCAAGCAAATTAAATACAATATACAAACAAATAATAATGGCCTGTTAAAGTAAATTAAATCAAACACCGTCACGTAAAAGTCAAACAATCAAATAAAAAAAATTATTAAAAATTATTAATGAAATAAAATTTAAACGAGAAATTTGATAATTGAAGTTGGTTCTTGTCCGATACAAATTGTAAGTACAAAGTTTTTTTAATCTCAAACCGGACAGAAAAATGAAGGGAAGACACTCAACTCCTGACGAAGCTTTAAAGCTACAGCGAAACGTTGAGTGTCTTCCCTTCATTTTTCTGTCCGGTTTGAGATTAAAAAAAAAAACTTTGTACTTAGAAATTTGATGATGATTTAACCTTAAATACTGTCAATTCAAGGTCAACCTTGCCCAATTGGGTTCGAGTCCAAGGTCAAGACAAGAATTTGCGCATAAAATAAGAACCAAAAACGTTTAAAGCAATTGAATTCAATAGAAATCAAGTTCAGCATGTCTCTCAAGGTCACCCCAACCAAGCCGAGCTCATTCTAAAAGAGCTGAATCTAAAAAAAATTAAAAAAAATTAAAAAAAAATAAAAAAAAGAATAAAAAAAACGAATAACTTAAATACAAATAAATAAATAAATAAATAAAAGTCAGTTCAAGGTCAACCTTACCCAACTGGGTTCGAGTCCAAGTCAAGACAAGAATTTGCGCATAAAATAAGAACCAGAAACGTTTAAAACAATTGAATTCAATAAAAATCAAGTTCAACATGTCTCTCAAGGTCACCCCAACCAAACCGAACTCATTCTAAAAGAGCTGAATCTAAGAAAAATTAAAAACAAAAAAAAATAAAAAAAAGAATAAAAAAAACGAATAACTTAAATACAAATAAATAAATAAATAAATAAAAGTCAGTTCAAGGTCAACCTTACCCAACTGGGTTCGAGTCCAAGTCAAGACAAGAATTTTCGCAAAAAATAAGAACCAGAAACGTTTAAAGCAATTGAATTCAATAAAAATCAAGTTCAACATGTCTCTCAAGGTCACCCCAACCAAACCGAACTCATTCTAAAAGAGCTTTAGAATGAGTTCGGAAGAGCGGAATCTAAGAAAAATTAAAAACAAAAGTAAAATAAAATGAGAACTTTAAGAATTGATTAATTAAAATTAAGCTTTGTCCCCAACCCGAGAAAATAATAAAGAATGAAAAACTTCAAAATAAAATAAAAAATCGAAAGTGTAAGCGAATTCAATCGAAGTAAATTCAACACAAGAAGAGAATTTACACAAAAATCAGAATCAAAAATAACAGAATTAAATTTAATAAAAATCCAAGTTCAGCCTATTTCAAGGTCAACTCAGGTGAACTCGAACCTACCTAAGCCTAATTCAAGAGTAGAATTTGAAAATTTGAAGCCAAAAGAAATGAAACAAAAAATAATAAAATTTAAAATTAGGTCTCAACCATCTCCAAGCTCAAGCTAATTTCGCCCAACCCAACCAAAAGAATAAAACACTAGATAAAAATTAAAAAATAAATTAAGTCCAACCCAAATGAACTGAACCGAAGCAAGCCCGATCAAAGGCGACTGAAAATTGCAAAATTTACTCCAGCCCCAATCAAGGTCAACTCAACCCAACTGAATTCAACCAATAAGTGCCTAACCCGAGGAAAGGAAAAGTTAGAAGAAATAATACTAAGAAATTAAAAATGTTAAAATTCAATAGAAAATAATCCGGTTTCAATCCAACCCAACAGCAGTCAATTTAAAACTCAAATTCAAGAACAGAGTTTTAAGTAATGTAACATCAAAAAAAAAAAAAGATTGAAATTGACGATCAATTAAAATTAAGTTCGACCGACTGCGAAGTCAATAAGTCAATAAGGTCAACCTTACACGAGCCTAACAGGAGTAAGAAATTAAAAATTAAAATAAAATTTAAATCGGCGCAATGGAAACATTTACGAAACCTCTAATTATTTTTTTTATTTAATTTTCTTGAGTCTTTACATGAAATTTATAAATTTACTACCATTGTTCACCGTGAAAATAAAAATTTCAAGAATAAAATAACAGAATATTAGCAACAGTTTGTAAAATAAGACCAACAACAAAAAAATGAGTAACTGTCTATTATCAAAACAATAAAAATAAAACAGAAAAATATATAAGATACGTTTTTAAAAATAAAAGCAATTCTTAAGAAAATAAGGAAAAAAAGATACAACAAGAATTAAAACCGAAAGCTTGAATTAAATTCAATAAAAATCAAGCCCAGTCCATCTCAAGATCACTCCGCCGAAACTTTCCAAGAAAGAAAAATTACATAAACAATTTAAAACAAGAAAAAAATTAAATGCTCCGTTTCAAGTCTGCCTAAACGGAGAAAAGAAAAAAAAACGCATAGCTTAAACACAAAAAAAAAATAAAATAAAAATAAAAGTCAGTTCAAGGTCAACCTTACCCAACTGGGTTCGAGTTCAAGTAAAGTTAAGAATTTGCGCAAAAAATAAGAACCAAAGACGTTTAAAGCAATTAAATTCAATAAAAATCAGGTTCAGCATATTTCAAGGTCACCGCAACCTAACTGAACTCATTCTAAATGAGCTGAATCTAAGTAAAATTAAAAACAAAAAAAATAGAAAAAAGAATAAAAAACGAATAACTTAAATAAAAAATAAAATAAAAGTCAGTTCAAGTTAATTAGTAGGTACAGAACATTTTATTCTAAAACTATGATATTAAATAAAGTAGTATTAAAAGAAATAATTAATCTATTAATTTTAATTATCTAAATATTTAACGATTTAATGTTGTCCCCTACGTAATTCTCAAAAAAAAGGGAAATTCTTTTTATTTTATCTCTTGTAAAACAGCATTTTATTCTTAAATCTATAGAACTCAAGAAACTCAAGAAAAAGAAAACAAATTGTTTTTATTTTCTCCCTTGTAAAACAGCATTTTATTCTAAAATCTACAGAATTCAAAAAACTCTAGAATAAGGAAACAAATTGTTTTTTCTCTCTCTTGTAAATCAGCATTTTATTTGAAAACTGTAGGATATTAATTAAAGTTGTGCTGAAAGAATTAATTGATCAATTAATTTTAATGAAATATTTAACAATTTAATTCTCAAGATAAAAGAACGAATTGTTTTTATTTTATTTCGTGTACAATGACGAGCACAAAAAAAAAATTGAACGCGCCTTAAAACTAAAATTTCCAAAATCTTGCTTATGGTCGTACTTTTCGATTACAGGAAACTGTTCCTACCACCATTCAGGGTCAAGGCCAGATTGGACGAAATTCCGCCATTTTGGCTACATTTTAGACATATATTTGGCGTTAAAAAAATTGATTTGGGCTACTTTTGTTGTCTTCAAATAATGACAAGGAAAAAATATACAATGCGATCAATAATATTTTACTGCTCTACTTTATTGCAGGTATTACTTAACGAGAATACTTCGTTTTATTTGGTTTTTTGTTCATTTCGTATTTTTTCTTTTTTGTTTTTGTTTTTTTTTTGTTTGAATTTTGAATTGATGTTTTGCATTTTACTTACGGTTCATTTGTTTTATCTTGTCGCTTTGTTGTCTGCCAGTTTCTTGACTTGCAACATTTTTCGGCCGGGCCATTTTTTCATTTATCATTTATGTACTTCTTTTGTCTATCCATTATTTTTTTAATGCTTTTCGCATTTTCTTCTTTTAATCGAATTGGTTTTCGCATTTTATTGACTCCTTTTTACAGTTCTATTTTATTTCTTACGAGTTTGTTTTTATTTTTTAATATTTGCAAAAAAAAACTTTCGTTTTCGATTTTCATTTTTTTCTTCATCTTAATATGCTGGTGGTTTTGTTTTTTTTTTTTTAATTCATTTTATGCTGTCGTATTTCACTTTTTATTATTTTTATCAAATCGATTTTTCACATTTTGTTGATTGAGGCTTTTTTACAGTTTTTGTTACCAAGAGTTGTTTTTATTTTTCGTCGATTTTCATTTTTTTTTTGTTCATCTTCTGTTCTGTTTCTTTTTTTTAATTCATTTTATGCTGTCATATTTCTCTTTTTTTATTTTAATCAAATTGGTTTTTCACATTTTGTTGATTGAGGCTTTTTTACAGTTTTTTTGTTGCCAAGAGTTGTTTTTTGTTGTTATTTTTCGTCGATTTTCATTTTTTTCTTCTGCTTCTTTTTTTCAATTCATTTTATGCTGTCATATTTCTCTTTTTTTATTTTGATCAAATTGATTTTCTACATTTTGTTGATTGACGCTTTTTTACATTTTTTGTTTCCAAGAGTTTGTTCTTATTTGCAAAACCTTCATCTATTTTTATTTTTTTTTGTTCGTCTTCTGGTAGTTCTGTTCTGAGTTATCTTTTGTTTTCTACTATTAAAAAAAATGTGAAATTCATTTGGCGCCTTTTTTACAATTATCCTTTGTTTTCTATTATTTTTTTACAAATTTATTCAACCTTACCCAACTGGGTTTAAGTCCAAGTAAAGAATTTGAGCAAAAAATAAGAACCAAAGACGTTTAAAGCAATTAAATTCAATAAAAATCAGGTTCAGCATGTTTCAAGGTCACCCCAACCAAACTGAACTCATTCTAAATGAGCTGAATCTAAGAAAAATTAAAAACAAAAAAATAAAATAAAATGAGAACTTTAAGAATTGATTAATTAAAATTAAGCTTAACCTTTCTCAAGGTCAACCCAACCGATTCCAAGTAAGCCTAACCTAGCTTTGTCCTCCAACCCGAGAAAATACTAAAGAAATAAAAACTAAAAAAAATTAAATCAAATTCAACCGAAGTAAATTCAACACAAGAAAGAATTTACATAAAAATCAGAACCAAAAAGACCAGAATTAAATTTAATAAAAATCCAAGTTAAGCCTATTTCAAGGTCAACTCAAGTTAAGTAGAACCTACGTGAGCCTAATTCAAGAATAGAATTTGAATATTTGAAGCCGAACGAGGTTAGAAGAAATTAAACAAAAAATGATAAAATCAAAGTTGGGCCTCGACCAACACCAAGCTCAAGCTAATTCCGCCCAACCCAAGAAAAAATTAAAAACTAGATAAAATTTAAAAAATAAATTGAATCTAGATTATTTGAAGGCCAACCCAACCCAAATGAACTCAACCGAAGCAAGCCCAATCAAAGGCGATTGAAAATTGCAAAATTTAACCTCTCTCAAGGTTAACCCAATTCCAAGTAAGCTTTGCCCCAATTGGGTTCGAGTCCAATTCAAGACGAGAATTTACACACACACATACACACCTATTTTAAAAGCAAAAAATTCCATTAGACGTCTCGAAAATACTGAAATAAAACAAAAAAGCAAGGCGCAGTGTTGCCACCTCTGTACGTGGAATACTACAACTAGCGTTCTGCAATGCTTTTTGATTAATGTTACCGACGCATTCACTTTACATAACCAAAATTCCAAGATGACAGAATTTTGACATTTCGCTTTGAATTTTTTTCAATTATTCCAAAAATATTTTTGAGGCTCTTTGGTATACGAATGTAAAAGACAGGAATTCAGTTGGCCGTGGTTCAATGTGGTTCCAACAAGTTCTTATGCAAACCGCTATGTTGTACCATTTCTCTGTAGACAATCGGTATACAAGCGCCAGGAATTACGAGAAAAATAAGATCAACAAAACAAAGATTCGGTTAATTGCTCGTAACTGAAACGCTTATCCATAAATCCTGTTGATTGTCGCCTAATTATCAATTGTTCCAGGTTTTCCGCGTTTTTTTCTTTTTTTTTTATAATCGCAGTGTTAACTGTGAAAGACGTTTCCGTTTGGCCTTGTATTGTTTATGAAACTAGTACATACCAGGTTTCAACTGTTCGCCGTCGTCTTCTCAGATTACATCTTGGATCTTGGCGTGAAATTGTTGTGTCTTTTTTTTTATTATTAGATAACGTTTTTTTCTCCTTCGTTCTACGCTTCTTAATTAACATCTTTGTGCGTGAATAACGGTTGGTGTCGGAACGAATCTTTTGCGATACACTTAAAGACCGAAACAAGGAACGAAATAAAATAAGAACGTCCGTATTTTATTTTGTCTTGCTTTATTTTTTTTAAATTGATTTTATTCTTGCCGAGAATATACAGGGTGTAATTTTTATGAGGGGACAAACGTCAAGGGCTGGGTTCCTCACGTCGAATTATGAAAAAAAGTTCATGTAAAGGTAGGTCGGCAAGCGCATAGTTTCTGAGATACAGGGTCCGCAAAAAAAAAAAACTCGGAAAACTTTTTTGTTATTGGTTTCTCAGAAAAATTTATTCTTTATGAAAGTTCCCGCATCTTCCCAAACCTAAAATGCACTTGTCAAAATCTGAATATCTATCGCCATAAACCGAGGAGATGGAAATGTTTGAAACCGACGTAAGAGTAAAGTACCTATATTTTTCAAGATACGCGGAAATGTTATTTGAGAAAGTTGTTCGGGAATATTATGAGATCTCAAATGTGAAATCGTGGCTGCCTACGTTGATTTTGTTCTATCTCAGAAACTATGCGTTTGCGGACCTATGTTTATATAAACTTTTTTTCATATTTCGGTGGGAGGAACTGGCCCTGAAAGTTTGGCCCCTCATTAAAATTACACCCTGTATACAGAGAAAATAATTAAATTAAAAAAAGAAAACTGTTATAACCATGCATTACGGAATGGAATAATAATATCGTTAGGTTACATTAATTAGGGCCGATTTCATAATCGAATTGACGGAGACTTTAAAATAAAAGTCACATTCTGATGGATAAATAACTACGTTTTCCCATGTACGTGGACATATGACTGTGACTTTTATTTTACAATCTCCTTCAGTTCGATTATGAAGTCGGGCCTAAAAGAAGGGGAGTTTTTATATCGGGAGTTTATTGCAATTAATTAAAATTCACGGGGAGTTTACAAATGACTTTTTTAATTTTTATTTATCTATGTTTTTATTTTATTACTTTGTAGTTCGCCTTTATTCATAGCGCATTTTAAAGAACTGAAAACAAAATACAAATGAATGTTGTAAAAAAAAGGGCGTGAATAGAAGGGGCCCCAGTATGCTTCCTTGCGGGACACCGACTGCTATATATATATATATTTTTTTTTTTGAGGGACCGAGCACACTTGCTTTTTCTTCTCATTACTTTCTGACCTCTTCTAGAAAAGTTTCAAATTGCCAGATGCAACTTTTTGAATACCGTCTTCATCAAACCTTGAGTAGTATACTGATTTACACTAATAACATTGTGATGATCTAACGCGTGACTAATTAGCCTCAAATACGTCAGAGCCTGGCGCGTCAAGTCTCGACGCTTCGGCGTACATCTGTCTGCCGGGAAAATAAAGACAGTTCACATTAAAGTTTTGAATTAATCGTTCGGCTTATGTTTATATACATTAGTTTGTAAGTGTAATTTTCCATAAACTAGTGTTCATGGCTACTTTAAACAAATTAGTTCCTCCATAACATCGAGTTTTTAATTTTTAAACAAATTTAAAACGAACCCTAAATTCGTATTTCTAAGTCCATTAAAATGGAACCGAAGAACAATTATCATGTTTTTATGTTCTTATATTCAGACAAAGAAAGGAAAGTGGTTTTCGAAAAGTGAAAAAGAAAAAAAAATATATCAATAATTAAAACAAAAGGCAATGAATCACACTGGATTAGAATTAGAACTGTTGTATCATTAATGCGTAATTAATTCTCATGCGAACGACTTTCACTCTCAACAATTAACAAGAAAGAAATTTGTTAATTACGCTAATTAAAGAATCGATCTGAGACTCACGCTTATTCAATGTACGAGTATGTATGAATAAACTCGAGGAGGTTTTTTTTTTTTGAATGAGAAACTCTGATGAAGTAATTTTCAAGTTCTTACGGGGACGAAGTGTTTCGGAGTTCCCTAATCCAAGTTTTCCCAATTGTTTTCCACCGTTTGGTCCTTGATTTTGTCTGTCAAATTTCAGAAGATCTATTAAAGGATGGGATATGTTGACTGAGAAAGTTCTGAAGCTTCGACGTACCATTTTCATTCGCTCTAAGTGAAGGATTTGCCTTTATGTCTCATTTCTTCATAACTAAACTAAGAAATGCGAACGATGCGAAATTTGAACCATCAATAAATTAGACTACCACTTATCAGCAAAAATAAAATAAATAAATAAGCTCAGAGAATAATAATCTGGTATGCAAAGAGGAATATTAACGCAGAAAAAACTGTCAACGGGACTCGAACCCGCAACATCTGGTTTCATGCCAAGCCGCTCTAACGTTTAGTTGTCTGTTGACAGCGTTGGCACTTCGAGTACATTAATTTAATACAGTGTTGCCAATTAAAGGAAAAATCTAGCTAAATCCAGGGATAATTTCAAACAACAACAAGGAAAAAGGGAAAAATTACAAATACTCACCTAAATCTGCGGAATTTTCCAAGTTCTTGTGAACAAAAGAAAGTCGCCACATTTTGCGAGAATAAAACAGAAAAAGGTTTGAAGAATCAAAAACAAAACAACAAAAAAACACGATCAAAGTGGAAAGATTAAAATTTAAAAAGAAATTTTAATAATTATTTGATTTCTGAAAAATTGCAAGTAATTTAAACAAAAAAGAAAAAAAAAACGAAAAACGTTTTTCACAATCGAGAAAAACACTACGGACGAAAAAATTCCCGACTAAAATAAGGAAAACAAATGACGATCGTACACATGGAAGAAATTGTAGAATTGTAGATTTAAAATTAAAAAAAAAAAAAAAATACAGAAGTTATTTGATTTCTGAAAAATTGCAAGTAATTTAAACAAAAAAAAAAAAAAAACGAAAAACGTTTTTGACAATCGAGAAACATACTACGAACAAAAAAAAATCCTGACTAAAATAAGAAAGACAAATGACGGTCGTATACACAGAAAAAATTGAAGAATTGTAGATTTAAAATTAAAAAAAAAAAATACAGAAGTTATTTGATTTCTGAAAAATTGGAAAAAAATAAGGAAAACAAATGACGATCGTACGTATAGAAGAAATTGTAGAATTGCAGATTTAAAATTAAAAAGAAAAAAGTACAGAAATTATTTGATTTTTGAAAAATTGCACGTAATTTAAACAGAAAAAAACGAAAAACGTTTTTGACAATCGAGAAAAACACTACGAACGAAAAAATTCCTGACTAAAATAAGGAAAACAAACGACGATCTTACACATGGGAGACATTGAAGAAATGTAGATTTAAAATGAAAAAAAAAACAAAATACAGAAATTATTTAATTTTTGAAAAATTGAAAAACTAATTTAAACAAAAAAAAAACGAAAAACTTTTTGACAGTCGAGTAAAACACTACGACAGAAAAAATTCCTGACTAAAATAAGTAAAACAAATGCCGATCGTACACACAGAAGAATTTGAAGAATTGTAGATTTCAAATTAAAAAAAATAATAATAATAATAAGGAACACAAAAAATCACAATAAAATCAAAAACCAAAAACGAAGCTCTACGAAGTGAAAATTTTTAAAGAAAACAGAAAAAAGAAACAAACGACGACGATTATTATTCGCGGAGGAAAAAGAAGCGCAAAAATCTCTTGATTAATTAATTTCAAAACGAAAAAGGAAAGTAAAAAGTTTTTTTTTTTTAAATCTTGAACTCCATTTACGGAAAAGGCAGAAACAAATGACGATCGTAAATTTTACCAAGGAAAACGAAAGGAAACGACATAATTTCAGATAAAAAGCAAAACAAAAATGAGAAGAAAATCAAATTATTGTTTCAAAACGGCGGGCGTCTTTTTTTTTAAACAATAACGGCAACAGCACTCAAAAAAAAAAGATCAGAAAGTGACAGTAAATATTTGAAGATGGAAACAAACGACGATCGCCAGGAACAAACAATTCAAAGAGAGACGGAAACGTTTGTGAGAACGAATTTCAAACTTGCAAACAATATTTCAATAAACAAGTGACGATCGCTTCATTTAAAAAACAAAACAAACAAACAATTTTTTTGAAAAACCTAACCGAAACGCCGCTTTTTCTATTCAACAATAATTTTTTTGTTTCAGTTGTTTTTTTTTTTCTCTGGACAATACGATTTGTAACATCAAAATCTATTAATCGAAATCTTTTAATATTTATTTCGTTTGTTTTAACAGTTAATTGTAGAATTTGCAGAAATAGAGCAGAATGAAGTCGAAGTTACGGAAATTGCACTTAATTTCTGCACTCAATTGCGGGATAATTTTTGCATAGCAAATGCAACGTCCAATATTTCCCACTCGCGCAGTAATCTGGAAGGGAATAATGCTTAAGTAGTGCGGGAGCTTACGAGAAAGATCTTCCGGGTCCTTCAAGTTTTGAACGCGTCACGTTCCTCGTTGAAAGATTTCTTACTTGCACGGCCTTAGTAAATACGCCCCTAACGATTCGGATACTTATTACGAAACACCCTGTATAAAGTATGCTTTGGAATAAGCGTCGGTGAATTGGAAACAAAAGAAAAACGTTGTTAAAAAAAAACAGCAGAAAATTAAATTCTCCTGTATTTAACGCTTTAAAAAATCTCAAAAAAATTCAGAATAAAATACACAAAGAGTTTTAAAACCAAGCAAGACGAAATTCGTCACCGTTTAATAATCAAAGCTGATTTTTTTTCTTGCAACATTAACAACATTAAATCTCCCATACATTATCTATCTATCTTCTAGGTACCTCACAATCGGTTCCCACGCGATTATAAAAAGGCAAAGTACGAGAAAACCTGAACTTTGAACATCAGGAAACAACAACGAGAAAAAAATGAAAACTATTTTAATCGAATATGGTGAGCTTCGCGGTCGCTTGAGCGAAGCCGTACATACTTGTTTCAACAAGTAAGAGATAAGAAGAAGTTTCGAGCGCGCGCAGTTTTTCGAAGCTGTGCAATTTTCTTTTTTTAAGCCGAGGAAAAGCTTACCGTTTACGGTCGACTGGCCGAGGCGACGTTATTAAATGTTGCCTGCTCCTTACCTGGAAAAAAAAAAGAAAGAAAACGCTTAATTACGTAGATTACGCGCGCTTGTAAAGATGGAACATGTTCATTAATACTGCCTGCGCTCAATGGAATATCGACTTAAAAATCAAATAAATAAAATCTGATGAGTAAACTTGGGGACATTCCAGACGGGCATGGGATTGCATGAACTTTATAGCATCTACAGCTTTAAATTATAACGGAGTATTCCTATTTATTTAATACATTGAGTGAGCATTAAGCATTGATAATATTATTTGCTTTTTCAATTTTTTAATTAGTATTATAAAATCCAGGAAAAGTTTAATTTTAATTTTCCTGAAGAACACGTAACTAAACGTCGACGTAAACCTAAATTTTTTCAAGCATCCGCAAAAAATAATATGCAATTTTCTTCGAACAAGATAGTACTTCAATTTTTAATTAGTATATTGTGCAATTAACATTGATTAATTTTATTAAATGCATAAACCTCGTTAATTTCCCCATGCGATGCCCATCAAATCTATTTAACTTTTATGTTTTTTTTTATGATTGCAAATAAGATCGCTCGGCTGTAAATCTCGTAAATTCTCTTTCATTAGAGGTCGTGGTGTTGCTCTTTTTGTTGAACGTCGCGCTAGTATTCATAAAAGTCGACCAGAAACCTGTACAGTATGACTTCTTTAATCCGAACATGTCCTAAATATGGATCAAGCAACTGATGGATGATGTGATGGATAGATAAGGCGATGGATCGATGAAACTGTGGATCAAGCCATTAATGGATGCCATGGCATAAGGCTATGGACCGATGACGCGATGGATCGATGATAGGATCTATTTATTAAACGATGCAATGAATCAATAGATTGTTGATCCGATGACGCGGTGGATCAATAAAGTGATGGATTGATGAAGCAATGGCTCGATAAATCAATAAACGGAGCCGTAAATCAATGGATAAATAAAGTGATGGATCGATGATATAAATATAAATCCAGAAAACTATCGATAAAGAGATGGGTCAATGATGCTAAAGACGGATCAAGCGACTGATGGATGATGTGATGGATAGATAAGGCGATGAATCATTGAAACTATGAATGAAGCGACTGATGGATGATGCCATGGACAGATAAAGCTATGAACCGATGACGCGATGGATCGATGACAGGATCTATTGATTAAACGATGCAATGAATCGATAGATTATTGATCCGATTAAGCTGTGGATCAATAAAGTGATGGATTGAAGAGATCGATGAAGCGACGTATAAATCCAAAAAACCTTCGATAAAGAGATTTGTCAATGAGGCTAAAGACGGATCAAGCGACTGATCGATGATGTGAAGCATAGATAAGGCGATGGATCGATGAAATAAGACAGACAGATAAAGCTACGGAACGACGTCGCGATGGATCGTTGATACGATCTATTGATTAAACGATGCAGTGAATCGATTGATTGTTGATCCGATGATGCGGTGGATCAATAAAGTGATGGATTGATGAAACGATGGTTCGATAAATCAGTAAACGGAGCCATGAATCAATGGATAAATTAAGTGATGGATCGACAAATCCAGAAAATCATCGATAAAGAGATGGGTCAATGAGGCTAAAGATGGATCAAGCGACAGACGGACGATGTGATGGATAGATAAAGCGATGGATCGATGAAACTGTGGATCAAGCGATTGATGGATGATGCCATGGACAGAGAGAGCGATGACGCGATGGATCGATGATAGGATCTATTGATTAAACGATGCAATGAATCAATAGATTATTGATCCGATTATGCTGTGGATCAATAAAGTGATGGATTGAAGAAGTGATGGTTCGATGAAACAATAAACGGAGCCATGATGAATTAGTGGATAAATTAAGTGTTGGATCGATGAAGCGACATATAAATCCAAAAAACTTTCGATAAAGAGATGGGTCAATGAGGCTAAAGACGGATCAAGCGACTGGTCGATGATGTGAAGCATAGATAAGATGATGGATCGATGAAATTGCGTATCAAGCGACTGATGGCTGATACCATGTACAGATAAAACTATGGAACGACGTCGCGATGGATCGTTGATACGATCTATTGATTAAACGATGCAGGGAATCGATTGATTGTTGATCCGATGATGCGGTGGATCAATAAAGTGATGGATTGATGAAGCGATGGGTCGATAAATCAATAAACGGAGCCATGAATCAATGGATAAATTAAGTGATGGATCGACAAATCCAGAAAACCATCGGTAAAGAGATGGGTGAATGAGGCTAAAGACGGATCAAGCAACTGATGGATGATGTGATGGATAGATAAGGCGATGGATCGATGAAACTGTGAATCAAGCGACTGATGGATGATACCATGGACAGATAAAGCTATAGAACGACGTCGCGATGGATCGTTGATACGATCTATTGATTAAACGATGCAATGAATCGTTTGATTGTTGATCCGATGATGCGGTGGATCAATAAAGTGATGGGTTGATGAAGCGATGATTCGATAAATCAATAAATGGAGACATAAATCAATGGATGAATTAAATGATGTATCGATGAAGGGAATATAAATTCAGAAAACTATCGATGTATAGATGGGTCAATGAGGTTAAAGATGGATCAAGTGACTGATGAATGATGTGATGGATAGATAAAGCGATGGATCGATGAAACTGTGGATCAAGCGATTGATGGATGATGCCATGGACAGAGAGAGCGATGACGCGATGGATCGTTGATAGGATCTATTGATTAAACGATGCAATGAATCGATAGATTATTGATCCGATTATGCTGTGGATCAATAAAGTGATGGATTGAAGAATGCGATGGTTCGATAAATCAATAAACGGAGCCATGAATTAATGGATAAATTAAGTGTTGGATCGATGAAGCGATGTATAAATCCAGAAAACCATCGATGAAGAGATGGGTCAATGAGGCTAAAGATGGATCAAGCGACTGATGAATGATGTGATGGATAGATAAAGCGATGGATCGATGAAACTGCGGATCAAGCGACTGATGGATGATACAACGGATAGATAAAGCTATGGACCGATGATGCGATGGATCGATGACAGGATCCATTGATTAAACGATGCAATGGATCGATTAATTGTTGATCCGATGATGCGGTGGATCAATAAAACGATGGATCGATAGACAGTTAAATATTTTCAACCTACGACGTTTTTGTTACAGGTTTCAGATACAAATCGCTTCAGTTACAAAAGCGTCCAAGCGGGATAATTAAGTCACCCCCCACACAGTTACACTTGGGGTGTCTCAGTTACCCAGTTACTAGGGCACAAAAAGTTTAAAAGTTTAGAGCCGGATTAATTTTTTATTCAAAAACAAAGAACTTTTTATTTTGAAAATGTTGAAATTCGTGGATAATTAGGAACATGGATGTCTTTCGTTCGATAATCCGAACATTTCGAAAATCCGGTTTAATCAGCGCAATTATTAGTTCGTATTAGAGAGGTGCCACTGTACTTAATTCGATTTAACGCATACACGTACGCAAAACATCGTATACACTCTTGTAACGTCCGGAATGTCTCGCACCATGGTCATCACTTCACAACGCATAATCAAACAATCAAAATTGATTGATCTGGACTCGTGATTAATAACTTTTTCATTTAGATTTTACTGTTCCGGCCGTTCTAATACCCGGTACATGACTTGCCTTTTTTTTTTCTCTTTTGTTTGCAGTTAAAATCTGCCAAGTGTTCTGTAAGCGAGTGTACTTCTGCAGAAGGTTATTTTACGGTGCATACACCTGCATACCTCAGAAATTATGCCACCACATCCCAGCAGGTATAATAATTATTATTCATTGAGCTGGTTCACGTGAGGAACGCCAACGTGGGCTCACTTTATGTGCCGAATACGTGGGATTGTCGCTTGCTGAGCAACCATAATCTTCGCCGCCCCAAGTTTACATCGCTTGCTTTGCTAAGTTTACGGGGCGCGGGTAAATACCTTAGTTATGGGGCTGAATTTGCCCCGCATTTGCATAGATAATTTGCAGAGCAAATCCTCCGCATGTATCATACTTATCGCGGTTGGCTAAGATGCTCCTCCGCACGCCTGCTTTTATGAAGACGCTGGGATTGAGATGTTTGTAAGAATGGGCGAAGTTATGAGATGAGGGTGGAGGGGAAAAAGTAAGGAGAACAAACTTATTTTCTGTGACAACAGCAAACCCCAACAAGACAAGGTACGTTGAGTGGTGAATGGATTGATTTATTTTAACTAATTGCCACTGGTGAAACAAGAACTAAATTAGAACCAATTCTTTTTTTAATTTAGTTCTTGTTACTTCGGGCAACTCGTATTTTAGTTTTGGGAATCTCTTTCCCTTAATTTTGTTGGGCGAGTGTCTGCAAAAAGACGTTTACACACGGTAAGTTTTCTTCACGTGTTATCACAGCGACTCTTAGTGCATGTCGTATTTGTTCCAGGCTTTTTCGTTTCTCTTGACAAGTTGCGTAAAGAGTGCGTTTATTTACTTTTCTTTTCATTCCTGACAAAGCTATCCATCGACAGTGAAACGTCCAGTGTTTTTTCAATCATAATTCTGTCCGGTTCAAGATTAAAAACATTTGACTTACAATTTTCATCGGACAAGAACCAGCTTCATTTTTACAATGTCAATAATCGAGATAAATAAAAAATCAGGTCACTCTAAGCTAAGTGAATTAAGAAAAACGCATTGTATTAGTGCACAGGATGATGTACTATCAACCAGTGACACTTAAAACATGAATTAAAGAAGACACTTGGAAAATATAATGAAATTGTAAGACTTAGAACCAAAAAGAAAATGAATTTCTACTCCTGCATGATGTTAGTGTCAGTTCTTCAAAGTTTAATAGAGTTTTCGATTGGGACGCATTATCTGTTTCATTGAGGGATTTTATTGTCAACTTTCGTCGATTTCCCGAGTTAAAAGTTCCATCCCGTTCGCTGCATCGGTGCAACACGTATTATCACGGCGATTCTTAGTGCATGTCGTATTTGTTCCAGGCTTTCGCGAATAGTTTTTCTTTCAACGCTAGGTTTATCGCTAGCGTGTATCGTTAGTTTTCACTGCTGACTTCTTTTCATTGAGGGATTTTATTGTCAATTTTCGTCGATTTTCCGAGTTAAAAGTTCCATCCCGTTCGCTGCATCGGCGCAACACGTATTATCATGGCGCCTCTTAGTGCATGTCGTATTTGTTCCAGGCTTTCACGGATAGTTTTTTTTTCACCGCTAGGTTTGTCGCTAGCGTGTATCGTTAGCTTTCACTGCTGACTTCTTTTCATTGAGGGATTTTATTGTCAATTTTCGTCGATTTCCCGAGTTAAAAGTTCCATCCCGTTCGCTGCATCGGTGCAACACGTATTATCACGGCGATTCTTAGTGCATGTCGTATTTGTTCCAGGCTTTCGCGGATAGTTTTTTTTTCACCGCTAGGTTTATCGCTAGCGTGTATCGTTAGCTTTCACTGCTGACTTCTTTTCATTGAGGGATTTTATTGTCAATTTTCGTCGATTTCCCGAGTTAAAAGTTCCATCCCGTTCGCTGCATCGGTGCAACACGTATTATCACGGCGATTCTTAGTGCATGTCGTATTTGTTCCAGGCTTTCGCGGATAGTTTTTTTTTCGGTTTGTCGCTAGCGTGTATCGTTAGCTTTCACTGCCGACTTCTTTTCATTGAGGGATTTTATTGTCAATTTTCGTCGATTTCCCGAGTTAAAAGTTCCATCCCGTTCGCTGCATCGGTGCAACACGTATTATCATGGCGATATTATCATGGCGACTCTTAGTGCATGTCGTATTTGTTCCAGGCTTTCGCGGATAGTTTTTTTTTCACAGTTAGGGTTGTCGCTAGCGTGTATCGTTAGCTTTCACTGCTGACTTCTTTTCATTGAGGGATTTTATTGTCAATTTTCGTCGATTTCCCGAGTTAAAAGTTCCATCCCGTTCGCTGCATCGGTGCAACACGTATTATCATGACGATTCTTAGTGCACGTCGTATTTGTTCCAGGCTTTTGCGGATAGTTTTTTTTTTCCACCGTTAGGTTTGTCGCTAGCGTGTATCGTTAGCTTTCACTGCTGACTTCTTTCCATTGAGGGATTTTATTGTCAATTTTCGTCGATTTCCCGAGTTAAAAGCTCCATCCCATTCGCTGCATCGGTGCAACACGTATTATCACGGCGATTCTTAGTGCATATCGTATTTGTTCCAGGCTTTCACGGATAGTTTTTTCACCGCTAGGTTTGTCTTAGTTAAATTCCATGCCGTTCGATGCATCGTTCAATACGTATTATCATAGCGACTCCTAGTGCTTGTCGTATTTGTTCCAGGCTTTCACGGATAGTTTTTTTTTTTCACCGCCAGGTTTGTTTGTTTGTTTGTTTGAAGAAATAGGCAAAGTTATGACAGGTGATGATCGGTGGAAGGTCTTGACTGCCTTGTGGGGTGTATTAAACTTGCCGGTGTCCCATTCAAGTGTGGTACAGGTGCTTGAGTAATTTGTAAGAGACAAAATTAAAAAAAAAAATTCCAGGTAGGTATCGGTATGTATGGTTTTTACATTTTTGCGGCGGTCAAATTTATGGGAGCATCGGAAACTTTTATACCGTTACAGGCGTTTCGTATTCTGCACCTGGCGTGGTCTGTCCCGGTGCACTTTACGCACACGCATCTGGTCAGCACGCAAACACGAGTCGCAAGTCATTATTGACTCGATATACTTACGGCCCTATGCCGTTCCTGTTCGACGGGCCACGCATAAATCATTCCCGGCCGGTCGGTCAGTCAACAATTATGCCGTTAATGAGACGACCGCCACGCTCGTTTGATTGCAACGGTTAAACAGACCCGATTGTCAATGTTTGGATCGATGTGTGTTTGATCTGTGGGGGGTTTCAAGCAGTATGTTTGTGTTTTGAAACTGAGGACCATGAAATTTCGAAAATTTCTCTCACCAAACCCAAAATAATGAATCTACAACATTCCCATTCCTGGAAGGATGGGTAATTTTGAGGTTAATCAGGATTTTCAAGAATTATTGGGGATTTATAAAAAAAAAAAATAGGACAAAAACGAAGAACGCGCTCTGGATAATGTTCTTTCTCTCTCATATAAGTAATTTGGCGCATTTTGCGTTTCCCATTTTAAACGCCGAAAGTGCACTCGCGAAACAGTTTCTGAACGCGCCTCTGTGACTGAGGATAACAGAATTAAGAAGAGTTCGTTGTGGATAAGATTTGTAAGCGAAAGGTTTCCCGTTTTCGATTCAAATCGTTCCCATCTGTGACCAATAATTACTATTCGCATTTTCATCGAGCGCAATACATAACTTCTTTATGTCATAACCGTTTCTTATGAATATTATTCAACCGTTATTAAATATTAAACAGCAATTGCGATTAAATGTTACTTACTCTAAATGCCAACTGCCATGTGAATGGACTTGGAAACTGTTAATAATTAGAAATTTCCTTTAAAAGAAACTGGAAACAAAACAAGCGCTGACCACCACCATCAACGGACCAAAGCGGAAACAAAAAAAAAAAAAAAAGGAAAACCAACAACCATTAAACCCAAATTCCTGCGCCTTGGCTCAAGGATGTCGTGAATGTTGACGCGCGCGCTCTCTCTCTGGCTCTTAAATTTTAATAATCATTTGTACTCATAAAGATTATTTTTTAGTTTTTAATAAAATTTAATTCTCCAATTATTTTTTAGTTGCTCTATTCTATTGTAGGTTAGGTCTAGTATGTTAAGTCCATGGAATACATTGGTCTAGATGTAATGTCTAGAGGGAGTAACAAACAATAATTGAAGTTGACATTTCACATGCGCAGTGGAGCACTCGTGGTCTTGAACAGTAATTTATGTTAGATTTTAGACATATTTGGCATTTGAAAATTTAAAAATCTTATTTGGGGCCTGACGCCTGATTGGTGGACTACTTTAGTTGTTGTTGTTGTTGAAAAGTGCACCACCGACCAAAAATTTGAAATCGCAAAGAAAGAATATATAATGCGATCAGTAATGACTGTCCACGCCGCTGCTTTAATTTATAGGTTTTATTTTGGTTTGATTAGGCCTGTACTTGGTGAAAATTAATATCCACGTTAAATAGTTAATTAAACACAGTTTTTTTTTGTGTTTAATTAACTAATTAATAATTGAAGTTGATTCTTCAAGACGAAGCTATAAATCTATATGGAAACGTTGAGTGTGTTTCCATCTTATTTCTGTCCGGTTCGAGATTAAAAAAAAAATTGTACTAATTAATTAATATTATAGGTTTTATATGACAAGAATAGTTCGCGTACCGTCTTTTGTTTTTTTGTTCTTTTCGTGTCTTACTTCCTTTTTTTTTTTTTTTTTGAGGAATTAATGTTTTGCGATTCGTTTGTTTTATTTTATCCTTTTGTTTCTTTCCGGTTTCTTGAATTGCTGCAAAAGTTTTCGGCAGAAATATCGCCATTTTTTCATTTTTATTTTTTTTATTCAATTATTTTCCTGTTTTTCGCATTTTTCCATTTTTAAATCGAATCTGTTTTCGCATTTTATTGGCTTCTTTGTACTTAGTCTTTTATTTCCTGCGAGTTGGCAAAACTATCTTCGATTTTAATTTTTTTTTGCTCATCTTCGTACCATGGTACTTCTGTTTTTTTTTTAAATTAATTTTATGTTTTCGTTTATTTTTATCAAATTTATTTTTCACTTTTTGTTGACTTACTGTTGTTTTTTGTTTCCTACCAGTTTTTTCTTGTTGATTTTTAGTCCGGAGCTTTAATTGTTTTTTCTTTTATTATATTTTCATCTTAGTCATTAATCTTCTTTTGTTTTTTTTTTTCTTTAATTTTTATTTTATTTTTCATGGTTTCGTTCTGCGTATATCTCTTTTGCTTTTCTTATCGAATTGTTTTCTTTTTCGCGTCTTACTGACGCTTTTTTTGTAGTTCATCGATTTTCATTTGTTTTTGGGTCCATCTCAGTTTCGTTCTCTTGTTTTACGCCATGTATTTTTTTTTTTTTTTGTAAATCGTTTGTGTTAATTTTTTACATTTTGCTTTTATTTTCTGCGAATTTTTTTATTCGTCCGGATAATTATTTGTCGTTTTGTTTGCTTAATTTTTTTGTGCACTTCATGCCTTGTATTTTGTTGCTGTTTTTTTTTCCTTTCTACTTGGTTTCTGTCAGTTTTTTTGTGTTTGATTTTTAGTCTGGAGCTTGAATTGTTTTTTTTATCATGTTAGTCGTCGATTTTCTTTTGTTCTTTTTGCAGGTTTCATTTGTTTTTCTTTATTTCTTCAGATTTTTCAGAACTTCCAAAAACCGATGAATTGTTTATTTGTATTTTTTTTTCTTTTTTGTTCAGTTTGCTTTTATTTTTGCTAGGAATTTTTTGATTCGTCCGGAAAATTGTCGTTCTTCGTTCAAAGTTTCAGTTTCATGTTGTAAATCTTCACTTGTTTTTTTTTTCTTTTCTCTTTGGTATCTGACAGTTTTTTGTGTTTGATTTTTAGTCTGGAGCTTCAATTGTTTTTTTTTTCATGTTAGTCGTCGATTTTCTTTTGTTCTTTTTGCAGGTTTCATTTGTTTTTCTTTATTTCTTCAGATTTTTCAGAACTTCCCAAACCGATGAATTGTTTATTTGTATTATTTTTTTTTATTTTTTGTTCAGTGTGCTTTTATTTTTTCTAGGAATTTTTTAATTCGTCCGGAAAATTGTCGTTCTTCGTTCAAAGTTTCAGTTTCATGTTGTCAATCTTCACTTGTTTTTTTTTTTCTTTTCTCTTTGGTTTCTGACAGTTTTTTGTATTTGATTTTTAGTCTGGAGCTTCAATTGTTTTTTTTTCATGTTAGTCATCGATTTTCTTTTGTTCTTTTTGCAGGTTTCATTTGTTTTTCTTTATTTCTTCAGATTTTTCAGAACTTCCCAAACCGATGAATTGTTTATTTGTATTATTTTTTTTTTCTTTTTTGTTCAGTGTGCCTTTATTTTTTCTAGGAATTTTTTGATTCGTCCGGAAAATTGTCGTTCTTCGTTCAAAGTTCCAGTTTCATGTTGTCAATCTTCACTTGTTTTTTTTTCTTTTGTCTTTGGTTTCTGACAGTTTTTTGTATTTGATTTTTAGTCTGGAGCTTCAATTGTTTGTTTTTCTTAGTCGTTGATATCTTCTTTTGTTTTGTGTTTCTGTTTTTCATAGTTTGGCACTGCGCATTTCTCTTTTGCTTTTCTCATCGACTTGTTTTTCTTTTCGCATTTTATTGACGCTTTTTTTTCGTAGTTCGTCGGTTTTCATTTTTCGTTTTCATTTGTTTTGCGTCCATCTCAATTCTGATCTCTTGTTTTACGCAATGTGTTTCTTTTCTTCTTTTTGTAAATCGTAGTATTGACGTCTTACGATTTATTTTGAATTTTCCACGAATTTTTTGAACCGTCTGTAAAATCGAAAGTACAAAAGAAAAAAATAGTTTTGGAAAGCGGTGGTTTTAACGGTCCTGCGATCACGTGCAAATAATTTATGCGATGCATTAATGCCACTTGAAGACATTCATCTGGAATCCCGTTAGAGTGAGACGACTTTACATTCGCCTATTAAAAGCATTTTTCAAATTACCGTAAACGCTTCAAACGAGAATAATTTGCAACTCTTGCACCCTGTGTGATAGTTCAAACCGAATTAATTATAAATTCATATCTTCGGCTTGTACGTACGTAGAATCTCTTTTGCAATCAATTCAATTTGCATTTTAAATAGAGCTATCCGTGCGCGGTGTTAATATTCATTAATTAGTTCCTTTTTTTTTCCCTCTTCGTTTTGTTTCGAAAGTAGATACTAAAAAAAAACAAAAGAAAAAAAATTGTATTGCGTGTTTGTGCAGAGGAGTGCTTTGTTGACAGGCGTCATCACTCATTAGTATTCAGCTACGCTTGTGTACACTCGAACTGTTTGTGTTATGTACGTTTCTGAAAAAGGAAATCCATCGAGATAAATTTCGTGGCTCTTTGTGTGGATGGTTGTTGCATTTTTCCGTGACATAATTCGTCACGTGTTTTTGGGAATGAGCTCGGCCCGGACCCAAAAGATTCCTCCCAAAAATGGCAATCGCTCACTTGCAACTATTGAAAGCTGGCAAAGAAAAAAAAAACAAACGACCTACTTACTCAGATTCACAACGTATTCGTAGAACCGTAGTCATGATCTTGTTTAGGGGAGGGCAGAATTTGATGATCAAATTTTGTAAGTAATGATCGGGGAAACGAATTCGGGAACTATAAGAAAATTTAATACTCGGACTGTATAATAATTTCTGCGAAGTGCGGACGCTCGCATTGCACTGCTTCTTCTTCTAACTCAGGAGTAAATAGTACATTCGGCGTAAAAAGCGACCAACACTAAGCGGCCCGAATTCTTTTCCTTGGTGATGACAATCGTCTTAGATTTTTCACGAAACTTTCGAAGACGACGTCATTTTAAAATTTCTGGTTACGCCGTTTAAGTTAATTTGAAAAGTGTCCACAAGAAATGTCATAAGTCAGCTTCATCAACAGGAAAAAGAATTCAGATCACTTAGTTTTAGATGGTTTCTACGCCGAATGTACTATTTGCTCCCACTACCCTTCCATGGCTTCGATGCATGGAATTGTTATTGAGTACGAGGGAAAGGAGTGCAATGCAAGCGTTCTCATTTCGCAGGGATTATTGTGGGCCTCGCCCTAAGACAGTCCGCGTACTAAATTTCCGTATTGTTCGCGGAACAAGTGGCCCGAATTCTTTTCCCTGTTCATCAATAATAATAACATTTTTTATATCGTGACATAGAATGCTTAAGTTTTTTTTTTTTATTTCGCCGAATGTCATCTTTTCTTACTCCCACTCAAAACATGTAGAAATAGCGATCGAAAAAAAATCGAACATTTTTGTTTCTGTACTCCGAGTACTCTCGTACTCTTCTGTTGTTTAAACAACAACAAGAAAGCTAATTGTTTTATCTTTTTCTTGATCTCTCTCATCTTCTTTCTTTGCCTTTTTTTCTAATTGAAAAAAAATTAAAAAAATGTTTCAAGGTCAACCCAACTAAATTGAACGTACCTCAATCCAAGAAAGGGATTTTAGAAAAGATTTAAAAAAAAATAAGTAAGAAGTTATCACAAATCGAAATTAAAAATGATAAAATTGAAAATTTTAAGTAAATTCGAAAAAACTCGAGTTCGAAGATTGAAAAACAAAATGTTAAAAAATTAGATGTGTTAAAATATATACAGGGTCACAACTAATTAAAGGGCCACCATGGGGATCTCGTAAACTATAAAAGATACAAGGATGTTTAAATTAAAAAAAAAAAGTTGCGCTATTTTTATATCTAGTAGGCGGATGCGTGTAAACATTCAGAACTAAAATTATTATTAAAATAATAAATCTTACTCAATTATGGTACTTATTTACATTTTTACATAGAAAAGAATTATTTTTTTCAAAACGAAAGCATAAATGTTCATATGGTCGTATTCAAAAATTATTTCTGCATCACGTGCTATGAACATCTAACGTAGCGTCCATAAAAAAGAAAAGATTTTTTTGCATATTCTTTTAGACCTCAAGATAGCGCACTTTTTGTATAATTTAACCATCTTTGTGTCTCTTATAGTTTACGAGATCCCCATGGTGGCCCTTTAATTACTTGTAATCCTGCCTAATAGTACAGCAGGCTTTTGGCACATGATTTATAGATTTAAAAAATGAAAAAAAAGGAAAAATCGTAAAATTTAAACATGTAAAAGCTGTTTCATTAAATTAAAAACTTAAATTCAATTTTTTCTTATTTTTGTTTTTTTATGATAACTCCAAGAGATAATAATACACATTAAACCCCAAAACTTTTGTGATTAAAGTTTTTCTCCAGCTCTTAAAATAAAACCTCTAGATAGGGTGCAAAATATTAAAAAAAAAACTACTTTTGTATTTTGAACATTTGTCTTATTTTTTTTTGTGAAATTAGACCAGTTTACTTTGATTATTCAAACAAACCAAAACTCCTTGGTTGATTTAAAAAGCGTTTAAGAACGACGTTATAGGACGTGAGATTTTTCGAAATTTTCGACTTGTCGTCCCTTTCGAAAAATGAAGATATTGCCAATCCTCCCGTACACCAAAATCCTTCGAGACTTTTGACGTCAATCCGTACTGTACGTATGTTTTAGCGCATGAGTTGCTTCAATAATGACATTCATACGTAGAAACAAAGTACGAAAACGGTAATTAAAACCAGAGGTCGTTGCATGCGGTGTGTGTTAATCTTTTTACGACGCACTCGAAGAGCTAATTGCTTCCGGTGGTGCCCGCTCGCTCATCGGCCCGAGTTATAATAAACCAAATTCAAACGACTATGAAGAATTTAATTTCGTGTTTTTTTCTTGAGGGACCGACGACCACCCATCGCGTCATTCATTTCGACGAGAGAAAAATGACTCACCGAAGTAACAGTTTGGTATAAATTGAATGAATATTTTGAAATTGCACAGACAGATTCATCTTGAAGGGTGCTTTAAAAAAAAAAGGAAACCTAAATGGAATCTTGCTGTAGAAATAATTAGGGAATATATGCATATAAATACGAAAATATTTGCAGATCTGTATAAAATGAACAAATTAGAAGTCAAACAAAAATAGAAATCTTACAACATTTTCGACCGGCTCTTATTCCTAGAATAACATCTGCTCTATGAGGACCAGATTTTATGGTCTGCAATAATTTTTTTGCAACTTTGCTTGTAAATAATCGCTAATTGTAAAAACTTTCAAGTATGCTTTTATTTTGATTTTATTTAATTTATTTTTATTTTTTAAGTATCAGTTTATCTTTCACTCGATGCGATTTTTATTTTTTAATTATCAAATGATCGTCTTTTGTTTTTTTTTAGTCAATTTGTGTTTATTTTACCTTTCAATTTTTGTTTTCTCTTTTATTATGCGATTTGATTTTATTTTTTATTATATTTGTTCTTTAACACTTAATTATTTTTTTTTTTTATATAATTTTCGCCCGTCATCTTTTTGTTTTGTTTTTTTCTTTCGTTTGATTTTGAACCTTCAATCGGTTGGGGGGGTCGGTGAATCTCTAGGGTCTTTTAAAGGTCAGCGTTATGACTTCTTGCTTAGTGGAGGCTTGTCTGAACAGTTTATTTAAAAAGTAGAAGATCTGCGAAATATTTTAAATGAATTTCAATCAATAAAACAAAAACAAAAGACGATCGTTGACTTCGAAAGTGTAAAAATTATGCACAACTAAATTAAAGTCGATATAAAAACTGACGAATTTTATCGTAATCAAAAATTTAATTTGTAAATGTTAAAGTAAAAAAAAAAAAAAAAAACACCATCAGTTAATAATAATAAAAATAATAATAAGGTCAAATCGAATAAAAGAAAAAACAAAAACAGAATAAACTTAAATCGAGTAAGAAGAAAAAACAAAATCAAAAGAAGATCAACTTATTGATAAGTAAACAATAAAATCTTGTCAAACCGGAGAAAAACACAAAACAAGACGATCGATCCCTAATTAACAACCAAAAACAAAACAAATGACCAAAATAAAAATATGATAAAACTAATATAATGAGTCCAATTAATGAATTATATCGTAACCCAAAAATTAATCTGGCAAAAATTGAAGAAAAAACACTACCAATTAAATCAATCAAAAAAGAAAACAAAAAATCGACGGGATTTAAAGGTAAAATAAAGTCAGATTAAAAAATAAAAGCGTGTCAAATAAAATCAAACGAAAGAAAAACAAAAACAAAAATTAATAAATTGATAGTTAAAAAAATAAAGACTAAACAAATGAAGTCGACTGAATTAAATAAAATCAATGTAAGGAATAAAAGAGACGATCGGTGATAATCAACGATCAATTGATTTTATTGAAAATTAAATATAATAAAGTCAAGTAAGGAATAAAAAACGAGAGATGATGATAATGTTACGACCAAAATAAAAATTGAATCTAATTTTATCATTTTTATCGTAATTCAAAAATTTATCTGTAAAAATTAAACAAAAATACTATAAATCAAATTGATCAAAAGAGAAAGTAAGAATAGTGATCAATAGACGGGATATAAGTGAAATAATCAATTAATAATCAAAGTCAGATTGAGTAAAAGAAAAACAAAACAATTTGATAATTGAATAAAAGATTAAATCATGTCAAATAAAATCAAACAAAAGAAAAATAAATACAATTGAGACGATTTTTTTATTTTTTTTAAATTCTCAATTGATTGACTTGTTTTCTTTTTAATTTACTTTAATTTGAGTTTATTTAATTTTACATTTTGATCTGTGGTATTTACAGATTAAATTTTTCGTTGTCAATATTTATATCGATTTGACTTATTCTTAGTTGTAGGTACACATTTTTATTTTCGTCCGCGATCGTCTTTTGTTTTTGTTTTATTAACTTTGACGATATTTCATTTTTATTTTGATCATCAATTAATCGGTTTTGTTTCCTTTTTTTTATATATCTTTATTTTATGGACTTTACCTATTTATTTCACAGGCAAATTTTTGTTTTACAGTTTTACTCCTTTGGTTCCATAGTTACATTTTTGTTTCACATCGCATTTTCAAATAACGATCTATTTTGAAAATTGAAACGTGTCGAATAATAGTCAAACAGTAATTATTTTACTTTATTTTACTTTTTTTTAAATTTATTTAGTATTTTCTGTTCTTCATAATGCAAAGAAGACACGAATTTTTTCTCCTATCCCGGGGGCCCCCCAAAAATTTCTCGCCCGAGCTATTAAGTTATTAAGGCCGCCTCTGGCAAACCGTAACATCTACAGATTCGGAAGAAAAAGAAAATTATAGTCAAAGTGACCAAGAGAAATTCGAAGAAAATATTTTCAAGTAGATCTGCTATTACTGGGTCGAGTTTCTCGAGCCACTCTTCTGCTGATGAGGCCACAATTAGGGTCGAAATAGCGGCCTGTACAGAGGATGCTTGAGGGTCCCACTGCGATCTGAGCAGACACGCGAATATGTCCGCATTGGCAGCTTTGTGCATTATAGCTTACCAGGCAGCAGTACAGTTGCCATTTGCTATAATTTTTCGCACAGTACAAGGTCAACCCCTTAAGCTATTTTTAAGTACATACCTGAGTTTGATCGCAAGGGGGCGCAATCAATAGGCTCAGCAATAAAAATTAATTTCACTAACAAAAATCTCAGAATAAGGTGCAGCTTTCATAGCGTTATTGGAAAGCTGAATTAATTCTGCACATCTTTGATTTTATGCTTATTATCGTATCGCGATTAATAATGAAAACAAATATCGTAACTTCTGTAGTCTTTATCAGAAATTAACGAACTTCGGCTCGTTTGAAAGGAAATTTTCAGGCGATTTAAAATTTATATTCGAAGACTCCGGACACTTTGCTATGAAGTAGCTAGAAGGCACTATTTGAAAAAGTAATAGCTTTTTTTAGTTTTCCAAAAAAAAAATTAAATGGAAAGGTGTGCCTACGTTCGTGGAAAATTAATTTGGACTTATGTTAACTGAGTAAAAGAGATTTCTTACTAACTGTGACGTGCTTAGTTCTGAGTTAGATGAGGGAAGTCTGTATTTAATAAAATAACGTTTTCCCCTGCATAAAGTTAACGTAACGTGACAGCGAAGCGATTTAACAAAAACGAAAAACTGAAAAGACGAAACCGTTTCCATTCAAGAAGATAAAGCGAGGTAGAGCAAGCCGAAGCCGCCGACCGTTTCGTTTCCTCCAGAAAACAGGAAACCTATGTTCAGATATGTCACCACAATCTCTCTGCCTAAACAAATACACCGAATCTCTTTCTTTTTCTCGCCATAAATCACACCCTCGAGTATTCATGTCGAGCGCACAGATGCCGAGCAGCTCGGCTTCTATTTCTTCTTTTTCTTCTTCTCCTTCTTTTTCTTCGTCGGCACACTAATAAGGGTTGTTAAACCTGAACCCGAAACTCCTCCTCAACCGCCGATCGACCGTTCGTATCTCGAACAGATGCTCGCGTGAAGGAAGGCCTGATTCGGGGGGTAAAAAAAAGGGCGAAGCGAAACTGTCAAAAATAAATAAGAGCGCTGCCCCTCGGTTTACGCGGGGCTTAACCGGTGTTTTATGGGGCTTGCGAGGGATTTAAAAGTGGTCGCTTTAATCGCATTCTAATTGAGATTTTATGTATTCCGGAAGCGGGTCGCTTTTGTTTTATTGGTTCTTTTTTCGCGTCGTTTAAATCCGCAGTGATACGGTTTTAGTTGCGATTAATCCGGACGGGGTTTGTGCCCGGTCTCGATGCTTTTGTTTTGGGAAGTGAACGGAAAAAACGCAAACGGCATATTAAACATTCAAAATTAACTTCTGTTTAATGTTGGCAACATGGCGTAACTGGAAGAAGTCAAGAGACGATTTCCTGAAGTAAATCAGCGTTGCCAACTCCACGCAACCACTTGTCGCCGACTTTCCGTAGAAAAATTTGTCGATAATCGCCAATTCCGTCCAACACAACTACAGTTAAAAGTAAAAAAAAGTGGATAAATTACAGTTTCCTATAAAATTGTTCCTCAAGATGCCATAGATTAAAGACGAATGAATTCACAGATTATACCAAAATTTGAAACTTGTTAAAATTGAAAGGTTTTAAACTTTTTAAATGTTATCTGTGAAGTCGTCTTTAATCACTAGCATTTTCAGAAAGAATAATTATAGGAAACTGTAATTTATCTACTTTTTTTTCTTTCCAACTTCCAACACTAAATATATAATTATAATTGCTCCAATAAATTAATTCATTTTCTTCTAAACTGTAAATCAACCACCCTAAAATTATTTTTGAAAAGTGCAGAGTGACTATCACTGACTGAGATTTGTTTATTAGATTGTCAACACTTTTCAATGTCTATGTTGGTTCTCTTGGTGACTTTTCAGTGATTTTTTAAAACCAAATTTGAAAGAATATTGCCCACACTGACAGGACTCACTAAAATCACAAAAGTGTGAGGTTATAATGGGTACTTTATAACCTAGCCGGTAGGTTAGGGTCCCTAGATGTTGACATTTAACATGTCGGGCAGGGTTCGGAAGTACAACGTCATTTCTTTAGTAATGTCAGGTTTTGTAGTTGGCTGACCTAACTTGATATGATTTTCCCGTGGGTTAGAAAGCATAAAACATAGTATTGCTATGTCATAAACGATTCCGAGCTTGGCAAAATGGCGAATTTGATGTTGTACTTCCGAATCCTGTCCGACATGTTAAATATCAATCAAATCTAGGGACCCTAGCACTGGCTAATGCCCGATTTCTTCACCTCCTGATATATTTATCTGCCAGATATTATCCTTGGAAACCATTGTATCGATAATAGTTTCCGAGGATATTACCTGGTAAATAAATTTATCTGGAGGTGAAGAAATCGGGCATAAGTCACGGTTCTGTGTATACAAAATAACTTTCTTATTTTGACAGAGAGAGAAAGAGAGAGAAATATCAAAACGTATTTAAGAAAAGTGGCCAGGGCCGGCGGAAGGCGGTAAGTAAGGTATGAAGCGTCGATGCAAGAGGGATTCCAAAATATGTTAATTAAAAACGAAGTCGATTCTTGTCCGATGAAAATTATAAGTAAAAAGTTTTTTTGATCTTGTACCGGACAGAATTTTGATGGGAAAAACAGTCAACGTTTCGCTATTGAATAATAACTTCGTCAGGAAAGGTTGAGTGTTTTTCCCATCATAATTATGTCCGGTACAAGATTAAAAAAAAAAAACTTTTTACTTTTAATTAAAAACGATTCAAGCACTGCTCAAACAATCAATCAAACAAAAAATTAACAACAAAAAAAAACTATAAAAAAATTTAAACAGGAAAATTTAAAGCAGATAAAAAAAAATGTCCATCTAATCCAACCGAACCAAATCCAACTCCATTCAATCCCAAGTAAAAAATTAAGAAAAAGAAATATTAAAGAAATTAAAAGTAAAAATGTGTTAAAAATGAAGCCCGATGAATCGCAAGGTCAATCCAACTCAACTGAACTCAACCTAAGGGCCGATTTCATAATCGAAGTAAAGGAGACTTTTAAAAATAAAAGTCACAATCTGATGTATAAATAACTATGTCTTAGCATCTATTTGGACATATGACTGTGACTTTTTTAAAGTCTGCTTTAGTTCGATAATGAATCAATTATTAAAGATGAAAAAAATTACAAAAGAAAAAAAAGGATTACAGGGAAGTTTGACCAACAAAACGCGTCCCAAGAACTGAATTCGATTCTATTCAAGCCAAGCAAAAAAATAATAATAATAAAAATCAAAAAAACATTAAAAAAATTAAAGTACAAAATCAAATGAAAAAATATTTTTTCACTGTCAACAATTTAACTGCTGCACTTAATCTAATTCAATTCCAACCCAAGTTAAAAATTTAAAACAAATATTCAAAAAAATTAAAAATAAAACAAATTATACGTGGATTGAAATAAACTTCAACAAATCTCAAGGTCAACTGAGCTCACCCAGCTTTTACATTATACTGCACAAAAATCACAAGTAAAAAGAATGTTAAAATTTATACATGGATTAAAGTTAAGCTCGACAAGTCTCAAGATCAATTCAATCCAACTGATATCATCCTAATTTCATCTAACACAAGTAAACGAATAAGAAGTTCAAGGAAAAATAAAAGTAAATATTTTTAAAAATGTTAAAATTCAAGTAAAACGAAGTACAAGGTCAACCAAACCCAACTGATCGCAGTCTAACTCTATTTAACACAAATAAAAATAAAAATTGCCAGAAAAATTAAAAAAAAATTATAAAAAATTGTTAAAAATTAAAAATCAATTAAAATTAAAATTAAAAAAAATACAAAAATTACAAAAATATATAAAAATTAAAAATTTAGAAAAAATCGTTAAATGCCAAACTTAATTTTTTCGTATTTTGGAACTGTACTCATAGCCAAATGACGTTTTGGTAGCCATTGTAGAAGTAAACCAAACGGTTACAACGGTTTCTCGCTCATTTGGCGTCACGGTTGGCAACACTGTTTGACGTTAAAATCACAGGCGAAAATTTCTTATGATGGTTGCAAAATCGATAGTCTTTTGTATCTTTTACTATTATTATTATTTTTCTTAATTTCATTATTTAATTTTCTAGTTTTTATTATTTTTTGTCTCTGTTTTGTCGCCGTTCTTTTCGCGTTGTAAATTAAATTGCGCAGAAAAATCGACCGCATTTTGTTTCAGTTTTTAACTGTCACTACCGAATTCTGTCAAATTGCGTTGCAAAATCCGATCGTCTTTTGTTTCTATTATGTTGTTGTCTTTGCTTTGCCGCCGTTCTTTTCGAGTTGTAAATTGAATTGCGTTGTAAAATCGACTGTATTTTGTTTCAGCTCTTAACTGTCAACATTAAATTGCGTCAAACTGCATTGCAAAATCGACAGTCTTTTGTTTCTTTTATTTTTATTATTTTTTTTTTAACTTCATTGTTTAATTTTCCAATTTTCATTATTTTGTTGTCCTTGTTTTGTCGCCATTCCTTTCGCGTTGTAAATTGAATTGCGCTGAAAAATCGCCCGCTTTTTGTTTCGGTTTTCAACTGTCATTGTTGAATTCTGTCAAACTGAGTTTTGCAAAATCGACAGTCTTTTGTTTCCATTATATTCATTTTTGTTTAATTTCATTATTTAATTTTTCAGTTTTCTTTGTTTTGTCACTGTTCTTTTCGTGTTGTAAATTGAATTGCTCTGAAAAATCGACTGCTTTTTGTTTTTGATTCTCATGGTGCATTTAAGTGTTGTTCGTGTGGATTGTTGCGGTTGCTATGGTTACGTAACAATTCAGATATTGTCAGATATCAATTAAAACAAGTTGTTACTCACAGAAATACACGCGAATATAACCTAAACAATTCAGAAATGTCAATTATAAAGTGAATTCTCATAGCAGCGTCCCGTTTTTTATGCTAGCCCCTGTACTTAATCCAGATCTTGATAAAGATTAAAAACGATTGAGTTTTTGTATTATTTGGATATCAAACTCGCAGCAGCTACTCGTTTTTTTCTTTTTTTTGGGGGGGGGGGGGGGGCAAACACACACACACACGTCCGGACTTGATCACCGTTTTGTGTAAGCTTTTTTCGATTAATTTCGACGTTCCGGTTCTCGGTTGTGCCGGTAATTTCCAGCAAATATTTGCCCAATTTGCACATCCCTCCGTGAAATATTATTTCGCGGCCGGGTGAAACTCCGAAATTGAAATTTTTACTGCGCGCTTGCTTTTCAATTAGCCGGCCCCGATATTTCATTAAATATCGCCCGTTATTGTACAATCCGAGTCCTAATTGGGACGGACTCGCGCTTAATTAATTATCCACGATACGTTTATCAGATGTGATTTATTAATTGAACTGTTCCGATTTGTTTTTGTTTTTCTTTTGTGAGTTTTTCGTTAATAATGAGCATGGCATATCGCTTAACTGAAACAAGCTACACCGTTTATTGATTGTATCTCACGTGACCAAGTTCTACCTGATACTTACACAGCTAATAATAATTAATACGCATGATTAACAGAGCTGCGTCAGGCTTTATTAATTTTATCTAACCGTTAGGTAAGTTGTTTGACCTGTGAGGGTATTATACCCAGGTTATTACGGACTCATTTCAGATTAAAACATTGCGTATTCTGTTCGCAAAAAATTATTTTGCACTGATACTGAGTCCGCCTCTGACCATCGGTATTGTGAGCGTTGACAACAAATTTCATTTTTTTCAAATCCGAGCTCCTTTTAAGTACTTGAATCAGATTCTACTAATGCCCCTAACTTTAATTGAAGGAATTCCAAGCCTTGTTTTAACGGATTTGCTGAGATATTTACGAAATTATCTTTGTTTTTTTTTGAGGTTCCGCAATCATTTCCCCGCTTGCAGGATGTCTGCTTCTGACGCCCGTAGCGTTGGATGCCATTTTTCTCGTCGTTTAGTACAGTGTTGCCAATTTAGGAACAATGTCGTTAAATCTACGGATAATTTCAAACAGAAGGGAAAAAAGAATTTTTCAGGTCTCTTCTCAGTTGAATTTTTTCGAAAGAAACTAAATATTTTTTGTTTTGGACTTTTCATTTCTTGATGTTGGTGATTATGTCGAGCCAAATCGCCAAATTCTGGCACAAAGTTCACGCTGATTCGTTCCATTCCAATATTGCCAATCGTATCTACGATTACAGTCGTATTCGTATGATTATTTACCAATTTGTACGACTACAATTTCAACTTCAAAATCACATGCATGAAAATGGATATTTTTTAAAAAGCATAGTTTGGATTTTGAAAAAAAAAAATTAATGAAAAAAAATCATATTCGAAATTTCTTAAAAAAAGTAGGAGTAATTAATAATAAACATTAAAAAAAAATCACATTAACGAATTAAGAAAAGGAAAAGGGGGAACAAGAGATAAAGAACAAATCAGAAACAAAAAAAGCTAAAAATATTTTCGATGACCCAGTAATTTAATAAAAAAAAAGACAATCAAAGAAACCAAAATTCCCGACAAAAGTAGGAAAAACAAATGACGATCACATACGACAAATGACGGAAGAAAAGAAACTCGAAACGAAGTGCAAATTAAAATGAAAAAAAAAAAAAATAAATAAATAACGAACACTCAAGGCCAATAATAATTCGAACTTCACAAAAACAAATAAACGAAAACAAATCACTATCACAATGCTTAATTACGAAATGAAAATTTCTGAAGAAAACATATTATGACGACCGTAATTAATCGCGAAGGGAAGAAAGAAGAGCACCAATTTTTCGTTTAATTTCAAAACGAAAAGGAGAAAACAAAAGACGATCTTGAATTGCACGAGAGAAAACCTCAAAGAAAAACAAATGATGATCGTGAATTTCACGACAGAAGACCACAAGGAAAAACAAACGACGATCGTAATATTTACGAAGGGAAAAGAATTTTAGGAGAAAAACAAAGAAAAAGAAAAAGAAAACAAAAACAGAGTATTCAGTCTCAAAACTACTTCGTCTTTCAAACAATAATGGCAAAAATGTCAAAAAAAAAAAGAAATTAGAAAGTGATAGAAATATTTGAGGATGGAAACAAACGACGAACTCAAGAAAAAAAATTCAAAAAGTGACGCAAAGGTTTGAGGAAGAATTTCAAAACTTAAAAGGCAATAATCCATAAACAAGCGACGATCGCGTTACATTCGAGAACCAAAAAACAGCAAACAAGAAAAAATCTAACCAAAACGCCATCTGTCTCCAGTCAATAATATTTGTCTTGTTAATATTAAACGCCATCTCGGGGATAATACGACTTTTAGCAGCAGCAATATACGATTTTCTTTTTTCTTTTCTTTTTTCTGAAAAAGGCACCATGAACTTCGAAATTTGATGAGTTGACAGCATTTCTTCTGATTGCTGTCAAGTGCATCATCAAAATGCAAGGTTAGGTTGTTTCTTAATATTTCTCATTTGTTTATTTTGACAGTTTATTGCAGAAATTTTTTATAAATTTACGTAAGTAGTTAATACGTTACGTTAATACTTAATTTTTTATTTTATTTTATTGTAATCGACTTTTGACCTTCTATTTAAATTTCTCCGATTAATTTAGAGAATTCTAGGAAAATACTGAATGACAAGAAAGGAATTTCTGGTCGAGCTGATTGGCAACACTGCTTCAGTACCGATTTAGCTTTGTCCTGCCCTGCCCTGAATGGTTGTCGCTTTGCTTGATCGTCAAGTTTTAATGCCAATTGTGATTAATTCTTACCATTTCCGTTGACGCAGTCCTGAGGTCAACCCACTTACAGGATCAAATAAAGACTAATAGGCCAACACCGTCTTCAATAACAGGCCTAAGTCATCGCGTAGGGATATCAGACCTCAAAGTATTATCCAGTTTCTGGGGACTGCGACGCAAGCATTTCGCTGCTGTACAACGTGAAAGTCTAATCAAGTCGGCGTATTCTCCCACCTAATGAATCAGGCCTGTATGAAGTGGGCGTTGTCCAATAGTATATACATAGGTAGCTTTCAGGATTTTATCCGTAACTTTATTTTTTACGTATTTCGTCAAAAATTTCTGAATAAAATATTCTTTAGATTATTTGGCACAAAAAAGGTTCTCTTATTGTATTTCGATAAACTCAACCGTTTTGGAGTAATTGAGGTTTAAAATGTACCAATTTTTTATTTTTCACTTTTTGGAAAAAATTTATATGAAAAGGTGACCTTATTTTTTGATGTTTTAGTTATTTGTATTTATTCAAACAACAATTTTATTCTGTTTCACAATCAACTTATTTACGTCGCTTCCAAGAGAGTGATTGTGAATCTCTTGGAATATTCGGACTGCTGAGAATATAATTTTTTCGTTGTGTTCTCTGCACGTCTCAAGCGTGCTGTAAAAACGTTTGTAAACCTTGTTCTCAATATCTACTTCTTACAGCACGTGACTTCGCCGAGAAAATTGCATCGAATACACACACAGAATCCAGAACTAGCGGAATTTGGTATTGGAAGCAATCCGTTAATTCTCATTAAACGGCCGCCGTTTACTGTTATTCCTTGTGAATGGATTTGTTAATTTTTAAAAATATATTATCGATGTAAAATAAGTCATTCCCTCTGGGGGGGGGGGGGCACTAAATTATTTATACGTACGACTTAACAAGCCTTCAACATCTAAATTATTGTGATTATTTCGAACTGAACTCGCTGTTTTTGAAAATTCATTGCTGGTGCAAAAAATAATTCACGTTATGGTTTGCAAATCACCTGCTGAAGTAACAAACACTCAAACAAACATTTGGAAGCTGAAGCAGTAATTGGAATAGAACATCCCGCAAAAAATACAGGGTGATTTAAAATAAGTCTCCGCTCTGTTAATCACAGGTAGTACACCAAAAAAAATAAACACAAAAAACCACAAGAGTTTAATACGTATGGGTCGGATACTTATTCTAACTCACCCTATATATTTTAAATGTGTTAGTAGGGATAAGGTCATTGTTGGTGGTCCAAAAAATTACTCAGTGTTACGGTTTGCAAATCACCTCCTTAAGTAAACATGAACATCCAAGCAAAAAAAAAAAATTTCTCTCGTTTTCTGTAATTTAATCATCTTTGTGTCTCTTATAGTTTCGAGATCCACATAGTGGCCCTTTAATTAGTTGTAACCCTGTATACGGGTGTTCTTTTGCTGTGCGCAAATATTTAAACCTTTAAACCTGCAACATATCACCACAAATGTCAACGATTGAACTCATATGTTCTTGACTTAAATGTAATAGTTTTCGAGAAAAATGCAGTGCCAGATTTTCACTAAACCGTTTGAGAACTGCCGGCATAGCTAAAAGTGGAACGCGGGCGCCTCTTCAATTACGACCCGCAGTCGAAGTAGGCCAGGGTCAGTGCCTTACTGGATCTCGAGCAGGAACGACGTAACTCAGCGCCGCTGCGATCAGCTGGTCCGTCAAAACGTTTACAATTTAAATTAACTTCACTGCAAGTAACTACACGTTTAAGTATTAAATTAAAATCCAGTGCAATTCAAGAAGCTGCGGTTCGTAATTGCAAAACAAATTAAAAGCGAGGTACAAACAAATTGTAACTTCTCATTCCACATTATTTTTTAGAAGACTTATAAAAATTTTGCATTTACTTTGTTTCCAAGCGCCGTAAGTAGTAATACTTTCATAGCTAGCAGCGAGATTGCAGCAAAAGTTGATTTACGTAAAAGGATGAAGGAAGAACATTTTATACACGCTTGCCTGATTGGTGCTGCATGAATTTTCATCGATGGTTGATATCGTAAAACAAATAAATGTAACATTACTTCGCTCGGTGAATTAAAATAATTAAAATTTTAAATAAAATAATTATAATAAACGATGTCAGTGATTATTATTACGAAACTCTGCGTTGAACATCGAGTGCGGGTATCGGTGGGAGTGTTCATACCGAGGGGAAGGCCAAGTTGACCTTGACCTATCTTTCTCGCACATTTCAGCGGTTCCAAACAAGTGGTCCATCCGAAATTTTTTGGCTATGATACGGTAGCCACCAAGAAACTCCCGCAGAAAGTAGCATTTCGTGTACTTACACTAAGGTTTCTTTATTTGCATGCAGTAAAAAACACCCTGTACAGTGATGTAAAAATATTTACAAAATACATTAGGCTTAACGTATAACCGATTCGTTTACTGAAAAAAAAATGTGAATTTTCCATCAAACAATCGAACAATCGAAGAAAAACGTGACGAAACGTTTCAATCAAAATCTTGATTTCTTTTTTTTTAATTCCGCCTAATTCTATTAGTTTTCAAGATTTCTCAGACAAGAATCGAATCATCCGTGCTTTGACAGACATCGTAGCAATTGTTTGGTGATTTTTTTTTAAACAAAAGCACGACTCATTCGTCTTTGATTGGCTTCCTGGTTTCATTCTTTTATGATTTTCTAAACTAAACCTTTTCTTTTACAGGTCGGTAGTCGGTTTCAATTGTCTTTGTCGATTTTTTTTCTTGGAAAAAAATTAGGTGGCATGCGCAACTGATTGATTGTCCTGGTTCCTTTTCAATTGTTTTTCTTTCTTCTAATAATTTTAATTTATTTTATTGTTTGTTTGCCTGGATCAATTTCTACTTTCATAGCTAGCAGCGAGATTGCAGCAAAAGTTGATTTACGTAAAAGGATGAAGCAAGAACATTTTTAATGCGCTTGCCTGATTGGTGCATGAATTTTCATCGATAGTTGATATCGTAAAACAAATAAATGTAACATTACTTCGCTCAGTGAATTAAAATAATTAAAATTTTAAATAATATAATTATAATAAACGAAATCAGTGCTTATTATTACGAAACTCTGCATTGAACATCGAGTGCCGGTATCGGTGGACGTGTTCATACCGTGAGGAAGGCGAAGTTGACCTTCCTATCTTTCTCGTAGATTTCAGCGGTTCCAAACAAGTGATCCATCCGAAATTTTTTGGCTATGATACGGTAGCCACCAAAAAATACTTGCAGAAGGTAGCATTTCGTGTACTTACACTGAGTTTTTTTTATTTGCATACAGTAAAAGAACACCCTGTATAATAATGTAAAAATATTTACAAAATACATTACGCTTAGCCTATGACCGATTCGTTTATTGAAAAAAAATGTGACTTTTTCATAAAACAATCGAACAATCGAAGAAAAAAGTGACGAAACGTTTCAATCAAAATCTTGATTTTTTTTTTTTTGGTTTGGTGATTTTTTTAAAAACAAAAGCGACTCATTCGTGTTTGATTGATTTCCTGGTTTCATTCTTTTATGATTTTCTAAACAAAACCTTTTCTTTTACAGGTCGGGAGTCGGTTTCAAATGTCTTTGCCGATTTTTTTTCTTGGAAAATCAGGTGGAATCAGGTGGCATGCGCAACTGATTGATTGTCCTGGTCCCTTTTCAACTGTTTTTTTTTCTTCTAATAATTTTAATTTATTTTATTGTTTGTTTGCCTGGGATCAATTTCTTTTTCTAATTCAATCGACTTTTCATCGCAAATCTCGTCATTTGTTTGCTCTTGACAGACAGAGTCGTTGCAATTGTTTTTATGATTTTCAATAAAGCAACAGCTGACGGACGAAACAGATTCGATTAAATATCTGATCTGGTTTCAATATTTTTTTAAGAATTTCCGAAACAAAACCGGATTACTGAGGAAATTGTTTCTGGGCGCTTTTTCAATTGTTCATATATAAGTATTTCTTTTTCTTAACTAAAGCGTCATAATATCAGGGATTTGTATAAATATCAATTAAATAACAAGTCTTCAATTGGTAGTCATGGCAACGCTCCGAAATGTCCTCAGTTTACTTATAACCAGGGAACGGAATTACATATTTTGTGCGATTAAATACTAACGAAGCGGCAAACGTACAACGCTGCAGCGACGCGTCAATGCACACACACTCGTTGCCGCCTTGCTCGAAATAAATCGAACAAAATACATAATTCTTAGGAAAACAGCTTGAAAACATTTACTTCATCATCGATAAAGTAATGAAATCAACTGCAGAAAATTTATTTTGTGGCACGGAGGTTTTTTTTATTTGCGTACAGTAAAAGAACACCCTGTATATCTGAGGAGTGGTAGGTGATATTTAACCCGACTCGAGCTCTAAGGATAAAAAGGATAAACGTCTGCAGAAAAAGTCTCCGAGCTTAAATGAAAAGTAATTAAAGTTTTTTTGGGGGGCGCGACTCCAAAAGAAAATTAAATTTCCAGCGAGCGCCTCACCTTTTAAAAGCCGGCGCGTCGCGGCGCGCCGTCCCGATATCTCTGTCCTGTCCTACTTCTTTCTCCCGCTGGAAGGAAGGATCCGCTAATTTAAATAACACGAAGTGAAAGGGAGCTGAACTTTCCGTGGAAAAAAAAAACAAGCACGGCGGCGTTCCCACGTTGAACCGGCGGCGTCCTTATTTAGTTTTGGTCTCTTTCTACCTCTTCCGTCCAGAGTTGTACCCTTTCCTTCTCGTTCTGCTTTGGTCGAGGGCCATAGTTTCGTCCTCGTCCTCAATGGTATGCCGCCTTCTCTCCCTCTCTCTCTCTCTCTCTCTCTCGGCTTGGATTTAAATAAATTGTTCGGCGTGAGTCGTGTCCAAGGTACCTGTTTTTTTGCCAGGAACGCATCCGACTTGTTTCAACACGTTGAATCAGACGAAGATGGCCGGTTATGATTATGTTTTGAAATGGTACTTCATGATGTAACGAATCGTAAGTATGTAAGTACTACACGGACGGAAGTCGGCGTTTCAGGTCGTCAATTTTATTATCACCATTCCAGATGTTAATGTGAAAACTATTCGAAATTGCGTTCCTTAAACGAAATGGTTCCGATTGTTTATCGTATGATTTAATTTGTTTACATCGCCTTAAGTTGTAAAGTACCAACAACTTTACGCATGCGTGCATTATATTTCGACAAACGTTTCATTTAAATTCCATTATTCACAGAATGGGTTTAATGGAGGCCAGGAAAATGTACATACAGTATTGGAGTTGAAACCGTTGAAATACAGGGTGATTCAAAATAAGTGTCCGACCGGTTAACCACAGGTAGTACACGAAAAAACAAAACACAAAGTGTCTGTGCATCACGAGTGTGGTACGCATAGTTTTTAAGATAAAAAGCATTGAAGATTCAGGTATAAATTGGTTGATGGGCACTGTTAGAGCTGGATTGCGTCAGAAGAGCAACGAACTCTCGCGGAGGAGAAGAAAACATACATACTGTCGCCGCCAAAAAAAGTGGACTCCTTTTATGATATAAATTTAATAACGGTAAGAATTTTGGTGGGCGACTATAATAACCAAGTGACACTTACGGATGACAGAAGTTCATTACATCAGTTTGAAAAGTATTGGCTCATGTTAGCCAGATAGCTGAAACAAAAATGGAAAATGAAGCTAATTTGTTTGTCATTCCTAGATGATAACTCACAATTGCAGCTACCCAGCAAAACTTTAAATATCATTAAATTTACGTCAAGAAGTGTCCACGTTTTTTTTTTTTGGCGGCGAGAGTAAGAAATGAATCATAATTGCTTGATTTTCGGAATGTCTCCGATAAATTTATTTCTTGCAAATGCATACTTGAATCACCCTAGTCAATACGCTCCTAACGGGCCGGACACTTATTCCGAATCACCCTGTGTAAGCAACAATTCCGAACAAAGGAAAGAAACAATAATTAAAAATCATAAAATACGGTGAATGAAACACAAACGGTGTCACGTGGTTTTTGTTAACAATTGCGAGCACATTCACGTCGCTTTGCATACAATGTACTATCATGCTCAATTAAAACGATACCATAATAATAATTACTTGATAGTTGGCCTGAGGGTCCTTATAAATCAATCATTTTCATCTTCCTTTTATACATTATTTGAAATACGTATGACAGGATTGCAATCAAAATGATTGAATTGAAATGATTGAATTGATTGAATGATGACAGCTGCAATACTAAATCTAGATAGGGTTGCCAACTGTCCCGCATTTTGAGGTTATGTCTCGGATTCAAAGCCGCATCCCAATTATTATTTTTTTTTTTTAGCAATTGTCCGTTTTATTTGTGCAGTTTATTGCTAAACGTAACAAGTTAATAACTGAAAAGAAATACTTTGTCTACCAGGTGGCGCTCTAAAAAGTCACCTCAAATTTGCTGCTTCAAACGAGAATGAACATTCGGCGAAATCTTTTATTCGCCTGGCAACACCGACTGCGGATCATCTATGACTCGGCGAGTGCGTTACAAATCTAACTCTTTTTTTTTTAAGAAACGTTTCAAAAAGTCTCGATTTTTTCGTGTAGATTCAGATTTTTCAAAGATAACATGCTGATTTACGAAACTCTTAGAAGTTGGCAACCGTACCTGAAATATTCCAAGCCTTATTATGTTTAAACACCGTTCAAACACAGGAATCTTGAAACGTACCTCGGCCACGACAGTGGAATCTTGAAATGCACCTTGGCCACGGCAAAAGCGTCGTACTAAGAGTTATATGTCATTATTTCGGGGAATACTAAAAAAGTTATCCGTCACTGTTTCGAGGGATTGAAGTGACCAGTGAAAAATAACGTTGCCTTTCGAATTATAATTAATTATACTACGATTTAACAGGTTTGGAGTTAAGAACATATTAAATTTGTTGCTTTGAATACTCATAAATTCTCATAGACTCTATGAGGGCAGTCTACAGTCGGTATTTGCAGTATTCGCGAAAGTCATCAATCAATAGATGGCGTTACTAATAAGGAAAACAAAGAACTGTCATTTAATATTATTCGTTACAACCTGTTCAGTTCGATTCATCAATATTTTTGTTGGTTTTATTGTTATGTCTACGTTACGCTAAAAGTACGGAAGCATCACAGAACTCACGAACAAACATTTAAATTTAATGTTTTTTTTTTATAGGTTAACCAAATGTCATTCCTATGTTTTCCTTATTATAGAGCCCTTCACGAAACATCCGCTAGATGTCAGCCACCCGTGATTTTCTCGAATTCGGTTTTAGTGATTGACGTGCAGTGTCGCCAGACGATCGATCAAAACTTAAGTCACCAGATTGGCTGGTAAAAAGTCACCAGTTACCAACCGAAAATCACCATTTTAATTTTTGACGTCATCACATCGAGGCTTCAAAAATTATGCCTAAATATTTAAGTACAAGTTGATTAAAGTAAAACAAAAACCTTAAACGCTTTTCCCGATTCGCGTTAGGCGGATGTACGGGCGGGCGAAAGCAAAAAATAGCAAACAATTACAGTTTCCTGTAATTTTTCCTACTCGAAACGCGATTTCACAGGTTTCACAAAAGTTACTGACCTGTCAAATCTGAACGCTTACAATTTTTTTTTTGAAGCGTCACTTGCGAAATCGTATTTAAAGAGTACCGTTTTGGAGAAAGAAAAATTACAGAAAACTGTAATTGTCTGCAAATGTTTTGCTTTCGACCGTAAAATGTTGATTGTGTTTGAACTTTCTGATTGTAACATGTTCAACGCAACTAAACATATACGAATTTATAGAAAATAATGTGCAATTTACGCCTACTTGCAGAAAAAGTATTAAATAATTTTAATCTGGCGGGAAAAACTAGCACTGGCGGTTGACGCAAGGCGCTTTCCACTTGCCACAAATCTCACCTCAGATCAGATAAATATCATTTCCGTTAGCATGAACAAGTAAGTTTGAACGAATATTTTGACTTAGCAACCAATGGAAGTGCTCGAGGGACAAGGTGGACGGCTGAAAACTCAGTTCATCTCATTTCAAACTCACTTGTTCGTCCTAATAACGGAAATGACGTTTATCTGATCTGAGGTAAGATTAGTGACAAAAGGAACGCAGATATTACTGACAGATATTCGATAACGCAGAGAAACAACATAACGTCTCACTTTTTATCATCGAAACCATAATTTTTTTTTCTTATTTTTTAGGTTTGGTGAAAAAGCGTCAGTAAATGTCATTTTTTTTTATAAACAATCATCGGGTAATAATTGAATAAGAAAAATTCCCAGATCTGGTGATAAACCACCAACTCTGGCAACACTGTTGGCGAGTACTTTATTGCGTCGTAAATGTAACTTTGTTTTCTAATTTTTTTTTTAAATAAAGTTTTAAAAAGCCCCGAGTTTTTGAGCATGTTCCGATTTTCGAAAGACAATGTCCCAACTCACGAAGCTTGACAGTTGGCAACCCTAAATCCTCACAGAGCGAGTGCTGTAGTAAAAACGTCCACGTGAAATGCATTCTGTAATGATACTGAAAAAAAAAAAAAAATGAATTGCGCCTGGAGTCTCTAAAGTGCTAAATCCGCCACTGTACATGGCAATTTCATGGCCCTTTTAGCAATGGCGAGGGGATTTCTGTTTTAAATTTTGCATTAAAGACTGACGAAAAGCACGCGGACGTACTTACAACTTTATTTTTCAGTTATTTCGAAATCGATGCATTTTCAGACATATGTATATAGGGACTTTTTGCTTGATTTTGACTGAAGAACTCGCTGGGCAAATTATTGGGCAATCGATATGGGACACCCTGTATATACTGTCTACCGATTAGATTAGTAAAGTACGGCATATAAGCGAAATGTTTCTCAAGATTTTCACAAGCAAACTTTCACAAACTTTAAAAATTGTTCTAGGTATTGCGATATGCAACGTTAACTCGACTTTAATGTGAATTGAAATCGGAAAAAGGAAAAAAAAACTAGTTCCCAGCGTAATAACAGCAGGCAAAACACGTGTGTGTGTGTATGTGTGTGTCATTAAGGAAGAAAACCAGCGCGAAACGCAAACGTCGATTTGATTTCGTTCTTATTACGACGTCCCGAAGCGGCGGCAAAAGAAGGGGCGTGCGCGCGGGAGGGGCTCTCGCCTTATTATTATTTCGACGTCGCAATTGTTAATTGCCGTCCTTGGTCGGCCGCAAATGTGCTGTTTGAAAAATATCACCTCAGAAAGTAGGTTTCCACGGTAATCTGCACAGATGCTCGACGCAGATTGCGATGAAAGTCCTAAACTACTTTCTAATAATAATAAAAATGCGGGTATGCACAACTGTAAATAACTTAAACGATGAGGTTTTCTAATGAGATTCTAATTTTTCTACTTATTGGCCTCTAGATTACTAGGTTTTACTTGCGTGTACTAGATGGCTACGAACAGTTTTGAACGAATCTAGTTTTGCATTTGCGTTCGCTTGGATCAATGAGGTTGTAACTAGGGAGACGCCATCGCCTAACCAAAGTTCTCTTCTGTCAAATTGACGTGACACATATTCTTAATTTTTCAAATTAGGACCTAATTTAGACAATTTTAAGAAGAATATAATATTGTGTCTTTGTATAAGTAGCAGACACTTTACATACCACCAACAGCGACGATACCAAGAAATTATCAGAAATATAATTTCATAAGCAGGTAAAAGAATTCAGGCTACTAGGCGCTGGACGCGAACTGTTATTGAGCGGGAGAGAAAAAAGCGTTAGCACTTCCCAGAAACTATTGCGGGCGAGGCTGATACAGTCCGAGAACTAAATTTTCGTACCGTTCGCAGAACAAGTGACCCGAATTCTTTTCCATGTTCATAAGTAAGTGATTCAGTAGACATGACTGGGCGGGTAAAATGTGTAGATCATGTATTTTTCTTTAAGTTTGTTATAGGTACAGGCTGTTCTTTTACTGTGTGCAAATATTTAAACCTGCAATATATCACCATGAATAGCAACGATTGAACTCATATGTTCTTAACATAAATGTAATAGTTTTCGAGAAAAACGCCATGGCAGATTTTCACTAAACCGTTTGAGAACTGCCGGCATAGCTAAAAGTGGAACGCGGGCGCCTCTTCAATTACGACCCGCAGCCGAAGTAGGCCAGGGTGAGTGCCTTACTGGATCTCGAGCAGGAACGACGTAGATCAGCGCCGCTCCGATCACCTGGTCCGTGAAAACGTTTACAATTTAAATTACCTTCACTGCAAGTAACTACAAGTTTAAGTATTAAATTAAAATCCAGTGCAATTCAAGAAGCTGCGATTCGTAATTGCCGAACAAATTAAATGCGAGGTACAAACAAATTGTAATTTCTCATTCCACATTATTTTTTAGAAGACTTATAAAAATTTTGCATTTACTTTGTTTTCAAGGACCGTAAGTGGTAACACTTTCATAGCTAGCAGCGAGATTGCAGTAAAAGTTTGTTTACGTAAAAGGGTGAAGGAAGAACATGTTTAAAGCGCTTGCCTAATTGGTGCATGAATTTTCATCGATAGATGATATCGTAAAACAAATAAATGTAACATTACTTCGCTCGGTGAATTAAAATAATTAAAATTTGAAATAAAATAATTATAATAAACGATATCAGTGATTATTATTACGAAACTCTGCGTTGAACATCGAGTGCGGGTATCGGCGGGCGTGTTCATACCGAGAGGAAGGCGAAGTTGACCTTCCTATCTTTCTCGCAGATTTCAGCGGTTCCAAATAAGTGGTCCATCCGACATATTTTGGCTATGATACGGTAGCCACCAAAAAATACTTGCAGAAGGTAGCATTTCGTGTACTTACACTAAGGTTTCTTTATTTGCATGCAGTAAAAAAACACCCTGTATAGTGATGTAAAAATATTTAGAAAATACATTAGGCTTAACCTATAACCGATGCGTTTATTCAAAAAAAAATGTGAATTTTCCATCAATTAATCGAACAATCGAAGAAAAAAGTGACGAAGCGTTACAATCAAAATCTTGATTTCTTTTTTTTTAATTCCGCCTAATTCGATTAATTTTCAAGATTTCTCAGACAAGAATCGAATCATCCGTGCTTTGGCAGACATCGTAGCAATTGTTTGGTGATTTTTTAAAAACAAAAGCACGACTCATTTGATTTGTTTGATTGATTTCCTGGTTTCATTTTTTTATGATTTTCTAAACAAAACCTTTTCTTTTACAGGTTGGGAGTCGGTTTCAATTGTCTTTGTCGATTTTTTTTCTTGGAAAAAAATCAGGTGGCATGCGCAACTGATTGATTGTCCTGGTTCCTTTTCAATTGTTTTTCTTTCTTCTAATAATTTTAATTTATTTTATTGTTTGTTTGCCTGGATCAATTTCTACTTTCATAGCTAGCAGCGAGATTGCAGCAAAAGTTGATTTACGTAAAAGGATGAAGCAAGAACATTTTTAATGCGCTTGCCTGATTGGTGCATGAATTTTCATCGATAGTTGATATCGTAGAACAAATAAATGTAACATTACTTCGCTCGGTGAATTAAAATAATTAAAATTTTAAATAAAATAATTATAATAAACGATATCAGTGATTATTATTACGAAACTCTGCGTTGAAGATCGAGTGAGGGTATCGGTGGGCGTGTTCATACCGAGAAGAAGGCGAAGTTGACCTTGACCTATCTTTCTCGCCCATTTCAGCGGTTCCAAGCAAGTGGTCCTTCCGAAAGCAGAAGGTAGCATTTCGTGTACTTACACTGGGGTTTCTTTGTTTACATGCTGTAAAAGAACACCCTGTACAATAATGTAAAAATATTTACAAAACACATTAGGCTTAGCGTATAACCGATTCGTTTATTGAAAAAAAAAATGTGACTTTTCCATAAAACAATCGAACAATAGAAGAAAAAAGTAACGAAACGTTTCAATCAAAATCTTGATTTTTTTTCAATTCTGCCTAATTCGATTAATTTTCAAGATTTCTCAGACAAAAATCGAATCATCCGTGCTTTGACAGACATCATAGCAATTGTTTGGTGATTTTTTTAAAAACAAAAGCACGACTCATTCGTGTTTGATGGGCTTCCTGGTTTCATTCTTTTATGATCTTCTAAACTAAACCTTTTCTTTTACAGGTCGGGAGTCGGTTTCAATTGTCTTTGTCGATTTTTTTTTTTTTTGGAAAAAAATCAGATGGCATGCGCAACTGATTGATTGTCCCGGTTCCTTTTCAATTGTTTTTTTTTTCTTCTAACAATTTTAATTTATTTTATTGTTTGTTTGCCTGGGGTCAATTTCTTTTTCTAATTCAATCAACTTTTCATCACAAATCTCGTCATTTGTTTGCTCTTGACAGACAGAGTCGTTGCAATTGTTTTTATGATTTTCAATAAAGCAACGGCTGACGAACGAAACAGATTCGATTAAATATCTGATCTGGTTTAGATACTTTTTTAAGAATTTCCGAAACAAAACCGAATTACTCGGGAAATTGTTTATTTAATTATTTATTGTATATGTATATGTATTTCTTTTTTTAACTAAAGCGTCATAATATCAGGGATTTGTATAAATATCAATTAAATAACAAGTCTTCAATTGGTAGTCATGGCAACGCTCGTAAATGTCCTCGGTTTACTTATAACTAAAGCGCGGGGATTCTTAGGAAAACAGCTTGAAAACATTTACTTCATCATCGATAGAGTAATGAAAGCAACTGTAGATAATTTATTTAGTACAAATTTTATAAAATAAGGACTATGACGTTTGTAATTCGAACCTAGTTTAGTAGGTTGGTAATTTTTGCAAAAAAAAATAAACAAATTTCGTCTGCTGAGGTTAACAAAACAATCCTCATGAATCACGTGCGTTTGAAGATTGGACGATCTTGGTCTTAATTCACTCATCGGACTCATCCCCTATTAATAGGGAACGGAATTAGATATTTTGTTCGATTAAATACGAACGAGGCGGCAAACTTTTAACGCTGTAGCGATTTGAGAATACACACACGTTCGTTGCCGCCTCGTTCAAAATAAACCGAACAAAATATATAATTCCGTCCTATACTTATTAATTGTGGCATGCTCGCGATTTTATTGCTTTATTTTAATACATGTCGAAATATAAAGTATATAGTATAAAGCCATCAGATGTTTTCAAACAATGGAGATTCTAATTTTAAATATTAGGATAATTATTTTTCAGGACGAGGATGCGACAATAGTGATAATGTCAATACTCTACAACACCCCTAACTATTTGGTTAAAATTATCGTTTTGTAAGCGGCCTTCTTGAATGAAAAGCAGATTTTAATATCGTAACTCGCTCCACAGTAATAATGATTTTTGCTTTAGTGATTTGATTGCCTTATTGTTATTGAACGCCCTGCAAATTAAATTTTGTATTTTCGGTTTGAAAGTCGTCGTTACTTTATTCCTTCTATTAAGTAAATAAGTTTCACGGTCAGCGTTTATAGTTTTATTGTTCTGCGTAATAAGCATGATAGAACGTACGGAAGCACGATATCACAGATCTTACGCTTGCGAGATCAATATTTTAGTCCATATACATTGGCGTAATTGGGGTACTTTTTAATCATTATTAAAAAAAAAAAGTTTTGACATTTTTCTCTCATAACATAACCTATGACTTAAATATACTTTCCATAGATTTATTCAAGACGGTATCTAATCTTGTTTTCATTTAAAAGACGATCCAATCGAATGTTTTCATTTAAAAGGCGAACCAATCGAAGTGACGAACGTTTTAATTCAAATCACTTTTGACTTTCAGTAAAAAAAAGCAGAACGTGCGGCGGCCGGCGGATCTCTTCTTTTTTCTTCTTCGACGATTTCGTTTATTATTCTTCCTGTCCCGTAATTAATTTATCACGGGGGCCCTCCGCTCGCAATGAAACCGCTTTTTGCAGGCATAATTTATGAATTTAACTCGTCCAACTTCAGCTTCGCCGACCGAACTCTAAAAACGAGTGAGTCACCGCGGCGGCGGCTATTCCATTCATCCGGTTTTAACCAACCGAGAGCGAGCGAGTCTGAACAAGAAATTCAGATGTATATCGTCGATTTTAAATCCATTCGAGTAACTTATTACGGCACTCTGTTCTCGTTTAATCGACTTGCTCGCCTGAGTTTTATGTTCTCATCCGGTGGGTGGTGCTCGGCAACTTTTCAATTAGCGTGCAAAAGTGAAATAAATTTTGCAGAGAGAGAGTGCTACAATGGGATGCCTGAAGTGATGCCTTAAATAATTAAGGCTGGAGGAAAGATGGTCGAGGAGTGTTTAAAGCGAAGCACGTATTAGGATATTTTCCAATTTCGTTAACGAAAGAGATGCATTTAAATTGGTCCTTCGAGCCGGATCAAATTAAACGTGGAAATCATATTAGTCGACTGGATTTAAGGTAATAAAATATTTTATTGATTGACAGTTGTATACAAATTGAATTAAAAATTGTACTTCATTTTTCTTAACAAAACACAATTTTTTTTTAAATATTTAATTCGCAAAGCTCTCCAACAGTTAGAATTAAAATTAAAAATAATTACATTATTTCTGTTTCTTCTTTCAACAAGAATTTTTAATCTGACAACGCTGTTGTCTTCATTTGTATTTCGCATCGATTTGATTTGATTTTTAAAATATGATTGTGTTTGTTTTTTTTTTTTTGTTTCAGTCACTTTCAATTTAATGATTTCCTTATTTCAATTGTCTATTTTTGATGATTTTTAAAATGTGACTGTGTTTGTGATTTGTTCCAGTCACTTTTCAATTTTTTTTTTTTGTTTCTGGCGATTAGTTAGGATGAACACTTTCAATTATTTTTTCGATCTCTTTTAAATTTATTTTTTCTATTTCTAATTAAATCCTTTTGTTTTCGATCGACTGACTAAAAAACAAAAGAGTCGCGTTCAACTAATTTCCTGATTTTAATTGTCTTTTTTTAATGATTTTTAAAATGTTGTGATTTGTTCCAGTCACTTTCATTTTTTTTTTTTTGTTTCTGGCGATTAGTACTAATACTTTCAATTGTTTTGTTTTCGTCACAATCTCTTTTAAATTAATTTTTTCTATTTTTAATTTCTAATTTCTATTCCTATTTGGTTATCAATCGACTGACTAGAAAACAAATGAGTCACGTTCAAATTATTTCCTCATTTCAATTGTTTTTTTTTTAATGTGATTGTATTTGTGGTTTGTTCCAGTCACTTTAATATTTTTTTTTGTTTCTGGCGATTAGTACGGACACTTTCAATTGTTTTGTTTTTGTCTCTGTCTCTTTTAAATTTATTTTTTCTATTTCTAATTAAATTCTGTGATTTTTTATCGACCGACCACAAAACAAATGAGTCACGTTCAACTGATTTCCTGATTTCAATTGTTTTTTTTTTTTTTAATGTTGTGGTTTGTTCCAGTCACTTTTTTTTTGTTTCTGGCGTTTAGTACGGTTACTTTCAATTGTTTTGTTTGTGTTTCGATCTCTTTTAAATGTATTTTTTCTATTTCTGATTAGATCCGGTGGTTTTAAATCGACTGACTACAAAACAAATGAATCACGTTCAACTGATTTCCTGATTTTTAAAATGTCGTGGTTTTTTTCAGTCACTTTATTTATTTTTTTGTTTCTGGCAATTAGTAGTTGTATACAAATTGAATTAAAAATTGTTCTTCATTTTTCATAACAAAACACAATTTTTTTTTGAAATATTTAATTCGCAAAGCTCTCCAACAGTTAGAAGTAAAATTAAAAATAATTACATTATTTTCTGTTTCTTCTTTCAACAAGAATTTTTAATCTGACAACGCTGTTGTCTTCATTTGTATTTCGCATCGATTTGTACCACATTTAAATTCACACTCGGTATAACAAAGTCACGAAATGGTAAATATAAAGATTTTTTGCTACTTTTAAAAGCGCATTTTGTAACCAGTGCAGAAAGGTATTCATTCACAGATTAGGTGTTGATAACGAAAAGAATTACTCAAGAGCGGAACTTTCACATTCACATTATTATTGGTCATTCTGTATATGTATAGGTTACAATGTTGGCTCCACATGAGTTGTTTAAAAAAAAATAATTCACGTGCGCAGGACGTTATCAACGATTACGCAAGGCAGCGTTGTTTGTAACACACGAAACGGAAACTTTTTATTGTTATTAATTTCGATACCTTGAACACGCGCAGCTCTTGCGCAGAAAATGTGGCAACGCCGCAATAATAATAAAGGAAAATGCATTTTCACAACAAGAGCGGCCTCGTTGCAAAACCGCGCGGCGGCTCACCTGCAAATTTTAATTAAACGGACGCAATTGGAAGCGAACAGGGCCGGCCTTGGTGTGGTGTGGTGTGGTGTTTCTGCTTTGTAATAACATGCTCTTCACCTGACCAAAAAAAAAGAAAAAAATATTGCCACGAAGATTCGCCGAGCGAAAGTTCAAGGCTCACGACGAGAAACAGTTTTTCACCATCATCTGCAATTATGATTGTTAAAATGTTGTTTTATGTGAACGGTAAATGATTATTATGCATAAATAAATGAGTTTGTTTTTTTTTTTATATGGTAACAGTGACCTTTGCGTTTACGGTTTCATTATTAATACGAACCGGAATTATACATATACAGGGTGCAATTTAATGATTGTAAAAAACATCAAGAGATGATTCCTGAGTTGATTTTGAGTATAAAAGTTCATATAAACATGTCGTTTAAAATGCTTCCTTTTCGATATAAAAGGTATGAAGGTTAAAATGTTGTTTCATGTGAACGATAAACGATTATATGCAAAATTAAATGAGCCAGTAATATTAATTTCTTTTTTTTGATATGTAACAGTGACCTTTGCGTTTACGGTTTCATTATTAATACGAACCGGAATTATATATATATACAGGGTGCAATTTAATGATTGTAAGAAAACAACAAGAGGTAATTCCTGAGTTGATTTTAAGTATAAAAGTTCATATAAACATGTTGTTTAAAATGCTTCCTTTTCGATATAAAAGCTAATAAAGTTCACCTGGCGTATACAGGGTGCAATTTAATGACCGTAAAAAAAGATGAAGAGGTGATTCCTCTGCTGATTTTGAGTCAAAAAATTTATATAAGCGTATGGTCTAAAATGCTTCGCTTTCGATATACGAGGTAATAAAGTTAATTTTTTTTTCTAGTGTATATCAGGGATGCTCACTAACGAGAAAGTGGTACACTTCTCACCGTGGTATACGTTACAGTTGCGGCTTTTATTAAGTATGTATTTATTTTCTTGCCGCGCGTCTTCTGTGGATGAATTCTCATTTCCCCGAAACAATCGAGAGCGGGGGTGGCGCTTTCGAAGAGCCCAAGATCATCGCTGGTGTATATCGTATATTTTATGCCATGATTGATTGAAACTTGATACAAAATATAAATAAAAGTAATTGTTTAAAAGTAATCAGCATTGTTGGTTTTCTTTGGTTTTTGACGAGATGCTGTTTTTCCCTTTTGTTTTACTCCGGAAACAAAATCAAACTGCTTAAGGCTCAAGAAGTGACCTTATATCCTTTTTTTTATAAATTTCGTTTGTTAAACACAGCTGAATTGTTTCCTTTTTTTTTTTTTTTTTAATAATATCGAATCAATTTTTGGCAATTTGTCTCGGTTGCTTTTAAATTTAAAACTCGGTCGGCTTTGGTTTGTTTCAGACAAAATCCGGTCATTCCTGCTTTGACAGACATCTTCGCAATTGTTTTGTGATTCATAAAACAAAAACATATTCAACTGACTTCTCCCTGGTCTCACTTGTTTTTTTTTTAATTATTTTCCAGTTATAACCAAATCACTCACGCAGGTGTTTGTTTTTACAACTAGTCCATGACTGTCAATTGTTTCAATTTGGTCACTTTGTTTTTTAAAACTAAATCTACTCGATGTCAATTGTTTCTCGAATTGCTTTTTTGTTCCGAAATAACGTGGAATCACTTGCGTAATTGTTTGTTTCTGGAAATTAGTATAAACCCTTTCAATTGTTTTCTTTTTCAACTGAACTTGGCCGGTTGCATTTATTTAATCCGATTTTTTTTAAACAAAATCGAATCAGTTTTTGCAATATTTGTCTCAATCGCTATTAAATTTATTTTTAATTCTAATTAAATTCGGTCGGTTTTGATTTGTTTCAAATACAAAATTGAGTCATTCGTGCTTTGACAGACATCTCTGCAGTTGTTTTGTGATTCATAAAACAAAAGCGTACTCAATTGACTTCTTCCTGGTCTCATTTGTTCTCTTTTATTATTTTCCGGATGAAACCAAATCACTCACGCGGTTGATTGTTTTTGCGACTGGTCCACGACTGTCAATTGTTTCGTCAATATGGTCACCCTCAATTGTCTTTTTGAAACTAAACCTTGGTCTATTTCAATTGTTTCCTGAATTTTTTTCTGCTCCGAAATAAAATCGAATAATTTGCGTAATTATTTGTTTTCGGCAGTCAATTAGCATGAATACTTTCAATTGTTTTGTTTTTTAACTAAACTTATCGGGTTTTATTTCTTTATTCTGTTTTTTTTTTTTTTTGGAACAAAATCCAAGCATTTTTTGACAGAGAATTTCGCAATTATTATTATTATTATTTTTTGATTTATAAAACCAAAGCACTTTAAACTGACTTCTTCCTGGTCTCATTTGTTTTTTTTTTTACTATTTTCCAGATGAAAAAAAAAGCACTCACGCAGTTGATTATTTTTGAGTCATTGTCAATTGTTTCAATCTTGTTGGTTTCGATTGTTCTTTCTTCGATATAAAATCGAATCACCTACATAACTGTAATCTGTCCCCATCGTTTCTCAATTGTTTTTTCTTTTTCTATTTCTAATTAAATCCGGTGGTTTTCGATTCACCGAGTACAAAACAAATGACTCACGTTCAACTATTTCTTTATTTCAATTGTTTTTTAATGATTTTTAAAATGTGATTGTGTTTGTGTTTTTTTTTGTTTCAGTCACTTTCAATTTAATGATTTCCCCATTTCAATTGTCTTTTTTTTGATGATTTTTAAAATGTGATTGTGATTTGTTCGAGTCACTTTCAATTTTTTTTTTTTTTTGTTTCTGGCGATTAATTAGGATGGACACTCAATTATTTTTTCGGTCTCTTCTAAATTTATTTTTTCTATTTCTAATTAAATCCTCTTGTTTTCGATCGACTGACTCAAAAACAAATGAATCACGTTCAACTAATTTCCTCATTTCAATTGTTTTTTTAATGATTTTAAAATGTTGTAATTTGTTCCAGTTACTTTCATTTTTTTTTGTTTCTGGCGATTAGTACTAATACTTTCAATTGTTTTGTTTTGTTTTCGTCGCAATCTCTTTTAAATTAATTTTTAATTTCTAATTTCTATTTGGTTATCAATCGACTGACTAGAAAATAAATGAGTCACCTTCAAATTATTTCCTCATTTCAATTGTTTTTTTTTTATGTGATTGTATTTGTGGTTTGTTCCAGTCACTTTAATATTTTTTTTTGTTTCTGGCGATTAGTACGGACACTTTCAATTGTTTTGTTTTTGTCTCTGTCTCTTTTAAATTTATTTTTTCTATTTCTAATGAAATTCTGTGATTTTTGATCGACTGACTACAAAACAAATGAGTCACGTTCAACCGATTTCCTGATTTCAATTGTTTTTTTTTTAATGTTGTGGTTTGTTCCAGTCACTTTTTTTTTGTTTCTGGCGTTTAGTACGGTTACTTTCAATTGTTTTGTTTGTGTTTCGATCTCTTTTAAATGTATTTTTTCTATTTCTGATTAGATCCTGTGGTTTTCCAACGACTGACTACAAAACAAATGACTCACGTGCAACTGATTTTCTGTTTTCAATTGTTTTTTTTTTAAATGATTTTTAAAATGTTGTGGCTTGTTTCAGTCACATTATTTATTTTATTTTTTTGTTTCTGGCAATTAGTACAGACAATTTCAATTGTTTCCTTTATCTCTCGGTCTCTTTTAAATTTATTTTTTCTATTTCTGATTAAATCCGGTACTTTTAGATCGACCGACCACAAAACAAATGAGTCTCGTTCAACCGATTTCCTGATTTCAATTGTTTTTTTTTAATGATTTTTAAAATGTTATGGTTTGCTCCAGTCACTTTAATATCTTTGTATTTCTGGCCATTAGTACGGACACTATCAATTGTTTTGTTTTTGTCTCGGTTTGTTTTAAATTTATTTTTTTCTATTTCTAATTAAATCCTGTGGTTTTCCAACGACTGACTGCAAAACAAATGACTCACGTGCAACTGATTTTCTGTTTTCAATTGTTTTTTTAATGATTTTTAAAATGTTGTGATTTAATCCAGTCACTTTCATTTTTTTTTTTATTTCTGGCGATTAATACGGACAATTTCAATTGTTTTGTTTATGTCTCGGTCTGTTTTAAATTTATTTTTTTTATTTCTAATTAAATCCTGTAGTGTTCCAACGACTGACTAACAAAACAAATGACTCACGTTCAACTGATTTCCTCATCTCAATTGTTCTTTTTTTAATGACCTTTAAAATGTGATTGTGTTTGTGTTACAGCCATTTTCATTTTTTTTTTTTGTTTCTGGCGATTAGGACGGACACTTACAGTTGTTTCGTTTTTGTCTCTTTTAAATTTATTTTATTTTTTTCTGTTTCTAGTTAAGTCCGGTGGTTTTCGATTATTGACTGACTACAAAACAAATGACTGACGTTCAACTGATGATCTAAAACTAATAGCTTTTAGATTTACCGTGCCGGGGTCAAGACTTTTATAAAATCTGCGAAGTCGTATTTAAACGGTACCATTTTGGCGTGAAAGAGAAATTACAGGAAACTGTAATTATTCACTATTTTCAGTATTTGCTTTTTTTCTGCTTTCAACCTTAACACGTAACATGTTACATGAACTTTAGAGGAAAATTTTGCGCTTTTTGGCCACATTTTATTAACAGATTGGCGGATTGCTTGGAGCGCGTTCAGAAACTATATCAGAAGAGCACTTTAGATCAGACGTTTAAAAAGGAAAGCAAAATGCACAAATACACTTACATGAGAGAGAAAGTATATTACTCAGAGTGCGCTCTTTTTTATTCCTGCAAAAAAAAAACTGTAATCGAAAGAGGTCCGCCCACGTAATTAGCTAGATTGGTACTTAGGTCGCCATGGCAATCAAAGTATGTAATTAAAAGCATAGTGGCGTCCAGAAAATGTTGAAAACTTAAAAGAATGGCGAAAAATAACTATAAGTAAAGCAAAATTGTTATTTCTGTGTAATGTTGCTTCAGTGCTGGATCGATATGTTTTGAGTTGGAATCAAGTAACCTCTGGCTTCGACCAAAACTATCTTCCTTTGTCTCTTCTATTGTTCCACATTCCAACGTAACACCTAAATCAATATTTACAATTTGCATTTCACACGGCGTTTCGTAGACAAATCGTCAATTATCGTTCCCAGCAAGTAGCTAGCCACAGCGTGTTCACATAAACAAGGCACGCCGTAAAATGCGTGGCGTTGTTTCCCATGCCCCGGCTGTCACCGCCGTTTAGCGTAGTCGAGTTTATTCCTCTCCTCATCCGTTCGGTTCTGGTTTCGATCTGGAACTTGTTTGGACCGGATTCACGGCGATTCATAAACAAGTTCGGATGCGTCTGCTCCGCGTCGGACTTCCTTGTCGCACCTACCGACCGCTCGGAACGAGATAGATATGTGGGTTAAATTGCTATCTACCTCCGTGTATACACATGCATACCCACCCTCCTGGCAGACGAGTATCTTTCTGTTAGATCCATTGGGGAGGAAAGATTCAGGTATAATTTTATGAAGGCTTCAATGCTTCCATTCAACTCGCCCTCCCTTTTTCTATCTTTTATGAAGCAGCAAACCTTCCAGCCGGCTGTTACGTGTGATGGAACATTTTTTTAAATACGATTTTCACAGATGAAAAGAATTAAAACTACCTTTTCAGTAGGTAACTAATTGTATTTAATCACGATGTGATTCTCACTTGTGATGTAAAAATTTCATGAAACCTATTTGTTTGATATACTACAGGGTTACAAGTAATTAAAGGGCCACGATGGGGATCTCGTAAACTATAAGAGATACAAAGATGGTTAAATTACAGAAAAGTTGCGCTATCTGGAGATCTAAAAAAATATGCAAAATAAAACTTTTATACTTTGATTCGTTTTTGAAATATTTTCAAGAAACTGTAAATTCTCATTTTCGAAAATCTCGAATATCTTCTTTATTTCTTAAGATAAAATCATAAAATTCGGCGTTTTTATATTAAATTTGATGGACAACCTAATGCAGTTCGAAGAAATAGGTTAGGTTTGACAGTTTGGTTGATACGACTGTCAACTGTCTTTTTTCTTATGGACGCTACCTTGGATATTCATAGCATGTGGTGCAGAAATAATTTTTGAATACAACCATACGAACATTTATGCTTTTGTTCTGAAATAAAATATTAGGTTACTAAGAATTCTTGTTAAAAAATATTTTTTTAATGTAAAAATGTAAATCAGTACCATAATTGAGTAAGATTTATTATTTTAATAATAATTTTAGTTCTGAATGTTAACACGCATCCGCCTACTAGATACTTTTTTTTCAAAATCTTTTGTAGTATCTTGATATTTTGTTTTAAAACAAAAGCATAAGTGTGTCGTACGGTCGTATTCAGATTTTGTTTCTGTATCACGTGGTCAATGAATATCCAAGATAGCGTCCATAAGAAAAAAGACAGTTGACAGTCGTATCTGCGAAACTGTCAATCCTAACCTATTTCTTCGGACTCTATTAGATTTTTCATTGAATTTAACAAAAAAAAAAAACATCGAATTTCATGATTCTATTTTAATAAATAAGGAAGTTATTCGATATTTTCGAAAATTAAAATTTTCAGTTTTCTGAAGATTTTTCAGAAACGAATGGAGGTAGAAAAGATTTTTTTGAATATTTTGATAGCCTCCAAAATAGCACAACTTTTTTGTAAATTAAACCGTCTTTAGAGCATATTCTGTAACTTATTAACGGGCTGTTAAAATTTAGAGGTCCTTTAAAATTCGAAATACAGTTCCAGGATTTGTTGTTACCGTAGCAACAAAATTTAATACCCCTTTAAATTTAGCGGTTTTGATACAGAATAGATCCATTTGTATCTCTTGTAGCTTACGAGGCCCTTTAATTAGTTGTAACCCTGTATAGTATGTATTTCATGATATGTTTCAGTTTCAATAAAATATATTGTAAATTCATTTTTTTTATTGTCATTAACTTTTAAAATTTCAGTCGACATTCCACTTTTCTTCAAGTTTCATGCTCCGCGCCACGATGAGAGCAGAAATATGAGCGAGAACGAAATGTGTTTTAGTGCAGGCAAGAGTGAGAAAAAAATTGAAAAGAGTAGGCCGAGAATCACCAACTCGTCGACCCAAAAAAAAGAGAAATAAATTTTTTTAAAAGTGTAAGTTTGGTTTTATTTGTAAGCGGAGGTCGTCAACACCTTGCGTTTAAAAATAATAAATAATCCAGTTGTTGTTTAAAAAAAAAATAAATAAAAAAATAATAAGGTTTGTATGAGTTTTTTGACAATAAAACCGTCCTCAATTAATTCGAACCTATTTCTGCCTATATCTAATAAGTAGAATTCGGAATCACATATTTTGACGTCATCGAGAAGAGTTTGGTTTTGCATAGAAAATTATTTTTAATAGTTACGTTTTTATTGCCTAATCCTTTCCGGAATAATCCGGGTGGGAAGGGGGAAGGCGGGCGTCCTTGGTTGGTTTTCTTTTTTGGAGAAAAATTTGTATTTTCTTGTTAAAAATCGTATTATCCAGATTTGACGCTCAATAATAATAATAAATTAAACTCAACCAACTAAACACTTGTGAAAAAAGCATGATTAAAGAACAGCCGAATTATTAAATAATTAATAATCTAATTAATTCAATTTATTTATTATTTTGTTTTTTTTTTTGCTCGAAGATAATGCGATCTTTTCTTTTATCGATTATCGAGAATATCTCTCAGCAGTTTTGAATTATTAAATTATTATCGGTTTACTCTTTGCTGCTCGTTTTCTATATTTTCTGAAATTGTCGTAAAATGAACGATCGTCATTTGTTTCTCTTTCTCTTCTTTTCTCGTTGCAGTTTTCAGTTTTTTTTTTTTAATTACCATTCCGATTGCGTTTTTCCAAAAGACGAAAACGTTCTCTTTTTGTTTTTATTTTATTTTATTTATCATAATATTATTTTTGAAAATGTAACAATTGCCGTCAGAACTTTTTTTCGACTATTAAAAACTTCTTCATGTTTTTTTTTTTATTTTCAATTTTTTATTTCAATTTTTCATAAATTTAATAATTATAATTTCTTAGAAATTTTATTTTTTCCCGTTTTGATCGTGTTTCTCGATTATCAAAAAGTTTTTCACTTTTTTCTTGTTGCAATCGTCTTTTGTTTTCGTTGCTTTCGAAATATGATTATGATTTGTCTTTCTTTGTAAATTGCTCTTTTTTTGTAAATTTCTAATTACCGTCTTGAACGTGGAATGTTTTTTTTTAAATGTCCTCAATTAATTCCAACCTATGTCTGCCTATATCTAATAAGTAGAGTTCGGAATCACATATTTTGACGTCATCGATAAGAGTTTAGTTTTGCGTAGAAAATTATTTTTAATAGTTACGTTTTTATTGCGTAATCTTTTCCGGAATAATCCGGGTGGGAGGGAGAAAGGCGGGCGTCCTAGGTTGGTTTTCTTTTTTTGTAAAAAAAATTGTATTTTCTTGTTAAAAATCGTATTATCCAGATTTGCCGCTCAATAATAATAATAAATTAAACTCAACCAGCTAAACACTTGTAAAAAAAAAAACATGATTAAAAAACAAACAGCCAGATTACTAAGTAGAAAAGTAACGTTTGTTTTGTTTGTTTTTTTTTTCAATTTATTTATTGTTTTGTTTTTTTTTTGCTCGAAGATAATGCGATCTTTTCTTATCGATTATCGAGAATATCTCTCAGCAGTTTTGAATTATTAAATTATTATCGATTTATTCTTTTAGTTCATTTTCTATATTTTCTGAAATTGTCCTAAAATCAACGATCGTCATTTGTTTTTCTTTCTCTCCTTTTCTCGTTGCAGTTCTTTTTTTTTTGTTTGAATTCCCATTCCGACTGCTTTTTTCCAAAAGACGAAAACGTTCTTTTTTGTTTTTATTTTATTTGTTGTTTAGTCTTTCTTCGTAAATTGCTCTTTTTTTTGTAAATTTCGAATTACTGTTATGTCTTGAATGTGGTAATGTTTTTTTTGTTAATGTAATAATTGACTGTTAAAAGGTTCTTCATGTTTTTTTTTTCATTTTCAATTGTTTACCTACCATTTTTCATAAATTAAATAATTATAATTTTTTTATATTTTTTCTCCCCGTTTTCATTGTGTTTCTGGATTATCAGAAAGTTTTTCATTGTTTTCTTGCAATCGTCTTTTGTTTTCGTTGCTTTTGCATTATGAATGTGATTTGTCTTTCTTTGTATGCTCTTGTTTTTGTAAATTTTTATTTTACTTTCCTTCGACTATTAAAAAGTTCTTTGTTTTTTTTATTTTCAATTTTTTATTTCAATTTTTCATAAATTAAATAATTAGATATAATTTCTTTAGAAATTTTATTTCTTCTCGTTTTGAATGTTTATTATTATTTCAATAAATCATAAGAAGGAAGAAAGTGTGTTTCTCGATTATCAAAAAGTTCTTTTTTCAACTTTTTTCTTGTTGCAATCGTCTTTTGTTTTCGTTGCTTTTGTATTATGATCGTGATTTATCTTTCTTTGTAAATTGCTCTTTTTTTTTGTGAATTTCAAATTACCGTCTTGAACGTGGATTTTTTTTTTAATATAATAATTGTCATCGGGAATTTTTATTTCACTTCTTTTCCTCGGCTGTTAAAAAGTTCACGTTTTTTTTTTTAATTTTCAGTTGTTTACCATTTTTCATAAATTAAATAATTATAATTTCTTCAGAAATTTTATTTTTTCCCGCTTGTATTTCTCGATTATCAAAAAAACTTTTCTCATTTTTTTCTTGTTTCTGATTGTGTACCTTTTCTTTTCTTGTAACTTTTTTTCTCGCAAACTGGTTCGATTGTCTCTTGTTTGCTTTTTCTTAATCCATCATTTTCATTTTGAATGTTTGCTACTAGCCACTTTTTGAGTTTTTAATGTAGAAAGGAACAGAAATTTTATCTTTGTTCTCAAAATCCAAAATACACACATGATTCTGAAGATGAAATCATAGATACTTACATAGTACCAACTACTGAAATAATCATACGGTTGGTAATATTGCTGCAGAGCTACGGCATGACAAGCGCCGCCCAACGCTGACGTCAAAATATGTGATTCCGAGCTCTACTAATAAACCACTTTCACACTATGAAAAAACTAAGAAAATCGTGTACATTTTTTTATAGTATATTTCCCGATTTTTTGAATCGGGCAGTTTATGTTCATCGCGAACGCGTTCACTTTTATGTTACCATCCAAATTCAAATCATGCGCAGACACTTTCTGCGCGGCAAATTTAAAATAAGTTTCATGACATTTCTGAATGCTTACGAAATATTTCAATGTTTCGGCTTTACAACACAATTCTCACTGTCGCTTTTTTTTTCGGACAAGGAAACTAGTTTGAGTTAATGCGTTTCTCACCCGTTCCTTAATGCTTGCGACGCACTTTCACCTTCCATATTGTTATTATCAGTTTTGTATTTTCAATGAACACGACTTTCTATGTCAGGAAGTTTCACTTCATTATTGTTTATTCGAAGGAAATAAATAAGCCGTGGTCCTCAATATTCTCGTTGCCTTGCAAGGTAGCTCTTTAGAAACCGTTTTTAAAAAAAAAAAACGCATCTGAAACGCAGTTGATTTTTATTTTATTTGATTTAGGGGCACATATTTCAAAAATATCTGCAAATATCTGGTAATCTTAAATTTAATGAATAGCTTAAACAGCGACATCCTACAATCGCTTTTTGACCTGACATTGCATTAGGATTGATTCACGAGCTACGTTTCTGTTGATGAAGCCCCAATTAGGGCTGAAACAGCTTTACAGACGGTGCACTGCAATCAAAAACGATTTACAACAAAATTTTTTAAAACTTAAATTTTATATTTTTGAGTAAGTAGCCCCTCGTGCCATTTTTTTTTAAACAAGTAGGCCAAAAACTTTAAAAGAGAGAATTGAAATTAAAAATCTTATTTTAACGCCCTATATATTCTCTATTATCAACTTTCAGTCTGGGCAAAATTCCAATACGTATTTTGACGTCAGCAATCCGTTCTTGTCCTATGTCCCATTTCTTTTAGACCGCCTTGTATTTAATTTATTTTATTAAACGATTTACGTTACTTAATTAAGTAGGTACACATCAAGTGTTCAATTAAAAGAAAGTTCGTCAAGTTGCCTTTGAATTTTTATAACATCGTGACGCGCGCCGGCCGGTCTTGCATCAGATTTTGCGTTTTAGGTTATGTGAGGTTAAGTCGTAAACAAAACACTACAGTTGCTTGACAATTGTCCCGTCAAGCGCAACTCTTGACGTTTAGAAGTGACGTCTCCATCGCTGCCCATCGTCTTTCATTCAATCAACAAATCAAAACCAACTTGATGAACTTGTTTTTTCAAACTGAACACTTGTTACTCACTTGACATTTCATTTATGCGAATTCCTGACATTATGACGTGGAATCCAATTCAAGGCAGTTAATTTAATGAAAAAAAAAATGCCTGCAAATAATAAACAAACAATTGAAAGCGACCTGGACAAATCACAAAAACAATTGCCCGAATGATTCGGTTTGGTTTCGAAAATCGCAAAAAAAGAGAAAGTGAAACCGGGAAGTCCATCGAATCCGAGTGGTCTTTCAGAAAATCCTAAATAAAAACAATTGCAATGATTAATGTCAATGAAGCACAAATGACGAAATCATTTCGTCAAAAATTGTAAAAGCTCTCCAGAACAGTCAGAAACAATTGAAAATTCACGAAAATAGCAATCGGTCATGCAACTTGATTTAATTTTGCTTGAAACAAGAAAACGGTGAATTAGAAAAGCAAACAAAACAAACAAAAAAAACAAAAAAATTAATAATTTTGTTGCAAATCGTTTTTTGATTGCATTAATCCTCTGTACAGCTGTTTCAACGCTATTTGAGGCCTCGTCAGCCTGGTCGCCTTGTACGGGATGACTTATTATGTAGCGAGCAGGTTTCAGTTTGTCAACCCCACTGCAATGTCAGTCAAAAGGTCTAGAAACGATCGCAGGATGTCTCTTCAATATCTGACCGTGCAAAATTATTTATTTTAGTTTTATTTTAATTTATTTTAACTTAAATTTTAAATTGACTTCCGAAAAGAATGAACTCACAATAATTGAAGAAAAAATTTATTAATTTCGAAATAAAAAAAGAATAAAAATAAAAATTTACAAAAAAAATCACTTCTGAGCGCACAAAATTATTTATTTTAGTTTTATTTTTAATTTATTTTAATTTATATTAAATTAAGGAAAAAAAAAGAATAAAAATGAAAATTTACAACAAAAATCACTTCTGAGCGAACAAAATTATTTATTTTAGTTTTATTTTAATATACTTTAATTTAACTTTAATTTTAAATTGACTTCCGAAAAGAATGAACTCACAATAATTGAAAAAAAAAATAATAATTTCGAAATAAAAGAACAAAAATGAAAATTTACAAAAATTCACTTCCGAGTGTACAAAATTATTTATTTTAGTTACTTATAATGATTATTGGTTTATAAAAAAATATTAACACTAATAAATAAATTTGCAATTAGTATTATTTATGAATGATTTCAATAATTTGAAGCTGTTGTCTGCTACGCTCGACTTACAGGTTTAAAATCGGGCAAGTCGTTCGGATTGCGGTGGAATTTCTCGAGCTACTCTTCTGCTGATGAGGCTCCAATTAGGGCCGAAATAGCGCTATACAGGGGATGCTTGAAGGACTTGCTGCAGCGTAAATTTCAATGATTTTTTATTTCTTAATTATTTAAAGAGGACCGTTGCAATCAAAACCGCCTTATTACGTATTTACAAATTACCTGATAATTTTTATTTTCGTAATCATCCACGAACCACATATCCGGCTTGTACTTAATTAATTGTAAGTAGAAAAAAATAAATAAAAAATAATGTACACACCTGTGATACGAAAGAGCGATCGCTTGCTACAGTGTGTTTCATGTGTGCAAATGTTAATTAACATCAACAATTAATCTTTAAATGCCTTTCAATCGCGCACACAATTCATGGCAAATGTTATTAATTGCGCCACTAAATTCTGAAATTGGCAATTTATTTAACCATAATAATTAGAATCTGCAGTGAAACAGATGGATCAAATGCAAATGAAAATTTATTCCATTGCCTGATTCAAAATTTAGGCATTTTCAATTAGCTGTCAACAATAAAAGTTTGTTTTTTTTTTCCTCATTCGATCAGTATTCATACATGAAAACGATTATGTCAATCAATTAACGGCAATTGTAAATCTTTAATCACAATTAGAGCTCGAAACTTGAAACGTACCTTGGCCACACAGCGTAAGGCTTCTTGCTATGACAGCGGTTTTCATCACGATCACGACTTTTTTAAAATAAAGCAAGAGGGAGCTACTGAAGTTACTTGCGACATATTAATCTCTAGATAAAAAAATATATATAGAAAATCACGAAGTGACTGAATTCTACCGGAAGTTGTATTAATATTAATAAGGTAAGCATTGAAATGACATTTGGTTAACCTATAAAAGACATTAAAGCGTTTAATAGTTTGTGTGTGACGCTTCCCCACGCATGAATATTCTTGCTTACGTTTTCAATAATAATAATAAAGCTAAGAAAAGCACCAAATAGAGCAAGTTGTATTTATTGAAAAGAAACAAATAAATCACGACTCTTTGCTTTCTTAATTAAAAGCGCCATCTGTTGGTTGCTGATTTTCTCGAATTATTATTAAGGTGGATTGACATTTCTTGTTCGTTTGCGCCATTACGGCGCAATTAATTTTTTAAGCGTACGGGCGGAGCTCATGCCGTGGCTGAGGTACGCTATTAAAGCGGGGCGATTCTTGAACTGCACCTCAGCCACGGCCGCGGCCCCTCTTGCAATGACGAACTAATTACATAATTAAAATTCGTGGGGATCACTGAACACGCAAATTTGGCTCAATTTATTTTAAACAAAGTGTGTCCTTTTTTATATAAACAGTAACTTTTGTTTTTGATCGTCAAAAAAATTAAAACCGGTAATAACAAAGCAATCAAAGTCAATTTTAAACCAGCTATGAATTACGTAATGGTAGAAACAATTTTATGCACGGTTTTATGTTCATAATTACAAACAAGCCGTCATAATATCACTAAAATCAAACTTTATGTAACAATTTGTTTATAAATATAACATAAAAGCGTTAGTTTATTTATAGTTTGCACTTTACATTAACAAATAATCACGTCGCATTTCGACATGTTGCCAATTTTCTTTAAAATTAATTAATTCGTATCGAGCTGTCATTTTTATGGTTTAAACCGAACTTTAAACAAAAATCTTCAAAAGTTATCGACTTTCTTAAGCGCCAATTTTTCAGTTTCGATTGAAACTCAAGTTCATCTCTTGATTGATCTTAGTTGTCTGTCAAACGAATTTGTTGCTTAGGCCCGATGCGATCTCACAATAGAACTTTCGGAGATTTTAAGATTTTAAAATAAATGTCACATTCTGATGCATAAATAACTAAGCTTCCGCATTCTTTTGGACATATGACTGTGACTTTAATTAGAAAGTCTCCCGTCCTTCGATTAATTCGATTTTTTAACTGAATCTTTAATTGAGGAACGTAAAAACCAGTAGTGGGTTGCCCTTAATGTCTTTTAAGACGAAAGTTTATGACGCTTAGGCCCCATTTTTCTACCTCTTTATAAAATTATAAATGGCAAATAATATCCTAGGAAAGCATTATCGCCACAATGGTTTCCAAGGCATTAAGAGATTAGGCTTTAGGCTGGTTCTTTAACTTCCTTGTAATTTATCTGCCTTGTAATATCCTTTGAAATCACGGTCGATACAATTGTCTCCAGAGAATGGGGTAGATAAATTTTAAAAGGGTAGAAGTACAATAAAATTAATTAATTCTGACGTTTTTCTTCAACATTGTTTTCGAATTTTCGCATTTATTTTTGTCTGCAGTTTCGTAATCGATCGATGATACAAGTGATCTCATCACATCAGTGTGAGTGGTGTCATTCTGTTATTATAGTAGGTGGTGTTCGTCTTACTTTCGACTCAGATCAGTAATAATCAGAAGTGAGGTGAGATTTGCTGAGTTGGAACGTTCCCAAAAAAAAAAAAACAAGTCAATTCCGCTGACATCACGCAAACGTCAAACGAGACATTCGGCCATTACATACACGTGCATTCTAACCTAAATCTCTATTTGATTGATTCGGGGGAAGCTCAAAAAATCTCACCAACGAGCGTGTAAAAAAAACCTACAAATTTCCAAGGTTACTGACGTCCGATTTCTTCACCTCCTGATAAATTTATCCGCCAGGTAATATCCTCGGAAACTATTATCGATCGATACGACGGTTTCCGAGGATAATACCTGGCAGATAAATTTATCGGGAAGTGAAGAAATCGGGCATAAAAGCCGCCGAGTTACTCTGAGTTTTGCGCTAAAAAGACTTTTTTGATTTCGTCAAATCATTTTCCAATTTCGGAAAATGATTTGACGAAATCAAGAAAGTCTTTTTAGTGCAAAACTCAGAGTAACTCGGCTTTTAAGCAAAAAGAAAGCAACTTATGTTTCCCAATTTGTCAATTGGGAAACATAAGTTGCTTTCTTTTGCTTAAAAGTTTGAATCTGGATTCTATAGTTCTTGTAACAAAACACCTCAGATTTGAATTATTGATTGACAGTTCAACCTGCAAATAACCTCAATTCAGTCCAAGCGAAACATAAAAATGGTTTGATTCGAAGGGGAAAGGGGCTGAAACTTCAAGGGAAGTGGGGATTAATCCTTTTGCAAAAGAACGTCTGTCTTTGAAACCAAACCAAACGTTTGGATCGCGTTTTTGTGAGTGAAAGAAAGCGCCTATAATTGACAAAAGGGGAAAAAAACCAAAACTCTTTTTGGGAAATTCAAATTCCATACCTTCTGAAGCCTCCTGCTGGAAACGGGAACCTAAATCCGGTAGGAGCGGGAACCGGCACTGGAATCGGAGCGGCTCCTTGAACGAGAGGTACTTGTCCGGGAACCACCTGCGGAGGAAACGGAACCATAGGGCTCCCCACAATACCACTAGGCACAATACTATTAGGCACCATCGTCTGCACAACCGCCCCCGGAGGCGGAACTATAGGGCTCGAAACGATCGCGTTCGGTATGATCTGCGGCGGCGGAGGCGGGGGAGGGCCGTTGTTGCCTACGGAGGCGTAAGGGGGTGGCATGTGACTGTTCAGAATATCGGGCAGCCGGTCGTTATGTTGCCCGTTGCTCCATTGGTTGGTACCATGCTCGTTTGCACTGTGGCGGTGGTTGGTATTGCTGACGCGCCGGTGGTGCCGCCTTTCGCGACGCTCTCGACGTCTTTGCTCGCGGTTGTTGAGGGCGCTGGTAGACGCCTCGTTGTTCGTCGTCGTCGTCGTCGGGGCGGCGGCGGCGGTGCCGACCGCGGTGTCGTCAGTCTGAGCTTCGGTGGATGTGAACGTCCTGGTACGAACTTCCGGTTGAGCGGTACGCACCTGCACTTGATTTTGGTTGTGATTGTGACTACTGTGGACGATAACGTCAGCCGTGCTGATAGTGTGAGTTGAGGAAGGCGGCGGCGGCGGCGGCACGACGACTTGATTCTGACAGTTCTGCACCACCACCTGGGTGCCCGTTTGGGTATTCGAATTGTTACTATTATTCGATATTTGAATGGGGTTGGTGTAGGGCATGCTCGAGCAAATCGGCTGCGGGGTGTTGATGCTGTAGGTGGTACCGCTGGGGAAGTGCTGGGTTATAATACTGTTTCCGAAGGTGGTAATAGCGCATTGTTGGATTGGCTGTTGCTGTTGATGTTGGTACTGGTAGATGTTTGATGTGGTGCTGGGGCTGTAGATGTTTGTGGGGAGTTGTGTGGAGTTTGTCGTGACGACGTTGGCGTAAGTGTTGTTATTGCACGTTGGTGAGTAGTTCTGGTTAGGTTGAGGGTGGAAGTGTGAATAGGGGTGGTGAGAATTGGATGATCCGACGGGCATGGCCTGGACGATGTTGACGTTTGAGATGTTGTTGTTGCTGCACTCGTTGACGCACTGTATGGTTGGTACGGATGATACAACATTGACTGGTACCGCCCTGTAATAATTAACATTGACGTTACTGACGTTCAATGGTAATCTCTGGGGGGGTGGTTGTTGTTGCTGTTGCTGTTGCTGTTGCTGCTGCTGCTGTTGCTGTTGCTGCTGTTGCTGCTGTTGTTGTTGCTGTTGTTGTTGTTGTAGTAATGGTGGTGGTGGTGGTGGTTGTTGTCTGGTTTGGTCAGCGATACGATTCACGATGACATCTGAACTGTTTCTTTGGTGCTGTTGTTGGATGACGTTTAAGGTAGTGGTTTCGCAAGTTTTTTGTGATTTTGGCACTGAGGCGCTCCTTAGGTGATTCACCACATGTGCGTTTGTGGAATCAACCTGCGAACTGTGCCTCTGATGGTTCAGGATCGAAACTATATTGGCACAGTTAACGCCGTTCGATGGGCCATTATACTTGAACTGCACCATGTTGACCGGTTCCGAAGAGTTGCGCGGATGATTTGCGTTCGGAAACACTACGTTATTACTACTTCCTGCCGCGAGGTTCCTGTTTGTGGTCGAGGTGGTGCAAGGCACCGACGCATGTCTCGGATGGTTCGGTAATCCTACGACGTTGGCGGAGCTCAGGCTGGACGTCGATATGCTACGTTGGTATCCGTTATCTGAAGGAATTTGCTGCGTTCGCTGCATCGTAGGTTGGTGGTTGTGTTGATGTTGTTGGGTCAGGTTGATTGGTGGTGCATTGTTGGCGTTCAATGAACCGTCCGCGTTCGCGTCCGGTACCGAAGGTACTTCAACACGCATATCACCACCACTGAAAAATTCATCACAGTACGCGTCGCACGAACACGTGACGGCCGCTCTCACGACGACGCACTCCTTCGGACTAATCCCAACCATCAACCTACTTGCGTTACTGAGCCCGGTGCAGTCACGTGACGCGTCGTTTCCCTCCTCGCATTGGCTGAGCAGGTTCTCGTAGCTCGCCAGGTTATTAACCATCTCGCCGCTGAGATGTAGGTCTGCTGCGTTGCCACTTCTCGCCGATTGTATGGGCAGACCATTGTTAGCTGGTCGTCTTTCAAGGTCGGAAGAGGACGATCTAATACTACTGCAAGAGCTCGATAATATCGACGAAGATGACGATGACGACGACGACGACGACAAAGACGAATTTTTATAAACGTTCTGATACTCGTAGGGTTGCCACAACAAGGAACTCAAAGCCTCCTCCACATCGCAATGATACGAATTGCGATTTTTAATCTTCCCCCGTTTCTCACCACAACCACCTACGCTCTCCTTTATTTTATTATTAACTTTCCCCGTGCAAGCCGCCGATGTATTTCCACCTGAATTCCTTTCAGTCCCATTCGAATATTCCCTAAACATTTCTTCTTTGTGTTCGAAACCACTCAGCGGTCGCAATATCAATAATTCATTCGCTTTTTTGCTCCAACCACTCTCGTCTTTGGAGATTTGTCTGACGCCGTCAATTAAATCGTCAATAACCGCCCCCGACGCAGCATCGTTCGCCGCGCTCGAAGCACCGCCCGGCGACTTCCGGAAAACCGGAGCGGAAATCGGCCGTTTCGGAAAAAACACATACTTCAGCGTCTCTTTATAACGACTAGATTTCGGCAGCAATTTAATCTCGTCCGTGTTAACTTTATTGTTAAAATCACTTAGATCAGGCACTTTGTTGTTGTTGTTGTTGTTGTTGTTATTGGCGGCGGCGCTGATGTCGATGTTCGCGTTTAGGTCGACGTAATTAGCGGCGCAATTTTCCGGGTTGTTGTTCGACGTCCAGCGATGGTTTTCGGGGACATCGCTGTCGCTTTCTGCGGAGCTGCCGACGGCGGCGGCGGTGCGTTCACTTTCGGCGAATTTCCGGCCGGTTATTACCGCTTCCGGAGGTCGAGCTTCTTCCGGGTGGATGCCGGGGGTGGCCGCCATCGTCGATCGCTACGACGGCATTACGGGGCCCCTGCGAAACAAAGGACGATTTAATTTAAGACCGGATTTTCACTAGGGCGGCCCAACATAAATACATAGTTGAATGAATTTTTGATTTATCAGCGGCGCGCATTAGCAGTTCGGAAATCCAGGTCATCAAAAATTCAACGACGAATGGCAAACTTCTATTAGGTATAATAACCAGGGAACGGAATTATATATTTTGTTCGATTAAATACTAACGAAGCGGCAAACGTACATACAACGCTGCAGCGACGTGTCAATGCACACACACCCGTTGCCGCCTCGCTCGAAATAAATCGAACAAAATACATAATTCCGTCCCGCTGAAGGTTAATTTCCTCGGCACAAATCTTGCTTCTGCACAGATAAGGCAGCACATTTATTCTTTAAGTATAAATCCTGATGAATTCTGACTTTTAAGCTTCGGTTTAAATTTTCCTAATTTTAAATTTCATGCTTGGGTTGGGTTGGACACTGAATTGGATCGTACTTAATTAAGATTACTTTTTATGACTTTTTTAATTTTAAATTTTTTTTATCATTCTTTTATTTTGTTGTTCATTTTTTACTTGGGTGCTGCTTTTTTATATACGTTGAGCCTATTTGATCGTAACATTAGATTTGCTTTTATTTATTTATCTTTTTAATTAAATAAAAACTGTTTCTTTTTAAATTAATTAATTAATTTTGGGATGTTGCCTGCTTTTCTGAATCGACTTGTTTACGTTTGACTTAATTCCAATTAACTCTTTCTTTTAATTTTTAAGTTTCAGCGTTTATTTTTTTTTTTTTTTTTAGGTTTTAGGTTAGGTTGACCCTGAATTGGGTTGAACTGAATTTTCACTGCGTTTTTCACGATTTCGTTCATCCATATATTTTTTTTAATTTTTCTCTTTCTTTTAATTTTTAAGTTTTACCTTTGCATTATTTTTTAATTTTTTTCCTTGGGCGGGGCAGAATTGGGTTGAATTTAGTTAGGTTGACCTTGAATTGGGTTGGACTGAATTTTCACTGCGTTTTTCATGATTTCTTTCATCCCCAATTTTTTTTAATTTTTCTCTTTCTTTTAATTTTTAAGTTTTACCTTTGCATTATTTTTTAATTTTTTTCCTTGGGTGGGGCAGAATTGGGTTGAATTTAGTTGGGTTGACCTTGAATTGGGTTGGACTGAATTTTTCAGGATTTTTTCTTCTATTTTCTAATTTTGTTTCTAAGTTTGTCTTAACTACGTTGAGCTACTTGGATAGGGTTGACCTTGAATTGAATTTGATTAGGTTGACCTTGAATTGGGTTTTACTGAATTTTACTGCGTTTTTCAGAATTTATTTTTATTTTTATTTAAGTTTGTCTTAACTAGATTGAACTATTTGGGTAGGATTGAACTTGAATTGAATTTAGTTAGGTTGACCTTGAATTGGGTTGGACTGAATTTTTCAGGATTTTTAAACAATAAACGCTAAATTTACTTCTCTTCCTTTTTTTAAAAGAGTGCACCCTTAAAAAAACCCAACCCAAACCGACAAAAAAACCCTAACTGAAACCGTAACCGAAATCAGCTTAAAATTGAAACCGAAACCGTGCATTTAATTCATAACTTATTATAAAATAGGTCTAAATTTTGGGTCTAAATCAAGTAATGACAGCTCTTTGTTTTCTTTATTAATAGCGCCATCTGTGGGTTAGCGATTTTCGCGAATGTAACTCTAAAATCAGGAATCAGACAGTTCAAGATAGGAAACCGAGCGGCCGTCGGTTTGTCGCGCCATCTATCGTTTCAGTATCAACTTTCGATGAATTCGAGTTGACACTTGAAGCGCTCGGAGCGTTCTTTTTTCTCAGTCTAACATGCAGTGAGACGCAGTCGGTCTCCCTCACACTATTCCTCAGAGCGTACATCTTAGCAAACAATACACAGGGCGGCCCATTAAAAAAAAAACAAAAATTGTGTTTTTTTTTCTCCAATTTGCGATGCGCTTTTGTTTCTTCCGTTAACTCTAAAAGATCTTAGGTGTAAAACCGCCTCGTTCGAAATAAATCGAACAAAATACATAATTCCGTCCCGTAATAATAACAAATGAGAAAATACTGACTCAGTAAATAAATTAAATACAAATTGATAATAATAAATTATAAAAAAAAAGTTGGATGGCAGCCAAATTTAAAAGTTTTAACAACATTGACGTATTTACCGGTGTCTTTCTCGCTGTAAAGCAGGTATGTACTTACATTTGGGGGTGCAGCTAAAAAACAAAAACGAAAAACAATAATTTACATGCAATTAAAAATTAAAAATAAATTAAAGTGTAAATCGTATTCAAGCGATTGGAGTTCGGAGTGTTTGCAAAAAAAAAAGTATTTACGAAAGCATAAATGTAATAATTTTTACTTGTATTTAATGAGTGCTACATTCTTTTGGTACGGCAGGCGAAAGTAAATGACGGAGGAAGTAATTAAGAAATGTTCGAAAATTAAAAAAAAAAAAAAAATTATGCACCTCATAAATATTGAAATAAGAGCCACATTTAAAACTCTACTACATTCTTTTTCTTGATATACATAGTGTGAGCAGAGGCGGCCTTAATGGGTGAGAGGCCCCGGGCGAGGAGAAATTTTCGCGGGGCCCTCGTCGTAGGGGAAGAAGTTTGTCCTCTTTGCATTACAAAGAGCAGAGCAAATACTATTTAAATAAATTTAAAAAAGAGGGGATTAATTGATAATCAAAATTAAAATAAAATGTTTTCAAATCTAATAAAACAGGAACAAAAGACGATCGTGGATGACACGAGACACCACCACAACAAAAATACTAGGCAAAATTAAGAATAAGTCAAATTGGTATAAATAATGACAAAACAAAAATTTAATCTGTAAAATGAATGACAAAAAACTAACAACAAACGACAACCAATTGATAATTAAAAAAATAAAAAGTCGCATCAAATAAAATGAAAACAAAGAAACAAAAACAAAAAATGATATAGGAAAATAAAAATTATATAAAAACGTATTAAGAAAAAATTTATATAATTAAAAAAAAATTAAATAAAATCATATAAAAGGGAAAACAAAAACGGCGATCGGCCGAAGCGATTAAAACGTAAAATTAACTCAAATCGAGTAAATTAAAAAACAAAAAAAAAAAAAAAACAAAAGACTTTCGACTGATAATCAAAAAATAAAATCAAATCGCCTGAAAGAGAAAACACAAACGGAAATTGATCCAAGTAAACATCAAAGAAAATGATAGGCTTTGGACTAACAAAAATTTTATCATATGTGTGACAAAACTTAAAGAAGCAAGAAAAATGACAAATTATAAAAATGAGAATTTACCATCATTTATTTTTTTTTATTATTGATCGATTTTTGATTTTTCTTTTACTAGATTTCATTTGTTTTGCTTTTATTTTTTAATTATCAATCGATCATACTGTTATTTGTTTTTTTTTCTCTTCGGCCTGATTTAATTTACTTGATTTTTTTTTATTTCCTAATTGTTAATTAACCGATTGATTTTTATTCAATTTAAGTTTATTCTATTTTACGTTTTAATCTCCTCAATTCATCGCCATTTTTGTTATTTGTTTCTGTTATTCGATTCGATTTATTTTATTTTTTAATTATCACCTGTCCTCTTTTCTTTTTCTTTAATATTTACAGATTTCGTTCTTTGTTTGTGTTTCAATCAATTTGGCTGTATTTTAGGAGTACTTTTATTTTGACAATCCATTGATCGTCTCTTTTTTAAATAACTTTCACTCGATTTGTTTTTTTAATTATCAATTTGATCATCTTGTTTTTTGTTTCTTTTTTCTTTGGTTCGCTTTTATTTGACATGATTTTTTATGTTGGTTTTTGTGAATTGATCCGTCTTTTGTTTTCTTTTTTACTCGATTTAAGTTTAATTTTATTTGACATTTTAATGTCGCCGATTGATCGCAATTTTTGTTTTCTCTTTTATTTAACTTCATTTTATTTTCTAATTGTTAACTGATCGTCTTTTTTTCTTTAATATTTACAGATTAAATTTTTAGTTATGATAAAATTCGACAGTTTTTGTACTGATTTGACTTTTTGAGTTTCACACAATTTTTATTTTCGTCATCGTCGACGATTGTCTTCTGTTTTTATTTCATTCGATTTGACTGTATTTATGTTTTGATAATCAATTGATAGTCTTTTTTTAATAGCTTTCATTTGTTTTGTTTTTGTGTTTTAATTATCAATTGATCATCTGGTTTTATTGGTTTTCTCTTTGGTTTGATTTTATCTGACAAGATTTTTTTTTGTTTTTTAATTGTGAATTGAACGTCTTTTTTATTTTTGTTTTTTTTTTTTTGTATTTTAGAATGATTTATATTTTGATAATAAATTGAAAGTCCTTTTTAATGGCTTCCATTAGTTTTGTTTTTGTTTCTTATTATCAATTGATCATGTTGTTTTTGTTTTTCTTTTTCTCTTTGGTTTGATTTTTTTTAAGTGATTTTTTACTTTTTATTGTGAATTTGTCGTCTTTTGTATTTTTGTTTTTTTTTCTGTATTTTAGGAGTATTTACATTTTGATAATAAATTAATCGTCTTTTTTAATAGCTTTCATTTGATTTGTTTTTTTAATTATCAATTGATCATCTTATCTTTTTTTCTCTCTTTCTCTCTCTTTGATTTGATTTTATCTGCAATGATTTTTTGTTTTTAATTGTGAATTCGATCGTTTTTTGTTTTTTGTATTTTCTTTTCTGTATTTTAGAAATATTTACATTTTGATAATAAATTGATCGTCTTTTTTTTATAGCTCTCATTTGTTTTATTCTTGTTCCTTATGATCATCTTGTTTTTGTTTCTTTTTCTCTTGAGTTTGACATTTGACATGATTTTTTATTTTTTAATTATGAATTGATCGTCTTTTGTATTTTTGTTTTTTTTTCCGTATTTTAGGAATATTTACATTTTTTAATGGCTTTCATTTGTTTGGTTTTTGTTTTTTAATTATCAATTGATCATCTGGTTTTTGTTTTTTCCCCTTACGAATAAGGTTCACCAAAAAATGTTAAAAAATCAACTGTAAGAAAGAAACAATTAATAGCAAAACAAAAGAAGATCGACGAAACCTCCTTTTGTTTTCGGATTACTCTGTTTTTTTTTGTTTCTCATTTAATTAATTTTCTCATTAATTATTCTATTGTTTTTATTTTTATTTTTTAATTATGAATTGATCGTCTTTTTGTATTTTTGCTTTTTTTCTGAATTTTAGGAATATTTACATTTTGGTAATAAATTGCTCGTCTTTTTAATAGCTTTCTTTTGTTTTATTTTTGTTTTTTAACTGTTAATTGATCATCTTGTTTTTTTTTGTTTTTCTCTCTCTGTCTCTCTTTCGTTTGATTTTATTTGATATGTTTTTTTTTTAATTGTGAATTGATCATCTTTTGTATTTTTGTTTTTTATTCTGTATTTTAGGAATATTTACATTTTAATAATAAATCGATCGTCTTTTTTAATAGCTTTCATTTGTTTTGTTTTTGTTTCTTATGATCATCTTGTTTTTGTTTCTTTTTCTCTTGAGTTTGATTTTATTTGACATGATTTTTATTTTTTAATTATGAATTGATCGTCTTTTGTATTTTTGTTTTTTTTTTCTAAATTTTAGGAATATTTACATTTTGATAATAAGTTGATCGTCTTTTTTAATAGCTTTCATTTGTTTTGTTTTTGTTTTTTAATTATCAAATGATCATCTTGTTTTTTGTTTCTCTCTCTCTCTCTCTCTCTTTGGTTTGATTTTATTTCACATGATTTTTTTAATTGTGAATTGATCGTCTTTTGTTATTTCTTTCTACTGTTTTTTAATAAACTATTCAAACAGGCCTCGACTAAGCAAGAAAGAATTCACCATGCGACTCACTCTGCGACCCTTAAAATAAAATAGCCGTAGAGATTCATCGACCCCTTATAAGTCGACCGTCAAAGGGTGATATCGACCCTGTTGGGAACTCCTGTTTTAAATAAACATTAATTTTATTTATTATGATTACAAGATTTAATGCGAAACGTTTTTTGTTCTATGTAAAAGCGTTAAAAACGTTCGTCTGTCCGTGCCGATTTTGTTTTTACTTTTTTAAGTATTTAATTACGTCGCGTCGTCCCGCTTTTTAAAAATCGATTTCACTTCAGCACCGGCCGGTTATAATTTTGCATGTCCGATACTCCCTCGTCGCGAATATATTATTCAAACATTCGCGCAGAAAAACGCGAACGCTCAAAAAATAACGCGAAAGTTGTTTCGAGGCGAGGGAAAGTAAGAGCAGCGAAAAAAATCGTCAACCTCGACGTGGCATGCGGCACCAAAAAGGTGGTTCCGACTCACCATCAGGTACGAGAAGCGCGCCTCGGTAATTTCATGAAATAATTATTATAATTACGCCTAACGTAATATAAATTAAGCAACGGCTTTAATATTCCGAGAGAGCAGCGGAGCCGTATGCGAAAATCGTATTAGAATTATTAATTTCGAGACCTACTTTGATCTCTCTACGTACGTAATCAGCTGAGTATATATTTGGATAGGTGTACTTATATGTAGCGAAATGACGTTTCGAGTTGGTAATGGGCAACATCAGTGTTGTTCATTTCAGTTCGGTATGCATCTTGAATTTTAAATAAAAAAACGCGAACATTATAAATACAGGGTGTTTACAGTCTGGTGTTTTTATTTTATAATGGGCGATCAAGCACCTCAAAAGAAGGTGTTTAACTCAAAAATATCTTAACAAAAATTTTATAATAAAGGAGATAGATATCAATTATTATAAACTATTTACGCACAGACATTTTTAATAAATTAAAATTAAATTAATAAAAAATCGCATAGTTTGTAGCAGCAATGCCCGCATTGACATGTTGTTGACTTACAGGGAAAACAATTTAAAACAAAATCAAAAAAACGAATCACATCTCTCTTATAGTCAAATGTTTGATAAGGTGTTTCTGTGTTAATCAAACTCCGTTTGATATCTCTGACCACAACTTAAAACTAAAAAACACAAAACTGTGAACGCCCTGTATATTTAATCGATCATCCGAATGCGTCTGGCTTGCTCTGGCAACTTTAATTTAAAAAAAATCTTCAAACAGTCGACTATATATATAAACAAGTGATAACGCGAAGTCGAGCGGCTATTTTTTTAATGTAAGATTGTGGAGGCTGCTCTTCTGCTGACAAGGCCCCAAAGAGAACCGAAACAGCTGTACGGAGGTCTTTCGGGAAATTCATTGTAATTAAAACCGATTTTTTTCTGTGAAAGTTAAAAATCTAAAAAATTATATTCCACCAAAAAAAAAGACAAAAACAAAGAAAAACAGCAAAGCAAACAACAAGGAAATGTGAAAAATAAGGGATTCAAAAACAAAAGAATATCGAAGATACAAGGCCGACGACAAGAAAAGTAGAAACAATGCGATTAAAGGAAAGTTACGCGACAAACATGAAGAAAAAAAAAACGAGAAACAAAAGAAAAACAGGACAATCCGAAAACAATTAATCTTCTTTTGTTTTTGAATTACTCTGGTTTCTTTTTCATTTAATTTGTATTTTTTTTTGTTTTTAAATTAATCTGTTTTTTTTTGTTTCTGAATTAATTAATTTTCTATTATTTTTGGATTACTCTGGTAAAACAAAAGAAGATTCGTTGTTTAATCAAAAACAAAAGAAGACTCATTGTTTAATCTTCTTTTGTTTTGTTTGTTGAAGATTCATTGTTTAATCTTCTTTTGTTTTTGGATTACTCTGATATTTTTTTTCTGTTGAAGATTAATTGTTTAATGTTCTTTTATTTTTGGATTACTCTGTTTTTTTTTGTTTCTCATTTAATTAATCTTCTATTGTTTTCGGATTACCCTGGTAAAACAAAAGGAGTTTAATTGTTTAATCAAAAACAAAAGAAGATTGATTGTTTAATCTTCTTTTGTTTTTGGATTACTCTGCTTTTTTTCAGTTGAAGATTAATTGTTTAATTTTCTCTTGTTCTTGGATTACTCTGTTTTCCTTTTGTTTCTCATTTAATTAATCTTCTCTTGTTTTCGGATTACTCTGGTAAAACAAAAGATGTTTAATTGTTTAATCAAAAACAAAAGAAGATTAATTATTTAATCTTCTTTTGTTTTCGGATTACTCTCTTTTTTTTCTGTTGAAGATTAATTGTTTAATGTTCTTTTGTTTTGGATGACTCTGTTTTGTTTTGTTGCTGAAGATTAATTTGTTTAATCTTCTTTTGTTTTTGGATCGCTCTGTTTTTCTTGCTTCTCGTTTCTTCTGTTTGCATCATCGATCTTCTTTTGTTTTATACTGTCAAAATAATGTTTTGCTTTCAATTGTTTCTTTCTTGCTGTTGATTTTTTAATTCTTTTGTGAACCTTGTACAAGTAACCTCATACAAATAAGGTTCCCAAAAAAAATTAAAAAAATCAACTACAAGATAGAAACAATTAAAAGCAAAACAAAAGAAGCTCGACGATACCTCCTTTTGTTTCTGGATTACTCTATTGTTTTTTTTTTGTTTCACAATTAATTAATCTTCTTTTTGTTTCGCTTTTTTTTCCCTCATTTCTTCTGTTTGTATCATCGATCTTCTTTTGTTTCATGTTAAAATCAAATTAATGTTTCGCTTTTAATTGTTTCCCTTTTACCTTTTTTGTGAACCTTGTATTTGTTTAACTTCATTGATCGTCTTTTGTTTTATTCCGTTGATTGCTTTTAGATTTTTGTTCTTCGTTGTCGCTTTTGATTTTTATTTAATTCGATCGATTTTCTTTCTTTTTTTTGAATTTATTGATTTTTTTTCTGTTTTCATTGATTCCCTGGCGGTGATGCGAACAAAAAACAAAGAGCGAACAACTGAGCGAAACGGAAAAATAACCAACGAAGACAAAGACAAAAGACGATCGGTGTCATTTTTTGACTTTCATTTCAAATGAAACAATCGATTTTCATTTTCTCTCTTTGTCGGTCCCCTTTTGTTTAATCGCGTGTCTTTGTTGTTCCGTCATTTGTTTTGCTTTGTTTTGTTGTTCGTCTTTCGTTTCCCTTTGCGTTTAATCTAACTCGCTTTATTTTATTAATTACGTCACTTTCTGTTTCGTTGTTTTCGTCTTTCGTTCTCATTTTCGCGCTTGAATTTTTGATTTTTATTGTTTCTATTTTTTTGTTTATTTATTGGTCGTCTTTTGTTGTTTCTATTTATTGATTATTTTGCGTTTCACTCTCTCGTTCGCTTTTAGCTTTTCGCTTGCGCCCTGCCACCCTCTCCTTGCATACACTTTTTAAAAAAATTTATAATTTAATTACGATCATTCTTTGTTTCTTTTGTTGACTTTTGTTACATTTCATTATTTGCCTCCTGGTTTTATTTTATGCAGCATAGTTCGTCTCTTGTTTTTTTATTTTGTTGTCCGTTTTCGTTTTCACTTGCGTTAAATTTATTTTTGATCTAATTTTATTCTTCCTCTTTTTCTATTATCGTTTTGGTGATATCCTGAATTTGCCCCAAATCCGGGTATTTACCCAAAATTTGATTTACCGAGTATAAGCATTGCCTTCACTGGTCTCATGTATCGATTAATAATTACTATTTTTCATTTTTTTTTCTAATATTGTACAGTCGCCAACCAAAAAAACTGGTTGTCAACGTCATTAAAAAATTTCATGGAATTCGTACCTCGGCCATGACATTGGAATCTTCAAACGTACCTCAATCACAGCATAAGCCCGGTACTAATGGATTTATTCGTCGCCTGTCACTGATTTCAGAGAAATGATGCGATGCCTGTAAAAGGCTTTTCGAATTATAATTTTAATAATATAACACTTTGGCAGTTTGGCACTGACTGAGAATCATCAATGACGTTATTGCCTTGCAAATTTAACCTTTTAAAAGAAATTATTAATGACGTTTCAAAAAGTCTCGATTTTTCTCTTGTTGATATTTCCGATTTTTGAAAGACAACGTCCCGATTTAGGAAACGTACAAGTTGGCAACCCTACCCGAAACATTCCAACGTGATTCCAAACCTGATTGTGTTTAAACGCGCGAATCTTTATACGTACCTCGGCCATGACATTGGAATCTTCAAACGTACCTCAGTCACAGCATAAGCTCCGTGCTAATGGATTTATCCGTCGCCTGTCACTGTTTTCAGAGAAATGATGCGATGCCTGTAAAAGGCTTTTCGAATTATAATTTTAATAATATAACACTTTGGCAGTTTGGCACTGACTGAGAATCATCTATGACGTTATTGCCTTGCAAATTTAACCTTTTAAAAGAAATTATTAATGACGTTTCAAAAAGTCTCGATGTCTTTTTTGTTGATGTTTCCGATTTTTGAAAGACAACGTCCCGATTTACGAAACGTACAAGTTGGCAACCCTACCCGAAACATTCCAACGTGATTCCAAACCTGATTGTGTTTAAACGCGCGAATCTTTATACGTACCTCGGCCATGATATTGGAATCTTCAAACGTACCTCAGTCACAGCATAAGCGCCGTGCTAATGGATTTATCCGTCGCCTGTCACTGTTTTCAGAGAAATGATGCGATGCCTGTAAAAGGCTTTTCGAATTATAATTTTAATAATATAACACTTTGGCAGTTTGGCACTGACTGAGAATCATCTATGACGTTATTGCCTTGCAAATTTAACCTTTTAAAAGAAATTATTAATGACGTTTCAAAAAGTCTCGATGTCTTTTTTGTTGATGTTTCCGATTTTTGAAAGACAACGTCCCGATTTACGAAACGTACAAGTTGGCAACCCTACCCGAAACATTCCAACGTGATTCCAAACCTGATTGTGTTTAAACGCGCGAATCTTTATACGTACCTCGGCCATGACATTGGAATCTTCAAACGTACCTCAGTCACAGCATAAGCGCCGTGCTAATGGATTTATCCGTCGCCTGTCACTGTTTTCAGAGAAATGATGCGATGCCTGTAAAAGGCTTTTCGAATTATAATTTTAATAATATAACACTTTGGCAGTTTGGCACTGACTGAGAATCATCTATGACGTTATTGCCTTGCAAATTTAACCTTTTAAAAGAAATTATTAATGACGTTTCAAAAAGTCTCGATGTCTTTTTTGTTGATGTTTCCGATTTTTGAAAGACAACGTCCCGATTTACGAAACGTACAAGTTGGCAACCCTACCCGAAACATTCCAACGTGATTCCAAACCTGATTGTGTTTAAACGCGCGAATCTTTATACGTACCTCGGCCATGACATTGGAATCTTCAAACGTACCTCAGTCACAGCATAAGCGCCGTGCTAATGGATTTATCCGTCGCCTGTCACTGTTTTCAGAGAAATGATGCGATGCCTGTAAAAGGCTTTTCGAATTATAATTTTAATAATATAACACTTTGGCAGTTTGGCACTGACTGAGAATCATCTATGACGTTATTGCCTTGCAAATTTAACCTTTTAAAAGAAATTATTAATGACGTTTCAAAAAGTCTCGATGTCTTTTTTGTTGATGTTTCCGATTTTTGAAAGACAACGTCCCGATTTACGAAACGTACAAGTTGGCAACCCTACCCGAAACATTCCAACGTGATTCCAAACCTGATTGTGTTTAAACGCGCGAATCTTTATACGTACCGCGGCCATGACATTGGAATCTTCAAACGTACCTCAGTCACAGCATAAGCGCGGTACTAATGGATTTATCCGTCGCCTGTCACTATTTTCAGCATATCAAAAACAAATATCATTTTGTCGGGTACGTTTGATAAGCAGAACCACATGACAGATGTCGCTGTACGTAGTAAACATTTCAGCAGCATTCATTTTTATTTTTTGTGCTTAAACAAACAGTTTCTGAGTACCCCCTCGTATTTCGCGTGAGTTTATATAAACACCGGTGCAATTAAAGAGAATTCCATTAAAAATTTATTAATGAACTCTAGTCACTGGAAAGCCCTCGCTCTAATCCTCTTTTCTGATAAACACGCTCGAGGCTTTCGCTTTTAGAACACGTCGTTATCGGCGACGACGACGACATCTCCAAACAGATAAATTCGGTGGTTGAAGTTTGCTGCTGTGCTTTAAACAAGGGGGGACGTTTATATGGTAATAATGCAGTTCGCGTCTCGAATTTTGGAACGCGTCCAGGAAGCCACTTTAGATTAAAACCGTGGTGAGCTTATAGTTCACTTGCTCCGGAGATCTACGACATCTATGTGTTCCGTAGGTGTAAAAATAGATAAGTTTTCAGCCCGTTAAAAATAGACGCGAAGAAGTTAAACGACGCCTGGCGCCCTTATTGATGACCTGCACGCTGTTGCCTGCCAGTGTATTTGATTCTTTTCTCGGTTGCTGTTGTTTACAATCCGTCTTTTACAACGTGGCTTTGAATAGAATAGAACGGAAAAAGAATATCTATTTTCAGTCCGGGTCGATTAACAAAATGATCTATCTTATACTATAAATAATAAGCGACGTATTGAAACGCCATCTATCAATTTCCAATTCGAACGGCTTCCTTACTATATTCTCAGTAAAAACAATATTTTAAATTGAATCGGAAATACGGGGATGTTCTTTTACCGTGTGCAAATATTTAAACCTGCTGTATATCACCATGATGAATGGCAATGATTGAACTCATATGTTCTTAACATAAATGTAATAGTTTTCGAGAAAAATGCAGTGGCAAATTGTCACTAAACCGTTTGAGAATTGCTGGCATAGCTAAAAGTGGAACCCGGGCGCCTCTTCAATTACGATCCGCAGCCCAAGTAGGCCAGGGTCAGTGCCTTACTGGATCTCGAGCAGGAACGACGTAACTCAGCGCCGCTCCGATCACCTGGTCCGTAAAAACGTTTACAATTTAAATTAACTTCACTGCAAGTAACTACAAATTTAAGTATTAAATTAAAATCCAGTGCAATTCAAGAAGCTGCGGTTCGTAATTGCCGAACAAATTAAAAACGAGGTACAAACAAATTGTAATTCCTCATTCCATATAATTTTTTTAGAAGACTTATAAAAATTTTGCGTTTACTTTGTTTCCAAGGACCGTAAGTAGTAATACTTTCATAGCTAGCAGCGAGATTGCAGCAAAAGTTGATTTACGTAAAAGGGTGAAGGAAGGACATTTTTAACGCGCTTGCCTGATTGGTGCATGAATTTTCATCGATAGTTGATATCGTAAAACTAATAAATGTAACATTAATTCGCTCGGTGAATTAAAATAATTAAAATTTTAAATAAAATAATTAATAAACGATATCAGTAATTATTATTACGAAACTCTGCGTTGAACATCGAGTGCGGTATCGGTGGGTGTGTTCATATCGAGAGGAAGGCGAAGTTGACCTTCCTATTTTTCTTGCACATTTCGACAGTTCCAAACAAGTGGTCCAAAAATTTTTTTTTACTATGATACGGTAGCGAAATCTTTTGGCTATGTTACTGCAGCCACCAAAAAAAAAAACCGCAGAAGGTAGCATTTAGAGTACTTACACCGAGGTTTTTTTATTTGCACACAGCAAAACAAACACCCTATATTATTTCACAGAGAAAAATGAATAGTATAAAGACCAGAGTATTCGAGGTCGCGCTGGAATACTCCGCAACTTTTCCCGAACACATACCTGCGGTAATAACCGAGAGCGCCCCCGGCGACCCTTGCCAGAAAAAAAGGCTGGCGAGGTACCTGGGCGTCCCAAGCCCACAATCGTAACAATATAAAATCTTGTACAAACTGAGAGAGGCGGACTACCACAGTGAATGTTTGTGAATTGGTTGATTCGATACTTCTCCGTCACTTTATACAAGATTGCATTTTATATTAAATGTCACACCGTTCCTACTCATATAAGAGTAATTCAGAGCGCCATCAGTTGCTCGAAACCTCGCAATTCAAAATTCGTCAAACAACATTTTATCCTCACTTTGATGATTCAGCAAAATCTCTGCCTTTTAAGTTCCCAATGATTCTAATTTCAAAATTAAATTGAAAAGTAAAAGAGCGCCAACTCTTAATCAAAAACTAAAGCTTTTCCCGAACATACCTGCGGTATTAACCGAGAGTGCCCCCGGCGACCCTTGTCAGAAAGAAGAGGCTGGCGAAGTACCTGGGCGCCCCAAGCCCACAATTGTAACAATATAAAATCTTATTGTACAAAGTGAGAGAGACGGACTACCACAGTGAAAGTTAATTGGTCTCTGTCGCTTTATACAAGATTTTATATCAAATCTGTCACAACGTACCTACTCATAAAAGAGTAATTCAGAGCGCCATCTGTTGCTGGAAAGCTCGAAAGCGAAAATTCACCCAACAACATTTTATCTTCACGTTGATGGTTCAGCAAAATCTTTGCTTTCTAAGTTTTCAATGATTCTAACTTCAAAATTAAATTGAGAAGTAAAACAGCGCCATCTCTTAACCAATAATAAAAGCTTTTCTCGAACATAACTGCGGTATTAACCGCGAGTACCCCCGGCGACCCTTGTCGGAAAGAAAAGGCTGGCGAAGTACCTGGGCGTCCCGAGCCCACAATTCTAACAATATAAAATCTTATATAAAGTGAGAGAGACGGACTACCACAGCGAATGTTAATTGGTCGATTCGATACTTCTCTGTCACTTTATACGAGATTTGTAATTTCAAAATTAAATTGAAAAGTAAAAGAGCGCCACCTCTTAACCAAAAATAAAAGCCGATTTCACAGAGGTAGCAAGTTATCGTATATACACGTTCACGTTTTCACCAATAACTTCGGTCTTCTCCTTCGGATTTATCTTTTGTTTCATTTGTTTTGTGGAAATCGAAAGTTAAAGCGGAATGTGTCACAGCGAAATGTTATTATTTAGAGCGCCATCTATTGTCACTTATTTTACCTTCGCATGTCCAAACCTTAATCGATTCCCAAGAACGCGATTTCGTCTTCCGTCGGAAGTTTTTTCTTTTTTTCAAAATTAAATCGAAAACATGAAACTTGAAGTAGGAATCACTGCGAGCGCCATCTCTTGGCCACAAGGGAAGACTGCATTAATCGAATTTTAAAATAATACCGTCGCTACTGTCGTTCTCATCTACAGAGTTTCGATTTTTCATTTTTTTTAATAACTGCTTAACGTTTTTAAATGAGGGGATTCCATGCGGACAACTGAAATTCAAGTTGTTTAACTTTATTTCATTCGAAACAATTAATGGACTCGCTCAGTAATTATGTTTCAACGAGACGAGATATATTGTGACGTGGTGGTGGACGATATCGCGCCGACACGAATGAAATGAACGATTTCAGATTGCTTTAATCTAGATTACTGAAATATTTAAAGGATTAATTAGGCTGACCAAATACAGTGCATTTAAAAAAAAAGAAAACAATAAGGAAGGATAAGTTAAGCACAGTGCCTTCAAAAATGATTGAAATATGCTTTTCTAAAAGAAGTATTGACCCTAATTTATGCTTTAATTTTTTTTGTAATTAATTTATTTTATTTTTTTCAAGAAACGATCGCGAGATAAGGGCCTTGTCAGTTCCCAATGATTCTAATTTCAAAATTAAATTGAAAAAGTAAAAGAGCGCCATCTCTTAGCAAAAAATAAAAGCTGATTTCAGAGATGTAGACCCTTCATTTGTTCAAAAATTAAAGTTACCTTAATCGATTTTATCTTCTGTCGAAAGTTTTTTTTTTCTTTTTTTCAAAATTAAATCGAAGACATGAAATGTGAATCATTGCGAGCGCCATCTCTCGGCCACAAGGGAAAACTACATTAACCGAATTTTAAAACAATACCGCCGCTGTCGGTCTCATCTATAGAATTTCGATTTTTTTATTTTTTTTAATAACTGCTTAACGTTTTTAAGAGCGCCATCTCTTAACCAAAAATGAAAGCTAATTTCAGAGAGGTAGAGCGCCAACTCTTCACTTATTTTACCTTCATTTGTTCAAAAATTAAAGTTACTTTAATCGATTTCCAAGAACGCGATTTCATCATCCGTCGAAAGATTTTTTTTTCAAAATTAAATCGAAATTATGAAATGTGAATCATTGCGAGCGCCATCTCTCGGCCACAAGGGAAAACTACATTAATCGAATTTTAAAACCAACAATACCGTCGCCTGTCGTTCTCATTTACAGAATTTCGATTTTTTTTTTTAATAACTGCTTAACGTTTTTAAGAGCGCCATCTCTTAACCAAAAATAAAAGCTGATTTCAGAGAGGTAGATCGCCATCTCTTCACTTATTTTACCTTCATTTGTTCAAAAATTAAAGTTAATTTAATCGATTTCCAAGAACGCGATTTCATCTTCCGTCGAAAGTTTTTTTTTTTTCAAAATTAAATCGAAATTATGAAACGGGAATCATTGCGAGCGCCATCTCTCGGCCACAAGGGAAGACTACATTAATCGAATTTTAAAACAATACCGTCGCTGTCGGTCTCATCTATAGAATTTCGATTTTTTTTATTTTTTTATAACTGCTTAACGTTTTTAAGAGCGCCATCTCTTAACCAAAAATAAAAGCTGATTTCAGAGAGGCAGAGCGCCATCTCTTCACTTATTTTACCTTCGGTTAGTTCAAAAATTAAAGTTACTTTAATCGATTTCCAAGAACGCGATTTCATCATCCGTCGAAAGTTTTTTTTTTTAATTAAATCGAAATTATGAAATGGGAATCATTGCGAGTGCCATCTCTCGGCCACAAGGGAAAACTACATTAATCGAATTTTAAAACCAACAATACCGTCGCCTGTCGGTCTCATTTACAGAATTTCGATTTTTTTTTTTAATAACTGCTTAACGTTTTTAAGAGCGCCATCTCTTAACCAAAAATAAAAGCTGATTTCAGAGAGGTAGAGCGCCATCTCTTCACTTATTTTACCTTCATTTGTTCAAGAATTAAAGTTAATTTAATCGATTTCCAAGAACGCGATTTCATCTTCCGTCGAAAGCTTTTTTTTTTCAAAATTAAATCAAAATTATGAAACGGGAATCATTGCGAGCACCATCTCTCGGCCACAAGGGAAGACTACATTAACCGAATTTTAAAACAATACCGCCGCTGTCGGTCTCATCTATAGAATTCCGATTTTTTTATTTTTTTTTAATAACTGCTTAACGTTTTTAAGAGCGCCATCTCTTAACCAAAAATAAAAGCTGATTTCAGAGAGGTAGAGCGCCATCTCTTCACTTATTTTACCTTCGTTAGTTCAAAAATTAAAGTTACTTTAATCGATTTCCAAGAACGCGATTTCATCATCCGTCGAAAGTTTTTTTTTTTCAAAATTAAATCGAAATTATGAAACGGGAATCATTGCGAGCGCCATCTCTTGTGCCACAAAGCAAAACTACATTAATCGAATTTTAAAACCAACAATACCGTCGCCTGTCGTTCTCATTTATAGAATTTCGATTTTTTTATTTTTTTTTAATAACTGCTTAACGTTTTTAAATGAAGGGATTCCATGCTGACAACTGATATAATCAAGTTGTTGAACTTAACTAACCAAACCTTGTACGAGAAATATGTCGGATGGTATGTTGACGATTTGATGATAACCGAATCTGGGTGGTCTTTTTCTTCTCGGATTCTGTTTTTCTCCCCTTTCAAATTAATATTTGCTGGATAATTAACGAGAGGATATACCACGTGTTTCCCGAATAACAATGAACTCGTCACGCACAATAAACACAGAACTAATTCGTATGCGGGTCGTTGCCGGCGATGGTCAGTCGGACCAAGAAGTGTCTTGACCGGAGTCCTTCCTTTGTTAAGCTTATCTTGACGTAAACAATCCAGGTCCGACGGCGATCAGTTTTAATTTTAGACGAAGGAAACGCTGCGGGCATATTATATCAAGATGGACTTGCGAAACTCGGTTAACATCGCCGGAGTTTCTATTTAATAAACAGCTGCGCTCCGGCAAATTGCCAGTTTCTTGCAGGGAGTTATTTATTTATTACCTTAGGTCGTGTTGACCGCTCTCTCCATTTTAGTATTCGATTTTATGTAGAATTTAGAAAGGTCGTTCCTGATCTTGCATGGGGATTTAGAAAAGCATCCAACAGGGGATGCAAAAAAGTGTTCAAGTAAATGAGAGGGTGTTTTATATTTATTTTCTTATGTAATGCCTGATTTTTTGACCTCCTGTTAATTTTATTCTTGAAGACCATTGTATCGATAATAATAGTTACCTGACAGATGAATTTATCAAGAAGTGAAAAAAGCCGGACATAAAAACAAATACATACATAGGTCAAACCTAAGCTCTTCTTTTACAAAAGACAGCTTAAGCTAAAAAAAAATTATCAGCAGGGGCCCGCAGCAGGAATAACGCTCTGGGTGACAATCCTTCTCTCTCATGTAAGTGATTTTGTGTATTTTGCTTTTCATTTTAAAACACTCAAAGTTAGGCTTACCATAATCACAAAGCTCTAAACCGACAAGGGAGTGGGAACCAGGATAGGGCAAAAAAAAGAAACACGTTATCCAGCTGGCAGAATGACGTCGGAATTACGTCATTTTTAGGTTATTTTACGTCATTGACGTCATTTGCCCCGAAAGTGACGTCAATACGACGAGTCGTACGACACGTGGTAATAACGTCGTAAAAGTGACGTCATTAACACGTCTATAGAAAGTGATAAAATGTTACAGTGTTTATTTTTCGAAATCATTAGTTTAAAAACATCTTTGGGACTAAACAAAAAGTGTAAATAAATACTTTAGAATATTTCTGAAGACAATTATACCAAAATTAATATTGAAATTGTTAAATTAAGGGATATAATAACATGTATATAATTGTGAACAATAAATACGTACCCCTACATAAATTTGATTGCAACGTGGGGGCGAAACACGTTACTTTCTCGTCATTATTACGTCATTATGTCGTTTATTTACGTCACAATTAATGTTATCTACATGACGTGATATGGCTTGACTTATAAAGTGATTTAATGGGATTTTTGAATTCGCGGGCAAATTCTAGCCTGACCTGATGGGTCGCATCGTGGGCCTAGCGCGAGCGGTTTACGAGTTTTTTTCATTTGTTTTTAGCGGTGCAACTCGAGAACCACTCAAGATAGACCTGTGGTGCGACCCATCAATTCAGGCTAGAATTTACTCACGAATTCAAATTTGTAGCAAAAAGTGGAATTTTCGTATTTTCCTCGAAATTGCGTTGCCTGATTTTTTTAAATAATATAAAAGTCTCAAGGAAAAAACGCCGGAAATTGTCGGTTTCTCATTCGTTATTGTTTTACTTGCGAAAAAAAAAAAGAAAATAGATAAAACAGTGACACTCTACGATCGCTTTTTGACCTAGCATTACATAAGCAATGACAAATTGAAGCGGGTTTGCTACATGATAAGTCACCTCATGCAAGGCAGTCATGCAAGGCAGTTGCGAACAATAAATACGTACCCCTACATATTTGGTTGCAACGTGGGAGCGAAACACGTTACTTTCTCGTCATTATCACGTCATTATGTCGTTGATTTACGTCACAATTAACGTCAAAGGTACGTTACCTACATGACGTGATATGGCTTGACTTATAAAGTGATTTAATGGGATTTTTGAATTCGCAGGCAAATTCTAGCCTGACCTGATGGGTCGCATCGTGGGTCTAGCGCGAGCGGTTTACGAGTTTTTTCCTTTGTTTTATAGCGGTGCAACTCGAGAACCACTCAAGATAGACCTGTGGTGCGACCCATCAATTCAGGCTAGAATTTACTCACGAATTCAAAATTGTAGCAAGAAGTGGAATTTTCGTATTTTTCTCGAAACTGCGTTGCCTGATTTTTTTTAATAATATAAAAGTCTCAAGGAAAAAACGCCGGAAATTGTCGGTTTCTCATTCGTTATTGTTTTACTTACGAAACAAAAAAAATAGATAAAACAGTGACACCCTGCGATCGCTTTTTGACCTAGTATTGCATAAGCATTGACAAATTGAAGCGGGTTTGCTACATAATAAGTCACCCCATGCAAGACTTGCACATGCTTGCTGTCAAAGCAAAATGAAGTTTTTAAAAATTGCAAAACAATTTGCAACAAAATTTGTTGAAAAAAAAGGAAAACCGAGAATTATAATACAAAGAAAAAATGAACGCTTGTTCTATTTCTATGTCTTCCGGTCGATAACCAAACAAAGAAAGATGATGAAATAAAATGAAATAAAACATTATTTTTTGCTTACAAAAAGAAAAGAAAAAATAATAATGAAAGACACAGAAACAATTGAACACTTGATTTTCTTTGCTTACGAGAAGAAATAAAGGAAGTGAAACACATGAAAGTTAAAAAATTTCACACCGCCGTGCGTTGTAGAGTTTTCGTTTGTTTTTGCCTTCAACTTCAACTACATCAACGTTCAATTGCCCAAGTTTGTAGTAAAATAGCTAACGGATCACCCTGTATATCGTAGTTTACATGGAACAAGTCTTTTGGATGCTAGAATGACGACATTTTAGTGACAAAGATGACGGCTTTGTAATGCCCATTTCACGTTACTCTGCTGGCTGGGTAGTCCACTACCAAAAAATGTTTTATTATTAAAAAGAAGCAGATAGATAGGGTACCCAAAGTGCCTACAGCCCGCTAAAGCATTATTTTAATTATCTTTTTGTCCCATTTATGTTTTAAATTAAACAACTTTCCATTTCGAGTCAGAATTAAATGACGTGTTGCTGTCGTGCAGTAGGACGTAACGGCCGTATCGTCTTAAGTTTATATAATCGCTACCGGGACAAAATACCAAACCGGTCGGGACGCCGGGACCAATCCCGGTTAAACCGGAACGTATGGTAAGCCTAACTATCATTGGCTGAGATTTATTTATTAGATTGTCAACACTTTTCAGTGTCTATGTTGGTTATCTTGGTGACTTTTCAGTGATTTTTAAAAACCAAATTTGAAAGAATATTGACCACACTGACAGGTTAGTTAAACCGGGACGTATGGTAAGCCTATTCAAAGCGTTCTGGCGAGACAGTTTCTGAACGCGCCCCAACTGATTGATTTTTCTGCAATCAATCAAACGCTCGATAAACATTGCAGGATGATACACAGAAGGCCTTTGTTTTCCTCTCCTTTTGAAAAACATTCAAGCAACAATTTATCAAAACCTTCTCATACACAAGAGAATTCTTTTCAATCGAATCCCACCGTTCATCCATTCGAATCGCACGATTTTTTTTTTTTTTTTCATAAAATTCAATCTCGTCTACTCCTTTCAGCTCGGCTATCCAAAAATATCTATAATACACAATATTAAAAGCGTCGAACATGTTTTCAGGCAAATTTGCAGAGATGAAAGGTTCTTTCAGGCGTAGGCAACTGTAACTTCAGCGCTGCCTTCCCATAAATATACGTCGGCGGCGGCGGCGGCAGCGGTCTTTCAGCGAGTCCCTCTAATATTCCATGGCGCAAAAAACTCGTTACGCTCGTCGAAATCGCTCACGTTATAAATAAATAAATAAATAAATAATAAAGGAAGATGGAAAAATCGGCGCTGCGGAAATCGGTTTCACAATTTCGTGTGTGTATGTGTGTGTGTGATGCAAAGTTATGGGTCACGTCGGTCATTATATCTGCATACAATAATCTTTTTTTTTTTTATTATTATTACGCGTTCGGCCTCGGCATACTTGTCAATGTGCGTCCGTGTGATGGTTTCTATAAGCACTCGACATAATCATACTTATGTCCAAACAAACGGCCATAAGAACAGATTCATGCGTTTCATTTTAATTAGCAAGATTGGTATGTGGTCAAAAAATTACAACGATTAGCGACAAAATGTAGCAAGAAAAGAATTGTCATAAAACCACAAGGAATTATGACTTTTGATTTTACAGAACAATTTTAATTCATAACTACAGGACGGAATTATGTATTTTGTTCGATTTATTTCGAGCGAGGCGGCAACGACTGTGTGTGCATTGACGCGTCGCTGCAGCCGTTTACGTTTGCCGCTTCGTTAGTATTTAATCGAACGAAATATATAATTCCGTTCCCTGTTCATAACATATTACGAAATTGGTCTCAATCAGGTAATCCCACACCTTTCTTCTTTTGTTTTTGGACACGCGCCCTCTTAGAAGAAAATTAATTTTAAATTGACCCACTCCCAAATTTATTATTGTTATTATTACGGGGATTATTTCTCTAATAAATTTAGGAGTGGTCAGCTTGAATACTTGCTTACCCGAAACTATTTTACCCTGATCAACACGAAACCACCCCCGTTTTACAGTTAACCCAACCTGCTTTTTGACCAACCGCTTGGAAAGCGATTTTCTTATTCGATGGCTAGTTTGAGTCGAAAGCCGAAAAATACACTGACAACGATGTTTTCCTCGAGAAGTCGAAACAGGGTCCGTTATTAGATTGTCAAATTTTCCTCTCTCGTTTTCTCTCTCTCTCTCTCTCCTTATGAAGTTTGGTTGCTCTGGAAAACTTACTGAGGATGCAGAATTAAAAAAAAAAAAAACTATTAAATACTTTTTTCCCTTGTACACATTCAATTTCGAATTCTTACATGAATGAATGATATCACTGTGATTATTATTACTATTATTTTTTTGAAGTTTGTTCTTGTCCGATGAAAATTGTAAGTACAAAGTTTTTTTAAACTCAAACCGGACAGAAAAATGAAGGGAACACATTCAACGTTTCGCTATAGATTTATAGCTTCGTCCTGACGAAGATATAAATCTATAGCGAAACGTTGAGTGTCTTCCCTTCATTTTTCTGTCCGGTTTGAGTTTAAAAAAACTTTGTACTTATTATTTTTTTATTATTCTGTGTTATTTTCTAAAATCTCATTACTTATTTGTCTTTTTTGCGTCCGTATTTACATAATTGACTCTGTTGATTTTACAACATTTTTTATATTACTTATTTGTGATTGTACGTACCTATTTACACTTACTTTATTTATACACTTATTTTTATTTACACATTATTTTATTTATACAAAATTTTTTTATCTGTATATCTTTGTTGTACACTCATGGAGTATTGTAATATTCATTTCACTCGCATTGTCTCTGTCTCTGTCTCTGTCATCTGCTGATTGTAATATGTTGCTTTTTTGATGATTGTCCATTGTTACAAAATAAATATCTATCTATATGAAATAAATAAAAATAAGTAAACAAATAGGACACTTTAGAAACGAGCGTAAACTTGGTTGCTTGCTTTATCACTTTTAGGCTGGGGTATTTTCATCTCTGAGTAACTTTAACCGTTGATTAATTCCTATAGAAACAATTGTCTCTACAATTGTAACTATGGAAATAAATTAACCATTAAAGTGACTCAGGGCCATTTGCACCACTTTCAGTTAAAATTTAAGCTCCACTTAATTCCATAGAAACGTTTGTTGCAACAATTGTTTCTATGGAGTTAAGTGGAGCTTAAATTTTAACTGAAAGTGGTGCAAATGGCCCTCAGAGATGAAAAAACCGGGCCTTAATAAAGCAAACAACCGAATTTGTGAAACGTCAAGTAAGTAATACGATTATATTTTTAGCTCGTTTCTAAAGTGTTTCATTTCCTTCCTCTCCTTAAGATTATTACATTTCTTGTAAACGCGTACCGCAAGAGTTCCTAACGGGGTTGGTATTGATACCCAAGGGGTCGTTGAAAATTTAAAAAGAGTGGTCGGTTGGGGCATCAATTATATTATTAAATCAGATTCAGTACGTACTATTCTATTTAGTTATTTTTTTTTATAGATTATAGAGGGCCGGCGTCCCTTTTATGCACTCAAAGTTTTCTTTTAAGACGAGAAGATGGCGCTCTGAAATTTTTTCTGTCACGCTAGGATTCTGTTTTCGATTTAATTCTGCAAAAACTGCTTTCGATTTCTAATTCCTTTGAAATAACTGCAAAGGCAGAAGCAGAAGTTATCACTTGACGGCGTCAATCGAAATTGGAAAAAATAGCTTTAATTTTTTTGGTCAAGAGATGAGTCAGAGTCTGGTAGTCAGCCATCTTTTATTAAAATTGGAAAAAATAGCTTTAATTTTTTTGGTCAAGAGATGAGTTAGAGTCAGCCATCTTTCAGCAAAAAAAAAATCCATCAGTGTCAAAGTGACAATACTTTCTAACCTTGCTTGCTCTTTCCGAGTCAAATTTCAGCAAAAAAATCCTGTCAGTGTCAAGCTGGCAATATTACCTAACCTTGCGTGCTTATTTGCAATGTCAAATTCAAACGTTGGCGCCAAATTGCACTTCCAATCTTTCTTACGATTGGCTGAAGTATTTGCTGAAATTTGGCGGAACCAATTAAAAATGCAAGCCATTCTGCCAGACTCTTACTAGAAGAGGATCACTACTTCACAGCTTGATTTTAAAAAGCCACTGTGAAGATAAAAGAAAGGATTTCTGCGGCGGAAAAAAGAAATGCTCTTACAGGAAATTCGAATCAAGCTGCTTTTTTTTAGTCGGGAGATGGCGTTTCCTGTCGGGCCTTGCTAGGCCTTCCTTTTTTATTTTGAAATTAAACTCAGTGCGAAGTTAGAAGACAAGAAGGAATTTTGCAGAGAATGTTGTTGTGAAGTGGAAAGTCGACGAAAATAGTTTTCACTTTCAGACAACAGATGGAGCTCGGTTTAATAACGAAAACTGTTTTTTTTTCGTTTCACGGAGAATCTAAACACGAAACCATTTCTTGACGTCGATTCCATCCATGACATTGTAATAAATTGGTTTTCACTTTGAGACAACAGACGGTATCTCATGCAGGAAATTTGAATAGCGTTGCCTTTCGTTTTTGCCAAGAGATGACGTTCTCAATCTTTCCTGTTACAGCCGCTATAAAATTTCCTGTTATTATTTTGAAGGTTAAATTTGAAGTTCAAATCGTAGTGAAGTTAGGAGGCGGGGATTTCGTGAAAAACGTCAGGCGTCAATTTAAAACGCAGCATGAAACGAAACAAAAGACCAAAATATTAAATGTAGAGAAAAAGAAAAAAAAACAAATGAAAGAGCACGGGCGAGTAAACGATTGAAGTTCTTGTTTAATTTAACGCAGTTTCTTGGGTTTTATAAATAATAACTCGATTCAGCAGCCAACTTTTTTTTTATATTTCATATTAAATACGTTATATTTTATATTATATTGTTTGTTGTTATTTGAAAACAAAAATGCTGAACGGGTGTTAGTGTCTTCATTTATTTATCAAACAACTAAATTTTCGCGGGTAAATAACGCCATCTGTCGGTGAATAATTTAAGTTATTCGACTGCAGCTACATTATTTCAATTATGTCGAAAAGAATACGTTCGGCGCTTACATTATATATATATATATATATATATATATATATATATATATATATATATATCTTCGGCAAAAATGCTATACATGGAAAGGCTATTCTATGTTCTTTATTTACTTTTTGAGGAAAATCGCACGGGAAAGAAAATCGAAAATCAAAAACTGTTCGATCTAATGGAATTGAACGCAGAAAATAATTTAATTTAATAGTCAAAACGACGGAAGTTTTATTGACAGTGCCATCTCTCGGTGGACAGCCGTAATTCTATCGACTATAATTTCGATTAGCTTAGAAATTGTACTTCCCCCCATCCCGAAATTAAAAATTTTTAAAAATTTTGTTGCAATGTCAGGTCAAAAAGAGATCGTAGGATGTCGCTGTTTTATCTATCTTCATAAAAATTTTTAGGCCAAGAAACAAAAAGCAAAATAGAAAAAGATCAGTATTGCATTTACTGAGCTTAAAACAAAACCAAAAATAGAAAGGCCAAACAAATGAATGCGACAAGCGGAATTGCTCATCAGACAACTCAGTTCTCGCGCGTAAACAACACCGTCTACCGGCGGATAATTGAAATTGTTTAGTTACATTTTCATTTTATTTATTAATTCGTTCGATAATCCGATTTCGTCCCTTATTTAAGGGAAACGAGTGTTTTTTGGGGGGGTACGAAAAGGACTCCATCAAAAGGACGAAGGAGATGAAGTTGTTGTCGCCAACAGATTTTGTAGTTTAATGCCGTTTTTCAAAGTGGTCTAATCCGAGGGAGTTTACCGAAATGAAAAAGGGCACCGCATTGTGCCCCGCTTCGCCCTCGCTAACTAAACCCACTTCAGTCGTCCTCTCTCCGAACTTGTTACTTACTCCGGTTACGTAAACGCCGAAATTTCATCTTGTTAACGGCGCATTATGTTCGTAGAAAGCTTCCCCGTACGGCAGGGGGGCGGTGGGGCGGCGGCGGGCGCGTTTCTCAAGCAACTGAGGATGGGAGGGGGCGCGAGCTGAGAGGGCTGGGAGCCCCCGAGGATTGGAAATCTGACATGTCTCGCTCGGTCGGTTCCCCCGCAACATTAGATAAGGGTGTTACACATAGAAACTTTCAATCTATAACTTATGTGGGGTAAACATCTTAGAGAAGTGGTGGTTGTAGTGTAGGTAAGAGAGTCGGCATTCGGTCGATATTCGCCGGGTATTTACTCGTGTTGTTATTTGCGAGCGCGAGCTTGCCAGATGTGATTCTGTGATTTATCATATTTGCTTTGACCTGACAGATACAGAGAAAGAAAACTAATTCGTTTTGGCTTCGACTTCGATTTCCAGCAGATTGACGTGGAACGCAAACTGGAAGGCGCCTCCACCAATTTTCCTAATTACTTCCTTTTTTTAAAAAAAAAAAATTCTTTACTTGATGCAATTAATGGATCCACTCGAACTTCCTCTATGTATTTTTTTTTTTCTAAATAAGTGCGGCGGATGTGCGCGTCTTTATGAAACGATGATGGGAAGAGATAATTCTGGGGAACGCTCAATCATCGACGGCGACGTCTGATGGATGATGACAGATTGATGGAGAGCGGATAAGGAGACGACGAAGAAAAAGACCTCGCATTATACCCCGGCACATTATTGTCAAATGCACGGTGCATGTTTTAAGGGAAGACGTATCACAAATCGATGCGGAAGGGGAGAACCAACAGCAACCCCGAAGTGGATGGATGTGACGAAAAATTCGCAATATTTTACGTTCAATTCGATTATTTCAGAAGAAAGACCAAATTTAAAAAAAAAAAAAAAACAAACGCATCTATTACTTTCAGCTCTTCAAACTATAACCCTTTCCAGACTGCATCTGACATGACAACCCCTTGGATGACTTCCACTCAAAAACTTCAAAATGATTCACAATTGCTTAGATGATGTTGAAGCTTCAACCCCCTAATCAAATTCGTTCCTCTTTCAGTGAGCATGAGGATGAGGATGTAAAACCTTCTTGGCGGCGGGAGGGGGGATGAGAAGAGTAACCGAGCGAGGATAGAAAGTGGAACTCCTCCTCCCCCTTATTATTCAAAAAAGATCTCGTCTTCACCCAACAAATAAAAACGAATGTTTTTATTTATCGCGCTGGCTTTTGTTACCCCCCATCTGAATTACGACCTCTGCCATTGTTCATTGTTCGCGAAATTAATCCCCGGCAGGGCTAAAAAAAAAAAAAAAAAAAAGGGAGAAGTCGTAAATTTACCGTCGTCGCAGATAGATCCCCGACCGATAAGGGAATCGAGCGCGATAGCGTTTTCATTACTCATATCGCGTATCTCGTTAAGGGTAGCACGGGGAGCGATCGGTTTCCCTTCTTAAAACGGAACCAATTTAATTAAGCACCGGCGAAAAAGGGGGGGGGGCGGCGGCGGCGTAAAACATCGATCGAGTCACGCGAATCGCACGGGCACTCCAAGAAATTAATTCGACGCTAATTAAATAAATATAAACGACGCCTTATTAGTAGTCTGAAGTTCTACTCGGATAATCAAGGGGATGCAAACCATTTTTATCCAAAAGCTTCCTGAATTGCAATTCAACTATAACCAAAGGGTTTGCAATGAAAACCCCCAAAATATAAAGTTGAAGCCTTGGAAGCATAGCAGACATCTTGGTTGGGAAAATTTTCCAGAAAATCATTCTTGCCCACTCTTAAACCTAACTTTAAACGCCTGAACGGTCCAAGTGGTAAGGGACCGGCCCTGCAATCATTCGTAAAGTCGTGGGTTCGCACCCCGCTCGAGATACTTCACGGTGGCGGTCGCTACTCACATCGGGTACCCTTCAGTATTGGGGATACAATTCGAAACTGCTTCCTCTTCAACGGCCAGGAGGTTTGGAAGTAACAAAGCCACACACACACACACACACACACACACAAATACACCGCCACTCCCGAGGTCCTGACAACTCCATGACTTAGGAACCCGTTGGGCAAACACCACAGATAAAAAAAAAACTAGTAAAGAAACAACCGGCGAAATTAGTTGAAAACCGCGCCGTCTTCCGTTTAGTCACCAGTCGGATTGGGCTACGTAGAATACTCTCGACGTGGTAACCACGTATCGGAAGAGGCAACCAAGTTGTACAGATTTGAGTATACACACAAAAAATCCCATCTTATTTAGCCTCGCGGTCTGAGACAAAAACTTCATTTAAACTCGCGACGCCAGCCTATAAAAACTATGCCTAACAATAACATAAGTTTTTAATCATTAACCGGACAGAATATAAATGGAAAAGCACTCAAGGTTTCGCTATCGATTGATAGCTTCATCATAATTTAACTTCGTTGATAAGATGTCATGTACCAAATGAAATGCGAGCTGAGTTACATGTCACGGTGATTCAAGTTGCTGCGCACCGTACTTCGCGTTGAGAAATTAAAACTGCCAATGTCAGTAGATGGTGTTGGAATTTTTCATTGCAATAGCGATGAAAAGCGTGTTGAAAGGACGTCCTGTTGTGCGGCGGGATTTGACAAACAAATACACATGACCGTAGTTGATAAAAACAATTAACGCCTGTATCAGCCCTCAGTTGCTTCTTGATTTTTAAAGCTTAATCTCAAGCACGTTGTTACGTTCTATTTCCATTATCGTTGTTCTCAATTTAGAGTAGACTTCCCTACATGCGTTGGTGTTTCCGTTGCGGCTGACCGTTGCTAGAGAACGAGGCGGTCACCCGCTTTCTGATCTTGCTCCGGCCGGCGACGAAGCGGACATTTTTCCACGTGCTACCGAAACAAAAGAGTTGTTAGTAGTGTTGTCGCTTAGTTTGGTTGACCTACCATTACCACTTCGTTATAAGTTTGCCCTGTTGTTTGAGAGTTCATGTTTACATGGATTTTGGGTGACGTGGAAAATTACGTATACTTTGGAGCTTGTCTTGTGAGGCAAGGTAAGTCATTTAGTGTTCGACTTGTGAGCCACGTGCGTTTACTTTTCACGATCACTAATCTTAGTTCGTTTTCTCCTCCTAAGCATCTCCTAATCTCAAGCACGTTGTTACGTTCTATTTCCTCGTCGTTGTTCACAATATGGAGTAGGCTTCCCTACGTGCGTTGCTGTTTCGGTTGCGCCTGACCGTTGCTAGAGAGCGAGGCGGTCACCCGCTTTCTGATCTTGTTCCGGCCGGCGACGAAACAGATATTTTTCCAAGCGCTAGCGAAACGAAAGGGTTGTTGGTAGTGTTGTCGCTTAGTTTGGTTGACCTATCGTTCTACGGATGTTCTCACTTCGTTAGAATCTACATGGATTTTGGGTGACGCGACATGGAAAATTATGTGTGTATGTACATTTTGGAGCTTGCCTTGTGAGGCAAGGTAAGTCACGTTGTCCTCCATTTAGTGTTCTACTTGCATGCCACGTGCGTTTATTTTTCACGATCACTAATCTTATTCCGTTTTCTCCCCCTAAGCACTTAGTAACCGGCAAGCACCTGAGAAGGGGTAGAATTGCCGCAACTGTTTAGCGTCGTTTGGTGGCCCCGAATTAACCAGTTCAGGCACGTTTGAGCTGTAGAAGCATCCCCCGTCCTCTCGTGCCGCCGCTTTAAGAATAGGATAATGAGGAAGGTATTGTCGCCCCGACCTGAAACCGTCGCAACCACGCACCGTCAGCCTACATGGAGGAATTCCACTTAAGAACGTTCGAAATTTTTCTTTTCTTTCATCTGCGGTGCGTCCGCCTTGCCAGTGGCATCGCATCGAGCTGGGTTGCAGGGGTTTTTGACAACGTATTCGGAGAGAGCGGAGAGGGACGCGAAATTTGATTGTAGTGGGCGGCCAGAGGTTTCGTCCCCAATTTCTTGTGTCGTCAAAACTTTTAGTCATCAATACCTCTTCGTGTCAATTATTTTCCTTGTTTTTGCTTTTGCATTTTTATTTACACTTAGTTCTTTGTTGAATGTTATATTTTTGGTTCCTCCAGAGCGTAAACGAAATTTTGTTCCGTTGCGCTTCACGCGCAGGCACGTTTTGCGGTTGTTACTTACATTTTTTTGTTGGATGTCGGATTGTGTAAGCCGACACGGGAGTACTCACGTCGAAACACTTTTTGCCCTCGATTTGGGCCCCGTAACCTTTAAATTTTCAAATAAAATTACAGCCGACTGCTACATTAGGGAGTTAGAAGATATACCGAACTCTGAGTTGGCGATTGCCTTAATAAATTATTTATTTTTGGGCCGATCTAGAGTTTATTTGCTGGATAACGCCACTTTTTGAACGCATATCCCCGGGGACGGGTTTTCAAAAAAAAGGAGTGCGGTTTATCTCGCTTCTGGGCTCTCTTTTCTCCGTGCGGACCTAATAGTTGAATATTTGGCGGTATACCAACGAAGAAGCGGGTCCTGGGGAGTTGTACTTGTCGAGGACGATTAAGGATACACTTTCCCGACCCAATTGGTTACCCAACCCCGATAGTATGGAAGATACTGACCACCCAAATAGTATCTTCGATACTATTGGGTTGGGTGGTGCCCTTTTCCGTAACATCTTTAGAGTTTTCCTACACCGTCTCCACTAAGTTGGGATCGTTACGCAACTCCGGTCTACAACCTAAGTCTTCGAAGGAACGACCCACCTGGCTTCTGTGATACGGTAGGTTACGGTTTGGCGCAGGCCCTTTCTTATTTCCCGGTTTTCTGGCTTTCGTGTGAAAACATCTGAGAACGCATTTTTATATCTTTAGAACACAACGACTCTATTCAGGCTTTCGTGTGAAAACTTCTGGGAAAGTATTTTTGGCTCTAAATCTTAAACCCTCTGCCGATCAAGAAAATCGTCTTCCAAGGGTGACGGTTAGAGTAGAAAGAATTTAGGATGAGTATTTGGGCTGACCACCCCTAAATTGCTAGATAAATACCCCGCGGTCATAACAAAGTGAATACATAAGGGGGTTGCGTCCCTAGCTCTCGTCCTCCCAACTCGCAAGCCTCCTGTAATCATTTCCCTTCCTTGGAAGTCCAACAATATTACATCAGCGCTAAATCTCATGACATCAAAGTTTCTTTTTTCTTCTTTCTTCTTCTTCTTTTTTGAGTTAACGCACAACGCCCGCACGACCCTTGGGCGTAGCCACCGCAAACAATCATCTCCTCCTCTCTTTTTAATTTAGAATTTATATTAATCATTTCGGGCAATTTATTCCGAAACGCTTCGCTCAAAATCCTATTAATTACGCTCACCAATTTTAGAGAGGAATTACAGCGAAAGCGGCAAGCAGAATGTTAACTACGTAATTACAAGAGGAATGCTGTGAAGACATTCCTTGCGTTGGCAACCGAATTCGCGAAACAAATTTCGCGAGACGGGCGGTAATTTTATTTACTCGGATGTTAACATGTTACGGAAACGTGATTGCGAATCTCCGCGAGGAAGCTTTTGAGGGATAAAGAAGGAGTGGGGAAATGCTTGAGTTAATTTTTCTATCAACCCTTTGAAAATCTACTTCTTTGCTTGATGTATGTTATTAGAAAATGGAAAATTTTTCATTTCAGCTTCATACTTCTTCCACCCAGAAAACCATCTTCTCCTTCTGTTGATTAAGTTTTTTTTTTTCTTTTGTTCTATTGCGGTAGCTCGTAATTTCTTCTGCATTTATTATTTCTTATTTTCTTCACTTTTTTTTGTTCTTGAATGCATCGTCAATTTTAATTAGGACATTTTATTACAGCATAGAAGAGGCCTAGCGGTTGTACTAACAAATTAGTAATATGGTTTTGGAGAAAAAATGAAATTCAGACGTAAGAGAGGAGCCTACAAACATTAAGCTTGAGGCCAAATGTGCAAATGGGGATGTGGCCAGTAATTATAAGGCTAAAAGCATGAGGTCAAATGGACGAGATATAGCCAATTATTATAAGGCTTAAAACATGAGGCCAAATGGGGATATAGTCAATAAGGCTAAAAGCACGACGCCAAATGGGCAAATGGGGATACAGCCAATAATTATAAGGCTGAAAGCATGACGCCAAATGGGCAAATGGGGATATAGCTAATAGTTATAAGGTTAAAAGCATGAGGCCAAACGGCCAAATGGGGATATAGCCATATAAGGCTAAAAGCAAACATTAGAGAATAGTCACACAAAAGAACCCAGGTGTACGGAAAAGCAGGAACATCCAAGATAAATTGGTCTTAGAAGGAACCAAAACAAAACAAGGCAAATCGGCCCAGTAGATGACAGAACAAGAGAAACAGGGGGGAAACAGGGGAGGATAGAAAGAAGTCGAACTCTTTTTGCATTTCGACATGATGCTATAACACGGAGGAAAAAGGAAGAAAATATAAATCATTCTCGTAGTTCTTCATTTCAGAAGTCTTCGTCATTTAAGACGAGGAGAAAAGACTGAAAAGAGAGAGAGAGAAAACGAGAGAAAGAGAGAGATGAATCTGCTCGTGTATGCCACAGGGAAACAGGCTGTAGAAAAATGAATGAGCCGAATGACTCTAATGGCTGTTCTTTTTTCGTTTTGGGGATGGTTTAAAATGAGAGAGAGAAAGGTAGAAAGAGCGGACAATGGGCTCGGTTACCTAAAGGACTTAACCGGTGGTATTTCATAAAAACTATTTTGAGTGTAAACACTAAGGAATTCGCTTCCTTAAACGCGGTAGAAAGAGAACAAAAAAATTATAAACGGCAAATTTATTTTCAGTCAAAAAAAGGCAAATTTATTTTGAACAAATTCACTTTTCTTTTAAGTGCAAATTACTTTTTGGGAATGACAGTAATAGAAGATCGAGGGCGGCCATAGTAATAATTCATTTGTTTATGCATAGAGACACGGTCCAAAGTGATTGATTGCTTGATAAAAGTCTATTGATAAAAGGAAATGTCTTTGTGTGAATATTTTCGCCTCGTTTCGGAAATCGCTTGCGCGAACGAACAAAAAAAAAGAGCAGAATTAGAACAAACGCAACAATCGAGCGTCACTCGGCACAAGAACGGCGGCCATTATCATCTAAGAAAGGCTCGACGCAAAGGAGCACCTAAAGGGCCCCTTTCATTTCACTGTTCGTTTGCGATGAGAAACTAAGGAGCTCTCGCTCCTCTAAATTATCGCCTCCGCTTTTGACTACCTGCGTCGTCGCCGCCGCCGTCGGCGTCCGCGTCGGTCGTTGGGCTTCATTTTATTTTTATTGCGCCGATGAAATTAGCCAGGCCGGGAAAACTCATTAGCCGATTCGCGATTCGCTTTCCCTTTTTTTTATGTGAGTGGGCTCAACGTTTTAGTTCTAACGAGCAATATCGCAGGGTTAAGGGGGAGGGGATTCAAGATTGCTTCGGCCTGCTAAATTAAAGATGGAAATTCATCCTCAGTTACTTCTTTTTGAAGCATAATCTCAAGCTCGTTGTTACTTTTAATTTCCATCGTCGTTGTTCACAATATGGGGTGGGCTTCCCTATGTGCGTTGCTGTTTCGGTTGCGGCTGACCGTTGCTAGAGAGCGAGGTGGTCACCCGCTTTCTGATCTTGTTTCGGTCGGCGAGGAAGCAGACATTTTTCCAAGCGCTAGCGAAACGAAAGGGTTGTTGGTAGTGTTGTCGCTTAGTTTGGTTGACCTATCGTTCTACGGATGTTCTCACTTCGTTAGAATCTACATGGATTTTGAGTGACGCGACATGGAAAATTATGTGTGTGTGTGTGTACATTTTGGAGCTTGCCTTGTGAAGCAAGGTAAGTCACGTCGTCCTCCATTTAGTGTTCTACTTGTGTGCCACGTGCGTTTATTTTTCACGATCACTAATCTTATTCCGTTTTCTCCCCCTAAGCACTTAGTAACAGGCAAGCACCTGAGAAGGGGCAGAATTGCCGCAACTGTTTAGCGTCATTTGGTGGCCCCGAATTAACCCGTTCAGGCACGTTTGAGCTGCAGAAGCATCCCCCGTCCCCTCGTGCCACCGCTTTACGAGTAGGACAATGAGGAAGGTATTGTCGCTCCGTCCTGAAGCCATCGCAACCTCGCACCATCAACCTGCATGGGGGAATTCCACTTAAGAACGTTCGAAATTTTTCTTTTCTTTCATCTGCGGTGCGTCCGCCTTGCCAGTGGCATCGCATCGAGCTGGGTTGCAGGGGTTTTTGACAACGTATTCGGAGAGAGCGGAGAGGGACGCGAAATTTAATTGTAATCCGTGGCCAGAGAAGGGGTTTGTCCCCAATTTCTTGTGTCGTCAAAACTTTTAGAGTCATAAATACCTCTGCGTGTCTATTATTTTCCTTATTTTTGCTTTTGCAATTTTATTTACACTTAGTTCTTTGCTGAATGTTATATTTTTGGTTCCTCCAGAGCGTAAACGAAATTTTGTTCCGTTGCGCTTCACGCGCACGCACGTTTTGCGGTTGTTACTTAAATCTTTTTGTTGGATGTCGGATTGTGTAAGCCGACACGGGAGTACTCACGTCGAAGGACTTTTTGCCCTCGATTTGGGCCCCGTAACCTTTAAATTTTCAAATTAAATTACAGCCGACTGCTACATTAGGGAGTTAGAAGTTATACCGAACTCTGAGTTGGCGATTGCCTTAATAAATGATTTATTTTTGGGCCGATCTAGAGTTTATTTGCTGGATAACGCCACTTTTTGGACGCATATCCGTGGGGACGGGTTTTCAAAAAAAAAGGAGTGCAGTTTATCTCGCTTCTGGGCTCTCTTTTCTCCGTGCGGACCTAATCGTTCAATATTTGGGGGTATACCAACGAAGAAGCGGGTCCTGGGGAGTTGTACTTTTCGAGGACGATTAAGGATACACTTTCCCGACCCAATTGGTTACCCAACCCCGATAGTATGGAAGATACTGACCACCCCAATAGTGTCTTCGATACTATTGGGTTGGGTGGCGCCCTTTTCCGTAACATCTTTAGAGTTTTCCTACACCGTCTCCACGAAATGGGGATCGTTACGTAACTCCGGTCTACAACCTAAGTCTTCGAAAGAACGACCCACCTGGCTTCTGTGATACGGTAGGTTACGGTTTGGTGGACGCCCTTTCTTATTTCCCGGTTTTCTGGCTTTCGTGTGAAAACATCTGAGAACGCATTTTTGGATCTTTAGAACACAACGACTCTATTCAGGCTTTCGTGTGAAAACTTCTGGGAAAGTATTTTTGGCTCTAAATGTTAAACCCTCTGCCGATCAAGAAAATCGTCGTCCAAGGGTGACGGTTAGAGTAGAAAGAATTTAGGATGAGTATTTTGGGCTGACCACCCCTAAATTGCTAGATCAATACCCCGCGGTCATAACAAAGTGAATACATAAGGGGGTTGCGTCCCTAGCTCTCGTCCTCCCAACTCGCAAGCCTCCTGTCATCATTTCCCTTCCTTGGAAAACCAACAATATTACATCAGCGCCAAATCTCATGACATCAAAGTTTCTTTTTTCTTCTTTCTTCTTCTTCTTTTTTGAGTTAACGCACAACGCCCGCACGAACTTTGGGCGTTATATAATTTTGTCCAAAAAGAAAACTGGGTCTTTGATAATTCCCGTTGATAATTGAAAGATCAGGAAATGTTAATTGGGCGTGTTTGAAAGAACTGCATTGATTCTCATTAAAAAGAAGAAAAAAATCAATCCAGCATTAGTAGAGTAATAAAATCCATTACAACCAATCAAGCTGTTTAAGCGCTTTTTTCCATCCCTCGCCTGCGCTTCATTGGCTCGTCGTACAATTCGATTAGGCGCCTAAAACGACGTCGACAGTTTTTGCAAGCCAAGAGATAAAAGCAATATTGTGTCGGTCGATCCAATAGCCGCTCTCATTTAAATTTAATCAGTGGCGGCGTATCCAAGCCGCAGCTAACCACAGGAGCGTCCGCCAGCGCATTTATTTATTTTTTAGTTTTTTTTTTTTTCCTGGACATCGAACCAATCGACTTGATTGAACAGAACAGACATGTTGAGATCGGAAGACAAAGAACGAGATCGAGGGAGGGGCGGAGGGGGGGGGGGGTAAGAGTGGAGCGACCTTGTGTGCAGCGTATCGGAAAACCATTAGGGGAGAAGTGGGACACTGCAAGCAAGCGCTCGTTAACGTAAGGTCATTTGGTGGTGGCCGGGGGGATGAATTAGGTTTTTTCTAAAGGTCATATTCGAGAAGCTTAATGTCAAGCCCTCTTGTCTCCGTCGAATTAATGTCAGCTGTAAAGTAGGGGGTTGAAAGTTGAAGCTAAAAAGTATTGATCTTATTATGTGTAATGCGATCACTGAAACTTCCTCCTCCTTATCTGGAGGAAGTAAGATAACCCCCCTCCCCCTACCTCCGCACCGTTGCGATTGTGTTCTCTTCAACTTTTGATGTCAGGATGTTAAGATAGATATACCTAAAGAATGTAGTCGGCGTTTAACCATTTATTAAAGTCTGGTGATCGGAAAAGAGTTTGGGGATTCCCATTCCGTACCTACTTTGAAACTTCCATCGAATACATCATCGGCGTGGATAAATAGTTTCCGAGTATTTTCAAAACGAAGACGGAAATAACAATGTTCTTCGGCCCCGATACTTTTAACTGATCGTGAGAAGCGAACTTTAAATAATTTGAAATTGAATGTCTCGTTTTTTTTTTTTTTTTTTTTAGAGAAGAATAAAACAAACCAATCGAATTAAAAAGCCTTTACGATGTCATGGGGGGGGGGATTTTTGGATTGAATTGATTGATACATGTGGAAGTGTAAACGGAAAAATTACGTCATCTAAATGTCACTCGGGAAAATTGATTGGCGCGCACGCCATCTGCTGCGGACGTGAAATTATGTTTCGGGCCGACGTGTCATTAAATTAAATATTAATTGCCGAATGAAATATCTGTATCTGTAGCAGCTATAATTAAGTCTGAATTATATATGTATGCAGGTACAGTCGCGGCGAGCATTAAATATCGGCGGTCACTGTCAATCGAAATGTCATACTAATTCTGGAAATTAAAAATTTTCATATCTTTTACCGGAAATGAATCGCAGATAAACTAAGTTCTTAAGCGTTTGTTCCCAGGGTTCAAAATGATTAATGGCCAGTTGCAATAAAAAACACTTTAAGCCGAGCTTAAATTTAAACAATGCTAATAATTACAGAACAGTGTATACGTCATACTGTCAGTGGTACTTAAACTTAAGCTAGCCTTAAAGTGTTTGAGGGCCATTTGCACCACTTTCAGTTAAAATTTAAGCTCCACTTAACTCCATAGAAATAATTATTGTAACAAACGTTTCTATGGAGTTAAGTGGACCTTAAATTTTAACTGAAAGTGGTGCAAATGGCCCTGACTGACTCTTCCATCGTCTTATTTTTAAATAAAATGTAACTTACATACAAATCTTTGACAATCAGTGACGAGTAAAATTTATTGCCCACGACTGTACAACAAGAAACAGGTTTTCTGTATTCATTAAGATCAGTTCCATTGAGGGCAAGTTTTTCAATTGGGGTTCAACTTTAAACTCCGTTTTATTCCTATGGAAACAATTGTCCTTACAATCGTTACCATGGGAATAAAACGAAGCTCAAACTTAAAGAGCCGATTTCATAAAAGGACTTTAAATTTAAATTGAAGTTTGTTCTTGTCCGATGAAAATTCGTCAGGGCGAAGCTGTAAATCTACAGCGAAACGTTGAGTGTGTTCCCTTCATTTTTCTGTCCGGTTTGAGATTAAAAAAAAACTTTGTACTTATTTTAAATTTAAAGTTACTTTAACCTAAAAAAAAGAAAATACATTTGTTACTCTATTCTTAAAGTGACTTTAAATTGAATCGATGAGTGCATAATCGTGTTCAGTCCAAATTTGCTTTGTTGAGAGAAACAACAAGTAACTTCCTCTAGATTTTTATTTTAAGTAATTACTGGCTTCAGGTATCCTTATGTGAAAAATTTTAAGGGAATAATTCGCTTAAAATAAAAATGTGGAAAGTTTTTCAAAACAGTAAATTTGGACTGAACACGAGTATGCACTCATCGACTCAATTAAAACTTCCTTAGGCCCGGTGTCTGGAAGCAATTTATGGGCCGATTAGTTTAACTAAGGATTAGAATGTGACACACTAAGCAGTATAACATAACATATGTCACATTCTAATCCTTAGTTAAACTAATCGGTTCATAAATCGCTTCCAGAAATCGGGCCTTAAAGTCTGATTATGAAAACGGCCAAAACCGTGATAGAAAACCCAGGCCTAAATAGGTCAAATCGGGTCAAAAAATATTTGTTTTTGTTCGATTTCGAAGTAGAACCAATCAAATACTCAAAACGGCGTAATGATGGCGTACAATTTTCTAAGCTCGATGTTCACAAACCCCCTGATGTATCCCCGATTAATTAAGGGTGTTGAAAATTAGAATCCGGAAGAGGGTTCTAAAAAATATAAAAAAATTTTTAAAAAATTCATTTGATCCACGAGACCTAAAGTCCACCACAATTAAAACGAAAACTAATTTAAGGAGAACTGTTCAATACCTTGCCCAAACAAATCAAGCTAAATAAAAGAAATTTACAACAAAATGTATTCTTGAAAAAAAAGGAGTGTCGAGTATACGTGGTAGAAAACAGTGGTCTCATAATTAAAGCGAGGATGAAATAGTACCGCCGCGATTGCGATGGCGTTCTTAATACATGCTGGACCAGTTGATGGGTTTACATCGAAATTTTGTGATTAAATTTGCGTTTCCTTGGGCATTAGTATTGTAAATATCGTGAAACCCCAAGGAAAATCGGAAAATCTGGAAACTGCCTGATAAACGGAGACAGGGACTTTTTAATCCTCGCCTAATTCATAATAGAACCTTGCAGTAAATAAATTCTGTTAACTTAGAATTATTAAGAAAGAAAGAGTGCGTCTTGTATCAATTCAGAAACTAATTCACAGTATTGGATTAATGTCAAATCGTAAGTAACTATTTGTTCAATTTTTTTTTTTATAAATACTTCTTTAGAGACAAATCCCTTGAAAACCGTGGGTATCTAATGGATTATTCACATTGAGTATAGCAACAACATCTGCATATTTCAAGTCGTCCAATTGAAATCGTAAACGTTATGATGCTACAACTTCTTTCCTTTTAGTATTTTTATTCCAGTTAGCAATGTCTAGTCCATTTCCTTCCGATCTTGAAGTCCTATTCTTCTGTATCCATGTCTCCATGTTCGTGACCTTCTATCTTTTCCTTTACTCTACACCCATGTCTTCAAGTCCATGACATCCTTTAGTTCAATTTTTTTTTGGGGTGCAATTTTCCTTCAGCTCCTCATCTTCATTTATACACTCCAAATCCCATGACTTCCTATCTTTTCCGTTACTCTACTTCTTCCAAACTTGCAGTCTTCTTCATTTAGTCTTTCTCTGGTGCAATTTGCCTCAACTCAGATTACACTTTTCAATATTTTTTTGGTGCAATTTTCCTTCAACTCCTCATCTTCATTTATACACTCCAAATTCCATGACTTCCTATCTTTTCCGTTACTCTACTTCTTCTAAACTTGCAGTCTTCTTCATTTAGTCTCTCTCTGGTGCAATTTGCCTCAACTCAGATTACAATTTTCAATTGTTTTTTGGTGCACTTTTCCTTCAACTCTTCATCTTCATTTATACACTCCAAATTCCATGACTTCCTATCTTTTCCGTTAGTCTACTTCTTCTAAACTTGCAGTCTTCTTCATTTAGTCTCTCTCTGGTGCAATTTGCCTCAACTCAGATTACAATTTTCAATTTTTTTTTTGGTGCAATTTTCCTTCAACTCCTCATCTTCATTTATACACTCCAAATCCCATGACTTCCTATCTTTTCCATTACTCTACTTCTTCTAAATTTGCAGTCTTCTTCATTTAGTCTCTCTCTGGTGCAATTTGCCTCAACTCAGATTACAATTTTCAATTGTTTTTTGGTGCAATTTTCCTTCAACTCCTCATCTTCATTTATACACTCCAAATCCCATGACTTCCTATCTTTTCCGTTACTCTACTTCTTCCAAACTTGCAGTCTTCTTCATTTAGTCTTTCTCTGGTGCAATTTGCCTCAACTCAGATTACAATTTTCAATTGTTTTTTGGTGCAATTTTCCTTCAACTCCTCATCTTCATTTATACACTCCAAATCCCATGACTTCCTATCTTTTCCGTTAGTCTACTTCTTCTAAACTTGCAGTCTTCTTCATTTAGTCTCTCTCTGGTGCAATTTGCCTCAACTCAGATTACAATTTTCAATTTTTTTTTTTTGTGCAATTTTCCTTCAACTCCTCATCTTCATTTATACACTCCAAATCCCATGACTTCCTATCTTTTCCGTTACTCTACTTCTTCCAAACTTGCAGTCTTCTTCATTTAGTCTTTCTCTGGTGCAATTTGCCTCAACTCAGATTACAATTTTCAATTGTTTTTTGGTGCAATTTTCCTTCAACTCCTCATCTTCATTTATACACTCCAAATTCCATGACTTCCTATCTTTTCCGTTAGTCTACTTCTTCAAAACTTGCAGTCTTCTTCATTTAGTCTCTCTCTGGTGCAATTTGCCTCAACTCAGATTACAATTTTCAATTTTTTTTTGGTGCAATTTTCCTTCAACTCCTCGTCTTCATTTATACACTCCAAATCCCATGACTTTCTATCTTTTCCGTTACTCTGCTTCTTCTAAACTTGCAGTCTTCTTCATTTATTCTCCCTCTGGTGCAATTTGCCTCAACTCAATTGTCGTGCAATTTTCCTTCAACTCCTTGCCTTCATTTATGTCCTTCAAACCCCATGACTTCCTGTCTTTTGCGTTACTCTGCTTCTTATATTCTTACAATCTTCTTCATATAGCTCTGCACTGGTACAATTTTCATCTGGTCTTCAACTCCTAATCTTCATATACCACTGCTTCCAGCCATTTCCTTCTTTTACCCATCCCCCTCTTTTTTCCGTCCATCACCTTCCAAAACCCGCTTCTTGAATGTCAGCACCAAGGTATCCGACTTTTACTCTTTGGAATTTAATTTTATAAATTACGGGGTTCAAATTCAGGGAACTCCCCTAAACAGCTCCTTTACTTCTGCGATCCTTTAATGTCCCTTACACATTAAGGGTCAGTTGTACCAAGGGAGTTGAGGGGGACTTTCAAACTCTTATTAGGTATTATCTTTTGTTTCTTGTATTTTCTACTAGCGAATAAATTTTCTTTTTTTTTAAATTGTCCTTAAAACCCTACGAGTCTTGACCGGCTTGGTACAATTGGCCCTAATTCTAATTCATAAATCTTCTTTAAACAGATGATGTAAAGTAGCTCGCTTTAAGCAATTAAGTTACTCATTGAACTCCCTTACACAATCAACATTGCGATTCACAAATCTTCCTTTTAACAAAGTAAGGGAAGATAAGAGTTAGGTTTTGACTTGACCAAATTATTGAGGTAGATACAGAGCTACCTTTAATTGTTTTTGGTGAATTTTAATTGAAACAATTTAAAAAAAAAGAAACAGGACTATACAAATTTCCCCCTTTTATTTATTAACAAGAAAAAAATATATTGTGACGATCTTATGATATGCGTCAAAACCTGGCGCGTCAAGTCCCGACGTGTCGAGAACATCTGGCTGCTTCGCGGAACGGAATTTGCCTGTTGTCACGCGAGCTCGAATCTTCGCCACCCGGGATATTTAAGCGATCGGCCGGGTACTTCGAGTTCAGTTCGCACTGAACTTAACAACCGATTGCTCTACCTATACGTTCAAATTAATTATTACGCCGTGTCAAATAAACTAGTGTAACGTTTCAAGTAAATTAGTTTGTTAGTTACATAGAGTTTTTATTTTAAAATAAATTTAACCTAAGAATATTGTGGTATAAACTAGATGGAAAAAACCTGAGATCGTGCACTAGAAAATTTCCTCAGCCTCAAAATTTTCACTTCGAAAGCATATTTTAAAACGAACGAATTGACGCAAGCATCTACTTGTCTGCAATTGTGATTTACTTTTAGGCATGTGTTTGAATCTGATGAATAATAATTTTCTTCTAAGAAACCTCAAATTACTCGCCCCCGTAATCGAAATCCGGCGTCGCTCGTTGGAAAAGCGGCATTTAACTTTTAAGCCCTTCGTGGCTTTAGATATGCCGGCTCACAGCAAGAAGCTTTACGCGTACGTAACCAGGGGCATTACACCTAATACCTTAATATCATAATGCGAAGCGGAGGTGCGTAACGATGAGTCGTCTGCCAGGGCGAGGGCCCTCCCTCAGGACGACGCATATCATCGGCGGCTCTGTTTAGCATTTCAATAAAGCTCAACTTGCGCACTGTTGTATGGCTGTACGTGACTAGACTTGAATTATTTCCTCCTCCTCCTCGTCCTCCTCCTCGTACGCATACACGTCCCCCGTCGTAATTCTCTGGAGGTGTGCCGTGTTACCCGACGAACTTCGGTGTTTTAATGGCGTAGTTAAGGGACGATGAGCAGAGAGATGTTTCTCGTAGAGGGAACAACAAGGAGAAATCCAGAACTACAGAAGCCACCGGAATTAATTACTCTTTAATTTGTTTTAAATTATACTCCCTTTCACGGGAAATATTCTTTAATTGAGCTCTGCGTGCCTAACAGTACGGATCCTTTAATGATACATAATTTGAAATCAAATGTTTTTTTAATTAATAAATAACAGTCAACATTTGTTTTAGATATTTGGAGACTTTGGATCTCCTTGCGCCGGCAGCAAAGTGAAGTTACATTTATTTATTTTAATAAATCCACGCATATTGTAAACACGTTTAAAATGTTTTTGATTGACCAGCTGACCGGGCTGATTTGTTTTAGATATTTGGACTTTGAATCTCCTTGCGTCGGCAGCGAAGTCGCCTTAATTCTCTTTGTCCATTTTGGCAAAGGTACATCAATTTTCTTCCCATCTCTCTTTGTTACGGTTTTCTTTTTGTGTTGGAGGAGTGTGCTTGCAATCTTCGGTGCGACTTTAGCTCTTTGCCGTGAGGTTGCGTATGACGCTCCGTTTTGAGGCGCTGGGTGCGCGCGGCGTCACTTGGTAACGCACGTTGACTCAAGCTGGACGATCGATTTTGTTTACTGTGTGGACACCCATTTTTCGGACTCTGTCACCTCGAGGGGGTTTCCCCCGTTTGCTTTTGGGTTCGCTGTTGTGAATCTGCGCGACGTGTTGGCTCGATCACCGGCGAGTTGAGTAATTTTCTCATCCTTCCCCGTCTACGCTGAACCTGCGCCATTTGTTCAACACGTTTTCGTTTTGTTCGTGGCGTTTCATTAATTTGTTGTTGTTTCCCCTTTTCTAAAGCAACTTGTGCGGGGCCTATTTACTAACCCCCTGATTGTGAGGAGGCCGCTTGAAACAAGCTGGTGAATCCGACGCCGCATTCCATCTCTGCCGGTCTTTTTTTTCCTGTGCCGTTGACGCTTCGAGAACGGCCCAACGCCCGAGAGGAGAAGACTCGTTATCTGCCGACCTGAGAACTTCGCAGGCGGGATACGCTGTGTCGAATTGTGTGGAATTTTTCCCACCACGTAAGTACTCTGACTTTAAGAATTGAATTACACGAACGGAGAAGACGCATTTTTCTCCGTCCGCTTAAAAATGTCAGATTAAATCTAAGGTTTACTGTTACAACAACGACATAACCAAAACATAACCTTCTTTTGGCAGATCAAAACCGCTTAAGGAATAGATCATGACAGGCAATTAATTATTCAGTCATGCCATCTTAAATTAAGTATTGCCAACTCAGGACAGTTGACATTTACCACCCAGTATATTATGTTATTTATTAATAGCTCCTTGCGGATGGATTACTGTTTGTAAATTCAGTGCCGTCACACTGATGATGTTAACCTACAGCGAAACGTCGACATTTACGATCTGTAATTTTATTATAAATGTTGTGTTAATTTTCAACGCAACCTTTATTATTCTTGAGTTTCACGAATTGCGCGCCCGCTTCAGACTAATAATAAAAAAAAAAATCGTCAAAGTCAACAAAAAATAAAAGCCGCGGTTTTCCCCGACGCTCTCGCCTTTATTTTCCCCGGAAGTTTATCCGGCGCGCCGCGCCGCCGAATCAAGTGCTCTCGTGTAGGTTGGCGGCCCTTCATCGTCGCTTACAGTCCTCGATGCTCTTTTCAGGCGGCGTCGACGGTGTTTTGATAACGAAAAACAAAAACTCTTCTGTTTGTGTTTGCGCGGCGACGGACGGCCGTTTCGACACGTGTTTGCATTTTCATGATGACGATTTTCGACAAAATTCAAACACTAATGCACGACGCGCAAATGAATCAATAAAGGCAAACAAGCACTACACGCAATAAATTAATTAGCTGCATGAAAATTGTGTAACGAATAAATTAATTAACCTGAATGTCGTTTCTCCTGACCACGGTGAATGATAAATTAGGTGACGCCACAGGAACAATCAGCCATGTATCCATATGTGCACGAAAGCGCGAGATCAATTGCGAGAGCGACAGCTGAAAGAGGGGTTCAAAAATCCATGCGCGCGAGAGAGAGAAAGCGAGCAGTGTTTAATCCTTCAGCACGAGGTAACATTAAAATATTTCTCACAGTTGCGTGCACGTTCCGAACGCCCGCGCTACTGCCTATTGATTCTTTACCGCGTGTTCCTAACGCATGAATTCCTAATTTGCACCGCTGTCAAATAAATTAACGTTTAATTTTATTTCCGCCAAATATTTCCGGCCATACATTTTTTTTTTAATTAATTGAATCTTTTGTCTGCGGCCAACGTTACGAAAACATAATTGTTACGCCGCCGTCGAAAGTTAATCGTCATTCAATTATAAACAAAAATGAAAGCTAAATTAACGAAGCAAACATAGGTGGAATTTGTTCAAAACACGCATTAATAGGTGCACTCATGCTTTCTAATAAAGTCTACCCTATAAAATTTTAAGTCACCAAAAAAAAACAAGTGTTGATTTTCTTCGTGCTGTTACGTTTTTCTTTTTGTGCTGGTGGAGCGTGATTGCAAGCTTCGGTGTGACTTAAATCAACACTTGTTTTTTTGCGATTTAAAATTTTCTTTTAAAAAAATCAACTTTTTTTTTCGTGTTGTTACGTTTTTTTTTTGTGTTGGTGGAGCGTGATTGCAATCTTCGGCGTGACTTAAGGCTTTCTGCCGGTAGGTTGCGTGCGACTCTCCGTTTTGGGGCGAGTTTACGACGCGCTTGGGCGGGGCGTGCAGCGAACGTTCACGGAAAGAATTTAGAATATAATGTATTGCAATTTTTTTTTAAATTACAATAAGTTTGTGACAACTACATTTCTGCCGTAAAATGTTCTGAAATATTACTGTTAACATTTACAATGCATTTTATTACAATGAAACGGGATTTTGACGGTCAATTCTAAAGTTTTTCAATACGTTCGTTGAAATTTATGTAAAAACGTAAGATTTTCCTGCAGTCTATACAGGGTGTTTTCTTACTGTGTGCAAATAAAAAAAAAACCTCAGTAAAGTACATGAAATGCTATCTTCTGCAGGTATTTTTTAGTATTATAGCCAAAAAGTGTCGGAGGTACCACTTCTTTGGAAGTGTTGAAATGTGCGAGAAAAAAATATTTAGGTCAACGATGCCTTCTTCACGGCATGAACACGCCCACAGATACCGCACTCGATCTTCAACGCAGCGTTTCGTAATAATAATCACTGATACCGTTTATTAATTATTTTATTTAAAATTTTAAATCACTGAGCGAAGTAATGTTTAATTTATTTGTTTTACGATATCAACAGTCGATGAATAAATCCGAAAATTTATGCAGCAATTAAGCAAGCGCGTTAAAAATGTTTTCCGTCTCCCTTTTACGTAAATCAACTTTTTCTAATCTCGCTGCCAGCTATCAAATTTTGATAAGTCTTTTAAAAATACATACGGAATGAGAAATTAAAATTTGTATATACTATGTCCGCCAAAAAAAAAAAAATCTGGGAAAATTCTTTACACGCAACTCTGAGTTATTTTATTAGTTTGAATGCAACTTTAAACTTGTTTCTACGGTAACGTCAAAAACACAGAAATAAATAAATGGGTCAATATAGTACCTCGCTTTTAACTTGCTCGGCAACTACGAACCACGTGCGATATTCTCAGCTTCTTGAATTGCACTAGTTTTTTTTATTTAAAAATACTTAAACTAATTACTTGGAGTAAAGTTACATTTATTTAGTTTAGTAAATCCAGGCACATTGTAAACACGTTTATTAAAATTTCTTGATTGACCGGCTGACCGGGTGGCTGATTTACTTCGTTCGTGCACAAGGTCAAGTGAAATACTGACCTGTCTTCAGGTCGTACTTCGACAGACGTCCGCGACAGTTCCACTTTTAGCTATGCCAGCAGTTCTCAAGCGGTTTAGTGAAAATCTGTCACTGGCGTCGTATCTCCGACTTTTTTTTTGTACGTCGAAGCTTCGAGAACAATCCAACGCCCGAAGGGAGAAGATTCGTTATTTGCCGTCCTGAAAACATCGTAGGCGAAAAACGCTGCGGCGAGTGGAATGTTCCCACGTACGCCTGTTCCAATTTCTTTCTTCTCTCCGTACAACTCTTTTAACTTTTGAACGTCCCTTCTACACGTGTTTATTTTGTTTGTTACCTTGTCCGGTAATTTTGTTTCGTCGTTCCTTCAGGGCGGAAGTTTACTTTGTAAATAGTTTTGATCGTTTTCCGCGTTGTCGCGTTTCACGCGTCGCACGTAGTTTGCTTATTTTGAGCTTTTGTGGATTCAAAATTTCCTACGGGGTATTTAATGTTATAATATTGTGCAAAAGCAACGTTTGCCCTATTTTGGGCGTTGCTCTTTGTACTTTTTCAATTAAGAAAGAGCGGCCGTGCAGCCTTTCCGGGTGTTTGATTTGTTTTCTAAATTTTATTGGGCGATTGCCTGGGTGAATACACGAATTCTGTACTGTTTGCCTATCCTTGGGGAGGGAGGTTCCTTCATCGCCTTTTCGAATACGCTGTTGGGGAAACGGCCCTTGACGAGAACGTCTAAGAATGCACTTTGCCTGTCATGTGTTCCTATCACATTTGAGTTGCGTAACCACTGCTGGGTGGCGCCCTTTTCCGTAACATCTCTAGAGTTTTCCCACGCCGTCTCCGCTGAGTGGGCATAGTTACGCAACTTCGATTTTCCATCTCGTTTTCGGGAAGGCTTCCGTGCCGAGGTAAGTTACGGATTGGCGCAGGCCCACTCACTTCTCTGGAGCGGATCAAACGCTCCGAGCTCTCGGTTTGGGTTGACAAACGAGCGAGAGAGAGAGAGAGGTGACAATGACAATCTTTTTATTAAGTCTTTGCTCGTTTGCGTGTATGCATATTTATTATGTTGAGGCGTAAAAAGGAATTAGGCCGCAATTTAACTTTCATAGGGGGGAGACATTACTAAAGAGCATTACTGTACATTAATAACATTCCCAAAAACAGTGAATTCATTTCCTTTATGGTAAAATTAATGGCGCCATTAAAATTCGGCAAAATATTTCAGTCCTCAGACCAGCCCGTAAAATATTGTGGTTCAAGTTCAAATCCAAAAACTAAAGTCGTGTGAACGAACCAGCGATAGGACATAAATCCGGAAACGCTTGGCTTGGAAACCGTGACAAATTGGGAAAGTCTCCGGACACCGCACCGGGGAAAACCACACTTCTCACCCAATACACATAATTTTGAAAACCGAACAACGACATTGTACATTTTTAATTTTTAATCTGATTTTAATTTTTATTTTAATCTTGAGCATCATGCGACAAAACGATATTTCGTCCTTGGTTGTCCGGCGGCGGCGTCGCGGCGCCGGCGGAGGCGCACGGTCCAAATTAAAACAAATTATCCTCCTTTCCGGGATAATTAATCACAATTAACGCCTTGAAACGGACGAAACGCTTTGCGAATTAAATGCGCCGGAGAGATAAATACGGCCCGGAGCGAGCGGGCGTGAATTCGTGAAACCCTCCTCCCGGATTTCTAAAAGTTGACATCAGAAGAGGGATAACAAAGTTTAAACCGCGTATTTTACCTTGCCAAGTAAAAAATAATTACTTTTCATAAACGTGTAATTTTTGTTTTTATAGAATTCATGTTGTTACGACTCTTGCAAATTTGATAAAGCCACTGAAACGAAATAGCTCATGAATAGAGCTAGGCGGAAATTCTTGAAACGCGCTCAATTTACCTCCCACTCTGCTGACGTATCGAACTCCAGTGTCGCGCATAAAATTTGATGCACGATGCTCTAATGTCATTCAAGTATGTATGTATACGACACCGTGCCCTTGAACAGAAGTGGTAGAAGAATTTTCGCCTAGCTTTACTCATGAAAAATTGAGAGTACAAAACAAAACAATTACTCTAATACAGTGTGTCCCCGGATTGAGTTCGCGATTTGACAGTACAATGGACCAAAAAATTTTGAACTCCGATTTCATATTGTGCAATTCAGGTCTGCTTGGTGGGTGCGAAATGCTAAATTTGACCTCGAAAGTCTTCAAGGTGGCGGAATTAACACAAATAAAGAAAATCATAAAAAAATTGCCTAGGCAAAGTGGTATTCGTTTTGAATTTAGGAGAATATTTTACTAAAATAAAACGATTCCCGTTTGAAATTATTAAAATATACCAAATTTCAACGTGCTGTTCATTCATTTGTTTTTTTTTTTCTACTTCATTACAACATCATTCTTTAATCTGATTATTTTTTTTATTCATCTGCATATTTTAAATGATACTCGCACATTTTTTTACATTAAACGTTTATTTTTCACTTTTTATTAATGTATTTTAAAATTAATCTATACAGGGTGTTTCATAACAGGTGAAAAAAAGTTGAATTCTCATGTACAGAATTTTATTTCAAGTTAAAATGAAAGAATGAGAAAATTTCGAACTTCGCTTAGTTTCGGAGTTATCTCAGTTTGAAAACAGAATCTGAATTAATTTATTTAGATAAAATAGCGACATTTTACTATCGCTTTTTGACCTGACATTGTCCAGAGGCTGCTCGAGGTTTTCACTGCAATCAAAAACGATTTGCACAAAGTCTTTCTAATAATTTATTTAGGTTAGCCTCAGAAAGAAAAATTACCCACAAATCAAAGTAATGTCAATTTTTTCTTTTTTTTAGTTTAGTTTTTAATACTGTTCAAGATATCTAAAACAGACAGATTTTCCAGCGTAAGTCTACAACTCTAATAATCCGATGTGAAAGATGTATATGTCATCAAGGCGGACACTTTGAACAATTTTTATAATTTCATATAATTTGTAGAAATTATATTTTCATTTTTTAAATACTTTTTTCTTGCTATCTAAGTTTAAGTTCACGTAACTCCGAAACTAAGCAAAATTTGAATTTTGTGTGCGCAAAGAATATTCTGTTCTCCTTTTTTTCTTATTTTTCCTGAGCGAACGATTTTTTTTTCTTCAACTTTCCTTCATCCAGTCCAGTATTTCGGGCTTTCTTTTTAGTTTAGATTTGGATTTTTGGCTTGAGTTTGAGCGTTCGTTTTTCGTTTGCCACAAATCGACGTTTTCAGTTTCCAAAATTTGTTTTCATTTACTTATTCATTTTCTGGTCATCTAACGTTAAGTTCAGGTAACTCCGAAACTAAGCAAAATTTGATTTTTTTTTATTCTTTCATTTTAACCTAAAATGAGATAATGCACATGAGATTTTAGTTTTTTTCATCTGTTACGAAACACCCTGTATTATTATTATTAACGTCTTATATCGTTGATGTAAGTTAAAGCGATAGTCTTTTTTTTTGAGTGAGATCTGTTGTTGTCTTTGTTTGTTGCGTGCGCAAAGAATATTCTGTTTTCCTTTTTTTCTTTTTTTTTTTTCTTAAACGATCGATTTTTTCCTTCAACTTTCCTTCATCCAGTTCAGCGTTTCAGGCTTTCTTTTTAATTTAGATTCAGATTTTTGCGTTTGCGTTGAGTTCGAGCGTTCGTTTTTTGTTTGCCACGAATCGACATTTTCAGTTTCGAAAATTTTCTTTTCATTTATTTATTCATTTTTCATTTCCTTTAACAACGTCAATGAACCAGTTTAAACAGCGACATCCTACGATCGCTTTTCGATTTAATATTACATCAGGATTGACAAACTGAATTGACTTATTGAAGCCAGTTTGCTGCATAGTAAGTCATCCCTTGCAAAGCGGCCATGCAATCAGAAACGATTTGCAACAAATCTTTTTAACAATATCGTTCGATCGTCTTTTGTTTCTTCTTTTTCTTGTTTAAATCACGTTTAGTTACTTTTTCCTATTTTGTTCTCAATTTGCCTGTTTTTTTTTTATCCAAGTCGGGGGGTTAGTTTATGTTTTTTTTTTTTAAATTTTAAGTAATTTTTTGGTTTAAATTTAAGCGATGTCTCTGAATTTTATTTTCTTCTTTTTTTTTCAAAATTTTCGAAGAAGAGAATCTCGCCCAAGAGACTTCGATTTTTAATTTAATTGGGCTCGGGATTTCTTCTTCTTTTCGATTAACGCGATCGTCTTTTGTTTCGGAAATTCATCATTTTTTTTGTTTGTTTGTCGCTTGCGCAAAGAAAATTCTGTGTTTGCTTTTTTTTCATTTTTTAGCAAGATCGTTCGATCGTCTTTTGTTTCTTTTCTTTTGTTTAATTCACGTTTAGTTACTTTTTTCTATTTTGTTGTCAATTTGCCTCTTTTTTTTTATCCAAGTCGGGCGGTTAGTTTGTTTTTTTTTTATTTTAAGTAATTTTTTTGGTTTAAATTTAAGCGATCGCGTTTTGTCTCTAAATTTTATTTTATTCTTTTTTTTTTCAAAATTTTCGAACAAGAGACTTCGATTTTTAATTTAATTGGGCTTGGGATTTCTTCTTCTTTTCAATTAACGCGATCGTCTTTTGTTTCGGAAATTTATCAATTTTTTGTTTGTCGCTTGCGTAAAGAAAATTCTGTGTTTGCTTTTTTTTTCATTTTTTAGCGAGATCGTTCGATTGTCTTTTGTTTCTTTTTTTTTGTTTAATTCACGTTTAGTTACTTTTTTCTATTTTGTTCTCAATTTGCCTCTTTTTTTAATCCAAGTCGGGCGGTTAGTTTTTTTTTTTAAGTAATTTTTTTGGTTTAAATTTAAACCATCACCTTTTGTCTCTGAATTTTATTTTATTATTTTTTTTTCAAAATTTTCGAACAAGAGAATCCCGCCCAAGAGACTTCGATTTTTAATTTAATTGGACTCGGGATTTCTTCTTCTTTTCGATTAAGGCGATCGTCTTTTGTTTCGGAAATTTATCAATTTTTTGTTTGCTTGTCGCTTGCGCAAAGAACATTCTGCGTTTGTTTCTTTTTTTTTCATTTTTTAGCAAGATCATTCGATCGTTTCTTGTTTATTTTTTTTGTTTAATTTACGTTTTATTACTTTTTTCCTATTTTGTTCTCACAATTTGCTTCTTTTTTTTATCGAAGTCGGGGGATTAGTCTATTTTTTTTATTTTAAGTAATATTTTGTTTTAAATTTAAGCGATCGCATTTTGTCTCTGAATTTTATTTTATTCTTTCTTTTTCAAAATTTTCGAACAAGATAATCCCGCCCAAGAGACTTCAATTTTTAATTTAATTGGGCTTGGGATTTCTTCTTCTTTTCAATTAATGCGATCGTCTTTTGTTTCGGAAATTTATCAATTTTGCTCGCGCAAAGAACATTTCTTTTTTTTTCATTTTTTAGCAAGATCGTTCTATCGTCTTTTGTTTCTTCTTTTGTTTAATGCACGTTTGCTTACTTTTTTCCTACTTTGTTCTCAATTTGCTTCCTTTTTACCCAAGTCCGGGGGTTAGTCTATTTTTTTTTTATTTTAAGTAATATTTTGGTTTAAATTTAAGCGATGGCGTTTTTCCCTGAATTTTATTTATTTTTTATTTTTTTTTTCAAAATTTTCGAAGAAGAGAATCCCGCCCAAGAGACTTTCATTTTCGTCTTCTTCGATTTTTAACTTAATTGGGTTTGGAATTTCTTCTTTTCAATTAACGCGATCGTCTTTTGTTTCGGAAATTTATCAATTTTTTGTTTGTTTGTCGCTTGCGCAAAGAACATTCTGCGTTTGTTTCTTTTTTCTTTAATTTTCTAGCAAGATCGTTCGATCGTCTTTTGTTTCTTTTTTTTTGTTTAATTTACGTTTAGTTACTTTTTTCCGATTTTGTTCTCTCAATTTGCCTCTTTTTTTTATCCAAGACGGGGTTAGTCTATTTTTTTTTAATTTTAAGTAATTTTTTGGTTTAAACGCGTTTAAACGGTTTGGTTTATGAATTTTATTTATTTCTTTTTTTCAAAATTTTCGAAGAGAATCCGAATCCCGCCCAAGATACTTTCATTTTTGTCTTCTTCGATTTTTAATTTGATTGGGTTCGGAATTTCTTCTTTTCAATCAACGCGATCGTCTCTTGTTTCGAAAAAATTCATCAATTTTTTTTTTGTTTGTCGCTTGCGCAAAGAACATTGTTTTTGATTTTTTCATTTTTCAGCAAGATCGTTCGGTCGTCTTTTGTTTCTTCTTTTGTTTAATTTACGTTTTGTTACTTTCTTTCTATTTTGTTCTCGCAATTTGCCTCTCTTTTTTATCCAAGTCGGGGTTAGTAATTTTTTGGTTTAAATTTAAGCCATGTCTCTGAATTTTGTTTTATTCTTTTTTTTTTCAAAATTTTCGAACAAGAGAATCCCGCCCAAGAGACTTCGATTTTTAATTTAATTGGGCTTGGGATTTCTTTTATTTTTTTTCATTTTAAGTAATTTTTTTTTGTTGTTTAATTTACGTTTAGTTACTTTTTCCTATTTTGTTCTCGCAATTTGCCTCTTTTTTTTATCCAAGTCGGGGAGTTAGCTTATTTTTTTTTTCATTTTAAGTATTTTTTTTTTGGTTTAAATTTAAGCGATCGCGTTTTGTCTCTGAATTTTATTTTATTTTTTTCAAAATTTTCGAAGAAGAGAATCCCGCCCAAGATACATATTTTCATGTTTGTCTTCGATTTTTAATTTAATTGGGTTCGGAATTTCTTCTTTTCAATTAATGCGATCGTCTTTTGTTTCGGAAATTCATCAATTTTTTGTTTGTTTTGTTTGTCGCATGCGCAAAGAACATTCTGCGTTTGTTTCTTTTTTCTTTTCAATTTTTTTGGCAAGATCGTCGTTCGATCGTCCTTTGTTTTCGCTATTTTATTTAATATTTTTAAAAATTTTTCTTTTTTTTTTTCAATTTGCCTTTGTCACTTTCAGGGTTAGGTTTTTTCTTTATTTTGAGTTTTTGGGAGCAGCAGCAAGACCACCACGAGCAGCAGCAGCAGCAGCAACCCTAAGGAAGTTATTTTGCAATGAAGAACGAAACGTCGGCAGTAGAAGAAATCTGAGGAGAGACGCGGTTCCAACCGGAAGCCAAGAACTCAACGACGGTCGCGGAAGCCATCAAATTAAACTATTTTGGAACGGTTTTAGAGAAGATGGATTCCGGAAATTACCAAAAGAAGAAATCTTACCTTTTTCTATTAGTTATTGCTTTAATTTCATCTTCAAGCCAATAACCGTACTCGCCGTCACATCTTAGGCAAGATTGGGCATCTGGAAACTACGAAAAGCGAACATTAACAAAACAGCTGGCGCTATAATCGAACATTAACCATAAAATTCAATTTAGAGCGGTCGTGTAAAGGCACTCGAAGAAAACAATAAAGTTTTTCATCGCCGGCGAAGAAGCGGACGATAAATCCGGGTTGTCACGTAAAAAGGCGGCGAAACGGCGTGAAATATACGCCGGAGAATTTCAAACTCCGGAATTCATGCGAGCCGTGCACACCTTTTTAAACGCAGCGCAGTGGGCGAATGAAACTCTCGCGGATTTAAACTTTCCTAAATTATCGAGATTTTATTCATTCGGCACGGCGGCGCGGCGCGGCGCGAGCGAGAGAAAAATGTCGAAGAAGCTCGAGGACGCCGACGCCGCGACGCGCTTAATCGCGGAGTTTTCGGATTATTTTCAATAAGCGGGATCCTCCGGCCCGGAAGGAGGAAATCGCCCGGAAAAGGAAAGGCAATTTGATTTTCGAACTGGATCGCGTTCGCAGGTTTCGGTTTTGATGTTGCGCTGTTGTTTGTCTCTTATCCTCTCCGGTTCTGATTTTAAATCAAAGATTTTCTCGCACGAAGTCACATCAGAATTTAATGTAGCAATAGCAGTAAAGTGCTAAATAAAAAACTGAAAGAATTCTTTCTTTTGTTTAAACGCGGAATATTCAACGCACATAAATAAAATCTGTTTGAAGGAAAATGTTTTTTCCTATCCGTGCAGGAAATTATCCGGCCGATATACGTACAAAACGATTTATTAAACGCATTTCAAAAATCGTGCGTGATTTTTTTAATTTCGCAACCAAATTCCCCCCTCTCCGAATCGAGTTAGCGACACTCCATTCTCTATGCAGAGTCAGGGCAAACCACTTGTGTTTTGTGCGTATTATTGTAGTGCTTGAGAAATTATTTCCATAAGGGGGGTGAAATATATTTCACGGCCTTTGGCCGACTTCGACTGGTTCCACCTTTTTGAAACTGTTAAACTAAAAAAGCTAATTAAACAATCTTGAATCGAAATGCCAGAAGGACACAAGAAACAATGTTCAATTTCGATTCTGGATTATTTATTTATTTTAGTCACAAACATCATGGATAACCCGTTAGTATTCTGAAGTTAATCTATGGTTGGATGTATTAGAACCGCTGGTATTGGCGCCTATCGGTAATTATTTGTTTAAATACATTCCTATCGTGGAATTCCTTTTTTTGTCCACGACCCTCTCTCCGAAACCCTTGAGCTTGCCGCTGGTATTACGTCGTGTCCACCTGTTTCGAAAACAATTCATTACCAGGAAATCTAGGGTGGCTTTAGGCTGGTCGAAGCTCTAGTAACTACTACCACCGGTTCGTCACGAGACCACCTTGCTAGATTCAAGATTATTGATTTATTTTAGTCACAAACATCATGGATAACCCGTTAGTATTCTGAAGTTAATTTATGGATGGATGTAGTAGATACCGCTGGTATTTACGCCTGTCGGTAATTAGTTGTTTAAATATACTCCTATCGTGGAATTCCTTTTTTTTTATCCACGACCCTCTCTCCGAAACCTTTGAGCTTACCGCTGGTATCACGTCGTGTCCACCTGTTTAGAAAACAACTCATTATCAGGGAATCTAGGGAAGTTTTAGGAAGGTCGAAGCTCTAGTAACTACTACCATCGGTACGTTACGAGACCACCTTGCTAGAATCAGGATTATTTATTTATTTTAGTCACAAACATCATGGATAACCCGTTAGTATTCTGAATGGTTGGATGTACTAGATACCGCTGGTATTTGCGCCTATCGGTAATTAGTTGTTTAAATATACTCCTATCGTGGAATTCCTTTTTTTTAACCACGACCCCCTCTCCGAAACCCTTGAGCTTACCGCTGGTATCACGTCGTGTCCACCTGTTTCGAAAACAATTCATTATCAGGGAATCTAGGGAGGCTTTAGGCTGGTCGAAACTCTAGTAACTACTACCGCCAGTGCGTCACGAGGTCACCTTGCTAGCTATCTCTTTTTTTTTTGCTGAAGAGAACTTCCGTTTTTCACCTTCATCGTGGATGATCCCTCCGAATCGTACACTCCGGAACGTTATTTCCATTCAAATCTCAATAGCGCAAGTCACGTTTGTGTACTTTTGCCAAGTAATTTCGTTGCACTTTGACACTGACAATTTTATTCAATTTAATTCATCTAAATTCAACCGTTTATTTCAGTTTAAAGCAGTTTAATTAAAATTTAATCTCTAGAGTAGTTTCTGCTTAGTTTTGAACTAACTCGTTAACTTTTGAGCCAATTTTCTAAAACTTTCGGAGATCACTGTGAGACGAAAGGAAATTTCCTTACCTACGTACCACAGTTTATGTGTTTATGAAATATTTTAAGGCATTTCTGAATTTAATTCGTATCGGACTTTGACTCTAACGTTCTTTTTTTTTGATATTTTTGCTATTTCATTGTTGCGCTTTACTAAAACACTCCACCTTTTTAATAATGAAGTCAATTTATGGTTGGATGTACCAGGTACAGCTGGTATTTGTACTTTAGTTGGCGCCTACCGCTAATTAGTTTTAATTTTTTTTTGTAGAATGTTCGTTACGAGTAGCTTTTGCTTAGTTTTGCATATTTCGTTCACTTTTGAACCAATTTTCTAAAATTTTCGGAGATCACTGTGAGACGAAAGGAAATTTCCTTACCTACGTACCACAGTTTATGAGTTTATGAAATATTTCAAGGCATTTCTGAATTTAATTCGTATCGGACTTTGACTCTAACGTTCTTTTTTTTTTTGATATTTTTGCTATTTCATTGTTGCGCTTTACTAAAACACTCCACCTTTTTAATAATGAAGTCAATTTATGGTTGGATGTACCAGGTACAGCTGGTATTTGTACTTCAGTTGGCGCCTACCGCTAATTAGTTTTAATTTTTTTTGTGGAATGTTCGTTACGAATAGTTTTTGCTTACTTTTGAATATTTCGTTCACTTTTGAGCAAATTTACTAAAATTTTCGGAGATCACTGTGAGACGAAAGGAAATTTCCTTACCTACGTACCACAGTTTATGTGTTTATGAAATATTTTAAGGCATTTCTGAATTTAATTCGTATCGGACTTTGACTCTAACGTTCTTTTTTTTTGATATTTTTGCTATTTCATTGTTGCGCTTTACTAAAACACTCCACCTTTTTAATAATGAAGTCAATTTATGGTTGGATGTACCAGGTACAGCTGGTATTTGTACTTTAGTTGGCGCCTACCGCTAATTAGTTTTAATTTTTTTTTGTAGAATGTTCGTTACGAGTAGCTTTTGCTTAGTTTTGCATATTTCGTTCACTTTTGAACCAATTTTCTAAAATTTTCGGAGATCACTGTGAGACGAAAGGAAATTTCCTTACCTACGTACCACAGTTTATGAGTTTATGAAATATTTCAAGGCATTTCTGAATTTAATTCGTATCGGACTTTGACTCTAACGTTCTTTTTTTTTTTGATATTTTTGCTATTTCATTGTTGCGCTTTACTAAAACACTCCACCTTTTTAATAATGAAGTCAATTTATGGTTGGATGTACCAGGTACAGCTGGTATTTGTACTTCAGTTGGCGCCTACCGCTAATTAGTTTTAATTTTTTTTGTGGAATGTTCGTTACGAATAGTTTTTGCTTACTTTTGAATATTTCGTTCACTTTTGAGCAAATTTACTAAAATTTTCGGAGATCACTGTGAGACGAAAGGAAATTTCCTTACCTACGTACCACAGTTTATGTGTTTATGAAATATTTTAAGGCATTTCTGAATTTAATTCGTATCGGACTTTGACTCTAACGTTTTCTTGATATTTTTGCTATTTCATTGTTGCGCTTTACTGAACCACTCCACCTTATTAATACTGAAATTAATTTATGGTTGGATATACCAGATACAGCTGGTATTTATACTTCAGTTGGCGCCTACCGCTAATTAGTTTTAATTTCTTTTTTGGTACAATGTTCGTTACGAGTAGCTTTTGCTTAGTTTTGCATATTTCGTTCACTTTTGAGCCAATTTTCGAAACTTTTCGGAGATCACTGCGAGACGAAAGGAAATTTCCTTACCTACGTACCACAGTTTATGTTTATGAAATATTTTAAGACATTTCTGAATTTAATTCGTATCGGACTTTAACGTTTTCTTGATATTTTTGGTATTTCGTTGTTGCGCTTTACTGAACCACTCCACCTTTTTAATACTGAAGTTAATTTATGGTTGGATATACCAGATACAGCTGGCAATTGTACTTCAGTTGGCGCCTACCGCTAATTAGTTTTAATTTTTTTTTTGTGGAATGTTCGTTACGAATAGTTTTTGCTTAGTTTTGAATATTTCGTTCACTTTTGAGCAAATTTACTAAAATTTTCGGAGATCACTGTGAGACGAAAGGAAATTTCCTTACCTACGTACCACAGTTAATGTTTATGAAATATTTTAAGACATTTCTGAATTTAATTCGTATCGGACTTTAACTCTAACGTTTTCTTGATATTTTTGCTATTTCATTGTTGCGCTTTACTGAACCACTCCACCTTTTTAATACTGAAGTTAATTATGGTCAGATGTACCAGATACAGCTGGTATTTATACTTCAGTTGGCGCCTACCGCTAATTAGTTTTAATTTTTTTGTGGAATATTCGTTACGAATAGTTCTTGCTTAGTTTTGAATATTTCGTTCACTTTTGAGCCAATTTACTAAAATTTTCGGAGATCACTGTGAGACGAAAGGAAATTTCCTTACCTACGAGAGGGTCGTGGCCAAAAAAAAAGGAAATTCCGAAATCAATGTGTGAATATATTTGGTATCTACGACCTCTAATTTAAGTTTGAAGTAAAGTTTTGCTCATATGAGATGGGTTGATACAGTATGCACAGTGTTTCTAGATTTATTTTAAAAGAAAACATCTTGTTTGTTCTAAAATTAACATTTACACAGCAGTAAATTGCGCTGCTGTGAATGTAATATGTATGTATGTGTGTATATATTTCCGCGTGAATAGAATCTATATTTACTATCCCAAAATAATGCGGAACAATTCCACCATTGTTCCAAAGAGAACTTCCGCGCGCGCGGTGTTCGACTTCAGTGCGACGACATTCGGCATGAATACATCCTATTCTATCGTCGACAAACACGTCGACGCGCGTAAATTAACAAGAACAAAGCACATTCCTCACCAAAAGCGATGCGATGACATAATCCTTGTTTAATTCACGTCTCCCGAAAAAAGTTCGTTCGCGGCGAGTAAGAAAAGGGCGCCAGCCCCACGCGTAATTTCGCCCGGGGGCGAAATCAGCACGACGCGACGCGACGCGCCTCTTAATGAAATGTTAATTACGGACATCAATCACGACCTGAAACTTAATATAAAACAGTGCAAGGAAAGGAACGAGGCGCGTTCGAGGAGTTCGAACTTTGAAAATTTAATTTGCACTCGATACAAATTTATGTTGAGGCGTCGTCGGCGTCGGCGTCGACGCGTCGATTTGGCTGCTATTTAGATGCCGACTTTGTATTATTAAACTAGATTTTGTACGGGAAGATCAAGACTTTTGACAGAAAAAAAAGCGTGCAGGATTAAATTTGACATTTGAAACAATAAAAAATCTTAATTCGCTTATATCAGCCTAAGTGGTTAGGCAACCAAAGTATCAAATGCATTTCCTTAAAGCAAATTAATTCAGCTGTTTGCTCAAAGATTTTTTTTACAAAAAAAGATTTTTGTCAGTCTCGTTAGTTAGGCAACCAAAGTAACACGTAACCGTGACTTTTGTATAGTTGATCTGCTTTACATTTTAGATGTTTTTACTGATCTAAAATGCTTTCTGTTATTAAATTAAAAAAAAGAAAGAATTGTTTCAAGAAAATTCATTCATCTCTTTGGCCTATAGGAATTTTGATTAAAAAAAAAAGTAAAAAAGTTAGGCAGCCTGATCAGGTATGCAACCAAAGTATCACGGAAGTGTTGCTTTTGCATAATTCACCTGCTTTAATTTTCTGATGTGGTTTACCGCTTTGAAATTCTTTGCTCTTATTCAATTAAAAAAAAGAAATGAATGTATCATCCTAATTGGTTAGGCAACCAAAGTATCAAATGCATTTCTTTAAAGCAAATTAATTCAGCTGTTTGCTCAAAGATTTTTTTTTAGAAAAAAAATTTTTTGTCAGTCTCATTAGTTAGGCAACCAAAGTAACACGTAACCGTGACTTTTGTATAGTTGATCCGCTTTACATTTTAGATGTTTTTACTGATCTAAAATGCTTTCTGTTATTAAATTAAAAAAAAGAAAGAATTGTTTCAAGAAAATTCTTTCATCTCTTCTGCCTATAGGATTTTTGATTTAAAAAAAAATTTAAAAAAATTAGGCAGCCTGATCAGATATGCAACCAAAGTATCACGGAAGTGTGGCTTTTGCATAATTCACCTGCTTTAATTTTTTGATGTGGTTTACCGCTTTGCTCTTATTCAATTAAAAAAAAAGAATTGAATGTATCAGCCTAATTGGTTAGGCAACCAAAGTATCAAATGTATTTTTTTAAAGCGAATTCATTCAGCTGTTTGCTCTAAGACTTTTTTTTTCAAAAAAAAATTTCTGTCAGTCTCAGTGGTTAGGCAACCAAAGTAACACGGAACCGTGACTTTTCTATAGTTGATCCGCTTTACATTTTAGATGTTTTTACTGATCTAAAATGCTTACTGTTATTAAATTAAAAAAAAAAGAATTGTTTCAAGAAAATTCTTTCATCTCTTCCGCCTATAGGATTTTTGATTTAAAAAAAAAATTAAAAAAAATTGGGCAGCCTGATCAGACATGCAACCAAAGTATCACGGAAGTGTTGCCTTTGCATAATTCACCTGCTTTAATTTTTTGATGTGGTTTACCGCTTTGCTCTTATTCAATTAAAAAAAAGAATTGAATGTATCAGCCTAATTGGTTAGGCAACCAAAGTATCAAATGTATTTTTTTAAAGCGAATTCATTCAGCTGTTTGCTCTAAGATTTTTTTTACAAAAAAAATTTCTGTCAGTCTCAGTGGTTAGGCAACCAAAGTAACACGGAACCGTGACTTTTCTATAGTTGATCCGCTTTACATTTTAGATGTTTTTACTGATCTAAAATGCTTACTGTTATTAAATTAAAAAAAAAAGAATTGTTTCAAGAAAATTCTTTCATCTCTTCCGCCTATAGGATTTTTGATTTAAAAAAGAAATTAAAAAAAATTGGGCAGCCTGATCAGATATGCAACCAAAGTATCACGGAAGTGTTGCTTTTGCATAATTCACCTGCATTAATTTTTTGATGTGGTTTACCGCTTCGCTCTTATTCAATTAAAAAAAAGAATTGAATGTATCAGCCTAATTGGTTAGGCAACCAAAGTATGAAATGTATTTTTTTAAAGCGAATTCATTCAGCTGTTTGCTCTAAGATTTTTTTTTACAAAAAAAAATTTCTGTCAGTCTCAGTGGTTAGGCAACCAAAGTAACACGGAATCGTGACTTCTGTACAGTTGATCCACTTTACATTTTAGATGTTTTTACTGGTCTAAAATGCTTACTTTTATTAAATTAAAAAAAAAGAATTGCTTTAAGAAAATTCGTTCATCTCCTCCGCCTATAGGATTTTTGATTAAGAAAAAAAATTTAAAAAAATAGGCAGCCTGATCAGATATGCAACCAAAGTATCACGGAAGTGTTGGTTTTGCATAATTAACCCGCTTTAATTTTTTGATGTAGCTTACCGCTTTGAAATGCTTTGCTGTCATTCAATTAAAAAAAAAGAATTGAATGTATCAGCCTAATTGGTTAGGCAACCAAAATATCAAATGTATTCTTGTAAACCAAATTCATTCGGCTGTTTGTTCTAAAAAATGTTTTCAAAATTTTTTTTTGTCAGTCTCATTAGTTAGGCAACCAAAGTAACATGGAACCGTGACTTTTGTATAGTTGACCCGCTTTAAATTTTAGATGTTTTTACTGATCTAAAATGCTTTCTGTTATTAAATTAAAAAAAAAGAATTATTTCAAGAAAATTCATTCATCTCTTCCGCCTGTAGGATTTTTGATTAAAAAAAATAAATAAAAAAAAAATTAGGCAGCCTAATCAGATATGCAACCAAAGTATCATGGAAGTGTTGCTTTGCATAATTCACCTGCTTTAATTTTTTGTTGTACTATACCGCTTTGAAATACTTTGCTGTTATTCAATAAAAAAAGCAGAATTGAATGTATCAGCCTAATTGGTTAGGAATCAAAGTATCAAATGTATTTCTGTAAAGCAAATTCATTCGGCTGTTTGTTCTAAAAAAATTTTTTGCAAATTTTTTTTGTCAGTCTCATTAGTTAGGCAACCAAAGTAACACGGAACCGTGACTTTTGCATAGTTGACCCGGTTTAAATTTTAGTTTTGAAATGCTTTGCTGTTATTCAATTAAAAAAAAAGAAGTGAATGTATCAGCCTAATTGGTTAGGCAACAAAATTATCAAACGTATTTCTTTAAAGCAAATTCATTCAGTTCATTGCTCTAAGATTTTTTTTTACAAAGTAGAACACATTTTTGCAGCCCGATTAGTTAGGCAACCAAAGTAACACGGAACCGTGACTTCTGTATACTTGACCGGCTTTAATCTCTTTAACAAAAGGTGTTTAAACATTGCGAGTGTATAAATTAAATCAAACTTGTTACTCAAAATGAAAACAAACGTGTCATAATTTTTTAAGTATTCAAAAATGCAACTCTTGATTTAAATTTGTCAATAAGTTTAAATATATCTAACTTCAATGTAGGAGAATTCATTGAAGAAATAAACGAAACTTCTCTGCAGTCACGTTATCCGCCTGGTCACTTACAAGTCGTGCTGAGAAGTCAAGAACCGTCCCGAAGCTAGGCTCTGAAGGAGGTGAGGGTGGGTTAAACAATACAATATGGGCGCCAGGGAGCAACCCCAGATGGTGTGTGCACTATGGAACCCACTCCCAAATTTCCACAGCTTGCGCTGATAAACGAGAAAGAAAAAAACCTAACTATGTAATAAAGAGGTACTAAGGTATTTTAAAATTAAAATTTATCACAAAATAGAATATTAGAAGGGAATACAAATTGTTATAAACTGTTTTATATTGAAATACATAAGCAAAGACTTAATGTATAAAATATTGTGTGACACTTTTATTTATTTATACGTATCTTTTTTTTGTATAAGAAATAAACAATCTAAAGAAAACCACATAAGAAAATTCTAAGACAAATGAGCGCAAGTAATTTCTAAAATAACTAAAACAAGACGGCTAAACGTCCCCGCCATTAATTTCTTCTGCAATATTATATTATCCAGGTTTACTAAAACCGGGGCGAAGCAAGTGAAGAAAATGTAATGAACAGGTCATAATCACTTCAGCAAGCTCGAGCTTCGCCCCGAGGGAGCAATCGCTGTGGCAACGCCGCCGCAATTTTCACTTTCCGTAATATTCGTTTCGCGCGTTTTTAATGAAATTCGCCGCGCGTATAGAAAACTCTTCTCCTGCTTGGAGAAGAAAAATTTACGATTTGAATCTCTCACGCCGATCGTATTTATTCCGACCCGCTCGGGGAATTTCCCGGCGTCGAGGAAGGCGCGACCCCCGAGATGACAATTTCATGTTGGGTTTAACCCCGTGTCAAAGAGAGTGACCGCAGAAATCGGAAAACTTCTTCTGGTGTACTCATTTTTCCAGAATACTCTGCCTTTTTTTACTGGATGGTTCTTTTTATTCGGATGGGTTTCTAGACCAAGATTTTTCTTGATTTTAAGAAGTACACAGACTCAGTCAAATAGGGCTGTAAGAGTTGGTCCCATAACTTGCATGTCAAAGTCGATAACATAGTACAGCAGAAGATAAGGTGTTACAGAAAGTAGATAATTCGTTACTATCGTTTGCTATCGGCAATTTCCGAATTTCAAATCAGAAAATAAAATCGCTCGCTCAACACAGGGGCTCGCTCGACACAGAAGATGCTTAGCACTATAATAACGGGAAACGAGAAGGGAACAATTAACAAAAGAATGACCGCCAGGTCACCAAAAAAAAAAATAACTTACCCTACGGTGCACGTAGGTACAGAAGAGATATAAAAAATAGTTGTCAAATCCAAAAGCAAAACAGTAAATTTGTGTTCAATTATACAGGGTCTACTAGAGATATGGTGAGGAGAATGCCATCCGGTTATCACAGCTACAGATTTAATTCTATTTCTTTGTGAACTGACGATGAAATCTTGGTCATTGAAATACGTATTTACGTTAAAATATTTTAATTTCCTTAAATTACGGTCTTCGATAACATATTTTTGTGTGTGTTTTCAGTTAAGAAAAAAAAATTAGTTATTAGAAACTTATGTACCTATTTGTGTAAGACGTGCAGACGAGGGTGGAAAATGGTCACAGATTAAAAAAAACAGACGGAAACTCTTTCCCGTGTTTGAATAAGAACCAGCAAACTAACCCCTTTTTGTCTACTACAATACTTTATTAAACAATCCGTACAGACTTGGATCTCGATTTTCTTTGTTAGTAGTGTCCTGGTTTTCGAAAGGAAAGCCAGAAATCGATTTCCAAATCGTTTTCTCCACGAACTGCTCTCGAATCGCGTCTGCTTATATTTTCTGGAACTGTCGAAGACAAAAGGAAAATTTTCGTACAGTGACAAAACAATCTGTCAACTAAATTAAATTAACTAATTAAATAAACTGTGACGATTGCCATAAAATTGAAACTAGAATATGAAAGGGAGATGAGAAGATCAATTCAAATCAGTTCACTTCAATGAAACTCTATTAGATGATGAATTTTAAACAACAACGGCCCGTATTCTCACCTCGTCTTTAATTTAGCAACGCCGCGCCGCCGCGATTAAATTCTCTCTCGCTCTCTTACTCATGAAATTCACATAAAGCTACGTCGTTTATGTTTATTTTAATCACGCGTTAATTAGAGACGATCTTAATCATGAAATGAGAATGCGGGCCAAAGATTCGATTTTCTTAAAACTCACCCTCGCGGTCGTAGGTGCTTCTTAAGTACACTGTATTTAAATTAAATTAGGAAAATTATCTGCTGCTTCGAGAAATTTTATATCTCTATTTCGCTTCCTTTTTGGATTTCATTTTGTATTTAGCTTACTTTTGATACAGAGCAGGAAGAAGGGCAGTTCATATCCGGCGTTCCTTCCCCTTCGATCCCGAATCAAAACCGACATTCCGTGCAAGACTTAAAGCATTTATTGCCCGCCCGCAGCCAACCCAACGAGATGGTCTCGGTCAATAGGTTCACGGCAGATTGCTTCTGCGAGCGGGGGTTAATAAATAAGAAGTAGAATGCATGCCCACGGGAATTCACGCCCCCGTACAGCTGTCACCTCGCCCGGATTGAGATCGAATCTTTGCGGCCGCGGGATATCTCGCATGCGAACGAACAAATTCAGACAAAAGAGAAAGTTATTTATTCAATGGAACCGCGCGCGAGGCTCTAATAAGGGCGAAAGGTGCGTGCGTGCGTTCGTTGAAAGTTCTGACAAAATCGGGAATCAGAAGGAGGATACGCTGACACCTGATGTTTTTTTTTCAGGTCTTTAAGAATCAAATAAATGTATTAACTGATCGTCTTTTTTCTTTTATATTTACAGATAAAATTTTAGGCTGTGAAAAAAATTCTTGATTGATTTGGTTTATTCTTAGTTTTGCACAGTTTATTTTCATCTTTGGCTCATCTAATAAACGTCTTTTGTTTTTTTAAATTCAATTTGACTGTATTTTATTTTTATTTTGATGTATCAATTGATTGTATTTTTTTTATTCCAGTTAACTTTTAACCTAAACGCAGAGCCGCCAGTAAAACTATTCAGAGATAGGCCTGTAATAAATAAGAATTCATATCTTCGCCCCTTGGAAGATTCCCAGATGTCAATCGATCAATCGACATCCTAAACAACCCCTAGAGGTTCATCGACTCCCAGTAGACGCCTTTCAAGAAAAATTTTCCACAGCGACGACGTAAAACGAAGGCGTAAGCCCGCAAGAATAGTGACGAGTAAATGAAAAAAACAATAAAATGAAACAGTCCTTAAAATGCCTCCGACGCGGCGCCGACGACTCAGCGACGGTCCTGCTCAGGACGTCCTGGCGATAGCGACCCTTTTGAACGGCACAGAAGGGAACAATTAACAAAAGAATGACCGCCAGGTCTCCAAAAAAAATAACTTACCCTACGGTGCACGTAGGTACAGAAGAGCTATAAAAATCGCTGTCAAATCCAAAAGCAAAAAGGTAAATTTGTGTTCAATTATACAAGGTCTACTAGAGATTTGGCGAGGAGAATACCATCCGGTTATCACAGCTACAGATTTCAAAAAAAATGAAACAGTCCTTAAAATGTCTACGATGCGGCGCCGACGACTCAGCGACGGTCCTGCTCAGGACGTTCTGGTGATAGCGACCCTTTTCAACGGCACAGAAGATGGTTAGCACTATAATAACGGGAAACGAGAAGGGAACAATTAACAAAAGAATGACCGTCAGGTCGCCAAAAAAAAAAATAATAACTTACCCTACGATGCACGTAGGTACAGCAGAGATATAAAATCGCTGCTAAATCCGCAAAAAGCTATCCCCGCTTACACATTGGGGAAAAATAACGACGGGCAAAAAACCCACGAAAATGCGGGCCGACTCACAGAAAGTTCGTAGCAAAATGTGCCGAAACAGCCGCACCCAAGTCGTTAGTGAAAATTTTTACCTCGTCCCTATCGAATGCGTGCCCACTTGAATGACCGCGAGGTCGCAAATAAAAAGAAAACTTACCCTACGGTGCACGTAGGTACAGAACAGATATCAAAATCGCTGTCAAATCCAAAAGCAAAAAAGTAAATTAGTGTTCAATTATACAGGGTCTTTCAAATTAAGTACTTTGTTGGTTCGGAGCATAACATTATTTCTGAATAACACCTTGCTTATTCCTTTTCGATTAGGACATGGAATACCAGCGCATTTTTATTTATTTATTTTTTCATTATTCATGTTTTTAAGGACGCAACCAAATTTTAATGTGGACTTATCGTTTATTTCAACGGGTAAATGAATGACGATGATAAGGATTATTCCAGGAAGTAAATTGCACGAAGCCCCCTGCAAACAATACTCTTACAATTAGATGTTTGCGTTTTATCTCACAGGTAAGGGAAAGCTTACACGTACCGTGCCCCACGCGTCGTTGTTGCGGATAATTGACGCCCGTTGTGTGCAGATTTCCGTTTCGGTACGCTGGGGGAACTCCGTGATTATAGCGCATTATACCGCGGAACGGTATTTGCCGTGGGGTGCAAGCTTCAACCCCTCCTGTTCGATGATCGAGAGGGTCGCCGAGATATTCACGCGGGTGCGATCGTCGTGACGCCAGTTAATTCACTGATTGCGTGACGCATGATAATGAACTGCCGAAACGTTTTTTTTTTTTTTGCAAAAAGAGAATTCTTTGATCTATACAGGGTGAATGAAAATAAGTGTCCAACTCGTTATTATTATTATTATTATAAGGAGCACGAAATTGCCGTTAAATGTTAATCATTTTAATTGAGTCTCGTTGTACCTACGTAAGATAAATACGTATCTGTAAGCTTGAGGAATTTTATCTAAAGTTTCAAAAATATTTAGATAAAATTCGGTAATTTGTTACCGAGCCCTGTATCTTGAGGATCGTTTTTCTTTTGCCCTCCCAAAAAAAAGCAACAAAAACATAAACTGTAAAAAGAGGAGAAGAAGCGGCAGGAAAAAAATTGCATGCAGATTAAATTCCCTTCTCCGGGCATAATTTTATTACGGTCCGCCGGCGGGCCCCCGTCGAGATTTATTTCACGACCGAGGCGGAGATATATAGAAAAAGCAAATAAGAAATGCCGGCGCGTATTTGCCGTACGCAAATAACGGCGCATAAGTAAGACTGAGTAGCAACATCAATCAAAAGCGAATAAACATGTTTGCCAAAGTCGACTGAACTGTTGCAGAAAGGAACCCCCCGGAATCCGTGCGAAATGCGAGCGCATACAAACATCCCCGAAACCTGGCAAAGATTCGGCACTCGCTGCTCACATCAAAAGCCTTCCTCGTTCCTCGTTCACGCTGACAAGTTTTTCTCTTTTTGCAAGCTTTTTACTACCGCATCCTGATTTCAATGTAAATCCTAAAAATATTAATTTAATTTGCATTTAAAATTTTAAAGCAAATTCGAACCCAAAAATAACCCTAAACACCACTGATTAAAAAAAAAAGTTAATTGGGAACAAAAGGTGATGAAAATGGGTTTCGAACCCCCGACCGTACATTTTAACAATTAATATAAAAACCACATAATTGCCGGAAGGTGTGATTTTATAAAAACATGATAGTTCGTATAGTGACGGACAAAAACGACGCATCTCAAATACGAGATCAGGAGTGGGATCGGATGCTATTACACATTTCGGACGTGAATGCGATCTTTATCTACGTTGTACGCTCGGTAGAAGAAAAACCAATAACAGGCAAAATAAAACGAAAATAAATGGAACGATAAGGCCATACAGCTGCGATGGAGGCAGGGAAAGTGACGAGCTCAAGAACGGAACAAAAAGTGCAAGAGAGACAGACTACAGAGAAGTAAATGGCTATAAGGAACATAAAATTTGGCAGAAGAAAAAAAGCAGACCATAAAAAAAGTGCTAATTAACTTCGCTTAAACTTATTTTATAATGTTATGATCACAGTCCGGGAAATTCCGGGGACCTTGTTAGAAAGTATACGATTTCTTGCAAAAATGCGACGCGGTGATCGAGTGCACACGTTAAATCGAACAAAGTAAGAAAAATTTTCCACACAGCGGCGACGTAAAACGAAGACGCCACCCCGCTAGAATAGTGACGAGTAAATGAGAAAAATAATAAAATAAAACAGTCCTTAAAATGCCTCCGACGACTCAGAGACGGTCCTGCCCAGGACGTCCGGGCGATAGCGGCCCTTTTCAACGGCACAGAAGATGGTTAGCACTATAATAACGGGAAACGAGAAGGGAACAATTAACAAAAGAATGACCACGAGATCGCCAAAAAAAACTTACCCTGCGGTGCACGTAGGTACTGAAGAGATATCAAAATCGCTGCCAAATCCGCACAAAGCGATCCCCGCTTAGATTTTGAGGAAAAATAACGACGGGCGAACAATCCACTCCACTCCACTCAAAGAAAGTTCGTAGCAAAATGTCCCGAAACACCCGAACCCAAGTCATTAGTGAAAATTTTTACCTCGTCCCTGCCGAGCGCGTGCCCACTTGTGTTCCATTGCTGTTCAGACTAAATCTCCAGCGAGACAGGACATCACCAGACTATAAAACCTGCTACTAAAATTTTTAAATCTAAATCAAAATCAAAACAAAGTGGATAAAGATAAAACAGTAGTTCCCAAAGTGTTTCCTGCGGACCTCCGGTGTCTGTAATGTGTTAAGGAGCCCGTGGCTAATTAAATTTAGTTTGGCGGTGCACCAAGTCACCAAAGTACCTCTAACCATGAGGTCGCAAAAAAAAATAACTTACCCTACGGTGCACGTAGGTACAGAAGAGATATCAAAATCGCTGCTAAATCCGCAAAAAGCGATCCCCGATTACATATTGGAGAAAAATAACGACGGGTGAAAAATCCACAAATATGTGGACCGACTCATAGAAAGTTCGTAGCAAAAGGTCCCGAAACAGTCAGACCCAAGTAGTTAGTGAAAATTTTTACCGCGTCCGTGCCGAGCGCGTGCCCACTTGTGTTCCATTGCTGTTCAGACGAAATTTCCAGCGAGACAGGACATCACTAGACTATAAAATCTGCTACTATAATTTTCAAATCTAAATCAAAGTCAAAATAAAGTGGATAAAGATAAAGCAGTAGTTCCAAAGTGTTTCCTGCGGACCCCCGGGGTCTGTAATGTATTGAGGAGTCCGTGGCTAATTAAATTTAGTTTGGCGGTACACCAAGACACCAAAGTACTTTTGACCATGAGGTCGCCAAAAAAATAACTTACTCTACGGTGCACGTAGGTACAGAAGAGATATCAAAATCACTGCTAAATCCGCAAAAAGCGATCCTCGATTACATATTGGGGAAAAATAATGACGGGTGAAAAATCCACAAGAATGCGGACCGACTCACAGAAAGTTCGTAGCAAAAAGTCCCGAAACAGCCACACCCAAGTCGTTAGTGAAAATTTTTATCTCGTCCCTGCCGAGCGCGTGCCCACTTGTGTTCCATTGCTGTTCAGACCAAATCTCCAGCGAGACAGGACATCTCACCAGACTATAATATCTGCTACTATAATTTTTAAATCTAAATCAAAGTCACAATAAAGTGGATAAAGAGATAAAGCAGTAGTTCCCAAATGTGTTTCCTGCGGACCGCTCCGGGTCTGTAATGTGTTGAGAAGTCCGTGGCTAATTAAATTTAGTTTGGCGGTGCACCAAGACACCAAAGTACTTTTGACCATGAGGTCGCCAAAAAAAAACTTACCCTACGGTGCACGTAGGTAGAGAAGAGATATGGGAAGGAGTTCGTGACCGTAATAAGTTTGGGAACGAATATTTTCTATATCACAAATACCACTGGATGTTTACGACCATTCAAGACCTATCTATGAAAGCGAAGATTATAATTATAAACTTACCCTATTTTCAACCTTAACCTCAAAAGGAAAAGTTTTTTTAATCAGGTTATGTTCCCCATGCGATTGAAAGGCAGGAGTAAGAAACAGAAACAAGTGTCGCTCTGTATCAGTAATCAATAATATTGATTAATGCAGAGCGACATTTTTTTATTTTTTCAAAAAAGTCCCTCATTTTTTTGAATTTCCTTTTCCTGCGTAAATCAGGAAACAAAAGTAAATCCAAAGCTTTAATGTAATTTAAAGTCTTCAGGGGAAACTACAACGTGAAAATCAGTTTAAATCTTTCCGTAATTGAACGAAGAGACCCCCGGCTGAACAACACACCTTAATATTCCGCTTAGTTACGACTTACACGAAAGCAAAACAAAACGAAAAGGAACAACGCACCCCCTCCATCCCATCCCCTGTTCGGTCCTAAATCGCGCTGATTCCGTTGAATTCGCTCCAGTACTTCACTTTAATTCACTTGTTTCCTTGCGTTGTTCTTTTATGGCAGACTTCCCGGCCAAGTTGCCTCTTAGCGTAATCTCCTAAGAAAAGCAGCGCCATTAAGGTGAGCCCGTTGCAGCGGCGTTCGTTTTATTTTTGTCATTTGCACTGAGGTTCGCTTACTTGATACTAATTTATGTAGGAGAGCGAGGCCCGTTTTGTTCTCTTTTGGGCGACATAAATACTGCTGCGTTTGTTATTCTAGAATGCAGCGTCGTCGACGACGCGCTCCAGGGCCGAATTCTTACCTTAATTCCAACCGCTCTAATGCTCTGCAGAAATATGAGCTTATTTATAGCGTCGGAAGGCATGTGTTTTATTACTTATTATTTAAGGTAACTAAGTTGCATAAATACAGTCATTTCCATTTCTTTTGATCCTCTCATCTCGTATTAATTAAGATATTAGGTGGCGCTCGTTTATTGTCGCGTGTAATTAACACCCACACCCACACCCGTCACGACTGAAGCTGCCGGCTGGCCGTGCTGTAAGTCAATTTCCTCAGCGCAAATCTTGTTTGTATACGCGGTAGATAACAAAATTAAAAAAAAAGATTGAAATACGACAAACATTGAAATTAAAATATCAAAATAAATTATGCAATAATTACAAAAGTGACTAAAAAAATTTCTAAAAATAAAAACATGGAAGTTAAAACCATAATTAAGATGACGTAAGAATTTATTTTTAACTTTTACACATCACGTGATTTTAATCGCTTTATAAATTACGTAACCACTTAAGACTTAACACACGTGATTAAAAAAATGTGGCTGCCTCGTAGATGATTGTATTATTAAATGAGAATAATTTTAATAAATTAAGGAGGTAATTAAAAGTAACTAAATTTAAGGTTTTATTTCACCTAGCGAAAATATTTTCGAGTTAAGAAAAAATGTTGAAAGTACAGTCCCACTCGTGTATCCGGTAAAATGAGTATAAATTAAAGTTCACAGATTGTAATTACGGCGGTTAAAATAGTTTCCAAGTTATTCAATTATGGAAATATTAAGCCAACAACGACCACGGTTAATAATTTTATGTGTATTTACATTTCTTTCGAATAACTCAACAACACCATTGCGGCGCGCACTCTTGCAACTCTTACCGTGCAATTATGGGATTTTTCTCTCGCGCGAATATTAATGAAGATAAAAGTAAACGCAATTCAAGGCTTCGTTTTATATAAGGAGAGAAGAAAAAAAAACGATCCGGAGTCAGTCACTCTTTGTACGCCGCCGTCGTTAGAACAAGAAAAGAATGTGCGGTGCGTCGTTCTCCGGCGTCGTCGTCGTCGTCTTGCTTGCCGTCCTTCCGGATCTCACGTCGTCTCTGTCTTTCGTGCCCGAAGACGAACAGGTGAGGACGAGAAAGAAAAAAAAAGAAAACTTACAAAAGACCTTAAAACTCGCAATTAGCGGTGCGATAGTCGCTGAAGTCATCGGGGACCTCCGCGTTTACTTATCATTAAGACACACCGACAGTTTACCGAGTAATTTCAGCTATCTCAGCTGAAATCTGAAAGGTTCATTTTCAGACGCTTTCCCTGTAATTATCGTACCAACTAAATACATCGTGTCCGACCTTAATTAGTGGAATCTAGTTTTGTCAGCCTTATCACCATCCATCGTATACAAATGTTGTTTTTTCTTCTTATATTAAAAAATTATTTTTATATAATAAAAATTATTATTATATATTTCATAGTTCAGTAGCAACTTTGATTTTAAAAAGAAATGATAAAGTGAAGTAAGTGTTTTTACAACTAAAAAATAATAATAATAATACCTGCACCGGAAATTTAATAATACCTTTCTATACGGTGCAGTCAAAATAAAAAAGGCGATGGGAGTCCTTGATGGCAACACATTCGCTTTAGTTACAGAAATAACTGCGCAGAGGTCACCATTGTTGCAGCAAACTAACCTTAAAGACATTCTTAAGCCTAAACCTGTCACTTTAGCAACCGATTTAAACAATCACGTCGACTCTTCAATTATTATCTTATAAGTTGCATGCTTAGCATGTTTGAATTCAGCGCGCTGTCCCATTTTAATGTTGGCATCCCTGTCAGGTTTGATGCCTTCGATTTAAGTGTCACCTTTATCTACGTTGTATGCTCGGTAGAAGAAAAACCAATAACAGGCAAAATAAAACGAAAATAAATGGAACGATAAGGCCATACAGCTGCGATGGAGGCAGGGAAAGTGACGAGCTCAAGAACGGAACAAAAAGTGCAAGCGAGACAGACTACAGGGAAGTAAATGGCTATAAGGAACATAAAATTTGGCAGAAGAAAAAAAGCAGACCATAAAAAAAAGTGCTAATTAACTTCGCTTAAACTTATTTTATAATGTTATGAGCACAGTCCGGGAAATTCCGGGGACCTTGTTAGAAAGTATACGATTTCTTGCAAAAATGCGACCGGCAATTGAGTGCACACGTTAAATCGAACAAAGTAAGAAAAATTTTCCACACAGCGGCGACGTAAAACGAAGACGCCACCCCGCTAGAATAGTGACGAGTAAATGAGAAAAATAATAAAATAAAACAGTCCTTAAAATGCCTCCGACGACTCAGCGACGGTCCTGCCGAGGACGTCCGGGCGATAGCGGCCCTTTTTAACGGTACAGAAGATGGTTAGCACTATAATAACGGGAAACGAGAAGGGAACAATTAACAAAAGAATGACCACGAGATAGCCAAAAAAAAAAAACTTACCCTGCGGTGCACGTAGGTACTGAAGAGATATCAAAATCGCTGCCAAATCCGCACAAAGCGATCCCCGCTTACATTTTGAGGAAAAATAACGACGGGCGAAAAATCCACTCCACTCCACTCAAAGAAAGTTCGTAGCAAAATGTCCCGAAACAACCGAACCCAAGTCGTTAGTGAAAATTTTTACCTCGTCCCTGCCGAGCGCGTGCCCACTTGTGTTCCATTGCTGTTCAGACTAAATCTCCAGCGAGACAGGACATCACCAGACTATAAAATCTACTACTAAAATTTTTAAATCTAAATCAAAATCAAAACAAAGTGGATAAAGATAAAGCAGTAGTTCCCAAAGTGTTTCCTGCGGACCCCCGGGGTCTGTAATGTGTTGAGGAGCCCGTGGCTAATTAAATTTAGTTTGGCGGTGCACCAAGTCACCAAAGTACCTCTGACCATGAGGTCGCAAAAAAAGATAACTTACCCTACGGTACACGTAGGTACAGAAGAGATATCAAAATCGCTGCCAAATCCGCAAAAAGCGATCCCCGCTTACATATTGCGGAAAAATAACGACGGGCGAAAAATCCACAAAAATGTGGACCGATTCACAGAAAGTTCGTAGCAAAAGGTCCCGAAACAGTCACACCCAAGTCGTTAGTGAAAATTTTTACCGCGTCCGTGCCGAGCGCGTGCCCACTTGTGTTCCATTGCTGTTCAGACCAAATCTCTGATTTAAACAATCATGTCGACTCTTCAATTATTATCTTATAAGTTGCGTGCTTAGCATGCTTGAATTCAGCGCGCTTTCCCATTTTAATGTTGGCATCCCTGTCAGGTTTGATGCGTTCGATTTAAGTGTCACCGGTTTGTTCCAACAAAAGTTTCTGACTCGTTCGAAACAGTCGAGTGTTCCCCTTTTTATTCATTTTTGTTTGTTTTTTTTTTTTTTTTTAGTAGTCACAGAAAATGACATAATTCAAGGAAAACGCATGTACACAGACGAGCAAAACATTCCATTCTATGGTTTAATTGAATTCTTACAGCGCAAATGGTCTTACGCAACTCAGACAGTTTTAAAATATATCGGCCAAAAACCCCCGTCAAATTCTCGACGTATCGGCATTTCTGTAACTGCTTTAAATAAACAATACCGTTCGGACTTTCTATTTTTAGACATAACTGTATCTAATCGCATCATCTTTTGCAATCGTCTCTAGGTGTTGCATTTAATTGCATCATCTTTTGCAATCGTCTCTATGTGTTCCGTTTAATTGCATCATCTTTTGCAATAGTCTCCAGGTGCAGCTTATATTTTCTGTGGGAATGTGACCAAATGACCTACTCGGATAGACAGTTGATAGAGTGCGGCCGACGTTTCCTTTTTCTTGCGTGATTACATCATGAGAATTACAGTTTCTTGCGAGTTGCTATTTCGACGCGCAGAGATTAAATTGCGTTCACACTCGACCTTTAACGCAATTGGGCCAACAACAGTTTCTGACTCGTTCGAAACAGTCGAATGTTCCCTTTTTTTAATGTATTTTTGTTTTTGTTTTTTTTTTTTTTCTTTTAAACAGAAAACTGACCTGCAAGTAGTCACAGAAAACGGCGTAATTCAAGGAAAACGGATGTACACAGAAGAGCAAAACATTCCATTCTACGGTTACCAGGGGATACCTTACGCCAAACCACCTTTAGGAAAACTCAGGTTTGCGGTGAGTTTATAAAATCACAATAGAGAAAAAAAAATTGAAGAAAAAACTAAAATAGTAAAGGAGACTGTGGTTTAAGAGATAATTGAAATTTTAATTACATTGTTGTTAGGTTTAAAATTTTTATGATTTTGTCAGTGTGATTAGGTTTTTTTTTAGACTTTTTTTAGTGCTTTTAAGTTGGTAGCGTACTGAAGATGGCAGCTTAGCTGCCGAAATACGTATCTACGGATATAAAAATAATTGTGGGCGGAGGTTAATTTCAATTATTTGAAGAAAAAAGACCGCACTTAAAATTTTTTTAAATTATTATTTTTTGATAAACGTTCCACGTGACGTAACATGTTCGACGTTTTTTGCGACACATGTTTGACGTAAAATTTGAAAAAAGTAAAAAAATTTCAATGGGGAAATATTTTGAGGGCCAACCCAACCTAAACGAAGCCAACCCGAGCAGAGAAAAAAAAAAAAAACTAAACAAAAATTTAAAACAAAAAAACTTTAAAAATTGCCAAAAATGTTAAAGATTAAAAAAATTCTAAGTAAAAAGATAACGAGAAATTGGAAATATTGAAAAAAATTGCTAAAAATTTTAAAATTTTGAAAAATAGTTTTAAAGCCTACCCAGTGAAGCCAACCAGGGAGAGAATTAAAAAATGAAAAAAATAAAATAAAAACAAAAAAATAAAATAAAAATTAAAAAACTGAAAAAAATTAAGCTTCGGTCAATTTTCCAGCTGCCGTGGGCCCTTATAATAATTTGCGCTTTCTTATAATACTTTGGTAAAGTGTTAAATACTTAACCAACTCAACGTATTCTCTGTTGGGAAGGATGGGAGAGGGGAGGGGAGATTTTACTTAATTAAAAACAAAGGACGATTTTAGGGTAGGGTGCAACAGAATTAAAAAAAGAAAACAATGAAAAAACCAGAAAAGCAGATCCGTTATTACTTTGTTTTTCATTTTTTTATTTTGTTCTTAGTTTATCGGTTTGATTTGATTTTTTTTAACAAATAATAATAAAAAATTTAAATTATTTTTTTTTAATTATTATTTTTTTGATCATTTCGACACCACAAGTTTGACGTGAAATTTGAGGGAGAAAAATTTCAGTATAAAATTTGTTTGAAACAAAAATTTAAAACAAAAAAACTTTAAAAATTGCCAAAAATGTTAAAGATTAAAAAAATTCTAAGTAAAAAGATAACGAGAAATTGGAAATATTGAAAAAAATTGCTAAAAATTTTAAAATTTTGAAAAATAGTTTTAAAGCCTACCCAGTGAAGCCAACCAGGGAGAGAATTAAAAAATGAAAAAAATAAAATAAAAACAAAAAAATAAAATAAAAATTAAAAAACTGAAAAAAATTAAGCTTCGGTCAATTTTCCAGCTGCCGTGGGCCCTTATAATAATTTGCGCTTTCTTATAATACTTTGGTAAAGTGTTAAATACTTAACCAACTCAACGTATTCTCTGTTGGGAAGGATGGGGGAGGGGAGGGGAGATTTTACTTAATTAAAAACAAAGGACGATTTTAGGGTAGGGTGCGACAGAATTAAAAAAAGAAAACAATGGAAAAAGCACAACAAGCACCTCCGTTATTACTTTGTTTTTCATTTTTCATTTTATTCTTAGTTTATCGGTTTGATTTAATTTTTTAACAAATAATAAAAATTTTAAATTAAATTTTTTTTAATTGATAAACGTTCGACGTCATTTCGACACAAGTTTGACGTAAAATTTGAGGGAGAAAAATTTCAATATAAAATTTGTTTGAAGGCCGATCCGACCTAAACGAAGGAAACACAGGAGGAATAAAAATAAAATTTAAAACGAAAAAAAAACTTAACAATTAAAAATTTCTAAAAAAAAGTTCTAAGCAATGAGAAATTGGAAAAAAATTAACATTTGCCAAAAATGTTGAAGATTAAAAGAAATTTAAGGAAAAAGATATCGAGAAATTGAAAAGATTGGAAAAAATAAAAAATTGCTAAAAATATATTCCACACAGTAGGGACGAGACGCATTTAGGTTTGGTTTCAAGAACATTATTTCGCCAGCATTCTTGCTTGCATTTTCATCAATTTAATTCTTGTACATACTTCACTTTCACATATTAAAAAAAAAAAAAAATTATCATGAACAGATAAAACAGCGACATCCTACGATCGCTTTTTGACCTGACATTGCAGTAGGATAGATAAATTGAAGCGGGTTTGTTACATAATATGCAAGGCGGCCATGCTTGCTGTCAAAGCGTAATGAAAGAAGCCCTAAATAAGGCTGAAACAGCTGTACAGAAGCTGCTCGAGGTTCTCACAGCAGGCAAAAACGATTTGCAACAAAATTTTTAAAAAATAATTATCGTAAAAGAAAAATTAAAAAGTTTAGACAAGGCGCGCTACATTCCACGATGACGTCAGTCCCATTCTGTGCGCATAAATACACTTATTTACTTAAAATGCAATAAATATGTATACCGTAAGATTTCTTTCATAAAACTTAACATACAACGTAAACATTCCTTTGCGTTTTAAGTACACAAACACAGCACGCGTCCTGACGTCTTCATTAACTAAAGACGCGCAACGGAATGTAGCGCGCCTTGCCCATACCTCTTAATTAATTTCTGAAAGTTCCTAATCATTGAATGTCGTAAGATTAAAAATAATATAATCGCTTTGCACTTTGAACTAAATAGGGTTTTCACCACTTGAAAAACAATTAAAATTTAATTTTTTCAGAGTCCCGTACCACATGAGAAGTGGACGGGGGTCCTGAGGACTACGTACGATGCCCCGACTTGCACACAGGACACAGAACAGATTGTGTACATCGGCTCAGAAGACTGTCTGTACCTCAACGTTTATACAACGCGGGTAGGTACAAACATATCAGAAAATTCGAAGCGTTAAAAAAGATGAGCTATTTGAAATTAAAAAGTGAAATGAACGAACAAAATTTACGTAAACATGAAGACACGTTAAAATTGAGTCCGGCGGCATTTAAAAAAATTTTAAAATATGGAGAATGTTTCATTTAAAATATGAACTGGAACACTCTGTACATCAGACTATGCTAAAATTATACTCGCCATGATGATACAGTGAAACTGTCATTTGAATTTTTTTTTTTTTTTTGCGTAAAATGCATTCACTTTTTTTCCTCGTCGGAGCAGACCGCGTTCTCAGAGAGGTACAAAAGACTCCGTCTTAAGTGGAACACCCTGTATACTACTATTTTCTTGTAGACGATGTAGAAATTGCAAACTTAATGCAGCTGCAATCTAACTTACCTCGGTTTGTTGTTTCTTGTGATCAAACTCTTTTTCCTGTGGCCAAACTCTTTTGTCAACGTCACCTCCACAATTAAAAAAAGAACGCATCACAATATCATAATTCTAATTAAAAAAATCTTCTGGGATTTCTAGATGAAACTGAAACATTTTAAAAAATAAATTTACTTAATGCGGGCCTTTATATATCGTGCGTTCTCATTTTTTCTTGTTTAGTCTAAAATTTATGTTTAGTCTAAAATTTGTGTTTAGACTAAAATTTGTGTTTAGACTAAAATTCGTATTTAATCTAAAATTTGGAAAACAAGATCTCATTTTCAAAAACCTTACGCATTATGATTAATAAAAAAAAAATTGTAGATGGCGAAAGTTATTTTTGTACGGACAGAAAACGTATCTGTAAATTACCGTCCAAAAAAGACGTATTTGCTAATTTTTTTTAAATTAGAAAATTCAGCGAAAACAAAAGAAAAACATCGAAACTAATGTGAACGTAAATATGTACAGTCGCGATTTACATAATCAAGACCACTGCAAGCCAATCGCACCCATGTTACGGTTTGGGAAACCGCTTGCCAGGTAACAACCTGTATATAATAATAATAATAATAATAAAGTGTCTTTATTGGTTCTCAGCTCCATACAATAACAATCATTATTAAGTTCGACTCGCATTTATTTTCGATTGTACGATCTTAGGAGATCGCGTGTGTGGAAAGCGCTTCATGCAGCACCTATTCCGTCGGATTTTATTGCGTCTGGAAGCATCTTTTTATATTGAATACAATAATATTTAAATTCGTACAACTTCAAATGATCACTTCAAATGATGCGTCGGTTTTAAAATACTCCGGTCATGAAATGCACACAAACGCTTTGGCGCATTCGTTTTAAAATATTCCAGCCATGAAACGGTGCAAAATTCTCGACGCACGGGCACTTTTATTTTTTGTGGTTTTAATTAAATTTCTATTTTTTAGAGAGAATTGCCGCCTCATCTTTTGCATAAACTTTCCCAAATCGTTTCATCTGTTTCGTGAGAACCGTTTGAAATTATTATTCCACGCGGTTGGACAGTCATAAAAAAGAGTCCGCCAACGTCTTTTTTTTTTGGCTGGACTAATCTATGAGAATCACAATTTTTTGCGAGAGATTAAAATAATTGCGTTCCCTCTTGATCTCTTTAACGCGCTTGGGTTTTCTTTACGTCATCTGAAATGCGGTTGGCTCCTGCTTAGGTCACGATGTTTCTGATTGGTGCAAACCCTTCCTTCGAACATTAGTGGGCACAGCTGGTTTTGCCGCCTGATTAACGTGCAACGTGCTTGGAGCGCAGTCAGACAATAAAGAGATAAAAATAAATAAATAAAAATATATATATATATAACGTTTAGTATAGGGTGGTTCATGTTCAAGTAGTAACATAGTTTTTTATGAATGATGGTTCTTTAAACACCTGCAACAATTTTCTCCCAGGGCTTTATTTACGTATAGTTCCACAGTTTTTTTTTCTTTTAATGTAATGGCGTGGAATACCTTTGAGCTATAATAAGATCGTTTACGGGCTTGCACGATCATTTCAACGAAGACTTTATTTCCCTGGTGAACGCGTTTATTGTTCAATATCCAAATATTAATTACTAGCGAGCGTTGGGGCGTTCGGAAAGGGCCGCAATTCCTCTCATCTTCAACATGCGGCCAATCACGTCAAGGTTACTTTATGCTTCCCCCTTGCTGTAGTTAGTAATCGGAAAATGTTCAGTGTTGTAACAATTCAAGTACGATTCATTTAATTTCCTAACCCCACTTTATTTTAGACTTCATTATTATACATGTTTATTAAAAAAAAAATATTGCATAATTTTTTTTGTGTTATCACAAAAACGCTTTCGTGCGTCGGTTTTAAAATACTCCGGTCATGAAATGCACACAAACGCTTCGGTGCGTTCGTTTTAAAATATTCCAGCCATGAAATGGTGTAAAATTCTCGACGCATCGGCACTTTTATTTTGTGGTTTTAATTAAATTTCTATTTTTTTAGAGAGAATTGCCTCATCTTTTGCATAAACTTTCCCAAATCATTTCATCTGTTTCGTGAGAACCGTTCGAAATTATTATTCCACGCGGTTGGACAGTCATAAAAAAAGAGTCCGCCAACGTCTTTTTTTTTGGCTGGACTAATCTATGAGAATCACAGTTTTTTGCGAGAGATTAAAATAATTGCGCTCCCTCTTGATTTCTATAACGCGCTTGGGTTTTCTTTACGTCATCTGAAATGCGGTTGGCTCCTGCTTAGGTCACGATGTTTCTGATTGGTGCAAACCCTTCCTTCGAACATTAGTGGGCACGGCTGGTTTTGCCGCCTGATTAACGTGCAACGTGCTTGGAGCGCAGTCAGGCAATAAAGAGATAAAAATAAATAAATAAAAATATATATATAACGTTTAGTATAGGGTGGTTCATGTTCAAGTAGTAACATATTTTTTTATGAATGATGGCTCTTTAAAAACCTGCAACAATTTTCTCTCAGGGCTTTATTTACGTATAGTTGCACAGTTTTTTTTTTTTTAATGTAACTTACAGTGTGGAATACCTTTGAGCTATAATAAGACCGTTTACGGGCTCGCACGATCATTTCAACGAAGACTTTATTTCCCTGGTGAACGCGTTTATTGTTCAATATCCAAATATTAATTACCAGCGAGCGTTAGGGCGTTCGGAGAGGGTCGCAATTCCTCTCATCTTCAACATGCGGCCAATCACGTCAAGGTTACTTTGTGCTTCCCCCATGCTGCAGTGAGTAATCGGAAAATGTTCAGTGTTGTAACAATTCAAGTACGATTCATTTAATTTGCTAACCCCACTTTATTTCAGACTTCATTATTATACATGTTTATTAAAAAAAAAATATTGCATAATTTTTTTTGTGTTATCACAAAAACGCTTTCGTGCGTCGGTTTTAAAATACTCCGGCATGAAATGCACACAAACGCTTTGGTGCGTTCGTTTTAAAATATTCCAGCCATGAAATGGTGTAAAATTCTCGACGCACCGGCACTTTTATTTTTTGTGGTTTTAATCAAATTTCTATTTTTTTTAGAGAGAATTGCCTCATCTTTTGCATAAACTTTCCCAAATCATTTCATCTGTTTCGTGAGAACCGTTCGAAATTATTATTCCACGCGGTTGGACAGTCATAAAAAAGAGTCCGCCAACGTCTTTTTTTTTTTTGGCTGGACTAATCTATGAGAATCACAATTTTTTGCGAGAGATTAAAATAATTGCGTTCCTTCTTGATCTTTAACGCGCTTGGGTTTTCTTTACGTCATCTGAAATGCAGTTGGCTCCTGCTTAGGTCACGATGTTTCTGATTGGTGCAAACCCTTCCTTCGAACATTAGTGGGCACGGCTGGTCTTGCCGCCTGATTAACGTGCAACGTGCTTGGAACGCAGTCAGGCAATAAAGAGATAAAAATAAATAAATAAAAATATATATATATATATAACGTTTAGTATACGGTGGTTCATGTTCAAGTAGTAACATATTTTTTTATGAATGATGGCTCTTTAAAAACCTGCAACAATTTTCTCCCAGAGCTTTATTTATGTATAGTTCCACGGTTTTTTTCTTTTTTTTTATGTAACACAGTGTGGAATACCTTTGAGCTATAATAAGATCGTTTACGGACTTGCACGATCATTTCAACGAAGACTTTATTTCCCTGGTGAACGCGTTTATTGTTCAATATCCAAATATTAATTACTAGCGAGCGTTAGGGCGTTCGGAGAGGGCCGCAGTTCCTCTCATCTTCAACATGCGGCCAATCACGTCAAGGTTACTTTGTGTTTCCCCCGTGCTTTAGTTAGTAATCGGAAAATGTTCAGTGTTGTAACAATTCAAGTACGATTCATTTAATTTCCTAACCCCACTTTATTTTAGACTTCATTATTATACATGTTTATTAAAAAAAAATATTGCATAATTTTTTTTTGTGTTATCACAAAAACGCTTTCGTGCGTCGGTTTTAAAATACTCCGGTCATGAAATGCACACAAACGCTTTGGTGCGTTCGTTTTAAAATATTCCAGCCATGAAATGGTGTAAAATTCTCGACGCACCGGCACTTTTGTTTTTTGTGGTTTTAATTAAATTTCTATTTTTTAGAGAGAGAATTGTCTCATCTTTTGCATAAACTTTCCCAAATCATATCATGTGTTTCGTGAGAACCGTTCGAAATTATTATTCCACGCGGTTGGACAGTCATAAAAAAGAGTCCGCCAACGTCTTTTTTTTTTTGGCTGGACTAATCTATGAGAATCACAATTTTTTGCGAGAGATTAAAATAATTGCGTTCCCTCTTGATCTCTTTAACGCGCTTGGGTTTTCTTTACGTCATCTGAAATGCGGTTGGTTCCTGCTTAGGTCACGATGTTTCTGATTGGTGCAAGCTCTTCCTTTGAACATTAGTGGGCACGGCTGGTTTTGCCGCCTGATTAACGTACAACGTGCTTGGAGCGCAGTCAGACAATAAATAGAGAAAAATAAATAAATAAATAAATAAATAAATATATATATATATATATATATAACGTTTAGTATAGGGTGGTTCATGTTCAAGTAGTAACATATTTTTTTATGAATGATGGTTCTTTAAAAACCTGCAACAATTTTCTCTCAGGGCTTTATTTATGTATAGTTCCAGTTTTTTTTTTTTTTAATGTAACTTACAGTGTGGAATACCTTTGAGCTATAATAAGATCGTTTACGGTCTTGCATGATCATTTCAACGAAGACTTTATTTCCCTGGTGAACGCGTTTATTGCTCAATATCCAAATATTAATTACCAGCGAGCGTTAGGGCGTTCGGAGAGGGCCGCAATTCCTCTCATCTTCAGCAAGCGGCCAATCACGTCAAGGTTACTTTGTGCTTCCCCCGTGCTTTAGTTAGTAATCGGAAAATGTTCGGTGTTGTAACAGTTCAAGTACGATTCATTTAATTTCCTAACCCCACTTTATTTCAGACTTCATTATTATACATGTTTATTAAAAAAAAAATATTGCATAATTTTTTTTGTGTTATCACAAAAACGCTTTCGTGCGTCGGTTTTAAAATACTCCGGCATGAAATGCACACAAACGCTTTGGTGCGTTCGTTTTAAAATATTCCAGCCATGAAATGGTGTAAAATTCTCGACGCACCGGCACTTTTATTTTTTGTGGTTTTAATCAAATTTCTATTTTTTTTAGAGAGAATTGCCTCATCTTTTGCATAAACTTTCCCAAATCATTTCATCTGTTTCGTGAGAACCGTTCGAAATTATTATTCCACGCGGTTGGACAGTCATAAAAAAGAGTCCGCCAACGTCTTTTTTTTTTGGCTGGACTAATCTATGAGAATCACAATTTTTTGCGAGAGATTAAAATAATTGCGTTCCCTCTTGATCTTTAACGCGGTTGGATTTTCTTTACGTCATCTGAAATGCGGTTGGCTCCTGCTTAGGTCACGATGTTTCTGATTGGTGCAAGCTCTTCCTTTGAACATTAGTGGGCACGGCTGGTTTTGCCGCCTGATTAACGTGCAACGTGCTTGGAGCGCAGTCAGGCAATAAATAGATAAAAATAAATAAATAAAAATATATATATAACGTTTAGTATAGGGAACGCGTTTATTGTTCAATATCCAAATATTAATTACCAGCGAGCGTTGGGGCGTTCGGAGAGGGCCGCAATTCCTCTCATCTTCAGCATGCGGCCAATCACGTCAAGGTTACTTTGTGCTTCCCCCATGCTTTAGTTAGTAATCGGAAAATGTTCAGTGTTGTAACAATTCAAGTGCGTTTCATTTAATTTCCTAACCCCACTTTATTTTAGACTCGACTGTTTATTAAAAAAAAAATAATAATTGCGTAATTTAGATTTTTTTTAGTGTGGTGATTATTTGTAGAAAAAAAATTGTTACAAAATGACAGAGATATGTTAATACGGTGAATGTTTATTGGTTTAATCGACACTTCTGTCAGTTTTTCGCAAATTTGGTGCAAGAAATATCACCGTGTCAAACGAGCCTAACAGTTGTTGAAGTACATTATTTAAAAAAAATTGCCTTTTTCGCTTTTGGCTTCCGAAGTACTCAGCCACATTTCTTTTTTCTGCCGACGTTTCGTCTTTTTTTACAACAAGACGTCCTCAAAGCCTGATGTTCTTCTTTGTTGCTGCTGCTGCTGTTATTCAAATGCTACCGAACCACAGCAGTGATGGAGAAAGAAGATCATGCTGTGAGGAAATCTTCTTGCGCCAGAAATGGCTAAACCAGAAATGAGGCGATGCCCCGGGCGGGTCCTCAAATTGATTAAGTATATTTCCAAACATCTAGAATCTCCAGAAATCAAAGAACACCACTTTACAACCCGTCATGGTGTTCTTCTATGGGGGCGGCTTCAAATTCGGTTCGAGCAACCACAGCATCTACGGCCCAGACTATCTCCTCGAAGAAGGCATCATCGTCGTCAGCTTCAACTACCGCGTGGGAGTTTTCGGTAAACAATAAAAAAATCAAGAGATCCAAGAAACTGATTCAACCATCCCCCATTTTTTTCAAGGTTTCTTAAGCACCGGTGACTCGGCTGCTCCCGGAAACTACGGCCTAAAAGACCAAGTGGAGGCTTTAAAATGGGTCCAGAGGAACGTAAGGTATTTCGGGGGCGATCCAAACTCCGTCACGTTGTTCGGCGAAAGCGCCGGAGCGGCGTCCGTCAGTTACCTGATGCTTTCCCCCGCGGCCAAGGGTTTATTCCACCGTGTCATCCTATCGAGCGGAAGTTCCCTGTGCCCTTGGGCCATGAGCAGAAACCCGGTTCCGATCACCTACGCCGTAGCAACCGCCGCCGGGGTCTTGGCACGCAACAATAAAGTCCTGGTGGAGAAACTGAGGAAGCTCGATTTTAGGTGGTTGCATTTCGCCGAGCGGAGTGCCATGGTTCTTGTAAGTAGATGATTGAAATGAACCAGATCCAAAAAAAAAAAAAAAAAAATGAAACTGTCAGGATTCGTTGGACCCCTTGAACGGCCTGGCCTTTGCTCCCGCGATAGAACCAAAACACCCGGACGCCATAATCACCGAAGGACCGCACCAAATCCTCGAATCCGGTTCATTCAACAACGTTCCCATTATGAGCGGGTTCAATTCGTTAGAAGCGGCCGTTTTTCAATACGGTACGAAATTCCGCCGAGGTTACAACCAGAACAAAACAAAACAAAAATCGTTGTTTCAGTGCTGGACTTCGTTAGACCGCTCTTGGTGAACTTCGAAATGCCCCAAAGACTAACCCCCAGCGACATGAACATTCCTGCATTGCACCCGGATGAGATAATGGCGGGGAATAAAATACGGTGGTTCTATTTCGGCCTTCAACCCCTGGGGGCGGCTAATAAGACCCAAATTTTACACGTAAGTCAAGAAACCCAACCAAACCAAAAAAAAAAACATCCATCCCTTCCAGTTCATTAGCGACAATCAATTCCTGAAAGGTATTTTGGAAGAGGTGAAAATGCGCGCGAAGAAGGCCCCCACTTACCTTTACCAATTTTCCTATCAAGGTGAATTGGGCAGTTTTTTGGATAACCAAGCTCGGCAAGTGAATGGTAAGGGGCGTAAGGCACCCATGTTTTCTTTTTTCTTTTTTTTTCTTCTTTTTTTGGACGACTGAGAATTTTAGGAGTGGCTCATTCCGAAGAGCTGTGGTACATTTGGAAGAACAAGGATCAAAAATCCACCCTGAAGGAGGACACAAACGTGAGGAAAATGTTCGTTAAGTTGCTGACGAATTTCGTCAAAACCGGGTGAGCTTTTTTGAAAATCATCGAAGTACTTGATCTACAATGCTTTTTTTTTGCCCCCTGGCGGGGAGGTTAGTAATCCCACGCCCAAGAAGGACCAGGAACTTCATAATATAGTTTGGCCCACCGCGTTAGATAAGGATGGCAACCTTAATTATTTGGATGTGGATACCAAATTGAAGATAAAGCAAAATCCTAGGAAGGAAGCGATGGATTTCTGGAAGGAGCTATACAGGGATTATGGCAGACCGCCTTTCACCACATATTAACGCATTTCAAAGCAAAATCCTAGGAAGAAAGCGATGGATTTCTGGAAGAAGCTATACAGAGATTATGGCAGGCCGCCTTTCACCACGTATTAACGCATTTCAACTCAACTCAACTCACTGTAAATCCCGATTCAATTCATTCATTTTCTTGAATAAAAATGTCGGAATTAATTTGAAAGGAGGGCGTCGTCCGTTCGAATGCAGTTCGCGCTTTTCCCCCCTTCCGCCCCCTGTCCCTCCATCGTCACTCGGTGATTCCGCTCGCCTCTCTATCATCGCATTTCGCGAGAATTCAATCAAACAGAGAGTAAATTTCAATCATATTTGAAATAAATTCAATCTCGCAGGCGACTGATAGAGGGCGGTATTAATCTGCCGCCGCATTACTTTATTTCCGGTTGACTTCAGACTATTACTTCCGATTGCCGAGGCGAACGAAAAAATTAAAATCGAAGCGGGCGAGGAGCGGACTTTCCGCCCATTGTTTCGGCTTTAATTAAGTTCAAGTTTGGAACTTTTTTTTTATTATTTCGTCTGTTCGTTTCGTTCCCCGAACAGATGAATGAATGAACGGCGGTTGACCTGTGAAGACAATTTTATTTTTAGCGTGGAATGTACATGCTAATTTCATTTTCGATTTTATTTTTAACCTGGAATGTGCAGGCTAATTTTAGGTGCGATGTGAAGGAAGTACAACGGCTATTCGGTTTTAGCAACGCAGAAAAAAATCTATATATTTCTAATGTAGATTGATCATGCCCATGGTGTGTTTATTTTGAATTACGTAAGTAAATCGACTGGCAGACAAAATGAAGAAATTATCTTCACGTGATTAGTAAAGCCCCGGAGAGAATTACGAACAATAGCCGTACACAACATTTGCCAGTTGTCTTATAAATACAAGCGCTTCTTCGATTAGTGTAGTAAGCGTTCGTGGCTGGCAAGCGCCCCGGACGTACGTGCGTGGGTCACATTTCATCTTTTATTTATACAGTGCATTCCCTTCCCATCGCTTGCGTTATTCAAGAATCAATTATTCAAAAAAAAATATATAGTTATTGTAGTTTGAATATCCTCAAGTTTATAATTATTTTGTGCAGCAACTTACGTTGCTGGGATTTTTTCTTAACGGTGTAACTGAAAAAGCGTTTCAAGACGAAACTTTTGCAAGAAACCGCACGCGTCTAACGTCATTTGTTCGGAAGATACTTGCATTTGTTTGAGGTACTACTGCAAGAGCGATGGTTTCCTTAAACAGTTGAATAACGCGAAAACGGTTCAGATTAGACCCTACGTATGGTATACAAAGTCCAATTAAAATTTAGTCCGGAGCCCGAAAATGTAAAAACATACGGGGTCTTCCGTTTAAAATAACGAAGTGACCTAACGTCCAGGCCAAACGCAACACTCTGTACACGTCAAACTAATTTTAAAATGTGCCGCGCATGATACGGCGAAACTTTCGTTTGAAACATTCCTGCGTAAAATTAATAACTAGAGAGGTATGAAAGGATTCGCGTTACGTGGGACACCCTGTATGACACCTCAACCTGAAGACTTTTTTTTTTTTTTTGAAAAACAAATGAACCGCAATGTGGTTTATCGCAACGAATTTGCCCCATTTCTGGCCGCGAATTTGTTTCGTTACGCATAAAAATTGAAAGTTCGAAAAATGTCGAAAAATTACGTTTACTTCGCAAATAAAAAAAAAAAAAAACAAAAGACGATCGACATCGCCACAACAAGAGTGCATTAAATTAAATTAGCCGCACGTTTTTTTTGTTTTTGTTTTTCTTTTTGACAGATCGGAGGAATCATGACTTGATTCAAAAACAAACAAAAGAAATTTTCTTTTTGTTTTTTCTTTTGGACAGATCGGAGAAATCGCGACTTGATTTAAAAAGAAACAAAACAAAATTTTGCTTTTTTTTTCTTTTTGACAGATCGGAAAAATCACAACTTCCATCAAAAACAAACAAAAATAATAACAAACAAAATACTATCGATTTCACCACAAGCGTTTCGTGTCTCTCTGTTCTGTGTCAAGAATAAAAAGAAAACAAAAGCGCATCAGAGTTGGAGTTACGATGCAGCATAAAATATCTTCGTCACTTGATTTAAAAAAAAAAAAAAAACAAAAACAAATGCAGAAATGCTCAAATTTTTATTTATTTATTTTTTTCACCGGAAAAAAGAGGAAAGAAGAAATTAAAACAAAAAAACAAAAGGCGATCGGTCGACATCATCACAATTTTTTCATTTCCGACTGGTTCCCATCGCGATGAGAAAAAAAAAACAAAAGCGCATCGAAATTATTGCCATCTTCTCCGTCAGGAGCAACAAAAACAAAAGACAAACAAAAAATGAAAGACAAATCAAGATTTCACCACACGAATTTCATTTCCTTCTACTTTTCATAACAAAACAAAAAACAGAAACGAAAACAAAAACGCATCGGAATTACAACGCCGACGTCTTCTTCTTTTCCGTCAAAGCCAAAAAGAGAAAAAGAAAACAAGAAACAAAATACGATCGATTTCACCGCAAGTGTTTCGTGTCCTTCTACTCCGCGTCAAGAATAAAAAGAAAACAAAAGCGCATCAGAGAGTTACGATGCAGCATAAAATATCTTCGTCACTTGATTAGAAAAACAAAACAAAAAGAAACAAAAGCAGAAATGAAAACGAACAAAAAGAATTTTGTTTTTGTTTTTCTTTTCCGACAGATCGAAGAAATCTTCGCTCGATTCAAAACCAAACCCAAAAGCAGAGCAAAGAACTAATCGAATTTCGTGTTTTTCTTTCCTTCATCGGAAAACAAAAGATCAAGAAACAAAAGCAGAAATTATCAAATTTTAATTTTTTTTTTCACTGGAAAAAAGAGGAAAAAAGAAATTAAAAAAAAACAAGAGGCGATCGGTCGATATGACACCACAAATTTATCATTTCCGACTGCTTTCTATCGCGATGAGAAAAAAACAAAAGCGCATCGAAATTACTGCCACCTTCACCGTCAAGAACAATAAAAACAAACAAAAACAAAAGACAAACAAAAATAAAAGGCAAACGATTTCACCACACGAATTTCATTTCCTTCTACTTTTCGTAACAAGAAAAAACAGAAATGAAAACAAAAACGCATCGGAATTACAACGTCGACGTCATCTACTATTCCGTCAAAGCCAAAAAGAAAAAAAGGAAACAAGAAACAAAATACGATCGATTTCATCACAAGTGTTTCGTGTCCTTCTATTCCGCGTCAAGAATAAAAATAAAACAAAAGCGCATCAGAGTTGGAGTTACGATGCAGCATAAAATATCTTCGTCGCTTGATTAAAAAACAAAAAAAAAACAAAAAGAAACAAAAGCAAAAATTATCAATTTTTAATTTATTTCTTTTTCACTGCAAAAAAGAGGAAAGAAGAAATTAAAATACAAAAAACAAAAGGCGGTCGGTCGAAGTCACCACAAATTTTTCATTACCAACTGCTTTCCATCGCGATGAGAAAAAAACAAAAGCGCATCGAAATTATTGCCATCTCCTTCAAAAGCAACAAAAACAAAAGACAAACAAAAAATAAAAGGCAAACGATTTCACCATGCGAAATTTTCCTTCTACTTTTCATAACAAAAAAAAAAACAGAAATGAAAACAAAAACGCATCGGAATTACAACGCCGACGTCATCTTCTTTTCCGTCAAAGCCAAAAAAAGAAAAAAGAAAACAAGAAACAAAATACGATCGATTTCACCGCAAGCGTTTCGTGCCTTTCTACTCCGCGTCAACAATAAGAATAAAACAAAAGCGCATCAGAGTTAGAGTTACGATGCAGCATAAAATATCTTTTGTCACTTGATTAAAAAAAAAAAAAACAAAAACAAAAGCAGAAATGATCAAATTTTAAATTTATTTTTTTCACTGCACAGTAAACAGAAAAGAAAACAAAAGCGATTAAATTTTATTTTTATTTTTTCACTGCAAGAAGGAGGAGAAAAGAAACTAAAAAAAAAAAAACAGAAGGCGGTCGGTCGATCTCACCGCATATTTTTTATTTCCTTCTGCTTTCCATCGCGATGACAATAAACAAAAGCGCCATCTCCGTTAAGAGCAACAAAAAAAAAAAACAACAACGCCAAAAATAAAAGACGAACGATTTCACCACATGAATTTCATTTCCTTCTTTCTTTTCGTAATAAAAAAACAAAAGTGAAATCGAAAACGCATCAGAATTACAATGCCGACGTCATCGTCTTTTCCGTCAAAGCTAAAAAGAAAAAGAAAACAAAAGACGAACGATTTCGTTGACGCATTTCTTTCTGCTTTCTATCGTGAAAAAGAAAAACAAAACAAAACAAAAGCGCGTCGAAATTACATCGTCGACGCCATCTTCTCCGTCAAAAGCAAAAGAAAAAAAAAAGAATGGTGAATATTTATTTAGTCATCAATTATAAAAATAATCATGAGACCTTAGTCAACTAATAAGTACAAATAAAAAAATAAAAGTAAGTGTCAATGACAATTTTAGGTAAACATAATTAAAAACGACAAACAAGAAAAAGATCGATTTCATCACAAATTTCGTTTTTTTCTACTTGAATCTCTTTTATCGCGAAAGGAATAAAAAAAAATTTTGGCATCTGGCGCGATGAAAGTAAGGGATTTTTAATAAATGTAGGGATTTTTGATTTTTATTCGGAGCATTGCAAAATTTAACTCGAATATTAAAATAAACCTTGGTAAAAAATATTTAGCCCGGTTTCTTAGATTATATTATTTCATATTTTATCATTTATTTTAGAAATTTTAAAATAAATAAAATTATTACCTTGTGAATTTTCTCTTATGTGTAATGCAAAAAATTTTAATAGTTTTGAGGTGGATGGTGACGGTGGAGGGTATTTTAAGTCTGTGGAGGGGAGGGATTTCTGCTGATTTGAAGAGGGAGAAAATTCGGACTTATCTGGCAGCACTGTACGCAAGTGCAATTTCCGATAATTTGAAGGCCTGTTGAAATCTGTTTCTGATAATGCGGCGAAAATGACTTTCAATGGCGTTTCGGATAATCCGGCGTTACGGATAACCCGCTTCCGGATAACCGGGCGTCTCCTGAGCTTAATTTCTTTGAAAGCCCGCACGAATACTAAAACCACCTTTCCCCCCAAATAATTCGGAAGCGGTGAATATGTCATATTACCAAAAGAGAAAACAAAAAAAACCAAAAATAAGAACACCACCTTTGATGTTCCCACCTTTCAACTCATAAGGTCCGGTAATGAAATAGAACTCGTCTAGAAAAAGATGTAACAAAGGCCCATTCCGCGTTCGACCCGAAATGAAATAAAGGGCATCAAAGGGAAAAAGCGGTCGCTGACGGACGGACGGACCGACTCGGCCGGAAACGCAATAATTTTCCCCGCATTTTATGAAACCGAGTAATAAACCAGAAAAAAAGACGTAATAAAATACCGGCGCGCGGCGGGCTAAAATAAATTATGAATTTAACGCACATCATTTCCAGCGATAAAAAAAAAAACGAAAGTTATATACGCATTTAAAAAGGCACCGGCGGCGGCGAACTTATAAACGTCTCGTAAAATTTCCCTCAATTTCATCGACGTGGAAATTCGCCCGCTGAAAAATTCCCCCCCTTTTTTTTTTGTATTAGATTGTGTATTTTTATGCGGGGCGGCCAAATGAACCGATGCCGATGTATGGGAGATTTTCTTCATTCGAGGGGCGATCTCCTTCCTTCCTTCCTTCCCTCCTCCCTCCCGCCCCCTCCTTCGCTTGCAGAGCAGAGCTTTTACGACATCGCCAAGCTCTGTCAAAACATTATTAAAGTTCGAAGTTCGGCGACGATGTTCATATGCAGTTTGCTTATCTTTCATCCGAGACGTTACACACAGACGGGACGACGGACGAAGATCGAATGGTTCTCTCAAAATATTTTCGCTGGATATCAAGGGCGAACGCAAATAAAAGACGGAATAACAGAAATTGAAAAAAAAAGTGAGTAAGTGTTTGACGTGACGTAATCGAAGGAAATTTGTTGAGGGTGGAAAAGAAAATAAGAATTATTTACGCATAGTCGCTAGCAAAAACAAAAAATTGATCGTTTGTGTCATTCTGTGACGCAGTAACAAACATTCTTTGTGATTTATTATAAGTACATAGTTTAAAAATTCGTTATAGTATAATATTAAGATGCATCGTGTATTCGTTTGGCGTTTAATCAAGCCTCACGTCCGTCACGTCTGGATTCCCGGCGTTGTGCTGAAGTTAATTTCCCCAGTACGAGATCCTCCTGATGATTTAGGATCAGTTCACACAATCAAAACATTGTATTGGTCTCAAAGTGTACCAGTTTATAAAGGGCGCAAGTCTACATGAACAATTGTGTTGTCGAATAAAACTATTGTATAAATTCCCTTCTTAATTTCAGGTCAAAATTAATGTTTTCGCGTTTAATCGATCCTCACGTCCGCCACGTCTGGTTTCCTGACATTGTGCTGAAGTTAATTTCCCCAGCACGACATCTTCCTGGTGATTTAGGATCAGCTCACACCATCAAAACATTGTATTTGTCTCAAAGTGTACCAGTTTTTAAAGGGCGCAAGTCTACATGAACAATTGTGTTATGGAATAAAACTGTTGTATAAATTCCCTTCTTAATTTCAGGTAAAATTAAACGACGCTCAATGTTTTCGCGTTTAATCGATCCTCACGTCCGTCACGTCTGGATTCCTGGCATTGTGCTGAAGTTAATTTCTCCGGCACGACATCTTCCTGATGTTTTAGGATCAGTTCACACCGCCAAAACAATTTAATTGTCTCAAAGTGTACGAGTTTTTAAAGGGCGCAAGTCTACATGAACAATTGTGTTGTCGAATAAAACTATTGAATAAATTCCCTTCTTAATTTCAGGTCAAAATTAATGTTTTCGCGTTTAATCAATCCTCACGTCCGCCACGTCTGGTTTCCTGGCGTTGTGCTGAAGTTAATTTCTCCGGCACGACATCTTCCTGATGATTTAGGATCAGTTCACACCACCAAAAGATTGTACTTGTCTCAAAGTGTACCAGTTTTCAAAGGGCACAAGTCTACATGAACAATTGTGTTATGGAATAAAACTGTTGTATAAATTCCCTTCTTAATTTCAGGTAAAATTAAACGACGCTCAATGTTTTCGCGTTTAATCGATCCTCACGTCCGTCACGTCTGGATTCCTGGCATTGTGCTGAAGTTAATTTCTCCGGCACGACATCTTCCTGATGATTTAGGATCAGTTCACACCGCCAAAACATTGTATATGTCTCAAAATGTACGAGTTTTTAAAGGGCGCAAGTCTACATGAACAATTGAGTTGTCGTATAAAACTATAGTATAAATTCCCTTCTTAATTTCAGGTAAAATTAAGCGACGCTCAATGTTTTCGCGTTTAATCGATCCTCACGTCCGTCACGTCTGGATTCCTGGCGTTGTGCTGAAGTTAGTTTGTCCGGCACGATATCTTCCTGAAGATTTAGGATCAGTTCACACCGCCAAAAGATTGTATTTATCTCAAAGTGTAACAGTTTTCAAAGGGCGCAAGTCAACATGAACATTTGTGTCGTCGAATAAAACTATTGTATAAATTCCCTTCTTAATTTCAGGTAAAATTAATGTTTTCGCGTTTAATCGATCCTCACGTCCGCCACGTCTGGATTCCCGGCGTTGTGCTGAAGTTAATTTCCCCAGCACGAAATCCTCCTGATGATTTAGGATCAGTTCACACAATCAAAACATTGTATTGGTCTCAAAGTGTACCAGTTTATAAAGGGCGCAAGTCTACATGAACAATTGAGTTGTCGTAGAAAACTATAGTATAAATTCCCTTCTTAATTTCGGGTAAAATTAAGCGACGCTCAATGTTTTCGCCTTTAATCGATCCTCACGTCCGTCACGTCTGGATTCCTGGCGTTGTGCTGAAGTTAATTTCCCCAGCACGAGATCCTCCTGATGATTTAGGATCAGTTCACACAATCAAAACATTGTATTTGTCTCAAAGTGTACCAGTTTATAAAGGGCGCAAGTCTACATGAACAATTGAGTTGTCGTATAAAACTATTGTATAAATTCCCTTCTTAATTTCAAGGTAAAATTAAGCGATGCTCAATGTTTTCGCGTTTAATGGATCCTCACGTCCGTCACGTCTGGATTCCCGGCATTGTGCTGAAGTTAATTTCCTCAGCACGACATCTTCCTGATGATTTAGGATCAGTTTACACAATCAAAACATTGTATTTATCTCAAAGTGTACCAGTTTATAAAGGGCGCAAGTCTACATGAACAATTGTGTTATGGAGTAAAACTATTGTATAAATTCCCTTCTTAATTTCAGTCAAAATTAAGCGACGTTCAATGTTTTCGCGTTTAATCGATCCTCACGTGCGTCACGTCTGGATTCCTGGCATTGTGCTGAAGTTAATTTCTCCGGCACGACATCTTCCTGATGTTTTAGGATCAGTTCACACCGCCAAAACAATTTAATTGTCTCAAAGTGTACGAGTTTTTAAAGGGCGTAAGTCTTCATGAACAATTGTGTTGTCGTATAAAACTATTGTATAAATTCCCTACTTAATTTGAGGTAAAATTAAGCGACGCTCAATGTTTTCGCGTTTAATTGATCCTCATATCCGTCACGTCTGGATTCTTGACATCGTGCTGATGTTAATTTCTCCGGCAAGACATCATCCTGATGATTTAGGATCAGTTCACACCGCCAAAAGATTGTGTTTGTCTCAAAGTGTACCAGTTTTTAAAGGACGCAAGTCAACATGAACACTTGTGTTGTCGAATAAAACTATTGTTTAAAATCCCTTCTTAATTTCAAGTCAAAATTAAGCGACGCTCAATGTTTTCGCGTTTAATCGATCCTCACGTCCGTCACGTCTGGATTCCCGGCATTGTGCTGAAGTTAATTTCCCCAGCACGACATTTTGTTGATGATTTAGGTTTAGTTCACGCCATCAAAATATTGTGTTTATCTCAAAGTGTACCAGTTTTCACTCGACTAATATATTTCCCCCTTGACAACCCAGGAGTTTATCCATTTGTGGTGGATGGATTGAAAAATCTCCGTCGTGTACGTGCGGTTTGGGGGATGAGGTATTAACAAGACCACACCTAAACTGTAAGCTTCTGGAAAGTGCTTTAAACCTTGCAGGCAGAAACGTGTAACTGCTAGGGTCGACGCATTACAAAGTTTACTCCAAACCAAATTAATCAGGAACTGTTTTGGGTGGCTCGAAATTTTGACGGGACATTCTGAAGCACACGTCATCAGAATACACGCAACACCACCACGCAATAATAAGGCGCGAGCTGCGGGGGGTTGTCGAGTACGTGCGGAGTTTCGCAATTTCGGTTAAGGACCACTTCGAGGGTAATTCAATTCCGCCGAATGTGTAACCGCATTCAGGCCGTCCGGGCCCGCCCGCCCGCCTCACCACCACCGCCGGGGGGGGCGAAACTAAACACTCCGTCGTCGGCATCTTCTTGCGCCGCGGACCCCACAATTTTCGGACGCGCTTTATAATCCGCCGATGGGGTGGATTAAAACGCAGCTTGAACGCGGAAATTAATTAGCGGCGATGGACGACCCTCTCATTCTCTCTCTCTCTCTCTGGAAATTGGGTTTGCATGGGGGCGGCGAATTAATCGGCGGGTTGCTAAACTGAAAAGTGTATCGGAAGATTCCTAATTAAGATAATTCGTTTCGCGCCTCTCCTAACGACTCGCTTAACTGAATTCCTGCGTCTCTTTGAGGGAATCTATTTTCTCCGGTTTACTTAACACAGTTCTCCTCGTAAATTAAGATATTAGTACCCTCTCACTGTATCCACTCATCCTGTGAACGGACTCGTTTTCTATGAATTAAATTCGACGAGTTTGGGCGACGCCAAATTCTTATTTTGTTGAAAAGCCCCCCCAGTGAGGATAGATAAAATAACAAACACCCCGCCCACTCATTTCGTGTTCCGCAATAAAACTGCTCCGTTGTGTGGTCACACTAAATTCAAAGTCACTGATCGAAATCTTGATTTTATATACAGGGTCTCCCAGTGAGGATAGATAAAATAACAAACGCCCCGCCCACTCATTTCGTGTTCCGCAATAAAACTGCTCCATTGTGTGGTCACCCTAAATTCAAAGTCACTGATCGAAATCTTGATTTTTTATACAGGGTCTCCCAAGTTGAGTGGCCTATTAAAAGTTTTCGAGGAAGGAAATATACAAAAGATATGAAACTTAGCAGGCTGCCACAGCGGAAGGTGATCTTTCTTTGACTAAAATATTTTCACTTTTATATCTCGAAGTTTTCTTTGGTCTAACGGTACCACTTCTTAAAAAGGTTACGTTCATACCTTCTACATTTTTTTTTCGGTCATCGGCGGTAACTGCAGATACATTTCATTAAATCTTCTACATGTTCTCATAACAATTTTATTGCATTCTCCATGAATGTAAAATAAATTTAATAATTGTTCATTAGAATAACCAAAATTATTCACTGTTGTTTTTATCACGCAACAAAGTTTACGTATTGTTGTTTAATAAAAACGTCAAACTAACAAAGAAAATTGTTTTTCATGGCATGCATATGTTTTTAAGACGCTCCTTTATGAAAACAATGAACTTGCGGCAGGTATCTACCTTCTTTAAGATCTATGCCATTATGTACGCCAAAATAATGTTATGGTTAGCAATTAGTTAATTCTTTAAATTAAAATTAGCAGTTCAATATCTGTTTCTTTTTCAAAGTTTGCTACGAATAACGGCATTAATTCCATTAATTACCCAAATAAAATAAAGAACTGCTGATAAGAGGAAAACTACTGCAGTAATACTAATCGATGTAGAATTTAATTCTCTGTCTCATGATGTAAAAATATACAGGGTGTTCCTTTTACGAAAATTGAGTTCTGGATAGTTAAACATAGTGAGGTTCGACACCATTTTATGACCAGCCTGTGATTTTTTCAGGGATAATTAGGACACTATTTGAAAGCCTGAAGATAGTACTTCAAAACGACATGCCACCTGAATTTCTAAATTTGAAATTGTCATAAATACAATCTCTTCAATGAAAGCTGACCAAAACAATATTTTAGATAAATCTCCAGATATCTCAAAATCGGTTACATTTAAGTATAGGGAAGCTTTAAAACAATTTTTACTTAGACTAATGCGTAGAATCAGAATTTGCAATAAAAAAATATAGCATTCCATTTAAAATAAGAAAGTTAGCGGCGACTTCCGGTATAACCGGAAGTGATATAAAAGTGAAAATATTTTAGTCTGAAAGATCACCTTCCGCCGTGGCAGCCTGCTAAGTTTCATATTTCTTGCATATTTCCTTCCTCGAAAACTTTTAATAGGCCACTCAACTTGGGAGACCCTGTATAAGAAAAATTGAAATAAGAAAAATTAGTTCACGTTTCAAGACAGTTAAGAGAGTGATCTGACTGACTTACGATATGTGCAACTCGGAAAACGTCGATGACTTCCCTTTATTAAAACGTAAAGTTTGGAAGCGGTGGCAGGGCCAAATCCCCTGACGTGACCTTCTTCAAAACCCCCGAACTACTTACTTCACAGTTGATGCCGCTGTTATTTTCTAAAAAAAAAAAAAAAAAAGAAAAAACAAGTATGTCGAAAATGTTCGTTCTTTAAGCCCATGTGAGTAAAAAATTTCGGATAATAATAGAGAGTGGTTATACAGTGGGTCCCCCGGATGGACCTAACTATACCTGTAAACTTCCTTATTTCGAATTTTAGAGAGAGAAGTTTTCTTCAATTAAAAAAAAAAGTTTTGCTTCTTCTTTTGCGAGTAGTCCTCAGCCACTACCAACATTTCGAACTAAGAAAGAGAAATCGAGACAACGTGAGAAATTTCGTTAAGAATAAAGTGTCGTTTGTTTGAAAGGAAAATAAAAATATTGCTGTAAAAAGATGCTTGTAAAAAAACAGAAAAAAAATGTTAGATTTGCAACGCAATAATAAAATTAAATACTATAAACGCCGACTGTGGATTATACTCATAAAGTCTATTGAGTATTCGAACGATAAATTTAATGTATTCTCATTGCTCTAAACTGTGAAATTGTGTAATTAATTACAATTATTACAATTCGAAAGGTAACCTAGGTCGCCTAGAGACATCACAACTTCACTTGTCTGAAAATAATAACCGATAACGCCGTTAGCAGCGTAGCGCGCTTATGGTGTGGCTGAGGTACGTTTCAAAATTCGCATGCCGTGGCCGAGGTACATTTCAAGATCCCTGTGTTTGTGTACATTTCAAAATTCCGATGACGTGACCGAGGGTATCTATCATTGGGTGCAAAGAAAAGTAAACGATTTTTTTCGCTTATGTATGACTGACTTTGATTTACCAATGCTCCGTAATTTCATAAATGTTTGTCAAAAAATATACATACTAAAGCTGATTTCATAAAACTAAAATACTAAATAATGCAAAGTATCCTTAGGAGTCGTTTGCTTTTGTTTTCACTCGATGGTACGTTTCAAGATCGAGTCTTCAGACGCAATCAGGCTTCATTCAGATGCTTCTGGTAAGGTCGTCAACTTCTATTTTTGTTTCAAATCGCGAATAATCACAATCAGATTCGTTAGAAGGCACATGATTTTGCACTTTGTAGTTAGTAACGAGTGTTCAATAAAAAAAACGGTCCAGTAAGCTGTAGCAGGCTTTTGTTGTCGGGGACGCATGTCGTAATTAACATCCTTTGCATTTCAACCTTGACAACTTGACGGTTTGCCTAACCAACAAAACTAGAAAGCTGCTGCTGGAATTTTTTTTCTAATAATTATACTTATTATAAATCTTAGGTAAAAACGTTTCTTGTTGAAATGTCTTCTTCTTTCAGTTAAAGTGAGGAGGTTAGAAATGCAAGTGACGCTTCACGCTGGTCGTATGAAGAACCCCACGCTAGACGTTCAGAATAAATTCATGGCTATCTAGACCGTTTTTTTTTTTAATTGAACACTCGTTACATTTGTAACTATTAGTTAAACTCATTCGTGGATTACCAAAGTACGCGCAGACTTCCGCCATTTTGGCTCCACCTTCTGGCGGCAAAATTTTAAATGCATTCCTTCACTGATCTCATCAGATTTTGAATTCAGACTTAGATTTTATTTTATTTCTCTTCGACGGGCAACCTCATTAGTAAAAGGGGCTTATGCTGTAGCTGAGGTGCGTTTTAAGATTCGAATGTCGTGGCCGAGGTACGTTTCAAGATGCACGTGTTTAGACATGCGGCGTTTTCGACTGACTGCTCTGAGAGTATCGCCATCCTCTGTTTTTACATGAGGTTAAAACAAGACACTGAGAGCAGCCCAGAGCAATCGGTCGAAAACGCCAAAGTCAGGCTTGAGGTGCTTTGGGTAGGGTTGCCAACAACAAGTTTAGTAAATTGGGACGATGTCTAAAAAGTCGGGACATGTCTAGAAAAGTCGAGTGTTATTAAGATTTCTTTTTAAATTTTAATTGCATTAATTGCAATGCAATAACGTATTCGCTGACTCATAGATGATTCCCAATCAGTGTTGCCACACGAATAAAAGAGAAGATTTCGCCAAATATTCCTATTTGAAGCAGCAAAATTGAAGTGAGCTTACTCGTTAGCTTTCCAATTGCAATTGCAAAAAAAAAACAATTGAGAGAAAAAGAATTGGGATGCGGAACAAGCGCTTTGAATCCGGGACACACCGCAAAATGCGGGACAGTTGGCAACCCATCAATGTAGATTTTTTGCTGCCGTTCTAATCATTTTGATTGCAATTCTATCATACATATTTTAAATAATTTTAAATAATGGAAATGTTGCAACTAATTTTTTTTTTCAGAACTGAGACATGAGGCCCCCTTGATTTAAGAGGCCCCGGCCTCGTGCGCCCGTGAGAAAATCCGCCACTGGTCTTAAACAAAAACTATTTGGATTGGTTGAGAATCATGTTTAATTTAATTTATTTTCTTCTTAACAAACTAACTAAAGTCGGTTTCCACGAGAAAAGAATTCGCTTCTCTCCAACCACTAATAAATTCATCGACTCCCTAAAAACACCTAGAGAGGTTCATCGACCCTCAACCGCCGACCCCCTGCAGATTCATCGACCACGTTGGGAACCCTTGAATTTTTTTAATTAAAATCATCACATTTTATTTTGAAACGCTAAATTTTATTTAAATTTTAAAAATAAGATTAGTTTCTTTTAAAAACTAAAAAAGAAGCGACCTGCAGCGTACATTGTCGCAGTAAAAAATTAATTAACTCTGCCTTCCGGAAATAGGAAATTGTCCCTGGTTTCATTCGGCACCATTCGTGAACGAAAACGAACGAAAACTCATTGCCCTGAGAGGTTATGTTTATTACTGAAGATGACAAGGTCAATCCTGAATCACCCCCCCCCCCCCATACAATTAAATTCTATTATTTCCTGCAAGGTGATTCCTTCTTGGGGAAGCGAAACAAATTAATTAAATTCAGAATGCCGTTTGCTCGTTAAAATTAAATCAAAAAAAAAAAAACTTTTGAAAAAAGAAGGAACTAACACGACCATAGGCGTGCTTGCATTATTTACAGGGATGTTAGTTTATTTGTTATTTTAATAAATTAAAGATTAAAGATTTGATTTATAATATTTAAAAGTTTTACTTTAACATTTTTTTTTTGACAAAATTAATTGTGTGTTACGCCAGTGATCAATTTTATTATTACGGTCGGGGGTCTTATTTTAAATATTACCACAAGTGTAAGTTTGGTTGCCTAGTTTAAGTAATGACGTAGGACTGACCGACTCTCATTATGTTCGTGTTAATTCATATATGAATGGCATGTGATATATTTATGTTTCCCTGTCTGATTGATGGCATTGTCAAAAATGAAATGATAAAATAATTCCTTATTTATTTATTTCATCTTCGTTTAAGGTCGGATAGTGAAACGTCACGTGTAAGATATTTTCGTTTCGGTTACTTCAACAGTTGTCCTTCTATTTAATTTGTTCTTGGCAAGCACGATTTAGTTGAAGAATTCGCTGCAAAAATTAAGATCTGCGCAGGTACTAAAAAAAAAAAAAAGTTACAAATGAAACACATTTTATTAAACAGTCGGCGATAGCAACAACACAATGAAAAAGAAACTGGTGTGAAACATGAAATCATTTCAAATGCGTTTGTCCACGATCCAAAAATCATAATCACTCAGTTTCTTCTCGCATCATCTCTCTCTCTTATTGACAAATCAGATGAGCTACAAAAGAAACACGATTAATTAAGGCGTGCGCAAAACGAGACAAAAAGAAAAGACCACACGTGACCCAAACATCTCAAACTTATTTTTAACGCACAACAAGAAAAGGACATCATCAAACAAGTGAAAACGCAAACAGACGACTTTCGCTTTGAAAAGTTTTCTTAAACATTTTTTTTTTTTTTTTTTGGTTAAAGAGTGCGAGATAATAAAGCCTGTGCTTCACTTAAAACGCATCTGCAATAAGAAAAGGGTGTTATTAATATTTTCTGTCTGGGGGACGTCCGTAAAATTCCGTCGGCCTGGTATACTCCGCCTGGGGGTAGTAGTGGGTCATCCCTGCGGTGGATCCGTATTGAGGAGGAACTGGAAAACCAGAGGAGGGTGGATGGCGCTGCATGACTCTCACAACGTCATTCCGCCACGAAGCCGAAGAGGGCACGCTCTTGTACGAAGTTGAAGAAGAAAATTTTTCCCAGCTACCAGTCGGGGTCTTCTCGTATTTAGGCTTGTAGCGCTCTCTGTTGTACTGTTTCTCTTGCACGCATTCTCTTCCAAAATTATACTCTTCAATTGCCGCCTTCCTCTCTTTAAAGACCGGGCGCTCCGAAAACTCCTTCTTATCATAAGCCCGACTTTCCCATTCTCTTTCCTTTTCCTTCCGCCTACGATCTGACAGATCGAAACTATCGGTTAAGATGGGGGGAGGGGGAGCCACCCCAGCGTTCTCTTCCCTGCCCGCCTTCTTCGTCGCATAAGACTCCAAATCAAAGCACTCTTTCTTTCCCTTGATCGGGGAAGCCCTGCGCTCGCTCTTCCAATAATCCCTAGCTTCCGGTGGCCGCCTGTGCGACCCTTCCATTTCAACCCTGGCAAACTTATTCTTTCTGTTATCTTCTTCAAAACCGCCAGGACTCTTACGTTTCTTATAATCTTCGCTGATGTTACGTATGTTCCGCTCGATCTCAACCTTCTGTCGGCTCAACATGCACCGTTCGGTGTCCGCCAACTTCTTCTGAAGACGCAAGAGATCGAGCCTCTCCCTCTCGATCAATTCACGCTCGCGATCGAGCTTCTTCCTTTCCCTTTCCAGTTTGAGCTCGGTTTGCCTGTGCTCTTCCTCTTTGATTTTTTGCTTCCTGCGTTCTTCGCGTTCCCTCTCGATTTCGCGCTTTCTGCGCTGCTCCTCCGACGCGCGCTCTCTTTTCCTGCGCAGCTCCTCCTCGTTCTTTCGCCTGCGCCTCTCCTCCGAAAACCGATCGAATCTCCTCGGTGGAGCCTTGACTTTCAGCGTCAGGGGATCATGGCTGCGACTTCGCCTGTTGTTGCGTTTCCGCTCGACTTTTTCTTTGTTGGGCTTGATTTCGGGGGCGTTTTTGATGATTGTTTTGGTTTGTTCCGGCGAAATCGGTTCGGTCTTCACTTGGATTTGCTCGACGTCCTGGTTCTTGCTGGGTGGTTTTTTCTCGGGCACCCGATCGCTCAGGCGAATCTTCTTGCCTTCGAAGACCGTGTCGTCCAGGTTTTTGATGCAATTGCTGACGTCGTCGCGTTTCTCCATGACGACGTAGCCGTAGTATAATTTGCCGTCCGTCACAATTTTGGCGGTCATCACCTTGCCGTACGAAGTCAGATGCAGCTTTAGGTCAGTCGCTTTCGTGTTTTTGGAAATGTTGGAGATCCAAATGAACCGGGGTTCGAGCTTTTTGTCTTCGGTTTTAACGGCGGCATCGTTCGATGTCCTGACTGGTTTATCTGCGATTCTTTCGATGTTGGGTTTCTTTTCTGTTTCGGCTTGGTTTTTGCAGTTACTGTCATCGTTGGTGGGTTCGGTTTTGCATTGGACTTTCTTGGGTGGAGGCTCCTCTTTTTTTTGCTGGGGTGTTTTAAGTAATTTTTCTGATTCGTCGCTTAAAGGCCTCGACGGGTTTGCTACTTTCCCAGTCGATGATCTCTTTTTCGCCACCTCTTTTTTTATAGGCTTCTTTCTGGATGCGTTTGCGCTGGCTAAAGTAGAATCGCCAGGTTTTTCCGAAGCTCCTGGATTCTCTTCGCCTGGTTCCGTTTTCGAAGGGCTACACTCTGCGGGCGGCTTTTCCGCTTTTTCTAAATTGTCGACGGTCAAATTGTGTTTAGTCGTGCTTTCGTTTTTAAGAGCCTTCGCCTTGTTTTTAGTCCTTTCTAAATACGCGTCTAGGTTATCTGTGTTATCGATCTCTAGGATTAGGGTGTCTGCTTCTGTTTTTATCTCCCCTCCCTTACATCCCTCAGCCGTTTTGTTGGTCTTATCTTCATCGCCCGATTCTGTAATAAACAAAGGAGTAAGTGAATAAGTGCACTACAAAGTAGGTCCAACCTTTTTTCATGGTCATTTTCTCGCCTTCGCCGTTCGTGGTGACTTCTTCCCACGTATCGTACTTCTTCAACCAAACAGGATCTGTATTGACCATAGTTTTCTCTTCGGCGTCGACCAAGTCGACGACGGGAATCTCGGGTTTAACCTCAATCAGCGACCGATCTCCACGCTGACCATCGCCGCCGTCCGCCGGTTCCTTCTTATCTTCCATTTTGGTCGCCTGCTTTAACGAATCGTTCGCGCCGTCTTTATTTCGGCTAATCGACACGTCGTTATCCATAATTACCGTTTACGGATAAACGCAGACGCCCGCCCTACACAGAACAAAACTTGAATAAAGGGGTCGTGCTCGCCCCGACTAAAACTATCGGAGATAGAGAGCGATTTATTCAGAAAGGGGAAATTTTAAATGGCAATCGATTCGGAAACTCTCTCTCGAAGTTCGAGGGGGGGACGACGGTGGAGATACGCGTCGGCGAATCAAGTTTTTAAATTTTAACAAAGATCCGTTCCACGTGTAATGCATCCCCCTTCCGCGGGGAGAGAGAAACTTTCTCTATAGTTTCAAAGTAGTTTCAGACGTTTCTTTCATTCAACATTCAAGCAATTTTTATTTCAGAAGTTTCTTAAGTTTTTGTCCAATCAAAGATGTACTCGGAGATTTACAGTTTATTTTCCTTATCCGAGTTACTCAATTTACAGCCCTTCTTACTTAATTACGTATCTTCCTTCCGATTAACCCCCATATCCAATGATGAGAGAGGATTTTCCTTGATTAATACTGTTTATTTCCCTCGCGTCATTTTTGATTGGTAGTCATTCATCTTCAGGTGTTCATATTTTCAAATAATCAACTATATTTTTTTCAATTACCATTAATACCATTTAATTAAGAGGGTGGGTTCCGGTCCTACGCCATTTTCTTAATACGAACCAACATATTATTAACAGTAAAATCCATTCACATTATGAATTGATTGATCTTTTCCTTATTACTTCCACTGATGGTGTCTAATTTTCTTTCTTTGGCCGTCCATTTTGATTCGAAAACACCCTCATGTCAACTGTGGTTAAAATTAGTGACCCTGTTCTTTGATGACTGACCATTTTACTTCTTTTGCTTTGTAACAAATCCAATCTCTCTGGTACAACACCGAACCTTTGATAACATCGAATAACACCAGAGATGGACGAAATATTAGCTTCCCAATTGATGATGGTTAACTCCCTGAACCTTCTTCTGTTTCTATTAACTGTGGTTGAAAGTTAGTTACTTTCCGGTTGATGACCATTTTACTTAAAAGAGTTTCCTTTGCTCAAGTCGTCAATCTCTTTGGTATGACGACTGGTCTCTGATAAAATCGAATAACAAAAGGTTTTACTCCTTTGCCCCAAAGAATGGTAATGAAGCTTTAGCTTCCCCAACTATTCCATTAGCTTTCTGATCCCCCTAACAGCTCCTTGGGTCTCTTTCTGTCTGTCGTCTTTGGGCGAAGTTAAAGCGATTGCCATTTAAACCACCCCCCAAAGTATGAAAATCTCTGGGCAATATCTCGAATAGTTTCAGGTGAGTTTGCAAGAACGTGGGGGTGGAGGAAAAATGAAGAAAAACAAAAGGCATTATCTTTCCGGCAACTTGTCCGGGCAATAGATAGAACAAATCAGAGTCGTAAATTCCCAAAGAGCAAGAGTGCCGCTGCTACAGTAGAAATGCATTTCAGCGTCGTGTTATCCGCCGGCGCCTTCGCAGCCCGAAGACGCTTTCGGCGTTCCGACTTATCGGGGGCGCAGAGATAAGCGACTGTAAAACGAACAGTCAAACTTTTAATGGGGATACTCCCGGCCCGATCGGGATTACGGTGGGATTTCGCCGACGCGTTGTTCGCAAGCGAGTCAAACACGGAGGTGGATAATGCTCTTACGGAAACTCTAATCACGAAAACACTTTCCGTTTCGGGTAGCGACAGATACGCTCCGCGAACTTTATTTTGCGCAAAACAGGGAGAGTTCGATAGGAAAAGAGGAAAAAGACGGATCCATCACTTCGCATCCACCCCTTCACCCCAACAAGAAATTAACAGTACGGCAAGGTTTCAATTAATAGAACCACCATTAAGTAATCCAATTCAAATCATCCTCAGTAGGCCATGGAATTGAAAATAGTAAAGACCATGCAAGATTTTCCTCAATTTAAGTCTTGAAGGAAATTGTATCGAAATCGAATCAATTGGATCAAAAGCTTATTGAAAAATTGCATGTGTTCTATCTCCAAAACAAATCCTTTCTGCAATCCAGGAGAATCTAAAGACCTACCCCAATTTCTTGGTTTGGAGATGGAACTGCAAACCGTATCTACAATCCAAAACATTTTTTTGAAGACAGTCTAAAGACCTACCCCATTTCTTGCATGCAAGTATAAGTTTCGGTGGTTCCATTTCTAATTTGGAAGTTGAAGTTTTGACTTACTTTTAATTCCGCAGAGCATTCTCTGAGGATGCCTTTTATGGATGGGATGGGGGGGATTTCATTATTCCAGGGGGGAAAAGTAAAGCCGTGGTAAGCAAAAAACAAAAAAAAAAAAACAACAACAAAGCAAGTTAATTAAAAGTTCGGGTTGGATGATGAGATAAAGTTCGGAAACTATTGATTATGTTTTTGGGCGAATGCTTAATAATCACTTAGCGCGCTTGCAACCGCAGGGCGGCGGCGACAAAACGGAAGGATTTAGGCATTATCTCACCCCTTCTGGCTACCGGTTCGGTTACCGCTTTCCCCCGTAAATACACTGGATGTGTTTCTGCTAATTGGTGTGCGGCTCAACTGCGCCCCGTCAGATTAACAGCTCTATTTGTTTTTCCGCCGGCAAACAGCCTGCGCTCCCCCTCGCGAAAACATATTTGCACAACGTTAGTGCCACTTTCCACAGACAACTTGTTCGCCCATCCGTGAACTGATTTATAATAACGTAAGTGTACATCAAGAAACCGGAACGTAACTGTTTCGAAGCGTTTCGTGCTATTTTGACGATCAGCGGAAAAGAAATGGCGCACAACCACAAATTCTTCTCAAGATCTCAAAAAAGTTTGGGAATGAACTCATTAAGTATTTACTTCTGGTATGAAGTGAAGGACACCATTCCTTCACATTGCTCATGATTACAAAATTTGAAACTCAAAACTGTTTTATAAACCACATGTGTTCTAGAAACTTGAAGCTTGAATCCCAGTCATCTTGGAATCGTGGAAAGAAAATAGTGACCAGAATCAAGCAACCAATTTAGATCACTCCTAGAACTCAGCCAATAACTAAATGGTCTTGGAAGCCTTGAAGAAGAAATGGTAATGTCATTCCTCTTTACAAGTGTTCGACTAGTATTGAAAAAGCAGATGAAGGACACGGTTCTTTCAGACCAGTCATCATCATGCCAAATTCGAAATTGAAAAAGAGTTTACCAAACCATACGTGTAAGCGGCCAGTTTGAATCCGGGTCGAAATCAGGTGATCTTGGAATCTCGGAAAGAAAATGGTGACCAAAATCAAGCAAGCAATTTAGAACTTTCCTGGAAGTCGGCCAAAAATAAAATGGTCTTGGGTGTCTTGAAAACAATGGTAGTGTCGTTCGTCTTCAATAAAAATGTTCGACTAGGTTTGGAAAATCAGATGAAGGACACCAGTCATCATGCCAAATTCGAAATTGAAAAAGGGAGTAAAAACCAGCAACCAGTTTGAATCCCGGTCCAATCAAATGACCTTGGAAACTTGAAAAGGAAATGGTGACTAAAATCCAGCTACCATTGAGATCTTTTCTGACTGAAACTTAACCAAATATAAAATGGTCTTGGTGTCTTGAGAAAGAAAATGGTAACCAGAATCAAGCAACCAATTTAGATCATTCTTAGAACTCAGCCAATAATTAAATGGTCTTGGAAGCCTTGAAGAAGAAATGGTAATGTCATTCCTCTTTACAAGTGTTCGACTAGCATTGAAAAAGCAGATGAAGGACACGGTTCTTTCAGACCAGTCATCATCATGCCAAATTCGAAATTGAAAAAGAGTTTACCAAACCATACGTGTAAGCGACCAGTTTGATTGAATCCGGGTCAAAATCAGGTGATCTTGGAAAGAAAATGATGACCAAAATCAAGCAAGCAATTTAGAACTTTGTTGGAAGTCGGCCAAAAATAAAATGGTCTTGGGTGTCTTGAAAAAAGTGGTAGTGTCGTTCGTCTTTAATAAAAATGTTCGACTAGGTTTGGAAAATCAGATGAAGAACACCAGTCATCATGCCAAATTCGAAATTGAAAAAGGTAGTACAAACCAGCAACCAGTTTGAATCCCGGTCGAATCAAATGATCTCGGAAACTTGAAAAGAAAATGGTGACTAAAATCCAGCTACCGATTGAGATCTTTTCTGACTGATGAAACTCAACCAAAAATAAAATGGTCTTGGTGTCTTGAGAAAGAAAATGGTAGATAGTCTCGTTCCTTTTTAAAAGTGTTGTTCCAGTAGGACTGGAAAATCAGATAACGTCTCATATCAGATTACTCTCCGCAGAACTTAAACAGCAACCAAAACAGAGTCTCCCGAATAAAGTCCGGATTTTTTGGAAATCTCCCTCTACCGTAATTTTCAAGGATTAAAATTATATCGTCTTATGAAAAATCACGTAAACTGTACATTCAAAAATCTAAGTTCAAAAACACGAGTTTCACGTTCAAACAAGCCAGCCAGCAACAGAGTTGCCAAATTGAGGAACCTACAAAACGATTCTTGAGATTCTGAAGGCTTTGGATTCTGGCGTTTGGCATTGCGACTGACAATCATTGTCGTTATTATTTTACTTCAGAAAAAAAAGTATGTTTTACCAAGGGCCGCAGTCAGAGGGGCGCCAAGGGAGGCTGAGTCTGCCCTGGAAAGTTTTAAGCCCGCCCTATGATGCGACGGTCCAACCTTACATGAAATAATACATACTCGTCGAATTATTTCACTTTACACTTTAATAATAATAAAAAAAAAAAACAGTCGCGCTCTCACCACTCTCGATTTCTTTGAAGAATCGTAATTTCATTAATAATAAGCACAAGTGTCGCAGCTGGGTGGTGGGAGTACGCATCCCCGTTAGTGGCCGTCCCTGGTGTAAGCTACGCGTGAGTACTCCCGCTAACGCGCCGACGCGACGCCCGTTAATTCTTAAATCTTGTTAGAAAAAAAAAAAACTTATAGAGCCTGCCCTATACTACGATGAGCCTTCCTCGAAATTTAGTCTGGCTACGGCCCTAGTTTTAACGTTATATCTTCAGCGCATGCGTTTCATAAAAATGTCAATTCTCATGCGTTTTCCTACATTGTAACAATTTTTATTTCACATCACTAGTGTTGACAGATCAAAACGATTTGACCCCATTCTCTTAATGAAAAGAAAAAAGTTTTTTTTTTTAATCTCAAACCGGACAGAAAAATGAAGGGAAACACACAACGTTTCGCTATAGAAATGAAGGGAAACACACTCAACGTTTCGCTATAGATTTATAGCTTCGTCAGGAGTGACGAAACGTTGTGTGTTTCCCTTCATTTTTCTGTCCGGTTTGAGATTAAAAAAAAAAAAAACTTTGTACTTACAATTTTCATCGGACAAGAACAAACTTCAACGATAAGAAAAAAGGTAAACGACTCCTTTAAAAAGAAATATTTATTTTAAGGCAGTTACATTTAATTTTAATGTAATCTATAATTAAATAATTCTATAGTTTAGGCGAAGTATTTTTTGCGAAAAATCTGATCTATTTAAAATGTCAATTGAAATGATTACGTACCTCATTCATAAATCAAAATATGTTGCCTTATGTTGGCAACAGTGGACAATGCATTTGAAGGTTAATGTCAAAGCATTTGTCGAATATTATTTGTACTTATTTTAAGAAGCCTTTTCAATGCTCCGAAAGCAGATAAACATTTTAAACATTAAACACTCATTAATCTGTCGTGATTATAAAAAAAGAATCATAACCTCGTCATTATTTCACACGCATGTTTGCTGTCAAATTTCTAGCTAGGACACTGTTGCCAGTTGTATTTTTGATAAGGCCAACAAAGGCAGTGGACTTTTAATTCGTGAACAGATTAATAGAATGGAATTAGATAAATTGGTTTTGTTTAGAGTTGTGTTATAATTTAATATTTACCTCAATAAATAATGTTTTTTCAACGTAGAATGGGATTTTCGTTTCTAAAATGAAAACTTACGTTGAGACAAAACGTATTTCTCTATCTCACAGGTTGGCAATACCACCAAGAAATAGATCTTGAAATATCCCAATGAAAAAAAAATTACTTACGTTGAAACAAAACGTCTTTCTCGATCTCACAGGTTGGCAATACTGCTAATAGATCTTGAAGTTTTCCAATGAAAAACAAAATTCTTTCATAAGTCTTTTATTATCTAATTTATCGTTTTTTTTTTCTTAAGTTTTATCTGCTATTTTGCATTTTTTCCTACTTCCTGAAATGCGGTCTTTACTTACGAATAAAACGTGGGCTATTTCTGGATTCAGAAAAAAAAAAATTGCATTGAATTGGTAATTCTTGTACTCGAGAAAACGCGAAAAGTCGCCGCTTTGTCGCTAGTTACCGGACAGTGATCAACGAGCGTCGCCGTTCCCGTCAACCAAAGTAAATTCATTCGAAATAAATTTACATTTTAATTAATGTAATGCGACGTAATTTAAATAGTATTATTAATAATGCCATGCAAGAATCGTTTAATTACATCGCAACGCCACCGAGCAGTTTCGAACATCTGTCACCATTAAATTTTGTAATGTGGTGGAATCAAAGTGACTATTGCGCAACATGATATTTTTGATTGCAAATAAAAAAAAACGCAGCAGTAATTTAATTGCATTCATTGCATGTACGAAGTGCGCAAAAAAACTAATGTGGAAATGAACGTTCAAATATCGAAAGGACAGAAAAAAAATCTTTGATGATTTTTGAATATGTGTGATTTTTTTCCTGTTGATGTGATGGGCTATAGTTAAGCAAACACAAGTTTGATTTTTAAATTTGTAATGTAATCGTTGGAACATCGATGAGTCATAGTGTAACAAAAGAAATAATTATCTAATCATTCGGTTCCGAAAGTGATTTAGTTTGTGTCAGGCGTCGTGACGCTTTCAAAATTCTAATTTTCTTTTTCAATCAGTCACATTTTCCTAATTTATTTTAAATAAAGTGTACCTAAGAAGCGTCTACGATCGGCGAGGGTGAGTTTAAATAAGACAGAAAAATTGTTTGCTTAAAATTTAGCCCTAACAAACGTTTTTAGAAGTAAATTGATTTTTGTTAATCTTTCATATTCTACTTTTAATTTTCTCGTCAAATTTTAATTAGTTTATTAATTTAATTGACTTCACTTATTATTTTGTTACTGCACTAAAAATTTCTGATTTAAAGGCTTTGGATTTTCATTTAAACGTTAATAAGGACTGTTAACTAATCGTAGAAAGAGATGAGAGGAGTGGACCGTTTTCGACAATTCGGAAAAAAATATATATATTTAAGTAGACGTCATTCGAGCAAGTCGTGGAAAACGATTTTGAAATCGATTTCTGGCTTTCCATGTTAAAACCAGGAAGCTAGAAGATTGCTAAAAGAATCGAAAAAACAAAAGGGGATGATGAAAAATGAATTTTCAAACCTCGTCCTCACGTACACTGTGGTCGTAAATGATTGAGCGTCCTTGAGAAAGTAAATACCCAAAGGTGATCAAAACTACTTTCCGCCTAGGGAATTTTCGCGTTTTTGAATGCTCCAGATCAGCTGGCAAGCAGTAGCGTTCGTGTATGGTTTGTTTATGTTTGAGTTTTCTACAATTTGCAGTTTAAATCATTCGAAATCAGTAAATAAGTATTTTTGAATACTATTATTCAGTTGACTTTGTTTTTACAAGTAAGTAACGTTCTTTGCGTCTCGATTTATGATTAATGTTACACAATTTTTAGGTTAAAATTACATCCGCACGCCTTTAAATTGGGTACATGATTTCTAGTAACTGGATCAAGAAATTTTTGTATGAAGCGGCACGTTCAACCATTTACGATCGCAGTGTACCTACTCTACACCGTGATAAATCAATAAATCAATTTCTCGTCGGTTTTATTTTTATTCGGAAAGAAAGTAAGAATCTTTTCCCATCAAAAAAAAAAGAAGGAAAATGTCCAAATAAGCACTTATTCTTGGACAAGAGAAAAAAATTCCAGTGAAAAAAATTTCACTGAATGCAAAGTACGGTATTAGATGGAAGATGGAAGGGTATAAGTTCCTGGATCAAAACTACTAATTTGTCAGCATTAATTACGTGTTGCCAAATTTAATTTATGCGACATCCTTTCGATGCTAATTGCTTCAATGGTAATTTCATGATTGGAGCATGTAAACATGACACGCTTATAATTCGTCGCGTTGCATTTTCACGCAATGCGGAATCAATTCTTGGCGGTCTCTTGCTGCGTAAGGGATTTGCACTATGCACTTGGTGATTCCGGACTTTACATAATTCTAACTTGTACTGACTTCATAATGAATAAAATTAGGACATGTATCATTTTGAAATCTCATTTTACTTTGAATGAGGGTTTTATTTGTTTTAGAAAATCGTTCTCAAATGGCTGGTCATGCCTTCAGAATCCCTCGGACCTTATCGTTGCCTGTGAATGTCGTCCTATAGAGAGTAGAATATTGATTGAATCGCGATTCGCCTTCAGCAATCTGGTAGCTTCGGGATATCTTTTGCGTCGATTTCCCTAAGCGATAGGATCTTGACGTAGGCCCGAAATCGCGTGCAGACTTACGTCTGAATTTACGTGCAGCGCCGGCAGGAAAATTAATTTCAGGACGAAAACGTACTCGCATCAAAAGACCGCCCGCCCGCCCGCCCGCCCCAAATTTAATCTTGCAAAATTCGCGTGCGCCCAACGTCTTCTCAATATTTACTCTTCGCCTGTTCCGATCCCTTTTTAAGGCCCGGCGTGCTTCCTGTGCGCTGTAAACATCGTGTTACGAAATCGTTTCGAGCGAGCTGCTGCTCCTGTCCCAAATTGATTAGAGGATCCGAATTACTTAGAGTCGTGGAACGTGACGAACGAGGCGATTTCGTTTTCTTCAGATGTGCCAAATAAAATATTACGGCTTTGATTCGGGAGTGTTTTTCATTTAGTGCCGGGGCCTGGATAAGGTAGGGCCTGAGGGGGCTTTGAATTCCAAAACGTATTCCAAAAAAGAATTTTACTTTCACAGCAACGAAATATTCACAAAAAAAAAATATGATTATACATGTAACTGGTCAATAACGGAACCACCCTCATTTTACAGTTAACCCACCCAATCTACTCTTTTTAACCAACGAACCACCCCTAGAAAGCGATTTTCTTGTTTGGTAGCTCGTTTGAGTTTTAGAGCCGAAAATACTCTACCAAAGGTGTTTTCCTCGGAATGTCAGAACTGGACCTGTTGTTTACAAAAAAAAAAAATCAAATTCTTCTCCCTCGTTGTCTCTATCCTTACGAGGTTTCCTCCTCGATCAACTTATTTAAGGTATTGAAAGTACTTAAAATTAGCAAAATACAAAAAAAATGGTAATTTTAACGAATGTATTCAAGAAAAAAATTAAAAAGTAATGCAATGGTAACAAAAATAACAAGCCAATCACTCGAGGGCAGTTTATAAAATAAGTAATTCACAATTTTTAGGAACGTTAAACATAAGAAAGTAAAATTTTACAATATACAGGGTCTTTCAAAATCCTTACAAGTGGAATATTTTATTATTGTCGGCTTTTTGTAAAAATTTATTGGCGCAGAGCGCTTCTGCATCCCCTAAAGTCAAATTGGGAAATGATTTACAAATTTATCTTCGCAATAGCGTCTGCAACATAATGCATTAACAATTCACATTATTTATAAAGAGTGGTTCACAATAAATTGTTTTTTTTTTTTAATTATTTTTGAGATAGAAGACTGTAACTGCATATCCATACGTAAGTTTCAGTTCTGAACAACTTATTTTCATGATATTTTCCTGTGTATTGTGAAATAAGGGCGCTTTACTCTTAGGCGGTCTTAATTTCTTCGCGTCCACGCTGCACACCGTTCAAGATAAATTTTATCTGACATTTTCCAGTTTGATTTTAACGGACGCGGAAGCATTCTGCCTCAATTGTTTTTTTTTTTTTAATGAAAATCTATAATAAAAAATTCCTATTTGTAGCACACTTTTTGAAAGGCCCTGTATGATAACATGAAAGGTGAGAGGCAAGGATTTTTCTATAGTTTGCAGTGATTAGTTTCGAAACTGTATTGATTCGCTTACCGACCGAAGTGTAATTAATCTTTCCGTATCCAAATTTTCATGGAATACAAAAATTTTATAAACAAAACAAAGAACACAGCTAAGAATACTTTCGGATCGGTTTAGGCAAAGACACACACACAATCGTACACCGCGGGAAAAGCGTTTGCCTTCCGTTGCGAGTATCAATCAAACTTGGGAAGAAATTACTGAATCTAATTAAATGAAATTGAAACTTGATGTCAGTTTAGAATCGCCCGGAACGAGATAAGTCGCTTGCTTTCTTAAGCTTTTTGAGTCCACGTAAAAATTAACAGAGCAATCCAAATGTTAATTGTTTTTATTAACTTTCGTGCTTCCTACGTCCCCCCCCCCTCCACCCCGTAGCCACGCGGGACGCTTTTACAACATTTCTGCCTGGATTTTACATAAAATGTCTTTCTTTTTTGGATTTCAAGGTTTTAAGAATTGCGTTTCCAAAGAAAAAATATTTAATTGAATCGATGAGTGCATAATCGTGTTCAGTACATATTTACCGTGTTGAGAAAACAATAAATAACTTCCCGTAGATTTTTATTTAAAGTGAATTATTGGCTTAAAATTCTTTCAGATAAGGATATCTCCAGCCAATAATTAATTAAAATAAGAATCTAGAGAAAGTTATGTGTTGTTTTCTCAGCACAGTAAATTTGGACTGAACACGATTATGCACTCATCGATTCAATTTCATTTAATCTCTCAAGTCGATGATAAGCTTCAGTGGGAATTGCGACGCCAGTTTACCTCCTTGATCATAAGCAACACGCTACAAAAAAAATAAGACATTTTTCTTAAGTATCGCGCACTTGATGAAATATGATGTTAAGTACAGTCTTTCCGTTTCATTTTCTGTTGCGCATTTGAAAAGCTGACAATGCAGGTGTCGTATGGAACTCTCCGTTTGCTTTCGCAGAGCGCAAAATGATCTGTTTCTAATGAAACGAAAAAATTGACCCGATTTTATTATCGAAATAAACGATACTTTAAAATAAAAGGCCCATTCTGAGACGTAAACGACTATGTTTTCGCATTTTTTTGGCATAGGACTGTGACTTTAATTTTCAAGCCTCCTTAGTCCCATTCTGATATGTAAATAACTATGTTTTCGCATTTTTTCGGCGTATGACCGTGACCTTAATCTTAAAGTCTCCTTCAGTTCGATTATGAAATCGGGCCTTAAAAATCTTTTGGCCTATTTTATCGTTTGATTAGAAATAGATCATTTTGCTCCGCGAAAGCAAACGGAGAGTTCCTTATGACAACAACTGCATTGTCAGCTTTTCATATGCGCAACAGAAAATGCAAACGCAAAGACTATACTGAATATCATATTTCATCAAGTGCGCGATACTTAAGAAAATTGTATTATTTTCTGTAGCCTAAGAGATTTAATGGAATTAAATATTATTCCTCTTGAAATGCAAATCCTTACATACATATTGTCACGTTCGAAAACAAAAGAAATTAAAAAAGTTTTGGTTTTAGCTTCACCGCTTTATTTATGTACTTTGTCTTACGCGTAACTTACACTAATTACGCTTACTCTGGTAGTATTTATCCTAACGACTACCTCATCTTACGACTACCAACCAGCATGGCCTTCGGCCAATCCGACTTTCATAATAAATTACAAATACTTGAAAGGTACTTAATTCACCTAATGCATAAGAGCCATTTTTATAATAGAACTTTAAATTGGAAAAATTTTTGTTGCAAATCGTTTTTGATTGCAGTGAATCCCTCGAAGAGCCTCTGTACACCTATCTCAGTCCTATTTTGGGCTTCATCAGCAGAATTTAAAGTTACTTTAACCTAGAAAATTATATACATTTGTTTCTCTGTTCTTAAAGTGACTTTAAATTAAAGCATCCGATTATGAATACGGCCATTAATTCACTTAATTCCTTGACTACAGTTTCTTACAACCTTATTTATACGCGGTCGGAGTTTTACGTCACAATCGATTGATTCAGCATCGGGGGTAGAAGGGTTCAGGTCCGACTACCCACTAATCTGTCAGCATCAATTACGTTTTGCCAAATCTAATTTAAATTTACGCGACACCGTTTAAACGCTAATTGTAATTTTATTATTGGGGCATGTCAACATGACACGCTTACAATCCGTCGCGTTGCATTTCTACGCAATGCGGAATAACCGCTTGTCGTTTCGGTCACCCAGTGATGCCTTTTGCTGCGTAGGGTATCTGCAGTACGCACTTAATTAATCCACACTTAATTCTGACCTTTACCGATTTGAACTTTAATTAATCCAGACCTAATTCTGACCTTTACTGGTTTGAATTTTAATTTTGAAACGATTTGATTTACTTTTCTACAAATGTTTCTATCGTGATGAAATCTAAGTGCGCTTGGTTTAGGTACACGTACTGCGTGTTTAACTTATTTACATAAAAGGATTAAAAAAAGAGAGGAAACTGAAATTTTACGCTCGAAATAAAGTTTAAATTTGCGGGTTTATCTGTAACAGGATTACAATGTCCGCGTCCATATTTTAATAAATTCGTCCCCCGAGATCGCCCCGCCGCACGTATGCGTGTTAAATAAAATTAGTACGAATCTAAATTCCCATTTGAACTATTAAACCGCCATCCGTGACCGGCAATAATTTATTTCAATCAATAATTTAGATTGCACGCACGTACCCTTTATCTTTGCCGGAGGCGCGCGCCCGCCCGCTCCCATTCGTATCTACAGACCACCCCCGAAACCATTCGAGGGCTGCGGCGAACTTTATAATACCACTTAACAGTTTGGCTCGTAGCGGGCTTAGCTTGGCTTCCAACTTGCGCTTGGAGTTTACGTTTTGACAGAACATGATGTATTTGCACATCTCCAACAATTATTTCCGTAAACATCGCGCTTACGTGTGCCAGTTTTTCCGAGAAAAACGACCGTGTCCGTCGTGAGTTATTGTTCGGAAGTGCTACCCACTTCTGCATGTGTTTTCTTTTTTTTATATTTAGTTTCGTGCGTTTATTTTTGGAAAACGCTTCACTGGGGGCGTTCCACTAAAATATCTGTAATTTATGATTTCTTTTCCAAATCCCATTTGTATCGCTGAAAACTGACACGTCATTTACATTTACAGCCTCTCTGTTTCTGTGTACACTAATGCTTAAAAGTTTCGAAATGAAAAGCAATAAAATCGTTCGAATTTGAACCTTATTGAAACGGGCCTAATATATTTCGAACCTTAAGGAACAGAGACACTTTCTCCGCACCCCGATAGGAGGGTTGTTTACTTAGGTCCTATTAAACCCCGGCCGGTGCAGATGTTTATGGTTTGTTGAATTTCGTTGCCAGTATTTGGTTTCGAGTATTTATTGAGGCGACGCGCGGTTGCGAACGCGGACGCGGTGGCGAATTTGTTTGTTCTCTTTTGCTTTAACTTAAAAATTGAACAAAAAATGTTTTTTTTTTAATTAGAATATTTTATATTGTTAAATAACAGGATTTCAGATCATATTATAAAGACATATAAATGTTAAATTGCTATAAAGGATCGACGATGTTAATTAATCTGAAAAATTATAATTATACCAAATTTCTGCCTTTATACACTTCTGGTTTGTTTGACTTCACAAAAATTTTATTCGTTTGTAGTTTGTGTATGTTTTTCTGTGGATTATAAAATTTTCATTGCGAGAAATACATAAATAGATTTTTAGTAAATATGAAATACAGGGTGATTTATTAGCTCACCGACAAGCTTTGCCATACGGAAAGCTCACATAATTTTAAGAAAATAATAACAATTAGGACATATGTTCGATTTTATTTATTTTTAAGTAAATAGAAGACCTCACAATTTTGATTCTAGTTATTTTGTCCCGTTCCTCTGTACAGCTGTTTCAGTCCTATTTGGGGCTTCGTCAGCAGAAGCGATCGCAGGATGTCGCTATTTAAGCGGTTTCTATTATGCTATTTAAGCATTTCCGTTATATTTTACATTTTTTCACGTCATCTTTATTTTATAAATGTTAATATATTGATATTTTCAATTCAATTTTATCATACACGTCTTATTCACATGTCAAGAAACCTATTCATGTAAAATATTTTCGACATCAAGAAAAATTATGTTTCATTTTACCGAACCTCTGTTTTATGATACCCTTTTGTTCTTTGTGATAAAGATATATCACGTATAAAAACCTATGACTTTTATGCTGTTATGTTTTTCTGCGGATCCTAAAATGAAGCATCTATACATACCGTGACTTATTTTATTAACTCTAAACATAAAAGGTAAATATTCCCAGGTTCAGTTATAAAAAAAAAACATGTCAATGCATGGCAGAATATGCAAACAAGTTTCAATAAAACAAATATGATGTTAATGTCAGTTACGAATGTCATGAATTATGTCTGAAATATTTAAAAAAATACTATGAAAGAATTTGATAATCGTTTGGCATTAGTATTTAAAACGTGAAGGACATTTGAAACAGTTAAAATGTTTTTACTAAAAATAAGTGTTATTATTTTTTCTAAAATTGACCATAGGGATATTTACATTGCATGTTCAGAGTAAAAAAAAACTCATGGTATAGGATGCACAATATATGAAAAAAAAATCTAAAACAATTTTATATATCAAGTATGCATAAAACAAAAATTATGTGTTGATTATTGGAAACAAGTAAAATAAATGTATCGGAAATCCCTAATTTTTACTTTAGTTTTGTTTTTACTTGTAATAAGTTTTTCGTTGTTCTCAATAATAAAGTCTTGAATACTTTTTCCAGTGTATGTTATTCTTTTTTATACGGTATCATATAATATTTTAAGAATTTACAATGAAATAAATTTAAAATAACTTAATTTCATTTAAATAATAAGTTTACTGATGATACTTATTGATTGAATAATTAACTCATTAAAATTATTCAGAATCATGCAAATTTAGGATACTTAACAAATATAGTATTAAACTCCTAGAATATAGAATGATATGTGTAATACTTAAAAATTGCAATACTTGCGTTAAAAATAATATACATATTTCATTCTACGCCACAGAAGAAAAAATAATATTCTTCTTTTTAGTTTCTTCTCAAATCTGACATCAGTAAAATAAATTGAAAAGTTCATCCACAAAGTTTGGCAAGTTTTCATTAATCTAGAAGTTAAGAGAAAATGATTAAATCGTATAACATTTATTTTGTGAAAATATGTGAATGATTTTTGAGTATTTGAAAAAATATATAGAATGAGCTAGATTATTTAAATTTGTTTCTTATTATAATAATATAAATGCTAAGAAGTTCTGCCCAACAAAGCTATTAATTAGTTGCAAAACATATGTGTATTTAATGAAACTAGAAAGTTAAATTTAATTAACGAAAAATAACAGATTTTATTTTATTGACTTATTTAATTTCAATTGCCAAAGTTTCAGAAATTTTAATTTCATAATGCACACATTATTTACTACACATGTTATAATATTTAGAAAATAAATTTTGTTAAATTTCTTATCCATCCAACTACAATGAAAGTCTTTCTAGCAGATTAATCAAGTTGGTTGAATAAGTTCGCATCTGTGTTAAATCGCTGTGTTTGCGATGACCGGTTTTATTATCGGGGTAGCAGGTACGGTTGTAAAAGCTATAAGGTTCATAATTGCAAAGCATAAAATTTCTTACTGCCAGTGGCATGTCTCGTACTCCGAAAACTTTATAGCAGAAGTGTACACTTCAATAATTTTTGAGGGATTTTCATTGCATTCACATTGCAAAACAAGCGTTTCGAAATGTTTCTGCTTCGTAGGGCCAGTATTTCAATCGTGGATTAACTTAGTTTAAGCTTCCCACAGGAACAATTGCCTTAATAATTGAATCGATGAGTGCATAATCGTGTTCAGTCCTAATTTACTGTGTTGAGAAAACAACAAATAACTTTCTAGATTTCTATTTATTTTAAGTGAATTATTGGCTTAAAATTCTTTCAGACAGGGATATCTGAAGCCTCCTGAAGCCAATAATTATTTAAAATAAAAATCTAGAGAAAATTTTTGTTGTTTTCTCAACATAGTAAATTTGGACTGAACGCTGTTATGCACTCATCGATTCAATTGTAATCCAATTAATGCATAAAAGAGATACTGAGCCATAGAGTAAGTGGTATGACGACTTTTTGTCAAATTATTATAATTATTATTATTGATTAGTTTGTTAATTTCCGAACACTCTGTATGTTTGCCACTGCTGTAACCTGAAGTGAAAAATGGGTACATAAGGGAGGCAACTAAAATTCAGTACTGACAATTTCATGATTTTGCTACTAAATTTGGTGATTTCCTATTGACATATCGCAGACCAGCGAATTCTGATGAGTTCAGATTTGACGAAAAGTTAGTGATTCAAAACAGATTTGGTTCCAAATTTGGTGATTCATAACTGATTAGGTTCCAAATTTAGTGATTCATAACTGATTAGGTTCCAAATTTAGTGATTTTAATTGGAAATATTAAATTAATTAACTCTTAACATTTTTAGCGAGACGAAAATTAGACATCCCTACTTACAAAGTAGGTAAGTTCGTATAGTTTATCGATTTCTGATATTTTGTTTTTTACTTCAAATGTAGTTTTATTATTATTATTATTATTAGTACGATCGGTATGAGCGAAGGAAACAAAGTAATAACAAACGAGCGGGTAGATTGACGGTAAAAATCGATTTGAAATTCAAAAAGTAACAGAAAATGAAACGAGAATGACTTGCGATCAAGTCGTTCCCCTACTCGATCGTAGATGGCGCTGCTTTTCTTTACCGCCACTGTAAAACTTTCAAAGTATATCCATGAGTGAAGAAGAGAGGGAAGGAAAAGAAAACAAACGTTAATTGTAAAGAATTAATTTCGAGATGAAAATTAGACAAACCTACTTACAAAGTAGATAAATTCGTATAGTTTATGAGATTTTTTTTTTTACTTTAAATGATCATCAGTATGAGCGAAATAAACAAAAGAATAATAAACGAGCGGGTAGATCGACGGTAAAAATCGATTTGGAATTCAAAGGGTAACAGAAAATGAAACGAGAATGACTTGCGATCAAGTCGTTCCCCTGCTCGATCACAGATGGCGCTGCTTTTCTTTACCGCCGCTGCCTGAAACTTTCAAAGTACATCGCCGAGTGAAGAAGAGAGGGAAGGAAAAGAAAACAAACATTAATCGTAAAGAAATAATGTCGAGACGAAAATTAAACTAACCTACTTAAAAAGTAGGTAAGTTCGTATAGTTTATATCGGTTTGTGAGATTTTTTTACTTTAAATGATCATCAGTATGAGCGAAATAAATAAAACAATAATAAACGAACGGGAACATCGACGGTAAAAACGATTTGGAATTCAAAGTATGACAGAAAACGAAACGAAAATGAGTTGCGATCAAGTCGTTCCCCTACTCGATCACAGATGGCGCTACTTTTTTTACCGCCGCTGTCTAAAACTTTCAAAATCCATCGTTAAGTGAAGAAGAGAGGGAAGGAAAAGAAAACAAACGTTAATCGTAACGAATTAATTTCGAGATGAAAATTAGACTCATCTACTTACAAAGTAGGTAAGTTCGTATAGTTTATCGGTTTGTGAGATTCTTTTGTTTTACTTTTAACGATCATCAGTATGAGCATAATAAACAAAACAATTATGAACGAGCGGGTAGATTGACGGTAAAAATCGATTTGAAATTAATAAAAAAGGGTGACAGAAAACGAAACGAAAATGACTTGCGATCAAGTCGTTCCCCTACTCGATCACAGATGGCGCTACCTTTCTTTACCGCCACTGTAAAATATTCAAAATACATCGTTGAGTGAAGAACTTTGAACTGTACTGCAAAAATTTGAAGAAAAAAAAAATTGAAATTGAGTCCAGCGAAAAAAAAAATTCCGGAACTCAAAAATACGAAATTGCGCAATTTAATGTGGCGATGTACTTCTTCTGCCTCTCAACAGGTGGCACTGCTATTTTTTTTTCTTCTTTACAACAAAGATCTTTCTCTACTGGACTGTGCCACTTTTTCTTACCCCTGCCGCAAATCTTTCAAAATAAATCGTTGAGTGAAGATGACGGAAGTGTGGAGAATTAATTTCAATATATCTGACAAGTGGTGTCATATCTGTCTTTGAGTGTACTGCAAAATTTTGAAAAGAAAAAGAAAACTGAAAAATTCATTCGACATTGTTGACTCGAGCGAAAATTCCGAAACTCGAAAGTGGCAATTTAATGTGATAATGCACTTCTTATGTCTCTTAACAGATGGCACTGTCAGTTTTCTCTTTATAGCAACCGGCAGTTTGACATATTTTGAAAGACTGTTTACGGACAGAGGTTTTATAAAACGTAGAAAAAAAAATCTGTAGAAAAAGTGGGATTAATTTTAATTTAATACTTAAAACTTACAGGCTATTTGATTGACAAATTATGCAACAGATGGCGCTGCTGGTTTTTAACCGCAAGGAAAGAAATTTCAAAATTTTTAAGATGACGTTTGAATGAAAAGAAAAGGGGGCTGTAAAGTTTGGGAGCATAATCAGACTTTAAGGAAGCTTTAATTTAAAGTCACTTTCAGTATAGGGAAACCAATGTATTTTTTTTTAGGTTAAAGTAACTTTAAATTTAAAGTCTGATTATAAAAACGGCCCTGAATCCTTCAGCGAAAATTAAAGAAAGAACACTCCAGACAGTAAGATTGGACATAAAAATACAATCGTGATGAAATTGTTTCTCTAATGTACAACAGATGGCGCTAACTTTCTTTGCAACCGAAAATGTTTGAAAAATCAAATTAAGCAATGTTTGGTTGCAGGTTACTGCCGCGATTGAGACCGTAAGTGAGGTTCAGGTGGCCCTTCTTCATACACTTTAGAAATGCAACCTAAAACTATAATTTTTTATTATTTTTAATCGTAACTGGCAAGCTAGCTGTTATGGTGAAAAAAAAAAATAGTTAATTTAATGTCGGTGATGCACTTTTATGGGAACGCGAAATATTAATCTGAAATTGTGAGCACTAACACGTGCCCTTTTATGCGAAGTAAACATAATGATCAGTGCGAGGATTAAAAAGTCCCTGCATCAGTGTTTGTCGATGCGATCGCTCGAAATCGGACTATCGGTACTATTTTATCCTCGCTTTAATAATGATACATAAATGCAATATAACGAAACTTTTCAAGGATGCTTTGCACGTTATTATCACTTTATGACGGTAGTGCACTTCACATCGAGCTAAATTAAAATAATCGGTGAGTCAGGCGGAATAATTCCAAGTCGCGCCAGAATGGAAGAACATAGTTTCTCTTTTACGGTTTTGTTTGCTGCTTAAAATCCTACGATGTCAACCACCAACAATTGACGTTATGTAAATGTGATGCATAGGAATGCATCGGAAATGCAAATGCGAAAATTTCCAGGGGGCGTTAAACCGAAAACCAGGATGCGATTCACAAAATTAAAACAGAACAAGAAATTTTGTTGTTATAAATTTCATTAGTAAGCCTAATCTCCATTTTCAGAAAAAAATATTTAATCGCTGATTAATTTAACAGCGTGATTAAAGCCTGTGATTGGTTGGGTGAAACAATACATATAATTGGTTGTTTCAAATCCATTGCCAACTTCGACCAATGATATTCCTTAATCAGAGAATTAAGTTAATCGTTGATTAACAATTTTTTTTTGTGAAACCCACTGTTAGTGAAACAATAATAATCTTTAAACTTCCATTTTTTCTTGTTGAAATCAATGCAAGTACCTACTCGTAAGTTTTCCCATGAAGTTTTTGGCATTTCCGGAAAACATAACGCCACGCCAACATTTTCAGCCCGTTTCGCGATTAAGCGATTTTTCTTTCGCAAACTAAATTAAGAACCAAATGAGCTGCTGCTCATCACCGAGGCGCAATTAATTTCCTTAATTAGTTTCAGATGTTTCGTTGGTCGGTCACGAGATTTATGACGGGCTCGTTTTTGGAGTTCGCGTGAGCGCTATCTTCCTTCCTGTCAGTCGTGCCCCCCTCCCCTCTCGATCCGGATAATTTCTGAACTCTTGTTTCGTGCCGGAGACAGATAAAATCCCCCCCGAAAGTGGGGATTATCGTGTATCAAGTTGGCAGCAGCGAACACGGCCAGGTGAAACGGGAAACTGCCCCGGATGATCGCCCCCAAATCCCGAGCGAACATGAGTTTGAATGCCCTGCGGTCTTGACGTCGAATATCTTCCCCATAAACAATTGTTTAAGACGCTTAATTATACCTTTTTTTTTACTAGAAAACCATCTTCAACGTAACTCCATCTGAAGCTATCTTCAACGCAACTTTATCATTTGAAATCATCTTAAGCTATCTTCAACGTAACTTCATGATTAGAAATTATCTTAAGTTATCTTTAATTTAACTTCATTATTCGAAATCATCTTAAGCTATCTTCAACGCAACTTTATCATTTGAAATCATCTTAAGCTATCTTCAACGTAACTTCATGATTAGAAATTATCTTAAGTTATCTTTAATTTAACTTCATTATTCGAAATCATCTTAAGCTGTCTTCAACATAACTTCATGATTAGAAATTATCTTAAGCTATCTTTAATTTAACTTCATTATTCGAAATCATCTTAAGCTGTCTTCAACATAACTTCATGATTAGAAATTATCTTAAGTTATCTTTAATTTCACTTCATTATTCGAAATCATCTTAAGCTACATTCAACGTAACTTCATGATTAGAAATTATCTTAAGCTATCTTCAATTTAACTTCATTATTCGAAATCATCTTAAGCTATCTTCAACATAACTTCATGATTAGAAATTATCTTAAGCTATCTTCAATTTAACTTCATTATTCGAAATCATCTTAAGATATCTTCAACGTAACTTCATGATTAGAAATTATCTTAAGTTATCTTCAATTTAACTTCATTATTCGAAATCATCTTAAGCTATCTTCAACATAACTTCATGATTAGAAATTATCTTAAGTTATCTTTAATTTAACTTCATTATTCGAAATCATCTTGAGCTATCTTCAACATAACTTCATGATTAGAAATTATCTTAAGCTATCTTCAATTTAACTTCATTATTCGAAATTATCTTAAGCTATCTTCAACGTAACTTCATGATTAGAAATTATCTTAAGCTATCTTCAATTTAACTTCATTATTCGAAATCATCTTAAGCTATCTTCAACGTAACTTCAAGATTAGAAATTATCTTAAGCTATTTTCAATTTAACTTCATTATTCGAAATCATCTTAAGCTATCTTCAACGTAACTTCATAATTAGAAATTATCTTAAGCTATCTTCAATTTAACTTCATTATTCGAAATCATCTTAAGCTATCTTCAACGTAACTTCATGATTAGAAATCGTCTTAAGCTCTCTTCAGTTTAACTTAATTATTAGAAATCATCTTAAGCTATCTTCTGGGCTTCCGTTTTTAAGTGTTCCTTACGGGTAAAGATGCATCCCTTTCTCGAGAATTTGACAAGCTGACGTAGTTTGTTATTTTTTTTTTTTTTTGATAAGGGGAATCGATTTGGAAATCACATTTTCAAAAAAGACCATCGGTTTTCTTCTACTGAAAAAAAATGTTGTCTGAAGTTTCCCCTTTTGGATTGGAATACAATTCAGCTAAGCGAGAGAATGAAGCTTTCTTTCTCTTTATTTTTGGCATTTCTTAACCTTTCTTTTATCAACATATAAAATAGCGACATCTTACTATCGCTTTTTGACCTAACATTGCAGTAGGATAGACAAATTGAAGCGGGATTTGCTCCTAATGAGTCCCCCATGCAAGGCGGCCATGCTTGCTGTCAAAGCATAATGAAAGATTTTAGAAAAATTTTGTGCAAATCGTTTTTGATTGCAGTGAGAACCTCGAGCAGCCTCTGGACAGCTGTTACGTTTCTGCTGAAGAAGTCCCAAGCAGGGCTGAAACAGCTGTCCAGAGGCTGGTCGAGGTTCTCACTGCAATCAAAAACGATTTGCACAAAATTTTTCTTTCTTTTATCCATTTCAGAAAACGACCTTTTTGATTTAACTTCCCCCCGCTGTACAGATATGAACTCTACGATTTCTAATTTCCCGAATTTCAAACTGATGTGTCACAGGAAGAATAAAGTCACTTGGTCTTATGAATAACGTAAATTAAAGGATTTTACTTAACTAAGGCCCGGTGTTTTATCTTCCTTCTAAATTTATATACCTCCTTAGAAATCATCGTCGATGACATTGTCTCCAAGGACAGGGACAGGGGCGGGCAAATTAAAAAGGAAATAAAAAGGCCAGATGGTGGTTAAGAGAAAATTATAAAAAAAAAGTACGAACCTTCATCAAATTTTAAATCAAATAGTAGACAATAAACTTTTTTCTTTTTTTTTAAATTTTTTGTCTACTTTAATTTTTTTTTAATTTTTTTTTTATTTTATTTTTGAGTCGAGTCGTGTTCAATTGTTGGATGGAGTTTGGTTGAGTGCAGTTAGATTGGGTTGACTTTGAAAATGTTTTCTTTATTTAATTTTGTTACTTATTTATTTTATTTTTTTGCTTGGAGTGAATAATATCGAGTTTAGTTGACTTTGACATTGGTCGAAATTCGCTTCAATCGTTTTTTATTTTTACATCTTTTTTTGCTTCAATTGAATACAGTTAAGTTGACCTTGAGATTTGTTGATTTTGATATTTTTTTTTATATTTCTTTTTCTTAATTTTTATTTGAGTTGACATTTAGAAAATTATTTCTTGTTTTCTCAACAACACAGTATATTTGGACTGAACACGATTATGCACTCGTCGATTCAATTAATCGCGTGAACATCTCGCAACGCCATTTTGTAGTAGAAAATCAGCTTTCTCTTTCTAAAACTCTTTAAACTGTCTTCTGGAATTCATAACTTTCAGATTGTATTTCACATATTTAAAATAACTTACGTGCAAATAAATATGTATAAGAGGAAATAGTTATGTGTATTCAATTGGCCAAAATGCTTATTCACGCCGAAATAAATCTAAACTCAAACGGTGAATACCCTGACCGGCCTGTTTAATTTCCAGAGTGCAAGGTGTGATTTTAGATAGTCCGCAAGGATTATCTACTCGTCGGGGAAATTGAATTTTGCCGGTTAATGGTTCCATTAATTACGCTCCATGATCGCGGTTCATGTTCCATTAACGCGATTAGTGCGGAATCTGACGCTTAAACGGAATTATTAGATGCACGTTTCAAAGCTCTTGTTTCCGAACAGAAAATGAAAAATTACAAGCCCCCCCAACACCCGAAACAAATTAGCAATTTCTCTTTGAAACCCTACCAACAACAACAACAACAACAACAACAACAACAAAAAAAAGCGATCAACATAGAGCTGATGGACGTCCTAATTAATTAATCGAGGCGGCGGGCGGCGGTCTTCGGGAATCCCGAAACGTTTGCAGGGAATTAATTTTTGCTATGACGCGAAACCCGATAACAATCAGGGCCTGTCAACGGCAAACCCGGATTTTTTTCAGCGGGAATATTAATTTGTTGGTGGTGCTTTCTCGCTCGTCGCGATGAATTACGACGAGAGCACTTTTTAGATCCGTTTACATGACCAGCGACAGCGACACGAATAAATCTACTTTGACAATCGATGAACATACGACAGTAGATCAATGAAATAAGCTTGAAAATGTCCGCCACCTAATTTGTTTAAAATAGTAACAGATATTTAATTACAAAACTCGAAGGAAAAGGAAATTAAAATAACTTCCGAGTACTGTCTAATCTATTTGTCTATTTACCTAACGTCCATCGAGACAACGTCACAATGACGAACATCCAGTGACACACATTAAGCAATGTCACGATGACAACTAATTAACAACGTCGCGTGACATTGCTTGACGACCATCTTCGTGACGTTGCGTTGTCTCGCTGGTCGATAAGAAACGTACGAGACCATTTGTTACGGTTTTCAAAACCACTTTTCAGGAAACAACCTGTATATTAACTTTGACGCGCATTTATTTCCGATTGCACAACTGTAAGAAATTCTTTGCGTGTTTAAAACGCTTCTTACCGCACCTATTTCGTCAGATTTTACTGCGATAAAAAAAGTTTTCTTTTTAATTATCATCTTTGTTGCTTGAATAATTCAATTTATAAAACCTCACGCTTTGTGTTTTAACTCAGGGCTTTTTTGCATTCGTTTTAAAATACTCCGGCCATAAAGTGGTATAAAATCCTCAAAGCATCGGACACTCCTTTTAGGTTTTAAATAAATACTCCCAATGTAGTTCGGAGATTTTATTTTTAGATAGGATTGTCACATCTTTCGTTTTCTTTTATTATCATCTGCCTTGCTGGATTAATTCAATTTGTAAAACCTCAAATGATCTTGCTCTTTGTGTTTTAACTCAGATGCATTTTTTTGCATTCGTTTTAAAATACTCCGGCCATAAAATAGTATAAAATCCTCAACGCATCGACACTCCTTTTAGGTTTTAAATAAATACTCCTACCATCGTTCGGAGATTTTATTTTTGAATAGGATTGTGTCATCTTTTGTCTCTTCTTTCGTGTCATCTTTTGTCTCATCTTTCGCTTTTTTTTTATTATCCTTTTCGTTGCTGGAAAAATTCAATTTGTAAAACCTCAAATGATCTCACGCTTTGTGTTTTAACTCGGATGCATTTTTTTTCCATTCATTCATTTTAAAATACTCCGGCCATAAAGTAGTATAAAATTCTCGACGCATCGACAGTTCTTGGTTTTAAATAAATGCTACTAACATCGTTCGGAGATTTTATTTTTAGATAGGATTGTCTCATTTTCCGTTTTTTTTTATTATCATCTTCGTTGCTGGAATAATTCAATTCGCAAAACCTCAAATGATCTCTCGCTTTGTGTTTAAACTCAGACGCTTTTTTCGCCTTCGTTTTAAAATACTCCGGCCATAAAGTAGTGTAAAATTATCGACACTCCTTTTAAGTTTTAAAATAAATACTCCTAATGTCGTTCGGAGTTTTTATTTTCAGATAGGATTGTCTCATCTTTCGTTTTTTTTTATTATCATCTTCCTTGCTGGATTAATTCAATTTGTAAAACCTCAAATAATCTCACGCCTTGTGTTTTAACTCAGATGCATTTTGTGCATTCATTTTAAAATACTCCGGCCATAAAGTAGTGTCAAATTCTCGACACATTGACACTACTTTTTGGTTTTAAATAAATACTCCTAACATCGTTCGATTTAATTTTTAGATAGGATTGTCTCATCTTTCGTTTTTTTTTTATTATCATCTTCGTTGCTGGAAAAATTCAATTCGTAAAACATCAAATGATCTCACGCTCTATGTTTTAACTCAGATGCATTTTTTTTTCATTCATTCATTTTAAAATACTCCGGCCATAAAGTAGTGCAAAATTCTCGATGCATCGACACTCATTTTTGGTTTGAAATAAATACTCCTAACATCATTCGGAGATTTTATTTTTAGATACGACTGCCTCGTTTTTCGTAAACGTTTGCAAGCGCGTTTCATCTGTTTCGTGAAAGCCAATCGAAATTATTATTCCGCGCGGTCAAGGCCGTCATAAAATTTCCGCCGTGCGTCGACTATTTTTTCTATGGAACTAATCTATGTGAATTACACTTTTTGCTTTTGCTTTAAGTTAACGTTTCGATTGAAACATTAACTTGATTTCACTCTTGACCTCTAACGCGATTGGATTTTCTTTATGTCATTCTGAAACGTGGTTGGTTCCTGCTGATGTCACGATGTTTTCAATCCGTGCAAACCCTTCCTTGACACATTCGGGAGCACGGCTGGTTTTACTTTATTAACTCATACTCGTACAGTGCCGGGAGCTAATCAATTGTTTAGTGATACCCTCAACGCCTGGTGGAGTTGTTTATAGGGGGCGCTGAACCATTTTCGCGTCAAGGCCGTCTCCTGAAAGTCGATTCACATTTAGTTTACTGTTGATGACCTTCGAGGGAGGGTTTCCTCGTCGTATGAGGTTTCGTCGGTTCTGACTTGGCGCTGGTGGAACAATAAGCTCGTTAAGAGTTTGTTTCAAGCCTCGTCCTTGAAAGTCAGGGCAGGCACGTTTGTGACTGTTGCTCTCTCTTTCGTGCATACTATTATTGTCACACTTTCTTTCACTTAGAGGCTTTTAATCTTGATTTAGGCATAAATTCTGCGTTGTTTTATGTATTGTATTTGCATTTAATGTTGTTTTGGGAGCGTCACGTCAAATATTTGATTCGTATTTAACGATTGCCTTGGGCGCTTCGCGCCAAATATAGTTAGGTTCGTGTTTTTGACTTCGTAAAACTGGTGATGGATCCGGCGATGGTTGGCTTGAAATATTTGAAAGTATTTTTGTTGTTTTGCGATTAGTTATACACTTTGAAGTCTTGACAGATTTCACAGTTTGATTTGATGCATTAAGGCTCGCACATATTTGGTGGCATTAAGCCCGCCACATACTTGACTGTTATACTTGCCTTTTCTTGCCATTAAATATTATTGCATAAGTTCCTTTTACCTTGTCCCGGGTTAAAATTAGGTGGCGCTCATTTATTGTCGCGCCTAATCTAAATATTTTGTATTATTTTAATTTGGTTGGCTCGATGTGTTTCATTTCGTTAGCTATCAAATGAATGTTTAGTTATTTAGTAAGGTTCATCAAAATGGTTTTCGTGTCCGCTTTAATCGAATTTGGTTGAAGCAACGTCCTAAAGTTTAAAGTATTCAGAAAAATGGTCGTCGCGTCGAGTCGTTTGGAATTCGTCCCGTTCGACAATTTAAAGTTATTATTGGCGACTTTGCAGCAAGCTTACAGTGTTCCCGACAATCGTCCAAATCTCTATCTTCACTAGTAAGAAAGTTGCCCGTGGTGGGCTCCTCAATTTGGGACAACCTGTATACCAAATGTTTTAAAAGTTAAGGAATTTTTTTTTTCGCCATATTTACTTTACTAACAAATTAACACCCACATCCGTCACGACTGAAGCTGCTGGCTGTGCTGAAGGTTAATTTCCTCAGCACTATTGTCTCTCATTGAATTGGATGCGCAATTAATTTTATTGGGCGCGCTGTCAAAATGTCGGATTTGAAAAAAAATGAACCAAAAGTGAGGTTATTGTTAATAAAGTCTTGTTCACAACGTTATGTTTATGGTATGACAGTGATGTCCGAAATTTTTCGTTCACAACTGTACGTAGCAACAAAAGAATTTAACTGCACATTTCAAAGAAACACATGCGTTTCAATAGGCCGTACGTTTTGAATACTTATTTGATAAGTTCTTCGTATATTATTGACGTATTAGTCCATACAGAAAGGCCACCGCTCTTGTCTGCAGCAACCACGAATAAATAATGACACTGCGTATAAATCACTGACTACGTGACAATATATGAAGTTGACTTCCCCGCGTTAGTCAAAAATTACCAATTGGACGTTTCTTTTTTTGTTACCGATCAATGGAAGTTCAAGCACTGGTTCATTATCTTTTTATTGTTTTCAAATGTATAGTTGGTTGCCTGTTTTATCGATCGTATCGATTATTTGACAGTCGAGGTCGTGTTTCCGGAAGAACAACGTTGCTCTCAATTATGCAATCGCTCGGGGATTTTCCATACATAGAAAATGCAGTCAGATGACGTCTCCCACTATCATAAAAAAACCAAAGGGGCGCGGCGGGAGGGAGTTTTTAAGAAGTGCTGTGACATACCACAAGTAAACGCCATTCAAGCAACCGAAGAATGACGGAGTGGTTTCAGTTTTTTGCCTTTTTTTTCTCTGGAAACCAGAGTACTTCACACAAAGAAAATCGATTTTCCAACTTTGCGGGGACTGTTAAAAGAATTAGAGACAAAAAAAGGGTGAAAAGTAGGTTCTTTCGTTTCAACTTGGTTGCAACTACCCTCCTTTTTGATATTCAGTCACCTTTTCAACCCTCCGTCCGAACGTTTTTGATTTTTTTTTCAACACCAAAGGATCTTTAACTAACTATTTTTTGCCCTAAAATTGTTAGGAGAGGAAGTCATTTTTACATGTAAAATATTATGTCTCGAATACAGGAAGTGGTTTCAGGTTTTTGGCTTTTTTTCTCCAAAAACCGGAGCGCTACTAACAAGGAAAATCGAATTTCCAACTTTGCGCGGACTGTTAAAAGAATTACAGACAAAAAGGGGATGAAAAGTATGTGCTTTCGTTTCAACTTGGTTGCAACTACCCTCGTTTTTGTTATTCAGTCACCTTTTCAGCTTCTTTCTCACTTCATTAATCCAAATTTCATTTCCACAGCCGTTCATTAACTTTCAATTTTCAAGTTTTTTTTTTTTTTCTAGTTGAATTATCATTTGGCGACCATGCTTTTTTCTTTGCTTGTTTCATTCTTTCAAAGTTTTTCTCTATCTTTCCGTTCATTCATTCACAAGTTCTTGCTTTGTTTCTAACTATTCCCTGTATTAATATTTTCTATGTTTATTTTAATTTCTATTCCTTCTTTTCTCCTACACCCCTACGTCGATTAGTTCTTTAATATTTTTATATTTTTCTGACGATACGAAGAAAGTCTAAGTCGCGTCTTCCTCTTCCAAACAAGTCATCACCCAAGAACAGTCTTCGGGAAACTTCAACTTCTTGGATTTTTTTTTTTTTTTTAGACAGACTGTAGTTCAAAATTTAAATTTTAGTATTGTTTCTGGAGATTCTCGACAAGCAGAACTTTTTGAAATAAAAAATAAGTTTTATGCGTAAAGTTGATATTAAAAAAAAAGTTTCCTCTTGTCAATTCGTTGCGTGGACACACTGTATACAGTAAAGGAAACAACGAATTCTATCTACATCCTACACTTTATACAGAGTGTAATATGGCTAGGTATTCAAACCATGTGGTCTTCTTGCTTCTGCTCAGATAAGGTAGCACTTTTATTCTTTAAGTATAAATCCTTGTTTTTAATTTGGAGTTATAAATTGCCTTAAAAAAAGCAAGCGAACACATAGTTGAACGTGTTCGCTTAGTATTTATTCATTCCAGAAAAACTACCCCAATTTCCCATTCATAATGTGTTTTTGCGGCGGGAAACAATTTCCGCACGCTTTTTTTTTTCGCCCGAAGCGCTCTTGAAATTTTATTTCCTCTGAAAAAAAAAGCACGCGAGCACAATTGTCGAGGAGGCAAAAGAAAACCCTCGCAAATTGCCGGCGCGCTGCAATTACGGTGAAAATTTAAATAAACGACGGATAAATTTCCCTCGTCCACCTAAGTCCCACGAATTACACCACAATAAATAATTTAACGCGGTCCTAGCGTGTAAAAGTTGATTCTGTACTTGGCGTATGCTGATCTACATTCCGCCAAAAGCGGCGTTAATCTCCATTAGGCCCTCGGTTTGGGATAAATCAATTATCCGAGCGCGGCTGCGGAGGCGCTGGAAATGGTGGCCCCACTGGGGACAGAGGGCGAGAAAAACTCTGCCCGTAATGAGGCCGGCCGGGCCGCCTGCGAGAGCTTAGCTCGTTACCAACTTGCCATGAATAATAAAATTCAGCCGAGTCAAAAAAAAAAAAAACAAAAACGCAAGGGCAAATTAGCAACGGCTAGAGCGCCGACTAGATCAAAAATAAATCATGCTTTTTGCGAATGCGAAGTTAACATGAAAGTTTCATGCAATCTACCAGACCCCTAGTTATAATTACCTCAGAGAGAGAGCTTGCGCGATAAATAACAAGTACGAGCAAGTAATGTCAATTAAAATGAAAAACATACTCATTAATTACTGTACAGGGTGGATTAAATTCGATGTCTCTTATGGGCATCTCCGTAACTATAAGTGATGGAAAGAAACTAGTGGCCAAGTCTCGATCTCTTTTTTGGAGATTAAGTCAAAACCGTAAACAAAAAAAACAGTTTTTATTTAATTACAAAAAAAATAAATAAATAAAAACAAATCTAAAGTTACGATCAAGCGTACGCTCAACGTAAATAAATAAGCAGCACCCAAGTAAAAAAAGAATAACAAAATAAAAGAATTATGAAAAAATTTTAAAATTAAGAAAGTCATAAAAAGTAATGATAATTAAGTACGATCCAATTCAGTGTCCACCAAACAGCCCGAGCAAGAAATTTAAAATTAGGAAAATTTAAACCGATGCTTAAAAATCAGAATTCATCAGGATTTATACTTAAAGAATAAATGTGCTGCCTTATCTGAGCAGGAGCAAGATTTGTGCTGAGGAAATTAACCCTCAGCACAGCCAGCAGCTTCAGTCGTGACGGGTGTGGGTGTTAATTTGCTCGGAAAGTAAATAGGGCGAAAAAAAATCCTTTTTTGGCGTCCGTCTAAAATTACTAAGACCCGATGTTATCACCCCCCGATAAATTTAACCATTGGTTAATGTCCTAGGAAACTATTATCAGCACAAAAGTTTCCAAGGATATTAACCGATGGTTAAATTTATCTGGAGGTAGTAAGATCGGGCCTAATTCGTTCAAATTGTCCTGAAAAAAGGAAGAAGGCGAAAATGCTTGGTTTTTGTTTGCGTGAGTCGTCATAACTCGTCTTTTTGTAACACCAAGACGGAACGAATCAAATTGCTGACCTCAAACGAACTTCAGCGATGCCGAAGGTATTATGGAAGTACGTTTTAGGTGAGGGGGTTTAGGTTCAAAAATTTGCAGGTGAATTATGCAGGGGGCTGACTGCAATAGAGCGCTTCTGACCGCCTTAGGTGTTGCTTTTATTTTGTTGTGCAATACTTTTTTGAATTGAGACAAGAAAAAAAAAAGAATCAAGCTTTGGCTCCTAAACAATACAGGGTGAACTCTGAAGTTTCGTATTGTATTAAGAGTATTTTTTTTTTTTTAATATTGCGAATCCAGATTCTAGTGTACGGGTGGATTAATTTCGATGTCTCTTATGGGCATCTCCATAACTATAAAAGATAGAAAAAAACTAGTGGCCAAGTCTCGATCTCTTTTTTGGAGATTAAGTCAAAACCGTAAACAAAAATTGGCTATCTTCTTTTGTTTTCAAGTTAAGGCCAAAAATTGACATTTTCGACTTTTCGTTTTTCGGTCATATCTCGTTTATTTCTAGAGATATTAAAAAACTGTTTGATCATTATTAGGACACTTTTTGGAATACAATTCAGTGGCGTAGTTGCTTTTTTAATATTTACCTAAATTTTCAAGTTATAACATAAAGTTATATTTTTTTAAATAGAAATCATAGTAGGCAATGCCCTCATTAAATAGAGATTTTTTTTCTGTTTTGTCATTTTTATTATTAGCCTTGCATATCCTACATTTTTATTATTATTCTTGCGTAAATATCCTAGTCTCAGTAGGCTGGGTTCAATACGGAGCCGATTTCTTATTTTATTAAATTTTAACGAGCTTTCAAATATTTTCAAAGTTTTGGCTGCGTAAATAATTTCGTATTCGCGTTAATTTACAAATTTCTGTTTTACCGTTTTGAGCGACCGTTCTGATAAGAGTTCCTGTCTGACTTTCTATTGAAAATGAGTCTATCATTCAATTTATAGAAAAATCGTTTTCAATCTTTAAACAGTCCAAATTGCTCGAATACTCAACGTTTCACTATCGGTTTATAGCTTCGTTAGGAAGAAACGCTGAACGTTCCTGTAATTTTCACAATGTCTTTTTAAAATTGAAAACAATTTTTATACAATTTCCATCGGACAAGAAACGACTTCAATAAAAAAAAATTGTAATTGAAGTCGACTCTTGTTCGATAAAATATGTGAGAGAAAATAAGTTTTTAAACTTTAAACCGGACACTGTGAAATCGCAAGAACACTCTACGTTTCGCTATCGCCACATAGTTCCGTCAGGAGTCAAAAAATGTAAATAAACAAGTTGTCAAGAGAAGCGAAAAGATAACATGATTTTACACTAAAATACAAGTTGTTCGGATAAACATAAAGGTAATAATAACTAAATTAGAACTAAATTAAGCTTTCTTTTTTTTTGTTTCTCTTGGGTTATATTTTATTAAAAACACGAAAAACAAAAACACACACGCAAATAGTAAAATATAAACAAAATCGGACATGTATTAAACTAAATTTGCGTGCATTCATAATTAATAAAAACAAAAAAAGCTTTTGCCAGATCGGTCGCGATGGGTGCTACATTTCTCAAACGGAATTTTGTAAAATAAAGTGCATGTGAAATTTTTTAAGCGGCCAAAACTGTCTAAAGGTTTGAAAGTTCGTTAATATTTAATAAGAAATAAACCCAACAAAGTATATATTTTTGAAAACAGAAAAAAAATCTCTATTTAATGAGGACATTGCCTACTATGATTTCTATTTAAAAAAATATAACTTGATGTTATAACTTGAAAATTTAAGTAAATATTAAAAAAGCAACTACACCACTGAATTGTATTCCAAAAAGTGTCCTAATAATGATCAAACAGTTTTTTAATATCTCTAGAAACAAAACGAGATATAACCGAAAAACGAAAAGTCGAAAATGTCAATTTTTGGCCATAACTTGAAAACAAAAGAAGATAGCCAATTTTTGTTTACGCTATTGACTTAATCTCCAAAAAAGAGATCGAGACTTGGCCACTAGTTTTTTTCTATCTTTTATAGTTATGGAGATGCCCATAAGAGACATTAGAAATTAATCCACCCTGTACACTAGAATCTGGATTCGCAATATTAAAAAAAAATATATTCTTAATACATTACGAAACTTCAGAGTTCACCCTGTATTGTTTAGGAGCCAAAGCTTGATTCTTTTTTTTTTCTTGTCTCAATTCAAAAAAGTATTGCACAACAAAATAAAAGCAACACCTAAGGCGGTCAGAAGCGCTCTATTTCACTCAGCCCCCTGCATAATTCACCTGCAAATTTTTGAACCTAAACCCCCTCACCTAAAACGTACTTCCATAATACCTTCGGCATCGCTGAAGTTCGTTTGAGTTCAGCAATTTGATTCGTTCCGTCATGGTGTAAAAAAAGAGGAGTTATGATGACTCATGCAAGCAAAAACCAAGCATCTTCGCCTTCTTCCTTTTTTCAGGACAATTTGAACGAATTAGGCCCGATCTTACTACCTCCTGATAAATTTAACCATCGGTTAATTTCCTTGGAAACCTTTGTGCTGATGATAGTTTCCTAGGATATTAACCGATGGTTAAATTTATCAGGGGGTGATAACATCGGGTCTTAGTAATTTTAGACGGACGCCAAAAAAGTATTTTTTTTCGCCCTATTTATTTTCCGAGCAAATTAACACCCACACCCGTCACGACTGAAGCTGCTGGCTGTGCTGAGGGTTAATTTCCTCGGCACAAATCTTGCTTCTGCACAGATAAGGCAGCACATTTATTCTTTAAGTATAAATCCTGATGAATTCTGATTTTTGAGCTTCGTTTTAAATTTTCCTAATTTTAAATTTCTTGCTCGGGTTGTTTGGTGGACACTGAATTGGATCGTACTTAATCATCATTACTTTTTATGACTTTTTTAATTTTAATTTTTTTTTATAATTCTTTTATTTTGTTATTCTTTTTTTACTTGGGTGCTGCTTTTTTATATACGTTGAGCCTACTTGATCGTAACTTTAGATTTGCTTTTATTTATTTATCTTTTTAATTAAATAAAAACTGTTTCTTTTTAAATTAATTAATTAATTTTCGGATGTTGCCTGCTTTTCTGAATCGACTTGTTTACGTTTGACTTAATTCCAATTAACTCTTTCTTTTAATTTTTAAGTTTCAACGTTTAATTTTTTTTTTTTTAGGTTTTAGGTTAGGTTGACCCTGAATTGGGTAGAACTGAATTTTCACTGCGTTTTTCAGGATTTCTTTCATCGATATTTTTTTTTAATTTTTCTCTTTCTTTCAATTTTTAAGTTTTACCTTTGCATTATTTCTTAATTTTTTTCCTTGGGTGGGACAGAATTGGGTTGAATTTAGTAGGTTGACCATGAATTGGGTTGGATTGAATTTTCACTGCGTTTTTCACGATTTCTTTCATCCATTTTTTTTTAAATTTTTTTCTTTCTTTTAATTTTTAAGTTTTTTCTTTGCATTATTTTTTAATTTTATTCCTTGGGTTGGGCAGAATTCGGTTGAATTTAATTTCTCAATTTTCTTTTTACTTAAGTTTGTCTTAACTACGTTGAGCTATTTCGTTAGGGTTCGTTAGACCTTGAAATGGAACGGACTAATTTACATTGAGTTTAATTTTTTTAAATAAACGGTTTTGAAACTTTAACCTAACAGAATTATTGTTGGAAATAGCACTCAACGTTTCACCATCAATTGATGGCTTCGTCAGCAGTGAAAACAGTTAATAAATACTTTATTTTATTTTTACTTTTTCATATTTCAGTTGAACTGAATCGAGCTGGGTTGGGCTGACCTTGAGATAAAACAAACATATATTTTATGGACTTTTCGAATTTTTTTATTTTTATTTTCCGTGTCGTGTACCGAGATTTTCGGTGTATGAAGCGACGTTGCCGCGTCTGCATTCAAACTAACGCGAACGCGCTGTTGCCGAAACATGTTCGATGGATTTGACTGTAACAGAGTTTGTATAAATAAATAAAATACAATCTTGTTATTCAGAATTTAGCGTCTAACTGAGCATTTAAAAAGTGTACAGATTTCTTCGTCCCCCCTTCTCTCTAGTTTCAACATTATTTTAATCCTTATCCTTGTCCATGATAGCGCAAGAAATAGTTATCTAACATCAGGGGCCGTATTCTCGAATCGAGCGACAAGAGTCATATGCGAAAATGACGTCAAAATGACGCAATTCTCGAACGACCTGTGTAGTTTTGTTTAGGAGTCTACGTCATTTTGACGTCATTTTCGCATGCGATTCTTGTCGCTCGATTCGAGAATACGGTCCCAGGTATCAGCATGAGGATTTCCCCAGACCACACGCCTAGTATTACATAAGCTAGGCTAATGCCCGATTTCTTCACCTCCTGATAAATTTATCTGCCCGGTATTATCCTTAGAAACCATTGTATCGATAATAGTTTCCGAGGATACTACCTGGCAGATAAATTTATCCGTAGGTGAAGAAATCGGGCCTAAATCGAAAGCCTGGATATTCCCGTTGAAATAAGGTCACCCAAATCATATAAACACCAATCGCATCTACCTACTAATGAGTTTAAAGGAAAATTAAAAAGGAAAATGTAAGCCTGGTGACTACACACTAGACATGATAAACCTCTTTTATTTCTTGGAATTTATTATTTACGAAATCCCTTGAGGTACTTTAGACCTTAGACAAACCATCACAATTTCGAATGTAATTTCGTAAAACCGGGCAGACATCTGCGATAGTTCTGTGTAACTATAATCTGATTTCGGCGTTTAAATTCCTGGCGCAAAGATGAAATTTTAATGGGACCGGAACAAAGTTAAACGTATTTATTTCCAGTGGCGCAGGCCAACCGCAGCCGGCTGGATCCGCTTCACAAGTTCCTTTCCATCGCAGACCGGATAATTCGCTCTAAAGCTCTCCGACACATATCGAGGTCGCTTATAGAGAGCGGTGCTCGAAATTTAAGGTTTTTTTTCCTTTCGTTCGTTCCTTCGGCGAAAGAGGAAATCCTTGGGTCGCGGGAAATGGATTTTTATTTAAACGTTTCGAAACGAAATTTCGGCGCACGCTTAAAAAATGGTTTTCAAAATGAAAGCCGTAACATCAAAAGGGTCTAAGTGCCAAAAACACGTTTAGGAGTTATTAAGAAAACACTCACTTAGTAAAACTTAAACGCACGTACAGAGATCGCCATCTGTGATTGATTTATTAAACTTTTTATTTAGCCACAGGCACAAAGCCACTTTTGCATGACATTGGGCTTTGCCTGTACCCCCATTTGCTATCAAAATATCATTTTTTTATTTTTTGGTACTTACGTCATTTTCATAATCAGACTTTAAGGAAGCTTTAATTAAAGTCACTTTAAGTATAGGGAAACAAATGTATTTTTTTTTAGGTTAAAGTAACTTTAAATTTAAAGTTTGATTATGAAATCGGCCCTTAGACCCTTTTGAAGTTATGGTCTTCAAACATAAAAGGTCATTTTAAAACAGTACAAGATTTAGGCCCGATTTCATATAATCGAACTAAAGGAGACTTTCAAATAAAAGTCACATTCTGATGTGCGAAAACAACTACGTTTTCGCAGCTTTTGCCATATGACTGTGACTTTTATTTTAAAGTCTCCTTCGGATCGATTATGAAATTTTTAATTTTTGCGATAAATACAGGGTGTTTCCTGAAGTAACCGACAAACTTGCACCACGTGTTCCAGGGGTGATTCCAAACAAAAAACGTCCTATACACTTTAGGTCAATTCCTTTTCGTTCTCGAGATATCAACGAAAGCAAAAAAAAAATTGCATCAGTAATGTATTTAATCATGAAATAACACTTCATGTACTGCATTTAATTATGAAATAAATAAAAATATGGAGTTGTGAAATAACATTTCATGATGGTTAAGTAATTTACTGATGTAATTATCTTTTTTTTTTCTGTGAAACGAAATCTTATTTCGTGATTAAAGACGTTGCTGATGCACATTTTTTTCCTGTTGTCGATGTCTCAAGAACTAAAGAAATTGATGTAAAACGTCCCAGAAGTTTTTTTTTGTTGCAATCACCTCTAGATCACGAGATGCAAATTTTTTGATATCTCAAGAACGAAAGAACTTGATCTAAAATGTCCTTGAAGTTTTCTTTTCTCGTTACAATCACCTCCAGATCACGTGGTGGAAATTTGTCGGTTATCTCATAGAACACCCTGTATTTGAAGCAAGGAATGTTTGGCTTGCAGACATGATTTGGAGGTAGAACACTTTCAGTTTGTGTTTAATTTAATTTCTGATACGATTTAATTGTTTCAAGAAACTGAACCGAGACTAGGGCAGTGTAAAGCGTCCTTAAAGCCGGTTTCCCACGGTTTAAATTTATTGATCGAGAAAAAATTTGCCTTAATGGTTCATGGTTCAGTATGCGTCAGCTTACATGTAGATCGATTTCTTACACAATTTAGTGAGACCAACCGTAAATAACAGGAGTATAAAATTAGACACTTGAATAACCTTAAAAAATAATACTCCTAAATAAACTAAACTGATAAGTAAACTATTAAAAACAATGGCACGAAAGATCATAATAACTGAAGTCGATTCTTATCTGATGAGTATTTTCACACGAAAGAACATAACCTTACTTGTTAAAATTGACCGATAAAATGAAAGTTTTAGACGAAAGAACCTAACCTTAAATGTTAATCGTCAAAATTGACTTCAATTTGGAATGAATCGACAATTTTTATTCGAAATTAAAACAACAGCAGGTCACGAATAAAAACATGAGAAATTAAAAAATTGAAAATAAGTTGTAAAACATGACAAATAAAAAGCAAAATATTCATTAAACACGAGTGCCATCTATCAAAAAATAGAGCGAATTTCTTACTCGCATTTGTTTTGCTTCGAAAACAAAAGAAATTCATCTCCACAAAAAAAGCGCCTCATAGTCCCACGATTCTTGTTTATGAAAAGTAAGCATTAAACTGCAAGAAAAACAGCTGTAACTAGAAGCGCCATCTATTAGGCAATAGAGAAAATACGTTCTGTCAATAAATATTGTCAAAATCGATTGAAACAAAAGGACAATCAGATTTTTGTTTACCGTTAAAAACAACCGGTTGTTAGGTCTTTAAAATTAGAAACAAAACACAAAATGGATGCCATTTATGATGTCCATTAGAAAAACAGTAAGAATTGTAAGAAGTTACTACAGAACTCCTAAAACAATTAAGAAAAATTATCTCGAGTATTCTTTTTAAAAAAGAATCTTAAGTTATTGATACTTCTAGGCTTATGAAAATGATGATTTTCATCTTTTTTCATTTAAAATTTAAAAAAATCCGCATTAGAAAAATAAAGATATTGTTTATATCTAGTCACATAACCTCAAAATATACTTCAAACGTAATTAACCGTTGGTGAGAGGATAAAACGTACTCATCATCTAAGCTGCTCTTCTTTAAACCTTAAATTTCTTTACTTGCCTTACATTTTTATTTTTAGATTAAAATAAATAAATAAAATAAAAAAACTCGTTAGAATTTACCCATTACGCAGACGATAGAAGGAACTTTAAAATTTAAAAAAGTTTAAAACATAAATCAAAAATATGTTATTCAAATGTACTGAAAACAAATGTGAAACGATTCACGCAGAAAACGTCGTTCACGTCACGACACGTCATTCAAGTCACCGAAGTCATTTTTGTTTTTTTTTTTTTCATTTGTTTGCGTGAAGTAACTTTTGCTAATACTCCAGAGAGGGCGCTCGAAATTTACGTACTTTATGCTCAAAAGCGAATGTCATCATTTCCGTCCACTCCATGAAAACCTGAAGAGGCCGTTTCAGTTGGAAAATTATGTTTATTAAAGTCAATCCGAACGAATTGCAATCTTTAACTTATATTCAAAGATGGCGCTTTATGTAACTTATTCTTAGAGCCCTTCATTCTACTAGTATAGACATGATCTGTCAGTTTTGAAAGTTCATGGCGAAAAATACAGTTGACCACCAGTCAAGTGAATTGCTCTCTTTATTTATTTTATTATTTATTATTATTATTATTTTTATATTTGAGTTTCCTTCAACGATCAACTGCATTTCCCACCATACTTTAAATTTTAAGCGAGTATAACATAACATAACCTCAAAATATACTTCAAAAGAGGTTAACCGTAAATGAAATGATAAAAAAAACGCGTTCATTCTCTAAACTCTCGGTTAAGTTTAAGTTTCCCACGTTTCTTTTAAAATCTGATGGCTAACAAAACCAGCTAATTCAAAAAGAATTTGGTCACATAACCTCAAAATTTACTTAACACGTGATTAACCGTTGACGCAATAATAATAAGGCGAACCCATCGTCCTAACCTCTGTTTTAAGCTCGAAGTTTTCCACGTTTCTGTTTGAATTTGATTGATTATAATTAATAAATCTAACCTACGTCAATTGATTGATTGATTGCTGACGGAAGTAGCTAGTTCAAAAAGAGCAGGACGGCACAGAAATTGCAAAGCTAACTAAAGTCTGGTTTTTAATAGTTGATGGCCTCAGACTTTAAGGAAGCTTTAATTTAAAGTCACTTTAAGAATAGGAAAATAAATGTATTCTTTTTGGTTAAAGTAACTTTAAATTTAAAGTCCTATTATGAAATCGGCCCTGAGAGTAATAAAAATTATCGTGTTGACTACGTTTCTTTAAATATTATTCTCAACGGAAAAGAAAACAGGGTGTAGATGAAAATCATTTTGAAACACGTTCTATAAACGAATGAATGCAATGATGAACCAATAAACAGAATATTAATAGTATTATTTCACAAATTCCGTTCACGTTCACGAATTGCACGCTTCCTTAATTAGCCGATTACAAAAGTCTGGACGCTAATTAAGCGCACTCTTAATTACCATCGGCGCGTGCTCATGGTCCAAGGAACTTGAATTTTCTCCCTCGAGCGTATCAAAATATTCACAGGTGCGGCTCCCACCAATTATGATAATGCCCAAATGGACGGTATAAATAGCGATCGGTTTTCGTAAACCTCAGTAGCAAATCCACCTTCCTCCAAGTGAAACATCTGATTCTTCGTGGCCGAGCCAAAATGTTCAAGTTGTGCGTTGTGGTCGCTTGCGCCTTTGCAGTAGCTTCCTGCGGTCACATAGCCGATTTCAATCAGATTTCCATCGAAGATGGTCACGGAGGATCTGGAGGTAAGGGAGGATTTAGTGCAGGCAGTGGATTGAGGAGCATCGCTCAAGGATCAGCAGAGCAGGCCAACAACGCCGTCGTCAACCAGCACAGTGCAGCAAGGCAAGCCGCCTTTGCTGCACAAAGTACTTTGGCGCAAGCTGCAGTGGGCGCTGCTGCAACGGCCCAGGCAGCTTTAGTTGGCAAACAAATCCTCGTGCAAAGATTAGAACGTGAAGTACAAGAGGCATCATCCGATCTTCAAGCTGAACTCAATCAACTCCAGTTGGCTCAACGATCTGCCTCAGCTGCTCAGGAAGCCGCCCAACAATCTCAACAGCAATCCAGCGCCATCAGCGCCGCCGCCAATGCTGCCCAAGGCGCTGCTGCGCATGCCCAGCAAGCCGCTGAGCAAACCTCAGCCGTGCTCGGTTCCCAATCAGCTATGGTAGGAGCCGCCAAACGAAGACTCGCCACCTTATCTGAACAACTCCACGCCGCTGAAGCCGACTTACAAGCCACCCAAGCCGCCGCTGAGAAAGCTGAGGCCTCAGCACAAATTGCTCAATCAAACGCCGCCCAGGCAGCAGCTTCCGCATCGTCATCATCATCCGAGCATGGAGGTTTTTCCGGCGGCTTAGGACATGGCTTTTCTTCTGATGAGCTTGTTGGAGGGTACCACCACTGACGTGACACGACATGCTATTAAGACCAAGCATTTTTAACATAATGATTAGATTGTTAAAACCAACAAAATTTTGACAATAAAAAAAAAACATGATTCGGAATTTGGAATTACTAACTTTTGCTAATAAATGCAAATGGCACCATGGAAATTTTGAAAAGACTATGGGAAGACTTCGAAGGCCAAAAATATTCCAATGAGCACCTTCCTTATTTTAATGGACAAACCAAAGTTTTTAAATCAAAATATGCAAAGATATCCACGCCCATCATGGTAGCTAAAAGATAGCAAAGTTTTCTAAGTGAGGGCTTGCAAGAATTTTCAAACCATCACCATGCCAATGACATTTTCTTTCTACAACAGGTCCCCATTGATTAACTTATTGATGAAATTTTCAATTTGAAAAGATTTTACGAAGACTTCAAACGCAATGTGTACCTTCTTTATTTTAACAGAGAAACCAAACTTTTTAGATCAAAATATGAAGGCGTATCCATTTTCTTCTTGGTACCTAAGAGGTAGCAAAGGTTGCTTAATTAACTGAAGCGCTTACAAGAATTTTCAAACCACCACAAGGCCAATGATGTGTGGATTCAGATTTTTTTTTTTTATTGCGACAGGTGCATTAATTATCTTATTGATAACATTAGCGTCTTATCGGTTTTCTTTTTGGCCTTCGGTTCATTCGCTTTAGAAATAAAAAGTTCAAAGAATTTATCTCCATCGTCGACATTAATTACCTGCACATTTCAACCGAGGTCAACCGATCGAAACCAAACAAAAACACTCAAAGTCGTCATCACCAAAGGGGTTGTTTTTCACTCCCCCGGGTCATAAACTGCCAACAATAGGCGACTAAAATGGCCGGCCTCGAGCCCTGCGAGGATGCTTTCGCCACCGCCGCCGCCGCCACCGCCAACGCAGAAACTTGCGGACGTCGATTTTCCCTGTCAAGCCGAAAACGTCATAAATCAACTATCGGAAAAGCGTAAAACTCGGCCCAACAGAACGGGGCGGCGCGGCGGTGAATTTAATATCGCGGTAAACACGACCCCGTCACAATGCCGAAATTCACCCCCACCCGAAAACAGTCGATATTATTTTAGTACAGTTTCAGCGTTTTGTTTCAATCGACGGTATAATAACCGCGATGGACAACAATGAAATGTTCCGTAACAATTGGGCAGCCGGAAATTTAACAATGCCCCGTTTCCATTTGCGAAATTTACATGGCGCGTGCTATTTTTCATCGTAATTGAAAATTTCACCCCTAAAAAATTTATCGCCATAAAAAAAAAACTGCTGCTTTGAATTCCTTTAACGCAAATTACGGGGCCATCTTCTTTATATCTAACTTTGTGAAGACTGGCGCGACGTCATGTTTGATCAGCGCCGTCTTCTTAAGCTTTAGAATCTACTTCGCTTTTAACACAGACGGAATATTTAACAACTAACTATTAACAGAACAAAATTATAAATTAGTTCTGCTTGCACGAGTCAGGTCTCGTTTTTATTGTAGATATAAAAAAAAAGATTTTTGGTTAATGAAGTAAATTAATAAGGTGGAAGTTTTAATAATTAATTTCTCAAAGTGCAATGCATAAATCAAATCTAGTCGCGGAAATAAACGTTTTGGATTCACCAAAGATTCCAAACGAATTTAAAAGAAATTAGCATCGAAGTTCGACCCACCCCCATCTCCATTTGAACTAGGGAATTCCGCTTGAACTAAACGCATTTCTTGCTAAAGTTCTCAGGTAAGTCAAGGTTTAGGAAATGTAGGGGTAAGTCAAGGTTTAGGAAATGTAGAGGTGAGTCAAGGTTTAGGAAATGTAGAGGTGAGTCAAGGTTTAGGAAATGTAGACCTTCTGGCGTCTTCTGACGACGGAAAGAAAACAAAAACCTAAATATTCTTTCCAAATCCCGGAAATTAACGACTCTTGGAAAGGGGGTGTCGCGGGCCCGACGCTAATGCTCACGTAAATATCCCCCTGTCTTTTTCCTGTCCGCCCGAATTCCTGGCGGGGAACACCGACGCGACCGGTGGCAGCGGCGGCGTCGGCGTCGGCGTCGGCTGCCCGGTATAATTAGCTGCGCTGAACGGCGGCTGCGGCTGGCAAGGTGAGTTATGGACATCCGCTTTCCGGCAGGCTCCAAGGGAAATGAACGCACCAGATGGAGAGGGTCGTCCCGACGCCCGCGGTTTGCTCTACGGTCAACAGACGCCGCATTTTCAAATGGACGCGGACACAAACCGAGAAAGAGGGATTCGGATTTATTTTTTGTGCCCCAAGTGCGTGCTAGTCGCAATTAATTTTGTCGAGGAAATAATCGTAGAAAAGCATGAAAGATACTAATTGTAAGTCAAAGTTGATTTTTTCCGAAAAGGGAACAAGTTTCAGGCTGAAGATTTTTTTGAGCAAAAAAAATAATTCCGGTGTAATGAGTAGACCGCGGACAAATTAAGAGCTTCAAAGCCCGAACGCCTGACACACTACAATCCCTCAGAGTTTCCGCTCCCTGGTAATAAGAGAGAATTGTAAAAAGTTAATCTGAAATGGCGTTTTTCAATTAAAAAAAAAGTATGGCGCAATTGTTACATCTTTTCGTCTAAGGCTCGCTAGATTTGTTTTAAAACCTTGCGCAGAGTGACAGAGAAGTATCGAACCGACCAATAAACGTTCACTGCGGTAGCCTATTGCACTTTGTGCAAGATTTTTTATTAAATCTTGCACGATATCAAACGCGTCCAGCGTTACCGGCAAGGTTGCAAACGTTCCTCTAAACGTCCGTGCGATTGGAGTTCAAATAGCGGTAATTGACGTTCTACGTAACGCGCCAACGTCAACGCGGCTTCGATTGGAGGGAGGTCCAGTGATCGTTGGCATTGCTGGACAGGCCTAACATATTTGGAACGTTACTTTAACTATAATTAATGTAATGAATAGCAAGGTTGGTAGAGCTGGACTGTGTATTTGAAGCTTGCCTTGATTAGCGGAGGAGAGAGAGAGGGTGCGTATCTCGTTACGTCACGTCACGTGATAAATTCCATTGGGCATATTAACGAGATTTTTGCGTTATTGGAACCATAGAATTGATTCCATTTTTAGTGAATTAGATTAAGCTTTAAGGAACAGATTAAAACTCACTCACTGTTGCCCCATTTCTTCACCTCCTGATAAATTTATCTGCCAGGTATTATCCTTGGAAACCATTGTGTCGATAATAGTTTCCGAGGATTATACCTGGCAGATAAATTTATCCGTAGGTGAAGAAATCGGGCCTGTGACGGATAGAAGTTTCGTGTGACGTCACGAGTTACTTTTGCGGGGAGGAAGTTTCAAACTGCAGATTAAATGGGAACGAGGCAACCTGCTAGATGCAATATCAGTTTTACCAACCTTGATGAACAAAACGCTAAAACAGCGACATCCCACGATCGCTTTTTGACCCAACATTGCATAAGGGTTTCTTTCACTGCAATCAAAAACGGTTTGCAACAAAAAAAAAATTATTTCGTAAGTTTTTCAGTTTTACCAACCTTGATGAATAGCTAAAACAGCGACATCCTAAGATCGTTTTTTGACCTAACATTGCATAAGGGTTTCACTGTAATCAAAAACGATTTGCAACCAAAAAAAAATTTATTTCGCGCAAGTTTTTCCTTTGCGTGATTTGTTTCCTTCTTTTTTTTCAAGTTTTCGAAAACTTCATTTTTCTAACAACGTCATCTTTTTTTCTAACAAGGGGAATTTATTTTTAAATTTCTCTTAAGTCCGTTGCACTAAAATTATTTATTAATTTTTCAATTCGCGTCCGTCCATCCGCCCTGGAAGTTAAAGTCGCTTTTACGGAGCGTTATTAAGCTCAAAGATAGCAATTCAGACCGACATGAAAAGCCCATTCACGACTAACAAGAGGGTTTTCTTTTTTTTTTTTTCGTTTTCGGAACGTTTTGGTGCACTTTATTTGCGCGTACTATTTAGTGCACGTCGTTATATTTCTTCATTAAAACTGCACGTATTTATTTTATTTTTTTTTGGTAGTTAAAATTAAAAAGAGGAGAGAGTTGCAAAAATACGTTTTCTTTTAAAAATGTGAGCGCATTTAATGGAATGCAGTTGGCATGTTTGAATTTGCAATACTTGAAACGAGAGCTGCACCATTTTTTGTTCCGTTGATTTCTAAGTTGTACTTTATTTTTCTTATTAATAAAAAGTTATAAAATTCTTACAAAAATCTTACAAAAATCTTGTAAAACAGATTTTTAAAACATAGATGGACCAATTAAATAAAGAATTTGCAATAATTGTTTAACAATGAAGACATTTTATTTCCTCTTAGCCCTCGCCCAGAGACCCTCTAGTTAGAGTCTGGCAGAGTCAGCCATCTTTCAGCAAAAAGAGTCCTGTCAATGTCAAAATTGACAATACTTTCTAACCCCACTTGCTCCTTTAAAGTCGAATTTCAACAAAAAAAAGTCCCATCAGTGTCAAGTTGATAATATTACCTAACCTCGCGTGCATATTTTCAACGTCAAATTCAAATGTTGGCGCCAAATTGCACTTTCTTATGATTGGCTAAAATACATTTGCTGAAATATGGCGGAACGATATTTAAAAATGCACGCCTTACTGCCGGACCCTTACTAGAGGGTCTCTACCCTCGCCTTGAAAATTAATATATCTAAGGCCCGACCTCTTCAACCTCATAAACCAACCTAATAAATTTATTTGACGAATAATTCGATGATACATCCTGGGCCTTAGGCCCGGTTTTTCAATCACAGGTTAACGCTAACCCTCGGTTCTCTTGATTTCAAAAATGTATTATAACATGTTGACATTTGCAGCGACAGTTCGCGTTATAATTACGTTTAAAATATCAAGCCTATTGACGTTTAAAAAATCAAGACGGCCTGGAAAGGTGCTTACAAAAGATCAAAACGGCTGTTTTGATTAGCAAAAAACAAGAGAAAGTCGAATACTGGAAACCCTACACAACGAATTAATCAAAAAAAAAAAGAAAAAACTAAATTCTAGGCCGCCTTAATATTTTAAACATTAATTTATTGATATTCTAACCTCAAATATCTCACAAACGGCTCTTCCAAATATCAACACATTATAACATATATTTTTGAAATTAGAAAAATGGGATCTTCCATCTTAGTAAACAATACACAGGGTGTTCCATTAAAAAAAAAATGTATATTATTTATTTTTTTCTCCACTTTGCGATGTGCTTTTGTTTCTTGTGGTAACGCTGAAAGATAATAGGCATAAAACCCTATAATCTTTTAATTTTAATTTAATTTAAAGTTTTTCTCTAGGTTCTAAAATAAAGCCTCCAGATAGAGTGCAAAATATTAAAAAAAAAACCTGTATATGGGATTTCCTTTCAATTAATTTTTACCATTTTTTGTTTCATTTTCTAGTTTCTAAATTCTTTTGTTTTTTAAAATTTTTTAGTACTCGCATTTATTTTTTGTTTCAATTTTTAATCATTTCTTACACTTCAATTTTTTTCATAAAAATCTTTTCTTCGGTCGGGTTAAATGTAGTTGGGTTCGGTTGACCTCTAAACGTTTTTGTTTTTTGTTTTTTTTTTATTTCTATTTATTTGCTTTTTCAATTTTTTACAGTTTCTTCGAATTTCCTTAAATTTTTTGCATTTTTGTTCCGATTTTTGATACTTTCTTACTTTATTGTCTTATGTGTAATTCCTTTCTTGGCTTGGATTCACTTAGGTTCAGTTTAATTGGATTGGTTTGACCTTGAAACGTCTCTAATGTTTCAAATTTTGCATTTAAAAGAAAAGTTGAATTAATTTGGGTTTAGTTCAGTAAAGTTGGGCTCGATTAGCTTCCGTTTGGCTGGGTTGGGTTCGCTTAAATTCGGATTAGTTCGTTTGACATTGAAATAGTTTTTAATTTTTAAAGATAAAGTCTTTAAATTTTCTATGATTTTAATATTTTTATTTTTTATGTTTTTAGTTTTTATACTTAGGATGTTACAGTCGCATCTTCTTCAAGAAACGAAATCCTAGAAATTCTTTCGTCTCCTTCCTAGAGTTAAACAAGTTCCTTTTAATTAATTTTTACCATTTTTTGTTTCAATTCTATTCTAGTTTCTAAATTCTTTTGTTTCTTTAAAATTTTTAGTACTCGTGTTTATTTTTTGTTTCGATTTTGAATCATTTCTTACACTTTCTTTTATAAAAATATTTTCTTCGGCTGGGTTCAATTTAATTGGATTGGGATGACCTCGAAACATAATTTTTTTTTTGGATTTTTAAAATTTTTTAGTTATTCGATGTATCAATTTTTTAGTTTTTTCGAATTTCCTTAATTTTTTTTATGTTTCTTTATACCCTTTATTAAAGTAAGTTCGATTCGAATAGGGTAACAAATAAGTTCAATTTCACTTCGCTTTCATTTCATTTAATGGTCACTCTGTATAATTTATCATTTGAATTAATTTTTTTAATTTTTTTTTTTAATACAGTTTACCGTTATAAAGATTTTAAAATTCCTTTTAAAACGAACACACCGTTCTGAATCTGTTAAGTACACTAAAATTAAACGCAAAACAACCTAATAAATTTATTTGACGAATAATTCGATGATACATCGTGGGCCTTAGGCCCGGTTTTTGAATCACAGGTTAACGCTAACTCTCGGTTTATTTCCATGGTAACAAGTACGAAGACAATTGTTTCCAACTGAAGGTTAAAGTTAACTTGTGATTGAAAAACCAGCCCTTAGGCCCGGTATTATAAAGGCCGGTTAGCTTTAACTATTGGTTTATTCCCATGGTAACAATTATGAACACAATTGTTGTTATGGAAACAAACTGGAAGTTAAAGTTAACTTTCGTTTATAATATCGGTCCTTAATGACACAATTTTGCTACCTCGATTTTCGCTTAATACATATCTGAAACTTTATACTTCCCCCTCCCAGCCCCATCAAGTAAAATATTTAGAACGGAATAAATTATATGTAGAATTATGACGTTCCTCGCCCCGGCAGATTCGTAAAGCTTCAGCCCCGCGTGCCATCGCAATTAATCCAGACGAGACAAAGCACGAAGGATACACCCGAAATCTATTATTTAAATGTGCGACGATAGATCTAAGACCGTCCGGGAGTCCCCGGATCGAATCACGTTCCACGCAGTAACTAAACACATCCATTAGCAGGGGATTAATTGAATGACAGAGCTTTTCCCCACCGGAACACGATGGCGGAGCGGTAGCATTAACTTTGTCCCGGAATTCGTCGAACACTACGGGAGGAACAGATGCGAAAAACAACCCCGAGTAACTAAAACGAATGTCCCTAATTCCCGATAGTTCCTGCGCCCCAGTCTTTTGTTTTTCACTCTCTGAAAGGTCTGAAGACAAGACGTCCCGGATTAACCGGCTTAATGGGACGAGATAAATTCTCCGGGTCTAATTTAAAATGCAAGGCATCCGAAAAATTTCTTCTTCTTGCTTCCGGAATTCTAAAATCGAGTTAGCATCTAAATCGAAACGTGTATTACGTGTGAAAAGCTCCGGACGAAAACCGGTTAGGTTATTTCGTCCGTGACACGACAAGATAACTCAATAAAATCGTAGACAACGACAACGAGGAGGGCGCATTTAGTTTTAAACTTTTCGAAAAGCCCCGATCACTTCTTCGCCGCGCGCCCCTATAAACCGCCAATCTTCCGTAAAAACGAATCACCGCCACCGCCATGCGGAATTTAATTTCAGATATTCGGATATTCTCTCGAATTTTGTGGTCTAACAGACCGCAGCCCCGGGGACCGGAAAATGGAAGTGGTTTTGGAGGAGGACGAATGCCCCAACGAGAGAGAAAAAAAAAACGCTATATCTCCTCCCCCCTTTCAGCGCGGAACTTTAAGTGCGCATTATAAATTCGAAGTTTGGGCAGTAATTACGTCGTCGTCGAAAATTGGGGATCGATTCGTTCAAGGGGTTGCTGCAATAACGTAATGGTCTTTAAATTGGTCGGTTACGTTTTAGTATATAAGAGCTTCGGTGCACTGGAAATGGACAGAGCAGAAACCAAAGCGTTTCTATTTCATCCAGGATTAGAGAGAGAGCAAACAGAAAACAAAATGATAATATCCAAAACCGAAAGATCTCTTTACATGATGCAACTTTTATTGCAGCTATTGCATCTAGCAGGTTGCCTCGTTCCCATTTAATATGCAGTTTGAAATTTCCTCCCCGCAAAAGTAACTCGTGACGTCACAGGAAACTTCTATCCGTCAGAGTGAAGTAAATAGAGTGAGTTTTAATCTGTTTCCTAAAGCTTAATCTAGTTCACTAAAAATGGAATCAATTCTATGGTCTTACTGATCAAATAACGCAAAACTCTCCTTAATATGCCCAATGGAATTTATCACATGACGACGTAACGCAACCTCTATCCCCTCCGCTGATCAAGGCAACCTTTTAGTCCAGCTCTACCAACCTTGCTATTCATTACATTAATTATAGTTAAAGTAACGTTCCAAATATGTTAGGCCTCTCCAGCATTGCCTTGGCTGATCAAAGGTACTTTCTTTCGCTTAAAAGTTTGAATCCTGTTTCGAATAGTTTGAACCTGAATTTCGTAGTTGTTGCAACAAAACACCTGACTTGAATTTTTGATTGACAGTTCATTTGTAAATAACCATAATTCAATCCAATCAAGTATAATAAATAGAGAGATTCAAAGAAAAGAATGTCTGTATTTGAATCAAACCACGTTCAGATCGTGATTTTGTGAGCGAAAGAAAGCACCTCAAGGCAACCTTCTAATACACAGTCCAGCTCTACCAACCTTGGATTAGAGACCAAACAGAAAACAAAAGCAAATGTAAAAGATAAATGTCACTAAAGGCCGCTTTACAGTTCGCAATTTTAATTGCAGGCAATAAATAATTGCAAATAACCATAATTCAATCCAAACAAGTTTTATAAATGGAGAGATTCAAACAAAAGAATGTCTGTATTCGAGTCAAAACACGTTCAGATCGTGATTTTGTGAGCGAAAGAAAGCACCTCAAGGCAACCTTCTAATACACAGTCCAGCTCTACCAACCTTGGATTAGAGAACAAACAGAAAACAAAATCAAATGTAAAAGATAAATGTCACTAAAGGCCGCTTTACAGTTCGCAATTTTAATTGCAGGCAATAAATAATTGCAAATAACCATAATTCAATCCAAACAAGTTTTATAAATGGAGAGATTCAAAGAAAAGAATGTCTGTATTTGAATCAAAACACTTTCAGATCGTGATTTTGTGAGCGAAAGAAAGCACCTCAAGGCAACCTTCTAATACACAGTCCAGCTCTAGCAACCTTGGATTAGGGACCAAACAGAAAACAAAAGCAAATGTAAAAGATAAATGTCACTAAAGGCCGCTTTACAGTTCGCAATTTTAATTGCCGGCAATAAATAATTGCAGCGATTCTTATTACACGCGCATGCGCAGTAATTACTTGTATTTTGATCAATTGTGGCAATTTTCATTGCCTCGCAACAGGAAATTGCTTTGAGCCAATTTTCTTGCATTGCTATTACGGCGATTCTGGGGAATTCTTGGTGATTTTGGATAAAATAAAAAACTAACACATGTGGCAACGACATAACCTCAATTTGATTAATCTTGTGCCTTGAAGAGAAAATTACGAGATTACATGCGGTCCCATTTAATAACTTTTATTGTTTTTCCGCTAGAAACAAACTTAATATTTTCACCTAACGTTAATGTGAATTTTTTTTTAAATAAGTTGTAAACCTGACGGTTGGATTCATCGGCAATCTTTAATCGCCGTCTGTAAATAAAGTGTTTCGCAATAAACGCTGTTCAATTTTTTATTGCTGCAATTTTTTATTGCTGCACTTTTTTATTGCTGCACTTTTTTATTGCCGCATTTTTTATTGCTGCAATTGTTTATTACCGGCAATGAAAATGGCGAACTGTAAAGTAGATTTTTAAACATGAATCATGAATGAATCAAAAAACTGTATACCTCCTGACAGACGCAAAAAGAAAAAAAAGTAAGGGATAAAAAAAGATTGCCACAAAAGTAAAGCGTGACGTGAAAGTACAGCGCATGCACAAACATTATTGAAATTTCTCAGAACTAAATCAGTGCGAAACTTATGATCATAACGTATTCCTGTTTACCTACGTAAAATGTTATTTTATGCAAATTCTCATTTCGCCGCCAGCAATTTTGCATCACATGGTAAATAACGCCATGAAATAACAAGCGAGTGGGGGGTTGCTACTATCATCTGCAAACTAGAAGTTGAAACGTCCATGGAATAATGCACACTCGTATTTTATGAATACTAGGTGTTCCATAACACGTGGTGGAAAAAAAAAACTGAATTCTCACGTAGAGAATTTTACTTTAAGTTAAAATGAAAGAATAAAAAAAATTTGCTTATGCCCGATTTATTCACCTCCTGATAAATTTATCTGCCAGGTATTATCCTTGGAAACCATTAGAATCGATAATAGTTTCCGAGGGTATTACCTAGCAGATAAATTTACCAAGAAGTGAAAAAATCGGGCCTTAGTTTCGGAGTTATCTGAATTTGAATATAGAAACTAATTAGTTTAATTTTAATTTAGTTCTAATAAGGTTAGCCTTGAAAAATTACTCACAAATCAAAGTAATGTCAATTTTAAAGCTTCAATTTACTAAGTAGACGGAGATTTCCCAATAGAAGACATCCGTCACGTGGATTTTCTTTTAATTATTCTTTCATTTTAACTTAAAATGAGTTTACGTGTAGTTATTTTTTTTTAATATTTTGCTCCCTACCTACAGGCTTTATTTTAGAAGCTAGAGAAAATTTTAAATACAAAAATTGTTGGGTTTTGTGCCTATTATCTTTTAGAGTTGTCACAAGAGACAAAAGCGCAACGCAAATTGGAGAAAAAAATACAATTTTAGTTCATTTCTAAATTAAACATCCTGTATATTGTTTGCTAAAATTAAAGATGATTTTTTTCTGATTTCAAAAATGTATAACATGTTGACATTTGCAGCGACAGTTCGTGTTATAATTACGTTTAAAATATCAAGCCTATTGACGTTTAAAAAATTAAGACGGCCTGGAAAGGTGTTTACCAAAAATCAAAATGGCTGTTTTGGTTAGCAAAAAACAAAAGAAAGTCGAATACTGGAAACCCTACACAACGAATTAATCAAAAAAAAAGAAGAAAAAACTAAATTCTAGGCCGCCTTAAAATTTTAAACATTAATTTATTGATATTCTAACCTCAAATATCGCACAAACGGCTCTTCCAAATATCAACACATTATACATATATTTTTGAAATTAGGAAAATGGGATCTTCCATCTTAGCAGACAATACACAGGCTGTTCCATTAAAAAAAAAAGAAACAAAATGTATATTATTTTTTTCTCCACTTTGCGATGTGCTTTTGTTTCTTGTGGTAACGCTGAAAGATAATAGGCATAAAACCCTATAATCTTTTGTATTTAAAGTTTTTCTCTAGGTTCTAAAATAAAGCCTCCAGATAGAGTGCAAAATATTAAAAAAAAAAAACCTGTATATGGGATTTCTTTTCAATTAATTTTTTTCCATTTTTTGTTTCATTTTCTAGTTTGTAAATTTTTTTGTTTTTTTTTAAATTTTTAGTACTCGTATTTATTTATTTTTTTCGATTTTTAATCATTTCTTACACTTCAATTTTTTGTATAAAAAATTTTTCTTCGGTTGGGTTCAATTTAGTTGGGTTGGGTTGACCTCTAAACGTTTTGTCTTTTCATTATTTTTTATTTTTACTTGTTTTTTCAATTTTTTACAGTTTGTTCGAATTTCATCAAAAATTTTTTGCATTTTTGTTTCGATTTTTGATAATTTCTTACTTTATTATCTTATGTGAAATTACTTTCTTGACTTGGATTCACTTAGGTTCAGTTTAATTGGATTGGTTTGACCTTGAAACGTCTTTAATGTTTCTAATTTTGCATTTAAAAGAAAAGTTGAATTAATTTGGGTTTAGTTCAGTAAAGTTGGGCTCGATTAGCTTCGGTTTGGCTGGATTGGGTTCGCTTAATTTCGGATTAGTTCGGTTGACATTGAAATAGTTTTTAATTTTTAAAGATAAAGTCTTTAAATTTTCTACGATTTTAATATTTTTATTTTTTATGTTTTTAGTTTTTATACTTAGGATGTGACAGTCGCATCTTCTTCAAGAAACGAAATCCTAGAAATTCTTTCGTCCCCTTCCTAGAATTAAACAAGTTCCTTTTAATTAATTTTTACCATTTTTTTGTTTCAATTCTATTCTAGTTTCTAAATTTTTTTGTTTCTTTAAAATTTTTAGTACACGTGTTTATTTTTTGTTTCGACTTTGAATCATTTCTTACACTTTTTTTTATAAAAATATTTTCTTCGGCTGGGTTCAATTTAATTGGATTGGGATGACCTCGAAACATTATTTTTTTTTTGGATTTTTAAAATTTTTTAGTTATTCGATGTTTCATTTTTTACAGTTTTTTCGAATTACCTTAATTTTTTTTATGTTTCTTTATATCCTTTATTAAAGTAAGTTCGATTCGAATAGGGTAATAAATAAGTTAATTTTTTCATTTTTCATTTCATCCAACGGTCACTCTGTATAATTTATAATTTGAATTAATTTTTTTAATTTTTTTTTAATACAGTTTACAGTTATAAAGATTTTAAAATTCCTTTTACAACGAACACACCGTTCTGAATCTGTTAAGTACACTAAAATTAAACGCAAAACAACGAAGACGTTTATATAGAGTGAAGTTACAAAAGATTCGCTCAACTTTTAATACTCGAATGTATTTAACGAGAACAACTTAAACGTTCTTGACTCGACGAACTCCGTGCAATACAAATACAAATTATTACTTCTCATTCTGCTATACAACTGAAAGAATACGGAATTGTCGGCGACCGCTCGAGAAAAAGGGTGCATAATTATCCAACCCCCAACTTCAACAAGGAAAAAAAGTTAATGAAGGACTCCAGATTTCAGACACAACAACTACATACACTCACTAAGTCGTTATTACAATAAACAGTTGTTTTTAAAATAGCTTTGCGTTTAAAACTAACAGGTACTCCATTCGCTTTTGTATAATGAACGTCTGAAGACGCAAGATTTAGTAACTTTTACTGTTGAAACCCGACCTGCAGTGTTGCCAACTACCATAAAATTAATCCGCCAGATAGAGCATGCAAATCCGCCAAATTTTAAATAAATAAGCTATATCTAAGTTGTAATAGGGGCGTATTCTGTAACTTTTTGGCGGAATGTTAAAATTCAGAGGTCCTTTAAAATTCAAAATACAGTTCCATGATTGGTTGTTACCATAGCAACAAAATTTAACATCCCTTTAAATTTAACGGTTTTGATACAGAATAGACCCCATAAGACTTTAAATCATTTGACATTTAGCAGTTACTCAACCCACCTCATGAGTTAGTTACTGCCAACAAGTTTATTTAACGAAAAAAATTCAATTTTCAAGTTCTGTAAACGGCTAGGCACACATCAGACGTGCCTCATTTATCGTAATGGGGTCACAATCACTGGTTAAAAATTACTACTAGAGATAAGTTTGTCAAGACGGCAACATTGCTTAGGAATCTTGAAACAAATGCTTGTCATTACGCCATCTAACTTTTGTAACTTCTGATGTCCTGGAATAGTTTCTAATTTTCTAGGATAGTTTTTAACGTTCTAGGATAGATTCTAACTTTCTAAGAGAGTCCCTAACGTTCTAGGATAGTTTCTAAACTTGTAGGACATCATAGTTGAAATAGCTTGTCAATTCTAACTTTGTTACTATCATTTATTTTTTTATAAAATTTACAAGTCATATGAATTTTTTATAACATTTATAAGTCATATTTCTGCTGAACAAAACGCGAAAATAAGCTAGTAAATCCGGCAGCAGCTAGATGGAAAATTCTAACTCCAGATATGATTTCAACTAAGCTAGAACTAGCAGGAAATTCGCTAAGTTGGCAACACTGCCGACCTGCTTTAGTTACCATACCTTGTAAACGGAACTTTTATTTTTAGGTTATGTTGGTTCTAATTTTGTGCCACATTCTCCATGCTTTTCCGACTTGAATTTTATTGAATGAGAATTAAAGAAGTCACAGTTAGTTAGTTAATCATCAAAAATGTATGGAGTGTTAGTTACACATTAAGAAATTCATTTTCAAAACTATTTTGTCTGGAAGGATTAATCTTCATTTATAATTCAAAACTCGACTTCGATAAATTGTGCTAGAACTAAACCATTTTAAAATTTAAAATAAAAAACTTTGTATTATGTGTTATACAGGGTTACAACTAATTAAAGGGTCACTATAGGGATCTCGTATACTATAAGACATACAAAGATGGCTAAATTATAGAAAAGTTGCGCTATCTTGAGGTCTAAAAAAATATTCTTTATTTCTTAAGATAAAATCATAAAATTCGATGTTTTTACATTAAATTCGATGGACAACCTAATGCAGTTCGAAGAAATAGGTTAGGTTTGACAGTTTTATAAATACGACTGTCAACTGTCTTTTTCCTTACGGACGCTACCTTAGATATTCATAGCACGTGTTGCAGAAATAATTGTTGAATACGACCATATGAACATTTATGCTTTTGTTTTGAAACTAAATATCAGGTTACTAAGAATTTTTGTTAATTTTTTTTTTTATATGTAAAATGTGTTTTAAAACAAAAGCATAAATGTGTAGTATGGTTGTATTCAGATTTTGTTTTTGTATCACGTGGTATGAATATCTAAGGTAGCGTCGATAAGAAAAAAGACAGTTGACAGTCGTATCTGCGAAACTGTCAATCCTAACCTATTTCTTCGGACTCTATTAGATTGCTCATCGAATTTAACAAAAAAAAACATCGAATTTCATGATTCTATTTTAATAAATAAGGAAGATATTCGACATTTTCGAAAATTACAATTTTCAGTTTTTTGAAGATATTTCAGAAACGAATGGAGATAGAACTGATTGTTTTGAATATTTTGATAGGCTCCAAAATAGCGCAACTTTTTTGTAATTTAACCGTCTTTGTATCTCTTATAGTTTACGAGATCCCCATGGTGGCCCTTTAATTAGTTGTAACCCTGTATATGCTAGCTTATTTTTTTACGGCAAACCGTACCTAACACGAGTCGGCAGCGGCGGCGAATTGGCGACAGCGAATTGTCCCAGATCCGACGTACTGACCTTTTACATAACCTATAACTACTAAGAATTTTCAAGAGCACTTAGCAGACTATGACCATTAATAATTCATAATAAAAAAAAAAAAAAGGCTTAAAATGATTTGAACAAACTAGCAAAACTCGTTTATACTGATAGAGGTGTCGTCTAATTGGCTGTCGATACTTGGTCGACGACCAGCAAACATGGAGGAAAATGCGCTTTACTTTTCGAAGTTCGAAAAGTAAAGCGCGGGTTTCGAAATTCGACGTCGCACTCTCTCATCCCCCTTCCGATGTTATCATCGCGTCGCGACGCCGAGACGTAAATCAAATTTCAATACGCCTATGAAGCGTTACTTCTCGCGGACACGGGCGTGAAACGAAGCCGGAAAATTCGAGTGAAATTGGCCCAATTCAATTTCTGCGTCCGAGGAAAGCGTTCGCAAAAACATTTCTTCTCCGTCCGGAAGACCGGCTTGTTATTTATTTGCTTCGATGAAAGCGCCAAAAAAAAAAAAAATTTTATCGAATCGAAGTTTTTATGTACAAATGTTGAGAGGCCGTAAATTGCCATGTTTCGATTCGAGGGGTGATATTATTAATGTTATTATCAAGGCGCGGATTCATATTTTTTTTTTTTTATTATTAAAGAAGCGGAGCGTCGCTTATTTCCAGGCCTAGGCGCATTTTAGGCGGAAGGTTTCCTTAAATATAGAACAGATAAAATAGCGACATCTTACTATCGCTTTTTGACCTGACATTAAATATAGAAGAAACTATTAATATGCTGAAGCGATCATAGTCAGAAAAAGTTCCAATCTTTAACGCGTCTGCCTTGTAAAAACGAAACAATAAACCAGTCGAAGCCCGAGAAGTCTATGCGGCACGCAGTAACCACTACAGTTCAGGTCAACTGGATATAAAAACTTGTTTACATAATCGTTTCATTCCGAAATGAATTCGCATTCTTTTTGCAGTGACGGCGCTATAATTGATATGAATTAAATGTATTGCGCCAGTCTTTTTAAAAACTACATTAAAGATTTATAATGTTTTCATAATTATTAATTTGAAAGAAACTATAACGGCAATTATGTTACACACGTAAGTTACATCAAACGGTTGCTTCTAATGCAACGAGCGCGATGGTGAGAGTGCCTCGGGCATAAAAGCCATTCAGCGGCGACGTTGAAATCTGCGCCGCTGCTTTGTTTATCTTTATACTGGTTTTTACCAGATATCCTAGGATTGTCCGACACTTACTTATTTCTAAACTCAATGCTCTTGCACTCGAATAAATTCGGACCGCTTGATAAGACTGTGTACCAAACTAAAGAAAAAAAACAACGGTCGACCATATATTCCCTCTCTTCGTCGTGGATAAGCGCAGCGTTAAATACCTCGTCGGCTCGCTTTTTTGTTTGGAGGACAAGTTTAACGACTTTTTTTATGAAAGCTGAGCCGCAAACGTGCGCGCTATTTTTTTTTTTATTTAAAATGTAGCAAGTTTCTACTTGTTCGCTGCGCTTATGGAAAAACAGGCAAAACGTGGCGTTTAAATAAAATCGTCCCCGGATTTGCTTATTAATATTATCGAGAGGCGAGTGAATATGACTTCAATGTCATTCGATCAAGTGACACAATTTTTTTTTAATATTTTGATCCTTTAATGACTACGTTACGAAACTTATTTCAATAAGGTTTGTTAGGCCCGATTTCATAATCAAACTAAAGGAGACTTTAAAATAAAAGTCAACATTCTGATGTTTTCGAATTTTTTTGCCATGACTTTTATTTTTAAGCCTCCTTTAATCTGATTATGAAATAAGACCTTACTCTTACAACAATTGTTGCTAACTATAGTGCGTTCCACTCTTAATTGGCAGTACAGGGTTTATGAAGCAAAATGTTAGATTGTAAAAAGTGTTCAATTGAAAAGTTGGTTTTAATTTTTTTTTTTTTTTTTGACGAAAGAAGATGGATCGAAAGAGGGATGATTTCCTAATAATAATAAGCTTGTGGCTAAATGCCACAAACGTTGTATTGTATAGTCTTGTATTTCGAATCATAATATTCAAATATAAATTTATAAACAGATAAAATAGCGACATCTTACGATCGCTTTTTGACCTGACATTGCAGTAGGATCGACAAATTGAAGCGGGATTTGCTCCTAATAAGTCCCCCATGCAAGGCGGCCATGCTTGCTGTCAAAGCATAATGAAAGTTTTTAGAAAAATTTTGGACAAGTCGTTTCTGTTTGCAGTGGGAATGTCGAGCTACGTCTCTGCTGAAGAGGCCCCAAGCAGGGCTGAAACAGCTGTACAGAGGCTGCTCGAGGTTTTCACTGCAATCAAGAACGATTTGCACAAAATTTTTCTATAAATTTATAGTAAGAATTTTTCTTTAAATAATCATAAACAATTGTACCAACCCTTCTTGGCTTAAAAATGACGGAAATACATTATACTTCAACGCCTCGAAAAAAATCTCAATGCTGCAATTTTAAAGATACAAACAAAGTAATTATTAAATTGTCTGAATAAACGTTTATTCGTTTGTATTGCTGAGATAGCTCAGTGTTACTCTAAACTAAAACAATTTCTCTAGAAAAAAAAAAAAAAACTTCGGAATATGATTGAAAACTAAATTTGACAGCTTTTAGAGTAATGCTGGGTTTCCACTGGTGCTGTTTTTTTTTTTTTTTTGGATAATCGTTTAACCGGTTTTTAATTATTCGAAGTTTTAAAGAAAACCGAAAATCGGTTATTAAATCCAAACATCTGGATATTAGAATTTATACGTATACACAGTTACGTGTACAGGGTGCTGCATTTTGAAACGCAACATAGGAAATCCCATGTTAATTTAAAGGCACACGAATAATTGGGCTTCCCTAATTATTTTACAAGAAAATTTCATTTAAATTATTTAAAATACTCTTCATTCAAGATAAATCTGTCTATGAGATTTGTTTTTGCCAACACTAGTTTCCACATCTCCGGCTACTGGCTTTCGGAATCCTCTTCGTAATTGGTTGATTTCAAATTTCTGAACGTTGAAACATTCAGAAATTTGAAATCAACCAATCACGAAGAGGATTCCGAAAGCCAGAAGCCGTGCCACATAATTGTGGAAACCCAGCATTTTCTGAATATTTTTCATAAAAGCAGTTTTCCATTACACACTTTATTATACGAGGAATTATTACATTTTTTTAAGCAGATCTAAAGTGTTTAGCATATTGAGTAGTTCCAAGGTTTCTTGTTCGACATTCGCACCAATCCTTGCACACAAGAAATTGTGAATGATTCTGCGCAGTTTACTGTAATTTTACAGATGTTTGGTTATGTTCACGTGTTATGTCTTTTATTTTAAAATGACTAAAGAAGCCGTGATTACCTTTATTGCCTGTGTGTTACTTGAAATGTTATCGCTAAAATGACTGGACCATAGTAAAAACAATTGCCGTCTAAATAATGAAACCTGTACATAGGTACACCTGTACATAAATTACTAAACTTAACACTCAAGGCCGGTTCTGGCTTGTCAGTAGTCTGCGTGCCAGTGACATTTCTACGCCCCTCACCTGAATTTTGTAATAGATAAAGGACAAAAGAGCAAAAAAAAAATATCTAATACACGCTTACCAATCAATTAAAGAGTCACAATGGGGACTTACCAACAGGGTTGCCAGATTGGACGAAACTTCGCCATTTGGGCTACAAATTTGGCGCTTAAAAATTTTACTTGACGTCCTACACCTGATTTTGGCTATGTTTCTTGTCTTCATATAACGACACTTAGAGCATCGTTTTCTTTTGTTTGTTATTCATTTCACATTTGTTCTTTCTTTTTTGTTTTAAGGAATTCATACTTTGCATTTTAGCGTTTGATGTTTATTTGTTTTTTTTTTTTTTTTTGACGTATGTAAGCACTCTGTACATGAACATTAATAAATATAATAAAATTTTATTTACGATTCGCTAGTTTTCTTTTGTTTTCGGCCGGAAAATCGTTGTTTCTTCATTATTTTTTTTGCTTGTTCTTTTATTTTTCGCGTTCATCTTCTTTCTAATCAAATTGAAATCCCGCATTTTATTGACTCCTTTTTATAGTTCTCTTTTGTTTCATATTTATTTGCAAAAACTCCCGTCAGTTTTCATTTTCTTGTCCATCTTAACTTTTTTTTTTAATTCATTCATTTTATATTTTGTATTTCTCTTTTGTTTATTTCCATCTTATTGATTTTAGCACATTTTGTTAGTTGACGCTTTTTTTGTTTACTGTTAGTATTTTTCATCTCGAGATTCATTTGTTTTTGGTTCATTCATCCAAACAGTCGATCTCCTTTTGTTTTTTTCTGTTTTTTTATGCACTATGTATTTCGCTTTTGTTTTTGACTCCATTTTACAGCTTCTTTTTATTTGCAAAATCTTTCAACGATTTTCATTTTCTTGGTCATCTTATAGTATCCTTCTGTTTTCTTTTCTAAATTCATTTTGTGCTGCCGTACTTCGCTTTCGTTTATATTTTTATAAAATTGATTTTTCACATTTTATTGATTGACGCCTTCTTACAGTTATCTTTTGTTTCCTACTAGATTTTTTTTTAGTTTTTTGTTTGGAGATTCACTTGGCTTTTGTTCATCTTCGTTTGTCTTTTTTGTGCTTTCTTACCACGTTCTATTTTTCTGTTTTCTTACAGCATTTCTTATAGAAATAATTTTGCGCATTTCATTGACGCCTGTTTATAGTTCGTCGTTTTTCATTTGTTTTAATTAAGTCTCACGTTTCGTTTCCTTTTTGTTTTTTTTTTAATGGTGTCATTGACTTTTCTCGAGTTTGCTTTAATTTTGTACGAGTTGGTATTGTCAGTCTTCTTTTGTTTTTTTTTTGTTCACCTCGCGCCTTGTACCCGGTGATCAATGGAATTCATAATTAGAGGATGCTCTGATTGGTGTTATTTTATGCTGTGCGGTTGGATGCAATGAGAAATAAATAATAAGTTGAAAGTTGTCATATTTGAGGTTATGTTCGTGCTTTATACAATCTTTATTTTGTTGTTTTATTTTGCATGGATGCTGGTTTAAACCCTTGTTTAGAATATTTTGGGGGTTCCACAAGACAAATGCCATTAAAAAAAATAAATGTCACAATTCTGACACTTGAATGTTTTTATTTCAAACTGTAAGCCTGTGTTGCCAACTTTCTATAAAATACCACAGCCTGCGCAGATTATAAATTCCGTTGATCGCATGCTATTTTGTTGCTACTGCCTTCATTTCCCTTTTGTTTCTCACTTTTTGTCAGGTTTCATTTGGTTTTTTTTTTTCTTAATTTGTGTTGATTTTTGACGTCGATTTTTTGTTTTTTTTTATGACTTTACGAAAAAAATTGGCACTTTTTAGCTACATTTTGTCAACAAGTTGACGACGTTGCCTGCAACAAAATCTGGCAACTCTGTCTACATAGACAATTTTTAAAGCAAGCAATATCTCACACAATTGCTGTTCGAAACTACACAATTTAGATTGTTTCAAATATTGAATTTAAATTTCTCGTACAATAAATTGTGTAATATGAGACGGCCTTAAGGCGACACTGATTATGGTCTTTTAATTTATGACAAACGCACAAACCTAAAGCTAGATTCATTGCTAGGCGTTTCTACGCGATTCTATTGGCCCAATTTAAAAGTAAATAATTTGTTTAATTAAACGAACCGATCAAATAGCTATCCCGTAACGCGACGATGAAAAATCGCCTAGCAATGAATCCAGCTTAAAGCCGAAACAAACTGAACTTCTCCCTGGATTCAAAATGGCGCCGGGTGTACAAACATGCGGTACTCTTCGAAAACGCGTACCTTCTGTCAAAATGTCATGTTAGAAAAACGCAACAAATTTACTTGAAAACGTCCCTGGTTGATAATAAATGGCCTGTCATGTCAGATGCAATGGAACGCAATTTTTGCAGCCGCATGGCGCATGCCAAGCCAGTTTTGCTCCGATTTGTAAGAAAAAATTCAAACAGGCCCGTGCCAAACAAGCCGTGCGGTAGGAATTCGTTAAAAGTTATGTTAAAGACAGAAAAGCAAAGATGTGCTCACCTGTTACGAGGACGGTTAATTTTCAACAATAAATGCACTTAAATTCTACGTCCCCAATGTAGTTTAGGGTTAACGACAATCATATTACGACAATGGCACAGCGGGGTCGGTAAAATAGAAAGTTGCATTTTCCGTCGGTAATTTTTTTTTTCTTTTTTCAAGATTGGTAATGAGTAATGACAGGGCAATTATTTTTTTTTACAAGGCGCCAAATTTAAATTGGCGATGCAACGCAACTTAGTTTCTTTTTAACCGGTGTGGTTCAGAAACGCAATTTGAAAATTCTTTTTACTAAAATTTTAAGTAACTTAGTTGTAAAACATGTGCCTAAACTGAATAAATAAATAAATTAAAAGCAATTAGTGGCAAAAATTCGATGAACTGAATCGGCAAGATAGGAAATTTATTTTGGTTAAAAAAAATAACCCACCAAAATCGGCAGCGTCAAATTAAAATAATTACAACGTTGCCAAAACGCAAAGTACCTATACACCTGTCTGCAAAAAATAGCGCATGCAAAAATAAAACACCGACCGCACACAAGGTACAGGCCAGTACTAAATAATTGTGAAACAAATCTACAAAAAAAAAGAGAAAACATATTAAATTCAAGGACATACTTTTTTGCACGAGGGAGATCTTCAAGGCCGCACAGAAACACGCTAGTTCAAAACACAACGCAACTGCGTAAGCTTTACGAAGTTCGGAAAAGACGCACGCGCGTAGCGCCAAGGACGAGCGGCGGAGACGACTGAATTCACTGACGTCTCTACGCGGACTGACGCTGACGTCGGTCGTCGCCGTCGACTCTTCCCCGAGTCGCCTCGTTGGAAACGAACGCCGTCGTCATAACAACGGCCGACGCCGAAGTATTTCAGAGCTAACAACGTAAGGCAGACGATTTCTTTGTGACGAAAAAAAAAATGGGGAGCTCAAAGGCTTTACCTTTTCATGTGTTTCAGAAATTTTATTATATATATATATTTTTTTTTAAAATTGTCATCATTGAAATTACATCTTTCGAAACGCAATTTGAAAATTTCTTACGCTTCCGGAGATCTTACATCGCCGACGTTTCATCTTTCTTGCAAAAGACTTCTTCAGAACTGCTGTGCTGTCAATGATCTTTGTTACTGCGGTGCAATTGTGCGATGGTTACTTTAATAGCAAAGAACATCGATCACCATCAGCCCTGAAGAAATCTTTTGCGAGAAAGACGAAACGTCGGGCAATAAAAGAATTCAACGCGGCGGTTCTTCGGAAGTCAAAGAAAATGGACAACGGCCGTCGAAGCCTTCAATGTTAACTTTCAAAAAGTCAATTCTTGTCTTGTCTTCATTACACAGGGTGATTCATTACGATTGTTCGATGGTAACTTTAGTAGCTGAGCATATCGATAGCATCGGCCCTGAAGAAGTATTTTGCAAGAAAGACGAAACGTCGGCAATAAAAGAATTTAACGCGGCGGTTCTTCGGAAGTCAAAGAAAATGGACAACGGCCGTCGAAGCCTTCAATGTTAACTTTCAAAAAATCAATTCTTGTCTTGTCTTGTCTTCATTATACAGGGTAATTCATAACAAGTGAATAAAAATAAAATCTCACATACAGAATCTAATTTAAGTGAAAGATGAAAATATGTTGTTTTGTTTCCGAGTTATTTGAACTTAAGAAAAAAAACAACCAGAAAAGGAAAGCAGGAAAACTTTTTTCTTCTGGGCTTTTCTTTAATTCAGTTTTCATTTGCATTGTATTCATCACCGATTTGCTTTCTTAGTTGTAATATTTAATGCTACTTTTATTTCATTTTTTCATTTTTTCAATTCAATTTAAAATGAGATTCCGCATCTGGGATTTCATTTCTTTTCCACCTGTTACGAATCATCCTGTATCTTTAAATTACTGTTCCCGGCTTCCTTTTTTATTTTTGATTTTATCATTTTAAATTGACGGTGTACTTTTGTTTCGTTACGCGAAAAAAGCATTAATTTTTCAAAAACTTGAATGCAATGAATCTCAATTTTATACTTTGACTAAAACCACCGTTTCTAAAATCTATTTATAATTTTTATTCGTAATTTATATTGGATTTTTTTTTTAATTTTATTCGATTTTCTAAGCTGTATTTATTTAAACCTATTATTTATACCTTGTTAGTTTTTTTTTTTTAATTTTAATTTTAAACCCGCTTCAGTTTGTCAATCCTTATGCAATGGTAGGAGGTCAAACAGCGATCGTAAGATGTCACTGTTTTAGCTATTCTTTAATTTTAATGTTTAATATTCTTTCTATTATTATTTCAAGTGCACTCATTTGCTGTTTTTTTCTTTTAGTTTTAATTTTTAATACTATTTTTGTTTTAAATATTCGTATTCTCTATTTTTAATTTGATTTTCTTTTGCAATTTTAATTAAAAATGAGATTCCGTACCTGGGATTTCCTTTATTTTCCACCTGTTATGAAACATCCTGTATGTTCAAACTACTGTTCGCCGTTTCCTTTTTTATTTTGATTTCTGTTGTTGATGTTATCATTTTAAATTGACGTTGTTCTTTCGTTCCATGAACGCAAAAAGCATTTAATTTAACTTAAACTAAGCGATCGCCTTTTGTTTCTGTCGTTTCTAAAACCTATTTCTAATTTTTATTCGCAAGATATAATTTCTATTTTGTTTTTGTTTTCTTTATTTAATTTTCTGAGCTGTATTTAATCTACTATTTATCCCCTATTCGTTTTTTTAATTTTAATTTTTAATATTCCTTTTATTTTAAGTGTTCTCATCCCTTGTTTTTTTTAAGTTTTAATTTTTAATACTATTTTTATTTTAAATATCCGTATTCTCTGTTTTTAATTTGATTTTTTTATTTTTTCATTTAGGCCGGACCTTGTCTCCTGATAAATTTAACTGCCGGTTAGTATGCTTGGAAACCATTGTGTCGACAATAGTTTTCCAGAATATTAACCGGCCGATAAATTTATCAGGAGATAGTAAGATATGGTCTTAATTAAAAAAATGGATTCTGCATCTGAGTATCGTTTTTCCCACCTATTATGAATAACCCTGTATGTTTAAACTACCACACTTTTTTTTATTTTAATTTCCATTTCTGAATCTACCGTTTTAAATTGAGGCTTTCCGTTACATTATATGCAGAAAATATTAATTTTTCAAAAACTTGAATGCAATTTTAACCTAAACTAAGCGATCGCCTTTTGTTTCCGTCGTATCTAAAATCTATTTCTAATTTTTATTCACAAGATATAATTTCTATTGGATTCTTGTTTTATTTTTGTTTTCTTTATTCAATTTTCTGAGCCGTATTTAATCTACTATTATTTATCCCTGGTTTGTTGTTTTTTTTTTTTAATTTTAATCTTTATTATTCTATTTATTTTAAGTGCACTTATCTGTTGTTTTTTCTATTAGTTTTAATTTTTAATACTATTTTTATTTTAAATAGCCGTCTTCTCCGTTTTTTTGTTTCATTGTATGCAGAAACGCAGAAAACATTAAAAAAATTTATATACGACTTTAACTAAAACTAAGCGATCGCCTTTTGTTTCTGTAGCATCTAAGTTCTATTTATAATAATTTTTATTCGCAAGATACGAATTCTATTGAATTCTAGTTTGTTTCTTCTTCTTTAGCCAGTTTTCATTTGTTTCTGAATAGCACATAACCTACAATTTATATTTTGTTTATTTTCTTATTTTAGTTTTTAATATATATATATTTTTAATTTAAATAGTTCCCTTTATAATTATTTTTTTTTTAATTCTTGCAATTAGCTGAGGATAAAATGCTCTATTATGTAAGAAGTTTCTTCCCAGATTGATTACACTCTACCTCATAAATCTGAACGCAACCGGGTTGCGTTCAGATAGGTTGCGTTCAGAAATAGAGTGTAATCTGGGCATGCAGACGTATCTTTGTCACTCATGAGTCACGATTATTTTCATATCTTGCGTCTCGTTCAACCGTTTCAAGAAGTCTCGTGTTTACATCATTGTCATGACAACGGGCGAACTTTTTATACCCTACTTAAAAAATGGGATGTGAAAAGTTCACTCGTTGCCATAGCAACAATGTACTTACACACAAGACTTCTTTAAACGGATGAACGAGACGCAAGATACGTCAATAATCACGAGTGACAAAGATACGACTGCACGCCCAGATTACACACCACCATGTAAATCTGAACGCAACCCTTCTAAAGATCGACGGGTTTTCGGTCGTCGACATTAAAAAACAAAAACAGTTTTGTTGCCAACGCAATAACAATTTAACACGGCGGTAAATTCAAATTATCCTCGTCCATTAAAAATTACATTGTAAATGAAATTCAACGTTTATTTATTTGTTTTCAGTTAAGTGTTTTGCAACAGATTTTTTCTTTTAATAAAAGCTTCGGCAAGTATAAAATGAAATTATGTATTTTACAACAAGAAGTGAACATAAACACCACAGTATCTTCAGACTCGGATGCAGTTATTATTAGACAACTGGCAACTGGCAATTGTGAACCGAGAATTGCCATTTTCTTACCATTCGGAATGCTGCAAATATACCTAATCGAATTATCTCGAGCTGCAACTTGAAAATCCGACAGGAAATTCGCACTAGTAACAGACACCTCATTAAAATTAAGCGCGGCTAAATTACTTTGTAATTGCGTTGTGCGGCGACGAGTCTGATTATACCACGTGAAATTATCAAAATCGCATTATCGTGCGAGTAGAGTGGACATCAACGGAATTTCATAGCACAATAACACTGTTTTCGTCTCGACGTGGATGCATTTTCGCTAATAACATCTATTATTATTAACAGGGAACGGAATTATATGTTTTGTTCGATTAAATACAAACGAGGCGGCAAACGTATGACGCTGCGGCGACAGCGTCAATGCACACGCGCTCGTTGCCGCCTCGTTCGAAATAAATCGAACAAAATACATAATTCCGTCCGGTAATTATTAACTAACAATCGCGCCGTACACACGTGGCGTTCTGTGCGCCGTTCAGTGTTGCCAAACGATCAAAATTGAAGTGACCAAATTGACTGACAAATAATCGCCAGTTACCAGTTAACTGAAAATCACCAGTTTACTTTTCTGTACTAATTTGTAGTTCATTTAAATTTTTGGCGTTATTACGCGCGAAAAGCATTAATTTTTCAAAAACTTGAATGCAATGAATCTCAATTTTATACTTTGACTAAAACTACCGTTTCTAAAATCTATTTATAATGTTTATTCGTAATTTATACTGGATTTTTGTTTATTTTATTCGATTTTTTAAGCTGTATTTATTTAAACCGATTATTTATCCCTTGTTAGTTTTTTTTTTTTTTTAATTTTAAACCCGCTTCAATTTGTCAATCCTTATGCAATGGTAGGTCAAACAGCGATCGTAAGATGTCGCTGTTTGAGCTATTCTTTAATTTCGTCGGCAATAAAAGAATTCAACGCGGTTCTTTGGAAGCCAAAAAAAAAATGGACAACGGCTGTCGAAGCCTTCAATGTTAACTGTTAAAATGTCAATTCTTGTCTTGTCTGCATTACACAGGGTGATTCATTACGATTGTTCGATGGTAACTTTAGTAGCTGAGCATATCGATAGCATCGGCCCTGAAGAAGTATTTTGCAAGAAAGACGAAACGTCGGCAATAAAAGAATTTAACGCGGCGGTTCTTCGGAAGTCAAAGAAAATGGACAACGGCCGTCGAAGCCTTCAATGTTAACTTTCAAAATGTCAATTCTTGTCTTGTCTTGTCTTCATTATACAGGGTGATTCATAACAAGTGAATAAAAATGAAATCTCACGTACAGAATCTCATTTTAAGTGAAAGATGAAAATATGTTGCTTTGTTTCCGAGTTATTTGAACTTAAGAAAAAAGACAACCAGAAAAGGAAAGCAGGAAAACGTTTTTCTTCTGGGCTTTTCTTTAATTCAGTTTTCATTTGCATTGTATTCATCACCGATTTCCTTTCTTAGTTGTAATATTTAATGCTACTTTTATTAGATTTCTTCATTTTTTCAATTCAATTTAAAATGAGATTCCGCATCTGGGATTTCATTTCTTTTCCACCTGTTACGAATCATCCTGTATCTTTAAATTACTGTTCCCGGTTTCCTTTTCTATTTTTGATTTTATCATTTTAAATTGACGATGTACTTTTGTTTCGTTACGCGCAAAAAGCATTAATTTTTCAAAAACTTGAATGCAATGAATCTCAATTTTATACTTTGACTAAAACTACCGTTTCTAAAATCTATTTATAATTTTTATTCGTAATTTATATTGGATTTTTGTTTGTTTTATTCGATTTTCTAAGCTGTATTTATTTAAACCTATTATTTATACCTTGTTAGTTTTTTTTTTTTAATTTTAATTTTAAACCCGCTTCAGTTTGTCAATCCTTATGCAATGGTAGGAGGTCAAACAGCGATCGTAAGATGTCGCTGTTTTAGCTATTCTTTAATTTTAATGTTTAATATTCTTTCTATTATTTTAAGTCCACTCATTTGTTGTTTCTTCTTTTAGTTTTAATTTTTAATACTATTTTTGTTTTAAATATTCGTTTTCCCTATTTTTAATTTGATTTTCTTTAGCAATTTTAATTTAAAATAAGATTCCGTATCTGGGATTCCCTTTATTTTCCAACTGTTATGATGAAACATCCTGTGTGTTCAAACTACTAATTTGTAGTTCATTTAAATTTTTGACGTTATTATATCGACGCTTCATTTGATTACGTTGAGGTACAAAACGATTAAAAAAAAGACAAACAAAAACTTCAAATACTTTTCCTAATAGATCAGGAAAGTGGGCGGTCCTAAAGCTGGCGCGAAATTTGAAACGGAGTAAAAATGCATGGGTTACGCCAAACAAACTGAAAATACTCGCTTCGCAGAGAGCTGTAAACTTTTGCTTATCACTAAAACTTCAATAAAATTATTTTAGTTGTGTTTATTGTACATTATTAGTTAATTTATTTGTTATTAAAAAAAAAACAAGTGTATAAAATGCTTGTCTGAGCTTAGTTCAGCTGCAGATCAACAAACCATTAATAAACATAACCTAATAAATCAAAATAAAAAAAATGTCTGTGGGAAAGCATGCAATGAGTTTGTCAAGAATTTTCCAATACAATATACAAGACACCTACAACTTATAAAACCGTAAAATCGTGTTTAATCTCTTTGTCTTAACTTTCTTAAATGTTAGGTTATGTTCAGGACAACACCGGTATTATAACGACAGTAATTTACGACACACGTCTGATCTATTAGACAAAGATAGTAAACGACTCAGCTCCGCCGCCTTCTGTGACGTTTACGTTCCTAGTCTATTCGCTTCAGGCGAATCTACGGTCGAAAGCAAAAATCGATAGTAGATAATTACAGTTTCCTGTAATTTTTCTTTCTCAAAATGGTAGATGCTATTTAAATGCGATTGATTTCACAGATTTTACAAAAGTTATGAACTTTGCAAATCTGAAAGCTTAGAATTTTTTTATTGTCACCTGTGAAATCGTGTTTAATAAAAAAAAAATTACAGGAAACTGTAATATAAAAAAAATTACAGGAAATTGTAATTGCCTACTAGGCCTTGGATTGTAAAATGTCGTCGTGTTCAAATTTTCTAATTCTAACACAACTAAAAACATATGAATTTGTATAAAAGAGTTTGCGGTTTAAGAAAAAAAAGTGCCTTCTTGCAAATGTTTTTAAATCGGCGGGAAAAACTGGCACTGACGGTTGACAGATGCTCGATATTCGAAATCCCAAAAAAAACAACGGGCCGTATTCTCATCCTACAATTAAAGTCGTCTCTAACTAAAGCCGTGGTTAAAATAAACATAAACGATATAGCTTTATGCGAGTTTTATGAGTAAGAGAGTGAGAGAGAATTTAATGACGTCGTTGCTGAGGTGAGAATACGGTCCAACGTCTCAACCCTTATCATTGAAACTTAAAATCATTTTCTTATCATTTATATTTGATGCAAAAAGCACCAGAAAATCCCGATTTTTTTTAATAATCACCAGGTAATTAACGAACAATAAAAATCTCCAGATTCGGTGATAAATCACCACCTCTGGCAACACTGGCGCCATTCCAAAAACGAGTTAACAGTCAAGTCACTGAGGTATACACGGTGGGTATATACATATCGGGCCTTCAATTAAAAAAAAAAACACATCGAGTTAGCTTTGGAAACAAAAGAGTAGATTAAACTACCAGATCTTGTGGATATCGCAAGAACTGTCAAAATATAAAATTTAGGTTATGTCTGTGATTTCAAATTTCAAAATAAAATTGTTCATTCATTCAGTTTTGTTTGATTGATGTAAAATCTGATGCTTAATTGAACACCGAAATGCCATTAATGTTCAAATCTGTGTCTGTGGTTAAGATGCTATACGACCGCATTAGACGGTTGGCAATAGTGATTACTGGCGTGCAGAATTAATTCTGTCCGGAACAAATGAACATAAAAACAATAAACATAACCTTAAATAACATTGTAAACTTACATCTAAATGCCCGTAACTTACGAAAACAAGAAATAAAATTTACCTACAATACTTGTACATAGAATACTAACGTTATTGTGATTTGATTACAGGTTAATATACGAACCACGCACGCACGCCCATCTTCAATGGTTACTTTTTTTTTAGTGACAACAAAATATCTTACAGTGCCGCCAATCTACGGAAACGAATGTTCCTGGAAAGGTAGTCGACTTAATTCACGTCGAAGTTAAAAATATTTGAAAATCCGCAGTAAGATTTTAAAAACAATGGAAAAAAAGAACTGCCAACACTTCTTCAGTTAAATATTAAGAAAATAATTCACTTGTCTCAATTTATTTTTTTATTTATATTTTCTGTCTAGTATTTGTGGCTAAATTTAAAAATTACATTCAACAGAATTGCATTATTATTTTTGAACCCTGTATTTTTATGTTGTTTTTGATTTGATTTAGGGTATACACAATAGTGGCTTTCAATGCATAAATAACAGTGCATCATTTAAAAATCACGTGTTGAATCTCAACCGAGAATTTTTTAACTTCTTTTATTTAATCGTTTTATAAAATAAATTCTTATCATTTTAGAAAAACTTCACAACATAAATCATACTACAATAGCAGTTAACTCTTACTCTTAAACCCGTTAATTGAAAAGTCGCATAAATACAAATCAGATTTTTAATATACAATGAGATTTATTAAGTTAGATTTATAATATTTTTTTTTATTTCTTTAAATATATCAATCATTTGTTGTCTTTTATTTGCAACGCAGATTAGTTCAGGTCAGTTCAGTTTAACCCAAAGTGAACTGATCTTAAGTGATCGATTTAATAGTAAATAAAACATGCGAGATGCGATTGCTGCACTTTAATCTTTAGATGAAGTTATTATTTTTGCATCACTTTACAGCCAGTTGAGCAAAAACAAAAGGTTATTTCGACGAGTAATGTAATTTGACAAACAGTTGAAATAAGATCCCAACTGATCCAAACTGATCCAGAATTTCGGAGGTGTAGTATCAGCACGGCGGGAAATGTTTTGGATCACTTTGGGTTAGATCATGTAGCCAAATAAAACAGACAAATTTTTGAATAAGTGATCCGGGGTAAAAGTGAACTGATCTGACGTGCAAATAAAAGACAACTATTTACGAAAACTGAAAAAAAAAACTACACATACAAACTTAATAATCAAAAGACATCAATCGTATTAGTGAAATCTATTGCAATCGAAAATTAAGCCGAGCCGGGAGGTTATTTCTTTCCAAGCGCCTTCTGGGTTTGAGCTGTCTTCGCTTTCGCTGCGCTTTCTTTCTCTGCAAAAAAAGAACAAATTTTCAATAATATGACATATTTATCTTTTGAAATTCATCAAATATTTAGTTTGATGAGGATTTAATTAACCTAATTTTGTTAATTAATTCACATCAGAGAGTTGTAGAAATATTAATTGCTTATCCTTCTGGACCTGCCATAGACTGTTGTCTCCAATTGACTTAACAAATGTAGAAATCCAAAAGTGCATCACCTTTCTTTTCCAATTCTCTTCGTTTCTGAGCTTCCTCCCTTTGTTGTTTAATAATAGCTAAACGTGCTAGGTCCGCCCTCGCCTGTTCTGTTTTACCCTCGGCATGTAATTTTTGATAGTGCGCCTGTGCCCTTTGTTTTTCTATTTCTTCACGTTCTCGCCTTGACAGCTGTGGTTTCTCTGGGGGAAGTTCTTCGGTGAGCGTCGCCAATTTCTTACTCTTCTTCTGCACACGGTTCGGGTTCTCTATCTCTATTAAATTCGAAACGCCCTTGGCTTTATGCGCGGTCTGAAAATCAAGCTCCAGAAGTTAATTTTCTTTTGAATTTTATGCAGTACCTCATCGTCGCTGCTTTCATCCTCGCTGTCCGAGGCATCGCTGCCCTTGTCCCCTGCGGCGTCCTCGTCACTGCTGCTGCTGGTTTCTTCGCCTCTTTGCTGCTTCCATCTTCTCGCTTGCTCCTCCTTCCTGCGCTCCTCTTCCAGCTCTTCGGGGTTCGTGAATCTACGGTTACGCCCTTTGTGGTTTACATGCTTACCTTGAAGGTAATTTAAATTAAAAAAAAAAGTTAGTATATCCGTCATACGGTGGTTTGAACCTAGCGGTGCAAGTGCAGGTCGTCGGTTTATGGCGTAATCTTTAGAAATAGAACTCACCGGGTTTCGGCATTGTTTGGTATTTTCCTTTAGGTGATCGCAGGGGATGAGAAGAAGGTAATTAGGCGGCGGAAATTTCGAAAAATCAACGATTTCCTTGACAAACGGAAAAACTTCCAACTTTAATTGCGGTTGACATACGCGTCGTTAGTTGTTTCTCTACTACCAACTGTTAAATATCAAGCACCCCAGACCTTAATGCGAATTAAAAAAAAACACATTTTCTAGAAGGAAATAACTAATCGACTTGAATTTCGTTAATATTTTCTAAACTACTCAAAGATTAACGTCGATTTGTTGGTTTAATCAAGATTGACAATGCCTATTTTCAATCTTTTCACTTACAATAATTATAACAATGTCAGGTCAAAAAGCGATCGTAAGATGTCGCTATTTTATCTGTTAATAATTATAACTATTAGTTAACAATTTAGATGTAAATAACGCCTAATTAGTTTAGCAATATTATTTTTACACTAAACAACGTTGAATTTAAACCACATTTAAACTATTTTAAGAAAAATTAGAAGAAAAAAATAGGTTGATTGGTAGTATCATAGCATCTGTGTTGGTGACCATGGAAATTCTAAATATACATAACCTCAAATTTAATTGTCAATGACTTAAGTTGTATTTGTATGCAAATAATTTTCTAAAGAGATTACTTTCGAATGCCAAAAGTACGAAGAAGTAAAAAAGCTCCACCGGAAGGATGGGAGTTGATAGAACCGACGCTGGATGAGCTCGAACAAAAAATGAGAGAAGGTTTGCATCGCTCCTCAATGTTACTTGTAACACATTTTCAAATCGCGTTTTGCATTTTCAGCTGAAACGGAATCGCACGAAGGCAAGCGCAAGCAGGAATCGCTGTGGCCTATCTTCAAAATTCACCATCAGAAGTCGCGGTACATTTACGACTTGTTTTACCGACGCAAAGCCATAAGCAGGGAACTGTACGATTTTTGTTTGAACGAGAACATAGCGGACAAGAACTTGATCGCAAAGTGGAAGAAGCCGGGCTATGAGAATTTGTGTTGTCTGCGTTGCATACAAACACGGGACACTAATTTCGGTACAAATTGCATTTGTAGGGTTCCGAAAGGAAAGTTGGAAGAGGTAGGGTTGTTGTTTATGAAAGGAAACGATATTGCTAGTGACATAAATTCAATTAAGGGGAAAAGGCACTAACAGGAGAACCTCCTGTTGGTGCCTGTTGGTCCTTAATTGGATTGTTGTTTAGTTTTGATCTCGCTATTTTAGGCTGTGTTTATTGATTATGAATTAAACTGACTTTTTTTATATTTCAGGGTAGAATAGTGGAATGTGTTCATTGCGGTTGCCGTGGATGTTCTGGATGAATTGTAGAATTTACTTTTTAAGTTGTTATTATTCCTTTGAAATCTGGTAAGTTAATAAAAAGATTAATCTAACAAATTTATTTTCTTAGTCATTTGAGTTGCCAAAACTTGTTAAAAAAAAAGAGAAGTATCAAACTAACCGATAAACGATAGCTTTACTACTCTTTACTTTGTAAAAAATTTTAACAAAAAGTTAAGAGGCCTTTAAAAAGAACCAAAACAAAAATCCTCAAAATTGCTTTTTACTTGTTAACTAACGAATTTGATTTAATTGTAGATCTAAATGTAGGAATTTTTCCAAAGGTTTTAACTTCCAATTTAAAAATACGAAAGCAAAAGTTTTAAAACGCTTTTATTACAAAAGTACAAAAATATTTTTCACACCTACAACTATACTTTTATAATTTAACAGCAAACCTCTAATAGGGAACTTTTTTTAAATAAAAGTTTCGTTTACTTGTAAAAATAAGAATACTTGGGGAAAAGATTTAAATGTTGATGTCAACATTATTGCAAAGGGAAAACAATTTCTTCGTGTATTACAAACAAAATTTTTGTTTATGCAAAGTGAATACTTACAAGAAACTTAATAACAAAAAAAAAAAACAATATTTTCAATGAAGTGTTGATGTGCCAAATACTGCAAAACAGGTATACTTTCTTCACGTCAAGAATTTCATGAAAAAAGAGCACATCAATGAACTGGAATGTTCTGATAAGTTTCGTTTACGTATAAAAATAAGAATATTTTCCTTTAGAACGATTTTTTTCATTAATGGAAAAACAAAATGTTTATGTAATTAACTTGCAAAAATAATTTTGATGCAACAAAAATTACAAAACAAGTATACTTTCTTCACATCGAGATTTTCATGAAAAAAGATCGTGTCAACCAAGTGTTATTAACTTGTGCACTCTTTTTTCACGAAGCCCTCGATGTAAAATAAACTTAACTTGAAATAACTTCGCCTGACTACTCAAAACATTGGAGTGAGACAGTATCATTGATATTTAACACCACATGAAAAGGAATGCATTGTGATAACAGGTTAATATAAGGAATATTTACACCGGGAGATTAGCTTCAGGGTTGTAAGACGGAGTCATTTTTTCTTGCAAAGTATTAGCAACGCTCACTAATAAATCCTTGAAAATAAGTGCATTCACATTTTTGCCCAGCTGGTATAGAAAGAAATAATCCCCGAAACTTATCTTATTAGTGATAATGACTGCGCTTTTACGAGACAGAAACTGTGCGTGTGCCATTAACAAGTACATACGTGCTTTAGGGCAAAACAAAACAATGCTCCTGTAGATCAGCTCATAAAACGAAATCAATGTCAAAAAGAACAACCAGAACCACAGGAACAGGAACAGTTTCTCGTTGACTATGTTCAGGGGAAGCACGCAGAGTGCGTCTCGCGATTCTATCCCCCCCGAGGGACCGATGCGAAAATACGTGCACTTCGTAAGTTTGGGGAAAACGGTCGTCATCGGGTTTATTCCGTTGAAAGTTGCGACTGCCACGCCGTAGCCGGTGAATTGGCCCGTTAAAAACCAGTCCAACAGAAAAATTTGGCAGATCTAAGGAGCGAACAAATTAGGGGGAAACAGTTTGTTGCGAACGTAAGCCAGTGACTTACCACGTTAATAAAATTTAGAAGTTCGCAGAAAGCAAAACGCAATGCGTATAAATTATGGGAGTAATTTCCACTTAGCAAGTAGTTAATTAAACGGTCTTTACTGTCTTTGCTCCAGGTCACTGGAAGTATTGGACCACCTGTTGATGAAATAGAATGTGCAATTCATCAATTATGAGTTGGTTATTATTCATTAATACGAAAGGAGCAAAAGCACAATGTAATGAATTGGTTAAATAATTACGATTACAGGTTAACAAAACGTAATTGTAAACTCACCCAAGTCTTTAGCCAAGAGTCTTAAGCGTCCCCCTTCCCACGTTTTCCATAAGTACCGCGGAATATAAAATAAGAGTGCTTGGAAACAAAACAAAATGCACACCCACTGGTAATACTTCTGAGTAATAATTCCGTCATGAATGCCTGCGTTCATAAGACCTTGAGGGCCTTGGATTCTTGGATCCCCGTACGTACCCAAACCCGTAATAAAATTCTCTGTTAGAAAAAATTATTCTGAATTCGGTTTATGTATGTAAAAAAGAAATACTCACCCGGTTGGGTATTTTTAAGTGTAAAAGTCCCGTAAATCCAGCAATAGGTTTCGATGACATCCTTGCTGTGATAGTCCACGTCGCAGTCGATGGGATCACCGAAATACTGTTTGGACGTCAACAGTATCGAGAAAACGATGAGGATGATCACCGTGAATTTGTAGTGCAACTTGAATATGTTGTTGTCCGTGTGAATTTGCTCAAGTTTGATCAGCGACTTGAACGAATTCAGAAAGTCCATCATTGTGAGACAACCTTCGCGCAGAAAGCACGTATCGCCTTATCGAAATCAATCGCCCGGACGTAAACTAAACAAGAAGGAACGTGACGCTGTTTATTGTAAACAATTTGAAAGACAAATCCGAATTCCGCTTTTTGCACACTTCAAAACTTCGACACTTACGTTGCGCATGCGTAGTATACTGATGAGACGTAAAGTCCCTAGATCTGTCAAAGTAACGCAAACTTGCCGCCATATTGATTCCCTATTTCGCGCCAACGTCAAAACATTGATGACAGCTGAAAGCTTCCCGCAGTCATTTACTAAATTAGTCAATAACAGGGGGGTTTATGTCTATTGCCACAGTTTTAAACGCAAATATAATTCCCCCCAGGTCGCTGGTATGGCACCCTATTTACAGTAATCTGTAATCCTTAGCATATTTTTAAGTTACCATGGTTACGTTTTTATTGATTTTGAAAAGTTTGGAATCGGTTGTCAGAAGCCAAAGTATTAATTCGATTTCTTCTTTAATTAAACGTTTAAATTTCGTTTGCGACCATCCCAGGCGAACGAACCGGACAATTCGTGATAAAAATAAGGTAAGAGAGAACGATAAGCGAAAAGTGCACTTTTTCGGCTATCAGGGCCGCGCGGCCTTATTAAGCGCCGGAGCGAAAAACGATCCGATCAAATGTGGTCGTAATTTATAGAAAAAAAATCACAAATTGTCCGTTTATTCTTCTGGAATGGCCCTAAACTAGTATCTTTGGCAAGAATGCAGCTCAATGTATTAAATTATTTAATTTCCTGAACAATACTTAAACCGTTAACGCAGAAATATTTTTAAATTACGCGCCTTTTGTTATTTTAATTCCCCCCAGGCCACGTGAGGCGCGCATTTTGTTGCTCCACATAAACAACGTTAGCTTTGACATCTAATAACGAGTGTTCATTAAAAAAACGGTCAAGTAGGCTGTAGTAGGCTTTTGTTGTCGGGAACGCATGTCGTGATTAACATCATTTCAGTTTTAACTCTGACAAGTTGATGGTTAACCTAACCAACAAAACTCGAAAGCTACGCCTGCAAATTTTTTATACTTAATATAAATATTCGGTAATAAACGTTTATTAGACGGTCTTGAAATGTCTTGTTTGAGTTAAAGTGAGGTTAGAAATGCAAGTGACGCTTCACGCTAGTCGTATGAAGAACACTACGCCAGACGTTCAGAATAAATTCATGGCTGTCTAGACAGCTTTTTTAACTGAACACTCTCTATATCTTTTATCTATGGTCAAAACATTGATGACAGCTGAAAGTTTCCTGCAGTCATTTACTAAATTAGTCAATCATAAAGTCTTTAAGTGAATAATAATCAGTGTATAGTATGACCTGAATCACAGAAAATACTAATTAATTTTATAAATAAAACTGCACTTAATTCTTAAGTATTCTTTACTTATTTTTAGAGAAGCAAAATTTTTCAACATCTACGGTCCTTGACGTCATCCGCATTCGATTAGTTTGATTATTTTGGCATTTTTCTGAAGATTAATTTCAGTTCGTAGTAATTGATGAATACGTCTTTCAAACTTCTAGTCACTGTTCAACTTTCCTAGACATCGAAGGTGTCCATTCACACTATTCCATCATGATTCCTAGCCGCAAAGTTGATTTATTATTCTTAATCAACGAACCTGATTGATAATATCGAAGTACTTATCTTGATTGTTGAGTGTGAACGCGCCTCGCTTTTCTTACCCACTTGTGCATGCAGATAAGTTCAAAAACGCAAGAAATCGTGAAATTTACGTTCCAGATAGATAGGTCTTCATAAATCTTTTGCGTTTAAACCCTATTATGCTTGAAACTCAAATTTTAAAGCTAACGGCAAATCGTCTGACAGCTGTCACGAAATGTCACTGCTCCGTATTGATTCCTTTTCTCTAGTTCTCTAACTCATGGTTTTTACCAATTGTTCTTTCTCTCTCATTGTCCTTACCATTTGCGGTACTTTGATAAATCTAGGGACTTTACTGGGACGTAGAAGGAGTTTCAAATTTATAAGTTGGTACCGCTGCATCTAATTACGAGCAGCGCCATTAGTGATAGATTTGTATAAAAATTGTTTTTAAGCTGTAAGCCACTGTCTTAACATTTCATATTCGATTGATGGTTTTCATCAGCGTTCAAAATCACTTGCTTTATTTCCGATTAGTTTTATAAATAATATTTTGTTTTTTTTTTCATCGTCTTTTGTTTGAAGTTTGGTCAAAACCCCAGCGCACACGATTTTCTTGTTCCTTAAATTTTCGTACCGATTTCGATCGTCTTTTGTTTAAAAGTCGATCATCTTTTGTTTAAAGCTCGATCAAAACCTGACGCTTACGAATTTCCTGATCCTCATATTTTCGTGTTGATTGATTTCGATCGTCTTTTGTTTTAAATTTTTCTCGTTCGTCAAATTTTCGCGTCGGTTTCGATCGTCTCCCGCTTAAAGCCCGACGTTATACGATTTTCTCGTTCCTCAAATTTTCGTTCCTACCTGATTTCGATCGTTTCCGGTTTAAAAGTTCGTCGTCTTTCGTTCTCAAATGTTTCTCGTCGTACGTCAAACTTCGCGACGGTTTCGACCGCCTTTTGTTAATTAAATCTTGATTAAAGTCCGACACATACAATTCTCTTGTTCCGCATAAAAAAGAATTTATTGATTGGTTTCTTTTTTGATTTTCTTTCGCTCTCAGCCGAATGAGAATCGACCGTCTTTTGTTTTCTGTTGATCCAACTCTACATTGACGGTCTTTGTTTCTGTTGTCTTTTGTTTCTCCGCAAAAAAGAAATTCGGATTGGTTTCCATTTTGATTTTCTTTCGCTCTCAGCCGAATGAGAATCGACCGTCTTTTGTTTTCTGTTGATCCAACTCTACATTGACGGTCTTTGTTTCTGTTATCTTTTGTTTCTCCGCAAAAAAGAAATTCGGATTGGTTTCCATTTTGATTTTCTTTCGCTCTCAGCCGAATGAGAATCGACCGTCTTTTGTTTTCTGTTGATTCAACTCTACATTGACGGTCTTTGTTTCTGTTGTCTTTTGTTTCTTCCCAATGAATTAATTCTTGAATTACAGTGACGTATCTACGCGTTTTTTTTCTTTTCATTGAATTAATTTCTGTTTTCTGTTCTTCCAATTCTTCATTTCATTGCCTTTTGTTTGCTTGTCAAATTAATTTTTGGATTCTATTGGCGTTACTATTTCAGGAGCTTTTTTTCAAAACGCAATTTCTGACGTTTTTCTGTTCAAAAAGCAATTACTTTTCTTTTCTTTGGTGTATTTTTCTTATACTAATTAACTTTAAACAGAATTATTGTGGTTACTGTTTTTACATTACGAATACGAATAAATTGTTATTAAGGAAAAAAAAAAATGTCCAGTATTTAACAGTAATTTCTTTTTATAAAAAGCTTTTTGTTTTTTCATTTCACAGGCCAATAAATATTAAAATTATCTGTTCAAATAAGACAGCTAACAATACAGACGGTTGGCAAAAGTATGGCAGCATCAATGTTACTATTTTTCTCACAGTAGTATTGCTCAAGGATTTTATAAATTTCAGTCAACTGCTAGGTAAATATTTGGTAGGTCCTAGGCCACGTGGGATACAGGATTAAATGAAGACGTGATACTGCAAGGGAACCATTAAATAAATTTTAAAAAAATATTTTAAACAGGAATTAAAGATTCGAGGTGCAAAAGTACAACAATGATAATAATCAATACAAAATTTTATTACTAACGAAACGGTATTTCCAAAGGAAACCACATTTTGTTCATGTAACAATATTTTACGTCGCACTGAAGAACAATTCCTTTTCAGATTTGACGTATACATATAAATTTCAGACAGAATTTAACGTAAAAGTACTTGGCTGAATGCATTTGTCCACATAAAAAAATTTAAAAAAACTTAAAACAGTTTAAATTCTTAAGATACACACAGAAATTCAAAAATTCGATCCGTAAATGCGACAACACGAAAACGAATCGCTTCTTAAATTAGCTGTTGTTGAAAACAGGAACGATTGAAAGATCGAGGTTCTCAAAGAACGGATGTTGAGCAATCTTTTTGGCGGATATTCTTTTGGTGGGGTCGTAAATAAGCATCTGCTTGAGCAAGTCCAAGCCGTTTTCGTCCAAGTTTTTTACTTGTGCGGATAAGTTGTAATTGGTCCATTTCGGGAACAGAGCCTTATAGTCCGGGTAGCTTGAAACCCCCGGCCAAATTTCTTCGGTCGGGGTCTTCAATACTCTGTGAAAGCGACAGCATTTTTCAAAAAATTCCAAAACAAAAAAGTCATTCACCTAAAGATCCTGAACAACTGATCTATTTCCGAATCGCCTTGGAACAGAGGTCTTTTCGTTGCCATTTCGGAAAATATGCAACCCAACGACCAAATGTCGATGGGGCAAGAATATCTGGGCGAGCCTAGAAGTACCTCGGGTGCTCTGTACCACAAGGTTACAACTTCGTGGGTGTAGATACGCACAGGCACTCCGAATGCTCTTCCCAAGCCAAAATCGGCAACCTATAACGATTAAAAATCACAGCGAAACCGCAACGGGAAATCGATGTAATTCACTTGCTTTGATTACGCCGTCTTTAGTGATTAGTAGGTTTTGTGGTTTGAGATCGCGGTGCAAGACTCTGCGTTGGTGGCAGAACAAAACTGCCTCGTTGATTTGATACAAGTAGCTCTTCACGAGCTTCGGATCCATGTAGGTTCCAGGCTCTATTTTATCTATGTATTTTCTGAGATCCATCGAGAGATACTCGAATATCAAGTATAATCTTGAAGGAAAGGTGAAGTTACAAGAAAAAAAAATAATTAAAAAAGTATGATGCTTAACTGCACAAGGCTTCATGAGAGAGCGCAATAAAATAACTTAAAAGTTTGTTTCCTTTTAGAAGAAGGAGAGTTATTAAAATTATTACTACTCTAACATTGCATCTAAAATAAATAAGCTTCAGGGGGGCACACGTACCTTGTTTCTTCCATTAGAACATCTTCCAGAGAAACGATATTAGGATGACGTAATTCTTTTAGCAATGAAATCTCTCTTATAGCAGTGGATGGTACACCTTCGTCTTCAGCTTCTAATCTATGAATTTAGTATTAAATAAAATAACACGGCTGCAGATGGCAAAGGAGTGAAGTTAATTTTTGTTTAAAATTAATTACAAAGTTACAGAGACAGACTACAACAGTTTATCACTTTTAACAAATTTTATAGATAAGTTAACATCGTTTAATACGAACCAAAAACAGGATGAACAACTTTCTTAGTAAAATATAATTGATAAATAAATATTTTATCAAACCAAAAAAAAAAAAAATGCAAGGTAAGATAACTTTTTCATACCTAATTTTCTTCATTGCAACAAGATGTCCGGTCTTCCTATTTCGCCCCTTATAAACGACCCCGTAGGTACCCTCCCCGATTTTCTCCACTTTAATGAAATTATCCATGCTCACGAGTTCTTTCATTGCACCGGACTTATCCTAAAAAATCAAAACGGTTAGCAAAAGAAAACTCCCCGCGCGTGCAACAATTCAAAAAGTGAGGTTACGATTCTTTCCAAACGGCCAAACGCACTAAATTCAAACAAACACCCCCCTGCTTGAAATTAACAATAACGGAAACGTTCTAGTAACTTACGGAATGTATTAGTATTGTTAGTTGGAACTTATAAGATACTTAAAGCTAACGAAACGATACGCTCGAAGTAAATGAAATGAACTGTCAAAAGTTGCAAACAATTTCAAATGGAACTTTCGGCCAATGGGATGATGGCGTGCGGGTGTTTGTGAAAACACTGGAAGCGCGTTGCTTTTTTCTTTCTTTCTCTTATTAATTTCGCCGTGTTTCCATCTCTGTTCAACATTTAAACATTCGGTTTGCGATGCATTTTGTTGTAACGGATCAACGAGGAGTACGCATGGGCGCTCAGAATTTAAATTTTAAGGGGGCGCAGGCGATTCAATTTTATTATTAATAAAAATAAAAACGAATGCACAAATTCGACGAAATAATAATTACATGATTACATTAATCGTTAATTCCAGGACAGGCACGTATTATTATGATTAAACAATTGAATTTAAATTTATTTGAAAAAGAAAGACGAAATTTTAATCAATTTCATACAGAATTTGTGGGCGTGGCCAATGGGATGCGTGTGTCTGTTGTGAAAATATTCAAAGCGCATCGATTTCATCTTTCTCTCTCACATTAAGTTCACTATCTTTCCATCTCTATTCATCATTTAAACAAACACTCGTTTGCAATAATGCATTTTTCTTTTTGTATTGTAACGGAAAGTACGTTTCAATTAAAAGTTGCCAACCGTACGAACATAATCGCATTCGTATGACTTCATTTCGCGGTTGGTACGATCTACGATTTCATTTTCAAAATCGATCATTTTTTAATAAACGTTTCGGTATAAAACTTAAAATTTCTCCAAGAAAAAATATAATAAAAAAGACGAAAAAGCAAAAAGGAAATAGGAAAACAAATGACAATCGCAATGTTTAGGTACGGAAAAAAGAAACAAGGAAAGAAAACGGAAACAAGAGCAGAAAAATTAAAGAAAAAACACATTTTTGATGATTCAGAAACACCATTGAAATAGAAATAAGATTAAATTAAATTAAAAAAAAAACAAATGAAGATCGTAACATAAAATTAAAGCGATACAAAAAAATTACATTCAAAACGTGTTGGTAATTTGAAATTTACAAATTAAAAAGAAGAGAGTGAGTGAGTGAGAGAGAGAGAAAATAAATGAAACATTTACGGAAAAGAAAAGTAATGCGAAAATTGAAAATAAATTTTCGATTGTCTAATTTATTAAAAAATGGCAAACAATTAAAAAGAAAAAACAAATGAAGAACGTTGACGTTGACTCAAGAAAAAATCAAATCAAAAGTCATTAAAAAAACAAAAGAAAATAATAGTCAAAAAAATGAAAAAGAATAAAGGAAAACAAATGACAAGCGCAATATTTAGGTACGGAAAAACAAGAGAAAAAAACGATGAAGACGTTGACGTTGACAATTGAATGATCGAATAAAAGAAAACATTTTTTAGTGTCAAATACATTTATGAAACGTGTTGGTAATTGGAAATTAAAAAAAAATTGAAAAGGAAAAATTGAAAATAAGTTTCTGATTGTCTAATTTCTAAAAAAAAAACAGTAAATAATTAAAAACAAAAAAAATGAAGAACGTTGGCTTGAATTGTTTAATTTCGGGAAGATATTAAACAGTTAAAAATAAAAGAAAAAACAATGATCGTTGATGTTGACAACGAAAGATCCAATAAAAAAAATATTTAAAACGTATTGGTAATTTGAAATTAAAAAAAAAAATAGAGATAGAAAACCTTTACGAAAAGGAGCCGTAAAAATGGAAAATAAATTTCAGATTGTTTAGTTTCTAAAAAAAAAAAATGGTAAAAACTTTAAAACAAAAAAAAATTAATAAAACAATGACTTGGACAGTCGAGAGATCCAATTAAAAAATATTAAAAAATCAATAAGACCAATTCGGATTGTAATATAAAATTTAAAAAAGAAAAACGTAATAAAAATAATAATAGATTTTCAAAATGTATTGATAATTTAAGACGTAAAAATTTATTGAATTTCGTTTAATTTCTGAAAGATGGTATTTTTCCAAAAAAAGTTATCAAGTTTGAAAATTTGCCAATTTCAATTTTAAACGAACCAAAACAATGTACAGTTACAAGCAGAAGAAATGGCCGTCGATCACATTTCTAATATCATTGAACAAAAAAAAAAAAAATACTTTGGACATGTTTTGCAAATTACACAACCGGCTCAGATTGAAAAATAAAATAAATAAAATTTAGAATTTTTTTTAATAAGATATATTCGATTTTATTATTTAATTAAAAAGTGCTACAAATTCAAACCGCGTTACGTTTGCTGCTTCTTCTTATATCAAACCTATCTTCGGACTCGTCGCTGGAATAGTCGTGGAATTCCTCGAGCTTTGCATATTTTTTATTCCGAGACCTAAACACCATCACATTATAAATACCTATCAGTTTCGACTGATTGCTCTAGAGTACTGTGAGAGTATCTCCATCCTGTGTTATTGCATAACATTGAAACGAGATGGGAATACTCTGACGGCATTTTCGATTCACTTACAACCTCAATGAGATTAAAACAAGATGCAAATACTCTAAGTGCAACTGTACTGTTTTATTTTTTTTTAATTCGAAGGAGTAGCGCTAGAATCGAGTTTTGTCTAGGGACCCTTTAATTAGAGTCTGGACAGTACCGCCACGTTATGTCACAATAATTAGCTATGATTGGGAAGGAAAAAAAGTGGGCGTTACCTTCTCGCCTGTTACGTTTGGCAGTTGTCAAGTTTCGATTTGGGATGTAACATGGCGGCGCCAATCAAAACTTGTCCAGACTCTTATTATAGGGTCTCCAGTTTTGTCATTGGTAGTTGATCGGAATTGAATGACGAAGCGCGTTTGACCAATGACAAAGCTCGTTTCTAGCGCCAAAATGTCAAAGTACTCCTCCGATTTAAAAAAAATTAAAAAACAGAGTATGGTGTAAGTGAATCGAAAATGCTATGAGAGCAGTCAATCGAAAACGTTAGGGAAACTCACGTCTTCCCTTTACACGTCCACATGAATACCACCTTCAGGCAAAGAATTATAATCAGAAACGCCAAAAGGGCCGCGGCTGCGTAGCAAATCGTGTCGAACGCTATCCACTCAGTGGGATCGAATTTTTCTTTTGTTTCCGCAGGTTGAAAACCGTACTTGCGCCTCCTAATTTTAAACACACTGTATAAATAATTTCTTAAGTCCTTATTAATCGACTGACTGGGGACGATCCGTCAGTAAATCTTCAAAAGGGTTATCCATGCTTCTCTCCAGGTCTTTCCCCAACTCGTGGAACACGGTCTTCCCCAGCCAATCGGCGAGGTCGTAATGCCCTAACTGCCTCAACCTGTGCTCCAGGGCTTCGTGCGACGCTCCTTTTCCTTCGCCTGGCTCCGAGTTCCAGTGTAACAAAAGGCGAATGCAACTTACTTCCCTGGACACTCTAAGTTCTGCAAATTAAAAAAAAAAAAAGGAATAGGAGTATACCGGGTGTTTGTGAAATAAGTGCAGAAATTTAAACCTATAATACATCACCATAAATGGGGACGATTGAACTTGCATGTCCTTGAGCAGAAGTTATAATAGCATTTCGAGAAAATCGCGGTTGAAAATCGGGCAAGAAATAATCGTACGCCTATGTCTTTGAGGTAGGTCGAGAAAAGGAAATTTTATTGGAATAGAAAACAGGAGTGCAATCAAGCAGTGACCATACGTCCCGATTTTGGCCGGACAATCCGGTTTTTAACAGTTTGTCTCGCGTCTCGCAGAGTTTTAAAAAAGTCGCGCTTTTTGAAAGGTTGTACAGTCGCGATCAAGCCAATCGACACCGATTGACAGTTCTGTAATTTTTACTACCGGTTTCATAAGGGCGCAGTTAGCTTACAGCGGTCTTGATTTGGTTGATCGCGACTGTACCTTTTGTAGATTAGGCGATTTAGAATGGATTGTAAACTAGGATTCTTTTAGGTCGACAGTGAGTATATTAATTAAAATCTGTTTTATGCTATTCTATTTATTTTTGTGTATATTATGGATACACATCGCCCTATTTGAAAAATTTGATTTCCGTTAAAAACAATTAGTTGTTAAAAAGTACTCATTTTTTTTAAGACAATGGTACAAATTAAAGCGAAGAGATGGCGCACTTAATGATTTCTGTCTTTTCTGTCGCGCAGAAAACTGAAAACAGAATCTTTGGATTCTGTTTTCAGTTTAAATACGAAAAAAAAAATGTTTTACTGAGAGTATCAAGACGAAATGGCGTTTGTGAAGTTCGATTAGGGCAACTTTCATTTTTAGAATATAAGGATAAGTGAGCAAACGGACGGCGCTCTAAATAATTCACTATTGTTGTATGGCAACAAAGAGAAATATATTATTATTATTATTATTAAAATAGGTATTAATTTCCCTTAATGTATTAATGACTTTTTCGGGTTTTCCCTGCATTTTCATTCGAAAAACTCCCTAAAAAACTCTGAACGTGGTCAAGCAACTAATTTCGAAATTGAATTTTCCAATTCTCACTGATTTGAAGAAAGACACTTAAAAAAAGACGCACAAAAATAGTTACTAATTCAATTTATACCTATATTTAATGGATAAAATTATTGAATTACGTTTAAAAACTACTAGCAATTAATTTTGGAACATGCCAATTCGTTAAAAAATAAGTTTATTAAAGTTTTTTCGAAGTCGCAAGAAACTTTGATATAGGCAACCCGGTAAGCACAGTCGTTTGTATGATTGCCTATACAAACGAATCTAAAAAAAATCATTAAGTTAAAAAAGTGATAAACCTTTTCAGGACACACTGAGATTATGTAATTCTACTAATTCTTCTCATTTTTCATAGTTATTTAAGATGGAAATAAAATATATTAAGATTTTTTAAGACAAAGCTGTTGATGTACGTAACGACGAAATTTTTAAATTGTTTCAATTTTGGCTCTTAATGATTTCTGTCGTGTTTTGGATTGTTTTCAATTAAAAGAAAAAATTACTGAGAGCATCAAGACGAAATCGCGTTCTTCAAGTTCGATTAGGGCAACTTTCATTTTTAGAATATGAAGATAAGTGAACGAATAGATGGCGCTCTAAATAATTCACTGTGTTGCGTTTAAATTTCAATTTCCTTTAAATGCTGCAAAGGCAGAATTAGAACTTATTAACGAGAGTGTCAACTTTAACGCAATTTGAAATTACAAAATTAAAAAAAAAATAGCTTTCATTTTCGGTCAAGAGACGGCGCTCCGTATGTTCCCTTCACCTATCCCTTCACAACTTTTAGATTTTCAAGTGAAATAATTTTCGGAGCCGAAATTAATATGTGAATCTCCCTATTTAATAAAATACAAGTCAAGTATGTGCAATTTTTTGACACTCAACGGCGACCAAAATTTATTGCCCACCACTGTACTTGCATATATTTCACGTATTTTTCTTGCAATAAAGAAATTCTAAGCTCGAAACCTTTTTCTTTTCGATATTAGATTAAATTAGTTTTCACTTTGGGACAATAGATGGCACTTTAAACAATTCAATACGACGCGCTCAAATATGACCGGTCAGATAATATTTCAACAAACCTGGATTGGATAATAATATTCATTATACTGGGGAATCCCTGATTTATATGCAAAGTTATTTTATTGGTTGGGTTGGATTAGGTTGTCCCGCCTTACCCAAATTAAAATCTGGTCACTTTAGCTTTGTCGAAAGTCGAGAGGCCAATAAAAGCGTTGTTTTTAACGTCGCAATAAGTCTTACTTATTATTACAGTTGAGCGAAAGATTTGCTTCGCTTTTTGTGATTATGACACACAATTTATTGCTCCGTATTCTTTTGGAATCAACAGTTTAATTTGTGATAAGTGATTGAAGGAGTTATGAACATGATTACTATCTACATGGTATTATTACTTATTAAAATGCCGCAGTTTATGAACGGCGAGAGGACTGCATTTCAGAGGAGTGTATTCATAATGAAGTCGACAGTATCCTGACATGCACACGAATACAAGAATCACTTTTTTTGCCGAGCTCGTTCGCGTGTCGGTAAAGATGGACACCACGTCGAATAATTGTTATAAACGTTTTTAAATGTCTAATAGTGAATGTTTGTTTGAATGTGATCCTCCACACAGATGATATTCGGTGGTCGATACGATCAAAGAAGCAAGTTCCGTATTTTTCTTTTTGTTATTTCATGAGCGCCGAATAAGGGACGGATAAAGGAATTTTCTTTTTGTTATACGATTTTTTTTTTGTATTTTTTTCGTGTTGCTTGTGCTGTCGGCGTACTGTCGTTAAAATTTTGCACTTATTTTGCAAATACCCTATATACATATATTACAGAATTTCCTCAACAATAAGTTATCTTGCGTTTGTATAGAGATCTGTCAACTTGAGAAGAACCTGTCACGTGACCCGCGCTACGTAAGTTAAGACAAAGCGGCAAACAAGCTCCGCCCCCAGGTTCTTCTCCATTCTACCACTTTATTACCGGCTTCATCGAGTGCCGCAGGTAAATCGTAACTGTGAAAGTGCAGGGCCGCCACCAGCCTTCTACATTCTTGTGGTTCCAAGTGGTCGGCCAGGTACTGTAGTTCCGGTAAATTTACGTCGATCGTCGCTTCGTTGAAGACGATGATGATGATGATCAAAGTGCACGTCTGGAAACGTGATCGTAAAAGAATCGGGATAGGGGAAGCCCCGAGGACTTACCAGTACGAAAACGTTGGCGTGCTTTTGAAATGTGTCAGAGCACGTCATGTCATGACGTTTATATTTTCAGGACTACTATAACAAAAAACTCTGTTTCTTAATTCGAAATTTTGGCGCTAAAAACGAGCTTTGTCATTTGTTAAACGAGCTTTGTCATTTGTCAAATGAGCTTCGTCATTGGTCAATTCCGGCCAGCTAACAATGGCCGATGGCCAATGGCAATTCAGGGCCGCTCAGAGACTGAGAGACTTACTCAACAATCGTTTGTGATTGGCTGTATTGTGTGCATTCAGGGACGCTCAGAAGCTGAGAGGCTTACTCACCGATCGTTTGTGATTGGCTATTACCTTAATGTCCTTAATGTGAGCCAATCACAAACAATTGCTGACTAAGCGTCACAGCCTCTGAGCTCCCTGAATGCATTCAATGACTAAGCTCGTTTTTGGCGCCAAAATTTCAAAGTACAGTCGGAAGCAAAAAAAAAGTAGACAGACTACAGTTTCCTGTAAACATTCTTTCTGAAACTGGCAGTGCTTAAAGACGATTTCGCAGATAACATTTAAAAAATTTAAAAAAACTTTCAAGATTAACAAGTTCAGAGCTTTGGTAAAATCTGTCAATTCGTCTTTAATCTAGTATGGCATTTTGAGGAGGAATAATTACAGGAATCTGTAGTTTGTCTACTTTTTTTTGCTTTCAACTGTACTTCTTCGAATTAATAAATTAGTAGTTTTTTAGTCCTACTCCCATATTACAACGTACAGCTGAAGAAATAGACAAATTACAGTTTCCTGTAATTATTCTTCCTGAAAATGCCATACTAGATTAAAGACGAATTCACATATTTTACCAAAGTGTTAAGCTTGTTAACGCGTTAAGCAGCGTTAGGAGAAAAATAACGGAGTCAAGCCTGGGAAGTTTTAGGCAATTTTACCCCTAATTTATGAACTCAATTAGGGATACGGAAATTTCAAAAAAAAATATCTTTTTTGAAAGAAACGTGGAAATTTCAATGTTTTTAAAGGAAAACGTTCCAACAGAAAATTCAGTGAAATTGCCAAGAAACTTCACATTAAGTAAAAATAATGAAATTTCTTTGAAGTTTCAATAAAATGCCAAAAAAAATCAAAATTTTAAAGAAAAAAGATCATTGAAGTTTGTTCTTGTCCGATGAAAATTGTAATTTTTTTAATCTCGAACCGGACAGAAATATGAAGGGAAAACATTCAACGTTTCGCCATAGATTTATAGCTTCGTCAGGAGCTATAAATCTATAGTGAAACGTTGAGTGTTGAGATTAAAAAAACTTTGTACTTAGAAAAAAAATCTATAAATAATAGTGACGGGATTGAAGTCGACTCTTGTCCGCGGAAATATATGAGAAAATAGTTTTTAAACTTTAAGACACTGTAAAATCGCAACTCTCAACTTCGAAGCTATCAAACTACAGCGAAACGCTGAATGTTCCATGCGATTTTACAGTGTCCGTTTTCTCAATAATAATGTGCTATAACAATAATAAAAAATAGGTGACTACATAATAGATAAAATAGATAAATACTAACAAGCTGTCAAGTGAATGATCTTAATATCTCAAGCATTGAGGGCTATTTTTTTTTTAGTTACTACTTAACTTTGTTTTATTTTTTTTATAGCAATTCTAATAGCGTTTTCCACAGGCTGCACTAACATGCACTGAGGGCATTTCCATCTCGGTTCAGCTTTCTGTAATAAAGCGAGATGGAGATACACTCAAGGTATTTCCATCTCAGTTCATCTTTGTGTAATAAAGCGAGATGGAGATACACTCAGTGCATACCGGTGCAGCCAGCGGAAAACGCTATATGACCACTTCAAATGTTTTCTATTTTCAACAAAATCAGGTAAATCTAATTCCTCGGTCTCATTATTTATCATTGGATCACATAAAATAATTAATGTAAGAATATAGAAACTTATGTATTCATGTATCGAGAAAAAATTAAAAAAAAAAAAACATTAAGAATTTTTTTCTTGAAAATTATGTATTTATGTATCGAAAAAATTTAAAAAAAAAGCATTTTTGATCCATTATACGTATCGGGAAGTCAATCCGCGGACACACTGTATTAAGAATATAGAAACTTGATACAGTGTGTTCGCGGATTGACTTCCCGATACGTATAATGGATCAAAAATGTTTTTTTTTTTTAATTTTTTTCGATACATAAATACATGAAATTAGCTAATTTTCAAGAAAAAAAAAAAATTTTGCATTCTAAGTACCAAAAAAAAAATAATAAAATATAAAGTTAGGTCAACATTAAACGCAGTGCGGTCATATTGTGACGTCATTGTATCTGTGCTGTTATACGTTAAATGCATTGAGCGATTGAATTAATATTTTACTACACGTTTACAACGTTATACGAAATTGTTTCAATATATCTACATGTTTAAGAGTTAATTAAGCATATTTAAAAATAGAGAAATCGTTGTTCGTTCGGTAACGCACGAACACGTAGGAATATACGTTATACGCAGTCCAGGGCCCCCGTAACCACGTGTTCGAAGAGTGCTATGCACGCGGGCACTAAGTTCAAGGGACGGCAATTAAAAATCTCTGGATCTCTGGCCATTGGACGCAAGTTTTGTCGTTTTTTCGTCTAAAAAAAAAAAAAAAAAAAATTAATGGGAAACAATTTCTTGTCTGGTAAAAATTCGGAAGAAATTATCCACAAGACTGAGCAGTCTCGATGAAGGTAAAGAAATAAATTATGTAAGCTCTTACTTACAGTTTGGTTAAAAAAAAAAAAAACAAATTAGATTTTGCTTTTTAAGTTTATTTATTTATTTATTTATTGTTACAAATTAGGCGCATAGTATAATATACTTGGTGGCCTAATAATCAAATATAATTGCTTACATCTTAATTTTTAATTTTGCTTACACAATTTTCTAATAATTTAATCAAATCTTTCGCATTTAAATTATTCCATTCTTGTACAGTTTTAGGAAAAAAGGAAAATTTATGAAGATTAGACTTCGAAAAGGGTAATTTATAAGTGAAGTTATGTTTTTTTTTTCTAGTACAAGAATCATTTACTTTTAATTCGGTTAGAAAATTATGCGTCGAATCCAGTTGAAAATGATCATAACAAAATAATTTTAATCTTGCTGTTTTTCTTCTTGAAGTTAAACTATCCCATTTTAGTTCCTTGAGCATACGTGATACAGAAATTTAAGCTCCTTTTCCTTTTGCGATTTAGTTTCTTGTTTTTTCTAATATTAATAAAAGGGGGCTTCGCCCAGTTGAATTTTGGGGGGAGGGTGAGTCTGAACTGAGAAAAAAAGTGAAGAGAATGTTTAGAAAGTGAAGGAGAATGTTTAGAAAGTGAAGGAGAATGTTTAGAAAGTGAAGGAAAATGTTTAGAAAGTGAAAGAAAAGAAAAAGAAAGAAAAGAAAAAGAAAAAGTAGGAAATGTTTAAAAAGTGAAGGAAAATGTTTTGAAAAAGTTAAAAAGTTGAAAAATTTTCTCTATTGTTTCAAATTTTTGTTTCTTTTAAGTTTGTTTTTAACAAACTTGATAATTGACTGTTTTTGTATGACCCAACTCATCTGTCAGAGGGCGCCAAAGTATGGAGTGGTACGGGGGAGGGTTTTGGCCTCGCGGGGGCCCTGCTCCAGGCCTCGACGTTGGTGGATGCATTTACTCGCCAATCTGAACTTTTCAAACGGTTACTAAATTATAATAAACTCGAATATCTCTTAGCAGAATTTTTTTGCTGAACAATTTTTTTTTACAGAATTTAGTTTTCGATCTGAAATATGTATTTTTAATGATTACAATAATTTTTAAAATTCATTGAACGAGCCCGAGCCCGAGCTCATTCAAATTTAATTTTCTGTCGTTCACAAGAACATTCTAACAACGTTAATAAAATCACAATCACAACACTAGCAAAATTTAATTAAAAATTAAATGGTCTATTTTACGATATAGGGTAAATGTAAGATCAGGCTTTCATTTGTTTTTGTCAGTCTGAATTTATCCAACCTTTGGTCGCCATTTCATTTGGAAAATCTTTTTATATAATTTATGTATCATAACATAATCATGGTGTATCAATTAAATGTATTATTTTTATTATTATACTCGGTAAATACGATAAGTACGGTGCGTTCTACATATTCGATCGCGATTTGTTAACTACAAAGAGCTTAACAAGTAACAAAAGAATCCCGTTTCCATAGCGTAACGATCGATATTTGGAAATTTCAGTGAAAGTTCCAAACAAAAAAGATATTTCCGACCGCCGAGGAAATTTCACTGTAATTTCAAAAACCTAGAAATTTCCATTGTTTTGGCAGTTTCGGAAAGTGTTGAAATTTCAGCAAATTTCCTGGATGAAATTTCTTCAATCGTTTCACTGTACAACCCTAAACTTAATTTTCTGGATGAAATTTCTTCAATCGTTTCACTGTACAACCCTAAACTTAATTTTCTGGATGAAATTTCTTTAATCGTTTCACTGTACAACCCTAAACTTAATTTTCTGGATGAAATTTCTTCAATCGTTTCACTGTACAACCCTAAACTTAATTTTCTGGATGAAATTTCTTTAATCGTTTCACTGTACAACCCTAAACTTAATTAAGGTTTTACGATAACAAATGCATCACCCGATATTCCCCACTTGCGTAGGAATCTGGAGGGAGAAGAGTGCTTAAAAACGCTAGGAACGTACGAAAAGGCATTCTTCCGGGTCCTTAGACCGCAGTCCTCTATTTAACGTTCGTTTCTCGTTGAGGATTTTTTTAATAAAATCAGTCGGTTTCCTCAGTTTGAAATTATTTTCGCACAGCCACTCCACGAGTGTGTTTCTTTTCTCTTTTGATAATCAATTTAATCGTAACCGATTTTCTTTTATTAATTAAATTTAAATTCAGTGTTTTTATTAACTAGATTTAAATTTAGTGTTTCAGGAAAGTCAGGGTTGGTGGGTGAGTTGAAACAAAAATTTCTAACACAGGCTTTTTTTATGTCTGTACCTACTGACAACTTGGCCACTTCCTCACCACTGACCAACCGTTTCATTTTCTTCAATTTTCAACAACCAAAAAACAAAGTATGAAGTGTGGCTAACACTTCCTCTGCAGTTCTTTTTCTTCCACCGTCTCCTCAACAACACCATCGTTCTCGTGATTTTTCTCTCCGAACAGCTCATCGAAATTAAATATCTTGTCGATCTCCTTGTCCAAATCAACCGAATTGTCCGATTTGATTTCGCGATGAACATGATTACAGGCGTCCTCGTCTTCCTCATCTTCGGCATCCGAAATACTCTCCAGGCGATCCTCACTCAAGCTAAACTGGACGGAATCGAGCTTTTCCCGGGGCGTCGGACCGCTGTGCGTCCTGGGGTTACTGCGTAAGCTGGTGGAATCCGAATTCGCCCTTTTCCTTTTGCAACAATTGAAACAACCACCCAACCATTCGGACAGCAAAGAAGCGGCGCCCATTAGAAAACCGGCCCCCAACAACAAAAACATTCCTTGGGTGTCGTCCAGAGTTAACGCTCGGTCTTCGACGGTGAGATATTTTAGCGACATACCAGAACTTGCCTTAAAGAAAAAAAAAAAAAAAACTTATTGAGGAATGTTATAGATTCGATGGAAACCGCGTGTGTGTTTCGCAGCAGGCTTCGTAATCGTCAAGACAAAAGAAGAAAATACTTTGGTGAAGAGATGAACGTCGAAGTGTGTGGGAACACGCGTCTCGCGAGCTGGCTTTTATCTTAACTACTCAGGGTCAGGGTTTTCTCAGTCACAGTTTAAATTCAATCTTCTGTTTATTACCGCGGTAATAATTAGAACTACAAAAGAAATTATTTCCATGGGAATAAACTGAAGATTAAAGTTAAATGTGCCCTTAGGGCAATCGTGGATTAACTTTAAGCTTCGTTTTTTTTCTTTCAGTAGAAACAATTGTCTTAGTAATTGCAGACATGGAAATAAACCAAAGCTTAAACTTAATCCATGGCTAGAATACCATCAGGGCCAGTTGTACCCTGTGGGTTTCAACCAATCAGGTTCAAAGTGAGTAAAATCGCATCATCAAATGTTATTTATGAATGCGTTAGTTGCCGTTTGTCCTTAAGATCCCTTGCGAATTTATTTACTTTGAACCGGCCTTCACAATCAATCACAAACCAATTGTACGTCATGAATTAAGTGGGGGAAGTACCTGTAACAATTTTCCCGTGGCGCTTCTCATTATTTCCCATTCAATGTCGTACTTGAATTTCAGCATGAAGCCGCTCTGGGTAATTCGCAAGATGCCCTTGTTCAGAATGTCCTTGTAGAGGGAGTTTCTTGGAAAGGTGATTCCCACGCCGTAAGGAACGAAACACTCGGAACTAATGTGCAGTAAAGATCGCTTGTTGCTGAAATTATAATATACAGAATTGACCAAAATGCAACTCTGAACAACAATGCAAGCGCTATAACAATAAAGAAGAAGTCACGCCCATTAGTGGCATGGGTTGGGACTTCAGCTCGGTCAGATCACGAACGCTTACCACGCGTATCGAAGATTTCTCCCAGGGTTTAATAAGGAGATTGCTTTATCTGTATTTGTATAACCTAGCGTATCTCATCCAGAAAATTAGTTTTTTTATTTTGTTTAGTATTGCCGATAGTTGCTGCTAGTTTCCTTTTATACATACTATTAAGGGGAAATCATTATACCATGAGGTATGGTCAAAGTCTCGATTTAAATCAGTTTGATGAGCTTGTAATGACTTAAAAAAGCTAACTCACGAAGGTAATAAGATCTTCAAATCACTTTGCTCTTGTTGGTAAAAGAAACCGCCAGGGAAGTAGATTTTAAGCAATCAAAATAAATCGGTCAATGAATGCACTTTAGAGGCTGAACTATTATTGTTCGAGGGTTTGTGTTATCTTTAATTAGAGTTGTTGGAAGTTGCTGTCTAGAAAAATTGTAATTCATAAACGATTGTAAGGTTTCTATTTGCAACACACGATCAGAATTTAATTAAAAAAAAATCGTTTAATCTTGTATTTTTGTTTTTCTACGTTTGTTATTAATCGATGACTTCTGTATGTAAAGGAGGAAAATGTTTAATTGATAAAAATAAATTCGCGATTAAAATTTTTGCGAGAAATTCGTTAGTCTGGGCGGTGTTGTCAGATCGTGATTTAAGAATTCTCGACCCCCAATTATTCTTCAAATTTTTTCCTGTGGCTGCATCATGTCTTACAATACTTAAGGAATTTAAATAACGTTTTTTTTTTACATAATTTACAAATGCGCGATTTGCAAAACACCGAAATTTCCCGGTAAAGTGAGAATTCCTGACATATCTGGCAACATTGTATACAAGTAAACGTTACTGCTATAAGAGGGCTCTGCTCGCCCTTATATTACAGAGACCTTCACGTTTAAACGTTAGAAATGAAAGATAGCTCTTTTTAATTAAAATTTCAAATCATAAAGCCGTTTGAAACTAACTATTATTGTTTGTGTGTACTGTAAGTGCAAAAAAAAATAAGAAATACGTACTGAGGAAAAAAAGTTGGCAGTGTACTGAGGCCTTCACGTTTATGTATATACTTAAAAAATCAAAAATAGCCGATTTGGTAAATCAAATAAACAAAAAAAAAACAAATGAAACCTGCCAAAAAGTTAGAAACAAAAGAGACTTGAAAGCAGCAGCAACACAGAATACAAGGCGTGAGATGAACAAAAACAAAAACAAAAACAAAGGAATATTGACAACACCAATTCGTAAACAATTGAAGCAAGCTGTAGAAAAGTACGATAAAAAAAATAATACGATAAAAAATACAAAGAGGAAACTAAATACAGAGCGCGAAACGAAAGATCACAATTGGGAAACGTCAAGCAAGCGTCAATCAAACATCAATTCTATAAGAAAAGAAAGAGAAACAGTACGAAAGCAGAGAAAAAAATGGAAAAGAAAAATACATAGTACGAACGCATAACAAAAACAAAAGAAGACTGATCACTAAGATGAGGCAAAAATCAAATGAATCTCCAGACGAAATATTTCAAAAAAAACCAATGGAAAACAAAAGATAACTGTCAAAAGGCGTTAATAAACAAAATGTGAAACATCACTTTGATAAATACAAACAAAAGAGCATAAAACGAATTAAGAAAAAAAAAAGAAAACAGAAGTCCCAGTAGGATACTAAGATGAACAAAAAAAGAATGAAAATCGTCAGTAGTTTTCGCAAATATTTAAAAATAAACTCGTAGGAAACAAAAGGGAACTGTAAAAAGGAGGCAAAAACAAAAGAGAGATATACAAAGTGCAAGAGCTTAAAGAACGAAAAAAAAAAAACAAAAGAAGATCGACTGCTTAGATGAACGAATCAAAAACAAATGAACCTCTAGGCGAAAGAAACTTGCAGGAAACAAAAGGTGATTGTAAAAAGGTGTCAACTGATAAAAATAAACAAAAGAGAAATACGACAGCTTAAATGAATTAAAACAAAAAAAAAAAAGAAAAACACAAGTGCCATCTTAAGACTGTGAAAATAGAAATCGACAAATAAGTATAAACTCGTAGGAAACAAAAGAGTCAATGGAGTCAAAAATAAAAGAGAAATCCGTAGTGCAAAAACATAAAGAACAGAAAGAAAAACAAAAGAAGATCGACTGCTTAGATGAATGAACCAAAAACAAATGAGCCTCCGGACGAAAAAAAAAACTTGCAGGAAACAAAAGATAACTGTAAAAAGGCGTCGATCAATGAAACTAGAGAAACCAATTTGATAAAAATAAACAAAAGAGAACTACGACAGCATAAAATGAATTAAAAAAAAAAGAAAAATTGAAGCGCCATGCTAAGACTAAAAATGGAAATCGACGAAGGTTTTCGCAAATAAATGTAAACTCACAGAAAACAAAAGAAAAATGCGTAGTGCAAAGGCATAAGGAAGAAGAGAAAGAAAAACAAACAAAAGGAGATCGACTGCTTAGATGAATGAACCAAAAACAAATGAATCTCTAGACGAAAAAATAAACTACAGAAACTAAAGAACAGTACGAAAGCAGAAAAAAAGGAAAAAAAAATACATAGTACGAACGCATAACAAAAACAAAAGAAGACTGATCACTAAGATGAGCAAAAATCAAATGAATCTCCAGATGAAATATTTCAAAAAAAAAATCCAGTGGAAAACAAAAGATAACTGTCAAAAGGCGCCAATAAACAAAATGTGAAAAATCACTTTGATAAATACAAACAAAAGAGCACAAAACGAATTTAAAAAAAAAAGAAAACAGAAGTCCCAGTAGGATACTAAGATGAACAAAAAAAGAATGAAAATCGTCAGTAGTTTTCGCAAATATTTAAAAATAAACTCGTAGGAAACAAAAGGGAACTGTAAAAAGGAGGCAAAAACAAAAGAGAGAGATATACAAAGTGCAAGAGCATAAAGAACGGAAAAAAAAAACAAAAGAAGATCGACTGCTTAGATGAATGAATCAAAAACAAATGAAACTCTAGGCGAAAGAAACTTGCAGAAAACAAAAGGCAATTGTAAAAAGGTGTCAACTGATAAAAATAAACAAAAGAGAAATACGACAGCTTAAATGAATTAAAAACAAAAAAAAAAGAAAAACACAAGTGCCATCTTAAGACTGTGAAAATAGAAATCGACAAATAAATATAAACTCGTAGGAAACAGAAGAGTCAATGAAGTCAAAAATAAAAGAGAAATCCGTAGTGCAAAAGCATAAGGAAGAGAAAGAAAAACAAAAGAAGGTCGACTGCTTAGATGAATAAACCAAAAACAAACGAGCCTCCGGACGAAAAAAAAACTTGCAGGAAACAAAAGATAACTGTAAAAAGGCGTCGATCAATGAAACTAGAGAAACCAATTTGATAAAAATAAACAAAAGAGAACTACGACAGCATAAAATGAATTAAAAAAAAAAGAAAAATTGAAGCGCCATGCTAAGACTAAAAATGGAAATCGACGAAGGTTTTCGCAAATAAATGTAAACTCACAGAAAACAAAAGAAAAATGCGTAGTGCAAAGGCATAAGGAAGAAGAGAAAGAAAAACAAACAAAAGGAGATCGACTGCTTAGATGAATGAACCAAAAACAAATGAATCTCTAGACGAAAAAATAAACTACAGAAACTAAAGAACAGTACGAAAGCAGAAAAAAAGGAAAAAAAAATACATAGTACGAACGCATAACAAAAACAAAAGAAGACTGATCACTAAGATGAGCAAAAATCAAATGAATCTCCAGATGAAATATTTCAAAAAAAAAATCCAGTGGAAAACAAAAGATAACTGTCAAAAGGCGCCAATAAACAAAATGTGAAAAATCACTTTGATAAATACAAACAAAAGAGCACAAAACGAATTTAAAAAAAAAAGAAAACAGAAGTCCCAGTAGGATACTAAGATGAACAAAAAAAGAATGAAAATCGTCAGTAGTTTTCGCAAATATTTAAAAATTAACTCGTAGGAAACAAAAGGGAACTGTAAAAAGGAGGCAAAAACAAAAGAGAGAGATATACGAAGTGCAAGAGCATAAAGAACGGAAAAAAAACAAAACAAGATCGACTGCTTAGATGAACGAATCAAAAACAAATGAACCTCTAGGCGAAAGAAACTTGCAGAAAACAAAAGGTAATTGTAAAAAGGTGTCAACTGATAAAAATAAACAAAAGAGAAATACGACAGCTTAAATGAATTAAAAACAAAAAAAAAGAAAAACACAAGTGCCATCTTAAGACTGTGAAAATAGAAATCGACAAATAAATATAAACTCGTAGGAAACAAAAGAGTCAATGGAGTCAAAAATAAAAGAGAAATCCGTAGTGCAAAAGCATAAGAAACAGAAAGAAAAACAAAAGAAGATCGACTGCTTAGAAGAATGAACCAGAAACAAATGAGCCTCCGGACGAAAAAAAAACTTGCAGGAAACAAAAGATAACTGTAAAAAGGCGTCAATCAATGAAACTAGAAAAACCAATTCGATTAAAATAAACAAAAGAGAACTACGACAGCATAAAATGAATTTAAAAAAAAAAGAAAAACGGAAGCGCCATGTTAAGACTAAAAATGGAAATCGGCGAAGGTTTTCGCAAATAAATGTAAACTCACAGAAAACAAAAGAAAAATGCGCAGTGCAAGGGCATAAAGAAGAGAAAGAAAAACAAACAAAAGGAGATCGACTGCTTAGATGAATGAACCAAAAACAAATGAATCTCTAGACGAAAAAATAAACTACAGAAACTAAAAAACAGTACGAAAGCAGAAAAAAAAGGAAAAAAAATACATAGTACGAACGCATAACAAAAACAAAAGAAGACTGATCACTAAGATGAGCAAAAATCAAATGAATCTCCAGATGAAATATTTCAAAAAAAAAAAAATCCAGTGGAAAACAAAAGATAACTGTCAAAAGGCGCCAATAAACAAAATGTGAAAAATCACTTTGATAAATACAAACAAAAGAGCACAAAACGAATTAAAAAAAAAAGAAAACAGAAGTCCCAGTAGGATACTAAGATGAACAAAAAAATAATGAAAATCGTCAGAAGTTTTCGCAAATATTTAAAAATAAACTCGTAGGAAACAAAAGGAAACTGTAAAAAGGAGGCGAAAACAAAAGAGAGATATACAAAGTGCAAGAGCTTAAAGAACGAAAAAAAAAAAACAAAAGAAGATCGACTGCTTAGATGAATGAACCAAAAACAAATGAGCCTCCGGACGAAAGAAAAACTTGCAGGAAACAAAAGATAACTGTAAAAAGGCGTCAATCAATGAAATTAGAAAAACCAATTTGATAAAAATAAACAAAAGAGAACTACGACAGCATAAAATGAATTAAAAAAAAAAAGAAAAACTGAAGCGCCATGTTAAGACTAAAAATGGAAATCGGCGAAAGTTTTCGCAAATAAATGTAAACTCACAGAAAACAAGAGAAAAATGCGCAGTGCAAAGGCATAAGGAAGAAGAGAAAGAAAAACAAACAAAAGAAGATCGACTGTTTAGATGAATGAACCAAAAACAAATGTATCTCTAGACGAAAAAAGAAACTACTATAGTATAAAACAACAGACAACTGTAAAACGGCGGCAACCAACAAAATGTGAAAAATCGATTAGTTAAAAAAAACAAAAAAAAAAAACACAAACCCACAGGAAACAAAAGAGAACTGTAAAAACGAGTCGATAAAATGATTTGATTAGAAACAAGATATTTTTTAATTTTAAATTTTAAATTTGTAAGGAGAAAATAAATTGGTGTAAGGGAAAAGCAATTAAATTAAGCGCAGATTTGCTAGGATTAAAAAATTCAAAGGGCTGAAGGACTTACGTGGTCGTAAAATTTGTCCGGACGATGTAGTCCAGGTAAGCCCTCGAACCAAGGAAGGCGTACGGCCAAAAGAAAGCCTTCGTCACATTCCTCAATCCGGATTCTACGTTCGGCAGCAGCTCCACGTACTTCAGGAGTTTACTGGTGGTCGGATCGGACGAATTTTGGAACCAGTACTCCCAACCTCCGCTATCTTTAACGTACAGGGTCTGTTTTGGTTGGTTCTGGCTCTAGCAAGACAGTGCCAGATACGTTCTAGAACCAACAGGAGCATGCGCATAGCACGAAAAAGTCTTTGGTTTATTCGCTTGATGGTTCCAGGATTATCCGTGCAAGAACCAAAGCAAGACTTCTTTCAGTTCTCTCACGAGAAGTCCTAGAATCCTATGATTCCTAAACAAAATATTATTTGGATCGTTCTTATGGTTGTCCTAGAATCCTATGATTCCTAAACCAAATATTATTTGGATCGTTCTTATGGTTGTCCTAGAATCCTATGATTCCTAAACCAAATATTATTTGGATCGTTCTTATGGTTGTCCTAGAATCCTATGATTCCTAAACCAAATATTATTTGGATCGTTGTTTTGGTTCTCTCACGAGAAGTCCTAAAATCCCATGATTCGTAAGCAAAATATTATTTGGACCGTCCGTCGCCCTTGGGGGTTAGGATCATGCGCAATAAACCGAAGACTTCTTGTTGTGCGCATGCTCCTGATGTCCTTGAACGGTTCTGGGCTTGCGCGTATGAACACCTCACTCACTATCATTTCGAACATACCCAAAGTTCCTATTTGATAGTGTCCTCTTTCGAGTTGCTTGACGGTATCGATTGTCGCGGGATAAATCGGAAGAGTTATGAAAGCTATGATGGAGCCCGTGTAACACGCCGTCGTAATGATCGTAAACAACCAGTAAAATCCTTAAAAACAAAATCAGTTCAGTTCAGAAAGCTTTGAAACTCAGGGGAAGCACCTGCCTATCAAGATTCGGGTGGTGATTCTTGACGATTTGGTCCACGACTGCTCGCCAAAAGTGAAGCAATTAGTGAACGTGCCGAAAACATACCAGAACATGTTCTCAATCTCCTCCGGGTTTCTTAGCAAGTGTCTCAGCGTGAATTTATCGGAGAATGCCAAAGGCAGAATGATAAGTAAGTAGGCCATCGTCAAGGCCAACCAAACCGACCAGTGGAAAGGACCCATGATTGCTCGGTATCTAAAAGATTTTAATACCCATGTAATAATCTTTTTGGATTCCTCACGTTCGCACCTTGGTAGTGCAGTGGACGTCAAGGAAATAAACGAGGCGCAATCATAAGAATGTGACGTTGACACGTCCATATCAGTTATCCTATCCGTGGTAATATAAATCCCGGATAGGCCAATGTTGGCCTTCTTCTTCTTAACGTTCTCCATCACAGCGTACAGAGCTCTAGAACCAACAGCAAATTTTCAAAAAAAAAAAAAAACTGCCTACCCAAGGGCCAAATGAGGCAAAACCTTTTTCCAACTTCCATACTGCGAAAATCCGTGGTGAAGTTGAACTTTTCACCGAGCAACTTCACCAGGCGCACTTCCAAACCATCCCATTTCACGTCATCGTTTTCGTCCACTCCTCTGCAAACGCTTAGTAATCACTGGGATCCCCCGAGCAAAATCAACGGCGTACCTTGCAATTACAAAAGGAGGTTGCAGGGCCAGCGATATAATAAAGCGATGGCCGGAGAAGCCCTCTCTCATTTTCTCGGGGAAAAGATTCACGTAGGGCCTCGTCAGACTTCGATTCTGCCAAGACGTCAACACCACCGGCGCACTAGAACCTATCCCATCCACGAAAAGCTTGTGGGTGTATAAAATATAAGAAGCTTCCTATGGAAAAAGTTTTGGTTACCACGGAAGATAAGGCAGACTTTACTTTTGTTTTAGTTCTCGCAAGGACAGTCCAGGGGCCCTATTCTCAAGTCGAACGACAAGAGTCGCATGCGAAAATGACGTAGACTCTTATACAAAACTATACAAATCGTTCGAGAATTGCATCATTTTGACGTCATTTTCGCATACGACTCTTGTCGCTCGACTCGAGAATACGGTCCCAGAAGCGTCCTAGAATCACCAGGAGCACGCGCGCATGCTCTTGATGGTTCTAGGATTGTCTGTAGCATGCGCACAATATTACTTTGGTTATGCGCATGCTCCTAACGGTTCCAGGAGTGCCCAGAGCATGCGCAGAGTAAGAAAACCTTGTTCTGTTTTTCTTGTGCGCATGCTCCTGTCGGTTCCAGGACCGTCTGGGCGAGAATCAAAACATGCTTACTTTCCCGGATCTAACTGGATTATCCGACTGCGATATGATCAACAAATTAACGAAATACTGGGATGCCTCCCCCGAAAGGAATTCGTTGACCCGCCACTGGGACGATCGAGATACAACAACCACCCTATTAACATTCTGCTCTCCTATGACGTCCTTACACCTCATCACGTCCGCCACGAAAAGCACGTAACTCACACATCTGTTATCCACCAAACCCAAGAGATTAGGGGATTTGATTTTGTACTCGTCTGAAATTTGGCCGTGCACTAGCGGATAAGGGGCGGTGTAGAACAGCTGTTGCAAAAGCAGCTCGTCGCTTCTTTCCACTTTCGTATCGTACAGTACAATCGGCGTGCAATCCTGTAAGTAGGTGTTCATGATCATGTTGAGCAAGTTGACCAGTGGGGTGACTTGATTGGAAGCGGTGTTGCCGAGGAAAGCTTCTGTCCACCTGTCAATTTGGGGCTTCTCGTGTTCCTGTTGCAAAGCACGCGTTTGAATTCTGTGCTCTTCGCATTGCCCAAAACAAAACAAATACATTACGACAAATAACAAAGGTACTATTCGGTACCACGTCTTCATCATGTTTGAATTGAATGAAGGGCGCGAAGGGGTCTTCTACATTTATAAGTACATCTCCGCTCGCTATTTATTACAATTTAAAAATTCAGAAGGTTCTTGATGGCTTCCAGTTCTGAATAATGTAGTAACGCAGGTGTTCACAACAGTTATGGTCGATGTGTAATCAGCTTCTTTTTTTTTTCAAACGCTTGATTGCAATTCTCCTCTTCGTGATTTATTACAACAAAGAACGAGGGTTAATTCAATTAATATTAATGGAGTGTTCAATAATACGGAAGAAAAATTGCCCACATTGTGTGAGTGAGGATTGATGATTTACAAAAAAAAAAAATAATTATTAATTGTTAATTACTTCTTCTTAACTTGAGTCCTTCTCTCATGAACATTGATGTTAGGAGTTGAATTTTCCAGTACTCATAAATGAATAGACCATGAAATGGGAGATTCGGAAAGAAAAGAAATCCGTAGAGGGGAGGATGGAGAAAAGAAAATAAACTGCAATGAACTGCAGCATGAACGCATAACAATCGATTATTGAAAAGGCAACAACGGAGAAGATGATACCTACCTAAGAAAAAGAAAGATTACTTCGAAACGATCGGTTATATAAAAGCAACAACAGAGAAGATGATTCCTACCAATAAAAAAAAGAAAGATTACTTCGAAATGTGACTTAGGACCACGTTGGGCAAAACACAACAGATGAGAAACAAAATGTGAAATGAACATTCAAAGAGCAAGGATGGAAACCATGGAATAGGGAATTCGGGAAGACATCCAAAGAGAGGAAGCATAAGCAATCGATTATTGAAAAGGCAACAACGGAGAAGATGACTCCTAACCAAGAAAAAGGAAAGATTACTTCGAAATGTGAAATGAAAATCCAAAGAGCAAGGATGCAGACCATGAAGTTGGGGATTCAGGAAGAAATCCGTAGGGGAGATGATGGAGAAAAGAAAAACTGCAATGAACTGCACGAATGCAAAGAGAGAGAGAGAGAGCCTAAACAATCGATTACTTAAAAGGAAACAAGAGAGATCATTCTTACCAAAAAAAAAGAGAAAGATTACTTCGAAATGTGACTTAGGACCACGTTGGGCAAAACACCACAGATGAGAAACAAAATGTGAAATGAACATTCAAAGAGCAAGGATGGAAACCATGGAATAGGGAATTCGGGAAGACATCCAAAGAGAGGAAGCATAAGCAATCGATTATTAAAAAGGCAACAACGGAGAAGATGACTCCGACGAAGAAAAAGGAAAGATTACTTCGAAATGTAAAATGAAAATCCAAAGAGCAAGGATGCAGACCAAGAAGTTGGGGATTCAGGAAGAAATCCGTAGGGGAGATGATGGAGAAAAGAAAAACTGCAATGAACTGCAAGAACGCAAAAAGAAAAAGCATAAACAATCGATTACTTAAAAGGCAACAACAGAGAAGATGATTCCTACCAAGAGAAAAAAGAAAGGTTACTTCGAATTGTGCAATGAAAATTCAAAGAGAAAGGATGCAGACCATGAAATGGGAAAATGAGATAAGAAACTGCAAATGGAAGCACCATGAACGTAAAGAGAGGAAGCTAAACAATTTAAAAATTTGAAAGGTAACAGACAAGACGATTCCAACCAAGGAATAAACAATACAAAGAAGAGAATGTGTAGTAAGAGACGAAAAGAAATCTGAAAATACAACCCAACAGGAATGTGAAGAAGTTCAAGAAAAGGCAAAGATGGAAAGACTACCTATTTCGAAACACGAAATGAAAATTCAAAGAACTCGAACGGCGAACCATAACACGGGACTTGGAGACGAAGCTACAAGACAAAATAAATGTAAAAAATTGGAAAATCTAAAGACCAGAAGAGCTACGGGGGGAAAGATGGAATTACACACAAAGTATCCCACAGGATTGAAGCAAAACTTGCGACAGAGATTTGGAGGAGGCAACAAAGGATGCTCGACACCTATTAAAAAAAGACGTAGAGTTTGAAGATAGCATCAATAGACGCGAGGCCAGAAGCAGTTATAGATAAGGCAAGAAACCCTACGGATTCAAGAAAAAGAAAGAGCGACAGTAGCCTAAGTGTGGTAGATACAATAAAGGAGTTCCTCATGCATGAGATACGGAAATTGGTGTAGAAAAGTGGCTTCTTAGAATGTGTTCTGAAGACAACACCCATAAAAACGAAGCTGGAAGCAGTTGAAGGTAAGGCAATGCTCCCTGCGTTGTTAGAAAAACGAGAACGAATTAGCCCAGGTGGGGCAGGTTCAATAAAAGAGGTCTTCACGCACGTGATGCCGAAATTGGTTTTAAGAAATGACCTCTCGGAATGTATCGTGAAGACAACGCCAATAAAAACGATTGTAGATAAGGCAATGCCCCTTGCGGTTTTAGAAAAAGGAGAACGAATTAGCCCAGGTGGAGTAGGTTCAATAAAAGAGGTCTTCACGCACGTGATGCCGAACTTGGTTTTAAGAAATGACCTCTCGGAATGTATCGTGAAGACAATGCCAATAAAAACGATTGTAGATAAAGCAATGCCCCCCGCGGTTTTAGAAAAAGGAGAACGAATTAGCCCAGGTGGAGTAGGTTCAATAAAAGAGGTCTTCACGCACGTGATGCCGAACTTGGTTTTAAGAAATGACCTCTCGGAATGTATCATGAAGACAACATCAATAAAAACGATTGTAGATGAGGCAATGTCCCCTGCGGTTTTACAAAAGCGATAACGAATTAGCCCAGGTGGAGTAGGTTCAATAAAAGAGGTCCTCATGCAAGAGATGCCAAAATTGGTTTTAAGAAATGACCTCTCGGGATGTATCGTGAAGACAACGCAAATAAAAACGATTGTAGATAAGGCAACGCCCCCGGCGGTTTTAGAAAAGGAGAACGAATTAGCCCAGGTGGGGCAGGTTCAATAAAAGAGGTCTTCACGCACGTGATGCCGAAATTGGTTTTAAGAAATGACTTCTTGGAATGTATCGTGAAGACAACGCCAATAAAAACGATTGTAGATAAGGCAATGCCCCCTGCGGTTTTAGAAAAAGGAGAACGAATTAGCCCAGGTGGGGCAGGTTCAATAAAAGAGGTCTTCACGCAAGTGATGCCGAAATTGGTTTTAAGAAATGACCTCTCGGAATGTATCGTGAAGATAACACCAATAAAAACGATTGTAGATAAGGCAATGCCCCCTGCGGTTTTAGAAAAGGGAGAACGAATTATCCCAGGTGGAGTAGGTTCAATAAAGGAGGTCCTCATGCAAGAGATGCCAAAATTGGTTTTAAGAAATGACCTCTCGGAATGTACCGTGAAGACAACACCAATAAAAACGATTGTAGATAAGGCAATGCCCCTTGCGGTTTTAGAAAAGGGAGAACGAATTAGCCCAGGTGGAGTAGGTTCAATAAAAGAGGTCTTCACGCACGTGATGCCGAAATTGGTTTTAAAAAATGACCTCTCGGAATGTGTCGTGAAGACAACGCCAATAAAAACGATTGTAGATAAGGCAATGTCCCCTGAGGTTTTAGAAAAGGGAGAACGAGTTAGCCCAGGTGGAGTAGGTTCAATAAAGGAGGTCCTCATGCAAGAGATGCCAAAATTGGTTTTAAGAAATGACCTCTCGGAATGTATCGTGAAGATAACACCAATAAAAACGATTGTAGATAAGGCAATGCCCCCTGAGGTTTTAGAAAAGGGAGAACGAATTAGCCCAGGTGGAGTAGGTTCAATAAAAGAGGGCTTCACGCACGTGATGCCGAAATTGGTTTTAAGAAATGACCTCTCGGAATGTATCGTGAAGACAACGCCAATAAAAACGATTGTAGATAAGGCAATGCCCCCTGCGGTTTTAGAAAAGGGAGAACGAGTTAGCCCAGGTGGAGTAGGTTCAATAAAGGAGGTCCTCATGCAAGAGATGCCAAAATTGGTTTTAAGAAATGACCTCTCGGAATGTATCGTGAAGATAACACCAATAAAAACGATTGTAGATAAGGCAATGCCCCCTGCGATTTTAGAAAAGGGAGAACGAGTTAGCCCAGGTGGAGTAGGTTCAATAAAGGAGGTCCTCATGCAAGAGATGCCAAAATTGGTTTTAAGAAATGACCTCTCGGAATGTATCGTGAAGACAACGCCAATAAAAACGATTGTAGATAAGGCAATGCCCCCTGCGGTTTTAGAAAAGGGAGAACGAATTAGCCCAGGTGGAGTAGGTTCAATAAAAGAGGTCCTCATGCAAGAGATGCCAAAATTGGTTTTAAGAAATGACCTCTCGGAATGTATCGTGAAGACAACGCCAATAAAAACGATTGTAGATAAGGCAATGCCCCCTGAGGTTTTAGAAAAGGGAGAACGAATTAGCCCAGGTGGAGTAGGTTCAATAAAAGAGGGCTTCACGCACGTGATGCCGAAATTGGTTTTAAGAAATGACCTCTCGGAATGTATCGTGAAGACAACGCCAATAAAAACGATTGTAGATAAGGCAATGCCCCCTGCGGTTTTAGAAAAGGGAGAACGAGTTAGCCCAGGTGGAGTAGGTTCAATAAAAGAGGTCTTCACGCACGTGATGCCGAAACCGGTTTTAAAAAATGACCTCTCGGAATGTATCGTGAAGACATCACCAATAAAAACGATTGTAGATAAGGCAATGCCCCCTGCGGTTTTAGAAAAGGGAGAACGAGTTAGCCCAGGTGGAGTAGGTTCAATAAAGGAGGTCCTCATGCAAGAGATGCCAAAATTGGTTTTAAGAAATGACCTCTCGGGATGTATCGTGAAGACAACGCAAATAAAAACGATTGTAGATAAGGCAACGCCCCCTGCAGCTTTAGAAAAGGGAGAACGAATTAGCCCAAGTGGAGTAGGTTCAATAAAGAGGTCCTCATGCACGCGACCGGTTTTAAAAAATGACCTCTCAGAATGTATCCTGAAGACAGCATCAATAAAAACGAGACTAAAAGCAGTTGCAGGTAAGGCCATCCTCTGCGGATTAAAAAAAAGGAAGAACATTAGCCTAAGCGTGGTGGGTAGTATGGAAGAGGTGGTCGTGCTGAAGATATCAAATTGCAGGGGTCGTCTTCATTTTAAAAAAGGCAAGACCCAAAAAAAAATGGCGAATTTGGTGATTTACTTGACGAAGGACTTCACAGCTGGTTAAAATAATTTTCAAGAGAAGAACAAGTTGTCAAAGACTTGGGGGTTAAGCCACTTGAAGATTTTGAAGTTAAAACTGGCCCGAGACTTCAACTTTGTTTTGGAAAAACCACACAAGGGAGAAAAGCCAGTTGAAAGGGGACGGTAATGTGACGTGGAAAATCATCATGCAAAGCAAAAAACGAGCAGAAGTTAAAAGATATATTCAGCAAAGTTTGAAGGAAGTGAAGAAGAAAGTCGATGGGAAGACAGATTCGGCCGCCATAAGTTATTTCATGTAGAGGAGGAATTCGTAGTCGCAGTGACTGGAGTTACTGATTACTAAGAAATGCGAAGAAGAGAAAATATTTTTAAGGATGATGTACAAAAAAAACTGGAGTGAGGACGAATGAAGAAGACGATGGTTACATTGAACCAAACAAATTAGTGAAGAGTTTACGTCGATCGAGAAGACCCTAAAAGAAACGTTGTTGTCTTCGTTTTAAAAAGGCGAACGACGCAAGATACCGAATAACGGGGCCCGTATTTCGTTTACGAAAAGCTAACAGTAAATAACACCCGACCGATTATTTAATTTTAACTTTGATTGTGACTACATGTCAGTTTTTTCTTCTTTTTGAAAATAATTTCTTTGAATATTAAGTTATTATTTCAAGCTAAACAGAAGACTTCTTTGTAAACCAAACTGTATTACCATTTAATAAATCAAAATATTTATTAATGTAATCCGTATTTCCGTTTTTGACATGTGAACTGTAAGTGAACTTTTGCCTGCGTTAGTCAGAATAACGTCATCATTGTCTGATTAAAATGAACGCTTTTTCTCTGTCGCACAGAAATATTTTATTAAAGTATGTTACACAGTTTCTTTTTGTTCTCGGATTCGACAGCTCCAAGCTCAGCGTTTTTCTGATCTAACTGATTTCGATGTCTTAGAAACTGACATTAAATCATCTAACTGCTTGTCGTCTACATAAGGGGTGAAGTTATCGTTATTATCCACATTGCCGATAAAGTTTTCAATCGAACGCAGCCTTTTCAATTCTGACTGTATCTTTTCTACCTGCTCCCGCCTCCAGTTTTTCAAAAACTCCACCATGTTCTCGCGAGACATATCTTGGTCTAATTGAAATCCTGTCCCTGAAACTTTCTGGTGTGGTCCGGTAGAAGAGACGGATCCCTGTTTACGCTTGTATAATTGCTCGACGCAAGGGGGACTTTTTTTAATCATGTCCGCGTAGTTTATGGAGAAGGGGATTGTTTTGGTGACAAAGTCTTCCGACTTATCATCATCATCATCCACACCAAATTTCTGAACGCACGTGTCCGAATCGCAAGCAAAGTTACCCTCTTCACTCTTACTGCAGCTCTGTGCGCTTTGTGGCTTGTTACATGTTTCCAGTTCACTGTAGCATGGTATCTTAATGGCTTTTATGTCATCCACTAAATCAGAGTACTGTTGGAGGAGTTCTTCTTGTATGGCATCGATGCACAGTGAAATGTCCTTGGGGTGTTCTCCTTTACGATTTATAATACCTTTCAGAAATTCCAGAGCCCATTGCAGCTGAGCAATGCCTAAAGGCTTCTTGGCTTCTTCACTAGAAAACAGGGTCCATATAACAGCCAGCGTGTGATCTAATTGCAAATTATACGGCGGACTCTTCGCCATTCCTCTTCTTACTCCTTTGCTTGGTTGGGGCGCCGGCACACGAAAAGTGTACACAATAGGCGTGAATGGCCCACGTGGCTCTTTAATAGTTGAAATTTCTGTTTCGCCTGCATCTTCTTTTGGTGTTGACTGCTGCAAATTCCCAGGCTCTTCATCGGATCCAATACTAGACTTGCTTGCTCTAGAAGCCGCGTCGGGGGCTTCGCCTCCTCTCGATTTCGATTTGCTCGCTTTGCTGCCTTTACTTACTCTGCTCTCTGTGTCTCTCGGAGGTCTGTCTTGGGTATCTTCAAAAGTGATTTGCGAGGCCTTCAGTGTCGCGGGAGGATTCGATTTAGAACGCTTCTTTCCTTTCTGACTCATCGTGTAGACTTTTCATGTAGAGAAACTATAATTTATCATAATTTTGGCGGAAACTGAGTTGTCAGATGATAAATCTACAAAATTTATAAACGTCAGATAATTATGACATTATTCTTGACGATGGGTGCACAAATCTCACCTCAGCTCAGATAAACGTCATTTCCGTTCGAACGAACAAGCAAACTTGAACGTATTTTTTGACCTGTCAACCAATGGGTATGCTCGAATGGTAAGGTGGGCAGTCAACACTGCAGTTCAAACTTACTTGTTTGCGCCAACGGAAATGACGTTTATGTGATCTGAGGTAATTGCGATTGATGAGCTAATAACTGCGTTCCTTTTGCCACTAACTTACCTCAGATCAGGTAAACGTCATTTCCGTTAGCACAAACAAGTGAATTTGCCATCCACCAATCGCAAAGCTCGTTTTCAGCGCTAAAATTTCAAAGTATTCCTTCGATTTAAAAAAAAAAATACGGCATAGAGTGCCTAAAAAAATATTTCACTTTGTTATTGCTTGAGCGTAAATTAAATAAAAATCACAGAAAACGACGATTATAAAACCAAAAAATCCAATAATAAACAAATTTATTAACTTATTTAAAAATTACAATTTATTTTTTCCTGCAATATTTTGGAACCTGGTAAATCTTGCTTCCTTATTAAGTTGACGTGAGCTTTCAACTTCTGTTTTAGTTTCTTTTGCACCGCCGAGGAACAATTCTCCAGAACGCTAACCAGAAGAAAACACCCCCTATTCAACGCCACCCAAGATTTGATCACTTCGTCGTCCAGGGTTTCGAGAAGAACTTCCCCGAATGTAACAGCACTGCTATCTTCCTTTAGCAGTAGCTTATCATTTTTACATAAAGTTTTCAAGCTCATGTGTAAGCCGGTATCTTCAATCCCGGAGATACTCGTGGAATTTTTTTGTATTTTCCAGTTTTGATCAACTATGACTTCGGCAATTTTCCGCAATGCTTCTCGCATTTTCTCTCCCTTACCTATTACAAAAGCGAAACGATAAATTTGACTGGAATTTAACAACAATAATAACAGTTATACCGTTCCTTAGAATAGCTACGGTAACGATGGCAACAGACGGATTTGCTAGCCAGGCTTTCGCATCTGCAATAATGCTATCTAGTAGTGGGCCAATGGCAAAGTCAAGGATCTCATTCTGTCTAACATCAACCGATTTCTTGCACGTGGAATTCTCTCGACCAATCTGCAATTCCTTTGTGAAACTCGGGTGAAAATGTGTCGAGCTATTAGGAGCGACTATCCACAGTAAGATCTATAAATTAATATGCTTGCAACTCAACCTGGTGACTTCATTACATAAATTACCTTTCGACCCCATTCGTTACTTGCAAGTTCCAAAGCGTGGCTCAAAATATCTGAGAGAATCGCTTTGTTCAACAGCACTGTGTCATCAGCCGAATCTAAAAGTGCAACGACACACGTATGTCCGTGTTCGTGCTTAGCGATATCCAGGACGTTTTGTTTAATTGCTTTAATTATGACCTGCACATTATTTCAATCCTTAATTTCAACAAGCAAACTACCTTTAAAGACTCGCTTACCTTTCTGTCCTTGTTAGTTCCATACCAGAAGCACTGCATAACAGTTCTTGCCCCGTCTTTACTGTTGCTTAAAATGACGGCGTGTGCTGCAAGTTGTCCTATCAACTCAGTTCGATCATCGCAATTGCATTCGCTTAAGTACTGTGACAGGACGCTTTGAACCAGCCCGGAATCTAATAGATCCTTGTTTAAAACCCTTGATAAATTTGATTTCGTACTCGATAAAGCAGCGCTTTTCATGTCCGGGCTGTCCTTGTAGACGTCTTGCAAATGCTTGACGTTATCGTCTTTCGAATGCTTGTACATGTCCCCGAAGAACTCCTGTATTAGATGGATTCTTTCTTGCGGGTGAGAGTATTTTGAATAGGCATGTTCGAAAACGGGGGCGCTAATGACGTGGCTGACTAGCTTCACGACATTGCCGTACGTTGCCTTGATTATTTTAGATCGTACGGCTGGGTTTCCGTATGTTATGCAGGCCTTTATGCAAAATCTGCCGTACTTTGACTGTAATATTTGGACGGTAGCCGGAGTTATTTCCTGAAATAGATCATGCAAGACGTCTTTTTTTTACATTTACATTACCTTAGTAAATTAAAGAAGCTAAAAAGACAGTAATGTTTAAAACAATCTAGAAATGTTTAAGGTAAAATTAAATAAAAGTGAAAATAATTGTAACAACTTCAAGCCGGGTTTTAGCTTCAGCAGCAGCAAACTGGTCGGACTAAATCATGTGTGAAATTTTGGCAATTGCTGATTAGTCAAGTGGTGGACATAAATTGAAAACTTCTTTCCCTCATGTCCATGAATTTTGATCATGGTCATGTTAACTGTATATTCTCTAGTCAATCGAATAATGTAGATAAGGGAAGTTGGCAAACAGGATAATAACATTAATTTTACAATCAGGAATACCTGCTTACCTCACAAATTTGATTCCTGATGTCCTGGCTTGCACATTTCAACACCAACTGAACAACACGTGCCATATCATGCGCCAATGCAAATTTAACATAATTCCCGCTTAACAATGAATGCAGTTCCTTAATCAAATCTTCACGTGCTTCCTGTCCTCCGGGCAATTTCTTCATCCTCACCTTTTCACCTATCTTCTTCGCCTTGCTCATCACCTCAAATAAACTCTTGCCTTGCCTGCGCTTCAGCCGCAGTTCTTTCTTTTGCTTTTTAAATTCATTCCAGTCTTCTGGCTTCTTATCGATGCTTTTAGCATTGCTCAAATTCTTTTTAATGATTACTGCGCTAGGCTGAGTGCCGTTGGCGGTTTTGGCTTTTGCGGACGTCTTCTCGTGCTTTGCGATTTTGGATTTTTCCTTTTTCGGTTGGCCTGATTTATTCTTTTTTGATAGTTTGGGCGGTGGTGGATCTTCGTTTTGTTCGCTCTTTCGTTTTTCCTTGACGGTGGTCATAATTAACGTTTCCTTAAATATACTAAACACACGATGTACAAAATAAGGTTATGTTTACACGTTTGACGTTTAACGTACACCTCATACCAACGTTAGAAATGGAAAGCGCTAGCAGCATTAATTCAGAAAAATTCATTCTTCTACGTTTTACTAACGATCGTGAAAAAGAAACTACTTTATAAAGTTCTAACAACATTAAGTATATTTTGAAAGAGTTTGATTTGAAAGCTTTTGAAATAATTGGTAATATCAAGGGCCACGTTCAGGTGACCAAGCAATCGATTTGTTACGCTTTTCATCCTGTTTTGAAAGTCAGCGGCTTCAGTTTCCTAGACAGTCAATTTATTCGACCGTAATGTAAAGATTTCAGCTATCGGAACCCGGAACTTAGCATGTCTGCTACGCTGAGTTAAAGCAACTCAGCCGTTTGGTTATCTGAACGCGACCAATAACGTCATCGTAGCAGATTATGACAACTGCGTACGTTTTCTCAACTTTGTTCGCTCTGTTTACTCATTTCGTACTTCTGTCTCACTTCCTCTTACATCAAAAATGAGACAAAAGCACGAAAAAACTAATTAGAGTTAACGGAGTTGAATAAATGAACGCAGTTTACATGCAAATGCGAAGGCTGGCATTCCCGTATTTCTCGTGCCGCCATTTTTTAGGTGGTATATTAATCAAACTGAGCTTACGGAATAAAGGAAAAGTGCATCCGTCCCATTTTGTTTTTTTCTTACGATTCACATTTGTTTCCATTTTCAAATATTTCTTTGACTTTCAGATTTTTTTAGCGTTGTTGCCGTTATTGTTCGAAAGTAGATTGTCTCACAATGGTCTTGAATTAATTGCTTTCCTTTTCTTTTTTTGTTAATCTCATAAATTTCTTTTCCTTTCATAAATACTACGATCGTGTTTGCTTTTATTTCTGGATTTTAGTCGTGAAATTTATTGTCGTCGTCTATTTTTCGTTTTTTGAAGTTGATTAATCAAAAATGTTCGCACTTCTTTCAACTTCGCGAATAATTACGTCGTCATTTGTTTTTCTTTTCCCTGTTTTCTTCAGAAAATTTGGTTTCGCAAATAAGTATCATGATAGTGATTTGTTTTTGTTTGTTTTTTTTTTAATTCCAATTATTATTAACCTTGAATGGTCGTTATTATCCTTTTAAATTTTTTAATTCTGATAGTCTTTTGTTTTTGTTTGTTGGTTTTTGTGAAATTCGAATTATTATTAGTCTTGAATGGTCGTTTTTTTTTTTATTTTTAATTCTGACAGTGTTTTGTTTCTGTTTGTTGGTTTTTGTGAAATTCGAATTACTATTAGTCTTAAATGGTCGTTATTGTTTTTTTTTTTTAATTTTTAATTCTGATAGTGTTTTGTTTTTGTTTATTGGTTTTTGTGAAATTCTAATTTCGTATTATTAGTCCTGAATTGATAATGAAACGTTCAGTGCTTTTCCAATTATAGTTCTGTCCGGTTAATTTCAACTGAGAAGTTGAAATTTCCTGGATTTTAAAGAGTTTCTGCAATGTTTCCCTTTTGTTTGAAATTATCTCTAGAACTCTAGATTTAACGACTTTTTCCCTGAGTTGGCAACACTGCACTCAACACGTTGCAAAAGCTTCGGTAAATTCCCGTTATGCGCTTAAGCTGCTTTTCCTGTTTTGAAGAATTGGTTGCTTCTGGATTGCTGTCATTGGTTTCCGCCGTTCACTCGGCGAAACTTATTGGTTATCATTAGTCACGTGATCGTGATAACCAATTGCAGCAATCCCCAAATACCCAATCTTCCAAGCAGGAAAAGCAGCTTTATGGTTCATTCGCTTATGGATTAAAATCCACAAAGTCAACTGTGATTTCGAGATGTAGTTACAGAGGGCGCTAACATATTTTATTTCAAATAAATTCTACTTAAAAGAATTTTACGTTTTTGTAAAGAATTGTTAGTATTAACAAAATGTTGAAGTAAAAGACTTATAATATTTTAATTTTGAAGATATCGCCCCACCCAACCTGACACATCTAAAATTTTTGAAACATCTTTTTTTAATAAAATATTGTCAAGTAATTGTAAAGTCGTGCAAGATTTCATAAAGGAAGGTGTAATTTTATTGAAAAGAAAAACCACAAATCTTAACGGTTCCTTTTTACTGCTTCAAATTATTATATTTTTTAGATTTCAACAGTTTGTACGCCTTAACAACTTCTGCTTGTTGCTTATCGAGTTGTCGCCTTAACGCATGTGGCATGTGTTTTCTCTTTGCTTTCTTGTCAATCACCTTATTCCGTCCAAGTTGCATCTTTTGGTTTTCCTTCCCCTTCCGCTCCAGACTCCCTCCTTCCTCATTTGCATTTTCAATTATGGATTTTAAAAGCAAGTTTTTCTTACCAGGCTGGAATTGGCAAAAAAATTAGATTTTAATGTTACATGGCGTGTAAGAAAGATATTTACACGAGGCGTCTCTTTTGATGAGGCTTTTCTGGGAGCGCTCAGTGAAGGAGGGGCGTGAGCCACTTCCCCGAATTTCACCTCGTCACTTTTTATACTTTTAAAATCGTCTGCATAAAGATTGGCCTTTTTCAGTTTTCGTTCTTTTAATTTCCTTTGCCTTTTCTGTGATTTACTTAATTTCTGAGTGTTCCACTGGCTTGTGCCGCTTGATTTCTCATTTTCTTTCATTTGCTTTAATAGAACCTCTCCGTCGTCATCATCATCATCGTCTATAAACCAAAGAAGTAATTACTTGCATTTAAAACTTTAATTAATTCTAGTGCCTACCTCACCATTATCTGAACTATCGGAATCCTCTTCACTCCGGATAAACACTCCTCTTGATTTCCTTAAACCACCCGTTTTCGTGAACTGCTTTTTATTTGGGCGATCAACGGTTCTAATGAACTTTTGTTTATCTTTTCGCTTTCTCTTCAAACCTATTTGTCCGCTTTTAACTTTCTCTTTTAGTTCGATTAAACGGGTGAGGCTCTTTGGAATTTGTTGGTCGTCAGGATTTGCAGGTGGTGCGTTGATTTTATCCTTAAGACTGCAGTAACATGAGATATTTTCACTACTTAAAAACTTTCTTTTTTTTTTATTAACGAGCAGGTTTACCTGAACAATTTTAATTGCCTCTGTTTTTCTACGTCTCTGACTCCATGGTGTTTTCTGCCGGGGATTTTGCGTCCCATTGTTTATTTATAATAAATACAGAAGTGCTTTAGTAGTTTAACCTAAAAACTTGAACCTCGTGGCGCTGTACTGACAGTTGACGCACAGTATCACCAACTAACAAAAAATTAATCCACCAACTTGAGATTCCGCCAAATTTTAAAAGAATAAGGCCCGATTTCATAATCGAACTAACGGTACTTTAAAATAAAAGTCACAGTCATATGGCAAAACAATGCAAAAACATAGTTATTCACACATCAGAATGTGACTTTTATTTTAAAGTCTTTTTTAGTTCGATTATGAAATCGGGTCTAAGCTGTGAGGGGATGTATAAAAATTATATCAATGAAAAAAAATACAATACATTTATTTTAACGCAGATGAGAATTTGCGAAAAATCAGAACATAAATACAAATATAGCCAACAGTCGAAAGCAAGAAAAAGTAGAAAAGGACAGTTTCCTGTAATTTTTAATTTTTCTTTTTTTCTTTCTAAATTGGTATTGTTAAAATTTGACTTCACAGACAACACGTAAACATCTAGAAAGCTTCTAAACTTGACAAGTTTAAAACTGAAAATTTTGTTGTTCGTGTCAGGTCAAAAAGCGATCACGCAAACTTTGACAAAGACCGAGTTAAGTGAGAGATCAAATTGCACATAATCGTCAGGTCAACGGTCCGACTAAACCCTCTGACCAATCACCTATTGAGGAAAGTGATCACGTGATTTGGTCTGATCCAATATGCTTCAGTAGAATGTAGTCTAATTTTTAATGTTCTAGGATAGTTTCTAATTTTCTAGGATAGTCTGTAACATTTATAGATGAAAAGATAAGTATTTGCTCATCAATTTTAACTTCGTTACTATAATTTGATTTTTGTAAGCCATAATTCCAGCTGAATAAAACGCGTAAATAAGCTAAAAAATCCGTCTGCACTTAAGTTGGCAACACTGTTGACGTTCCCATCACAGAATAATCAGAAATGACACTCGTTGTCGGCACTTTGATCTTTTCAAACGTTGACCGGTGACCTTCGGCCGTGTTTTCAATGTTACTGTCGAAACATACTGTAATCTCATTTTTTATTGTAATTGATTTCTAAAATTGACATTCCTCTGTCGAAAACAAAAAAAAGAAAAAGTGGACAAATTACAGTTTCCTGTAATTATTCTTTCTGAAAATGGTAGCGATTAAAAACGACTTCGCAGATAAGTTTTAAAAAATTTTCTTTCAAAATTAACAAGTTTACAACTTTGGTAAAACCTGTAAATTCGTCTTTAATCTTCGGCATTTTGATTATATTTTTTTTTACTGCGTAAAAGTCCCTACGATTGGTTAGCGGTAATTCTTCATAACAACGCGGCACAGTGTTGCCAACTCACTCACAAGTTTCAAATTAGATTAATAATAATAAATTAAACTCGACCAACTAAAACGGCGAGATTATTTAATTTAATAGTAACCTTTTGTTCTCTTTTTTTCAATTCATTTATTGTTTTGAATTTTTTTCAAGCATAATGCGATCTTTTTTTTATTATCGAGAATATTTCGCAACACTTATGAATTGTACGATCGTCATTTGTTTTTCTCTCTCTTTCTTTTTTGTCGGAGTTATCCATTATCTTTTGTTTTTCAATTTTTTGTTGCTTTTGTGTTATGATTATCTTTGTATTTCTTTATGTGCTCTCTTTTCTTGTAAATTTCGAATTATAGTCATGTCTTGAATGCATAATATTTTTTTCTAATGTGAAAATTGCCGTTAGGAATTTTTAATTTAACTTTTTCTCGACTGTTAAACAGTCCTTTGTGTTTTCTATTTTAAATTTTCAATTGTTTTCTATTTTTCACAAATTAAACTCCAATTTCTTTAGAAATCCCATTTTTTCCCGTTTTGATCGCGTGCCTCGATTATCAAAAAGTTTTTTGCTTTTTTTTGTTTCTGTTGGTGTTCCTTTTTCTTTTCTTCTATCTTTTTTTCTTGCAAACCGTTTCGATTGTCTCTTGTCTCCTTTTTTCTTTTTGACAATCTGTCAATTTCATTTTTGAATATTTGCTACTAACTGCCACCTTGAGAATTTTGAAATCGGCACATTTTGAGTTTTTTTATTGGGCACGACTAAAAATAAAAGGAAGACAAATTTCATCTTCGTTCGTAAAATCCGCCCCGAGTCACCCCCAAGCAACTACCAACGCAATCATACGTTGGCAATATTGCTGCAAAGCTGCAGTATAACAAGCGCCGCCCAATGATGACGTCAAAATGTGTGATTCCGATCTCTACTGATAAATCGTTTTCCACACTATGAAAAAACTAAAGAAATCGTGTGATCTTTTTGATATTTTCCGATTCTTTTAATTCAGCTTGCTTGTTAGGGCAGTATGTGTTCATTGCGACCGCTTTCATGTTTATTTTATGTTACCATCCAAGTTCAAATCACGCGCAGACGCGCAGACACTTTCTGCGCGGCAAATTTGAAATAAGTTTCATGAGATTTCTGAATGCTACGAAATATTTCAATGAAATGTAATTTATGTGAGACAGTTCACTTGAAATGTTTCGGCTTTACAATACTAATGTAAATTAATTTAACTAACAATAATATTATGATATTTTTTCTGAACTTCTGGACTGCACTTGAACTAAACTGATCCAATCAAACCCAGTCGCGAATTACTTTACTTTTTGCTTTCAAAAAAACTGAGTTATTTGATCAGTGAAGCAAATGGAATCTGACGCCCAATTAGTTCAAACAAGTCGAAGTTCAAATCACCAGAAGTTCAAATGACGCCGAGTTAAATAAAAAAAGTTCTTCGATTGACCTTGTAGACTTTGAAATTAAAGTTTTCAATATGCGTTGTATTTCGTCTGATATTAAGAGGTCACGATGACTGTTGCACGATTCTGTAAGTAAATGAATTTTCTGTATTTTAAAAAAATTAATTTTAATGTGCAAGCAGGTCAGAGCCTGATGGTTTTGCAACCTAACCTCATTTCTCGTCATTGCAGCGGAATTAATAAGAATCTGAACGATGTAACGCCTGTTGGAGAAGACACGGAAAAGAAAAATAAGCCCAACAAGCCTCGCGAGCTTCCGGAAGCTCCTACAACATGTTGCATGACCGGTTGTCCGAATTGCGTTTGGTTAGAATACACTGAGGAATTAACGAAGTATTTTAATGACGGAGGAGAGAAAGCTCTGGAAGAGATCGAAAAGCATGTCACAGATCCAAATATAAAAGCGTATTTAATGCATGAGCTTAGAACTCGAAATAAAGAGAGGTAAAGGTAAAGATTTATTTCCATCTTGTTTGTAACTAGTACACTTGTGTTGTAAATAAACATTTATATTACTGCAAGATTAGTTACTCAGTAAATATTTTTAACATAGCAAATGTAAATAGAAGACGTGTTCCCTGTAATGTAAAGTAATCTATAAATTCAGTCGATCATAAAATTCTCGCACCTTCTGACGGCTTACAAACATAAAACGTAGGTCGACCACTATAGTTATTTGTTATGTTGTCGATGACTTTTCCTACTGAATCTCTGTGAACCTGAAAATGAAATTTTTGCTGTAAAAGCTTAATTGATTTAAATAAATGATTACCATTGTAACTGTGCAACCTCCAAAGCCCCCACCCGTCATGCGACTACCCAAAACGCCCTGCACTTGTAAGGCAAGTTCAACTAGTGAGTCCAACTCGGCACAAGACACTTCATAGTCCTCCTTGAGAGAAACGTGACTTTCAACCATCAGTTCACCGAACAAATTAAAGTTTCTATCTGCAAGAGCATCAGCTGCCTTAGATGTCCTTTCTATTTCGGATATTACATGTCTTGCACGTTTTACCACATCCGGATCAGCACCCAATGATTTTAAAACTGCAACCATCAAAATTAATGACTTGAATGAATTTTTTTTTTATAATTTTAAGTATTACCTTCAATGTCACTTGGCACAGCTTCTCGTAGACTTGGTTTATTCAAAAGGGCAGCCGCTTGTTCACATTGCTTCCTTCTAGTTGGGTATTCGCTCCCAGTAAGTTCATGTTTTACGTTCGAATTTGTTATTAAGATTACGATGTTCGAATCGAAAAATGGAATTAACGACGAGGTTACAGATCTAATTTAAATTTAAAAAAGTTACAACATGTGAAAATCTTTAGGTAGAAAAAAGCAATAAACTTGCTTACTTGCAATCGATAAGAAGTGCTTTGTCTTTCTTCCCCATGAATGAAATAAATTGGTCCATTATACCGCATGGCATTCCGGCGTATTCGTGTTCGGCCTTTTGGCAAGCTAGTGCCTTCTCAATTAACCTAATAATTAAATGTGTTTATTCGTGATGAAATTTATTATCTTGCATTGTTTACAATGTGGAATTTGGTCCTGTCAAGGCATCTAAAAATGTATACGTGGAAACTTCCAGGGCGGCACTGCTCGAGAGGCCACCACCAGTAGGAACACTTGAAATAATCACAGCTTGGAATGCAGGAGCTTTTCCAATGTAGTTAGCTACGACGCCTATTTAACAACGGTCAATTATTAACGATTTGAATACATTAATTTAAAGAAATACAAGTAAAAAGTTTTCACTCCTGACAAAGTTGTTAATCTGTAGCGAAACGTTGATTGTAGTTCCATTCATAATTCTGTCTGGTTCAAGATTAAAAACAAAAAAAACTTTTTACTTACATTTCTCATTGGACAAGAATCAATTTCATTATTTAAAGAAATACCTTTAACATAGAGGGCCCATTTTTGTACGCCTGTCTTGCTCTCCTTACAGACGGATGCAGTTTTACAAGGCATTGAGAAAGTGATTTTTCTTGGCATTTCTATGTCATTGTTTAATGTTATAATTGTTGCATCATCACCTGAGATTTTACTTCCTACGATTACGGTAACTAATGGCAAAGCCTGGAACATAAACCTAAGGATGACACATAATTGGGGAAAAGGAATTACAAAAGAAAAATCTAATAGCTGTTTATTTAGTCGTCAATAATAAGAATTTGGATGAAAGATGATTTTTTTTTTTGGCAGGAGATAAAGATCGATAAATAAATTATTTTACTATACACGTAAAAATTGTTATTGACGTTACTGTTGGGTGAAAGAATAGACCAGTCGTTTGTTTAAAATGATGTTTTAAAAAATGTATCTATACAGGGTGTTCATGAAAAGTCGTACATAAAGTACAGGCTGTTTAAGTCTAGATAATTTATTAATATAAGAATTGGTTAAAATTAATTTCATACTCCTCAACGTCTTCCTATAAAGTCACTTTAAAGAAAAACGATAGATCTGGCAACACATGAATGAAACCATAATTGTATACAAAACACACATGCTGACTTAGGATTAGGCTTATTTATCACTTGACAATTCCTATGCTACATGTATTCATGTAATAAATTGAATTGAATCGCTAACAGGTAACGGTTAAGTAAATCTGGGACTGTTGTCCCATAGAAGGGTAAACACCTCTTTGAAAAAAATAGAGAGTTACAGTTTCCTGTAATTTTTCTTCTCCAACTGTTTAAATACGACTTCACAGGTGACACTTAAAAATTTTGAAAGCTTTCAAATTTAACAAGCTCAATACTTTTGCAAAATCTGTGAGCTCATGCGGTTATATTTAAACACTGCCATTTTTGGAGAAAGAAAAATAGGGAAATTTGGACTCGGAAAATTGGCAACATTACACTGCTTTGACCTCTATATCTCTATTGCAATTCTCAACAACTACAACAAAGTCAATGCAACAACATCACATATTGCAAAGGCTAGATAGAGTCGAAGTGAATACGCAGAATTCAATTTTTTAGGTTTAAAAGTTATCAAATGATCGCCAAGTGAATAAGTGCGAATGAAATGCAATCAGTGATTTTTCAGTGAGTTTGATTCGATTAGAATTATTCAAATATGTTGTAAATGAAGGACGGCTTATCATAGGCATTTCAAATTCTAATTAAAACGCTGAATATATTTGTCAATTAAGTCAACAAAGCAAGAGGGTAAACCACGTGACCGATCGGTGATTATGGGTTTTTGTGAATGATGGATGATGATGCAATGATAAAAAGTGTTTTATTAAAAAAAAAAAATTAAAATAATAGAGTCGTCAAACATAAGAGTCATTTCATTTGTTTTTTAATGTTACCATAGCCACCATAGCACTGAGCAGGGTTGCCAGATTTTTTTTGGAAAATATATCCAAACGCATTAATTACAATGATTATAAAAAGTAGCCCAATTACGCTAAACTTCGAAGTGTAAAAAATTAAATAATTTTATTGCAACATGATTTGAAATATTAGGAGTAAGAAGTAAAAAAAAAATGTACATTTTCTACACTAATAAAACAACATAAAAATAATACCAAAGGAACAACAAAGAAAAAACAAATAAAAAAATCGCCGATTTAAAAAATTAAGAAATGAAAGAAACAGCGACGAAATATAACATCTGAAGCGGGAAAAAAAAACAAAAGAAGATCGACGACAACACGAAGCTGAACGATGAAGAAACAGTTTTCAGGACAAATTAAAAATTTTAAAAACAAAAGAAGATCGACGACAACATGAAGCTGAACGATGAAGAAACAGTTTTCAGGACAAATTAAAAGTTTAAAAAACAATTGAAGATTGACGACAACACGAAGCTGAACGATAATACGGTTGCATAAAACAAAAGATCACGACTGCGCGATGGACACAAAACAAAATAAACGAAAAACGATGGTACTACGAAAAGCGTCAAAATGCAATGCGAAAAATCAATTCGACAAGAAAAACAAAAGAGAAATCCATAGTACGGAAGCGTAAAGAACAGAAAATAAAATTGAAAAAAAAAAAAACTAGTAGAAAACAAATCACGACTGTAAACAAGCTCAGTCCCCGAAAAATCAATTTGATAAAAATTAACAAACGAGAAATACGAAAGTGTAAAGAGAGAAAGACGGATAGAAAAATTGAAAATCTGCACAGATTTTGCAAATAAAAACAAACTCGTAGGAAACAAAAGAGAACTGTAAGTCAATAAAATGTGACAACCAATTCGATTAAAAAGAAGAAGAAAAAATCGAAAAAACAGAGAAACAAAACGAAATAACGGATCGATAAAAAAAAAACAAATGAAAAACGGCGATTCTCCGTCCATAAATAATGTTGCAAGTGAAGAAACTGGCAGGAAAAGAAAATGATAAAATAAAGCAAACGAACCGCGTCAATTCTTTAAACCAAAAAAGAGAGAAAAAAATATGAAATGAAAAAAAAAAACAAAAGAAAACATTACAGGAAGTATTCTCATCAGGCGTTTACGATCATTGGAGCGGTATGTGGATCGGGGTAGGAAAAATAAGATAGAGCGAATGCGTTTAATGCAAGTAAGAGTGAGAGAATAGATTAACCGGTGTATACCGCTCGCTCCAATTATCGTAAACGCCTATCGTAGTATAATTCGATATCCGAGTGTCGATATGTAAAGACGACAACAAAAGTAGCTCAAATCAGGCGCCAGGCGCCGAATAAGATATTTAAACGCCAAATATGTGTGAAATGTAGCCCGAATGACGGAATTTCGCCCAATCTGGCAACCATGCGTTGTGCATGCATTTGTCTTGTTAAGAAACTCGGTCGATAAGATGAGCAGAAAAGATCAAAAAATGTAAGTATCAAGGGCCGTGTTAGCTTGACGGGCAGACCGGTTGACCGATCGCCTCTAAAAACCTGTTTCCTAATTCCTCAGATTGAGAAGGTGAACCGAAAAGTTAACGCCAGCCTTAACTCGCCTCCTACGATTTCAAATCATAATCATCAAAAGTCACTTCTTTTCCATGAAGTAACTGTATTTTCTTTCTTTCAAGTTAATCTTGATATTAAAGCTAAACAAATGCGAAAACGTTCGGCAGGTCAATTATTAAACAGTGCATGTGAAGTTTTGATTCTGTTTGCGGTTTGTATTAATTTTCTAAGCATCCTAGTACATGAATTCAATGTTATCTAAACTGAGTAAACAAAGATGTAAATCAGCAATGACACCCAAAGTGACCTTTACAAGTCACCTAAAATTACAGATCCCGGCGGCGATATCTTTTTATTAATTTTTGTTGTAACGCGGATTTTTACAAGCCGATAAAAACCGCTGATAAAAAATGCATTAGCACTACAAGACCGAAAACATTGTTATTAATCCGGCCGTAACATGCGTTGCTTGACGAAATCCATTGTTGAGTGATTTCACGAGCGAGCACCCAAAAGATAAACATTCTAAAAATAACCGGCCGAGACGCGTGATGGAACGTATTTTTACCATCGGCAAGACGAATCCCTGGTTGTAATCCGTGTGTTCCCCGATTAAATTCACTCTTCCAGGTGCGCAAACACGCACTTCGGGTTCCGCGTTGAATTCCTTCTGGTACGCTTTCCTCGCATCTTCCACCAGGCTTTCCACCGTTGGGAAATTCTCGGCCATTGTTAATCAAATTTGAAAATTATTTCGAATCTGACGTTACTGTCCAATTTTGCCAATTGTTAGAAAACAATTGTCACTACGGCGACGCACTCAACAACGTCGGTGTCGTGTCGGCGTTAGAACTGAGCCGCTCAGTCGAATGTTGGTTAATTTATGTTTGCGTGTTTTCACGGCGAGATAACGAGATGATAAAAGATTTATTAACAAGATCCATTACATCTAATCCACACCATTCCGTAAAATGTCAGTGAGCGATCCGTTCATTAAAGATATCAAAGGTAATTTGATCGAATTTGAGGTTAGGTTTTTTTTTTTTGCTGGTGTTCAAACCAAAACACTCTTTAAATGTTATTATCTGATAATAACAACAACAATATTATCACAGTTATAGTACTTTTTAATCATTTGCGTTTTAATGTTCTTGGAAGAAACTACAGGATGCTTAATTATCGGTACATCGGCATTTGAGGTTATGTTTACATTTCAAACCCATGTCTCCCACTAACAATTTTTTCTATTTCATTTAATAATAACTGCATTACTGAATAAAGATTTTCTTTACAAAGTGTGTAATGTAACAATAATACTTCTGTTATACCAAATTGTAAGGTTAGGTTTTAATTAGCGAAGCGAGGAGATCATCGCATCATTGTAATTACGTGACTTTCCAGGATGTGTTCTAGCATTTCTGGAGGAAATTAAAGTGAACCGTCACATCTGCGACAAGAATTCAGTTCTGCTCCTATTCTGCCAGACCTTGGAGAAAGTATTCAACAACGGACTAATTTCTTCCCACAATAAATTAGGATTCATAAAACATATCGATCCGTGGACCTGGCTGGAGCGACTCGTGCACGATAAAAGCATCGCCTTCAGCTACGCGAACTGTGTAGAGCAAGTTAAATCTTGCCGAAATGTGTTCACCAACGCGGGAAAGTTTCGCTTGCTAATACGGTTGTGCTTGACATGGAAATGCTTGCACGTCCCCGTAGAGAGCCTGGTAGGTATTTTCTGTACCGTTCGCCAAATTATTCGAGGTGATAATCGATTCGGTAGAAGACTTCGGGGAAGTTGAATACCATTTACAAAGAGAACTCAACGATTGGGGATGAAATTCTATGTGAGATTCTCCTATCCGTGCTGTACCAGTGCTGTAAGATTCCATTCAAACTGAACACGTCCATATCATCTTTTCTTGACATATCGTGGATTATACCAGAAGTTGTCGCTGTGGAATTTGTACCGTGCGATACATTAGGAATGACGGTGAGGTAATTAGCTATTTTTCAAGTAATCCTGCAAGCCCGGTGACGACTTCTTTCGCAGCTTTGCAGGAGAGAAAGCCGTAATTATGAGCATCAAACCTAACAGTGTTGCTGCAGAGAGCGTAAGTTTCGAAATATATTTATTGCTTGAAGTAATTGCATTTTCAAGTTATCAGTCATCATATTTAATAACCCACCAAACAACCTGATTATTGTTTGATGATTAAATATGAAATTATTTATCAAACAGAAGTATGACATTAATTTACTTTCTAAAATTACTATCGATTCAAAAAATATTCGGGAAGATCAATGCCATTTAAATTTACTTTTTTTTTTAATCACACCACACTATTCTTAAGATTCAAGGTTCATTCTTATATTATGGTCCGGTTATGATTATTATAATCAACTGAATTTAAAATTCGCTAATAATCGTTAAAGCTCTAACTGATTATTGATCGCTCGCTTAAAAATAATAACGGCTGTTACTGCTTGATTAACCAAGCAATGATGATTGATACGATTTATTAAATTAATCCTTTCGGTGAGACTGTACGTGGATGAATTGTTTTTTAAACGACCCAGGGAAAGATCGAAATCGGAGACATATTAGATACGTTAAACAACGTCTTCATCTGTTCTGCAACCAAGGGCAGGCTGAGTTCAATTGTGAAAAGCAGCCGAGGTCGTCCTGTTTTATTAACAGCCGTAAAAGCAGTTTACGCCGACACCAAACAGATGTACATTCCGATGATCGCAGTGCTTAAACAAGTCCAGTTCGATCCGGACTTGCTGCGAAGCCGAATGCAAAAAGACAGTGTGATTTTGGAGCAGGGCTCCAAAGAAAATATCATCAAGAAGAAAGCTACCAGGTACATATTATTTTCTTGGTTGGTTAAATTGGATGTTTTGATTTGTTTAGCGCTGTTTTAGCCCCGGTTACAAAGTAACGTACATGGGATACGTTGAAGTCGGTGGTAAAGGCGATGTGAAACAGATCGATAAAGCCGTTAGTATTTTATTAGCTCCGACTATTAGCTTGACCTGTGATGACAATGTGAAATTTGAACGGGTTAAAAAGACTGTGTATTTTGAGCTGGAGGAATTGGGGGTTAAGTGCATCGACGGCACCTCATCTGAGGTATTGGTTTTTAATTTTTTTTTTTAAATAAAAGTCAATCATAGGTCTGGTTTTAGGTGGCGCTGAAGCATTCGTTTATGGAAATATCATCGTGCGGATCAGTTCTGTCCTTGCCGAATTATTTCGCTTACATTTCTGGGTTAGTATCGTGTCCATCCATCAATTTTATCTCTAGTAAAACAAACACTTTTATCAGGGATAAGTACTGCAATGCAGCGAATCACTTTACGTGTTTTATATTTTTTGCAAAACATCCAGATACTGCGTACACGATCCTGCAGAGCATAGGTTTGTATGAGTGAATTTTTTCTTTATTTGAGATTCAAACAGGGGTCGGTTTTTAGGGCAAGGGTTCCACAGGACGCATTTCGCTGTTTAAATCTCCTCCTGAATCTCTGTGATTTAATTATTTTAATTTAAATTATTCATTTAAGTACGATTAGTTTATTTTTGTAAAGTAAAATCGAGGGGAATACAAGTACAGATCAATTTTTAATACTAGAGTACTTCGTTAAAATTTCCTAAATGCCTGTGATTTATTTATTTATTTTTTAAATAAAAGAAAATGTCCTTTCGTGTTTTCTCTAAACAAACAATAGGTAAGAAGAGGAGGTTTACTGTGATTATTGATGTATAAAACGTATTTGGTTTTCAAAACCGTCTTGAGGAAAGTTCTACTACAACTTCTTATTATTATTTTTTAAAATAAAATGTGATCAGTGTTAAGCGCTTTTAAATGTCTGTGATTAATTAATTAATTTACTTTTTAATGTAGCATTTCGATTTCCGTTTTATATTTAAGCAACCCATTATAAAACAGAAAGAATTTTATTCGGCATATCATTTTTCCACGTGTAATAATAATAATAATTTTTTTTTTTAAGTAAAACTAAAAATAAATATTTCCGACGTCAGTAATAATTTATTGATTGAACCTTTCTCCTCCTTATCTCCCGGATTGTTTTAGACAAACTAAAACAAGATTATTAAAAGAAAATTATTTATTCTTTGTATCAAAATATGTATATACACTTCATATATTATTTACATCATTATACACTTAAATATTTGATCTTGATCTTGCTTAAAATTTCGAAGCTATTTTTAATTATTAATAATAGAAGAAACGTTCTTGTTTGTTTTATTAAAAAGGGGGTAACCACGGAATATCATACTTTATTTAATTACTTAAGAATATTTGGCAGTTGGTTTTATTTTATTACTTCATTGCTTATTGGCTTGTTTGAACTTGAACAAAAAAATTATTTGTTGCTGTCGACTAAATACTCTCTGGAATGCGTGTCGTTATTTCCTTCGTTCGCACACAAGTGGCATGTCACCTGACTGCTACACTGGCAGCAGCTTTGACAGCTCGACTCGCTGCAAAGACTGGTATTGCGAGAGTCGCACATTTCAATAAATTCCTCGGCGATCGTCCTGTCAAGCCCGGTGTAAGTTTTGGCGACGTCTTCAGTCGTCAAAGGTCTTTCCTTTGATTTCGATCTGGACCTAGACCTGGACCTGGAACTGCATCTCTGCCTCTGCGAGGCCGGAACTGGCTGCCTCTCTTTCGTGTAGATCCTCGGGGGATGAATCTGAGGAGTCATTCGTGATTTTGGGGTTTTCGGGTTTCGATCGAGATCGAAACTGCAACTTACGTATTCTTTAGGACGAGGTCTTATGATGGGGGAAGGTACGGTGCCCAGTGGGGCTGGAATCAGGGGGTACCCGACCACACTCGGGGATGTCATGATTGGTGGGGGAATAGTAAATATCGGAGTGACGGATAATCCACTTGAGATCTGAAATTAATGAAAGAATTAATTTATTTTTTGTATTTTGCATGAAGTCTTTTTAAAATAAACAGGTGTTCAGAAAAAAAAAAAAACATTTTCTAGAACACTTCTATTAATGCCAAAGCCAAACAAGATTAACGAGATCGGTTATGGTAATAATAAAAGTGTGTCATATTGAAAGTGGGAACGGAGGCGGCGGCGGTCGTCGAAGGAAAAAGTCAGCCCGAAGCGAAGCTCCGCTAAAAGAGTTAATTTAGTTGGCGGTTTCGTTTGCGAACGAACGAAAACGATTTCGCGAGAGAAGCAAATCGTGTACGTAATTGGATTTTGTTGGTTTGGTTAGATAAAGAGGGTCTCCTCTGCAACGCTGCTTAAAGAAGAAAGTAGAAAGCCTTGCGTTCTTTTTTTTTTTTATTGGATTAATTAGTATGACCGATTTAAATGTAATTTAGCAAATTGTAAAGTGCTTTTCATCGTGAAGAACAGAAATAAAATTTTATCCTCGGTCTTCGTATAAAAGTAGCTTGTTGCCTCAATCTGCCTACTTTGAAGATTGTCTAATGTCGAGTAAATGGTCCTCCGTTTTAATTGATGAAATGTGTATCTATTTGATTTAATCTCGAATTAAAAATAAAATTAAAAAAAAAAATTAAATTGAGGTAACTCTCAAAATTTAAGTTGTCCTAACTGAAATTAGTTAATGACTAACTGTTTATAGTGTAGTTTGTATTCATAAATAATATTTTGAAATCAATCCGAGAAAAATACAAAAGACATTAAAAAAATTAAGTATCATCGTGTCATCAACCTTCATTCTTTCCTAATTGATTTCGTTTCAATACGTTGCGCGTAATATATGAAAGTAGAAAGCTCAGGAATTCAAAACTAAATTAATCCATTGTTTGAAGTTCAATTAATAATGCGTGTTTGTGATGAATATTTGGCGCAGTGAAGTCGCGATGCGACCGATAAGTGATAAATTAAACAGTTAATTGAGATTAATTCCGAGATAGAGCTCGATGTGTTTAGTTGTGTCAAATATTTTTTCTTGTGTCATCCCAGATAAAAGCGTTTTGTTTTCAGATTACATCTTTTTAGTTGTGGAAAAATCTCCGCGCGTGTTTACTCAAAAAAAAAAAACAAACAAACATAAACAAAGTAGTTGAAAAATTAACAGTAAACAGTTTTAAATTGTTTCGTGAATTGTTAACAGAGAGATGCTATTCATCAAACTGGGATGTTAATAATAAACACAAACAGTTGGTTTAAAAACGACGTCTCAATCTGCCTACATCTACTTTTGTGATTTTTTTAAAGTATATTCATCTTTTATTACGAATATAATTTAAAAAAAAATGACTAAGGGCCATTTGCACCATTTCCAATTATTAAAATTTAAGCTCCAGTTAACTCATAAACTCATAGAAACGATCACTATAATAGAGTTGAATCCGTAGCAAATAATCGCCGGTTAAAGCTAATCTAGACTGGTGCAAATGAGGCTAAATAAATTGAATATTCTTTACGAAGATGTCTCAGTCTGCCTACGCCTAAGTCTAAAAAAAAGAATTTTTTGTTCGAACTTCTTATTTGAGAAAGTGTTGTACATATAATTGTTATGTTCTGTCCAAGCTGGTTATTATAATACGAAGGTATGCGAATGCAATGGCATTTCTGTTTGTTACAAAGAATCGACTGACATTTGCATTGTTTTTAATAAACACAAGTAACAATGCCGTTACATTATAAAAGCTTTAAAATTACAGAGTTGGACATTTTTGAATATGTAAAGTACCTCTTGTATAAATGTTGTTGCAGTTGGCTGGCGTTGCATTAATTCAACAAGCTGTGGGCATATAAATAAATAAATAATTACTTACGAAAGGCACGTCAGGTGCAGCGTGAATTTATTATTATTACATATTTCATTTGAGCTGTACGTTTGCTAAATGCAAAATTAATATTTTTAAAATTTTTAAATACAGGGTCATTCAAAATGTGTTAATTGGGTTGCCTATACAAAGACTGTTGTTTTTTGAAAAACCAATTTATTATTATTTTTTTTTAAACGAACAGACGTATTAAAATTAACTGTTGTTTATAATTTCTATAGGTAATTCAACGATTTTCTCCACAATATACGTGATAATAATATAATATAATATAATAAATAAATAAATTGCTAACTTTTGTATATCTATTTATTTCTGTTTTGAAATTAGGAAAATTTTTGTTTTAAAAATGTCGAAATTAGGAAAAGTTTTGTTTTAAAAACGTAGAAATTAGGAAAGTTCTGTAATCGCAGTCAGTATAGTGTAAGTTTCAGGGAACTCGGGGAAACCCGGAAATGTCGGGTAATGCCTCAATGAAGATAAAGTGGAAACCCTGTTTTAAAGTTCACGCTTTTTTTTTTGATGCTGATAACACCTAGAAACGGGAAAAAATGAATTAGGTTTTAGTAATTCTTTTTTAATTAGTAACTTGTACGCCGCCCACTAAAAGTATAAATTTGTTTTCGGACATTAAAAAAAAATGGAAAATTGTTTTGAATATAAAAGACAAAACCAAGGAAAATAAAAGAAAAAATTCTTAGCGCCTTTAATATAGGCAATCGAGTAAACGTCTGTGCACTTTGGGTTGCCTGCTCTAAGGGTTCTTGAGTTTTTTTTTTTTTTTTTTTAAAGTATGGTATACTTTATTATCTTTTTAAACAGTCAATTTTTGTGCGCCTATTATTTCTATTCTGAAATCAGGAAAATATGCAGAGTTATTTAAATTTGTTGCATAATTATTGTAATTTTTTTTTGGACGAAAAGTCAGAGAAAACGAAGGGAAAAGTCGGGGAACGTTTTAATGAAAATAAATTGGGAATTTCGAGTTGAGAAATGTCAATTAACGTAATTTTCAATCGAAATAATGTATCGATGAACTATACAGCGCAGTGGCGGCTCGTGATGATTGACTGCGGGTGGGCAACAATTGCAAAAGGGAAAGCGGGTGCGTTTTCCAAACAAAGTTGTTTTTCGGGGCTTGTAATTTTTGAACTAAATTTAAGCGGGGGATTTACTGAGGTTTTCCAATGCCGATTACAAAAAAAAAAAACAATCGACGAACGCATTCTTGAGTTACGATCAAAATTCGAAAGCGATGACGATTTGCTCGATTAAATGAAAGTCTCTCTCTCCCCTCGCGATCGCGCTTGTAATTTCTGGTCTAAATTTAAGCACAGAGCTTTTTCTCAGCTTTTCGACGCCGTTTACGAAAAAACAATCGGCGAGCGCGTCCTTGAGATACAATCAAAATTCTAAAATGACGCGTTTTTCATTTGCTCAATTCGCGAAAATCAACAACCAACAGATGGCGCTTTTAATAAGGAAAACAAAGACCTGTCATTAACATTATTTAGTATAACTTGTTCTATTCGATCCATCAATGCTCTTTATTATCATTATGATAAAAGTACTGAAGTATCACAGAGCTCATAAATAAACAGTTCAATACTTAACAATTTATAGGTTAACCAACTTTCATTCCAATGTTTTCCTCATTATAGGGACTTTCATAAAACTTCCGTTAGATGTCAGCCACTTCGTAATTTTCTCGAATTAACCGAACGTCTCTCCCTTCCCTTGCGATCGCGCTTGAAATTTTTGAATTAAATTTAAGCGCGGGATTTACTGAGATTTTTCCTAGCTTTCCAATGCCGATTACAAAAAAAAAAAAAAAAACAATCGACGAACGCATTCTTAAGTTACGATCAAAATTCGAAAGCGACGACGCATTTTTCATTTGCACGATTAAATGAACGTCTCTTCCTCCCCTCGCGATCGCGCTTGTAATTTTTGGTTTAAATGGAAGTTCTTTTCAATTTCTTACGTAAATTTTTTTTAATACTTTTTATTTTTTAAAAGGAGCGCTAGTTTTTTTTTTAGATTTTAGATATAATTAATTTGACGTCCTGAACGCGATGCGGCGACAAACGTTTCATCTAGAAAAGTTGAAAACAATTGAAAATTTCGAAAACTTGATTTGTTTTTCCGAAAGAACCGTAAAAACGAGGTGGAAAGGTCTTAAAACTTTTATAATTTAAGTTACTTCGCAAATATACAAAAGGGAAAGTTAGCTTTGTATCGGCTACCCATGAACACCCTGTATGTATGTACTCCGGGAAACACTGGCCCTTTGGAGCATTGTTAAATAAGTCAGTGTTGATAATAATAAAATCTAGTTTATATAATACCATTTTTCAAAAATTTACGGAACAAAACGTTTGTTTCGAAATTCAAATGTAAATTATGATTTTGTCATTAACGCAGCGTCAACACTGAAGCATGGCTTGCTTAATTTTATATTTTTGGTTTGCCACGACGTGAAATTATATGAAAGTATTTGCAATTAAATTTTTATATTCGTTTGAAAGAAATGTAATTTGAAACTTTTGCGGGAATCATTATCCCGCGTTAGCGCATATGAAGCGCTCACTCGGGAAAAACGTATTCCCGCACTCGATTCGTGTATAACTATATTATACCATTCCGTAAATATTATAATTGGGGAGTTCCAGCACGTAAACAATAAGGGCATTCCTGTTTTAAGAATTATTACATTGAATCACCTTGTTACTCACAACTTTTCTCCAGCATTTTGTGTTCTCAGTCTAAGTTCAACATACTTCACTTTCTACAAAATTATTTAACTTGGATAAGTCACGGTTGAAATACTAGTTGTATTACTTTCGCCTTGCATTGCATTTATGAATTTGCTTGCTATGTGTTGTGTATGTATACATAGACAGTAAATCAGAAACTTGAGAAGAACAAGACGTATGTGTATAAACCACCGCAATAAATAATTTTTGGTATGCAAACATGACATGGTTATGTAGGACAAGCACTTGATATGATGATTGTTTGTTTGCTCCACCTGGTTGTAAGACATGTGTAAATTTAAAGGTCATTTCGGATGGTAAAAGGTGCACACGATCGAAAACTAGATTTTGGTTGATCGGAATTCAATCGGCGCGCGCGTTGGGTGTAACCAAACCAGGAGGCAAAAAGTCGCGTTTGGTATTCGTGTTCGAGCTCGTGTCGGCAGAAAGAAAAAGAAAAAAATTGTACGGCGACATTTCGCTTTACTTTGGTTTTCCGTTCGAATAATTCCATGATTTGTATGTGCGCCAATCGTGTTGCTCAAGAAGAACTCAATTCGTTTAATGAAAGCGCGCACATGATCTAAATGCCAACCGACATCCACTATGACATCCTATACTATAGTATGAGATTACCTACTTGCATTGTTATGTGGTTCATTATGTCAGAAGAGGTTACAAAATTCACTTTAGTTTTTGCTAAGCTTTTTTCACCCAAAAAAATAAAATAAAATAAAATAAAACCATCGTCCTCTCCCATCAGTTATTCATACAGCGAGGATAAAATAGTACCATCGCAGCAGAGGGTTTAGTTTATACCTAAAAATTATATTTTATTTTATTTTTATATTTATACAAATGCTCTATCCGTGTGATATTTTATCTTTACATTTGCTTTATCCGTGTGTGAGTTTGTCGTGTACTAGTTTCGTCTTGTGTCGTATATATTTGACAAATGACATTATATTTTTTTTATATATATATTTATGTTGACAATTGTATAATACTATTGTATTCTGTAAAATAAATCACTATCACTATCACTATCATTACTACGTCATCGACTAGAACTTAAATTTATTGTGTGGCGAAATTCCTGATAAACTAAGGCAGGGACTTTTTAATCCTCGCTTAGTTGCAACTCGCTCAGTTTACGAAGGAAAAAAGAAGTCCTAAACTGAGACGGGGACTTTTTAATCCTCGTTTTGGTTATTTCGTTTGACTTTGCAGATTTAATTTCGGTTCGTAATTTTATGATTTCTAAAAAAAAATCAAACAATACAGGGTGACTTTCAATTAATCAGGGAAAATGAAACCAATAAAAGAATCGACATTCGGGGTTATGGGAAAAATATTAAAAAAAAAAATTATATACGGGCTGTCGATTTTTCGAGTGCCACTATGAGGATGTCGCTTGTCTTAAGAGACACGAAGTTGGTTAAGTTAGGGCGCATAAGTTGCGCATTTGCGTGCTGAATAATAATCCGAAAAGAAATTTGAAATTTCTTCAATAGTTTCGAAAATATCGAAAAAAAATAAAATAAAATTTTTTATTTTCGTTTTTAATTTTTTCATGCTGGCGGTTGCCCGGTTCGCTCGCCCATAAGGCCGCTCTTGATTGCAATTGAAACTGCTCTGATCAGCTGTTTCTGCTCGTTTGGTGTCTCTTCAGTAGAAGAGTAGCTAAAGTTATTCTATAAATTCCAGAAGTATTAATTATTAATTTCAATTGTTTATCTGACATATCTATTGTCCATGTATATCTCTTTTATGTACTTGGCAATTTGATAAAATAAATTTGTGTATTTATTATTAAATTTAAGTATTTCGCTGAAACCTTTTGCAACTGCTTCAAAAAGAATTTTTTTTAAATTAAGTTCTTTTCAATTTCGTTTTTTTTAATTTTCAAATATTTAAAAAAAAAAAAATTAAAAAGAGCGCTCGTTTGAATTTCCTATGTTTATTTTATTTTTAAAATTTTTAAATATCTATTTTTTTTTTAAAAAGCGCTAAAATTTATTTTGCGCAAGCGTTTCTTTAATTCTATCTGATCTACCTTTTTGAGAATTAAAAATTTTTTTTTCGCTTGGGTTCGCTTACACTTCAGTTGGTTTGGGTTGACCTTGAAAGTCTTTTTTAAATTAACACAAGTTCTTTCAATTTTTTACATTAATATTTCGAATTCTTAAATATTTTTTTTTATATTTTAAAAACAGCTCGGAAATTTGTTTAATTTTATGATTTACTTTTTTGAGATTTTTTAAAAATTCTTCTCTTGGCTTGAGTTCACCTAGATTCAGTCGGGTCGGGTTGACCTTGAAATACTAAGATTTTTTTTTAATTCGCATTCGCTTGAGTTGGGTTCACTTAAGTTCGCTCCAGTTGAGTTGGGTTGATCTTGAAATGTTTTTTTTTTTAATTTAAAACGAGTTCTTTTCAGTTTCTTACATTATTTTTTTTGTTGAATTTTTGTACATATACCTATTTTTTTTTTGATTTTATAAAAACAATTTTTTTATTTTTTAAAAAGAACTCCGAAAGGTTTCCTTCGGTTGGGTTCGGTTGACTTTAATATTTCAATTTTTAAATATTTTTTTTTATATTTTAAAAAGAACACCGAAATTTGTTTAATTTTATATGATTTATTTTTTTTACGATTCAGTTGGGTTGGATTGACCTTGAAATACTAAGATTTTTTTTTTAATTCGGATTCGAATTGAATTTTTATACATATACCTATTTTCTTAAAAAAATCATGAATTTTTATGTTGTAAAAATTAATTTCTTTTATTTTTTTTTGAATAGATTTTCTTTAATTGGAATTTGAATTGAATTTTTGTACATATACCTATTTTTTCATGTTGTAAAAATTATTTTTTTAATTTTTTTTTTGAATAGTTTTTTTTTTATGTTTGAAAAAAAGCGCCAAAATTTGTCACCTGGGTTGGGTTGACCTTGAAAGACTTTTTTAGAAATTAAAATTAATTAAATTCGAATTTTTAAATATTTTTTTTATATTTTAAAAATAGCACCGAAATTTGTTTAATTTTATACGATTTATTTTTTTGAGATTTTTTTTGAAAATTTTTCTCTTGGCTTCAGTTCACTTAGATTCAGTTGGGCTCGGCTGACCTTGAAGTACCAAGAATTTTTTTTAATTCGCTTGGGAGAAGTTTTCTAGAATTTTACTAAAGTTATTATCAGGGAAGAGAATTAAGGCCACTTGGTGTTGAATGTTTTATTCCCACCACTTTTCCACGGCTTTCGATGCGATAATTTCAATTGTTATTGATTAGGCGGGGTAGGAGTACAATCGTGCATTTCAAGCGTTCGCACGTTGTGGGCGATGCCGGTACAGTCCGAGTACTAAATTTTTGTACCGTGCGCGGAACAAGTGGTCCGAATTCTTTTCCCTGGTTATTATTATTATTATATGGGAACGAACGTTTTTTTTTGAGAACGACCACCTGGTGATTAGAAGGCGACGAAAGTGAAAACTTTTTAGATTCGGTATGCGACAGAAGCTCACGTTTCGAAACCATCCTCACAATCAGATGCAGAAAGAATCGAACAAACTCGCCGTGACTAGACTGGACTCGGAAATCAGGACGACCGTAAATTTATTGCACAGAATTGCGCGGAGTAAAAGCGCAATAATTATTAGGAAGTGATTTCGCAAAACGCGAGTGAACGGCACCGTCTTAAATCAGATCTCAAATAAAATTCATTAAGCTTTAAACGAAACTTGAAAATAGTTGCTTCACAATGCGGTTTGAAGGCGTGGACCAAACTGCGACTAAACTAACTAAATGTGGGAAAATCTGCTTCTGAAGGCCTCACGTTAAAAAAAGAAAAAAAAATGAAGGTGTGACGGGTTCCTTGAAATTCGAAGATACGCTTGTGTTCCGGTTAAAGTCGAGTTGACGAAATTATAAAATTATTTATATTATATCGAAATGATGGCGATGAATTTTATGAGATCAAAGTGAAAGTGCTTGAATAAATTTGAAATTACTAAACGATTTCGGAGTTGAGTAAGAAGACGTCTTGATTTAATAATAGAAACTGCGAACGATTAAGCTAAGGCATTTAAAATTAAAATTCCTTAAAATAATCCAGGAAAAAAATAATAATTGGGAAATCTGCATTACGTGGACATTTCAAATAAAAAAAAAAAAAATAACTAAGAATCAAGGCGTGACGAGTTCACGAGAATTTGAAGACACGCTTGTGTTCCAGTTAAGTCTAACAATAAGTTGACGAAATGACAACATTAATTAATTTCGATGAGATCACAGTGAAAGTTTTTCGGTAGTCTTAAAAATAAGCAAGAGATTTTTAAATATTATTCGAAGTCTCGAGCAAAAGGATCGTCGATTTCATAGAAATTACGAACGGTTTCGTTAAAGATCGGCCTTGAAAGATTTAACGCTACTTTCACTCTTTGCATTCATGAAACTTGTTTCCAGAATCTTAGTTTCGCCTCAAAAAAAAAAACGATTTTATTCGTAAATATTAAATTAAAAAATAATTTAGAAACAAATTTCCTAATTCCTCCAAAATTAAAAAAAAGTTTTGATTAGCAGAGTGGATTTTTTGGATTATTAAGTTACACACAGGTAAGGGTAATTGCGCAATGTACTGAAATTCAGGCATATCGTTCTTTTCTTTCTCTCATTCAGGCTGTCTTCTGCTTTCTTCAGTACAAATAACACCGTAAGGGCTTTGCAATTTATTTTGGAGTGATTTCATACTTGAGTGTCCCAGAAACCCGCACACTTACTCTCGAACGTTCGTAAATTTAATTTTAAGCGCGTTAGCAGTAATTTGAGTCACTGTCAGGTTAATAAAAGTTCAAACATATTTCGCTTGATTTTGAGAGCAATAAATTGCCAGTATTTTAATTTAATTGTTGAATTTAAGTGGCCCATCACCCTTTTCGCGTTATACTCATCGTACCTATTCGTTCGTCCCGATTGACCACGTTTATTGCCGGCTCCTTCCTTCACCGGCGAGCAAGTTTCGGGCAATGAAATAAGGACAGCGTGTCGACCGTCTCATCACCGGACGACGAGTATGTGCAAACAACCACGTAAGTGCTTTGCAATTTATTTTGGGGTGATTTCATTCACATACACTTGTCCCAGAAACCCGCTTACTAGCTAACCAACGCTTGTGAATTTAATTTTAAGCGCGTTAGAAGTAATTTGCGTCACTGTTAGGTTAATAAAATTTCAATCATATTTTACTTGGTTCTGAGAGCAAATAAACTGCCAGTATTTTAGTTTAATTGTTGAATTTATGCGGTCCACCATCTTTTTGATTGTCGACCGTCACGTGACGGGATGACAAGCAAGTATCAACACCGTAAGTGCTTTGGGATTTTTTGTGAAGTGATTTCATACTTGACGACGTAGAGCGTGCCCCAGACACCCGTTTGCTTGCTAACCAACGTTCGTGAATTCGCGTCAGCAGTAATTTGAGTCACTGTTAGGTTCATAAAATTTTAACCATATTTTACTTGGTTCTGAGAGCAATAAACCGCCGGCATTTTAGTTTAATTTTTGAATTTATGCGGTCCACCACCTTTTTGCGTGTCGACCGTCACCTCACCGGATGACGAGCAAGTACCAACACCGTAAGTGCTTTGCGATTTTTTGTGAAGTGATTTCAAACATGACGACGTACAGCGTGTCCCAGAAACCCGTTTACTTGCTAACCAACGTTCGTGAATTTAATTTTAAGTGCGTCAGCTGTGAGCTGAGTTACTGTTAGGTTAATATAATTTCAGTCATATTTTGCTTGGTTTTGAGAGCAATAAATTGCCAGCATTTTAGTTCTACTTTACCACCCTGTTTTGCGTAATAATAGGTACGACGCGTTAGCGAGGCGATCCCTTCGTACAGATAAGCCTTTTGAATTGACAAGGAATCCCGTTGAACAAGTTATTTCTGGCGTCCTTAAACCTATTATCGTCGAAGATCGACCCATGACTCGAATCTCCACTCGAGCTGCGCATAATTAGGCATTTTTCTTGCTACTCTCCATCCGTGACGTAATAATTTATTCTGGAGTGATGTCATAGTTGACGGCATACAGCGTGCCCCAGAAACCCGTTTACTTGCTAACCAACGCTCGTGAATTTAATTTTAAACGCGTCAGCTGTAATGATGATGAGATAACGGTGATGAGACGGTGACACGTCTCATCACCGGACGACGAGCACGTACAAACAACACCGTAAGTGCTTTGCGATTTTTTGTGAAGTGATTTCAAACTTGACGACGTACAGCGTGTCCCAGAAACCCGTTTACTTGCTAACCAACGTTCGTGAATTTAATTTTAAGTGCGTCAGCTGTGAGCTGAGTTACTGTTAGGTTAATATAATTTCAGTCATATTTTGCTTGGTTTTGAGAGCAATAAATTGCCAGCATTTTAGTTCTACTTTACCACCCTGTTTTGCGTAATAATAGGTACGACGCGTTAGCGAGGCGATCCCTTCGTACAGATAAGCCTTTTGGATTGACAAGGAATCCCGTTGGACAAGTTATTTCTGGCGTCCTTAAACCTATTATCGTCGAAGATCGACCCATGACTCGAATCTCCACTCGAGCTGCGCATAATTAGGCATTTTTCTTGCTACTCTCCATCCGTGACGTAATAATTTATTCTGGAGTGATGTCATAGTTGACGACATACAGCGTGCCCCAGAAACCCGTTTACTTGCTAATCACAAATAAGTACAGCGTGTCGACCGTCTCATCACCGGACGACGAGCATGTACAAACAACCCCGTAAGTGCTTTGCAATTTATTTTGAAGTGGTTATACAATTGACGGCATACAGCGTGCCCCAGAAACCCGTTTACTTGCTAACCAACGCTCGTGAATTTAATTTTAAACGCGTCAGCTGTAATGATGATGAGATAACGATGATGAGACGGTGACACGTCTCATCACCGGACGACGAGCACGTACAAACAACACCGTAAGTGCTTTGCGATTTTTTGTGAAGTGATTTCAAACTTGACGACGTACAGCGTGTCCCAGAAACCCGTTTACTTGCTAACCAACGTTCGTGAATTTAATTTTAAGTGCGTCAGCTGTGAGCTGAGTTACTGTTAGGTTAATGTAATTTCGCTCATATTTTGCTTGGTTTTGAGAGCAATAAATTGCCAGCATTTTTTGTTCTACTTTACCACCCTGTTTTGCGTAATAATAGGTACGACGCGTTAGCGAGGCGATCCCTTCGTACAGATAAGCCTTTTGAATTGACAAGGAATCCCGTTGAACAAGTTATTTCTGGCGTCCTTAAACCTATTATCGTCGAAAATCGACCCATGACTCGAATCTCCACTCGAGCTGCGCATAATTAGGCATTTTTCTTGCTACTCTCCATCCGTGACGTAATAATTTATTCTGGAGTGATGTCATAGTTAACGACATACAGCGTGCCCCAGAAACCCGTTTACTTGCTAATCACAAATAAGGACAGCGTGTCGACCGTCTCATCACCGGACGACGAGCATGTACAAACAATCCCGTAAGTGCTTTGCAATTTATTTTGAAGTGATTATATAATTGACGGCATACAGCGTGCCCCAGAAACCCGTTTACTTGCTAACCAATGCAAAGACTCTCAGAATTGAATACACATGTTATGTTAATTGGCTAAGTTTGATTTATGCGAATGGACCCCCGGTATATTTTTATACCTTAGACAAGGAAAACATTAAATATCGATCCCTTAAGGCCGCCACACACGATGCATTTTACCTTACGTTTTGCCTGCGCAGTTTTTAGACGTCAAGCAAAACGGATCGTTTTGTCAGCTTAAAACGACATAGACATGACCTTCCTTGTCTATTGTTTTAAGCACACAGACGCTCCGTTTTGCTTGACGTTTAAAAACTGTACAGGCAAAACGTAAGGTAAAATGCATCGTGTGTGGTGGCCTTTAGGAAAAAAAAAAAAAAACGCTCATTGACCTCCTTTTTCATTCAAATTTAATTATTACTGTAATTGTAGAACGATGTGTACAGTCTATTTGTTCATCGATCCCAATCGACTCCCCAAGGTTCATCGACCCCCAATGAATTTATAAAGTATAGAGAGACATGATTTTCTCGTTCTTTTCAAAAATAATTTTTTTTTGTTCGTTTTCGATCTTTTCCTTACCTTAGAATGTTTTCCGATGCTCGAGGGTGATGTTGTGACAACGTACAGTGGCGGAGGGCTTTGTTTTCCCAGCCAGGAGCTAACGAGCGCGTGTCTCGTCGCATTAACGTTCATGTCGTAGCGTAGGTGGTTCTCGTCACCTGACCGGAAGCAGGGGCAAATGGCACGTGCGCCTTGGTATGACGCTATGGCGGCGCAGATGCATTCCAACGCCGACGCTATCAGCAGGCAGATGTTCGAGAGTAAGGCGGTCGGGATTTCCCCGGTGTTGTCTTGGGAAACAATCACGTCCTGAAATGAAAAATAAACAATCAGATTCACGGGCGGAAAATTTTTTCGTCGTCAAAAATAAAAGGCGTACTTGCACAATAAGGCCATGGATTTGTAATGGAATTGATAAATATTTATTGAATTCATTTATAGCTAATTTTATTTAACGATTCCGTATTGTGCAAGGCAGTAAGTTAACTTCCTCGCATATTCCCGACAAAATTAATAAAACTAAATAAAAACAAAACTAAATTATTCTTCAGATTAATAAAAAAAAAAAACGAGAAAGTGGAGCAAAGTAAAAGAAAAAAGAAAAGTGAAAACCTCTTGTGTTTTAAGAAATTCGCATGCGAATTCAATAAAAAATGAAAAATCGGAAGTGAAAACGTTTACTTAAAGAAACAAAAGACGGATGATGTTAAATTCAAGCAAAATTTCTTTTGAAAAGAAAATGTGTTGAACAAAAATCTTAGAAATTTTAAAATATTTTAAAAAGGAACGTGAGACGAGGATTACTGAATCCGTAGTTCAAGAAGTTAAAAAAAGATTCTTTAGAAAACTGCCAGTTTTCTAAGGAAAATAAAAAGCGAAAACAAATGACTACTGAAGAAAGAAATTCTAATCGAAAAAAGGAAGTAATAAAAGAAAAGCGGCAGTTTTCTAAGGACAATAAAAAAGTGAAAACAAATGACAACCGGTTTGAAAGTAAACAAAAACCGTCAACGAAGAAAGAAAGAAATTCTAACCTAAAAAATACTAAGACTATGAAGGAAAACTGGCAGTTTAACAAATGACTACTTTTTTAAAGGAAACAAAAACAATCAACAGAGAAAGAAATTCTAACCGAAAAAAGAAAGTAACAAAAGAAAAGTGGGAGTTTTCTAAGGACAGTAAGAAAAGCGAAAACAAATGACATCTGACAATTCTAACCTAAAAAAAGAAGTAAAAAGGAAAACTGGCATTTTATAACAAATGATTACTGTTTGAAAGTAAACAAGCAATCAACAGAGAAAGAAATTCTAACAGAAAAAAGGAAGCAAAAAAAAGAAAAGCGAGAACAGGGAGTTTTCTAAGGACGATAAGAAAAGCGAAAACAAATGACAACTGATTTGAAAGTAAACACAAACCCCATTAACGAAGAAAGAAATTCTAACCTACAAGAAAATAAGAAAAATAATTTGATAATTTGGAATGTAAATTCAGATTTCACTCGACTCGTTCAGGGAAAACTCTGATTAAAAAGAAACAAGAAAATTGACAGTTTTCCAATGGTTATTTTTTTTAAATAACTGCTTCAAAACACTCTGACAGTATCGCCAACTCTTGTTTTTACGCGAGGTTAGAACAAGACGGGAATAGTTTGAGAGCGCTCTGGAGCGGTCAATTTAAAACATTGTAAGAAAAATGAAAGGCGAAAACAAACTACTATCGATTAGAAAATAGAAAACAATTAACGAAGAAATTCTAAGCTAAGAAAAGAACAAAAGTTGCCGAAACAATTGAAAGTTTAAGCAAAAGAGACTTATTTTTCGTTTATTTTTGTACTGTCGACGTACATATAAAAAAATGAAGTACCAATCAATAAACCAAAGTGGATAAAAAAGTGAAACGCTGTAACATTGCAAACAATGAACCAAGAAACATAAAATTATTAAAAAAAAAATTAAAAATTCGGAAACAATGTTTTTAAAGAAACAACAGATGTATGACGAAAAAATCTAAGAACAAAATGAAATTAAAAAAAAAATTTAAATGTTTAAAGGAATAAAGTTTAAAAAATTCTAATCTGAAATCGGAATTCAAATTAAAATTTATTTCAAACTTAGCCAACAATAAGTACAGCTGCCTAAAGAGAGAAAGAGAGAGAGAAATGAAAACTGACAATTTTCCAAGAAAAATGATAAACACAGACAAAATGATTATTGATTTGAAAAAAAAAATAACAATTTTCAAACTGAAACATTTAACAAAACAAAAGACGAATGACAAGAAAATGACTCTTAAAAAGGTAAGATATTTAAAAGAAAATATATAATAAAAAAAAAGGATTACCGAATCCAAAATTTAAAAAGTTTTAAATTGTTTTAGAATCATGATAATTCGAAAATAAAATTAAAACTTAATTCCAGTTTAACTAATTGCAAGTCTGGTTTAAAAAAATTAAAGACAAATTACTACTGATTTGAAAATAAAGGAAAAAACAAATAATAAAAAAATTAATGAAGAAATTCCAATACAAAAATTAATTGAAGGTTTCATTTTTCGTTTGATTTTCTATTATTGGTATAACACTGCTGATCAAAATTTCAAGTAAAAATCAATAAAATAAATGAAGGACCCTGATAATGCAAACAGTAAAGAATTCTAGAGAAAGAAAAAATGCAAAATCTGAAAGTGAAACGGTTAAAGAAACAAAAGACAAGTGCCAATAAGAGTAAAAGAAAAATTGAAAGGATGAAAAGTTAAGAACCACTAAATTCAACATCTGCAATATTAATTTAGAATTTAATCAAAACGTCAAAATTTCAAATTTCATTAAGAAGACAATAAAGAATAGGCAATTTTAAAAAGAAAAATGAAAAACAAATGAATAATGATACAAAAATAAAAACAATCAACGAAGAAATTAGTAAATACATTTTAATAAACAAATGGTTAAGTTAAAATAAAAAATTTTAATATTCCTAAGTCTTTGTTTAAGTAATCCAAAAACAATTTCAAGATATGAATCCCTGTTTTCTTTCCTTCTTTATTAATTTGTTGTTTCTTTTTAATAATTCTAAAAAATGGTAAGAAAAATATCGAAGGCATTCTCAAGAAAAGAAAAACAACAAAAGTCTTTGAAATAGGAAAAAGAAAAAAAAATAGAGAGGCTCAAGAAGGGCGAAAGATGAAAATTGGAGGTTTTTGATTTTTCTTCGTTTTAAGGTTCTCAGTGGTGCAAAACCTCTGTGAAGATTGCAGTTATAATTTCGAAACCTTTTTTATCCGCGTTAAAAAGTAGAAAACAATAATCGCACATTCACACGCACCTTCGCTTTTCTTCGATGTACTTATAAGGTGAAGAATATTCAACACGGAGGCGTCGACTGTACACCCGAGGATTGTTTACTGTGATGGCCATCGAAAGTTAAAAATTGTTTATAATGAATAACAATTATGAATGGAAAGTGTTCGCTGCACGTGAGATATTGTACGCTTTCATAACTATCCGCGGTTTTTAAAGAAAGCAAAGGTTTACTCCATTTTATAATATTAAAAAAAAAATTTCATTTATTTTCACTGTTGTATTGTCCGTTTATTTATTTATTTGTCATTTGTCCCGTATTTTTAGCTCTGTACAGGAAGCTGGATTTATTTCTATGTAGGAAGCTATTTTTTTGTAGCATTGAACAGTTTCTTTCCCTTTTGGAGTTCTTTCGTTTCGTTTCTTTTTCTATGACTTTCCAAATTCTGATATTAAATTTTTTCTTAAGGCATTTCTTCTTCTTACAAAAAAAAATAATAAAGTCGAATGTAAATAGCTAGAACGCAAGGAGTTTCAAATGTAAGCAGCACCATCTGTTGAGCTGTGTTCGCAGTTAATTTTGTTCCCTTTAATTTCCGAGAAAGTTTCAAAGCAGCTGGAAATACTTTTCTTCTTCGTTTCGAGAAAAAATGTTTGAGAAACAATTGAAGCGCACTTCCGCTTAGCGCACTGGCTTTCGATGACTTTTGAAATAAACAATAGACATTTGTGGCGCCATCTGTTAACATGAGTCGAAATTTTGTAACTTTCATTTGTGCGTAAACAATTTCAAAGCAACTGAAAAAACGCGAAAAGAAATTGGAAATAGTACTCAACGTTTCACTGTCGATTGATAGCTACACTCGTGATGAAGTATCAAGCGATAGTGAAACGTTGAGTGCTATTTCCAATTATAATTTCTGTCCGGTCAGAGTTTAAAAAAGCATTTATTTAAAATGCTGTTAATGTTCAAAACATTCAGAAGAGGGGAGACTGCCTTACAACGTTTAACCTTTTTAAAAGTCCCTTATATTTGTTAGTTAGGCGAACACTTAGGTTACAATGTTTTATTTAATTTGAGTCTATCCTATTTTTTGCAACACTTTTAATCGTAATGTATCTCTATCTATTATGAATGACCCTGTATTAAAATGAACCCACCCCTCAAAGACACGAGTAAAATGGGAAATTAAAAAATACTAATACTTGGTTAAGTAATTTAAAATTATTTTAAGATACCTAAACATTAAATTGTATTGAACAATCTGAAGTTTTGTTACGGTTAATAAGTTACAATTTCCACTGTTATAATTAATTTGATAATTATGAGACTTGGGTTAACTTTTTTTTTTAATTTCTGTATCTGCGTTTTCAAATTACATTTGATCTTTTTTTTTTTTAAATCTTGTAACCCACGTGACGCATTTATTAGTACTTAATACAGAAACTTGGGTTAATTGGGGAGGTCCCCAAACAGTGTTAGCCCAGGGCCCTCAAACTGTTAAAGTACAGTCAGTGATTTGAACTTTGGTGTCAGAATTTATATTAGCGAGTTAAAACTTTGCTCTTTGATTTTCACATTATTATTATTATTATTACCAGGGAAACGAATTCAGTGCGCTTAGTATTGGACGCTGCTTTATAAGGCGCATGTACTATTTTCTCCCTCCACCTTTCCGCAGCTTCGACGCATCGAATTCTTATTCAGTAGGAGAGGATGGGGTCTTCATACTTCGCAGAACTTATTGTGGGCGGGGTTGATAAATTTTCGTAACTTTTCGAACAGGGAACAAGCGGGCCGCCGAATTCTTTTCCCTGATCATTACGTTCCAAACAAACAATTCATTCACTTTGTGAGATTGTGTGATTGTGAGTAGGAGAGGATGGGGTTTTCATACTTCGCAGAACTTATTGTGGGCGGGGTTGATAAATTTTCGTAACTTTTCGAACAGGGAACAAGCGGGCCGCCGAATTCTTTTCCCTGATCATTACGTTCCAAACAAACAATTCATTCACTTTGTGAGATCGTGTGATTGTGAGTGGGAGAGGGATGGGGTGTTCATACTTCGCAGAACTTATTGTGGGCGGGGTTGATAAATTTTCGTAACTTTTCGAACAGGGAACAAGCGGGCCGCCGAATTCTTTTCCCTGATCATTACGTTCCAAACAAACAATTCATTCACTTTGTGAGATTGTGTGATTGTGAGTAGGAGAGGATGGGGTGTTCATACTTCGCAGAACTTATTGTGGGCGGGGCTGATAAATTTTCGTAACTTTTCGAACAGGGAACAAGCGGGCCGCCGAATTCTTTTCCCTGATCATTACGTTCCAAACAAACAATTCATTCACTTTGTGAGATCGTGTGATTGTGAGTGGGAGAGGGATGGGGTGTTCATACTTCGCAGAACTTATTGTGGGCGGGGTTGATAAATTTTCGTAACTTTTCGAATAAGGAACAAGCGGGCCGCCGAATTCTTTTCCCTGATCATTACGTTCCAAACAAACAATTCATTCACTTTGTGAGATTGTGTGATTGTGAGTGGGAGAGGGATGGGGTGTTCATACTTCGCAGAACTTATTGTGGGCGGGGCTGATAAATTTTCGTAACTTTTCGAAGAGGGAACAAGGGGGTCGTCGAATTCTTTTCCCTGATCATTAAGTTCCAAACAAACAATTCATTCAATTTTTGAGATTGTGAGATTGTGAGTAGGCGAGGATGGGGTGTTCATACTTCGCAGAACTTATTGTGGGCGGGGTTGATAAATTTTCGTAACTTTTCGAACAAGGAACAAGCGGGCCGCCGAATTCTTTTCCCTGATCATTACGTTCCAAACAAACAATTCATTCACTTTGTGAGATTGTGTGATTGTGAGTGGGAGAGGGATGGGGTGTTCATACTTCGCAGAACTTATTGTGGGCGGGGTTGATAAATTTTCGTAACTTTTCGAACAAGGAACAAGCGGGCCGCCGAATTCTTTTCCCTGATCATTACGTTCCAAACAAACAATTCATTCACTTTGTGAGATTGTGTGATTGTGAGTGGGAGAGGGATGGGGTGTTCATACTTCGCAGAACTTATTGTGGGCGGGGTTGATAAATTTTCGTAACTTTTCGAACAAGGAACAAGCGGGCCGCCGAATTCTTTTCCCTGATCATTACGTTCCAAACAAACAATTCATTCACTTTGTGAGATTGTGTGATTGTGAGTAGGAGAGGATGGGGTTTTCATACTTCGCAGAACTTATTGTGGGCGGGGTTGATAAATTTTCGTAACTTTTCGAATAAGGAACAATCGGGCCGCCGAATTCTTTTCCCTGATCATTACGTTCCAAACAAACAATTCATTCACTTTGATAGCGATGATGAAGAAGTGATGACCTAACATCATTATTAACAACAATAACACCGAAACACGACCGTCTTCCCATCGTTACTCCTAATTGTTGTTACGTAAAAGCCTGCTCCGTAACAATAAATCATCTCCTGTTAGCTCACTTTATTTATTTAGACGTTCCACGCTCGAAATCTCACCGTCCGAGGAGCTTCACAGCCAAGATTTATATTCGCGCAGGAAATGATTTTTCTTTCCCATGACCGTCAAGGTTATGAATGTTGTTGCAGTTTACGCTCGTAATTACGCATCTGGATAATTTCCTTCTTGCACGCAATTGCTGACATTTGGATGGAATTACGTCGTCTTCGTTCGTTTCGGTTAAGTCTTTCTTTTTACTACGAAGAAGACGAGAATCGAATACAGTACGCTGAGAATCAAAACCTATAAATGTTAAATTAGTTAGTTAAAATTTTCGGGGAAAGGCCTGAAAATAATTCAGGTGAGCGAAATTATAACTGCGTGTCTGTTCGTCCGTTAACATCTCAAGTTGCGTTTGCGTTTTTGTTTGTTTTTGGGCTTTTCCGCTGGGTATAGCTTCGCTCATTCTCTTGGGTTTCACTATTTAAGTACCACTTTTTGGTTCTTATTTACGGTGACACGCAAAATCTTTTCGTTCATTTAATTTTATTTATTGTTTTAATTTAACGGACCAGTTTTTTTTTGTTCTAGCATCGATTATTCGCCGTCGTCTTCGAATAAATATTCACGGAAAAAACTGTGTCAAGGAATTGTCTACATATTTTTCTTTGTACGTATACATAATTTATTGAGAAACGTGCGCGCACCGACGTTCGTCCTTAAGAGCGGAAAGTTATGGGAGGCGCAGCCGAAGAAAAATGCGGAGAATTGACGTTAGAAAATGCTTCTCTCTGGCTCACTGTCCTTGAAATACTTAGGAGATTTTACAATCTTCGCAAACGGTTGTTCCGCCGAGTGGAAGAGGCTCGATCAAAGCTATAAGCTTCGACTTGTTGTAAATTGGTCCGCATTCATACGCATAAATTACTCGTGACTTGCGTAGATCGCATACGAAAAAAAAAATGAATCCTCTCATTTTCTCTAGAAGATTGCCAACAGCTGTACTATCACGGTCAACTAAAACTATGCCCTTGAATCTCAATCGCGTCGTTGTTTACACAAGGTCATCAAGAACGACTGTCTCAGTTGGCAATGTTAAGTAAGGAGTAACTGGAGTAACTTCCGGTTATTCACGACTATTGACAAGTGTCATTAGACGGGGCATAACCTACAATTTTTTGATAGTGACAGCCGTCATTATTGACAAGTGTCATTAGACGGGGCATAACCTATAATTTTTTGATAGTGACAGCCGTCATTATTGACAAGTGTCATTAGACGGGGCATAACCTACAATTTTTTGACAGTGACAGCCGTCATTATTGACAAGTGTCATTAGACGGGGCATAACCTATAATTTTTTGATAGTGACAGCCGTCATTATTGACAAGTGTCATTAGACGGGACATAACCTACAATTTTTTGATAGTGACAGCCGTCATTATTGACAAGTGTCATTAGACGGGACATAACCTACAATTTTTTGATAGTGACAGCCGTCATTATTGACAAGTGTCATTAAACGGGATATAATCTACAATTTTTTCTCCGAATATGTATCAAATAAACCAACAAAACACATACATCCGGTTTTAGTGTCGCAAATAGTTGAATTAGAGACCCTCTAGTTAGAGTCTGGCAGAATTAGCAAAAAAAGTTCCGTCACTGTCAAATCGACAATCCCTTCTAACCTATCAAAGTCAAATTTCTGCAAGAAAAGTCCCCTCAGTGTCAGTTTGACATTATTATCTAACCTTGCTTGCCTATTTCCAACGTCAAATTCAAATGTTGGCGCCAAATTGCACTTTCTTATGATAGGCTGAACTAAATTTTTGGTGAAATATGGCGGAACCAATTAAAAATGCACAGACTCTTACTAGAGGGCCTCTAAGTTGCATAAACTTATGGCAACTCCTGACTAGGGTTGCGGAAATTTCAGTAAAATATATTTTTTTTTTTTTTGAAAGGAACGCAGAAATTTTTATATTTCTAAAGGGAAACGTTTCAACAGAAAATGCAATGAAATTTCCAAGAAATTTCACATTAAGTAAAAAAATGAAATTTCAAAAAGAAAAATCAAAATTTCAAAGAAAAAATAGTACAAATAATAATAAGCTGCTACAACAATACTAAAAAAAAAATCGTAAGACTGTATAATCAAGTAAATTTAACTTTAAACGTAACTTTACATAACCTTGCTTTTTTTGAGTACGTTCATTGAAGAAGATATTTGAGGTTATGTAAACTTACCAAAAACTTACTCACTAAACAAATGATGTTTAAAGTGTCCTTGGGAATGAAATTGCATATTTTATTTTACAATAAAAAAATGACGTTTTGGTTTTAAGTCAAAATAGGAAATCACTAAACATTAAAAAACAATTGATTTTCGATGAGATATTAAATCGTCATTACGTTGGCAACACCCAGTTTTGCCTTCGTCGCGTCGTAATCACATTTTAGCTGCGTTCGTTTATTCCACTCAGTTCACTCCATTTACTCTTTTGATACTTCTGTCTCACTTTAACTTGTACCAAAAGTGAGACAGAAGTATCAAAAGAGTAAGTGGAGTGACACTTGAACGGAGTTGAAAAAAACGAACGCGGTTTTTGTAAACGTAACACTATGGCGCCAAATTCAAACTGTCTTCAATCTAGACAGGTCGAGCCTTCAATACGCGTTTGAAGACAATTTGAATTGAACGATTAATAAATCGAAGAGGCTTAAACGAAGAATTAAACAATGAAAATATACAAAACCATTGTTGTAAATTGTTTCAGGTCAAAAAGCGATCGTGAGATGTCGCTGTTTTATCTGTTAATGAAAATATAGGTTAAAAAATTAGAAAATTAAAAAAAAAAACAAAAAAACGAAAATAATAAAAGAACAATTCGTGGATTCGTTAATTTCCGAAAAAAGTAATCATCGGAAAAATAGTAACCAATGAAAAACAAAAGACGATCGATTACCGGGGGAAATTACGAAACAAAAGAAGAAGAATTTAAAAGGAAATAAGAAGAAGTTTACTACAAGGTCGAAATAGGTCATTTCGATCATTAAATAAAATAGAAAACGAAATGCAAACTAGAAACCGAAAAATTAATTTGAAAAATGATGAAAATCAATTTCAATAATAATAATAATTTAAAATAAACCAAAATATTGAAATTAATTTAGAAACAATAGGCGATCGACTTTCAAAAATAAGTGAACTTTCATTGTTGACTTACTTAATTATGAAAAAATTAAATTAAATAAAAAACAGAAAGCAACTTGAAGAGATTAAGAAACGAGAAACAACAAAAATTTCAAAATCATGAATTAAGTCCGATAAAGTCCGATGAAGTACTTAAATTAATGAAAAACAAAATAGGATCGACCGGAAAGGAACTTAACCTCAAAATACCTTAAGCCTCCAATTATTGATTTAATTAATTAGGGAAACGAAATAAAATAAAATAAGTGAGAAAAAACGTAACGATTGAAATTTCAGTGAAATTTCCAAACAAAAAAGAAATTTCCGACAACAAAGGAAATTTCAAAAAACCTAGAAATTTCCACGTTTTTGACAGTTTTGGGAAAGTGTTGAAATTTCAGGAAATTTCCTCGATGAAATTTCTTCAATTGTTTCAGTACACAAATAAAATCTTTTCCGGTTACTTACTTCGTCCGTAACTTCCAGTTCCACATCCGTTCTGGAAACGTCTCTGGCAAGTCCTGTTGCCGTGACAACGAGCACCAATTGAGCAACTGCCAAACTGATGAGGCTCAGAGCCAAGAAGACGGTGTGGGCTACGCGCTGGGCTGTTCTCTTCAGGGGGCAACATTCTTTTGCCGCCGCCAAGACACCAGCGGTTCCCGTCGCAACCGCCAGGCAACCGCCCCATAATCCACCGCCAATCTGTAACATCAAAAAACACATACCAAAATTTTCCAAAATTTTTTCACCAATTTTTTTATTCGCTAGGCTGAATCCCCGAGTAACCCCCCCGTGTTTCTCCGGAAAAATGATGAAAATTTTTGGTACAGATTTGGAAATATTTGTAACTGACGTTCTTAGGATAAAATATTATTAATTGTTGCGTGCGCCGAAATTGAAAGGAATGGTCCCCAAAGTACCATTTTACGATTTGAACATTTTTTGCTTCAATTTTCTAGTTTTTAATTTTTTTATTTCTTTAAAATTTTTAATCTTTATTTTTTGTTTCGATTTTTAATAATTTCCTACATTATATTTTTTTAAATAAATTAGTTGGGTTGGGTTGACTTTTTTTTACATTTTATTTATTGAATCTTTTCTTAATTTTTTAGTTTTTCTCTTTAAAATTTTTAATGTGTTTGTGATTTGACCTCGGAACGTTTTCAAGTTTTGCATTTTATGTTTAAAAGAAATTGGGTTCATTTGGGCTTAGTTCGGTAGATTGGATTCGCTTAACTTCGGTTTAGTTAGGTTGAGCTCGCTTAATTTCGATTCAATTCGGTTGACCTTGACATATTTAGTAATTTTTAAAGATATTGTGTTTAAATTGTCTATGATTTCAATTATTTTATTTTATTTTTATTATACCTACATTTATTTTTTTTATAAAAATCTTTTCTTAGGTCGGGTTCAATTTAGTTGAGTTGGGTTGACCTCGAAACGCTCTTTTACATTTTATTTATTGGATTTTTTCTTCATTTTTTAAAGTTTCTTTTCCTTAACATTTTTAATATTTTTGTTTCGATTTTTAATAATTTTTAGAATTTTATCTTTTTTAAAATTGAGTTGTATTTACTTAGGTTATGTTTAGTTGGATTGATTTGACCTCGGAACTTTTTTAATGTTTTGCATTTTATGTTTAATTTGGGCTTAGTTCAGTAGGTTGGATTATACATAATAATACATCGAAGTTGTTTCATTTTAATGGAACACTTCGTATGTAATGGCATTTTTGAATTCCCGAGTAAATTCTAGCGTGAGTTGATGGGTCGCATCATGGGTCTAGCGCGAGCGGTTTTCGAGTTTTTTCATTTGTTTTTAATGGCACTACTCGAGAACCAATCAAGATAGACCCATGGTGCGACCCATCAATTCAGGCTAGAATTTACTGAGGATGTCAAAAATGCAAGAACAAAATAATTTTCACGAGTTTGATCGTTTTTTAGAATGCAAATTAACCTTCAAATTTCCATTTCCGAAGCAACTTAATAATGGCATTTTTGAATTCCCGAGTAAATTCTAGCGTGAGTTGATGGGTCGCACCATGGGTCTAGCGCGAGCGATTTTCGAGTTTTTCATTTGTTTTTCATGGCACTACTCGAGAACCAATCAAGATAGACCCATGGTGCGACCCATCAATTCAGGCTAGAATTTACTGAGGATGTCAAAAATGCAAGAACAAAATAATTTTCACGAGTTTGATCGTTTTTTAGAATGCAAATTAACCTTCAAATTTCCATTTCCGAAGCAACTTAATAATGGCATTTTTGAATTCCCGAGTAAATTCTAGCGTGAGTTGATGGGTCGCACCATGGGTCTAGCGCGAGCGATTTTCGAGTTTTTCATTTGTTTTTCATGGCACTACTCGAGAACCAATCAAGATAGACCCATGGTGCGACCCATCGATTCAGGCGGCTAGAATTTACTGAGGATGTCAAAAATGCAGGAAAAAAATAATTTTCACGAGTTTGATCGTTTTTTAGAATGCAAATTAACCTTCAAATTTCCATTTCCGAAGCAACTTCGTATATAATGGCATTTTTGAATTCCCGAGTAAATTCTAGCGTGAGTTGATGGGTCGCACCATGGGTCTAGCGCAGGCGGTTTTCGAGTTTTTTCATTTGTTTTTCATAGCATTACTCGAGAACCAATCAAGATAGACCCATGGTGCGACCCATCAAGTCAGGCTAGAATTTACTCAGGATGCCAAAAATTCAAGAGAAAAGTCAATTTTCACGTGTTTGATTGTTTTTTAGAACGCAAATTAACCTAAAAATTTCCATTTCCAATGCAACTTCGTACATAATGGCATTTTCGAATTTCTGAGTAAATTCTAGCCTGAATTGATGAGTCGCATCATGGGTCTAGCGCAAGCGGTTTTCGATTTTTTTCATTTGTTTTTCATGAGACTATTCGAGAACCAATCAAGATAGACCCGTGGTGCGACCCATCAATTCAGGCTAGAATTTACTCAGGATGCCAAAAATGCAAGAAGAAAGTCAATTTTCACGTGTTTGATTGTTTGTTTAGAACGCAAATTAACCTAAAAATTTCCATTTCCTATGCAATTTCGTATATAATGGCATTTTCGAATTCCTGAGTAAATTCTAGCCTGAATTGATGAGGCGCATCATGGGTCTAGCGCAAGCGGTTTTTCGAGTATTTTCATTTGTTTTTCATGAGACTACTCGAGAACCAATCAAGATAGACCCGTGGTGCGATCCATCAATTCAGGCTAGAATTTACTCAGGATGTCAAAAATGCAAGAAAAAGTTCAATTTTCACATGTTTGATAACTTTTTACAATGCAAATCAGCCTTAAACTTGTTAAAGAATTTCCATTTTCATTTTCCATTTTCCAAATTATTATTAAAATGAAAAAAAAAGAAACGGGTTTGTCAATGTTAGACGTTTGATTTCAAGAACAATGGTCCTTGAACCGCACCAAGGTATTATTGTATAATTTTTCGGCAGTAAATTTCACAAAATTAACCGTCCATAAATTTGTTTAGGAAAAAAAAATTCGTATCCAAACATTGGACGGACGCAAATACGTAACCGGTCACATAATATATTGGGAAAACAGCGAGCGATGTTATAAACAAATCGTCCTTGGCTGTGAATTCTGTAAAAAAAATGTTGCCCAGATTTGCATTTTAACATCGCAGAGGAGAAGTATTAATTTCGTCGTTAATTTCGCGCCAAATTAAAAAGCTTTGATTAAAAAAGTTGCAAAACGGTTGAATTTTTGAAATAATTAACAATAATTAAGGCCCGTATGACACTGTGACATTTCTTGTGTAAAAAATTTGCGAAAATCTTTCTTTCGTCATTTTGTAACAGACTTTTGTAATTTTTTTTTTTTTTACAAAAATAATCATTGTGTCATACGGTTCTGAAACTCAAAATTTTGTTCGAAAAGACAGGCCAAGTTAAAAATGTCTAAAAATATTTTTGCAATATCCACTAAATAATGTTCGAGACAATGGGGGTGACCACGCGAGAATTCCTACCCCCTTTAACTCTTTTTTTTTTGATTTTAGGAAAAAACGTTTAATACGAAACTTATAGGGACTAATTTCTATCTGTGTGCTCACAGATAAACAATTGACAGTCGAGATATAAACTAAGCTTAAGTTTTTTTTTTTTTTTTTTTTAATGGAACAACACCCTATGCATTATTACGTTTTTCGATTCTAAGTTCAATTCTAATGAGACTACATGCATAATAAAACTAGTAATGTGTAGAAGGTGTCTATAAAATAATTCCTGCTAATTTTTTTGAACAGTTTAAATTGATCAAAAATTATCTGAAAAATTCAAAATCAAGGAACTTTTTTGAACCTAATCTCGTTCAAGAAACATCCTGTATTAGAGGTCTTCTATTAGAGACGTAGGTGCATCAAATAGAATTTCTTTTGATGGTGTCAATTTGAAGCAGCATCTGCTTCTTCTGCTATGTACAGTGTTGGTCTTATTTACCTGCGATAAATTAGCACCGTGTACGATCACAAGCACACCAAAGACCGACATCAACATCCCAAAAAGTATTTGCATGACACCAAGATACAACGTCTGGTTGAAACAGCTGAAGACGATCTTCTTCTCCTTCTGAGCTTGCCCTTTTTCCCCAGCCCTCAATGACAAACTTGGCGATTCCTTCGGCGACTTGCAGATCAACTTGTCCGTGGAAAGCTTCGTCGACATGGTCAGATTACTGTCGGTTTTCTTCCTCCCTTCGAGCGACGTTTCGGTTTTGTCTTTCGTCGCGTCTTCCACCTCAGTGGCGTCGGGGGGTCGCTGCGCGCCGTTCTCTTGGTTCATCGTTTTAAAGAATCATTCCAAAAAAATTTAGAAAAATAAATGTGCTTCGCGAGTTTGCGGCGAGTTTTCGATTAAAAAAAAAGAAAATCGCGTGTGAATCGTGTAACATGCGCTTCGCGTTGTATTTTATCGAAAGTTCGCGCGGGACTGACCGAGCAAAATGTTTCTCGAATTCAGCGGGAACATTTCTTGTTTGCTTGCTTGGTTGTTTGCAGTCGCCGGTGAAAGCTAAACGCCGATGAAGTTTATTGGGGACATCGCGGTATTATTCTAAGCATTTTTTTCCCCCCTTGTGCAGGTCCGGATTGATGTATGTATGCACAAGTGCAGGACTTACTAGCTGGAGCCCTCGACAACAAATTGTATTGTTTAACTAAAAAAGAAAGAAACAGACAAATTAAACTGTGATCTTTTACTTTTGAGATAGCAGGCTGCAATTTAATATTATTTAACTACAACTTTTAATTCTTATGACATTTTCATGTATCTTGTATTCTTCAGCGGTTTTCATTTCTCGGTGTCCATGCTGTATATAGTTTCGTGCGATATTTTCAGCCTGACTTCAGGGAATCCGGAAGAGTTCTGAGACAATATTTTTATGTATAAAAATCTTTCCTCATTTGCACCATATTTTTTTAAACACACTGTATATTTTGAAATTGTTTCTCAAACCGTGGGCGTCGTGTTGTCAAGAACTCACGTAACGGTGAACGGAATAAAATTTTACTCACCGAACCTTAAGGTAATTATCGGAGTACTGCAGGGCAGTGTGCTCGGGCCGGCACTCTTTTTTATTTACTTAAATGAGTTATTCACTACTATTTATGAATTCAAGTTTAAAAATAATTAATTGTGGACAATACAGTGTTTTTCTCTTTTTGTCAGTTACATTTCCGTATTTATCGTAGGAACTGGCATTTTACGAAATTAGAAAATCATTTAACAATTTCGGAAAAAAAAACTGCAACGTGCTAACGTATGCTTAATTTGGAAAAAAAAATCACACGTAATGTAAGGTTTAAATTAAATTCACTGTTCACTTTAGAGCTCGACATCAACTCATGCTGGCAGTTAATTAAATACAACAAGAAAAATCAAGAGTAAGTCAAAAATAAAAATGTGAGCCACAGATTCATTTTATTTAATTGGCTGTGAAATAAGTCACGTATGTCGCAGTTACGTTCACTTGACCTCTTACAACTGCCATCGACGTAATCGAGAAGAAACCTAGGTTGCCATTTAAAATAATTCAAAATGGCTACCACTGACAAATACCAAAACAAATGAAACTCATATCAAAATATGGATATTTATGTATGATTTAACCCCACCAAACGTCAAATGTCAAATTAAATGTGAAATCATTTCTAAATAAACCAAACCCTTTTGTAATAAGATGATCAGTAACTTGATAAATGGCATATATCTACGTCAAAATATAAAATCAAATCAGGATCAACGTAACGTATAAAATTATCAACAGAAATGACACTCATTTCCTTGTCAGACAGGTTAAATGGATGAGAGCGTTTCCGTAATCAAGAAATCAGCGATAAAATTAAATTTTAAATTTTCACCAGGGTTCGGTGTTTTTATGGAAAGTGTATCTTAGTATCCTAAATGAATAGATACTTATCGAGTTACAGGTACAAATACAATTTTTAGTAGTATCTACGATACGTAAGAAAAGTATCTAGATACTCAAAAAGTATTTAAATACTGTATCTATATACTCAAAAAGTATTTAAATACTGTATCTAGACACTTGCATCTATAGATACTTTACATCTATCATCTAGTTACAGGTACAAATACAATTTTCAGTAGTATTTAAGATACGTAAGAAAAGTATCCAGATACTCAAAAAGTATTTAAATACTGTATCTAGACACTTGCATCTATAGATATTTTACATCTATCATCTAGTTACAGGTACAAATACAATTTTCAGTAGTATCTAAGATACGCAAGAAAAGTATCTAGATACTCAAAAAGTATTTAAATACTGTATCTATATACTCAAAAAGTATTTAAATACTGTATCTAGACACTTGCATCTATAGATACTTTACATCTATTATCTAGTTACAGGTACAAATACAATTTTCAGTAGTATCTAAGATACGTAAGAAAAGTAACTAGATACTCAAAAAGTATTTAAATACTGTATCTATATACTCAAAAAGTATTTAAATACTGTATCTAGACACTTGCATCTATAGATACTTTGCATCTATTATCTAGTTACAGGTACAAATACAATTTTCAGTAGCATCTAAGATACGTAAGAAAAGTATCTAGATACTCAAAAAGTATTTAAATACTGTATCTAGATACTCAAAAAGTATTTAAATACTGTATCTAGACACTTGCATCTATAGATACTTTACATCTATTATCTAGTTACAGGTACAAATACAATTTTCGGTAGTATTTAAGATACGTAAGAAAAGTATCTAGATACTCAAAAAGTATTTAAATACTGTATCTAGATACTCAAAAAGTATTTAAATACTGTATCTAGACACTTGCATCTATAGATACTTTGCATCTATTATCTAGTTACAGGTACAAATACAATTTTCAGTAGCATCTAAGATACGTAAGAAAAGTATCTAGATACTCAAAAAGTATTTAAATACTGTATCTAGATACTCAAAAAGTATTTAAATACTGTATCTAGACACTTGCATCTATAGATACTTTACATCTATTATCTAGTTACAGGTACAAATACAATTTTCGGTAGTATTTAAGATACGTAAGAAAAGTATCTAGATACTCAAAAAGTATTTAAATACTGTATCTAGATACTCAAAAAGTATTTAAATACTGTATCTAGACACTTGCATCTATAGATACTTTGCATCTATTATCTACTTACAGGTACAAATACAATTTTCAGTAGCATCTAAGATACGTAAGAAAAGTATCTAGATACTCAAAAAGTATTTAAATACTGTATCTAGATACTCAAAAAGTATTTAAATACTGTATCTAGACACTTGCATCTATAGATACTTTACATCTATTATCTAGTTACAGGTACAAATACAATTTTCGGTAGTATTTAAGATACGTAAGAAAAGTATCTAGATACTCAAAAAGTATTTAAATACTGTATCTAGATACTCAAAAAGTATTTAAATACTGTATCTAGACACTTGCATCTATAGATACTTTGCATCTATTATCTAGTTACAGGTACAAATACAATTTTCAGTAGCATCTAAGATACGTAAGAAAAGTATCTAGATACTCAAAAAGTATTTAAATACTGTATCTAGATACTCAAAAAGTATTTAAATACTGTATCTAGACACTTGCATCTATAGATACTTTACATCTATTATCTAGTTACAGGTACAAATACAATTTTCAGTAGCATCTAAGATACGTAAGAAAAGTATCTAGATACTCAAAAAGTATTTAAATACTGTATCTAGATACTCAAAAAGTATTTAAATACTGTATCTAGACACTTGCATCTATAGATACTTTACATCTATTATCTAGTTACAGGTACAAATACAATTTTCGGTAGTATTTAAGATACGTAAGAAAAGTATCTAGATACTCAAAAAGTATTTAAATACTGTATCTAGATACTCAAAAAGTATTTAAATACTGTATCTAGACACTTGCATCTATAGATACTTTGCATCTATTATCTAGTTACAGGTACAAATACAATTTTCAGTAGCATCTAAGATACGTAAGAAAAGTATCTAGATACTCAAAAAGTATTTAAATACTGTATCTAGATACTCAAAAAGTATTTAAATACTGTATCTAGACACTTGCATCTATAGATACTTTACATCTATTATCTAGTTACAGGTACAAATACAATTTTCAGTAGCATCTAAGATACGTAAGAAAAGTATCTAGATACTCAAAAAGTATTTAAATACTGTATCTAGATACTCAAAAAGTATTTAAATACTGTATCTAGACACTTGCATCTATAGATACTTTACATCTATTATCTAGTTACAGGTACAAATACAATTTTCGGTAGTATTTAAGATACGTAAGAAAAGTATCTAGATACTCAAAAAGTATTTAAATACTGTATCTAGATACTCAAAAAGTATTTAAATACTGTATCTAGACACTTGCATCTATAGATACTTTGCATCTATTATCTAGTTACAGGTACAAATACAATTTTCAGTAGCATCTAAGATACGTAAGAAAAGTATCTAGATACTCAAAAAGTATTTAAATACTGTATCTAGATACTCAAAAAGTATTTAAATACTGTATCTAGACACTTGCATCTATAGATACTTTACATCTATTATCTAGTTACAGGTACAAATACAATTTTCGGTAGTATTTAAGATACGTAAGAAAAGTATCTAGATACTCAAAAAGTATTTAAATACTGTATCTAGATACTCAAAAAGTATTTAAATACTGTATCTAGACACTTGCATCTATAGATACTTTGCATCTATTATCTACTTACAGGTACAAATACAATTTTCAGTAGCATCTAAGATACGTAAGAAAAGTATCTAGATACTCAAAAAGTATTTAAATACTGTATCTAGATACTCAAAAAGTATTTAAATACTGTATCTAGACACTTGCATCTATAGATACTTTGAATCTATTATCTAGTTACAGGTACAAATACAATTTTCAGTAGCATCTAAGATACGTAAGAAAAGTATCTAGATACTCAAAAAGTATTTAAATACTGTATCTAGATACTCAAAAAGTATTTAAATACTGTATCTAGACACTTGCATCTATAGATACTTTACATCTATTATCTAGTTACAGGTACAAATACAATTTTCGGTAGTATTTAAGATACGTAAGAAAAGTATCTAGATACTCAAAAAGTATTTAAATACTGTATCTAGATACTCAAAAAGTATTTAAATACTGTATCTAGACACTTGCATCTATAGATACTTTGCATCTATTATCTAGTTACAGGTACAAATACAATTTTCAGTAGCATCTAAGATACGTAAGAAAAGTATCTAGATACTCAAAAAGTATTTAAATACTGTATCTAGATACTCAAAAAGTATTTAAATACTGTATCTAGACACTTGCATCTATAGATACTTTACATCTATTATCTAGTTACAGGTACAAATACAATTTTCGGTAGTATTTAAGATACGTAAGAAAAGTATCTAGATACTCAAAAAGTATTTAAATACTGTATCTAGATACTCAAAAAGTATTTAAATACTGTATCTAGACACTTGCATCTATAGATACTTTACATCTATCATCTAGTTACAGGTACAAATACAATTTTCAGTAGTATCTAAGATACTTAAGAAAAGTATCTAGATACTAAAAAAGTATTTAAATACTGTATCTAGATACTCAAAAAGTATTTAAATACTTTATCCAGACACTTGCATCTATAGATACTTTACATCTATTATCTAGTTACAGGTACAAATACAATTTTCAGTAGTATCTAAGATACGTAAGAAAAGTATCTAGACACTCAAAAAGTATTTAAATACTGTATCTAGATACTCTTAAGTCTTCGATCAGTATAGGACCATTTATATTATTAAATGGTATTTATTTTCTCCGCTGCATTTAACGTGAAAAAAGATATCGCTTCAAAATTTAAATACTTGTAGATATGAAGGCAAAGTGTTTGCTGTTTCCCAAATAGTTGCAGCACAATGGTTTCCGAGGATATTAACCGATGGTTAAATTTGCAGGAGGTGGTAAGATCGGGCCTTAGTCGTTTATTTGGGACAGAAAACTTTATAAAAGTTGTTACCTTGATGGCTAGTCGACGTTAGTCTAGTCGTCACAATAAGCATGTAATTACTACTCACGAACATCAACCGACTGATTTTTCACATACCTTCCGCTGTACTAGGAAAATTAGTTTTCACCGCAAAAGTAACACCAACTAAGCACAAAATACACATACCATGCGTTTTTTTTTAAATAAATACACATAGCAACGGTGTATACTTTTATAAAACACATGTCAGCGCATTGAATATGTGTAGTTGGTTGCCTACAGAGTGCAGTAAAACAATGCACTGACATAGTTTTTTTTTACAAAATATATACTTATAAAAAAAAAAAACTCATGGTATGTAGGTACATGAAAACCTGCGTTAAATTGACAGTAAATTTACTAATTCCACAATCTGGAAAAGGAGGAGCATTTCAACGCGTCAGTCTACACTTATAACAATTCTACAACTTTCATACCGAAATAGGTATTAACTTGTTAAAAAAAAAAAACTGTCTGTACAGGGTGACTACGGGCTAATTTCCACTTTTTCTTTTTTGAAGTTGGAAAGAAGCTTTTGATATATAACTTATACAGACTAAATCGTAGCTTTTACTGACGTTTACTAAATAACAAATGCACATCGAATAACCGAGATATAAACCGACGTTTTGCTTTTCTGAAATGGAACACCCCGTATATGTGCACAAGCTTGGAACCCCAATTTTATTCTGATAACAATTTCTCTAAATAATTTTGGTAGAAAACGAGTAGGTAGTTTCTGAGATATTTATATTTAACAATAAGAAAATAAAAATTTACATCGTCCCCCCCCATTCAGATTTAAATATTTAAAAAAGAACAAAACAGCAGGTTTGGATATACTAGTATGTTTTATGCAGATTTAAAATTCTGTTAAACTATGACAATCTATTATTCTATTCGTCTTTATTTTATTTTTTTTTAGTTATACGTCGATCATCTTTCTTCTTTTCTTGGTTTTACTGATTTTATGTGAATTTTATAGAATTTTTCTTTTAGACTCACCTTCGTCAACCAGTATCTTCTGTTTTTTCTTTTTTTTTTTTAATTCCTCATTCGACTTTATTTCATTTAATTTATTTCAATATAATCAATTGATCGAGCTTTGTTTTTTTTCTTTCAATCGATTTCGTTCGTTTTGTTTTTATTTTTACACTATTGAACTAATGACTTTATTTTTTGCTTTTTAATTATTATTAAATGGTGAAATATTTACAGATTATTCTTGGGATCGTGACAAAATTTGTCAATTCAGTTCAGTTCTATATAATTTTTATTTTAGTCCTAACTTTATCATCGTTCTTTATTTTTATACATTCTTCGATTGACTTTATTTTATTTAATTTTTACTTAATGTTGCCTCTTTTACTCTTAAATTAACAACTAATCATCTTGTTTTTTTTTGTCTTCTCATCAGTTTGGTTTTATTTGACACGGCTCTTAATTTTTTTAATTATCAAATTGATCGTCTTTTATTTTGTTTTTTTTTTTTTTTTTAAATAGGATTTCAGATTATTTTACATTTTAATCCCACCGATTTATCATCATTTTCCGCTTTGACTTATTTTACTTATTTTATTTTTTAATTAATAAATTAAATTTTTGGTTGTGGTGATGAACGTCAGTTTTTACATCGCTTTGAGACATACATTGAGTTGTGCACAATTTTTATTTACGTCCTGTTTTGTTCGACGATTGTCTTTTGTTTTGTGTTTATTCGATTTCATTCGCATTTCAGGAGTGCCTTGATTTCGATAATCAATTGAACGTCTTTTTTTCCTCTCTTATTCGAGCTGATTCAAATTTATTTAATATCATTTGTGAATCTTTTACTTTTTTTTATAAACCATTCAGCTAGGCCTCCATTAAACAAGACTCGACGACTTCGACTATCCAAAAGAGCCCTAGAGGTTCACCGACACCCTAGCTGAGGGTTCATCGTCCCCTTTCAAGTCTTCATCAACCACCAAGTAGTCTATAGTTAGTTAGTTAGTTAGTTTACATAATATATAATATAATATATGATACTTGTTGTTTCTTTACTGTGGTCCAGTCTTTAGAAACCGGAAACGAACGTGCGTCTACATCACAAACGCCAAAACAAAAATCAAAATTAATTATCGATCGGAATTAATCAATTCTATTTCGTAACCGTGCGGCAGTAACACGTTAATTTCCACGCCGTTTTTTCGCGGACAGGTAGGTATGTGAAAGTAATAAAATTATTCAAACGACAAAGTCGTACCGGAGCAAATCGGTCATACGGACGTGTGCTCGGACGAGAAAGCGTCGGATCGCGCGCGAATACGGCGAGAAATCGGCGCATGCAAAACGAAAATCAAAAGCGGCTCTAATTTACTCCGGTAATCTATTTGGTTGTCTTCGTGATTCATTAGATTTCTGATTTGCAACGAAACAGAGCTTTGCGCTTGTTTAGGGTAAGTTCATAACGGAGCCGATAATGATAAACGATAGAAGACACTTTCTGCTCGCAGAATAATTCAGTTTTGTGCTTCCCCTCATTCACCGGGCGGTTTACCAAAAGGTTTCTCAACTTTTCTTGATAGTAGCGACTGAAAGGCGCATGTTCAGCCCAACACTTTGTATGTACGAAGTTACGAAAGGCAAGATACTCTTCATCCCCATGCAGAATCTACCCACGCCAAGTATTGCTGCTTTAAGACGATGAGATAGCCCAAAGTTTCGCTCTCACTCAATCAAATTTGCTCTTATACTCAAAGCGCGCTTAAAATTACCAAAAAAGAAACTTTAAACGCAAGTTAGTGAGGCAGAGGGTTGACGGTTTTAGTTTTGTGCTTCCCCTCATTCACCTGGGTGGTTTACCAAAAGGTTTCTCAACTTTTCTTGATGGTAATGAATGAAAGGCTCATGTTCAGACCAACACATTGTATGTACGAAGTTACGAAAGGCAAGATACTCACGCAAGTTCATGAGACAGAGGGTTGACGGTTTCTGTTTTGTGCTTCCCACATTCACCTGGGGGTTTACCAAAAGGTTTCTCAACTTTTCTTGATACTGGCGAACAAAAGGCTCCTGTTCAGACCAACACTTTGTATGTACGAAGTTACGAAAGGCAAGATACTCTTCATCCCCATGCAGAATCTACCCACGCCAAATATTGCCGCTTTAAGACGATGAGATAGCCCAAGGTTTCGCTGTCACTCAACCAAATTTCCTCTTATACTCAAAGCGCGCTTAAAATTACCAAAACAGAAACTTTAAACGCAAGTTCATGAGACAGAGGGTTGACGGTTTTAGTTTGATGCTTCCCCTCATTCACCTGGGGGTTTACGAAAAGGTTTCTCAACTTTCCTTGTTACTAGCGAACAAAAGGCTCATGTTCAGACCAACACTTTGTACGTACGAAGTTACGAAAGGCAAGATACTCTTCATCCCCATGCAGACGTTAAGATAGCCCAAGGTTTCGCTCTCACTCAATCAAATTTGCTCTTATACTCAAAGCGCGCTTAAAATTACCAAAAAAGGAACTTTAAACGCAAGTTCATGAGACAGAGGGTTGACTGTTTCTGTTTTGTGCTTCCTCTCATTTACCTGGGGGTTTACCAAAAGGTTTCTCAACTTTTCTTGATAGTAGCGAACAAAAGGCTCTTGTTCAGACCAACACTTTGTATGTACGAAGTTACAAGAGGCATGAAACTCTTCATCCCCATGCAGAATCTACCCAAATGTTGCTGCTTTAAGACGATGAGATAGCCCAAGGTTTCGCTCTCACTCAATCAAATTTGCTCTTATACTCAAAGCGCGCTTAAAATTACCAAAAAAGAAACTTTAAACGCAAGTTAGTGAGACAGAGGGTTGACGGTTTTAGTTTTGTGCTTCCCCTCATTCACCCGGGGGGTTTACCAAAAGGTTTCTCAACTTTTCTTGATAGTAGCGACTGAAAGGCGCATGTTCAGCCCAACACTTTGTATGTACGAAGTTACGAAAGGCAAGATACTCTTCATCCCCATGCAGAATCTACCCACGCCAAATATTGCTGCTTTAAGACGATGAGATAGCCCAAGGTTTCGCTCTCACTCAATGAAATTTGCTCTTATACCCAAAGCGCGCTTAAAATTACCAAAAAAGAAACTTTAAACGCAAGTTCATGAGACAGAGGGTTGACGGTTTCTGTTTTGTGCTTCCTTTCATTCACCTGGGGGTTTACCAAAAGGTTTCTCAACTTTTCTTGATACTGGCGAACAAAAGGCTCATGTTCAGCCCAACACTTTGCATGTACGAAGTTACGAAAGGCAAGATACTCTTCATCCCCATGTAGAATGTACCCACGCCAAATATTTCTGCTTTAAGACGATGAGATAGCCCAAGGTTTCGCTCTCACTCAATCAAATTTGTTCTTATACTCAAAGCGCGCTTAAAATTACCAAAAAAGGAACTTTAAACGCAAGTTCATGAGACAGAGGGTTGACGGTTTCTGTTTTGTGCTTCCCCTCATTCACCTGGGGGTTTACCAAAAGGTTTCTCAACTTTTCTTGATACTGGCGAACAAAAGGCTCATGTTCAGACCAACACTTTGTATGTACGAAGTTATGAAAGGCAAGATACTCTTCATCCCCATGCAGAATGTACCCACGCCAAATATTGCTGCTTTAAGACGATGAGATAGCCCAAGGTTTCGCTCTCACTCAATCAAATTTGTTCTTATACTCAAAGCGCGCTTAAAATTACCAAAAAAGGAACTTTAAACGCAAGTTCATGAGACAGAGGGTTGACGGTTTCTGTTTTGTGCTTCCCCTCATTCACCTGGGGGGTTTACCAAAAGGTTTCTCAACTTTTTTTGATGGTAACGAATGAAAGGCTCATGTTAAGACCAACACTTTGTATGTACGAAGTTAAGAAAGGCATGATACTCTTCATCCCCATGCAGAATCTATCCACGTCAAATATTGCTGCTTTAAGACGATGAGACAGCCCAAGGTTTCGCTCTCACTCAATCAAATTTGCTCTTATACTCAAAGCGCGCTTAAAATTACCAAAAAAAGAAACTTTAAACGCAAGTTCATGAGACAGAGGGTTGACGGTTTTAGTTTGATGCTTCCCCTCATTCACCTGGGGGTTTACGAAAAGGTTTCTCAACTTTCCTTGATACTAGCGAACAAAAGGCTCATGTTCAGACCAACACATTGTATGTACGAAGTTACGAAAGGCAAGATACTCTTCATCCCCATGCAGAATCTACCCACGCCAAATATTGCTGCTTTAAGACGTTAAGATAGCCCAAGGTTTCGCTCTCACTCAATCAAATTTGCTCTTATACTCAAAGCGCGCTTAAAATTACCAAAAAAGAAACTTTAAACGCAAGTTAGTGAGGCAGAGGGTTGACGGTTTTAGTTTTGTGCTTCCCCTCATTCACCCGGGGGGTTTACCAAAAGGTTTCTCAACTTTTCTTGATAGTAGCGACTGAAAGGCGCATGTTCAGCCCAACACATTGTATGTACGAAGTTACGAAAGGCAAGATACTCTTCATCCCCATGCAGAATCTACCCACGCCAAATATTGCTGCTTTAAGACGATGAGATAGCCCAAGGTTTCGCTCTCACTCAATCAAATTTGCTGTTATACTCAAAGCGCGCTTAAAATTACCAAAAAAAGAAACTTTAAACGCAAGTTCATGAGGCCGAGGGTTGACGGTTTTAGTTTTGTGCTTCCCCTCATTCACCTGGGGGGTATACCAAAAGGTTTCTCAACTTTTCTTGATGGTAACGAATGAAAGGCTCATGTTCAGACCAACACTTTGTATGTACGAAGTTAAGAAAGGCATGATACTCTTCATCCCCATGCAGAATCTACCCACGTCAAATATTGCTGCTTTAAGACGATGAGACAGCCCAAGGTTTCGCTCTCACTCAATCAAATTTGCTCTTATACTCAAAGCGCGCTTAAAATTACCAAAAAAGAAACTTTAAACGCAAGTTAGTGAGGCAGAGGGTTGACGGTTTTAGTTTTGTGCTTCCCCTCATTCACCCGGGGGGTTTACGAAAAGGTTTCTCAACTTTTCTTGATACTAGCGAACAAAAGGCTCATGTTCAGACCAACACTTTGTATGTACGAAGTTCAGAAAGGCATGATACTCTTCATCCCCATGCAAAATGTACCCACGCGAAATACTGCTGCTTTAAGACGATGAGACAGCCCAAGGTTTCGCTGTAACTCAATCAAATTTACTCTCATACTCAAAGCGCGTTTAAAATTATCCAAAAAAAAATCTTTTTTTAGACGAGGATTAACTTCGCGCGGAAATCCAGTATACATTTAAACCGCAGTTTAAACATAAAGGTTCGCATTTGCATAACGAACAAAGTATGGTAAATAAGCGCAGCACATGTTGGTACGTAGCTCACCTTAGCAGACCGTATTTTTGCAGACACGTAAACAAACCTTTCCTAAACGTGACCTCACTTGCGTCACGTGTTCGGGCCATTTGTCACGAAGTGTGAACTGCACTAGTTTACACATGCAAACGTGGTCCTTTACGTAACTGCGGGTTTCAGTCGCTTTTCAATCGTTACGTCAAAGTTTCAATGCATATTTATGCAGAATGGTACAGAATGTCATGGGGATAGCAAGCACAATACATTCTATTACGTTATTATGCGACAAGTATTAAAATCTTTTTATTTAAACATGTAGAAAGAAAAAAGAAATAATGGATAAAGAAAATACAGATATGTTATTATTATTTTGTTAGTATTTTCTTTATTCGTTATTTACTTTCGTCTAGTAGCTAGTCCGGAATTACCCGGACTCTGATTATAAAGGCAAAGAATTTTTGAAGTAGTAATAAAGTTAATAACCACAGCCCAACACAAAAAAAAGAACTTTTAATTGGATTCAAATTTAATAATGTGTAACTATAAAGCTTCAGTTCTCTTTAGAAATAAATTTTGAATATCCCCAGCTCTCTTTTGAAGTTTGAAATTGTAGGCATTATATCCATTTACGGTCGCCTAGGTTTTGACTGTCTTGTTTGTTGAAACTAATAACATTAATTGATTTTGTCGTTGCACAATTGACTGGTAGGTATTAAATGTGTAATAAAATAAATTAATTATCTGGTACGCAATTAATATTTTTTTCCTGCAACTTTTACGTCGGTGGCAGTCGATAGAATTTCCATTTCGTTTCTCATTGCGAAAAATTCATTCTTTTTCCGCACTTTAATTACGTTTCTGCTGCAATGTTATTTTAATTGTTTATTGCTTCGGGTTGCAAATTCCGTGAATTATAAAATTTAGAAATATTTAATATGTCAGATATTTCTTCGATTAATTTCATATTTATTTTTGCGTTCATTTTCTCCTTTCGTTGGGAATGCGTCCTGAGTTTTTATCGAAAAAAATATTTTCTAGAAGTGATAAATGTATAGCGCGTGTCCCACGCCACGTGTTCACCTTTATTTTTTGGAAACAATAAAAATTAAACAAACTTTTTGCCGAGAGATGGCACTACTTGATCGCTGCTGCCGTCCAGCGCACTCAAAATCAGAGTTGCAGGAAATCTTCCGTTTTATGTTTTTAACCAACAGAGAAAGAGAGAGTTGCGCCTTATAATTTTTTGTTGCGTGCGAAGCGAAGTTCGTTTCAATTCAGTTTCATTCACACTTCAAATTCACACTCGACTACCTGCGCCATCTAGGTTTATATACTACTATTATTTCTCCTAATTTTTTTAATATATTAAGCGATTTTAAGGCAATGGTACAAGGCAAAGCTGTCGATGAGTACTTAATTACGTAACGATGACATTAAAATAGTTTCTCTTTTGGCCAAGAGATGGCGCTCGTGATCACTTCTGTCTTTCCTGTCGCGCTTTGGATTCTGTTTCAAATTTAATTTTGAAAAAAATATACTGAATACTCTCGCTAAACTGAAAGAAAAGTCTAATTATAATAAGAACTTCTCACTTTTATACATCGACATCAAAAATGATTGTATTCCACGTGACCAGGATAGGTTAGGCAGCCAACAATAGTCATAGACATGCGGCAGCACTACGATGTAATTATATAAAACTTTTTTTTGAGGTTTTAAGTCTTGAGTCGAGTTCCTGCATATTATTAACAAAAGATTTTGGAAATAAATCACATGAGACAAGGAATAAATGAAGGTCGTGTACTTTCGCATAACTGACAGTTTTAATAATAAAGACATTATTTTTTGTATGTGTTTATCATGCAGGATAAAATTTTCTCTTCGGACCCACTAACAAGCTATTCAAACTAGCATTTTAAATTAACTAGCAATTTAAATATTTACAATTACAGGCAGATGTCAAACGTATCTGCCTAATTAAAAAGTACATTACAAAAGGCAGAGGTTAACAATAAAGTCCGCGCGGCTTAAGACGTTTATTACGTTATTAAGATTATTTAAATTATTTTTAATGTTCGGCGCTTTTAATGATTGGTACTTTCATACCGGAAATCTTGCATTTAAATCATAATTCGCGAGTGGAATGTGAAAGAACCAACGATAAAGAGACAAACACGAATGGACTTCCCCTTTTAATTCGCTTCCTTCTATTTCGTCTTAATGTCCGCACCTTACGCAACTTGCTTTTACCGGAAACTCAATTCCGTGTAATACTTAAAATAAAGGGAATCTAAATTATAAAATAGAACTGAAACTTCTGTTTCCGATAAAAAGATTACACAGAGAGCAATTATTGAAGTACCTTTAAACATTATAAAAAATAATATTAAATTAAATTAAATAATATCTTTTTAAATTTATTACTTTTTAACAGTAGCAGAATTAGTAAATTACGTAATATCAGTGAATCCTTATCACATTTTTAACAAAAAAAAAAATTAGGTCCTTCTGTACAGGCAACCGTACAAACGACTGTGCTTACCGGGTTGCCTATATCAAAGTTTCTTGCGTTCTCGAAACACTTTAGTTAATTTATTTTTTTAACGAATGTTTTAAACAATTTTCCAATTCTTCCTAATTTCAATAAATTAAATTAAATTGAAAGCTTTAATTTCCTCTTATATTAAAGCGGATAATTATTGAATTACCTTTAAATATTATTCCTATCCATTAAAAAAAATAATAAATTAAATCCTTTCAAAAAATATAAGCCTTAGTAAACGCAACTTCATAATTTCAGTCGCTTAGACGGTTGCTCACATTGAAAGTTCCATTTTTCTCTTTGTTAAAAATGTTACAGGTGTTTCTAATTGACAAGTATTAATGAAGAAATTTATTGAGTACTTTTAAAAATTAAAATTATTTAATTCTGGTAACGTGGATGTTTTTCAACGAAAAGCATTGGTGTAGGCAAACGAATAAACTCAGCGGTGTGCATGGTTGCCTGCACTAAAGGGCGTAGGAATAAATTTTTATCAAGAAACTTAAAACTTTTACGTTTGGCTGAGATTATACGACTGTCCTAATCCATAAATTTAAACAATTTTCCAATTCAACAAATAAAATAAATTGAAGTCGACTCTTGTCGAATAAAAATTGCAAAGAAATAGTTTTTAAACTTTAAACGGACACTATTAAAATTGGAAACCAACCAAGCACGCAACGAAGCTATCAATCGATAGTGAAACGTAGAGTGCTCCTTCCAAAATAAAATAAAATAAAATAAAAGTTCTTGGTTTCCTCTTATATTAAAGCAGAAAATTATTGAACTTCATTTAAATATTACGAGAAATAAAATTCCTACTTGTTCAAAAATGATAAATTAAACTCTTTTAAAAAAACGAGTCTTAGTATAGGCAACCCGATGGCCTTCGTCGCTTGTACAGTTGCCTATTCTAAAGGCTATAGATTTTTTTTGTTAAAAATCTTTTTAAGTCTTTTCCTAATTAAAAAATATTCTGTTTTATTCTTCCTAATTTCAGAAATTAAATTTGACTTCAGTAGACGTACAAAAGTTAAAACAAGGATAAATCGCCTGCATTATTGTAAAAAATTATTAAATCTAGGTTTAAAATAATTAAAATAAATATAAAATAATTATAGGTATAGGCAACCCGATGACCTTCGTCGTTTGGACGATTGCCTATACTGAAGACTCTAGATTTTTTTTGTTAAAAATGTTCAACGATCCGCTGATATGCCTTCTTCTAATTAAAAAAATTTTCCGTCTTTCTTTCTAATTTTAGATAACAAATTTGACTTAGTAGACGGACGAAGTTAAAATAAGAAAAATTCGCCGGCTTTAATGTAGAAAAATATTAGATTTAAGAAGTGTAAAATAATTAATAATTAATAAATTAAGTAATATAATTTTATAAAATAATTTATTGATATAGGCAACCCGACGTCTTTCGTCGCTTCGAAGGTTGCCTATAGTAAAGGCTCTAGATTTTTTTTTTTGCGTGTTAAAAATGTTCAAAGTCCACGATCAACCGACATGCCGTCTCTTAATTGAAATGATTTTACTTTAAATACGACAATTTTGTAAAATAATTGTTAATATCGTTTCATATTAAACCAAATTCCAGTTCTTTGTTAATATCGGTGATTTTTGTGTTGAAACAAACGACAAATTCCCGAATTTTTCTGTGCCCTTATGAATTTCAATTTGCGGACTTTTCTCATTACTCCAGGTGATTGGGAACCTTTTAAAAGTTTAACTTATACCAATGGAGAACTGGATTTTGTAAGTTTAATTTTTATTTTCCATTAATTAACTATCTTTTCAATGTTTTACGTTTTTAAACTTATAAAATAATAAAACGATTAAAATCACTATTCCTCTGATTATGAGTCGGCCTTATATTTTTTTATAGTGATCAAGAAAGCATTTCAAGTGGATTCTAGACCAATAATGAATGATAAACAAAGAGCTAACGCCACTCTGTCACAAACATTTAAGAACGAACGCTTACAGGGTGTTATTGAATTCGAGTAATTTTTTTAATCTAAAAGTCCATTTTTTTATTGCTTACTTTTTTCGGGATATTTTTCCAGAGCGTGGAAGAAAGATAATAATGCACCATCTCAACTACATTTTTTTTTATTACATTAAACAAGTGCCAATAAATAATGATCTTTCCTACAAAGCGTTGTTGTTTCGTTTCGGTGGAATGAGTTGAACTGATTGGTGTAGAAGTAACATCTGGGAATGACCCGTAGGGTAACTACCTTGAACTAAATAACAAGTGTTAACTTGCCAAACGATCTTCAGGAATTGGTAAAATAGCTGACACCTTTATCTTCCAGATTTTCTGACCAAACTTCTTGGTATATCCAAATTTGTTGAATATCATCGTTTTCGGTGAATGGACCCAAAACGACTTCAAATGTGGACCACATCTTGAACTTCTTTGGAGTAGAGTTCTAAATGCTTCCAGAAGCAGCCGACGGTTGTTTTTTTTTTAGAGCACAATTAAGAGCTTAGTATTTTCTATGGTTGATGGTCCTCCAAGAGATAGATTTCTTCTTGGTTCGAAACCTGAGTCTTCACTGAATGGACCCAAAACGACTTCAAATGTGGCCCAGATTTTGTTCTTCTTCGGAGTAGAGTTCCAAATGCCTCCGGAAGTAACCAAAGGTTGTCGTTTCTTTTAGATTAAAATAAGGAGAATCCATTGTTGATTGATTGAGATGAATTTCTTTTTGGGATGAGGCGCAAGTTTTCTTTCGAACAAAAACGATTTCAAATATGGACTACATTTTCTAAATTCTTCCAGAGGTAATTAAATGTTGTTTCTTTTTGAGTAAAACCAGGAGGATACGATTTCCTTCGTTGTTTCTTCAATTTCAGAGATGAACCTCGTTATGAAATGAAGCCTGAGTCTTCTTCCGATTGGACTCAAAACGACTTCTTTTGCGTAGAGTAAGTAGAGAAGTAGCCAAAAGTTGTAAAATGAGGATGGAGCTTTAAAGATGAACTTCCTTCTGAGTTGAAGCCTGAATCTTCTTCGAATGGACGCACAACGACATGTTTGGAGTAGAGACCAAAGGTTGCTGTATAAATGGTTCTTCAACTTCGGAGATGAACTTCCTTCTGGGTTGAAGCCTGAATCTTCTTCGAATGGACATCTTTGGAGTAGAGACCAAAGGTTGTCCTTTGAATGGTTCTTCAATTTCGGAGATGAACTTCCTTCTGGATTGAAGCCCGAATCTTCTTTTCGAATGTACCCAAACTTCAAGTGAATTTTGATGGTGTGGATATTCTCTTAGGTCCTTCTTGTATGAAACCTACGAACGGAAAACAAGGTGCAGTATTCATAGCCATTTTCTTCCTGTCAACCATTGGGATCACCGGTCCCCAAATATCAGAGGTGATTAGGCTAACAAGATCAGTAGTAGGGCTGCCCAGGCCCCGATTACAGAAAACAATTCATGTTTTCAGGGCGGTTTGTTTGTTTTGTGTTCAGTCAAATTTGCTATTTAGTTAGGTTAACAAGTTCAATAGTTGTTAAGTTGCTGCGAGGACGCTACTACGTGTCGACGAAAAGGTCGCAAAGCGACCGTTTTGTGACACTTTCGCGCGTTTTCTCAACTTAGATGGACTCCCCCGCCGCAGCAAAGGCTACTCCAAGGTCTTCACCAAAGCAGATGTTCCAGAATTTGGATGGACGATTATCCGAAACTTGTGCGTGTGAAAAGTTCTGGGAGGAAGGCATGTTTGATGATGATTGATGTGAGTTTGCTAAAATAAAAGAAAGAACGGATTAAAAAATAAAACATTGTTCGAATTTTGCTTGGATGGGATAATTTTCTGTTGCGTGGAAAGTTTAAAGGTCCAGGGTATGGGATTGGGATACAGAAACGTTTTTAAACTGAAGGAATGGTTGAATTGTCAATGTTTTGACCGCCTTTGAACAGCCATTCTTTATTAATTTTTTTTTTTACTCAACTTGCATCATTTTATTTTCAAAGAACTGGAAAGGCTTAGATAAACTTCTTCCCTTTTTTCTTTCTTTTTTTGGAAGGGCGACGATTTCTTCTTGTGTTAGCGTAAAATAAGGAAAACGATAATAAAAATGCCTTTTCTACTTAATTTGTTTATTTACTGTATTAATAATATATTAAACAAAACATCCTTTTCTCGATAAAAAAAAATATTAACAATTCAATTGTTTTGGGTTTATTTTGAGTTTGAGAATAGCTTGTAGCAATCAAAAGTTAACTTTCATCATCGAGAAAAAAATCTTTTGTTTAATACTTTCTTATTACATGAATTTTGTTGTTCGCTCTTACCGTTCGAAAATTGATCCAAAAACGTTTCAAAAAAATATAAATTAAGAGCAAAATATATTTGACTTATATCTACGGTTTGTTTGTTTGTTTGTTTGTTTGCTTGTTTGTTTGTTTGAGTTTGAAGTGTTGTTTGTTCCTTTTTGGTGGAATCGCTGGTGGTATTGAAATCTGCGTCGACAGTCCGAGGGGTGGTTACCTTGAACTAAATGAAAACCGTTGGCTCGTACAGTTTTTCGGAATGTCAGATGTCTGCCTCGCGCCCTATTCTGTCGTTGACACCATTTGGTTCACCAAATTCAGAAACTTGATGACATGTCCCGCGCGTCCCTGACAACATTTGGAGTTCACCAAGCAAAAGCAGCCAATCCCGAAAGATTGACTGCTTTTGCTGGCGGACGAAATGTGATACTTTAGATGGATAGACGACAGGCTGTTGGTCTTGACAGATAGGCTCTTGGTCTTGACAGATAGGCTCTTGGTCTTGATAGATAGGCTCTTGGTCTTGATAGATTTTGGTTTGGTTTGAATTTCATACCAAAAGAGCGTGTATGCTGGTTTAAACGACCAGAGATTAAATGGATAGGCGACATGCTCCTGGTGTTAACAGATTTTGGTTTTTGGTTTGAATTTTGTACCAATAGAGCGTGTTTGCTGGTGTGAACGATCAGGACAGGTAACATGCTCTTGGTCTTCACAGACTTTGGTTTGTATTTCGTTCCAAAAGGAGCGTGTGTGCTGGTTTAATCGATCGGAGATTAGTTGGATAAGTAGCAGGCTCTTGGTCTTAACAGGCTTTGGTTTAGTTTGAATTTCATACCAAATGAGCGTGCAGGATGGTTTAAACGAGCGGAGAAGGCAGCTGAACGATTGACATTTGGGCTCACCAATCCCGAAAGATTGACGATTTCCGAATTCAGATGGCAACTTGTACGGCAAAGTGCAAAGGGTTCCCCGGACCCAAAAGTTAGGGTCAGCGGTTTTCATTCAGTTTTCAGCATTTTTTTTTTATTCAGTATTACGGAGGGATGCTACTCATGTCACCGACAGGCTGTGGGGGCAACAAGCCGGTGACACTTTTGCAAGTTCCCCCAACTGAGATGGAATCCCCGGCCGCAGCAAAGGGTACTCCAAGGTCCCCACCAAACGATAACTTCTAAGCAGGAGGAATCCATGTTTAGTATTGTAAATGGAGCTGCTGTTGGCGGCGTTTTCTTTTTTGAAATCCGTATGTGGGGCCGAATTTTTTTGCAAACCTGCCGAAGAAAAAAAAAAGTTTCTTAAGGGGTTGGATAACAAAATATCAAAAAAAGATTAACAATTTAATAGTTTTGAGTTTATTTTGCGTTTGAGAATAGCTTATAGCAATTAAAAGTTAACTTTCAACGTCGAGAAAAAAATCTTTTGCTTAATACTTTCCTATTACATGATTTTCTCTGCAATCCTGCCGAAGAAAAAAAATGTTCCTTAAGGGGTTGGATCTGAGTACGAAAGGTTTGTGTTTGTAACGAAGCGTTAATTCATAAAAATCATTCAAAACATTCAAAGAATGAGAGCCGTTACAACAATGGATTTGTCTCATCATACAAAGAATGGCTAAAAATTTATTACAAGAAAAATAAACCAATTAAGTAAATTAAGTAATTAAGAAAGAATCTTAGAAAACAAAAAATACTTTCAAAGTATATTATATTAAACATATTTTAATTTTTTAATAAAAAAGAAGATCAACGGCTTGCAAAAAAATACTTGAGATAAAATTGCATTAATGTAAAAAGATCGAAAGCATTTTGGAAATGAATTATTTTTTAACGTGACTGATTGCCATTTTATTTTCTTTAATTGTTATATTATATTTACCACTACACTGTTTTTTTTTTAAATTAATTAATAATAAATAGTTTAAACAGCGACATCCTACGATCGCTTTTTGACCTACTGCAATGTTAGGTCAAAAAGCGATCGTAGGATGTCGCTGTTTAATTATTTACATCGCATTTGCGATTATCCTTGGTTGAATCGTTTTGGTTTGCAGTGCTGCTACGCGTCTGCTTGCTGAAGAAGTCCCAAATAGGGCTGAAACCAGCAGCTGCATACAGAGGCCGCTCACTGCAATCAAAAACGATTTGCAACAAAAATTTTTAAAAGAAGATAATCACAAATCGATTCGATTTCTTTTCCTAATTAATAACTTTTTTGATTTTCCTTTGTGTTAAAAAAAAAAATAACTGAAAAAGACAATAAATAATTTTCATTCTGAGACTGTTATTCTTTATTTATCTTTTTACCAAGAGCAATTAAACGAAGAAACTACAAATTTGTCTCGAAAATTAGTTACATACAGAACTTTTCTTCTTTTACAGTCTGAGTCAGTGGCGTATCAAAAAAAATAATAATAATAATTTATGAGATTCCGATTCGTAGGTCCGCATCACACACCTCGCATGTTACGCCACTGCCCGATTTGATTTTGAATAATTCAAATAAACCGCGGAAAATAAAAAAAAAAACGTAAAATAAGCTAAAGTTAAGGGCCTGGTTAGGATCGACGCAAATGAACTGGAATAAACAAAGACAACAAAAAAATGTTTGTGAAGTTTTTGCGTTAAGTGAATGAAGATTTTCAAAAAAAAAAAAAAACAGTTGCATGAAAAGTAGGTTTTAGTGAATTTATTTATCTCGATAAACAATAAGTGGCTTGGCTTGCTTACCTGTGTTCTTTAGTAGGGTACCGACCACCTAAAAAAAAAAAGAATCTGTTATGAAGTTCTTGAGTCACCACTGCACTAGTACGAGTGTTTGAAAAAGTCTTGAGCAGCGTCGTTTCGATATTAAATAATAAAACATTATTGAGGGTTACGCATTCAAAAAGTAAAACCTGTCAGTAATCAAGTTTTTAATTTTGAAAAGAACCAAATTTAAAAATTTCCATAGGTTTAATAAATGTGGACACACACTGTATATCAATAATACAGTATATATATATATATATATATATATACGTCGCATGTTAGTGGCACAATCCCTTGTCATGTCATCAGATGATATAATTGAATTTATTTAATTAAGATTCATTAGTGAAGGACTGTCGAGAGGATTTTGTGAAGATTTTGAAAATCTTTCGCGGAAAGATTGAGAATTTAAGGAACACGCATTGGCAATACTGCAATACTTTGACATCAAAAATTATTACGATCAAGGGTAGTCACGGATTTATCATTTTTTTGATACTCAAAATTTGTCAAGCGGTTTTGAAAAAGTCTACTTGATGTTATTTCTTTAGTTTTACTTGCTGTTAGTAGACGGTCGATTTTATTCCACGACCGCCTTTGCAAGCGGTTAGAGCGTGCAAGATTATCTTTAGCGCGTTTTCTCTCCGTTGCCCATGTTCTCATTTTACAACAACGACCGGTATACTATGGCATAACACAATTACGTTTCAGTTTGAAATCAATTACAAATTATGAAACTGCGTACGACCGAAAAAAAAAAAAGAATTCCGAACGTAAAGTTGTTAAATTATTATTAAAAGGGTTAACTACCCCCGATCTTTTTTATGACCGTAATAATACGTCGATTATTTTGATTTTGAATGATTTTTTAAATAATTTGAAACGGACTGGACCGGTAAATGCGAACGCATTTTTCCACGACTCTACACCTCTCATGAATCCTCGTAAAATATTTCAATAAATAATTCATTGCAGTTTGAAACATACAGGGTGTTCCACTTAAGGCGGCTTCCCACGCACCGCTCTAGTTACTGATTTTACAAAAAGAATTTTCGAATTAAAGTCGCTTAGTATCACGTGGAGCTTATTTTAAAAACAGCTTGGTGTGTACGGAGTGTTCTGTTTTATCTGGGCGTTATGTCACTTCGTTATTTTAAACAGAACACCCCCAAATATTTTTTACATTTTCGGATGTATGTATTTATACAAACTTGCTGAATTTGGTTTTGGTTTTGTTTCTGAGAAAAAGTTTGACACCAAAGTTTACATTGTGGAAATATCCCGTCCTGATTTTACTGTTCTCCACTGTACCTTCGTCGATTGTTGTCAGCTGTGGTGCGGTCGAAAAAATTACAACACCAGGTACAAAATGATCAAGAATGAGTTTGGGGCAATGCAATTAAGAATATTTTTTTTTTATTTGGCCATTTGCAACACTGCAATCGGATGTGTTTTGTTGATTTATTTATTTGACAGGTGACTGACGTAACATCAAGAGCGATAAGACTGTGAAGTCATGTGAATAAAAATTAACTGCCGTTGCTAAAAGTAACGAAAAAAAAATGTGTTGTACCGTAAAAATAATATCACGTGAATTAATTAGAAACGTGCAACGCTCTAATTGGAATTTGAAATAATAATGTCGTTGTGACGTTTTCACATGACAGCTGTCATTGTCAAACTTTAAACCGCTATAGTTCCTTTGATTTCGCCGGAATGTGAACGTTGAAATTTTAGAGTAATTTGAATATTTAGTTAAAATTCAAATTTTAGGAGCACCGACGGGTTGGTTAGACATTGTAATTTGGCGGCCGAACAGGGGCTCTAGTCTCAAGTCACTCGACTAGAGTATGACGTCAAAATAGCGCAATTCTCGAACGTTCTATAAAGTATTGCATGAGAATCTACTCAATTTTGACGTCATTTTCGCATACGGCTTCAGTGACTTGAGAATAGGGCACCTGGGCGTGAAATTTAGAGTGAAATTAGAAATAAAACCGATGAGGAAAGTATACAGGATGTTTGGAAACTGCTGGTACAAAAAAAACTGTGGCATCTGGAAGTCCAAAGAAATCCAAGAAACCCATTTTTTTTCCATAAAATAACACCATGTCATTATTTGTGTAAGCGGTAGTAAAAAATTTGATAATAATAATATAACGAGTTATGACTGTTGTTGTGACAGTTTGTTATTTCAACTCAGTGGCGCACCAACAATTTTGGCCAAATTTTTAGTAATTTTCATCTCGAAAACCAAAGGACTTTTACTAGAATTCTTTGTTCCTGATGACTTCAACTCACCATCACCAACTACCAGTCTTTTTCTTTTGTATTAGGAATTTTCACACACCCAGTATTTGTTTTCGATAAAAATTTAAATGTCTCGATTTCAAAGTGCAAGCCCCCACGGCTGGCGTCTTGGTTGTTTTGCAATCCTTGCAACCCCCCACTGTTACGCTACTGTCAAACCACGATAACTATTTTTTCTGAAATGGAATGCCACATGTCTTTTGCCATTTGCATTTGTGTGAAGTGCTGCAACGGCGATGATATTTTTAAAAAGTTGAATAACGAGAAAACGCTTTAGATTAGACTCTATGTGCGGTACACAAAGTCACGTTAAAATTGAGTCCGGAATCCGAAAATGTAAAAATATGCAGGGCGTTCCCTTTAAAATGACGAAGTGGCACAACGCCCAGACCAAACGGAACACTCTGTATACACCAAACTAATTTTAAAATATGCTCCGCATGATGCGAAGTAACTTTCATTTGAAAATTATTTGTGTAAATTGATTAACTAGAGGGATATGAAGGACGCCGCTTTAAATGAAACAACCCGTATAAGCGCATGCGATTGTTAGGGAAATTAAAAAAAAAATGATCAGTTCTTTCGCTCACCATTGGATTTTAAGATTCATTTAAAAAATAATTTTAGAAAATTCCTGCCGTCTTGAATAACAGGAAATAAAGTAGAAGAAAAATAAAAATAAAAAATCTTACCAAACCAGAAACAAACAACACTGAACGGATGCAGTGCTGTAGATTGACGCAACCGGAAGACGTGCGTCCGCCTGCAGCACAACAACTGTTAACGAATGTTTAAATTAAAGAGAATTTATACCCGCTCGCAGTTTAACAGTCTACGTGTTCATACCCTAAACATAACCGCATACAGTATGTTTCATTTAAACTTGAAAACGCACTCGCATGTTTTGTGCTCGCTTATGTCTCACCACAAATCCTTTAACGATTGTTTTTATGTGAGTCACGTGATACGTCCGGAATAACATAAACTGCGAGGTAGACGAGATAGTTTCGCTTTATACCTTTCGTTAATTTAAAACCGGGCGTTTTTCGAGTTCCAGTGAATCAGACGGTATATGTACCATAAGTACCTCAGATGTGAATAAGCTGCTTAAGGAAACATAATCGCTATGTTTTTTGTTTTTCACGTGCAACAAATGAACAAGCAAATAATGAGTCACTTTTATCAACAAGCTTTTGCTGAAACAGAACTTCGATTTCAGCGGTGATTCAACGCGGTGTTTAGTATTTTGTTTCCATGTTTTGTCTGCGTTCAGAAAAAAAAACATGCTTAATGAAAACAGGTCGTTTATATTTTCACGGCTGCAGTATAATGCAAATACAAAGGAATTTTCTGTTTCACATCAAAGCAATATCTAAAAGTGATGGTTGTTTATATACGTATGTGACATTAAAAGAAAAAACCATAATGTAACAACCGATAAAAATTAAATTTGACATCCTGAATACGATGCGATGATAAAAAACATAACATTCCATTAAAAAAAAAGTCGAAGACAATTGAAAATTTCGAAAACGTGACAGTCATTTGTTTTTCTGAATTAAATTGAATGAAAGTTAACATGCAGTTTAATTTATTAAAAAAAAATGTGTTACATTCTCTTGCGTTATTAGTGTTTGCACGGAATTGCCTGATAAAATTTATAAAAACAAATTCACAAATGTTGTTACGAATTTAAATTTATCGTAGAATGCAAACTGTATAAATAACTAAGAAACTAATTTATTTAAAACGTTACACTATTTTATTTAATACGGCTTAATAAATTTATTTAAACGTAGGTCGAGCAAACATTGTTCGAGTTCAACGCGAACTGTCCCCTTTGTGACCGCTTAAATATGCCCAGGTGGTTTCGAAGATTCTTCTGTCGGGCGAACATTCCATGCCTCGTGACCGATTGTACATACGTATAACGAAGTGGTCCAGAAAATTTCGTCGCGGAAACATACAGACGTTTGTCGAAGATTCGAGATCCTGCCGCGCTAGACTCTGATGCCTGTAGCTTCCGATGAATCATCGCAATATGAAATTATTTATAAAATACAAAATTTATCTTCATTTTGTCAAAAGTATGCTTTTCAATTATAATGGTGATTATAATTTAGTATTAAACTTCACAGAAAAAAAAAAAAAATTCGTCGCGGAAGCAGACAGACGTTCGTCGAAGCTTCGAGATCCTGCCGCGCTAGGCTCTGACGCCTGTAGCTCCCGAGACAAATGTCGATGAATCATCGCAATACGAAATTATTTATAAAATACAAAATCTATATTCACTTTTTCCAAAGTATGTTTTTCCATTATAGTGGTGATTATAATTTAGTATTAAATTTTACAGAAAAAAAAAAATTGTCGCGGAAGCAGATAGACATTCATCGAAGCTTCGAGATCCTGCCGCGCTAGGCTCTGACGCCTGTAGCTCCCCAGACAAATGTCGATGAATCATCGCAATACGAAATTATTTATAAAATACAAAATCTATATTCACTTTTTCCAAAGTATGCTTTTCCATTATAGTGGTGATTATAATTTAGTATTAAATTTTACAGAAAAAAAAAAAAATCGTCGCGGAAGCAGATAGACGTTCATCGAAGCTTCGAGATCCTGCCGCGCTAGGCTCTGACGCCTGTAGCTCCCGAGACAAATGCCGATGAATCATCGCAATACGAAATTATTTATAAAATACAAAATCTATATTCACTTTTTCCAAAGTATGCTTTTCCATTATAGTGGTGATTATAATTTAGTATTAAATTTTACAGAAAAAAAAAAGAATCGTCGCGGAAGCAGATAGACGTTCGTCGAAGCTTCGAGATCCTGCCGCGCTAGGCTCTGACGCCTGTAGCTCCCGAGACAAATTATATATATTTAATTATTATAATTAATAATTAACAATAATATTAATAATTAATATTAATATTATAATAATAATAATTATTTATAAAATACAAAATCTATATTCACTTTTTCCAAAGTATGCTTTTCCATTATAGTGGGGATTATAATTTAGTATTAAATTTTACAGAAAAAAAAAAAAATCGTCGCGGAAGCAGATAGACGTTCGTCGAAGCTTCGAGATCCTGCCGCGCTAGGCTCTGACGCCTGTAGCTCCCGAGACAAATTATATATATTTAATTATTATAATTAATAATTAACAATAATATTAATAATTAATATTAATATTATAATAATAATAATTATTTATAAAATACAAAATCTATATTCACTTTTTCCAAAGTATGCTTTTCCATTATAGTGGTGATTATAATTTAATATTAAATTTTACAGAAAAAAAAAAAAATTCGTCGCGGAAGCAGACAGACGTTCGTCGAAGGTTCGAGATCCTGCCGCGCTAGGCTCTGACGCCTGTAGCTCCCGAGACAAATGCCGATGAATCATCGCAATACGAAATTATTTATAAAATACAAAATCTATATTCACTTTTTCCAAAGTATGCTTTTCCATTATAGTGGTGATTATAATTTAGTATTAAATTTTACAGAAAAAAAAAAAAAAATTCGTCGCGGAAGCAGACAGACGTTCGTCGAAGGTTCGAGATCCTGCCGCGCTAGGCTCTGACGCCTGTAGCTCCCGAGACAAATGCCGATGAATCATCGCAATACGAAATTATTTATAAAATACAAAATCTGTATTCACTTTTTCCAAAGTATGCTTTTCCATTATAGTGGTGATTATAATTTAGTATTAAATTTTACAGAAAAAAAAAAATCGTCGCGGAAGCAGATAGACGTTCGTCGAAGCTTCGAGATCCTGCCGCGCTAGGCTCTGATGCCTGTAGCTCCCGAGACAAATTATATATATTTAATTATTATAATTAATAATTAATAATAATATTAATAATTAATATTAATATTATAATAATAACAATTATAAAATACAAAATTTATATTCACTTTGTCAAAAGTATGCTTTTCAATTACAACGGTAATTTATTTATTATTTATTTTAATATATATAGATACGAAAAAGATAGTATACCAAATGAATTAAGAACACACAGTCTTAATATATTTGATGATATAAAAAGTAATATTTAAAGAATTATTATTCTATTAAATTCAACCGTCATTATAATCATTACTTTCGAACAAAATAAACTCTTCATTACAAATAAAATTTAAATTTATCTATAGAACCATATTTTTATTTAAAAAAATTAAACGTGCCATCTATTGTTCGGTAGATGAATATTTATCATTTCGCACTCACGTATTAAAGAGTGATTTCTTTGTGGTACATATTATTAGCGAGTATTAGATGCAGTGTTGCCAACTCTTTGGACTGAAATAACCCACAAAATCGCTGATATTTCCCCTTTACCCCCACATGCAAAAACAAAGTTCCCCACCTTTTCCCCATAAAATCAAAGCACGTTGATTTTGATTTTTTTTTTAATTGTTATTCTAGGATCATCACAAACGAAGTAAAATAAATATATTTCTTAATAGTATAATGGAAAGTTTTATTTTTTAACAAAAACCAAAATTTTATTAACAAAAATCAAAGTTTTATTTCTTAACCAAAATTTTATTTTATAATAGAAACCAACATTTTATTTCTAACAGAAAACAAAGTTAACAAAGGAAATTTAATTCTTGTAAGTATATGTATATAACAAGGGAAATTTAATTCTTAAAAGTATATAGGAGTAATATTTTTGGTCGTCTGTAACTGAAAATGTCTCTTGTTTGGTTTAAAATCAATGCAGGTTTTATTGCTGTTACCATTGCTATTAGGTTCTTTTGGTTCAAATCACAGAAAAATAAATGGCAGTTATGGTGTTAGTAAACAGGTAAACGTAAACGCAAAGTAAACGTACGACTTGACCAAAGCAGATTGAGATTTTCAAATTTGTTGAGGTACCAACCGGAAAAAAACAAGAAACTTTCCGAAAATATTTATTATAATTATTTTTTTTTTTCGTTTTTACATATGAAAAGGTTACAAAACTTTCACTATTTTTCCCCATACATTTACATATTTTTGCTTCTCTTCCCCTTCTCCCCATTTGCTGTTTCTTAAGATTATTTTCCCCACAATTTGGGAATTTCCCCACGAGTTGGCAACACTGATTAGATGTCGATAGTAGTTTCTGTCTGGTTTGTAGTCAAGTTATTCTGTTTGCAGCAGGGGGTAGAAACTTAACGATTTGCGCCATCTGTAGTTGACGCATGGAAAGGCCACCTCGTTTACACATTAACTCTAAAATAGAAATCTGTAACCACATGTACTGCTTATTGCTTAGGTTATTTACATATGACTACTGTTCGGATGCTATTCGCTATTCGGTGATTTTTACGCTACAAATTATGCGCATTAGTTGTGTTTTTAAATGAGATCTTGTTGTGTATCAAACTATGATGTCAAAGATGTCCCAAAGTAAGTACACACTGTTCAATTTAATTAAAGCTATTCACTAATTTTGATCGATTATTATTGTAGACACACATTTTTTGCGAAACGATACGGTAGCTGGAATGCTGTAATGACGAAAAAGTTTAATATGAAAAGATATTTATGTATAATGAATATTATTCTCTCACATTATTTAATAAAATAAATTTCAGATGTGTTGTTTTTTAAAAATTGAATTGAGTTAAGAAGAAATGTAATAGGGGTTACAAATTCAAATTTCCCGCCGTAAGCTTTTCTGAATGTATTGTCACGCGTCAACTACAGATGACAGCACAAAGATTGTGACTTTTTTTTAGTTTCCAATCTTCATTGGGTGACCTGTGGTTTGCAGTATTTCTGATTTCTGAGTTTCTACGTATCTTGGAATTGTGTTTGTTTCACAAAGAGGTAATGTATGTTCTTTTTTGTTGATTTTTTTTAGTAAATGTTTGCTTTTATATTGTCGTGCAAATAGAATCATGGTCAGATTGAAATATCCAGTCGGGAAGATGTACGTGTTCAAAGAAGTTTATATACAATTCCCACGTGCAACTCATCTTCAACATTGTTGGGTGGCGACCTTAAACACGATCATTGCAATTAACGCTGAAAGTCCGATGTATGATCATTATCTTTATAAGAATGATTGTATAATCGAAGATCGTGGGAGCGACTTGGTTAAACTTACAAGTAAAAATGATATTTACAAATTACGATTTGGAACTGAAATAGCAAAAGCGAATTTTCTATCATATGCAAGGTAAGAAGCGTTTCTCTACTACTATTTAATTTATAACTGTTAAGTCATAAGCACGATATACAGAACACTGGTACGTGCACTTGCCTATCTTCCCCATACAAACGAAATTTTACCGCTAGATGACACCAATGTATGAAGGACTGTCACTAAACGTCATTAATGTACTCCTGGGGCCCTATTCTCAAGTCGAGCGACAAGAGTCGCATGCGAAAATGACGTCAAAATGACGTAGACTCTTATAAAAAACTATACAAATCGTTCGAGAATTGCATAATTTTGACATCATTTTCGCATACGACTCTTATCGCTCGATTCGAGAATACGGTCCCTGTAGGTTATATTACGAGTTGTTGGCACGGTTGTAGGCGACGTATAATCTCGAATCAAATTATTTGCCAATACATACCCTCTTTAAATTAAAATTTCTACGCCTGACAACTTCGCTTTAAATTCATAGTTAAAATTTAAAATGCAGTACTTAACCTCAAACCAGTTGTTGCGTACTGACCTCTGTTTATCTCTGCCCATGTGTTTTGTGTTTACCACAAGAGCCTCAGAAGAACCGGCTGCGGAATTTGATAAAAGTGACAGTCCGCGATACGGTTCTGCCATCTAGCGAATTTTTACAAACTACTCAACTTACTCAAAATTTTAAACAAAATGGCGGCGAGCGACCGTACCAGTGTTCTCTAAATCATGGTCATAAGCTAACCAGGAAAAACAAATTTTATTGAATAAAATAAATATGAATTTAAAGCAGTATTATTTTAAAAGCATTATATTGCATTTATACGTATTCTAATACGAAAAATAATTGTATCATAAATATTTTTTGTCATCAAATGTTATAAAATATATTAGTGTTATACCTAGATTTTTTTTTCATGAATTAATCCAAATTATTTTATACACAACTAATAATAATATATTGTTCTAGTAAAACTAACACCTTGATTATAACTCGCACAATATTATGCAAATTTTTTTGTAGCAAGACCATGAGTGAATCGGAAGTTGTAGTGCCACCTACGCCACCCAGTTCGCCAACGTCATTGTTGGTATCAACACCATTGTCATCAGAGACACCATCACCAGTATCTTCGTCGAAGACGCCATCACCCCCTTCAAAAACCCCATCACCGCCATCACTCTCATCAGAATAGGTTATCTAAATATGAAAAAGAAATAAAGTTTATTAGAAAAAAAATTCTATTTCTTTATGATTTTATACCTTATTATACAGTGTGTACAAAATGAATTACATCTAGTAGGCTATGAATTTCCCTTATAAATTATGATATTCCACCTGCATGAAATAGGGGTATAGATTATTATATTGCTAGTCGCAAAATGACAAAATGTCGACACAAAAATAAATTTTTATCAACAATAATAATAACTGTTGCGTCCACGCATCTTTTTTTATTTTTAGGAAGAAAACTTTCATTTGTATTATGAGTTGCATGCTTTATGCGCGAATTGATTTTATTTTAATATTTTTAAAACCAGTTTAGTTCTGTTAGGAATGAAATTTTATTTTTAATTTAGAGTTCAATTACACGCGCGACTCTCCGCATGCGTTTTATTTTCTCATTTTAAAACGTGTTACACCATCCGTGCTACACCCCCGCACCACTGGACATTTTATCTAGTATATAGTTTTTATTTATTCTATATTTCTTATTCTTTACAAATACTATATAATCAAATGAATTTGTTATAATGTTCTCAAACTTTTTTTTAATAAACACTCAAAATCAAGTGTGATTGTATATGGATGATATAATTCAGCTCCACAAGATTTATATGATCTAATGTTATGCATTCCAGGCATTTCAATATTAGTTTTCCCTTTTATGCATATATCAATATGTTCTTCAAACTTTTGCTCTTTTATGAATTTGACCGTTTAATAAAGCACTTAAATTTTTAATTCCAACACAATGCTCATCATATTCCAAAATGTTTACATGTTTTTTTGTTTTTCCAATTTTATCACTTACTATAAATAAATCGACTCCATTATCTCGTACTTTGTATATATTAATAGATGTATTTAAAAATTCTTCATATTTTGATATATTTTCTGATGTTAATTCTAATGGATATTTCATATTAAGACATTCATAATTTGATATATCATATCTTGAAGGTCTATCAGTATGATCTTTAACAGGATTTAGAATACTTTCTAATGCATATTCAAAACATCATCAAGTTTTCTTGTTTATCACATTTGAATCGATTGGTTTTTCACATTAATACAACATTTTTTAGTAGTTATATAACTTGGTAATTGTTTATAAGTACCACCACGGAGAGGAGTATACATACTTGATTGTAAATCTACATTTAAAACACGATCAAATCTAATCTTTGCATTTTTTGCATTAAATCCTTCAAAATTTCTTATTATTGTATTTTTCATTTGTGTTAAAACTGATTTGTCCATAATAGTATGTATATTTGATGAAAAATGTCTCTTCCATAAATCAATAACATTACCTGATAAGTCATATTCTTCATATTGAATAACTGTAACTAATTGAATCCTTATGCTTTTATGTTTTTTAAATCCCTTATTAATTTTATCAATAACATAATCTGATATTTTGTATAGATAACTATATAAATCAAGATCTGCACTGTCACAATAAAATGTATAGTCAACAACCATTTCTCCCCAAGAACGTTTTGCTCTGACTACTTTTACATCTTCATCAGGTTCTATCAATTGTGGTAATTAATCTAGATCTTTTCTTTTATTATGTATTCCTTGTTTTCTTTGTCTTGGTTTCTGAACTACATCATCATCAACATTAAATTCAGTAATAAACGTTTGTCTGAATAAATGGTCTTTAATAAGTTCTTCTAACTCATACTTTCGTAAACCTCTATATGGTAGTTTGTTTTGAATACAGTATTTTCGTAATTCATTAAACTTCATTTATTACAAAAAAAAATTCCTTAAAAATTTTTATGGTCTAGTCATTTTATTTTCGTTTATTAAATTTTCAAATTTATTGTAATTAGAAACGTTGTTGTTTATCATGATATGGAATAAAATTATAGTTTTTATCAACAATAACTTTTATTGGAAAGAACTTTTCTTTTTTCATCATTTGATAGCTAATGATATAATTAAACAACGTATTCATTTTATCTAGTATATAGTTTTTATTTATTCTATATTTCTTATTCTTTACAAATACTATATAATCAAATGAATTTGTTATAATGTTCTCAAACTTTGAAAGGTTTGTAACGAATAATATTTTATTTATTGGTAGCTTATTGGTAATGAGTTATATGAATTTATGTACTTCGTGGGATCGTTATTAAGTGATTTAATTTCCTTCGTGTAACTTTTGTCAGTGTCTCGCGAGATTGCAGATAGATCAGAATCCATTCCAATTTATTTATATTTAAAATAATCATGTAACTAATTTATTTTTTTACTGTTGAATATTTTTATCAAAAAAAATAATGTTTATTAATATATACTTATTGTTTTGACGTTAGACATATTACTTGAATGATTACGTTACGCTCTATGTTTCATGTACGTTCACTTTAGAATTATTTGATTGATATAAAATTGTAGTAAATCTGTAAGTGTAACAATTTGTATTCGTTAACAAATTGGTGGTGATTAAATGTGATATGCTAATAATTTTTTTTATATAAGGATAATTGTGCTAAATTAACAGAGAATATGGAATGCTTATATTCGTGCACAATTTGGTGGCGATTAAATAATGTCAATTTTTTATACAATTTTTGCTTGTGAACGAGCAAAATTGTGACTGTAAATTTATGGATAAAATCTTTACAAAAATAATTGTTTTTATGCATTTTGAAGGGAATTGCTGATGATTTAGCACAAATTTTTGTTCCGTTTATGGACTGCTAAATTGTTAAGCACTATAAGTAGTTTTGACCTCAAAAAGAAGAGAATAAAGCTAAATATGGTGGTTCACAAATTGGCGGTCCAGAACCGGCGGCTTATATAAAATATAAAGTACCGTGCAATGCATAATTAAATTCCTAATTAAAATAGATTAACATTTCAGTGCTTTTGCTCGCAGAAGGTTTGTAGCCCTGACAGCTGTGCAATTTATTTAAATCAAACGAATGTCAAATTGTGACTCGATTTGCGTTTTCAATTTATAAAATCTTAAAATTACAACAGAAAATATTGGTTATTGTTTATTAAGTTATCTTCGAAATAGTAGATTAGAAATTATTCAGTTTTGCGAACAATTGCCCTCTAACTTTCGTATTACGTGTTGCCAACTTTCTAAAAAAAAAAAAAAATCACAGCTTGCTTTAAACTGCAGTTATTTTCAAGGTATGGTAATTTTTTAAATAAAAACAAATGTATGTCTAAAATACGCTCGGATGGTGATAGTTTAATCACGAAACTCGATTGTTTTGTGACGTCCTGTGATAAAAACTCGCCGGCTGTAATAATTACAAGGTCAGGACTTTACCGCGTTGTAATTTAATATCACTTAAACGGTTTCAATAAATTAAAACGCGTTATTAAAACAAACGAGAGTATGGGAAAATCCACACACTTCTTGATTGATTTTTTTTTTTAATTTCAATTGGTTTTCGATTCCAAATCTTCATTTAAAATTTTTTAAATTTATAAAAAAAAACTTCTATCTGGTACATTTGTAAAAGTCAGTAAAAATTTAAATAAGCAGGGAACGGAATTATATATTTTGTGCGATTAAATACTAGAGAAGCGGCAAACGTACAACGCTGCAGCGACGCGTCAATTCACACGCACTCGTTGCCGCCTCGTTCGAAATAAATCGAACAAAATACACAATTCCGTCCTGTATTAATAAGCGTTTAAATAATACCAAAAACAAGTCGCATCCGTTGATTTCGATGGTAGTTTTTTAAAATTGAAAATATTTGTTTGTGTGCCCGAAAATTAATCAGTGATTTAGGTTTATAAATTTTGAGTCGTGAAAGAATAAGTGACTATAAATTTTAAATCTAATAAAAATATTTCCAGGCGTACCCGGCCGAGAAGTTCCTGAAACCAGACGTCTTGTGATTTAGAATCGTGAAAAAGCCCGCGAGTTATGCAACACGCCTTACAGTTGTGCTGTTTGGTATGCATTCCAAAAATTATTTTGCCGTTTGTCAACAGACAAAAAAACACACTTCTTTTAATTATTAATTAAGACCAATAAACATTGTTTCGTACGGATTTTGTCTTTTGTTTACAAAAATTTGTTTCTTTTGGTTGATTTTAACGTTGTTTTCGGATTTCAATTCGGAATGCCCCAAGTTTATTTATTCATCACTGATTTGCTTCGTATTTTATAAATAATAAATGCGTTTAACTCGAACTATTTATTAATATGTAATTACAATAATTCATATATCACAACAATCAACCCTACCGTCTGTTCCACCAAAAGCAGTGGCGGCGGCGGCGGCGGCGGCGGCGGTGCATGGAGGGCTGCTAAGTTTTAACCAAAATTACACTAAGCTTGCTGAACATGGTCATCATCAAAGAACAGCACTCTCACTTCCGTTTATCTTGCTGTTAGGCTGTCGAGTGGTGACGAATTGTTTCAGCAATTCATTCAGCTCTTCATAACTTTGACAATAGACAAAATCACGTGGTTGAACTCCTTGAAAAACCGAAACCACGCTGGGTTTCAAGTTGTAAAACAGAATTGGCTGTTTGCGTTTGGCGAAGTCATCAGTCAGCGATTTTATCCCCTGTAAAATAAAAAAAAAAGTGTGAAGGTATGAAATTTAATTAGGTTTTGGTGGTGGCGGCGGGGGGATTTGGGGGGTCGTTTACCTTCGCAGTGGTGAAATCTGCTCCCTGCACGTGACGTGCGTCGACGACGACGGGGGTTGAACTTAAACCCTGTTTCACACCGACTTTTGATACTACCGATCTGACGTAGTCGACTGATGGGAAGGCCAAGGATCTATCTGGTGTTATCAACAAGTATTCACAATCCGAGGGGCTCTACAATTAAAGACGACAATTAATTAGTTAATCCGTAATGGGTTTATGAAGGCGTCGACTTCAGTTTAGGTTTCTCGATTATATTTGCCATCGGGTGTCCCAATAGACATTTCGAGCAAAAAAAAAAAACATTTTGAAAAGTTAATAATAAAGTATGGGATCTTTCATTTTAAATACAAACAGAATTTTGTATTAGACGAAAATTCTCGAACTATTAAATTAAAAAAGAAAATATGAGTGACGAAACGTAGGAACAGTTTGGAACGAGATCTTCTCAAATCATCTTCAGTTAGAATTAATAAGTTAACAGAAGATGCAAAGGAAGGTATTCTAAGATCAAACGAGAGACGAAAACTATTTAACTATTGGCTTACCGTGACTTTCTCCACGTGAACAGATGGCCTGGCTGTGGCGTACAGCAAAAACATGAGATTGATTGCAATGCCTATCACAATGCCCAATTCCACTCTGAAGAACAAGCAAGACAAGAAGGTCGCAGCCGCAGGAATCAAATCAGTCTCTAAAATGAAGAAAAAAATAGGTCTGGTGGAATTGAAAGGCGGAAGATGATTTGGCGTCTTACTTTTAGTCCTCCACATGGGCTTGACGACGTGGAACTCCACCATGAAAACCACCGCGGCTATAATGACGGCCGCGAGCGATGCCTTGGGGATGAGGCGCAAGTAAGGCGTGAGAAACTGAAGAGACAGCAAAACGATTATTCCAGTGTAGACCCCGCCGAACGTGGTTTTGACTCCGCTGGAGTTGTTCACCGCCCCTCGCGATAACGCCCCCGAAACCGGCATCGAATCGAAGAAGGAAGAAGCTATGTTGCACAGGCCGAGGGCCAACATCTCCTGCGTGGCGTCCACCGCTTTGCCTTCGGCTAAAAAAGAAAACTCCGATTTAAAGATGACACGAGCGGATAAGGAAGGTAAGACTTACAGAAGACTTTGGCCAAAATGATATTTTCCAAAACCGAAAGAAGCGGAATGACGATCACGGCCGAACCTAAAGTAGAGGCCATGTCTAAAAAATGCAAGGTTCTATTGCCCACCTCCGTTTGGAATGGTGGCGGCGAAAACTCGGGAAGTCCGGGTTTAATAAACCCTGCAAGTACGAACGTTCAATATTTCTTTTGCCCAGTTTTGATTGTCATAATTGAAGACCATAATTTCAAAAGGGTCTAAGTGCCAAAAAATACAAAAAAAAAAAAATTGATATTTTGACAGCAAATGGGTCTATGGGCAAAGCCCAATGTCATCCAAACCTGTGGTTAAATAAACAGTGTAATAAATGAAACACAGATGACGATATCTGTATGTGCGTTTAAGATTTAGTAAATCAGTTTTCTTAATAACTTCTAAAGATGATGTAGACCCTTTTGATGTTGTGGTCTTCAATTATCCCAAGTACCTAATAACTTAAAAGGTGATGAGTCATGCAACTCGAACACGTAGGCCACCACTGCGCTGAACACCACCACGATTATGTTCCTTGCCGTGCAGACGAACCAAACTGATTTGGTCAGGACCTCGTGCACGGTCTTCCGCTCTTTCTCGTCCTTGGGGCCTATCCTGATGGTTCTTGCTCTCTAAAAATCAGTTTTGCTTGGAATCCACGAGTAATTATTGGAAATAAATATCTTGGTGGGCCTTACCCTCAAGAACAGGATCACCGCCATACAGGTAAAGCCCAGCAGGGAATCCCAGAGTTTGGTTTCGGAGATGTGCTCGAAGATTTGCTTCCAAACGTGCAGGAATTTCCCGCTCGTGAATTCCAACCCTAAGATGTCTTTGATTTGCGTGCTGGCGATTATTATGGCGGCGGCCGAGGTGAAACCTATGGAAACGGGGCCTGAGATGAAGTCGATTAAGAAACCTGAAACAAAATGGGCCGCGTGGAATGATGGGGGAGGGTTAGTTTTGGAATGTTTTACCCAGTTGTAAGGCCCCCAATAAAAACTCGACGCATCCTGATAAAAAGCAGAGCAAAACTGCGCCATCCAGACCCATCCCATGGCTGTTTTCTCTGGTGAGCAGGGCTGAAATGGCTGTTGGGCCGATGGCCGAGTCCTTACAGCTACCGAAGATGGCGTAGATGAAGCAAGCAGTGAAGGCCGAATACAGACCTACCTGTGGTGGTAAACCTGCGACGTTCGAGTATGCTATCGCTTGGGGAATCACAGTCAAGCCCACCGTGATTCCAGCGACCAAATCGGAAACTGCGCAGTTCAAGTTGTAACGGGGCAGCCAGGATAAGATCGGGATCCTCTTGTAGACGAGCTTTTTGGTGCAGCCTCTTTTTACGCGGCTCTTCAGCCATTCCTTAAACGTCGGCTTGGTTAATCCCCTTTCTCGCGGGACGTATAAGATCGTGTTATCTGCAACACAATTGCACAATCCAGCAGCCTTCAGGAGAAGAAAAGTAATAATTTCTCAATCGAAGTTAGAACCACCATACGAAAAAAAAAAAAAATAAAGAAATCTTGACAGGGGAAACGTTTCCTTATAATTTCACAGCGGCGTTAATTACACCGATCATAATCGCGCTGATTATTGTTGTTTATTATCAACCAGATTTTTTTGGTTTTGGAAAGACTTCGTCATCCCAGTGGGATTTTGCGTAATCCAACGCCGATCGCATGTGCGAAAAATCGCGCCATTCTTTTCGGTTAGAAAAAAAAAAAAAAAAGAATTCATAAATAATTGGCCGTTCACTTTTGCGTAAATGGGCAGTGTAGCAATCAGTGCAATTCTGAAAAATCATATTAATTGCAGCAATCGCGGGCGGCTTAGAAAGTGTAGCAAAAATTACGAGACGGAAGCCGAAGGATTTTGAGAGCGATCTGGTCGTTGATTGCTAAATTAATTTTCTTTCTAATTCTTTTCGGGTATGCTTGTTATTGATTTCTAAAACTGAAACTCACCTTTACATCCACTGCAAGTCCCGTAGATTGTATTCACAATCTGTTTCCCGTTTCGCTTCACGGATGGTACCCTTTCCTTACCATCATCCTCACCCACCATATACGAAGTCAACCTAATTTGGTTGTTGGCCGGGACGTTGTTGTTGTCCAACTTATACTTGGTCATCTTCTTCTCTTAAATTGTCAGCCTAATCAAGAACACTCTTTCTTTTAAGCCATCGTCTTCCTGGAAGTCTCCACTTTGCACCACTCCTAATCCTTGGTGGTAATCTTGAATTTAGAAAGAGCGGCGGGCGGACCTTCACGCCGTGGTCGTCGGTTATCGGGCAGTTAATGACATTGCAGGCTGATTTATTAAAGCAATAGATCTTTTCCACCAACGTCCGTTTCCTTTTCTGCCACCTGGAAACAACTGAAAGAAGGCATTTGAGTTCCTGGAGATCGTGCGCGCAAAACGTCGCGTCGGACGGAAGTGAAATTAATTTGGGCAATTTCTCAGAAAAAAAAAAAATGGGAATTAAATTGGACTCAAGGCATTAAATCGTCGGCAATTTAAGAGATAATTGGCAGTTAGAGAAGTCCGTACGAGGTCGGATTTCGATTTTCTCTGTTAGTAGCATCTCTGGTTTTTGGTAAAAAAAAGCCAAAAGTCGAGTTTCCAATTCGTTTTCCACTGTTGCTCGCTCAAATCAATCTGTTCCATTAAATATTGGATATGTTTTTATGAAATCACTATTTCCGGTAGGCTTATAAAGTTGAAACGATTAAGAATCTCGAAATCACCGAAAACACTAAATTAATCAAAAAAAAAACTGTTAATATTGACAGCGTCATTGAATGCAGCATTAAAGCTCCTTTAAATGGTGGTGTTGAGAATAAAATGAATATTATCGTATACTTTTTATAATAACTAGAGATCGGAGTCACATATTTTGACGTCATCAACAAGAGAACGAGCGACTTTTTTTTTTTAAAGAAAAAAGCCGAAGTTTATTTCTAATTATATTTCACTGCGCAACTTTTTTCTCGTAAGGGAGTGTTCAGACGTTCAGAAATTAGTTTGCATAAATTCTGCATACTATTCTTCGTTGCATGATGACGTGTAAATAACTGATGAATAGGCAACCCATCGATCAAATCGAAATAGCTTTATAATGTACTTACTGAAGCAGAATGAAGTAGAGTAGGTTGCCTAACTCTCTAACCATTTTCAAGGCGTCACTGTTTACAATAAGCATCATTCGCATAATAATTGTGTAATTGTAAAAATGTTGAAAATATGTTCGTGTTGATTATCGTGTAGTCGTTAATACTTTTAGGCAAATAAATAAAATTTTGTGTTTCAACAACACCCAACTGAATTCAGTCTGTATAAGCTCAAAACGAGGAGAAAAATTAAAGATGAGAAAATTAAAATTCAATAAAAATTAAATCCGGTCCATCTGCCTGGTGATTTTTATTTTTATAATAATTGAGGGCGTTTTTTTTTCTATGTAATCTGGTCTATCTCAAAGTCAAGTCAACCCCACCGAACTGAACCTAAATAAGCTCAAGAAGAGAAGAAAGAAGAAAAATTAAAAATCAAAAAAATAAAATTCAATAAAAATTAGGTGCGGTCTACATTCCTATTAAGTTTATAATTGACAGCGGTATTTTATGTGATCCTGTCAAACTCAAGGTCAACCCAAAGCCAACTCAATCCAACCCAACCCAATCCAACGCAACCCTTTACCTAAATAAGCTCAACACTAGGAGATATTTTAAAATTGTTGAGAAAATTAAAATTCAGTAGAAATTTAAGTCCGGCCCATTTCAAGGTCAACCCAGGCTAACGGCTAACCTTAAGCAAATCCAACCCTAGAAAATTTTAAAAAGAATTAAAGAATTAAAATTCAATAGAAATCAACTCAAATTTGGCTCAACCCAATTGAATTGAGATGATGATGAGAAAAAAACAGCCTCAAGGACAAGCTAACTTAACTTAACTCTGCCTAACCTAAGTACAGCAATTTGAAATTAAAAAAATAATAATAATAGATTAAAAATGAATCAAAATTAAGACGACCAACTTAACTTGACTCTGCCCAACCCAAATACAACAACTAGAAATTAAAAGAAGTAATAATAGATTAAAAATTAATTAAAAATTATGACGATCAGTCTCAAGGCCAAGTAAACTCAAGAAAAAAACAATAGATTAAAAATTACAATCGGCTTACCTCTGTCCATCCCGAGCAAAAAAAAAATACTACTTAGTTAAGAACTAAAAATTTAAAAAAATGAAGAAATGATGAAAATAATGAAGATACGTCAAACTAACTCGAATGAATTCAACCTAAATAAGCCAAATACTTAATAGAAAAAGAACAGAATTAAAAAAATTAATAAAACTAAAAATATAAAATTCAATAGAAAGAAATCTGAACTTAAGGTTAGCTCAATCGAATTGAAAAGGAAAATTAAATGGTCTCAAGGTCAATCTCATCCAAGTTAGCTCAAGTCCGAGTAAGAAAAAAAAATTATAAATAAAAAGGAACACGAAATTATGATTATTATGATATGATATGATATGAAATAAAAAAATTAAAAACAAATCGAAATTCAACTGAACTCGACCTAACTCTGCCCAGCGCAAGTAAAAAAATTACAAATTAAGAAAAGGTAAAACAGAAGCTATGTACACCCCTTTAGCTTCGCTATTTTTTTTTTTTAGTACCAAACATTCGCGCTTTTGTATTATTAATTACAAAATTAAAAGGCACTTAAAATTAAGGTATGAATGAGTTAGTTGCAATGAATGCTAACAGTATATTAAAACAGGTGTTATTTAATTAATGTGTAGTAAACAAGTGTACAAAAAAAAAATTGCCAAAAATTTTACAAGGGTGTCGGGACAGTCGCGCTCCCGCACATTTGCGTCGGTTATTATTATTGTTCGTAAAATGTCGTTTCTTTTCAACGAATATACACTTGAAAATGTCGTTTAGACGACAAAACCGGTCGTGTTTAAAGAAAATAAAAAGAATTGTAGAAAGACTCATCAGCTTTTCAATTATATTATAAATAAAACCTACAAACAGAAATGCAAGAATACAATAATATTACAATCAATTTTTCTTTTCCTATCTCCTTCTTCAATTAACCATATTCGAGTACGTACCCTTTCTACGATTGTTTTTGTTCGTTAATTCGTTAATTTCGTTTTATGTTAACGTTTATTTAGTGCATCAGTTACGATGTTATTCTTTTCTTCATAATTCTTAAAGGTAAGCGTTTTGTTAAATTTTCTTCTTCTCCCTCAGCGTTTTCTGCTTTAGGTGTAGATGATACGAACGCACGAAGAGAAAAAAGAAAGAAAGAGGAATGAATATTAAGAAAACTTCTTTTCTCAGCATTTTCTGCTTTAGGTGCAGATGATACGAACACACGAAAAGAAAAAAGAAAGAAAGAGGAACGAATATTAAAAAAAAACTTCTTTTCTCAGCATTTTTTGCTTTAGGTGCAGATGATACGAACACACGAAGAGAAAAAAGAAAGAAACAGGAATGAATATTAAAAAAAAAACTTCTTTTCTCAGCATTTTCTGCTTTAGGTGCAGATGATACGAACACACGAAGAGAAAAAAGAAAGAAACAGGAATGAATATTAAAAAAAAAACTTCTTTTCTCAGCATTTTTTGCTTTAGGTGCAGATGATACGAACACACGAAGAGAAAAAAGAAAGAAACAGGAATGAATATTAAAAAAAAAACTTCTTTTCTCAGCATTTTCTGCTTTAGGTGCAGATGATACGAACACACGAAGAGAAAAAAGAAAGAAACAGGAATGAATATTAAAAAAAAAACTTCTTTTCTCAGCATTTTCTGCTTTAAGTGCAGATGATACGAACACACGAAGAGAAAAAAGAAAGAAAGAGGAATGAATATTAAAAAAAAAACTTCTTTTCTCAGCATTTTTTGCTTTAGGTGCAGATGATACGAACACACGAAGAGAAGAAAGAAAGAAAGAGGAACGAATATTAAAAAAAAAACTTCTTTTCTCAGCATTTTCTGCTTTAGGTGCAGATGATACGAACACACGAAGAGAAAAAAGAAAGAAACAGGAATGAATATTAAAAAAAAAACTTCTTTTCTCAGCATTTTCTGCTTTAGGTGCAGATGATACGAACACATAAAGAGAAAAAAGAAAGAAAGAGGAACGAATATTAAAAAAAAACTTCTTTTCTCAGCATTTTCTGCTTTAAGTGTGGATGATGCGAACACACGAAGAGAAAAAAGAAAGAAAGAGGAAAGAATATTAAGAAAACTTCTTTTCTCAGCATTTTCTGCTTTAGGTGCAGATGATACGAACACACGAAGAGAAAAAAGAAAGAAAGAGGAACGAATATTAAAAAAAAAACTTCTTTTCTCAGCATTTTCTGCTTTAGGTGTGGATGATACGAACACACGAAGAGAAAAAAGAAAGAAAGAGGAACGAATATTAAAAAAAACTTCTTTTCTCAGCATTTTCTGCTTTAGGTGCAGATGATACGAACATACGAAGAGAAAAAAGAAAGAAACAGGAATGAATATTAAGAAAACTTCTTTTCTCAGCGTTTTCTGCTTTAAGTGCAGATGATACGAACACACGAAGAGAAAAAAGAAAGAAAAAGGAACGAATATTAAAAAAAAAACTTCTTCTCTCAGCATTTTCTGCTTTAGGTGCAGATGATACGAACACACGAAGAGAAAAAAGAAAGAAAGAGGAATGAATATTAAGAAAACTTCTTTTCTCAGCATTTTCTGCTTTAGGTGCAGATGATACGAACACACGAAGAGAAAAAAGAAAGAAAGAGGAACGAATATTAAAAAAAAAAACTTCTTTTCTCAGCATTTTCTGCTTTAAGTGCAGATGATACGAACACACGAAGAGAAAAAAGAAAGAAACAGAAATGAACATTAAGAAAATTTCATAACTGGAATCAGAAGAAATGAAAAGGCAAAAGGAGGGAGACCAGCAAAGTCTGGTGGTTGAAGGAGATGGGAAAGTGGTTGAAGGAGATGGGAAAACATACTTCCTAAGAGAAGAAGATTGCATCAGAGAGAAAAGAAGAGACGTTTCTTCACATTCTAATACCAATTAAGAAATTAATACTAGCTACAACCACCGAAAAACAATTAACATTGAACCTAGTTTGATGTATACAAAGAGGTACTGGTGGAGATGACATGAACACGTAAAGATAAAGAAAGACAGAGGAATGAATAGCACAGTAAGTAAGAATTTTGTAACTGGAATCGAAAGGAATAAAGAGTTGAAGGGGCGAGGGAGACTAGCAAAGTTAAAGCTGGTTGGTGGTGAGGTGGAAGAGGTGAGAAACGCACTTCCTAAGAGAAGCGTAAATAAGGGGTGCATCAAAGAGGAAAGGATGTGTAAAGTGTAAAGACAATTAAATAATGAAAACATTCATTTTGTGCTAATTAGGTATTTCATTTGTCAAACGACTTATATATTGATAAAAGATAATAGTGGTTAGGAAGGATTTTATGAAGACGTCAATATCTTTCTTTATTGTTCTCTAAAATATTTCTAATCTTTTCCATTGCTCTCTATTTCAAAACCAAAAGGAACATACTTGCATCTGTGACCTTCGAATATCATCACGAAAGTGTGTACTTTTCTTTTATTTTTTGGTCAAATTTTTTGATTGTGTTTTAATTAACAACAGCTGCTTAGGATTTGCTGTTATTGCAAAGTTTGAATTATTAATTATTATTACGCATGTATTTAAGTGACCTCATCAGCGTGGACCACCCATAATGATGCTAACGTTGAGCAAGGTCAATGTAACGTCGAATCAAAAACGTTATTTGCCAAACGACTTTCTAATTGTTGGTTTAAAATAACTGTCTAAGTTAATAACAGGTGCAAACAACAATTCACAAAATTGTTATAAAACGGTGTTTAACGTAAAAGGTCGTTTCGTTTAATCTCAAAAAAAAAAAAAAAATAGCGTTTCTCTTCGCGTGTTAATTAAATTACGGTAATTATGCTTATGCTATTTATTTTTAACATTTTTTTTTTTTTATTTTTAAAATACATTCACCTAAAAGTATTCTATTTAGAAAAGTATTTATATTTTTAAAGAACAAATAATTACGATGTGTACAATTGAGGACTTTGAAAACTGGTTCACTGAGAATTGACATCAATGTCAAAAACTTTCATTTTCCATCCATTGGAGGATTTAGAATTCAGAGTGATTAGAATGACATTTGCAGGCCACGGTCAGTGCCTTACTGGATCTTGAGCAGGAACGACGTAAATCAGCGCCGCTCCGATCAGCTAGTCCGTCAAAAAGTTTACAATTTAAATTAACTTCACCGCAAGTAGGTACAAGTTTAAGTATTTTAAATTGAAATCTAGTGCAATTCAAGAAGCTGCGGTTCGTAATTGCCGAACAAATTAAAAGCCAGGTACAAACAATTGTAATTTCTCATTCCATATTATTTTCAAAAGACTTATATAAAATTGACATTTACTTTGTTTCCAAGGACCGTAAGTAGTAATACTTTCATAGCTAGCAGCGAGATTACAGCAAAAGTTGATTTACGTAAAAGTCCGAAGGAAGAACATTTTTAACGCGCTTGCCTAATTGGTGCATAAATTTTCGAATTTATTCGTCGATAGTTGATATCGTAAAACATATTAATTCGCTTGGTGATTAAAATTTTAAATAAAATAATTAATAAACGATATCAGTGATTATTATTACGAAACTCCGCGTTGAACATCGAGTGCGATGTTGGTGGGCGTGTTCGTACCGAGGGGAAGGTGAAGTTGACCTTCCTATCTTTCTCGCACATTTCAACAGTTCCAAACAAGTGGTCCATCCGAAATCTTTTGGTACGATAGCCACCAAAACATACCCGCAGAAGGTAGCATTTCGCGTACTTATACTGAGGTATTTTTATTTGCACACAGTACAATAACACCCTGTATAATGGAATCAAAGTACATCATGTTATGACCATTGAAATGGTATTTTTCGACTTTATGCATAATACTTGTAAGAGAGACTACGATACTTGAGTCATTTATCAAACACATTATAGAGGCTGTTACTAAACTCAAGTCATTTCTAATAAAAACTAATTAAAATTGACGTTCAAACAGATGTAATAATCAAATATTTACATACATTTTCAGATAATTTACAGAGTGATTCGTAACACGTGGAAACAAAAAATTAAGCCTCAAATTTTTTTAAGTTACAATGAAAGGCGAATTTCCCAATGTGTTTAAAATTAAATTAATATTGTTATTATCTAACTTCTAATCGGTCGCAGAATGAAAAACACTATTTAAAAAAAATTAAATAATTAATTTTTCTCATTAAATAGGACCCTAAAAATTGTTCAAAGTGCCGATCTTGTTGACGATAACGCGTATTACGACTTTCGCGTAGAAATATCAAATTTGTATTTGTAAGTTGAAGTTTAAAAAGAAAAAATTGTTGCAAATTGTTTTCGATTGCGGTGAACTTTCATTATGCCTTGACAGCAGCAAGCATGGCCGCCTTGCATGGGATGACCTATTATGCAGCAAACTGGCTTCAATTTGTCAATCCTAATGCAATGTTAGGTCAAGAAACGATCGTAGGATGTCGCTATTTAAATTGTAAATTGAAAGTTATAAAACTGACAATTCCTTGTTTCGTTAGCGATTTTTTTCCAAGGTCGACCTTACTTAAATGCAATAAACTATTTCAGTGTTTGTTCTTCATACCCAGGTAACTCTAAAACAAAACAACATTTAATTTTAATTTAAAATGAGATTATGGCTGTGAGGTTTTGTTTTTCTCAATGAATGAATCGCCCTGTATAACACATATAGAAGTGTCAAATCACATCCTGTCGTATATATAAATAAATTAAGTTTAGTAACACCCTGTATAAATGTCCGCGTTGCAAATAATAATAATGAGTATTAATAGCTTCCGATTCCTAAATAACCTCAAAGAAGGAAAATGCTTTTCAGGAAAAGTAATAAAAAACGGCCGGCTAGTGCAGATGTTTTTCCAGGAAATTAATTTAAAAAGAAAATACTAACAGAGAAAACAAATGAAGAATAATAATAATAATAAAAAGAAGTAATTAAAATAACGAGAATACGATTACCAGGGGTGGGTTAGGTACATTTAAAGTGCGAGAAGGAAAGTGAAAGTCTATTTATTTAGGGCCCGTTTTCTCAGTCGCAGTTTAACTTTAATCTTCAGTTTTTTCTTTACATAGGAACAGATTATAGTTAACTGAAGATTAACGTTAAACTGAGACTCAACAACCGGCCCTTAGTAGAATGAAATAATGTGGCGCCATCTATGAAAATTTACTGTAATTACAAATTGACATGCCACGCTTGTACAGTCATCGTTTAGAACTAATATTCTGTTTTTACCAGTCAGCCCTCCCCGGATTGTTTCGTTTAAATCAAAGTTGTCTCGAAAAATAATGAAAATTTGAGGCGACATCTATGAGAATTTTCTGTAAATATGAATTTCATTAAATTGCAGTTACAGATTGATAAGACGGACTAATGTCATGGCGCAGAGAAAACTTTTTTACTAGCCAGCTTGCTACCGTTTTCTTTTAAACGTAAACTAAAAGCTTTCAATCACTATTAATATCACTTTCAGTTTCAATAAAACAACGTGGCGCCATCTATGGACATTTCCTGCAATTACAGCTTATTGCTACTGAGACTGTCGTTATTTCTTTTGTGTTAAAATTGAAAGCCACAGAAGGTAATCAATGAAATCCGAAAAATAATTCAAACTAAAATAAAATAACGCATGGCGACATCTATGAAAAATTTATATATTAATGTATTTACAGAAAACTGTATACATAAATTATAACAGACCGTATTTACAGTTTTACAGATTGATAAGTCACACTTCTCTCGTAGTTCAGAACTAATTTTCTATAATCCGAATAAAATAAAATAATAACGTGGCGCCATCTATCGAAATTTCCTAAAATTCTATTTTAAAACGGCCAATTTTTTATTACCGTCTAAGTCTCTCTTTCTTTCATGTTAAAACTGAAACCCGCAGATAATAATCGATTAAAACCGAAAATAATTCAACGGAAACAAAATAACGTGGCGACATCTATGAGAATTTTCTGCAAACACGAATTTTAAGTTGGATTTAGGGTCAATTTACACAGCATTTCTCCAAGGTACTCGTTTTCCCTGCAACCGCAGCTGTAACGTAAGTAACGTGTCGATGATTTTATGAAAAGATTAGACGACACCCTGTATGTACTATGGCGCTCAACTTAAATGATACCATTTGACAGTTACTGAATATTTTTACATTTTACATTTTATGGTTCGCATGCAGGAGTATCATTTAAGTTGAGCACCATAGTACATACGTATATTGAAAATAAATTTTGTTACTTCCTTTGTTTTAATTGTTTCGATACGAACGGGTTTTGCAATTCGCTTCGAATTCTATTCTAATGATAATGTGGCGTTTCAATAATTTGAATTGGAAATGACACAAGCTCGGAAATACGTTGCACACTTTAATCTGCAACAGCAGCTTTCAGATCCGGTTTTAACTGGCTTATTGAGTTAACAACAAATTTACAAACCGTGCGCCCGATTTGCATATTATTAATTAATGTTTTCGTAATGAGCGCTGCGGTTCGTGTCGAATCGAAGCGAATTCCTTCGGAATTCCTCTTTTTTTTCTCTCTCGCATTGTAAGGAAAAGAAAAACGCTGAAAAAATTAAAATAATTGCGCTATTGTTCTTTGTTGTTGGTGCTTTTTTCTTCTTCTTGCTTTTTGCTTAATTGCCCTGACCATTTAAGTGTCTGTCCGTCCGTTGGTGGTTTCGCTTTTAACTTTTTATGCTTGATGTTCTATCTCTACGCATTTTTTTATTATATTTATATATTTATATAATTTTTTTTAATTTTCTCAATTCGTTAATTTAAAGCAAACCAAAAAATTCATCGAAGAAAAAGAAAAAAAAAGTAAAAGTAAGTAAGGGTATTTGATAGTAACAAATGGCAATGAAGAAATACTTAATAATTTTTATGAAATTCTGTAAAGTATGCAAAAATGTAAGAAAAGAATGTTTTAATATGAATAAAAAAAAAAAAAACACCGACAGAGTTTAAAATATTAAATCAAAATGAAATCGAAAGTCGAAAGTCATTGCAGTCTTTTTCTTTTGGTTTTCCCCCCTTGTCAATTGGATTTCCCTTATTTGTCAAATCATTTTCCAGTTTCGGAAATGTCAAATCGTATGTCAAATCAAATAGGAAAGTGATTTGATAAATTGGGAAATATAATTAACAAAAGGGGAAAACCAAAAGAAAAATACTGTAAACGAAATGCTGTTTGAGTTAAGAAATAAATTTTTTTTTGACTAATCAATACGATACGTGTGTGTGTGCCTTTACAGAGATTCCGAGTTCAAGGTTATTATAACATAATTTAAATAAAATTCAGAAAAAATATAGACGTTCGTTATTTTCTTTTTTTTCCTTGTTTGTCAAATCATTTTCGAGTTTCGGAAATGTCAAATCGTATGTCAAATCAAATAGGAAAGTGACTTGTCAAATTGGGAAATATAATTGACAAAAGGAGATTCCGAGTTCAAGGTCATTATAATTTAATTTAAATAAAATTCAGAGAAAATGTAGACGTTCATTATTTTGTTTTTTCCTTGTTTGCCAAATAATTTTCGAGTTTCGGAAATGTCAAACCGTATGTCAAATCAAATAGGAAACTGATTTGACAAATTGGGAAATACAATTGACAAAAGGGGAAAACCAAAAGCGAAATACTGTAAACGAAATGCTGTTTGAGTTAAGAAATAAATTAAAAAATAATAATTAATTTTTTATTGACTAATCAATACGATACGTGTGTGCGTGCCTTTACGGAGATTCCGAGTTCAAGGTCATTATAACATAATTTAAATAAAATTCGGTGTAAATGTAGGCGTTCGTCTAAAATGAATTCAATCAAGCGGTTACGAGGCGATCAGGAATGCAAGGAATTTTTCTCTGGTAAGTTATGACCGCATTAAAAAAAAAAAACAAACAATTAATTAATTAATTGGCTTCCTGCGCTTATGCAATAGCCAACCATATTAAACAATCAGCCTTAATCGTTTAAGAACCATTAAAAAAAAAAAAACATAACCGGATTTCTAGAAAATGTCAACGAAATGCATGGTTTTACCCGCGGCGCTGAAGACTGTGGAATTTGTTAATGAAATTAAAAAAAATTAAAAAAAAGAAAAACGTAATCCCGAAACACAAAATTAAATTCCATTTCACTAAAAAGAAAATTAATTTAAACCAACCGGACAGTATTCAAAATGGAAAGAGCACTCAACGTTTCACTATCGATTGATAGCTTCGTCAATCAAAAAAAAAAAAAAAATACGCACACAAAAAAAAAGATCAAAAAAGAGTTGTGTGAATTAGTTCTGTGGTAGGTACATCCAGTGAGATAATTCAAATTAAAAAAAAAAAAATACTTTTATTTTTTTTTGTATTCGGATTGGGTCAAAAACATTCTCCGTTTCTTTTTATATTTGCTTCTTTATTTACCATACTTCAGAAATCATATAATAATTTTCTTGTTCTAAAGCTTTTTTCCTTTTCGATTTTGTTTCTTGATCATCAAAAAGTCTTGATTTTTTTTGTTGTTTCTGGTCCTTCTGGTTTCCTTCTTTTTTGGAGTATCGTTTTCTATGTTCTTTTATTTAATATTATTATCGCCATTTGTTTGTTTTTCCTCTTTTTTTTTCCTGTCGGAGTTGTTGTTTTTTCTTTTTCATTTCTATTCTGATTACATGCATTTTTACATTTTTCTTCCTAGAGATTAAGACGTTTCTCTTCTTCGTTTTGGTTCATGTGAATGTATTTTGAAATTAAATAAAAAAAAAATTCTGTATGTACTCGTATATTTCTATGTTTTTTTTTTGTAATATTGTGTGATAATTACAGTCGTCATTTGTTTTCCTTATTTTCTAAAAAAATGTTCATTGTATGTAAACATTATGATTGCAATTTGTCTTTCTTTGTTTGTTTCTTGCGAATTTCAAATTATATACCGAATTGTCATTTGTTTTTCTTATTTTCATTGAATTGTCAAAAATATTTATTATTTTTTTTGCTTTCAGTAGTTTACCATAATATATCAGAAATGTTTTCTTTTAAGTTTTTTTTTTCAAATTTTCGGGTGCGGTCCTTGATTATCAATTTTTTGTCCTCTTCTTTGTATCTTTTTTGGCGTTTTGTATGTTGTTTTTTTTTTTTTTTAATCAAATATTACAGAATAGCTAAAACAGCGACATCCTACGATCGCTTTTCGACCTAACACCAAATAGTTTTGGTCTGCAATGGTACTCTCGAGCTACGCTTCTGCTGATGGAGCTCCAAATAAAGCCGAAACAGCTGTACAAAGCCTGCTCGAGGGATTCACCGCAATCAAAAACGATTTGCAACATTTTTTTTAATATTAAAATTAAAATATTACTAAGTACAAAGTTTTTTTAATCTCAACCGGACAGAAAAATGAAGGGAAACACACTCAACGTTTCGCTATAGATTTATAGCTTCGTCAGGAGTCACTCCTACTAAATACTATTAAATGTTATGTTTTTCTCTGTTTGTTCCTTGCGAATTTCTAATATGCATTGAACATTCATTATTATTTTTTTTAAATATTTTCATTATATTTCGTTTTAACTTTTCCTTTTTTTTTCGACGATCGTCATCTGTTTTTTTATTTTTTGTCAGAATTTTTTCTGAATTCGTTTTCTCGATTGTCAAAAAACCTTCTGCGTCTCTCTTTTTTTAATTGTAATTATTATTTTTTTTTCAATCTCTATTTCGCTTTAACTTTTCCTTTTTTTTTCGACGATCGTCATCTGTTTTTTTATTTTTTGTCAGAATTTTTTCTGAATTCGTTTTCTCGATTGTCAAAAAACCTTCTGCGTCTCTCTTTTTTTAATTGTAATTATTATTTTTTTTAAATCTCTATTTCGCTTTAACTTTTCATTTCTTTTTCGACGATCGTCACCTGTTTTTTTATTTTTTGTCAGAATTTTTTCTGAATTCGTTTTCTCGATTGTCAAAAAACCTTCTGCGTCTCTCTTTTTTTAATTGTAATTATTATTTTTTTTTAAATCTCTATTTCGTTTTAACTTTTCATTTCTTTTTCGACGATCGTCATCTGTTTTTTTATTTTTTGTCAGAATTTTTTCTGAATTCGTTTTCTCGATTGTCAAAAAACCTTCTGCGTCTCTCCTTTTTTAATTGTAATTATTATTTTTTTTTCAATCTTTATTTCGCTTTAACTTTTCATTTCTTTTTCGACGATCGTCATCTGTTTTTTATTCTTTGTCAGAATTTTTTCTGAATTCGTTTTCTCGATTGTCAAAAAAACCTTCTGCATCTCTCTTTTTTTAATTGTAATAAAATCGTGTTCATAAATAATAGTCCCAATAATTTTTCGGTAATTAAATAATTTTATTCTTTTTTGAAAATGTTGAGTTTTTCGTTTGTGTCTCTCGTTCATCAAAAGCGTTTTAAATTTTTTTCTTGTTCCCCCCCCCCCCCTGGTCTTCGTTCGTCGTTTTTCGCAAAACGTTGCGATTGTCATTTGTTTTCCCCTTTTCGTTTTCTTCATCTGCGAATTTCATTTTGAATGTTTATTAATTAATTTTTTTTTGGAAAATTTTGAATTTCGAATTTGTTTCATCGAGCATTGTACGCAAAAGCGAAATAAATTTTTCTTCGTTTATAACAACCAAACCCAAAACGTTTATTTTTCGGAAATTAAATAATGTTTTTGGAAATTTTGAGTTTTTCGTTTGTTTCTCGATCATTTTTGTTTCTGACCGCTTACGCTTTCACTTTTTTTGCGTCGTTCTGCGCAAAACGTTGCGATTGTCATTTGTTTAACGTTTTCATTTTATTTATCTACGAATTTTATTTTGAATGTAACTAATTAATTTTTTTTTGAAAAATTTTTAATTTGTTTCATCGCACATTGTACGAAAAAACAAAAGAAGTTTTTCTTCGTTTATAACAACCAAACCTAAACTGTTTATTTTCCGGAAATTAAATAATTTCAATTTCTTTGGAAATTTCGAGTTTCTCGTTTGTTTTTCGATCATTTTTGTTTCTGACCGTTTACGCTTTCAATTTCTTCGTATCGTTTCGCGCAAAACGTTGCGATTGTTCTTTTGTTTTCCGTTTTCATTTTATTTATCTGCGAATTTCATTTTGATTGTTTGTTAATTAAGTAATTTTTCTTTTGAGTAATTAGTTTTGTCGCGCACTGTACGCAAAAGCAAGAGAAATTTTTTCTTCGTCTTTAATCAAAGCCAAAATGTTTATTAAAAAAATTGTTATTATTTACTTACACAATTTTTAAGACGAAATTGGACACCGTATCAACTGCTAAATAATCGTACGGTTGGCAACACTGGGTTCTAGCCCGCCTATCTACTATACGACTGTATACGCCATTGGTTTCTTTTCAACCAATGGGTGTACACATGTTCTCTGTTACTCTTCATGAAACCGCTATGAGTTAACTTGAAACTCCTCAAACGGAACACTTATCACCGAGTTTCAAAAAAGGAAAGAGTTTATAATATTATAATAGATACATAATACATTTTTTGCTCCTGACGAAGTTGTCCAACGATAGCGAAACGTTTACTTTTAAACAGACTTTATTTTGCAATCTGTTTGACCGATTCTAATTATAAACTTTGAATTTTGAACGAATGGGGGGAAGCGGCTTGTTATTAGTATTATTTAATCCCCATTTTCAGGAAATACGAACAAATTGAACAATTGTTCGAACGCGTAATTTTCTGTCTAATTTACTTAAAACCATTGTTTATAAAATTATTCGCCGAACATAAAATAACAAGCATTGTTACAGAGTTTATTACAAGTGATCCGATTCAAGACAATTCCATGAGATTATCGAATTAAAAATAATGTCAAAACTAATGGGATTTTATATTTACTGAATGTTCTTCTAGACATTGTTCTTGTAAATACGGGAATTGGTTCAGATTCTTAAAAAATTTAAATAATGTGCTGTAAATTGTACAAACAAAAAGGAATAGATACAATAAATTTTTTAAGTAGAAGGTTTTTTTAATCTCAAACCGGACAGAAAAATGAAGGGAAACACACTCAACGTTTCGCTATAGATTTATAGCTTCGTCAGGAGTGAAAAAAAAGTAAATAAACAAGTTGTCAAGAGAAACAAGTCGTCAAGAGAAACGAAAAGGTAACATGATTTTTAAACTAAACTACGAGTTGTTCGGAATAAAAGTAACGAGAACTAATTAAAACTACCTTTTTTTTTTTTTTTTTTTTTTTTTTTTTTTTTTTTTTTTTTAATATATATATATAATTAATTCATTGACAGATCTATATCTTGTTTAAAGAGTCCAGAAAACTACAAAATATGTCATTTAAATTTTCAAAGTCCGTACGTTTATTAATAGAATTTCCAGACATTTTAATTTTACACATTTCTATGAAACGTCTTTTAAAAATATTAGATTCACTGTACAAAATATCAGTATTATGAAAATCAAAATTATGATTACTTACTAATGAATGCTCTACAAGCATTGAATGATTTTGATTATTTTTTTGAATATGATATTTATGTTGGTCTAAACGTTTTTTTAAATTTTGGCTCGTTTCACCTATATAAACAGAATTACAATTTGAACATTTGATTTCATAAACCACGTTAGGTTGTTTTAATTTCGGTATTTTGGTTTTTAAATTCGAAAAAATTAAATTTAAATTATTCACAGATTTACTGGCTAAAATTAAATTATGTTTTTTGAAAATGTGTTTAAATGTATTGTGTAATGGTTCAATATAAGGCAAGGATATGTATTTATGATTCGAAGTTTGTCTAATGTTTTTAGAGACATTTGAATTTTGTAAGTATTTAATACGATTTTTAATTACTGATTCAATAAGATTTATTGGATAAGAATTTTGAATAAGAGTTTTCTTTATTAAATTTAAGTTATCATAAATGAAAACTTTATCAGAAAGTAAAATAGCTCGATCAGTTAATGAAATAATAGTTGCAATTTTATAATTTTTAGGTGTGTACGAGTGAAAATTTATGTACCTACCTGACCAGGTAGGTTTATGAAACCAATTAGTAATTAATTTATCATTCTGTCTGATAATATTTACATCAAGAAAACTCAATGAATTATTATTTTCTTTTTCTACTGTAAATTGTAATCTATTATGAAAAGAATTAAATTTATTTAAAACAAAATCTACCTTATCAGAAGGCAAAATCAATAAAATGTCATCAACATAATAATAATTGTTATGCAAGAACTAGAAAAATCTGTTATTAACTCTTTATCATTCGATTTAACGTTATATTTTCGTTATGTTGATGACATTTTATTGATTTTGCCTTCTGATAAGGTAGATTTTGTTTTAAATAAATTTAATTCTTTTCATAATAGATTACAATTTACAGTAGAAAAAGAAAATAATAATTCATTGAGTTTTCTAGATGTAAATATTATCAGACAGAATGATAAATTAATTACTAATTGGTTTCATAAACCTACCTGGTCAGGTAGGTACATAAATTTTCACTCGTACACACCTAAAAATTATAAAATTGCAACTATTATTTCATTAACTGATCGAGCTATTTTACTTTCTGATAAAGTTTTCATTTATGATAACTTAAATTTAATAAAGAAAACTCTTATTCAAAATTCTTATCCAATAAATCTTATTGAATCAGTAATTAAAAATCGTATTAAATACTTACAAAATTCAAATGTCTCTAAAAACATTAGACAAACTTCGAATCATAAATACATATCCTTGCCTTATATTGAACCATTACACAATACATTTAAACACATTTTCAAAAAACATAATTTAATTTTAGCCAGTAAATCTGTGAATAATTTAAATTTAATTTTTTCGAATTTAAAAACCAAAATACCGAAATTAAAACAACCTAACGTGGTTTATGAAATCAAATGTTCAAATTGTAATTCTGTTTATATAGCTGAAACGAGCCAAAATTTAAAAAAACGTTTAGACCAACATAAATATCATATTCAAAAAAATAATCAAAATCATTCAATGCTTGTAGAGCATTCATTAGTAAATAATCATAATTTTGATTTTCATAATACTGATATTTTGTACAGTGAATCTAATATTTTTAAAAGACGTTTCATAGAAATGTGTAAAATTAAAATGTCTGGAAATTCTATTAATAAACGTACGGACTTTGAAAATTTAAATGACATATTTTGTAGTTTTCTGGACTCTTTAAACAAGATATAGATCTGTCAATTAATTAATTATATATATATATTAAAAAAAAAAAAAAAAAAAAAAAAAAAGTAGTTTTAATTAGTTCTCGTTACTTTTATTCCGAACAACTCGTAGTTTAGTTTAAAAATCATGTTACCTTTTCGTTTCTCTTGACGACTTGTTTCTCTTGACAACTTGTTTATTTATTTTTTTTTCACTCCTGACGAAGCTATAAATCTATAGCGAAACGTTGAGTGTGTTTCCCTTCATTTTTCTGTCCGGTTTGAGATTAAAAAAACCTTCTACTTACTATTTTCATCGGACAAGAACAAACTTCAAATAAATTTTTTATACAAAAACAACAATCGATCGGCACTTCTAAATTTTGTTGTAGAAGTTGTAGTAAATGCGGCTCAAAAAATAGGTTTTTTGACTAAAGGGGCATTAGATATGACGAGGCCTTCTTTAAATTGGATTATTCGATCTATTTATTACATAATTTATTTATTACATAATCATTATATTATGCTCGGTTTAATTTGCATAGTTAAAACGTAAATAATAAATCCAGTTGCAAAATAGAAAGTTAATCAATTGCATTTTAGCTTAGCACAAAAAAATAAGAGTAAAAGCCAGCCAGAACTGGCACAGATTCAAACCTCAAAACAAAGAAAATGAAACCGAAATTCAAATTCAAAATTATATCAAAATTATTTTGAAAAAAATAATTACTAGATGCTCGTAACATGGGAAAAAAAAATTGGTGCAGGTATTAAAGGATTTACTTACCTTGCGAAATTATTCCAAAGATTTCACTCACTTCGAACCCGAATCTGTTCCGCCGCTGCAAGAAAAATCGACTCGACGTTACAGATTTAAATATACGTGTGCTGTGCTGAAAGTATCGCGAATTCTATCATACTACTAACATCATTCGCTATTACCTGCAGCCAGGTCGATTGGAAAGTGCCACAACCAAGAACCAGGATTTGCCGGCGCTCACGTGACGCACTTTTTCTACTTTTCAGCAGTTTCGACGCCGCACTCTTTCAATCTGACCCACCACCTTACTTACTACTACATTTCCTAAATGGCATTTTGCTCACCTGTCCCGATCAGGTGACAGATCGGAATTCGTTATGCACGTGTCGTGAATGCGTTCGTTTCAGTGAATCACAATCACCATCGAAAAATTCATCGTGGTTTCATTTCGTTAGAAAACCGAAGCGTACATTTTTGTGAAGCTGTTATCACCGGAGGTATAAAAAATATATGTTTGGTCTATAGCTTCGCAAGTATAAGGGTTTCAGATTATACGATTAGAAAAACATGATCTACGTCAGAAAAGCTATAAGAATTGTCCTTGCCATTTTTTGATCACGTTAAAAACCATCGAGTTATTTGGATTTGAAAAATTCTTCATCGCTTTTTCTTCTTCTTTCGATTGTACCACGAACACCGTCATGGATAAGCTAATTTTTGTTTGGATCATCGAAACTAGATTATGGAGAAGGTGTTCTAATAATGCTTGTTCGATTTTTCTGTATTTTAATTATTTTTCCAAAAGTATACCGTCCAGTTTGGGACAGCCTGTACATAATTGAATGATCGAATTTACCCTTTTTCTTATTGGTGTCTGAAATTTGGGGAATTTGCAGCCGCTTTTTTGCTTGCAAAACCCCGATAAGTTCTTTAAACTCAAAAGAGCTTGAAAAATTTGACGAAAAACGTAGCGACAGCTAATTTTTGGTTGGGCCATCGAAACCTGCTTGGGAAAAATTGACCCAACAATCAATGGCTGTTTGGCTTTCTTCTGTTTTCATTATTAAGTGAGATGCCATCCAATTTGGGACAGCCTGTATACATAAAATTAAATTAAATTAACTTAAATTTACCCTTCTTCTTATTCTTGCTTGAAATTGCAGCGGACTTTGCCGTCTGGTTTTCTTAAAAAATTCGATCATTTTTAATCAGGCGGAGGAGGTGGAGGGGAACATGCAGGAATTGGATTTATACTGGGTGTCTCAAAAATAATGTCCATTCTTTATATACCACATACTACTGAAGGCTGCTGCTTTTCTGGTTACAAGAGAGTATGAAGTTGCCTTCAAGGGCATAATACTTCATACTCCATAGGAATTAATAACATAATCAAAATTAATACACTGGGTGTTTGAATTATACACGCAAAATACAATCATCAGCAATGGTAAATGAAAGTCAAAAGCTTTTCGGCTTGCGTTTTTTTTTTCTTTAAATTGTAATTGAGACTTTGAGAATTTAATTGAACCTTGCACTTCGTGTAACATTTAAAAGCCACTCTGCTGGGTTTCAGGGACCGGAAGAATTAGCGGTAATTACAGCTATTGTCCCCATTATTGCACGGCCAATCCTAAGCCAATTGACCAATTCGTGCGACCGCTGACGCAACATCCTCTTCATTAATTTACAGGTTGACATTCAACAGCTCACTGATCATTAAAAAAAAAAAAAAAAAACAACTCGCTTTTATCGATTTACCGGTGACGCGACGCGTCGTTTAACAGCCCACCAAACAGAAGACCGCCTTTTCGGTTGTAAAGTGCTCATTGTGATTAGTTTTATTGCCGACGTTTCGTCTGAATAAGAACGCAGTCGCAGGAATGGCGAAGAAGCAAAAGTTGAATGGCAAAAGGAAACCGTTTACAAGATAGTTTCGATTTGGTTTCATTTAGTTGGTGGGTGTTGCTTATTTGGAAATTAGAATTAAGTACGTACGTCGATGCATCATCAAAATCATGAATTAATAAATATGATAAATCAAAAAGTCGACCTCAAAATTTAGGAGGTTCGGCGATCGAAGATAATATTCTTACTTTCGCAAAAGTTTTAGTTAATCGTTACATTCTCATTTCCTTGTAATCGTTACGATCGTAGGGGGTAGGCTTCCCATTATGCACGCGTGTAAAGAGCGTGGTGGGTTCTTGTTGTTGTTTTCGACCGTAGCGGAGCATTTTCTCTCTTTTATGCCCGATTTCTTCACCTCCTGATAAATTTATCCGCCAGGTATTATCTTTAGAAACGGTAATAGTTTCTGAGGATATTACCTTGCAGGTAAATTTATCAAGAAGTCTTAGCTTCGAGCAAGTGTGCTGTTCAGGTGTTTTTTTCACGTCTCAGCAACGTTGTGAGTTGTGTTTTTGAAGCGATTTTTCCGTTGGGGCAGTCACCCTATCACGTTGTACGAATACACTCACATCGATAATTGTTGTCCTAACAAGTCAGGGACTGTTTCCTGAGGTTTTAGTGGACGTGAAAACCCTTTTTTTTTCAACTACAGAGTTTTTTGAGCACAACTTTGACAGTGTCGTCTAATGTCATAATTATTAATGTTATTTTATTTATATTATTAATGTTATTTTATTTGACGTGTTCCATGCTATTTGGCATTAGGGAATAAATGTGATATTATTATTATTATTATTATTATATTATTATTTTCCGGCTTGCGCGAGGTAAGCGCCACTTTGTTCTCCATTTTGTTGCCTGTTTGTACTCCACGTGCGTTTATTGTTCGCGATCGTTAATTCCACATTTTATCTCCGTTATAGCAAGTAGTCCGGGGCAGATTTCCACCGGCCAAATCGGCGTTTTGTGATCGCGATTGCCGGAAATAAAGGATTGCACCTTTCCCATTTAATATGATTTATAAACAAAATATTATTTGGGTTTCATCCCTACTATTTATACAAAGACGTATTTGGTTTCATCATAATAACTATAGTTCTCATTTTTCTTGTATTTATAAATCTTAACCTCGTGAGCGTCGTTTAAATTGCATTCTCCACGTGCTTTTGCCGGGAGACAAAATTTCAACCCCCCCCCCCTCCCCTAGAGGGAATAAGGTGATTCTGGGACCTAAAAATTCTCTCAAGGTCAGAGGAGGTCCACGAATCGGCTTGTTAATAAATTTAATCTTCACCTAAATTTGCTAGGTTAGATAAAAATGGAGGTTTGACCTTGACCTAAACTTTTAGATAAAAACGAGTTCAAGGTTTGACCTTGACCTAAATTATAGATGGTATGGGGTCAAGTTTAGAAGGTTAGTCCGTTAGGAAGCACAGGCAGATCAAAGTCAGACATACAATAGCAAAAAAAAAATCGTTTACTTTTCTTTGCACTCGATGGTACATAATCAGGGGAGTTTAGTATTCTTTTTTAAACTCTTATACAATCATATTTATACTGTTTCGCATTTTATATTTCCCTTACATTTTATGTTTACATTTTTCGTGTTTATTGTTAATGTTTTTGGCTCATTCAGAGAGAGAGAAAATTTAATATAAGAGTATTTCCCCGTTTTGCTTTTGTTACCTTTGCTTATATCAGCGGTTTTTGACGCCAGTGGGCTTCACGCTTTAAATTTAGGTGCTCTATTTTGATGTTGGAGGTTGTAAGCAAACGCGAGAGTACTCACGTCGATGCGCCATTGCTCTTCGGTTTGGGCCGTGAAAATTTGAATAATTTTGATAGGTTTACGGTCGACAACCCTATTCGGGGTTACGCACATTCATGCAAAATACATCTGCGCGCTTCAATAAACGTATTTTGGATGCTGGAGACTATAAGCAAACCCGAGAGTATTCACGTCGATGCGCCACTGCCCTTTTTGTTTGGATATTGTAAATTTGAATAATAAGTTTGAACGCTAACCCTATTCGGGTTTGCACACATACACATAATATACACCTGTGGGCTTCAATAAACGTACTATTTTGGGCCGAACTAGACTATAAACGTACAATTTTGGGCCGAATTAGACTTAATTTTTTTTTCCTTGCTGGCATGTATTGTTTTGGGAAGGGGTTTCAAAGATCACCGTTGGGTTTTCCTTTTTGTTTTGTTGCCCGTTCAATTGTTTTTTGGGTATACCAACGGTGCAGCTGATTCTGGTACATGTTTGACCTTTATTGGGCCTAAAGAACGAGTTTGTTTACGACTTGAAGCCGTCGCCCCGATTTCCCGACTGATTACCTTCCTTCTCAATTTGCGTCGAGAGGTTTTGTTTAAAAATCCCCTGCGCTGCAAATCAGCCCAGGAGCTGCTACCTTTCAGCGTGTCCCTTCGGAACTAGGATTCTTGAGTAGGCGTAAACGTGTTCGCACGGTTATTTTCCCACGCAATCTGCAAAAGAACGTACTTATCAAACAGGATGTTTAGTCTTCATACTCGCTTAGAGTTTAATAATAATTTTGAATTTTAAGCGAAGTTAAAAAGCGATATGCTAGATCATTTAATACTTGAAGGAAAATAATTTACGTAAGAAATTTCGGCTGTTTACACTTCATTGGGTAATCAGCGTTTGGGGAGAAGATACAAAATCATTTTTTGATAAATGAAAATTAAATTTCGACTGTAAATGTTGCACGACCATCAAATAAACGAGCTGGTGCTCGAAAATTTTTCTCAAGTCTTTTTATACTGCTTAATTTCTTGCTTTGCTTAAGAACCAAAATGCTGTAAGTAGGAAGTACGTTTTTTTAATTATAATTGTCTGTCACTTCTCTTGTATACACAGAAGTCAATTAATTAAAGGCCGTAACAAAAGGCGATTCCTTCGATGAGAGCGATGGCAAGCGAAAAAGTGGAATTTTTGGAATCTTCGGCAAGAAAGAGAAAAAAGAAACGCAAGTTCAAATTGATCCCGCCACGGGGAAACCCAAGCTTTCCGTGGATGCCCTACGAGACATGACCGACACCGATGAATTTTTATGCACTGAGGTAATACATTTCGATGATGTAAAACAGGCTGCCACTTCAGAACCGATCATCCGCGCGGAAAAAGTTACTTTGGAAGAGGTTAAAACTAAGAAGGCCGCAAAACTGGAGAAGGATAAAAAAGAAAGCTCGTTGGAAGAATCCGATGGCAAGAAGAAAACTGGAATTTTAGGAATTTTTGTTAAGAAAGATAAGAAGGAAGGGGCCAAGGATGTTGCGGAAGAAAAACCAAAGGCCGCCGCCGCTGCTAGGGAAAGAACGCCAACGCCGAAGATTTCCGAGGACGTTCTTTGGGACATGGCGACCACGGAAATGTTTTTAAACACAGAAGTCACATCATCAACATTTCGATGACGTTAAGCCTACGAGGATAATCGAACCCAAACTACGAGCAGAGAAGGTTGTTGCGAAAAAGACGGTATTACCAAAAGAGAAAAGAACGTCTGAATCTGAAGTAACCATCAAGAAAAAGGATGCCCAACCAATCGTTTTATCGGAAGAGATTTTGAAAAACACCGATGAATTTTTGAACGACGAAATAAAACATTTTGACGATGTTATCCCCACAATTAAATCACCTGTGGAAGAAGAAAAACTTGAAAAAGTGAAACAGATCACCGAAGAGCAGGAAGAGAAGAGACAACTTGCTTTGCAAGACAGAGTCAAAACTGGAACGTTCCTCAAAGACGAAATACAGTACTTCGATGACGTAAGACAAGTACCCGTAGAAGAGCCGAAAATAAGCGTCGAGCAAGTGGTTCTTGAGCGGAAGACGAAAGCAGCAACGAAAGCGGAAAAGGATGAATCTGCTTCTGAAGACGAAAGTGATTCCATATGGAAAACTGGAATATTCGGGCTTTTTGGAAAGAAAACGAAAACCAAAGACCATGAAGATAAAGACCAAACAGAAGCTGAGAAGAAGCCAAAAGATGAGATCGACTTTACCGAACTGCAACCAGCAGAACTTTCACAAACTAGGACAGATACTGCTAACTTCTTAAGCGACGAAGTCAGCCACTTCCACGATGTAAGGCCAATAATTAAATTGCAAGCGGCAGAAGAGCCAATCGTTACAGCAGAAAAGGCGCAGAGAAAGACGGCTGTTAAGGAGAGAAGAGGGAAGAGGGACAGTAGCGAATCAGGAGACGAAAGTGACAGCCAGAAGAGAACCGGCTTCTTTGGAATCTTTGCCAAGAAGGAAAAGAAAGGGAAGCCTGCTGCAGATATAGTAAAACCTGAAGATACACAATTCATCGTTGATACGAGCAAGTTCTTAATCGAGGAAGTCACAAAACATGAACATGCAGCGAAAGAAGAAGTTCCATTTGTACAAGAACAAGTGCGCGTTGAGGACAAATTAAAGAAAGGGAAGACGCCTCCTGAGAAAGACCAAAGGGTGGAAAAGGTGGTCATTACGACGGAGAAAGCACTGACAGAGGAAGCTAGGAAGGGAAAAAGGGAGAGCAGTGAATCAGGTGATGAAGGTGACCTTCAAAAGAAGCCCGGTCTCTTTGGAATATTCGCTAGGAAAGAAAAGAAGGAAGAAGAAACCGACGTGGCCGTGAAACCTGAAGAACTGCAACACATTGTCGATACCACCAAGTTCTTGGACGAAGAAGTAGCGAAATATGAAGACGTCAAGTTTGTTAAAGAAGAGATTCCGTTCACGCAAGAACAAGTACGCGTTGAGGATAAATTAAAGAAACAGAAGACGCCGGAGGAAGAACGAAGGACCGTAAAAGCGAGAAAGGATCATCAAAGAGATAAAAGGGGCAAAAGAGAGAGCAGCGAATCGGGTGACGAAAGCGACACGCAAAGGAAACCAGGTTTCTTTGGCATCTTCATCAAAAAGGAAAAGAAAGAAGCACCTGAAGCGTCCGTCAAGCCTGAAGATTTGCAGCGCCTTACTGACTCTGCGGATTTCTTAACTGAAGAAGTAAGAAAATTCGAGGACGTTAAGTTAGTGAAAGAGGAAATTCCGTTCACACAGGAACAAGTGATTTTAAGGAAGCAAAAGACGCCGGATAAAGAAACTGAAGTTGAGAAAGTAACCGAACACACTTAACAGCTATTAAACACATAGACAAGTAACTGTAAAGTAATTTACAAGATCGTGAGTACTATCGCAAATTCTGATCTTACGTAGAACCTGCTCTAATTTCAGGTCAGGAAAACCAGAATATATTTTTTTTTCTTGTCTTGCGAATTCTGCATTCTGTCTCTTGGCATTCATTCATTCATTACTACACGTAACATAAATTTGACAACACGACAACACCTCAACATTGAAATTTGGAAGAACGCTTATAATAAAACAGCAAGTTGAAAAATGGAAGCGAAAATTGAGTGATACTTGAATGATGAAAAAAAAAAAAATAATAATAATAGAGTTACTGGAATACACATTTTTAAATAAATAATGAGCAGTGAGGAATGATCATTCTAAAAAACAGTTGTTGAATATTCATGGCATTGACAGGAAAGGTGGTTATTCCATCCATTATAATGCGATTTTAATAATAATTGTTTATACCGTCGACCTCGCTTATTAACTGTAAAAATAATCTCATCTAATTTAACTGTGTTGTTCATAAAGGTTTCTGCCGTAAATTTGTGAAGGTTACGGTTAACGTTAACGACTTCACTTGACTTAATAACAAGTTAAATGTTGCTATTGAAGTTTTCTACAATAATACAGTGAGAGCGAGAGTGATCATCCACAGCAACTCAAAACCAAGTCGGTCGCAGCCGCCACGTGCTCATGCAACTCGCGGTATTAACCACAAACAAAAAAAAAAAAATAATTCCTTAATTCTTTCTGCCTCACTCGGTATAGTAAAGTATTGACGTACAACGTCACCAATAAAATGCTATGGTTGTTCCTTAATTGGTTTTGCTCAAATAAATTTCGCCACCATTTAAAATCACTTTTAAACACCTACCTATTCAACAGAGACGTGTTATTAAAAAACGTAAGCTTTTCTACGTCCGATTTTTATTTTTATTTTTGAAATGATTTGCGCTCTTTTAAGCGCGAAACGAAGTGAAACCAATCATGAAATCCGTCATGCTCGTTACTGGTTGCTTGAACTTTACAGTTTATTAATCACGATGCAAACGTATGTAAGGTGAAACGACCGTCGGCATCATTAATAACCAAACATCGGATGAAAGTATGGCAGGCTCAATGTCATTCTCATAAGCGACACGTTATGTAGGCGGTAACCTAATCGCGTACTTTGCGTTTGTTAATGCGTATTCATCGCTTCATTCATATTCATGGCGAATTGGCGACGAGCGTGCGTTGCGTTGTGTTCAGGACACGAAGTGACCGTGATTATCCACACAAATGTCCTAAGATTGTTAATAACCTAGAAATAAATACACGCAGGTGTATCTCACGGTCGAAACGATTTTTCTGGATCCTTAAGTGCTTAAGAATGGCCATAATAAATTCTGTTCATGTTGCAATTCAGCGTTTATTAGTAACAGGATCCAACCGTAAACAACTTTTCTGGTCGTTTTGGATTACGTGTTGACCAGAAGCTGTTACGTAATGGTAACAGGCGGATGTACGGTTTGTTTTCAACGCTACTTCCTTTAATTTCCATTTAATAATGACGACGGGCGGTGTACATTTTCCAAATGTCCATGTCTAAGTTGTTAATACAGTGAGATCAAAAAAAAAAAAATAAAAATAAACGTAAGTAAAGTTTCTGACTTATCTAATCGGCGATGATTTAATAACCTTGGCGGTGATCAAGATTATACTCGAAATAATTGCCAAATTAAGAGTTGAAATGAATTAAAATCGGCTGCAGGGATGAGTGATGAAAAAAAAAAAATGAGAAACACGTATTAGTGCCGTTAGCGACATCTATTGACGGGTAACCTGAGTCAACTTAACTTTTCTTTTTCTTTAACTCTGGTTTGGCGAGACGAGTTTTGACGATTTATATTATATTATGTTGTATTCACATTTTCTGCATGCAACGCCATCTCTTGCCGTGTCAAGAAAATCGAAATCGAAAATTTTTTAAAAAAACTGTATTATTTTAACATAAAAAACAGTTCTTTTTAAAAAATAAAAAAAAATGTTTTTAAGAAATTTAAAGAAATACGTACACGTACAAAAATTAAAAAAAAATAATGTAAATATTCAAAAGAACTCGTTTTAATTAAAGAAAACATTTCAAGGTCAACCCAATTCGGCTGGAGCGAACGTAAGTGAATAAAAAATAGTTCTTTTTAAAAACTTAAAAATATAGTTTTTTTTTTAATTCAAAAAATAGTTCTTTTTAAAAATTAAAAATATAGTTTGTAAAAAAATGGTATGTGTACAAAAATTAAAAAAAAATAATGTAGGAAATTGAAAAGAACTCGTTTTAATTAAAGAAGACGTTTCAAGGTCAACCCAATTCGGCTGAAGCGAACTTAAGTGAATAAAAAAAATAGTTCTTTTTAAAAAAATTAAAAATATAGTTCTTTTAAAAAAATTAAAAGAATAGTTTGTAAAAAATAAAAAAAAAATGGTATACGTACAAAAATTTAAAAAAAAAAATGTAAGAATTTGAACAAAACTCGTTTTAATTAAAGGAAACATTTCAAGGTCAACCCAATTCGGCTGAAGCGAACTTAAGTGAATAAAAAAAATAGTTCTTTTAAAAAAAATTAAAAATATAGTTCTTTTTAAAAAATTAAAAAAATAGTTTGTAAAAAATAAAAAAAATGGTATATGTACAAAAATTAAAAAAAAATAATGTAAGAATTTTAAAAGAACTCGTTTTAATTAAAGAAAGCACTTCAAGGTCAACCCAACTCAACTGGAGCGAATTTATATATTTTTTAAGTGAATCCAACCTAAGCGAATTAAAAGAAATCTTAGTATTTTTCAAACAAAAAATAGTTCCTTTTAAAAAATTAAAAAAATAGTTTTTAAAAAATAGAAAAAATAGGTATATGTACAAAACTTTAAAAAAAAATTATTTGAGAGATTGAGAATTCGTTTTAATTAAAGAAAACATTTCAAGGTCAACCCAACTCAACTGGAGCGAATTTATATATTTTTTAAGTGAACCCAACCTAAGCGAATTAAAAGAAATCTTAATATTTTTCAAACAAAAAATAGTTCTTTTCAAAAATTAAAAAAAAATTGTTTTTAGAAATAGAAAAAATAGGTATATGTGCGAAAATTCAAAAAGAACTAATGTGGTCAAGGTCAACCCAATTCAACTGGAGCGAACTTAAGCGAACCCAACCGAAGCGAATTAAAAAAACAATCAAATAAAATTGAACAAATTTTGGTGTTCTCTTTAAAAAATAAAAAAAAATAATTAAAAATTCGAAAAATTAACTTAAGAAATTGAAAGAATATGTTTTAGTTTAAAAAAAGAGACTTTCAAGGTCAACCGAATAATACCTAAGCGAACCCGATCCAAGAGAATTACAAAAGTTCTTTGTAGTTCAAGGTCAAGCCAACCAAACCGAAGTGAATCTAAGTTAACCCAATCGAAGAGAAGAGTTTAAAAAGAACTCTGTGGAGACGTCGTCGCCATCTCTCGATGTATATGCAAGTCGAAGCGGTATTGTAATAATTTTCAGTGGCGCCATCTCGTGCCGAATTATGAAAGTCAATGTTGCATGTCAACCGAAATAAAACCGACTGATATAATAAATGAGAAATTGACAGAACCCTACAGCACGAAAATGTACGACGTGAACTAAATTGAAAACCAACTGATTTAAAAAATGAGAAAGTGACGGAACTTGCAGCGACATCTATTGACGAATAGCGGGAATCAATTGTGAAACTCAATTTTTCTTTTTATTAAACTTAAAACTTAAAAAAAAAGATAAAATCGCCACGTCTCAACAAGTTATGAAAAACGATAGGATATGGCAAGGCAAGGCGCGCTACATTCCGTTGCACGTCATTAGTTAATGTTAACGTCAGGGGCATGCTACGGTGACAAATACTGAAATTTTTTGCATTGTAAGTTCAGTTTTATAAAAAAGTCTCACAGTGTATACCGGAATACGCATTTTAAATAAATAATTATATCTATCAACACAGCTTGCGTCTGACGTCATCATTAATTAGTGACGTGCAACGGAATGTAGCGCGCCTAGCATATACCTGTAAATTTATTTCAGCAGCGCCATCTCTTATCGAATTATGGAAATCAATGTTGCACGCATAGTTTCTCGCGATTCAAATTCATCGCTTTCTGAAATCGCGGATGTACGCGCCATCTTTCAACAAGCGAGTGTAATTTTCATGCAAAATTATTAATTAAGTTACAGTTTTATAATTAATAATCAATTAATCAATCAATAAAAATCAACAGGTGCTCAATTTAAATCTTAACGTCTTAAAACTTGAATGTAGGCAACCCATTCTACTTCCGCGTGTTTTTTCAGACAAAGCAAAGAAGTTTCTAATTTGATTGAAAGGTTGTCTATTCTAAAATCTTCGAGGGGGTTACTGTTGAAAGTGGACAGCCTGTATTAACTGAGTTTTTAGGCCCATTGCCCAATATCTTTTCTTAATTTTTTTTTCTTATCCTTTGCCAAGAATCTCTACAGTCCTGGATCCTCTCGCTTTTACATTTTATTTCACAAGTGCTGTGCTGAACAAAATTAGATATAAGTTCTTCATTTCTAAAAATACAAACAATAAGGAAATAAAAAAAGGAGTAAGTTCAATTAAATCCTTTTCTTTAAAAAAATCAAACTCCTGCTGCTGGGTGTAACCTTGATTGGTGTTCGTGTTAAAAAGAATTGCTCCTGCGTACTTAATTAGTTGATTGCAATCAATCCTTTCAAAATATACCTACATCCGACAGGTGGATCGGTGTACATACGGTCTAACTCTATAATTATGATGATTCTCGGTAGATCAACAGATTAGAAACTTGGGCGTAAAGTAAATTCCGAACACGTGTGTGTGCTTCCTGTTCAGTTGAATAACGCAATCAACAGCGAATGCACTCACTTTGATCGCGTGCAAAAATGCACTCGCAGAGTGAATTCGTTCTACCGGAAATGAATTACATAAAGATCGTTGTCATGGCACTATTCTGTTGCACGTACGGTAAATAGGATGTAACTGATCGGAGGGATGCACTCTCATTAATTCCATTCATCTTTTGTGACAAAAAAAAATTATAAAATGAGAGAATTATAACCAGGGAAAAGAATTCTGGCCACTTGTTTCGTGAACGGTACGAAAATTTGGCACTCGGATTGTATCAGCCTCACCCACGCTCGCATTGCACTCTCGTAACCTCCCAGCCCTTTATAATAATTCGATGCATCGCATAGGAGGCCGCAGAAAGATGGCAGGAGTAAATAATACATTCAGCGTAAAAAGCGTTCAACACTAAGTGGCCTGAATTCTTTTCCCCGATTATAAATAGGATGTAACTGATCGGAGGGATGCATTCTCATTGATTCCATTCATCTTTTGTAACAGAAATACATAGATTTGAATTATAAAATGAGAGAATTATAACCAGGGAAAAGAACTCGGGCCCCTTGTTTCGCGAATGGCACGAAAATTTGGTACCCGGATTGTATCAGCCTCACCCACGCTCGCATTGCACTCTCCTTACCCCTCCTACCCATTTATAATAATCCGATGCGTTGCGTAGGAGACCGCAGAAAGGTGACAGGAGTAAATAATACATTCAGTGTAAAAAGCGTTCAACACTAAGTGGCCTGAATTCTTTTCCCTGATTATAAATAGGATGTAACTGATCGGAGGGATGCATTCTCATTGATTCCATTCATCTTTTGTAACAGAAATACATAGATTTGAATTATAAAATGAGAGAATTATAACCAGGGAAAAGAACTCGGGCCCCTTGTTTCGCGAATGGCACGAAAATTTGGTACCCGGATTGTATCAGCCTCACCCACGCTCGCATTGCACTCTCCTTACCTCTCCTACCCATTTATAATAATTCGATGCGTTGCGTAGGAGGCCGCAGAAAGGTGGCAGGAGTAAATAATACATTCGGCGTAAAAATCGTTCAACACTAAGTGGCACGAATTCTTTTCCCCGATTATAAATAGGATGTAACTGATCGGAGGGATGCATTCTCATTGATTCCATTCATCTTTTGTGACAGAAATACGCGGATTTGAATTATAAAATGAGAGAATTATAACCAGGTAAAAGAATTCGGGCCCCTTGTTTCGCGAATGGCACGAAAATTTGGCACTCGGATTGTATCAGCCTCACCCACGCTCGCATTGCACTCTCCTACCCCTCGTCCCCCTTAATAATAATTCGATGCATCGCATAGGAGGCCGCAGAAAGGTGGCAGGAGTAAATAATACATTCGGTGTAAAAAGCGTTCAACGCTAAGTGGCCTGAATTCTTTTCCCTGATTATAAATAGGATGTAACTGATCGGAGGGATGCATTCTCATTGATTCCATTCATCTTTTGTGACAGAAATACGCGGATTTGAATTATAAAATGAGAGAATTATAACCAGGTAAAAGAATTCGGGCCCCTTGTTTCGCGAATGGCACGAAAATTTGGCACTCGGATTGTATCAGCCTCACCCACGCTCGCATTGCACTCTCCTACCCCTCCTCCTCCTTAATAATAATTCGATGCATCGCGTAGTAGGCCGCAGAAAGGTGGCAGGAGTAAATAATACATTCGGCGTAAAAAGCGTTCAACACTCTTCTTCTTCTTTTCCCTGATTATAACTAAAGAACAAACTTGTTTAGTTCACTTAGGTAAAGTGTTGGCTCAGGAAATGGTGTAATCGCGTATTTAGCAATTAGGGGGAGTACACGTGTATCATTCAATATTTTCGAACAGTCATTTGTTTTTCCGATATTGCCATTACATCTGGCAGAAAAGGTCCTAAAACTTTCCTACTTCAAGTTACCTCGTAAAATTTCAAAACTAAAAAAGTTAACATCACTAGATTTATTTGTCAAATAATAGAAAAATACGAGGCTTTGGAAGAAAATATTTTCGAGACATAATTAGTATTACGTTCTAAACGCGATGCGATAATAAAAAAAATATGTTTTATTTAAAAAAAGTTAAAAACAATTGAAAATCTCAAAAACCCGACGGTCATTTGTTTTTCCGATATTGCCATAAAATTGGGCGGGACAGGTCCTGAAACTTTTCCAACATAAGTTGCTTCGTAAAAGTTCAAATAAGCGAGTTAACTGTTATTGCAGCTTCCCGTGAACATCCTGTATACATGTTTATACGAACTTTTTTCTTTCTGTGTTTTGTAGAATATGTTCCTGAAGTAGCGGCATGTATTTTTGTTACACCCTGTATAAATGCCAACACAGTGGCGTAACTAGAAGTCAAGTTGCCGAGATGCACAATTTTTACCAGCGACTTTAATTTATTAGGAGTATAATATTTAGAAATTTTGTCAAAATTTAATCAAAAAAAAAACTTTATTTATATTTATCCGGTTATACTCTATGCTGTCAAATCAAGACTGCCTAATTGCTTTTGGATTGTCCTATTTCAAACAAAAGTGACGACTGTTGTCAAAATTTTAGGTTAGAAAAGCTCCCAACAAGTAGTGTCAAGCGTTTGTCAATTGTTTCTTATTACTTTCTGAAAGAAATTTGTTTCCGGTCGTTTTGAAAAACTGTCTTCCGGAATTTAAAGGGAACAAAATTAATTGCGGCTACAGATTAATAGGTGGCGCTGCTTATATTTGAAATTTCTTTCTAACCATTTACGTTCGACTTTACACGAAATTGTTTATTGCATCTATCATTATTTCTTGACCTTCCTACAATTATTTCTTGACCTTCCTGAAGTTAAGATGAGAGACTGAAACCTCCAGACGGCTGCGAGCACTGCGCAAACGCCGAACCTTGGCGTGGCGGTTATTTTAATTTCCGAAACAAAAGAATATCGAATTTTTTTAGGTGAAGAACGGCGCGATTTTCAAATTACCAACGAAAAAAAATAATTAAATAAAATCTGAACGAAACATCGTATTATTTCTTGACCTTCCTACAATTATTTCTTGACCTTCCTGAAGTTAAGATTAGAGACTGGAACCTCCAGACGGCCGCGAGCACTGCGCAAACGCCGAACCTTGGCGTGGCGGTTATTTTAATTTCCGAAACAAAAGAATATCGAATTTTTTTTAGATGAAGAACGGCGCGACATTCAAATTACTAACGGAAAAAATATTAAATGAAATCTGTACGAAATATCGAATCTAAATAAATGAATGAACGAGAAATTAATTCATTATCAAAAACAAAAAAAAGAAACAAAGTGAACAACGAAGTGTGAAAAAAATAAAAATGAACAAAAAACAAAAGACGCGCAAAAATCAAGGCTGACAAGAAGCCAGAAACAAAGTGGAAATATGAAGAATACCAACCAAAAAAGAAACAATTCAAGATCGGCGATCCACGAGTATCTGAGCATGAAATGTCGAATTTAAATAAATAAATCAGTGAGTGAAAAATTAATTCATTATGAAAACAAAAAAGAAAACTCGAATATGAACAACGAACTGTTGAAAGAAGTCCAGCTATACTTTTCGTAAATCTCGCCGGTAAAAGAAGTTGCCTATCTAAATATTTATCGATCGCGTTGCATAGCAACGAGTAAACAAGAATGTAAACACACTTGAATTCCGTTCAAATAAAACGTATTCGTGTCACATGCAATTTGGATACAAATGTCTTACAGGGATATCCGCAGTAAGTAAAACTTCTGATCATTTCTGATTAATTTAGGATCAGTTCTTTAACAGCACGTGCAATTAATTGTAAATGGTAGAGCTAAGTACGCACACGTAAAAACTAATAATTATTTATCGGCGCGGAGTTACATTTACAATATTTATTAATTTTATCAACATTCTAATCTCATGATTAAAGTCGCCTTTAACTAAAGTTGTGATTCAAAAAAAAAAAAAAAACGGCATGACTTTATGCCAGTTTAATGTGTAAGAGTGTGACACGTCTATTTCTCACGCCAACCTTCACTCGTCACTGTCTTGCACATTAAACGGGCATAAAGCTATATCGTTTCTTGTTTACTTTTAACGTCAACTTTTTAGCAAACCTCTGTAAAAGAAATTGTTGCGTAAACTGTTGAAATTGGAAATGCACGATATTTTTAAAAATCGTTCATATTAACGGCGTTTTCGATGCACTGCTCTAGAACTAGAACACTCTCAGAGTATCTCCATCTTTCGACAAATATAAGATGAAGACGAGATGAGAACACCCTAAGAATGCTCTTAAAGAACTGTAGAGTTGTTATTCGAAAATTTCTTTAGTAAAAGAAGGTTCTTCTTTCTTCTACAAATTTAAATTTAATCAAAACAATCCGTACTGGCAGATTTAAATAAAAATTGGTTCCAACTGTTTACTAATTGGTCGCCATTTTTAGAAGCATTCCGCCACAAATATCACATCAGATCGGATAAACGTCATTTCCGTTGGAACGAACGAGCAAGCTTGAACGTATTTTTTAACCTGTTAACCAATGGGAGTGCTTGAATGGGGCAAGGCGGGAGGTCAAGATTGCGGTTCAAACTTACTTGTTCGCGCCAACGGATGTGACATTTATGTGATCTGAGGTGAGATTGTTGGCAAAAGGAACGCAGCTATAATTAAAAATCAAAAATTAATTCGGCTTGCTGAGAAAATTTGCAAATTCTTGAAATAACCAGTTTTAGCAACAAACTTTCTTACATATTTAAAACTGATTTAAACTACATGAATTAAGAAGACATTAATTCCTAGATTTGATTTGGAGGATGGTGTGAAACAGTATGTCAAACGGCCAATAATATTTAAGTGTTTTTGGCTGACAGATTTAAAAAATAAGTTACAAAATGTTCTTTATTATTTGTGTTTTATCTATTTTATATTTTTTTATTCGATGCTTTCAATAATTCCCGTGTGTTACAGTATCATTGAAATTAGGCAACCAAACACACACTTAAGGCCGGTTTTACAATCAGCTTTTCCAGTTTATTGCCATTATTTTCGTAATATTGCTACGAGAATAAACTAAGAGTTAAAGTCAACTTTTGATTGAAAAATCGGGCATTTACTCTTATGGTAACGCTTAAAATAAACAACATTACAATAACAGTAAAGTTTTATCGTAATATCCGAAAATGTATTAGACCGGTGTAACACCTTGTAAGATTTGTCATAATTTCATGCGCAAAGTGACAGAGAACTATCGATTCAACCTAAGAGCCCGTCTCTCTCACTTTACACAAGATTTTATGCAATTTTAAATCAAATCTTCTGTCGTCAATTTGCGCGGCAAAACTAATTTCCATTTCATTCACGCTGTAACAACCTGTTGAAGCCGACATAACCTCTAAAACCGCCATAGTTTTCTTGTCATATTCAACAGCGGTAAGAGAGGTTCTTTCTTAAACAAGAAAATTTCAGTAAATTGTTCTTTTCAAAACAAAATTAAGTTTTGTAATTTTTTCTTAGGGGCCTATTAATATGTAAATAGGTGACGATGAGATTTCGAGCAACCATTTGCGTAACATCTGTACACAACGAGCATAAAAAGAATCATCCAATACGCTACTGGAATCGCAGTTAATACAACGAAACAATCGTCTTTTCTTTTTTTTCCTAGCTCAATGCCATTAGAAGCGGACCAATCAACGACTCTGTCCATTGTAAACAAACACAGAGGTTATGTTGGAGTCAAACATTGACTGTGTCATCTGAAGACATTTTCAATTAGTACTATTTCATTGGTTAATTTGTCCACGTGGAACTCCGAAATCGTTTAAACCACATCTTCACCTTCTTGAGAACATCTTGTAAAACTTTCACAGAGAAACTTTTTTATCTCGATATTTTATTTATTAAGTTTTGTATTATATTCATTAATTTTCGTGCCTTAGTTCTGTTTAATAATTGAAGTAAAACAAAAATATGTTACTTAATTCCTTGTTACAAGAATTTGTTGTTTGTTGTGTATGCAAAATGCTCTTTTCCTAAAATAGATTTCACGGAAATGCTACGGGCGTTGGGCTATCCCACTTTGGTCTCCATGGAGAGTTTCAGGACCCCAAATTTTCCACTAGTCGCAAAATTGTTGATTTGGTTGGCGAAACGACTCGATCCCGATGTGGAAATTCCTCCTGAAATAGACACCGAAGACGAGAGAGTGGCCTTGATTCGAAACGCAGCACAATTCATGGTATACCAGAGCAACTAAATAATAATCGAGAATTTTTATTTCGAATAATTTTTAATGAAGTTTCTCAACTTTCCCTTTTTATTATTTTTTTGCTTTTTGCTTCTGCAGTTTTAGACTGTTACGTAACATGAAGTTAAAGGCTCAAGAAAAAAAAACACATTTTCAGTTTTGATTTTTAGGCAATAAAGGGAAATATCAAACTCAACACCAAAAGACTATACCAAGCTGATGGTTACGCGGTGAAAGAACTATTGAAAATTGCAACGTTGCTCTACGATGCCTTGAAGGTGAACGATTTGGACCAACCAGATGAAGAAGATGACGTCAGTATTAACCTCAGGGACTACGACATAACAGACAAGGTAAGCCATTTTTTCCTCAACGTTATTTGAAAGACTACCAAAAAAAAAAATGAAAACACTGCAGCTTCACGACTTGAAACAATCAAGACAACTCGCCAGTGAAATCACCTCAACCGGAGCAACACTTTTTGATTTGCTGGGGAAAGAAATGGAAGTTAAGGTAAACTATATTCGTGGGCCACTTAGTAATTATCTTTCAATGTTTTGCTTTTTGCTTTACGAAGACCATCAGGAACGTCAGTGCCAATAAACAGTGCGAAGTCCCAGATGTTGAGGCGGGCATCAAAAACGCAATTGAGTCGGTCAAGCAGGAAATCGCCGACACCAAACAGCTAATAGATAACGTCTCGGCCAATGAGGCCGGTCTGGATGCAAAAATCGAAAGGCGAAAGATCGAAATCGATCGTTACGAGAAGAGACTGCAGACTTTGAAGAAAGTCAGGTTGGTCCTGTCATTCCGAACTTCCAAAATTTTATTAATCTCACTTTTAGGCCTGCGTTTCTTGAAGAATTCACGGCGTTAGAGTCTGAACTTGAGCAGCTCTTCATTCAGTATTCAGTGCGTCTGAGGTGTTTGAAGCAGCTGGAAAAACTGGCGGCCGATGCAGAACGTGCTCATCTGGAGCGCCAACAGTTGGCAGCCGTGAGGAAGGCAGTTGAAACCGTGCCGTTAGAAAACGGGGAACCCCCTGAGTTATTGAGTTTCGAGGAGAGCCGGCCCGAATCGAAGAATACGTCCTTGACTAACAACAAGCAGGAAAGGCCAAGGGCCAGGACGGGAGGTAAAGAGGAAGGGTTGTTATGCCAGAAGTTTCTAGTAAGTCTGTTTAAGGGCGCATGCGCTCCGAGCGTCAGGCAAAGGTTTATGGTGGAATGGAGCCGAGCGCTTCGTTCAGCGGATCTTCGTTGGATTTGAGCTCGGAAACTGATTCTGATGAGATGTTTTTGGATAAGGAAGAGCCGGAGCTTCAGCATTCCGATGATGATTCGTTGGGTTTGGAACTTTCGGGGATTGACAGGAGGGCACCATCTGGTAGGAAGACCAGCAGTAAAGTTCAAAGCAATAGCGATGATGATTTTTAAGCAAGAAGAAATAAAGTTAGTCTTTATTTTTTCACGTTTTGATCTCCTAAATCCATTTTTACTTTCTTACAATCCAATCCAATCCAATCTTTTGTTCAGAATTTTTAAGAACCGACCAGGATATTATTGTTATGACCTTCGAAGAGAGAAAGCCTTTTTTGATTCTTGAGTTTCCACAAAGGTAAGAAGAGAAGGAAACAAACATGTTAAGTATGTACGTAGAAAAATATTATATTTACATTAACTGTTTTTGTTTAAAGATGTTGTTGGCTGTTGGTATATCGAAGTATATTATTTTATTACAAACTCTATGAAACTGATAAATAGTTAACAATAATTAAATAGAATAAATACAGAAAGAGAAAACATATCACCGCTGGCAGCAAACTAGCTGGAACATTATTAAAAAACCTAACGACTATCCTTAAGTATAAAATACGTAAGACTAAAGATATGTAAATTCGTCATCTTCAAGTCGGTCGAAACGTCGGGGGGTAGAAAACGAAAAAAATAAATACCGCAACTAAATTTACGCGAAAACAGCAAGTCGGCAAGAAAAGATCGGCTGTGTTGAAAATTTCGAAAAACGTGACTCAAACACTCAACTTCTCCTTCGGAACGGTTTCCTTTCAGACAGTTTCATAGGCCTGGGTAGTTCTGCAGCACATGGCATGTTGATGTTAACATCCAATTCCGGAACAGCGTTCACAAACTCTTCAGTTGCATTGAAGATAGCCCAACCCTTGCTCCTAAAATGATCAAAAGTTTAAATCAGTGGGCAAATTCGCGACCCAAAAAGACTCACCCCATTTCACTAGGCACGACCTCGACTTTGACTACGTCTAAACCGTCTTCAACAGGAAGAAAATCGGGGTGATCCCGTTCAAAACCATCTTCCCGTTTTTCAACTCCAACACTTCCTTCCTTCTCGTGAAAACTGACTAAGCTTTGGCTGGAAGAAATTTTCACGAAGTCCTTATTTCCCAGTGACCAGTCCGTGAAGCGATCGGGAAGTAAGTTACCCTTGAAGTCTAATTTATCGTCAATTTTTTGCACTTGCTGGTTAGGTCTGGTTGGAGCTTTCGTTAGGTATAGATAACTGGGAAATACAGGGCGTGAGGTCGTCGTCTTTTGCGCGGTGGAAAAATAAGGGCCGAATATGTTCGGTTTCTGTGTCGGAAATGGTTTTCGATTTGGTCGTCTCGTCGTTAAGTCGTCGTAAACGGGGTCGTGGTCTTCGTCGATGACGGTCTGTTGGTTTTGAGGTCGCGCGTAAACGTAAGGTCTTTTGGTCGTCACGTAATCCAAGCCACTTGGACGTCCCGAAACAAAAATTGGAACTTCGTCGTAACCTTCTGGTTTGCTAGTAGTCGTGTATTTCTTTTTGGATGTCTGTATAACGTAAATTGGGTAACTCGTCGAGGGCTTTTTCGGGGGTGGTTTCGTCATGTGGTGGCCGATATTTCCATATACTGGTACGGTCTGAGGATTAATGGTGAGAGGTCTCGTGAGAGTCTGAATTGGGGTTTTTGGTTTGAGTTTGGTTGATACGTCAAGTATGTTAGTTGGGGTGGTAGGTCTTCCAGTGGTTTGCAAAATATACTGAATGTTGATGTTAACGTTGTACTTAGGTTTCTGGTCGACGTCGTTAATACGTTGGTCAGTATCGTAAGTCAATAAGTCATCATGGTCGGTCATTTTTTCTCCAACTTCGCTTTGCAAAAAGTTGTGCAAGACAAGTACGTCACCATCAGGTTCTTTATGGGGGTCGTAAAAGTCACGTAAAACGGCCTCGTCGAGGGTCTTATTGGTCCGTCCAATTTGTTGTTTGAGGTTCTTGGTCGATGAAGAAGTGAGATTATTGGGTTGTGGTCGTACCGTCATGTTCGTAAAAGTGAAAATGGGTTTGTAGGTCTTTGCGTTTGTCGAAACGTTGCGTCTAATTAAAATCGGCTTGGAGTTTAGTTTATGGTAGTACAAGCTCATCGGAGGTTTGTCAGTTTGCGTGGATCTTTTGTATTGGTCGTCATCGTCGAGGTTGTCTTCATCGTCGTCGTCGTCGTCATAAAAGTCGAACAAATTGTCAGGAAAAAATTGTCGCGAACGTCTGTGGTACGCGTCAACTTCTGCGTTGTTTATAAAAATGGTTCTCCTATAATTATCCCTGAGAAAGTCGTGGTTGAAGTTCGAAAATTCTGTCGCGGTCATAGAGTCAGGATCAACGTTATAGTTCGTACGGTTATAGTCATCTTGATTATTTCGTTTAAACTCAATCGTCTTGTTTGTTTGGGTTAAGTCGGTAAAATAGTCAACGTCTTTGCCACCCTTTCCTTTTCTTGGTTCGGTTTTAAGTGCGTGTTTTTGCTTGAAAGAATCGTCACTGGGCTTGTCAAAAAGGTCTGAATGATGCAAAAAATTTGAACTGTCTTCGACGTCAGTACGTCCGAAAGGGGGCTTCATGGTTGCACCATTTGAAGCGTGCAACTCCGTATTTGATTTGCTTTGGAAATAATTTGGGTTTTCGTCAGGTCGCTTGTCTTTTGATCTTTGGTCAGTGGTTCGAGGTCTGCGTGCGTTTCGTCTTGTTCGCGTCTCTTTGGTTTTTGGTTTGTTGACGTTCGTCGGCGTCTGTTTGTGGGTTTCTTTTGCAAACCGTTCAGAAAATTGTCCTTCAACTTCCAGAGTCAAGACGTCATCTGCGTCGGTTTTATGCTGAAAGCCATCGTCACCTGACACTTCAAAAATTTTATTTGGGTCGGTCTTGTCTTTGAAATCGTCCTCAGTAATTAGGTCTGCGATTTTATCGTCGATAACGACAATATCATTGTTATCTTCAACAAGACCAAATTGACTATCATCATCGATTTCGATGATGTTTGCCTTAATTTGGTTAAAATCGTCATCCTCTACATCGATGGAATTCAATTCGATTTCATCCCAGGCGGTCAGATCAAAATGTCCGATCGAAGGATGATCGCATTCGACCCTCGTGTTTACGAAATCATCGGTCGCTAGGAACACGAACGGTTGGATCGTGTCTATTTCACGTATTGCGTGGCAGATGACCTGAGCAAAATTGACTTTCCTGATTTGCTGGAGCTGGGCCGGCGTAAAAGAAGATTCGAAGCCGCCGTTTTCATACCAAAAGCGATCGCCTTTTCGAAAGTTCAGAAACTGCTGAGCAATGATGCAGGCGAAGGTCGGGCCGACGATACCACCTCGAACTGGTCGCTCCGCCAAACCCCCAGAGTACAAGTCAATATCATCAAAGTCGGCGTAAACTGCGCGAAACCGTTCCACGGTCTCGGATGCCATTGCGCGTTCCAAATCTTTCCAAGTCTTTACGGGGCTTAAACCACAAGGCTCTCTCCATGCGGTGTAAGAAGGTATCCCATGGTCTCTCCCCCTTTGTATATTTATGGCTACCAAATCCATGCCGAACGGAGCACGTGGACCTTGAAACAAGTGATTGGTAAGCTCGTCGCTTACGAATTCGTCTCTTCTCTGCGACGCTTGATTGCACATTCCCAAAATCAACCGATCCAGAGATCCAGGGCTCCAAATGTTCTCAGGGTTTTCTTGTTCTTCGTGAATCAAAACATCTGAAAGTGGGGGAACTCAATAGACTGTGACCGGAGCCACCCTCGCTCTCATAATTACTGTTAAGCAAGCTGCGGTGGTTGATGTTTGCACGCACGAACGAATTTTGTACCAGGCTGTGCCCGAAACGGAAAGCCGCCGTAGAAAAAGAATTCGCAGGAGTTGGATTGATTCTCTCGTCGTATCCCTTATAGTATCCTTTCCGTTTAAGCGCGAGCTCAAATGATTTGATGACGTCCTGTCCTGAAATTTGCATCTAAATTTTTTTTCCCCTGTGAGTGAGATTTCGAGAATGTTTACCTAGAAGGAGAGGTAGAAACTCTCGATAGGTTATGTGTTGGATTAAAGCGCTGACGATCCGTCGGGTTTCCTGGTATAATTTCTCGTCGCTCCAATGTCGGTTTAGTTTCTGAAGGCCTTCGGCTATTTGATTGTGGTATCGCAACCATATCGTGTGGAGGGAGGTCAGCGCTGGTTGCTCGCCCACCCTTAAATCGCCCCCTAAAAAACACGCGGTGCTTATGGCCCCCGTTCGGCAAATTTCACCTTCGGGTGGATCTGGTGGGCGCAGACGTCCTTGGTTACGACGTCGACCATACTGAAGCTGACCTGCAGATTACCGATTACAAATTGACTTGACGAGTTGACGTATTGGATCGGCCTATTCACCTCCCCTGAAAATACGCAGGGATTCCGCCCTCTGCCCATCGCTTCCGTACACGGTGGAAGCGTCAATGTAAGAAGTGACTTGATTGATTTGCTCGCGCCATCCTAAATCGCAGTCTATGCGTGTGGATGGTGCGCTCCGTATAAATTCCAGGCAGCGCACTCCGAAATTGCTGAGGAACCAGTCTTCTCTGGGTACGGAAATGGGCAGGCATTCTGGATGCTGAATTTCAAATCAGAAATCGAAAGCCGCCTCGCCCCATCGAAACTTACAGTAAATTCCGGAGGTAAAAATCCAGTACCTCCTGGTAAACAGCACCTGGGAACCGATCCATTGAATGACCTCGCTTGGGCCGTCGATGTCACGTCATGGTCTAAAAACTGACCCCATTGCATGAACATCAATGTCACGGCGGACATTTCACGGTCCTCGTCTCTGTGGATGGTAATGCTGATGTCTCTGGGCGACGGCAAACTGCCTCCTAACACCGAGTGTTTCGGACTTTGCACGCCTGCATTCATCATTCATCATAATCAGATCAGGGGGGTGAACGGAGTCGAAGGTATTCGGAAAAAAAAGACTTACCATCCTCGTACATCGGCGGAAGGAATCTTTGCATGGGAGTCATGGCGGCTCCTTGCCAGGGGTTGTTGAAATTATTGCAGGTACCGTCTGGGGTGCGGTAGCGTCTTGAAGATAGGGTGCATCTTGGGATGCCCCGCAGGGGGCACTGTTCCGAGAGGATTGATGTGCGTAGAAGGAGACCGTCAGAAAAACCCGTGCTTTCTCTACTTTGTCCATTATAATACCTTTAAAAAAATTGGTTTATTAAATTTTTCAATTTATCACCAGCGGTGGACTTTACATTTATTGGAAAACACGGTCTGTTAATTCCAAATTAATGCCAAATTTGATAACTGTGGTTCCCATATCCAGTGAATCGGCATTTTTAAAATGTACCGTAGGTACCAAGAGGTTCAACGAAAACGTTAAAAAGATCGATGGACCTGTAGGGTTTGGTTGGGGGTCAACTGATCTCTCGGGTTCAATAATTCGTTGACTGGGAGTCAAATAAAAATACCTATTTTCTATTAAACTGCGCGTTTCATTTCTTTATAGTATTTTAAAACTTCTTTTGTTTTCGTTGAAAATAGATCAATTACATAAATTAAATAAAATTAAGTCAGCGATGAGACGTGTTTGAAATTTCGACTGAAACAGTTTCCCATTTTGGTCAATAGATGGCGCTCTTAAATAAGATGATGGTACCTGCTTTAAATCTCTTACTTTCCCTTGAAAATAATTAGTTACTAAAAGAATAAATAATTTTTTTAAAACTTTCAAAATTAGAAGTTGACGTGAGAAACGACCAAATATTTCTTTTAAATTCTACTAGAATAAATTTTCGTTTAGGTCAAGAGATGGCGTTCCAAATTATGATAAATGACGCCAAAAAACCATTTTTTTTTTTTCAAAATGGAAATAGGAAGATGAGATAGGAACGTCGAGATGAAATACGTTTTAATTAAAATTTGATTAAAATGGCTTTTATATTTTGGTCAATAGATGGCGCTTTAAAAGGCGACGATGATAATGCCTGCATTAAATCTTCTTCAGTTTTCCTTGAAAACGATTATTAAAAGAGTAGAAAAAATATTTTAAAGTTTTTAAAATTAGTAGTTTTGTAATAGTAGTAATGTTTTCTTTTTTTAATTCGACGAATATAATCTTCTCCTTCGGTCAAGAGATGGCGCTCTAAATGATGATAAGGTGAAGATAAGGATACAAAAAATCAAATTTTTTTGAAAAATAAAATTGGAAGATGACGTAGGAGTTGACGACTTGAAATGTGTTCCAAAATTTTACTAAAATCGTTTTCTATTTTGGTCAATAGGTGGCGCTCTAAAAGATTATGCCGATGGCATACTTTTACTTAAAAATAATTAGTTACTAAAAGATTAAATAATTTTTTTAAAGCTTTTACGATTGTTTGAAGTTGAGGTGAGAAGCGATGAAATCTTTCTTAAAATTCGACTGAAATTATTTTCGTTTTCGGTCAAGAGATGGCGCTCCAAATTATGACAACGATTGAAAAAAAAATCAATTTCTTTAGAAGCTGAAATTAAAGGATGAAATAAAATAGATTTTATTTTCGCCAATAGATGGCAATCTAAAAGATGATGACGATGATAATGCCAGCTTTAAATTTCCTGTAGCTTTTCTTGAAAATAATAAATTACTAAAGGATTAAACAAATTTTGGAAGCTTCTCTAATTGTTAAAAGTTGAGACGAGAGACGATGAAATATTTTTTAAAATTCGACTAAAATAATTTTCCTTTTCGGTCAAGAGATGGCTCTCCAAATTATGAAAATGATTGAAAAAAAAAACAAATTTTTTGGAAGCTGAAATTAAAAGATGCGATGGGAACGTTGGAATGAAATAGGTTTTAAAATTTGACTAAAATAGTCTTCTGCCTTGGTCAATAGATGGCGCTCTAAAAGAAAAGACGAAGACGGTGACAATGTCTGCTTTAAATCTCATTTAATTTTCCTTGAAAATCAAATTTTTTGAAAGCTGATCGAAATTGCTGAAATTAGATGAGATAGGAGGAACGTCGCGATGAAATTTGTTTTAAAATTCGGCGAATATAGTTACTCCTTTCGACAAAGAGATGGCGTTTCAAATGATTTCTGAAGCGCTTTGGTTCTATATTACCGGTTTAATTTTGAAACAAAGAATTGCTTTCGTCGAGAACTTTAAGACGATACGGCGCTCTTGAAGATCGATTAGGGCAACTTAATTCATTTTTGGACATGTGAAGATAAATGAGCGGATAGATGGCGCTCTAAATAATACGTTCGAATTTAAAATTTCGAGTTCCTTTAAATACGCCTTAGGATAAGAAAAAAATGGAGATTTCTTCTTGGAAAAAGGTGAAGGTGAATGCAGATATGAACAGGACATCTTACTGTTTGAAATCAGAACGAAATAGCTAGTATTTCCGGTTAAGAGATGGCGCTTTGAAAAATTTCCAACCGGGGCTCTTAGATTTTCAAATTTAATTTTGAAAAGAAAATCATCGCGAAGTTAGCACGCAGAGATTTTTGTCCGGAACGCCAGCTTGAAGATAAAACGTTGTTAAATGAGATTAAATCAATTAAAATGTTTTTCACTTACAAAGTTATGAACAACAGATGGCGCTGACAAAATTAATCAATTAATTTAAAGTAATTTTGACTTTTTTGAATATTTTAGAGTTCCTCAACTGGCATACGAAACAATACTCTTTTGATAAAATTAATTAATTATTAATTATGTTGTTAACTCACGTACAGGGTGACCAACTGAGCGTTTATAATGAAAATTAACAATAATCGACAATAATTTTTTTTTTCTCAAACATTTTATTTATAACTAGTTCTAATGAATTATTATAATTATTATTTGCCATCTATGAGCCGCTTAAGAAATTAATTAATTTCTATTAATAATAGATATTGATATGAAAAACAAGAGACTTTCGAATAAGTTCAAAATATACTCATATTTTCTATTTACGTTTAATTTTTATTTACATTTATCTGGACGTTTCACTTTTCACAAAGCAAACGATCCGGTTTGCGAAACGTTAAGGTTAAGGTAAAAAAAATATGTTTTCAGCTTGTTGTTTTGATAAAATTACATTTCCGAAAACTTGCTATTCCGAAATAACAAGGGGGTTTCCCAGTTTTCAAAAATCTAAATGGAAGAATTTTTTAACGCCATTTTATGAAAAAAAAAAGCTTGGAACTCCATGAGCTGGTTTGATACTACGATAAACCTTACAATAGCTCAATAGCTTGGTATTTAAAAATGAAGTTGATGAAATTTGATGAAGCTATTAATCGGTAGCGAAACGTTGAGTGTTTTCCCTTCACAATTTTGTCCGTTTCAAATAAAAAAAAAACTTTTTACTTAATATTTAGCTTAATTATGATTAAATATTCTGAACGTATCTTAATTTTGTAATTATTTTAAACTCTCACTGTTAATATAAATAAACCTCGACTGACCTGGAAAGACCATCACGAAACCAATCAGCACTAACCGGCCAGTTGCAATCAAACTGAAATGTCTTTGAGAGATCATCGGCTTTATAGACGTCGATGGAAATGGACCATGGTATTCACCGTCTTCTCCCCCCTACCCTTCTCGAGGAAGAATTGTTGATACCTCCGCCGATGACTTTCTTTTCTTATAACGATTTAGTTTTTATTTTCTTTGGATGTAAACAAACCGGCAACTCGCGCAAATAGGTCGGTTTAATTCAGCGCTTTCTAATCGCGTGTTATAATTGGGGTTGTTGGTGTCGACGTTGAGATGGAGAATAAAATTTGAAATCGCCGATTCTGAAATTCTCTCTCGAATTAAATATGGATGTTTGTCTCGATCAGGAAATGAGTGGCGAATTTTTGAACGGCCAAAAAGAGCCGGCCAGTCGACAAAAATTAATATTCAATTTGAGAGGTAATTTCAAAATTTCAGCAACTTAGAATCGTTTTTCGCAAATTTTATCCTCAGTGTTGGTGTTGACGTTGAGATGGAGAATAAAATTTGAAATCGCCGATTTTGAAATTCTCTCTCCAATTAAATATGGATGTTTGTCGATCAGGAAATGAGTGGCGAATTTTTGAACGGCCAAAAAGAGCCGGCCAGTCGACAAAAATTAATATTCAGTTTGAGAGGGAATTTCAAAATTTCAGCAACTTAGAATCGTTTTTCGCAAATTTTATACTCAGTGTTGGTGTGGACGTTGAGATGGAGAATAAAATTTGTAAAACGAATCTAAGTTGCTGGTTTTGAAATACTCTCTCAAATTAAATATGAATTTTTGTCGATCAGGAAATGAGTGGCGAATGTTTAATCGATGAGAAGAAACTCGTCGGTTTTATTTCTATAATTGGCCGAAGCAACATTTACGTAATGGTTCTTACTTAATAAAACGGTTGAGATTTTTAAGTTACTTTCGAGCGTTTGGTTAAGTTCTTTCGACCGACTGCAGTTCAAATTCCAATATATCTACGAAATTGTCGTTGAATTAAAAAACGGCAAGCATATTAATAAAACTACACGAATTATTACTAAATTAATCCGTGAAGGTTTTTTATTCTTAAATCAATTAGGATCAGAAATTCCGTGCACGAAATTTAAGGAAGAATTTTTGTAACGAAAGCTAGATTACGTTAGTCCAATCATATTTGGAAGAAATAAGAAATTAATCGAGTGTGTTTCCTTAATTTGAAATAAATCACCCGACGACGAAATGAAAGCGAAATAAATGCATGCAAACAGATTTAAATATTAAGTAACAGCTGTGTTATTAAATCTTCGGAATAAATTTACGTAAAACTTGCGGTTTAAAACAAAAAAAAAAAAGAAAACTCGAGTAAAAAGTTACGTGACGAATTCGCCGCTGTTGTTTATTAAACAAGACCGCTTTAAGTACAATAATTTATTATAGATTTCATGTTTTTCAGTTTCATTTAACATATAGGCACGACTTTCAGAATTTTGTCTTTGAATAAACATCGACTATATACAGGGTGATTCAGAATAAGTGTCCTGCCCGCTAGGAGCGTATTTGTTAAGGTCACGCAAGTGTGAAATTGCAAGAAATAAATCTATCAGAGGCACATCAAAAATCAACCTCCGTTGAATCCGAAATGAGCATCATGATTCATTTTTTACACGTACACATACATAAGTTCGAAATTCGAATGATTGATACATTTTTTCTGCAGAAAGCCATAAATAAAAACGTTTTACAGTTTCATTTCGAGGTAAACGCTAGTGTTTCGATCTACTCCATGCGAGTTCATTGCTCTTGTGACGCAATACAGCTGTACCAGTGCCCATCAACCAATTTACATCTGAATCTTCAATGCATTTTATCTCAAAAACTATAGATCTTGGACCCCCTATGCAAATAAACATTTCGTTTTTTTGTTCTGTATACCACCCATGACTGACGGGACGGACACTTATTTTGAATCACCCAGTATTTGAGGTGTCAACAATAATGAATATTTTTTAAATTTGGTGGCTTAGATCAGGGGATTCCCAACCGTCTTTTTTTTAAAAGCATCGACCCCAGATGTTGTTAACTTACGTACAGGGTGACCAATTGGGCATTTCTAATGAAAATTAACAATAATCGACAATAAAAAAAATTTCTAAAACATTTTACTTACAACTAGTTCTAATAATGAATTATTATAATTATTATTCGCCATCTATGAGCCGCTTAAGAAATTAATTAACTTCTATTAATAACAGAATTGATACGAAAAACAAGAGACTTTCGAATAAGTTCAAAATATACTCATATTTTCTATTTACGTTTAATTTTTATTTACATTTATCTGGACGTTTCACTTTTCACAAAGCAAACGATCCGGTTTGCGAAACGTTAAGGTTAAGGTAAAAAAAAAATATCTTTTCAGCTTGTTCTAAAATCCTTTCCTTTTCACGTCGATTCAGAAATTATCAACACTTTACAAAAATATTCTACTTATAAGTCAACTTAACGCGCAAGCTCGTCAAATCGAACTGTTTGAAGCGCCATCTATTATCTCAAAGTGAAAACTGATTTAATAATCGAGTATCAGTAATACGTTTTATTCTCAAATTTCAAATTTAACCGAAAATACTATGACAATCGTGGCACGTAAGAGCCATTTGAATCTTCTTTTAACTTTGCAACGATATTAATTAAAAAATATGATTTCAAAATAGAAAGATCGTGCGAAGTGCCATCTCTTGATTTGGTGGGTAAACTGTCACATCGACAATCGAATTTATTGTAACGTTTTATCTTCACGCGGTGGCGTAACCAAGAGTCTAGCCGCCGGGTTGCATATTTTTTATCAGCGCCTTTAATTTATTACCAAAGCGAGGATTAATTAGTACCGTCGCAGGGTTTTAATACTTACTCGAGCATTCAATACGCTTAAGCTACTACCGTTTCCTCAGGCCTTAATTATCGTAAATGTCGTGAGCCGCACCGAAAATTCTGTCTGGGAAGTTGACTTGGCGCCTCTAGCTTAGGGGCAGTAGCGAAATGGAAATAATAAACAACTGAGGCAGGACTTTTTAATCCTCGCTTTATTTATTACAATTAGAAGTTTAAGAGAAAAATCTTACTATCTGTGCTAACAATGAGTAAAACAAGACTGCTTAATAATTTTTGGCTTGTCCCGCTTCAAAAAAGTGACAAAAGTTGTCAAAATATTTTAGGTTAGAAATGCTCCCGAAAAGGTAGCTCCAAGCGGAGTACCTTTATTTAAATTTTTTCCCAAAAAAAGCTATTTCGTTCTCGGAATTTATAGAGAACAAAATTAACTGCTGCTACAGATTAACAGATGGCGCTGCCTTACGTTTGAAACCTCGGTTTGAAGCTTCTCTCAAAGCATTTCTGTTCAACTTTATTCGCAATTGTTTACTGTAACTTTATTGCTTGAATTTCCCGAGCGTTTTTCAAGATACCTTGAAATTGCTGAAACGGCCGCGTCCACCGCGCAAACGCCAAACATTTTAATTTCTGAAACAAAAGAACATCAACGATTCTTGAGTGAAGAAGCGTGCGACATTCAAATTACCAGAAACAGAAAAATTAAATAAAAGAATAATCCGTACGAAATGTCGAATCCAAATAAATAAATGAATGAGTGAGAAATTAATTCATGATCAAAAAAAAAAAAAAAGTAGAAAAATGAACGCACAAAATCAAGGCTGACAAGAAACTGAAAAACAAAGTGAAAACGCGAAGAGTATCTCACGAACGACAAAAGAAAAGAAAAAAGAAAAGAAGATCGAGAGTTTCTGGAGTGGAAAACAAAGTGCAAAAAAACAAACGAAAACTTGATTTATATGAATTTCGAAAAACACTACTCGTTGAAAATTTTTCTTGCTTGCTTACAAAAAGAAAAAAAAAGGATAACGCATGCGAAGTAACAAATGAATTGATTTTCGAAAGATTTTCGTCAAAAATCGTCATGTTTCGGCTCACGATCGGATGTAAAAAGTAATAATGAAATACAAAGAAACAAAAGAATTTATGTGATTTTCAAAGCCTTCAATCATCGATTTTCCTATCTTCATAATGATGAAATATGTATAAAGAAACAAATGAACGCCTGAAAAGATTTTTTATTCGCAGTCGTGCATTTTTTTTTTATTTACAAAAAGATGCAAGTAAATAAAATAAAATATTATTTATTCGAAATTGTTTTCAAGACATTGTTTTTTTGGAACTTTACTGACGTTTTAATTAATTACAAATTTACGGTTCGAATTAACAGATGGCGCCACATTCGAAATTCATGTTTAAAACGTAGCTTTCTCAACGTTTTCTAGCTGCTCGCAAATTCTTTTATTTATCTCCAAAAATCAAAATCCTTTTAGTTTTTCTTCTTTTCAATCTGTGTTCTATATTTGAAAACTTACATTTATCGTAAATCAAAAAAAAAAAAAACAAAAAAAACAAAACAACAAACAAAAATAAGCTAGCTAACTGAATGTTCGCTTGTTAACAAAAGTGTTTACAGCAGACGCCTATCACCGCGACGTCTTAGCGTTGCGTCGGGTTGCTTTGCAATCCCCGCAAACCCTGTGGCTACGCCACTGTCTTCGCGTTGACATTGAATATTGTAAAAAATGTTCAAAACTCTATATCTTGCAAGCTTTTTGATTAATATACCAAGTGTTTTATATTTTTGGAAAGGTAATTTTATTCTCTTTTCAAAAATGTAAAAACATACACGATGATCCATATAAAAAAAAAAATCAGAAGTTCGGCTTATATCGCAAAAACTAAGCGTCTTAGAAACATGTAAATGGATTCTACGTTAAAAAGAAGTTTTTACGAAATCGAAAATTTTCATAAACAAAAAAGTTATAAAGGTATTTAGAATTCGTAGAATTTTGAATGAACATCCCGTAGCTCCTAAACGGTTCAAGATATCCAAAATGCGGTTTTTACCATTAAACTTGAGCTACGTTTCTGCTGAAGAAGCCCCAAGCAGGGCTGAAACAGCTGTCCAGAGGCTGCTCAAGGTTCTCACTGCAATCAAAAACAATTTGCACAAAATTTTTCTAAAATTAAACTTGTCATAAAAATCGAGCTCTAGACACCCAGGTTAGTTTTTGTCTAACTCATCTAGAAATAGGCGTTCCCCGTTAAAGTGTCAGATTTGGCCCACCCTGTACAGTCCAGTACAGTTTAACTGTAAGGAAGTATAAATACGTTTGCTCTTCGATTTGGATCGTAATTAATTTCTTCTGTACAGGGTGACTACGCGAGAATTCCCACCCCCTTTAATTCTTTTATTTTTGATTTCAGGAAAAAAATGTTTAATAAAAAAACTTATAGAGTAATTCAAAGTTTCTTCGTGTGCTCACAGAAAAACAATTGATGGTCGGATAAACGAGATATGAACTAAAGTTAAGTTTTTTTTTTAATGAAACACCCTGTATATTATTACGATTTTCGATTCTAAATTAAATTCTACAGGGACTACGTATATAATAAAACTAATAATGTAGAAGGTGTCTATAAAAAATTCCTATTTAATTTATTTTATTTTTGAATTTTGGAAATAGAAAACTTGAATAATGATTCTTTTATACTAAGAGATGCGTGTCAAAACATGTTAAAAAAATTTACACTTTGCGTAAAACAAAATTGAAGATGTTTTGAATATGTTTTACATTAAATTTTTAGTTATTTTTTAAATTTCAATTTCTCCGAAATATTTTTCGTTTCTAGTTAAAAAGTTTATTTCTAGAAAACATGTAAATCGATTTAACATGCTAATGGTAAAATTTTATTCAATGTTATTTTATTTAAAACCAAAACTTCGTTTATTTTTTTGGGTATCCGACGCTCAATTGTTTGTTGTATCTGTAGCAGTACTGAAATAAATGCTACAACTTTTTTTTATTCTTTTTTCTTTCTAAAATAAAAAATAAAAAAATTAAGCAGGAATTATTTTATAGACATTATTATCTGCATTATTAGTTTTATTATACATGTAGTCCCATTAGAATTTTATTTCGAATCGAAAACGTAATAAAATACAGGGTGTTTCATTAAAAAAAAAACTTAAGTTTAGTTTATATCTCTTTTGTCCGACCATCAACTGTTATTCTGTGACGACCACACAGAAAAACTTTGAATTAGTACCTTTAAGTTTTGTATTAAGCATTTTTTCCTAAAATCAAAAATGAAAGAGTTAATGGGGTTAGGAATTCTTGCATGGTCACCTTGTACCTAGGCCCATTAAGTGTGTGCAAAAATTAACTCTCAGGTGAAACTGAAAACTCACAAACAAGATTTAACGAGATTCAAATCCGAAAGTCAACAATCAGCGCAAATAAATGTCGTACCGCTCGTCGTTCTGGAAGGATCGCCTCGCATCTGTCGCTCTCGAAAGGTCGGCTTTCTACAATAAACCCATAATAAATAAATTACCATGAATTTTCTTCCCTAGTTTTCAAAATCGTCCGAGAGTTTTAAACGCAGTTTCTCTTTCCACGCGTGAATTTCTCTTTCTTAACGACCGCAGATTAACCGAAGAAATCGGATTTTTACTCCGAGGAGGAAAGCCGTGAAAGTTGCTGCAACCGCATTAACCGAAATTAACAATGTTAATTATTGTTGGGAATCGAAGAATGAACTGATTTTATAAATCGGCGGAAACGTAGGGTATACAGGGTTACAAGTAATTAAACGGCCACCATGGGGAGCGATCTCGTAAACTGCATACAGAGATACAAAGATGGTTAAATTACAAAAAAGTTGCACTGTCTTGAGGTCTAAAAGAATATGCGAAGAAATCTTTTCTATTTTCATTCGTTCTTGAAATATCTTAAAAAAAACTGAAAATTCTTATTTTCGAAAATTCCGAATATCTTCTTTATTTCTTAAGATAGAATCATAAACTTCGGCGTTTTTATATTAAATTCGATGGACTACGTAATGCAATTCGAATAAATAGGTTAGGTTTGACAGTTTCGTAGATACGACTGTCAACTGTTTCTTCTCTTATTGACGCTACATTGGATATTCATACCACGTGATACAAAAACAAACATATTATATATATAATAATAATATATTTATAGCCTGATGCCAGAACTATAATTATTATTAAAATAATAAATCTTATTCAATTATGGTAAATATTTACATTTTTACATAAAAAAAAATACTTTTTAACAAAAATTTTTAGTGGCCTAGTATTTTGTTTCAAAACAAAAGCATAAATGTTCAAGTGGTCGTATTCAAAAATTATTTCTGCATCACGTGCTGTGAATGTCTAAGTTAACGTCCATAAGAAAAAGACAGTTGACAGTCTTAGATATTCATAGCAAGTGATGCAGAAATAATTTTTGAATACGACCATATCAACATTTATGCTTTTGTTTTGAAACAAAATAATAGGTAACTAAGAATCTTTGTTAAAAAGTAATTTTTTACGTAAATATGTAAATACCGTAATTGAATCGAAGATTTATTAATTTAATAATAATTTTAGTTCTGAATGTTTACACGCATCCGCCTGCTAGATACATCTTTTTTCAAAATCTTTTGTAGTATCGTGATATTTTGTTTTAAAACAAAAGCATAAGTGTGTCGCATGGTCGTACTGAGAGTTTGTTTTTGTATCACGTGGTATGAATACTCAAGATAGCGTCCATAAGAAAAAAGACAGTTGACAATCGAATCTGCGAAACTGTCAATCCTAACCTATTTCTTCGAACTGTATTAGATTGCCCAGTAAATTTAACATAAAAATATCGAATTTCGTGATTCTGTTTTGATAAATAAGAAAGATATTCGAGATTTTCGAAAATTACAGTTTTCAGTTTTCTGAAAATAGTTCATAAACGAATGAAGGTAGAAAAGATTTTTTTTTTGGAATATTTTGATAGGCTCCAAAATAACGCAACTTTTTTTGTAATTCAGGTTTTTAGGTTAGAAAAGTGCCTGGAAACAAGCGCTGAGCGACGTGCGCTTCAATTGTTTCTCAAACACAGAAATTCGTTTTCAGCTGTTGCGTTCTAACATTTTCGTTCATTCAACTTTATTCGAAATTATTTTTCGTAACGTTGTTTCTTGAATTTTTTGGGTTAGGACCCGTGGTAACAGATGGCGCTACAAGTGCTAATATAAATTCTTTCGCTTTGCGTTTCAATCTTTTTTGTTTTTCAGTTGCTTCTTTGAAATTGTTTCCGCACAAATGAGGGGGATCAAGTTACGACGACTCGCGATTACAGATGGCGCCATAAATGTTTATTGCTCATTAGTAAAGCCCGCAACAACTAGCGGAAATAACGCGTCAACTGTTTCTCAAACAGATGGCGCTACAATTGCTGATAAATTCTTTCGCTTTGTGTTAAAAATTTTTTTATTCAAAGTTTTCAGTTGTTTCTTTAATTCAAAATATTTCCGCGCAAATGAGGGGGACCGAGTTACGACTCGCGATTACAGATGGCGCCATATATGTTTACCGCTCATTAGAAAAGCACCCCCGACGACTGGCGGAAGTAACGCTTCAACTGTTTCTCAAACGCTTTCTCGAAGAAGAAATTTGTTTTCAACTGTTTTGAAACACTGTTTCCCGGAAATTAAATTAATTACGCAATCTGTATCCAGGTTAACAGATGGCGCTACTTTTATTTGAAACGTCCATAAAAAAAAGACAATTTACAGTCGTATCTGCGAAACTGTCAATCCGAACCTATATCTTCGAACAGTATTAGATTATATAAACGAATGAAGGTAGAAAAGATTTTTTTTTGAATGGTTTGATAGGCTCCAAAATAACGGAACTTTTTCTGTAATTTAGGTTTTTAGGTTAGAAAAGTGCCTGGAAACAAGCGCTGAGCGGCGTGCGCTTCAATTGTTCATTCAACTTTATTCGAAATTATTTTTCGTAACGTTGTTTCTTGAATATTTTGGGTTAGGATCCGTGGTAACAGAAGGCGCTACAAGTGCTAATATAAATTCTTTCGCTTTGCCTTTAAATCTTTTCTGTTTTTCAGTTGCTTCTTTGAAATCGTTTCCGCGCAAATGAGGGGGATCAAGTTACGACGACTCGTGATTACAGATGGCGCCATATATGTTTATTGCTCATTAGAAAAGCCCCCGACAACTAGCGGAAGTAACGCGTCAACTGTTTCTCAAACAGATGGCGCTACAATTGCTGATAAATTCTTTCGCTTTGCGTTAAAATTTTTTTATTCAAAGTTTTCAGTTGCTTCTTTAATTCAAAATATTTCCGCGCAAATGAGGAGGACCGAGTTACGACTCGCTATTACAGATGGCGCCGTGTATGTTTACCGCTCATTAGAAAAGCACCCCCGACGACTGGCGGAAGTAACGCTTCAACTGTTTCTCAAACGCTTTCTCGAAGAAAAAATTTATTTTCAACTGTTTTGAAACACTGTTTCCCCGAAATTAAACGGAACAAAATTAATTACGCAATCTGTATACAGGTTAATAGATGGCGCTACTTTTATTTGAAACGCCCATAAGAATAAAGACAGTTTACAGTCGTATCTGCGAAACTGTCAATCCGAACCTATTTCTTCGAACAGTATTAGATTATATAAACGAATGAAGGTAGAAAAGATTTTTTTTTGAATGGTTTGATAGGCTCCAAAATAACGTAACTTTTTCTGTAATTTAGGTTAGAAAAGTGCCTGGAAACAAGCGCTGAGCGGCGTGCGCTTCAATTGTTCATTCAACTTTATTCGAAATTATTTTTCGTAACGTTGTTTCTTGAATATTTTGAGTTAGGATCCGTGGTAACAGATGGCGCTACAAGTGCTAATATAAATTCTTTCGCTTTGCCTTTAAATCTTTTCTGTTTTTCAGTTGCTTCTTTGAAATTGTTTCCGCACAAATGAGGCGGATCAAGTTACGACGACTCGTGATTACAGATGGCGCCATAAATGTTTATTGCTCATTAGAAAAGCCCCCGACAACTAGCGGAAGTAACGCGTCAACTGTTTCTCAAACAGATGGCGCTACAATTGCTGATAAATTCTTTCGCTTTGCGTTAAAATTTTTTTATTCAAAGTTTTCAGTTGCTTCTTTAATTCAAAATATTTCCGCGCAAATGAGGAGGACCGAGTTACGACTCGCTATTACAGATGGCGCCGTGTATGTTTACCGCTCATTAGAAAAGCACCCCCGACGACTGGCGGAAGTAACGCTTCAACTGTTTCTCAAACGCTTTCTCGAAGAAAAAATTTATTTTCAACTGTTTTGAAACACTGTTTCCCCGAAATTAAACGGAACAAAATTAATTACGCAATCTGTCTGTATACAGTTTAACAGATGGCGCTACTTTTATTTGAAACGTCCATAAAAAAAAGACAGTTTACAGTCGTATCTGCGAAACTGTCAATCCGAACCTATTTCTTCGAACAGTATTAGATTATATAAACGAATGAAGGTAGAAAATATTTTTTTTTGAATGGTTTGATAGGCTCCAAAATAACGCAACTTTTTCTGTAATTTAGGTTTTTAGGTTAGAAAAGTGCCTGGAAACAAGCGCTGAGCGGCGTGCGCTTCAATTGTTCATTCAACTTTATTCGAAATTATTTTTCGTAACGTTGTTTCTTGAATATTTTGGGTTAGGATCCGTGGTAACAGAAGGCACTACAAGTGCTAATAAATTCTTTCGCTTTGCGTTTAAATCTTTTCTGTTTTTCAGTTGCTTCTTTGAAATTGTTTCCGCACAAATGAGGGGGATCAAGTTACGACGACTCGTGATTACAGATGGCGCCATATATGTTTATTGCTCATTAGAAAAGCCCCCGACAACTAGCGGAAGTAACGCGTCAACTGTTTCTCAAACAGATGGCGCTACAATTGCTGATAAATTCTTTCGCTTTGTGTTAAAAAATTTTTTTATTCAAAGTTTTCAGTTGCTTCTTTAATTCAAAATATATCCGCGCAAATAAGGAGGACAAAGTTACGACTCGCGGCTACAGATGGCGCCATTTATTTTTGTCGCTCATTAGAAAAGCTCCCGACGACTGGCGGAAGTAACGCTTTAACTGTTTCTCAAACGCTTTCTCGAAGAAGAAATTTGTTTTCAACTGTTTTGAAACACTGTTTCCCGGAAATTAAATTAATTATGCAATCTGTATACAGGTTAACAGATGGCGCTACTTTTTTTGAAACGCCTATAAGAATAGTTTACAGTTTACAGTCGTATTTGCGAAACTGTCAATTCTAACCTATTTCTTCGAACTGTATTAGATTATATAAACGAATGAAGGTAGAAAAGATTTTTTTTTAAATATTTTGATATGCTCCAAAATAACGCAACTTTTTTTGTAATTTAACCTTCTTTGTAACTTTTATAGTTTACGAGATCCCCATGGTGGCCCTTTAATTAGTTGTAACCCTGTATACAGCAACAGCTTTCATGCAGTGTTCATTCGAGCTTTATCTTCGAATAACAAAAATTTAGAACGCTTTCTTTTTGCAAAAAAAAACAACGACGATTAATTGCTGATAGGCTATTTATTTGGGTCAATAATAATAATAGTACATTCAAGTGAGCAAGCAATTAAATGCGCTCATTGAATTCGGTGAATAATGCGACCTCTTTACAATAAAAAAATGCAAGCGAACGTTCGCATATTAATCGTTTTGAAATTATCAGTGGGTCTAATTGAAAATGAAAGTGCTTGTTTTGGTCTAGATTTATCGCGAAAAATTAAAAATGTTGAGTAAAAGTTCAGGTTACGTTAAATAATAACACACCGAGTGGAATATGGAAAGCCTTTGATGCTGTAACGCCCTTATTTCTTATCCGATTTTAATAAATGATACGTCAAATAAAATTACTTAAATTTGAATCGATTTAACATTTTTTTTTCTGAGTTCCATTTTTGACAGAAGACGGTCAACTTTTGTTTTCAAGTTGCACTACAATTTCTTTTTCTACTCTTTTTTATAGAAATGTTTTTCCTGAATTTGAAAGTCTAAACAATTAGGCACACCCATGCATGGAAAACGAACGAGAATTTAAGAAAGTAATTTAGAAATTTTAAAAATGGAACAATCACCTAAAAAAAAAAAATTAAAATGGATGACCAGAATTATTTTGGATATGATTAAAGTATATTTTGAATGTGAAAAAAATGCTGCAGCTGCCTGGAGACTTTACAGAAATCGTTTTCCAAACAAATTATGACCAAGTGCCGATAAATAAATAAATAAATAAAAAAATAGAATATTATTAAAAAAAAATAAATAAATAATAAATAATTTGTAACAGAAAAAACACAGAAGAATATATATATAGTGTAATTAAAAAATTAAGTAGGATGCCATCTGTCAAAAAATAGACGTTAAAAAGAAATAATTTATTGCAAGTCAGGTTAAAATATTTTTAAAGCGATTTTGTTTGACGTATCACTTCTTAAAATCGGATAAAAATAAGAAAGTTACAGCATCAATGCTTTTTCATATTCCACCTGGTATAAAGGGTGTTCAAAAGAAATTTTTTGAACACCCTTTGATGCTGTAACTTCCTTATTTTTTATCCTCATTTATCCTCATCCTCATCAACAAATAATTTGGCCATAAGTTTGGATTTATTAATTTTTTTTTTTGCTGCCAATTACGACGTTAAATTTTAGTCAATAAATTACCCTTTTAGCTCGTTTTAAAAAGTTTTTTTATTTGTTTCATATTCTCTACGACGTTAAAAGTACAAAAAAAAAAAATAAATTTGTTGCAAATCGTTTTTAATTGCGGTGAAACCCTCGAGCAGCCTCTGTACAGCTGTTTCGGCCCTATTTGGGGTTTCCTCAGCAGAAACGTAGCACGAGATTTCCACTGCATGGGGCGACGTGACTTATTATGTAGCAAACCCGCTTCAGTTTGTCAATCCTTATTCAATGTTAGGTCAAAAAGCGATCGTAGGATGTCGCTGTTTTAGCGCACGGCCTACAACTTTAAAACGAAAGAAATTTTCTATTAAAAGCTTAGATAGCTCGCATTAAAGTGTTTTTATTTGTCATATTATTCTATTCTCTGTCTGTTTGAAATGGATGTTAAAATTGTCTTCATTTAATCTTCGTGTAGAATTTTAAGAATTTTGTGAAAGTGAAAATCGAAAACATTCTGAAAATGATGACGAATTGAAAAATTCGCTAGGAATTTTTCCATCGGCAACAACAAACAGCGTGACCCACTTAACACCGCCGGTTTAATTGCATCACTCGAGAAATCAATTAAACCTCGAAGCGGTCTGCATAGGATTCGGTCCGTTTACCGGTAATTTCAAATGGAGTCTCAGATTTTTCTCAGAGTTTTTCTGAGGTAATTGCCCAATTGGCTGTGCGACGCCGCCGCCGTCGCCGCCGCCGCCGGCCGACGGGAAAGGAAGCGGTTGTGAAACCCGTCTTCACTTTAACGACGGCAAAAAGCGTCGTTATGTATAGGAAAACGAAACGGTTCGGTTTCTTTTAAGGATTGAAACAAAAGTTTCGCAACGAATATACCATGGAATAGTTGCATAACGTTCGGGATTTCCCCAGTCCCAGAAAAAAAAAAAGGCGCGCGTAAAATTCACAAGAACCTTAAAAATTAAGCTGTTCATAAAGTATGCGCCGTGATTTTACAATTACAATTTTAATAAAACAAGAGATTTCAAATTTTGTATTTGTTTTTTTTTTGGAACACGAAACTCTTGACAGAAATACCACATTTCCCCCTAGGGAGCGAAAGTGGTGACATACTCACTAGGGGGTTTTCATTATAAATTGAGACGTGCCCTGCGTTTAGCATTTTTTGTTCTTCAATTTTTCATTTCCATTTCTTCTTTTAAATAATAATAAAAAAACTTACAACTTAAAGTTTGTATTGTTAAAGTAATGAATGCCAATTTCCCTGATTCTCGTATTTTCTTTTATACGTAAAACTTTGGATTCTTTTGATTCTTCTATTGTCGCTTTTAAATGAAATTATTTCTTAGGCCTCGTCCTCCGGTTCTCAGTGGCGTAGCCGCCGGGTTGCAAAATTTCAGTCATTGCCTTAAAACTATTTCGTTAAAACTTTCTTTGAAAAACTAAACTGCATCGTTGCTTCTGGATTATCCTATTTGTAAAGTAAAGTGACAGGAGTTGTCAATCATTTTAGGTTAGAATGGTGCCTGGAAACAAGCGCTGAGCGGCGTGCGCTTCAACTGTTCCTCAAACACAGAAATTCGTTTTCGGCTGTTGCGTTCTAACATTCTCGTTCATTCAACTTTATTCGAAATTGTTTTTCGCAACTTTGTTTCTTGAATATTTTGGGTTAGGACCCGTGGTAAGAGATGGCGCTACAAGTGCTAATAAATTCTTTCGCTTTGCGTTTAAATCTTTTCTGTTTTTCAGTTGCTTCTTTGAAATTGTTTCCGCACAAATGAGGGGGATCATGTTACGAAGACTCGTGATTACAGATGGCGCCATATATGTTTATTGCTCATTAGAAAAGCCCCCGACAACTAGCGGAAGTAACGCGTCAAGTGTTTCTCAAACAGATGGCGCTACAATTGCTGATCAATTCTTTCGCTTTGCGTTAAAATTTTTTTTATTCAAAGTTTTCAGTTGCTTCTTTAATTCAAAATATTTCCGCGCAAATGAGGAGGACCGAGTTACGACTCGCTATTACAGATGGCGCCGTGTATGTTTACCGCTCATTAGAAAAGCACCCCCGACGACTGGCGGAAGTAACGCTTCAACTGTTTCTCAAACGCTTTCTCGAAGAAGAAATTTGTTTTCAACTGTTTTGAAACATTGTTTCCCCGAAATTAAACGGAACAAAATTAATTACGCAATCTGTGTACAGGTTAACAGATGGCGCTACTTTTATTTGAAACTTCCCATTTCTGTTCGGCTTTATTAATCGAAATTATATGTAGATATATTTTTTTCGTAATATTATTTCTTGAATTCTTCATAGCTTAGCTTCCCCCCCCCCACAAATAAAGAGAACGAAGTTACAATTCAGAGTAACAGATGGCGCCACAAGTGCTAATAAATTCTTTTGCTTTGCGTTAAAATTTCTTTTAATCAAAGTTTTCAGTTGCTTCTTTAATTCAAAATATTTCCGCGCAATTGAGGAGGACAAAGTTACGACTCGTGGCCACAGATGGCGCCATTTATGTTTCTAGTCGATTAGAAAAGTCCCCGACGACTAGCCGAAGTAACGCTTCAACTGTTTCTCAAACGCTTTCTCGAAGAGGAATTTTGTTTTCAACTGTTTTGAAACACTGCTTCCCGGAAATTAAACGGAATAAAAAATTAAATACCCAATCTGTATACAGATAAACAGATGGCGCTACTTTTATTTGAAACTTCCCATTTCTGTTCGGCTTTATTAATCGAAATTATATGTAGATATATTTTTTTCGTAATATTATTTCTTGAATTCTTCATAGCTTAGCTTCCAAATAAAGAGAACGAAGTTACGATCCTTAGTAACAGATGGCGCCACAAATCGTAACAAAATTCTTTCGCATTGCGTTTAAATTTGATTAATTTAATAGAAGTCGTTTTTTTTGGGAAGTTTTTTTTTCTAACGTTCGAAACTCTGGCGTTTATTTTTTTTTCCTTTTTTCTAGTCCTTACGTAACATAGGGCGCGGGTTACCAGAGGGCGCGACGTTGGAAATGAACGCTCGAAACGTATTCCTCGAGTTCTTTCTCAGTTGCTTTGAATTTTAATTTTAATCCTCACGGTTTTAATTTAAGTAATTATACTTAATAATAACAATTTTGGTTTCTTACTTTAGATTTTAGGGACTAAAGCAACCCGTGCTGGCGCGGGGTTGCTCTGCAAGTGTAATCTACATATCTACTTCTTTTTTATAAAGAGTATTTTATGTTAATTTCAAGTTACGGAATAATCATTGAGGAGAATCGGCATAAACAATTTCTAGCGCCCTCTTTTATACGACGATAATATCTACTATCAGATTTAATTGCTAACTTTGTTTATGGAAGCTACAAATTTGGTTAAAGTCACTTTCGACAGCTTCGGAGTCCAAGAACCTAGATCCTTCGACTTTCTTAGAATAAATGAAGCTACAAATTCGGTTAAATTAAGAAACAAGTAGAAATAGCGCTTTTCACGATGATTGTGTAGTGATACAGTCTGAAAAACAATTGAACGTCGCCTCTAAAGATAATCTCTATTGTCGGCTTGGGTTTCTTAAAAGTAGGAATCGATTCATACGTTATCATGCTCTTGAATTTAAAGTTCCCAGTAAATCTTTTCAAAGTAATCTTGCCAACCTAAATCTATCCGTTTCTTTAGTTGGTATATTTTTCGTCTAAGTCACTTTCGACAGCTTCGGGGTCCAAGAACCTACATCCTTCGACTTCCTTAGAATAAATGAAGCTACAAATTCGGTTAAATTAAAAAAAAAGTAGAAATAGCGCTTTTCACGATGATTGTGTGATGATACAGTCTGAAAAACAACTGAACGTCGCCTTTAAAGGTAACCTCTATTGTCGGCTTAGCTTTCTTAAAAGTATGAATCGATTCATACGTTATCATGCTCTTGAATTTAAAGTTCCCAGTAAATCTTTTCAAAGTAATCTTGCCAACCTAAATCTATCCGTTTCTTTAGTTGGTATATTTTTCGTCTAAGTCACTTTCGACAGCTTCGGGGTCCAAGAATCTACATCCTTCGACTTCCTTAGAATAAATGAAGCTATAAATTCGGTTAAATTAAGAAACAAGTAGAAGTAGCGCTTTTCACGATGATTGTGTAATGGTACAGTCTGAAAAACAATTGAACATCGCCTTTAAAGATAACCTCTATTGTCGGCTTGGCTTTCTTAAAAGTATGAATCGATTCATACGTTATCATGCTCTTGAATTTAAAGTTTCCAGTAAATCCTTTCAAAGTAATCTTGCCAACCTAAATCTATCCGTTTCTTTAGTTGGTATATTTTCGTCTAAGTCACTTTCGACAGCTTCGAGGTCCAAGAACCTACATCCTTCGACTTTCTTAGAATAAATGAAGCTACAAATTCGGTTAAATTAAGAAACAAGTAGAAATAGCGCTTTTCACGATGATTGTGCGATGATACAGTCTGAAAAACAATTGAACAGCGCCTTTAAAGATAAGGTCTATTGTCGGCTTGGCTTTCTTAAAAGTAGGAATCGATTCATACGTTATCAAGCTCTTGTGTTTAAAGTTCCCAGTAAATCTTTTCAAAGTAATCTTGCCCACCTAAATCTATCCGTATCTTTAGTTGGTATATTTTTCGTCTAAGTCACTTTCGACAGCTTCGAGGTCCAAGAACCTAGATCCTTCGACTTTCTTAGAATAAATGAAGCTACAAATTCGGTTAAATTAAGAAACAAGTAGAAATAGCGCTTTTCACGATGATTGTGTAGTGATACAGTCTGAAAAACAATTGAACGTCGCCTCTAAAGATAATCTCTATTGTCGGCTTGGGTTTCTTAAAAGTAGGAATCGATTCATACGTTATCATGCTCTTGAATTTAAAGTTCCCAGTAAATCTTTTCAAAGTAATCTTGCCCACCTAAATCTATCCGTATCGTTAGTTGGTATATTTTTCGTCTAAGTCACTTTCGACAGCTTCGAGGTCCAAGAACCTACATCCTTCGACTTTCTTAGAATAAATGAAGCTACAAATTCGGTTAAATTAAGAAACAAGTAGAAATAGCGCTTTTCACGATGATTGTGCGATGATACAGTCTGAAAAACAATTGAACAGCGCCTTTAAAGATAAGGTCTATTGTCGGCTTGGCTTTCTTAAAAGTAGGAATCGATTCATACGTTATCATGCCCTTGAATTTAAAGTTTCCAGTAAATCCTTTCAAAGTAATCTTGCCAACCTAAATCTATCCGTAGCTTTAGTTGGGATATTTTTCTTTTAAGTCACTTTCGACATCTTCGGGGTCCAAGAACCTACATCCTTCGACTTTCTTAGAATAAATGAAGCTACAAATTCGGTTAAATTAAGAAACAAGTAGAAACAGCGCTTTTCACGATGATTGTGCGATGATACAGTCTGAAAAACAATTGAACATCGCCTTTAAAGATAACCTCTATTGTCGGCTTGGCTTTCTTAAAAGTAGGAATCGATTCATACGTTATTATGCTCTTGTATTTAAAGTTTCCAGTAAATCCTTTCAAAGTAATCTTGCTAACCTAAATCTATCTTAATCTTTAGTTGGGATATTTTTCGTCTAAGTTACTTTCGACAGCTTCGGAGTCCAAGAACCTACATCCTTCGACTTCCTTAGAATAAATGCAGCATTTTCATGGCAGTTTTCATAAAGTCACACATCTTTATCTTGACTATCATGCGGATCACTGCGACGTGATTTTTTAAGTTGTACAAGAGAGACAAAGACAGAAATGGAAAGGATCGAGGAGCGAATTTCCAAGCAGACGTGAAAATAACTTACTTTTGGGCGATTTGCAGACTGGCTTGAACTGTGGCGTATCCATATCGTGCAAGAAGTTGTGCTTTAGAGCTTGGAGCGCTGAACGCAGCCACCCTACCCGCTGGTTCATCCGGATCCAGGAAAAGTCCTGAAAAAGAAAGAGAAGCTCTAATTTTTTTCATTATTAGCTTAGCTGTATTTAAATTTTTCATTACAATACATATTGTATTTGTTTTCATTGCTGCAAATACCTAAACGATTTTACTGCACGAGAAAATTGTTAAAATGGAAATTGCAAAAACGATTTCTGACACCTGAAAATGAAATACGGGGCGCCTAACTCGGTCGTAAATCATTCCGGGCGCGTGCCCGAAAAATCCGGTGAACGTGCGTAATGCAAAATCGGAAACGCTCATGTTAATTTCCTTTTATCCCCGCGAACAAAAAAATTCAGTTTGCGGTGTGAAAATGGCATTTTCGATTTGGGTAATGGCGTGCAGTGTATTTCCTTTTTTCTTTTTTTCACAAAGGGCCAGAATTCGTAATATTCATGACGGCTGGCTGCTGAATTGAAAGCATTGGAACATGAAAGAGGAAATCCACTTCGTTTTTTATTTTTATTTTTTTTTTATTTTGCGCACAACTCTCGAAATGTTCGCGTAAAAGTTATCAGAAGATTTGATAAGAGAGCACTTATTCTTTATGAATGAATTTTAATCAATTATAATTTAGCTATAGTTAATACATTATTTTGTTGACGTGTTCATGTGATCAAATACCATTTTTCAAAATCATTTTTTGGATATTGTTTTTTAAGACCCTTCATTCTTCTTCTGTAAGTTATCCAATCATCTTATTTGTGGAATTCATTTATACAATAAAATATATATTCAGATTTATTTTACCAATTGCGTTTAACCTTAAACGATTAAATTACGACGTAAGCCTGATTGAAGCGTTTCATAGCTTTACACTCCGATTTTATTTTTGGGCCAATCGATCCGATTTTCGTTCGTATTTGCGTAAATTGTTCGGATGGTTTTGGTAAGTTAGTTCTTTTCTTGTTTGGTACGGCAGCGGACAATAAAATCCGGAAAGCCAAGTCTTAAAAGTTTATCAAATCCGACTTTACGTGTTCTTTTGCACTTTGCCAGCAATATAACCGCCTCAAAATAAAACGGCGTAAAGCCAGCCCTAAAAGTAAGGCTCTCACACGGCAGCGCATCGCGTCATTTTGGTTCCTAGAGTTTTACATGATGTAATTTTTTTTAACATAAAAAGCTGCCGAGTGAGAATCGTTCCATTTAAAACCATGACAAATTTTCGAGGCAGCAAGACGACACACGACGCGCTGCCATGTGTGAATTGAGCTTAACTTATACAATCCATGCACCTAGCAACGCAAAACCCGCACCCCTCGTGGCCCTCGCACGCCACGCATCATGTAACACACTTAAAGACGGAGTAGAACTATAACCGTCAGCATCCCTTTGATATTTTGCCAATAAAGAAAGCCGACCCCCAGGTGTTCACTAATAATACCTAAATGTAAAGCAATAAAACTAAAAAATAAACTTCTTAATGTTCGCGTTGCCGATGTACGAAACTCGAGGATGCGACCTGCAAGAGGCAGTTCGGAACTCAAAAACAAACTTCTTAATATTCCCACGGAAGTAGAATGTGTTGCTTATCTTCGAATTAAAATGATTTAAAATGTCTTATTTTAATGAAACGATGACAAATTATTTTATTGTCCGCCGCTACCGTACTTAAGCTCAGGTGTTTGTTTGATCATTTGTAGGCAAGTTCCGTTTACCTTAAATGGCATTTACTGTTTTCTTGCGTCGTTCGCTTGCGGCCTTTTCACAGACTCTACACATCTCCTAACCACTACGCGGCTCGTAAACCTCTTTTTAGTCCCAGGAAGAAAGCATTACTTCGCCAGTAGGCTTTATCCAGTTACGTGTCGAGACCGAGGGTTGAATACAGCACTCTAAGACGTAGTGTTTTGTTGATTACTTCCACTGTCGATTTGAAAGAAAGCAACTTCCACCTTTATTGTTCGGGAGTTTATAGTTACATTTATGGCCAATTGCACCAAACTCTTAAGGTCAACTTAACTTTAAGCGCCGCTTATGGCCAATTGCACCAAACACTTAAGCCGATCTTAACTTTAAGCACCGCTTAGAATGTGATTTACTGAATGTCGTGTAACCTCAAATGTCACATTATAAGCAGTACTTAAAGGTTAAGCTCGACTTAAGTGTTTGGTGCAACTGGCCATTAGACTGTGACTCACAGTAATCTTATGTAACTGTAATCGCCGGTTGCACCAATGTTTTAAGCAGAGCTTAAATCTAAGTCGTGTTTAGAACATGACATTTTATGTAAGTTCAACAAAATGTCAGCCACATTCTAATATGATACTTAAATGAAGTTTAAGTGTCAGTCAGAATGTGATTGACATTATTCTCACCATGCATAAATGTCACGTTCTAAACATGACTTAAACTTAAGTTTTACTTAAAATATTGGTGCAGCCGGGCATAAATGTCGCATTATAAGCAGTACTTAAATTTAAGCTCAGCTTAAGTGTTTGGTACAACTCGCTGAACTTATGCCTTCTTCACATTTTGATAAATTTATCTGTCAGGTAATACCCTTGGTAACTATTATCGATGCAGAGGTTTCAAAGGATAAAGCCTGGCAGATAAATTTATCAGGAGGCGAAGAAATCGGCCGTTACTCACGTTCATAACCATCTCCATTAAATTCTCGCTTCAGATTTCTCCATGTTGTTACAGTTTATTTTTCCCTTGTTGTTTTGGGGACACCCAACACTTTGCTATTTTCTCTTTGGTTTAATTAAATTTGAACAAATATTAATTTACGCGTTTGTCTTTATTTTGTTCTTGCGCTTGAAACTTTTGAAACTTTAATTTAACTTTCATATTTTTGCTGAACTGTTGCATATTTTTCTGGGGCGAAGAAAATTTTCTGCCTGTCAATTTCAATGACGGTTTTTGAGTACACATTTCAGGATACTATCGTCAGTTAATTTATTGATTATTTTTGAACTGTTAAATTGTTGTTATGAACATGATTTGAAAACCGAAGGTATTTATGTTTATACCTTGGATTTATTATTTCAGTTGGTGTCCTCTTACCCGTATTAATATTTTAATACACGTATTTTGTCACTTAACGTGGTCTTTCTCTTTTATGGGAATTCTCTCTGCACACCCTCTCGACCTTCATTTGTTTTTTGTATGAGCTGCTCGTTCACCGTACACACTCAAAATCAGTAACGCTTTAATAAAAATTTCGTTACAAATTACCATTCAACGTCCGCATCGCGTCGTTACTATCGACAAGTGTTCAGGAAAATCCAATACACATGAAAAAATTCTGATCTAAAGCAAGAAAAACAAATGACGATCGTACATGTAGAAGAAAAGAACTCTTTAAAATTAAAAAAATAATAATAATAATGAGGAACATTTAAGGCTAATAACGTGGCCTTTCTCTTTTATGGGAATTCTCTCTTCACACCCTCTCGACCTGTATTTTTTTTTGTATGAACTGCTCGTTCACCGTACACACTCAAAATTAGTAACGCTTTAATAAAAATTTCGTTACAAATTACCATTCAACGTCCGCGTCGGCGTCGTTACAATCGACAAGTATTCAGGAAAATCCAATACACGTGAAAAAATTCTGATCTAAAGTAAGAAAAACAAATGACGATCGTACATGTAGAAGAAAAGAACTCTTTCAAATTAAAAAAAAATAATAATAATGAGGAACATTTAAGGCTAATAACGTGGCCTTTCTCTTTTATGGGAATTCTCTCTTCACACCCTCTCGACCTGTATTTTTTTTTTGTATGAACTGCTCGTTCACCGTACACACTCAAAATCAGTAACGCTTTAATAAAAATTTCGTTACAAATTACCATTCAACGTCCGCGTCGGCGTCGTTACAATCGACAAGTATTCAGGAAAATCCAATACACATGAAAAAATTCTGATCTAAAGTAAGAAAAACAAATGACGATCGTACATGTAGAAGAAAAGAACTCTTTAAAATTAAAAAAAAAATAATAATAATGAGGAACATTTAAGGCTAATAACGTGGCCTTTCTCTTTTATGGGAATTCTCTCTGCACACCCTCTCGACCTTCATTTGTTTTTTGTATGAGCTGCTCGTTCACCGTACACACTCAAAATCAGTAACGCTTTAATAAAAATTTCGTTACAAATTACCATTCAACGTCCGCGTCGCGTCGTTACAATCGACAGGTATTCAGGTACGATTTGTATATTTTATAAAACCGTGGCTGTGAAGCTTCTGCGCCTTCACCATGTCGCACAGAAGCTTCCGGAATTATAGGGGCGTAGGTAGAGCTTTAAACCAATCGAATACAAAAATGTACGTCTTTATTTGATACTGATTAATTTATTCCTTGCGCGTTGGGGTTTTGTTGGTACGAGGGTTTTTAGTGTCCTCGTCGCCAGTGGCGGTTCGTGATGATTTACTGCGGACAGGCAACAACTGCAAAAGGAAAAGACGGCGTTTTCCAAATAAATTTGTTTAGCAGGCTTGTGTCGAAACGTGCAGATTTAGTTATCGGGATAGCTCCGTCACAGACTTCAATACAACTTCAATAGAACCTTTGCCACCCCAACGAGCCGTCACTGCGCGTCGCATACAAGGTCATCACCATGTCACGACGAAGCGGGTGGACGAGTGAAGCCGATGCGCTTCGGTGTTGTTACAGGAACTCGGGAGCCTTGACGTGTTGATTTCGATTAAAAATAAATTCGATTCGATTCCATTCGATTAACCCGAGTTGGACGATTAGGGGTTGTAGCAATCCCCCGAGGTTATCGGGATGCTGTCCATCGTTGGATGCAGGACGGCGCTGGTCTCTTGAAGCGAATCGTTTTCCCGATTTTGATTCTCCTCGGAATCATCCCATCATGTTTGTTCACAAAACATACACAAAAATTTGTCGATGCGTGCTTGTTTAACCAGGTCCAGTTACAGTTTTGAAATAATAACACCCGAATGTGCGATAATGCTGCAATCGTTATCCTAGTCTCATAACCTCCTTATAAATTTTAAGTGTGCTAATTATATCTGAAGTTTTTTTTTCTTTCTAATTGTTCTACTATTACTAATCTAACGTGACAATACCTTACAATATTTAATACGATCCAGATTAGAATTGCAGCAGCGACGAATTTTTTTTGCATTCGAAAATACTTATTGTTTTCTTAGCAGCGGATTTAACGTCAACAAAAAAATATACGACTGAATGAGATTAATAAGAAAATGGAAAAGAAAACACATTAAATCAAAAGCAAAAATTTGTCTAATCTGTTTTTTTCGCGTTCGCTGCAATAAATATTTAAGATATTTTCATGTTGAACTTCTAATGTGACTTGTTCCATCCTGTACACTTGGCAACGGAATCACTATATATTATTATTATTAAGCATAGGATTTGAATAAGTACACGCCATCGTTTCAGTAGCGCCGTAAAAATGTATCGAACAGGTACATTGTGTAATGGGATGGTGAAAATAATTTACGGCGTTCTTACTATATGACGCAATGTCGCAATAAAGTCCGCCGGTCGAGGTACAACTGGTCAACTAATTACTCTGAAAATCTTTACACATTTAAACAAGAAGAGTTGATTACACAACTGTAACTTTTTATTGCGGCAATATTGCTCTGTTTTTTTTTATACTGAGTAACACCATTGCTGTGTAGCGGTGTTAATTGTCTCCGTAGCCCTCGCTACGGTCTAATATTTTATATTGCATCACTAGAATTTGAACCGTGCAAAATATATTTCTCCTATACATAATTATTATTATTATTAAAAGGTTTTCTAATTATGTACTATGATGCTCAACTAAAATTATACTCCTGCATACTACTACACCCCTAAGAATATTCAGCGTAAGAGTTACGAAGCTGTCAAATGGTGTCACTTAAGTTGAGCATCGTAGTACATATTTCCTCAATTATTTTTGCATTTTTAATTAGTACATGAGTTGTTATTATTGTTATTATTTAACTCACCCATTTTGTATAGCATTGGTTCTTTGACGAAATACAAGTCGCGCATCAGCTTAAGCCCATGCCTGACCGCATTGTCGACCTCTTCTTGCCGAGGTCCGTCGGCGACGTCCTCTTCGTCTTCTCTGGAAATCCCCGCGTGGTTTTCATTTCCACTTTCACCGAACGCGCGGATCGCACTTTCGGTGTCTTCGCCGTCCTCGTCGTCGTTCAAATTTGGTTCGCCCGTGTCACTTTCGTTTTTCACACGTTTGGTGTCGCCGTCGCCGTCGTCGTCGTCGTGGTCGTCGTGGTCGTCCGGTCGTTCTCCCGTGTTATTGTTATTCGGTATCCGGTCTGCGGCGAAGTCGGTTGATCGGCGTCGCGACGTCGCCGTCGATTCGATCAAGCTCAAACTGATACCGAGCAACAATACCACGATGGTTCGATTGAATTTAGTCCTAGAAAGAAAGAAAGTATTGATTGCAACGACATTATAAACCGTGAGAGTAAAATTAAATCGACGAGTGCATAACCGTGTTCAGTTCAAATTTACTATGATGACAAAACAACAAATAACTTCCTAGATTTTTATTTTAACTGAATTATTGACTTAAAATTCTTTCAGATGAGGATATCTGAAGCCAATAATTACTTAAAATAAAAATCTGGAGAAAGTTATTTGTAATTTTCTCAACACAGTAAATCTGGAATGAACACGATTACGCACTCGTCGATTTAATTATATTTAAAGCAAATCGAAATAGAGGAAAACAAAACTGGAACTGCAGAAGAGGGATTTTTTTTCTCCCGCCCCCCAATAAAACTCACCTCATTTGTGACAAACACAAGCACACAAACGGGCAAACAAGGCTGAGAGGATGAGTCGATGGATGGACGCGTTGCCAACGTACGAAACTCGAGGATGCGATCTGCAAGAGGCAGTTCGAAACTGAATTGAGAAATGTCGGGTCCATGGACCTGAATAAAAGAACAGTTATTGGCGGAATTAAGCCGAGTGTTGCCCGGGGCTGTCCTGGCGTGTTTTATCTCCCGGTTTTTTCCCGCGTGTAAAAACGCAGCTCGCGATAATGACTTTGAGTGTACGTACTCGTGGACTCTCAAACAAACTCGCCTTCCGCTAATCACCGGAGAGAAGAAGCAGAAGAAGAAGAAAAAAAAAAGATGCAAACGACCTGGCAATATTCTACAATGGAATTAAAAACGAAGAAGGGGATTCGGTTTTTTTAATTCCTTTTTCTTGAGATTGTCTGTCGCGACCATAAGAAAAAGAAACAAAAAAGAACAACTTGATACACGGCATTGCAGGTGTGAATCGAATAAAGAAATAAAATTAATTAAGATTGAGGAGGATGAGCATAATAAAAGGAAAATGACATCTCCAGCGAAAGATTGATTAAATTAAAATGAAAGGGAAAATGACTTGAACATTACAAAAAAAAAAATTAAAATTATTCAAACAAGAAAGTATTTTCATGCTCAAAATAAAACCAAACAAATTTAATTACTTTAACGCATCGCACCTAATTTTTGTGCGAATAGCAAGTGAATAATAAGAAATTATAACTTTGACTTGACTTTGACCTTGACATTTAAACTATAGGTTTATAAATAAATGCACATCTATAAACCCCTCAGGATGTTTAATGTCTTTATACATAACACAATCGCTTTTAAACTTTAAATTAAGACTAAAACTCTCATGGATGATTCCAAAATGGCGAATAAGTTCTTCGGTGAGTTATTTTAGACTAGAAATGACGATTTAAATGGACCCGGTTTCCCTGTACGAATACCCGTTACCCTATAACTACCCGCTATCCGATAATTACTGGATTACCAATACTAGGTAAAGTGATCACGGAACACACATAAAAGTGACCAACAGTCGAGTCTCGGTATTGCCACACTTAGGGAAAAAGTCGTTAAACATAGGGATAATTTTAAACAAAAGGGAAACGGGAAAAATTGCAAAAATTCATTAAAAATCTAGGGATTTTTCTCAACTTCTTGGGAACAAAAGGCAATCGCTGCTACGTTTTGCAAGAAAAAAGACAGTAAATCAATCAGAAAAAAACAGACAAGAACATTTTTGAAGACCCAGAAACACAATCGAAGTGGAAAAATTTAAATTTCCAGAGAAATTGTAATAATTATTTGATTTCTGAAAAATTGGAAGTAGTATTTCCAAAGAAATTATAATAATTATTTGATTTCGGAAAAATTGGAATTAGGGGAGAATGGGGGGGGGGGGGAGTAATAAGAAACAAATGGGGTAAAAAGAAACACACGAAAATTCCACAAGGTTTGCCTTTAATTTTATGAGGCTGCTTTTTGTTTAAGTTTAAGTGAGTAACAATGTTTCTTATTACCCTAGAATTTTGTATAAAAGGGGGGGGGGGAATTAATAAGAAACAGTGCATTTAAAAAAAATGATCCACTACACTAAATTAAAATGTAAAAAGTGAATTATGTAGCCTTTAAACAAGTTCACTAAAAAAGTTGTAAGAGAATTCATTTCCAAAAAAAAAAAACAAAAAAAATTGAAATGTTTGTTGGTAAACACGCGACTTTGGTTGGTAAATTATAGTTGGTGGTGTTAACTTTTAACGTCATTTTTTTTTTTTTACATAAATAGTTATTCTAAAGCAATAAAGCTTTTGTGTGACGTAAAGTAAGTTTCTAAGTTACTGTGTGATTTGTTTCACAATTTTAAACACAAAGACAAAATAGCGCAAAAAATATGTTTCTTATTATCCCATTCTCCCCTAATTAAAAGAAAAAAAAATTGAAAAACATTTTTCACGATCGAGAAACTCAATACAGATGAAAAAAAATTCTAACCTAAAATTAGAAAAACAAATGACGATCATAAATGTAGAAGAAAAGAACTCAAAAAACGAATTGTAGATTTAAAATTAAAAAAAAAATGAAAAATTTTTTGACAATCGAGAAACCCAATACAGATGAAAAAAAATTCTGATCTAAAGTAAGGAAAACAAATGACGATCATACATCTATAAGAAAAGAACTCAAAAAAACGAATTGTAGATTTAAAATTAAAAAATAATAATAATAATAAGGAACGTTCAAGGCTAATAATTCAAACTTTACAATAATGAACAAAGATGAAAAAAAATTCTGACTAAAGTAAGAAAAACAAATGACGATCATACGTATAGAAGAAAAGAACTAAAAAAAAAACGAATTGTGGAATTAAGATTAAAAAAAAAATAATAATGAGGAACAATCAAGGCTAACAAAGATTCAAACTTCACAATAATTAACAAATAAAAAAAATTCTAAATTTCTATCATGATACTTCTGATGTACGAAATGAACGAAATGAAAATTTTCGAAAAATGTAAAAAAAAAAAACAAATGAGAACTAATTATTCGCTGAGGAAGACGAAATGCAAAAAATTTTATTTCATTAATTTCAGAACGAAAAAGGAAAAAAAGAACAAATGAAAAAAAAATGAAAAACATTTTTGACAATCGAGAAACCCAATGCAGATGAAAAAAATTCTGACCTGACGTAAGTAAAAAAAAAAAAAAAATAACGATCATACATGTAGAAGCAAAGAACTCAAAAAAACGAATTGTAGATTTAAAATTAAAAAAAAATATAATAATAAGGGACGTTTAAGGCTAATTATAATTCAAACTTCACAATAAATTAAAAAACAAAAAAAGATACAATAAATTAAATAAAAAAAAATTCTAAATTTCTATTATGAAAAAAAAAAAACAAATGAGGAGGACTGATTATTCGCGGAGGAAGATGAAATGCAAAAAATTTTGTTTCATTAATTTCAGAACGAAAAAGGAAAAGAAAAACAAATGAAAAAAATGAAAAACATTTTTGACAATCGAGAAACCCAACACAGATAAAAAAAATTTTGACCTAACGTAAGAAAAACAAATGACGATCATAAATGTACAAGAAAAGAACTCAAAAAAAAAACGAATTGTAGATTTAAAATTAAAAGAAAATAATAATAAGGGACGTTTAAGGCTAATTATAATTCAAACTTCACAATAAATTAAAAAAAAATAAAATAAATTAAATTAAAAAAAAATTCAAAATTTCTATCATGAAAAAAAAAACAAATGAGGAGGACTGATTATTCGCGGAGGAAGACGAAATGCAAGAAAAAATTGTTTCATTAATTTCAGAACGAAAAAGGAAAAAAAATACAAATGAAAAAAAAAATGAAAAACATTTTTGACAATCGAGAAATCCAACACAGATGAAAAAAATTCTGACCTGAAGTAAGAAAAACAAATGACGATCATACATGTAGAAGAAAAGAACTCAAAAAAACGAATTGTAGATTTAAAATAAAAAAAAAAATATAATAATAAGGGATGTTTAAGGCTAATTATAATTCAAACTTCACAATAAATTAAAAAAAAAATAAAATAAATTAAATTAAAAAAAAATTCAAAATTTCTATCATGAAAAAAAAAACAAATGAGGAGGACTGATTATTCGCGGAGGAAGACGAAATGCAAGAAAAAATTGTTTCATTAGTTTCAGAACGAAAAAGGAAAAGAAAAACAAATGAAAAAAAATGAAAAACATTTTTGACAATCGAGAAATCCAACACAGATGAAAAAAATTCTGACCTGAAGTAAGAAAACATTTTTGACAATCGAGAAACCCAACACAGATGAAAAAAATTTTGACCTGAAGTAAGAAAAACAAATGACGATCATAAATGTAGAAGAAAAGAACTCAAAAAAAAACAATTTGTAGATTTAAAATTAAAAGAAAATAATAATAAGGGACGTTTAAGGCTAATTATAATTCAAACTTCACAATAAATTTAAAAAAATACAATAAATTAAATTAAAAAAAAAATTCTAAATTTCTATCATGAAAAAAAAACAAATTAGGAGGACTGATTATTCGGGGAGGAAGATGAAATGCAAAAAAATTTGTTTCATTAATTTCAGAACGAAAAAGGAAAAGAAAAACAAATGAAAAAAAATGAAAAACATTTTTGACAATCGAGAAACCCAACACAGACGAAAAAAATTCTGACCTAACGTAAGAAAAACAAATGACGATCATAAATGTACAAGAAAAGAACTCAAAAAAAAAACGAATTGTAGATTTAAAATTAAAAAAAAAGTAGTAATCAGGAACATTCAAGGCTAATAATGATTCAAACTTCACAATAATATCAACAAATAAAAAGATTTCTAAATTTCTATTTTGATACTTATGTACGAAATGAAAATTTCCGAAGAAAGCAACAAAAAAAAAAACAAATGAGGACTAATTATTCGCGGAGGAAGAAGAAACGCAAAAAAATTTTGTTTCGTTAATTTGAGAACGAAAAAGGAAAAGAAGAAAAAAACAAATGACGATCGTAAATTTTACAATTTCGCAACAAAAGAAAAGAAAAATAAAGAATAGGAAAAAAATTATTAATTTAAAATGAAGCGACGTCTTTTTTTGTTACAGCACCAAAAAAATAAAATAAAATAAAAAGTGACAGAAATATTTGAAAATGGAAACAAATAACAATAATTCAGAAACAAGAGACGATTAAAAAATGTTCTTATTTTTAAGGGCCATCAAGGGATAATACGATTGTACACGTCAAAATCGCTTTTATCTGAAAAAAGGAACGAACTTTGAACGAAATTTGTTGGCAATGCTGTTTGCTGAAAAGTGCAAGGGGTTAGGTTGTTTTAATATTTTTGTTTCGTTTGTTTATAAGTTTTATTGATTTGTTTTCTTTTTCGTAATCGTTGCGTTTTTAACTTTAACCTCCTGTTTAAATTTCCCTGATTAATTTAGGGAATTCTGGGGAAGCACTGCATGTCGAAAAATAAATTTTCGGTCGAGTCGCTTGGCAACACTGAGCCGAGCGGACTTCATTTCAATTCGATTGATGTGACCTTCATTATATTTTAACTCGAGTGACCAGCATCAATTACTTGAGATATTTCCAGTTCAGTTTTTCAACTTGTTATTCTAATTAATTAATTTTTAATTTGCTAACCTTATTTTCGGGATTCTCATCGCTCTTCTAAAAATGAACTGAAATTTTGCGCAGCAGAACAAACAACATACAAAGGAAGAGCACTTAATTTCTTAGATTTCTTTTCAATATCTTAAAATTTTTAATATAAATATTTTTAATATAAATATTTGCCTTAAGTCATTGGTCACTAACATTTTTACAGCGTATGAAATTTTCATTAGGTCGTAACTTAGGTTTATTAGAACAATTTTTTTCTTGTTTTGATCTCTACTGCCACCTGTCAAACGTTGTACAGGTTTTTTATTAACACCCTGTATCCTACTATGTTTGAAACAAATGGAAAAGACGGCTGTGGCATGGCGTCTTAGCGTCGGATTGCTTTGCAATCCCTGCAACCCCTACAGCTACGCCACTGTTCAGAGATATGCACTTTGAACAGTGGCGTAACTGTGTAGGGGTTGTAGGGATCGCAAAACAACCTGGCGCTAATTGCGGCGTAATTATTTAATACTAAACTCTCATTATGTTTTGACTTATTAGTTATTATTATTTTTTTTAATCATTTCAAACTAAATTCTTTTGAATCTTGCAATCACGAAGTACCTAATAAAAATAATTGTTAATTGCAATTGAAGGTAATTATTAATAATAGGGCGTTCGCTTGTGTAAAAATCAATATTTATACAGAACAGATTTCCGCCGGCGATAAAACCAAACCAATTGAATTGAACGGCCGCCAATTGGCGACTGACGTTTATTTTCAATACGCCATTGTTTGGCAAAGTGAAAATAATAAATTGTTTTATTAATGACCGCCTATCGGCATTGCATTGGTTGCGGTCCAGCGCTGAAATTGAAGTCCTTTTTCATCCTGGAATGAATACCGCGGCGTAATATGAGTTGTCTAACCGAACGAGACGATTAATTCATAATTGGATTCTTTTAATTAAAAACGCTTTTGAATTACGTGTATTCCGTCGCAACAGACGACGCAGGAATATTCAAAATTGAAGAGGCGCGGAGTTGGTCCTGCCCTGCCCCCTTTTTGCTTTCTCCCGAGTTTGAATTGTTGTCCTGGTCAGGCAGGCGTTTGGAACTTTCTTCTGCACATTTACGATGGCGTGACCTTGATAGATGTGAATGTGAAACTAATACGTGATTATCGGGCACAAAATATGGGTGACTCTCACGCGATGACCCACTTACGAAGGCGGAGTGAAATTTTTGATTTGCGTTTTTTTTTTTGCCAACGCCCACTTCGTACAGGCCTGATTCGTTAGGTGGGAGAAAACCCTGACTTCAAAATTGATTCGTCTGAAATGCGGTCCAGCCAGAAATTCACCATTTTAAGTTATATTTCCATCCTTACTAGTAAGTTTTTATGATTTGGGTTATTCACTGTTTTTTTTTTTTCAAATACACTCTTTCCTTGTACGCCTTATATTTCAAAAATAAAAAAAAAACAGATTTGACCCATCATCAGAGGCTCTACGATGAGACAACAATTTCAATAACAAGCACGGCATCCTTCCCAAAGTTGCCAACGCTTGCTTTGCTGCCCCCAGAAACTGGATAATACCCTGAGGTCTGAAATTCCTACGCGATGACTCAGGCCTGTTATTAAAGACGGTGCTGGTTTTGCAAATGGGGGCGTTGGGCGTTGACAGTTGAAGCATTTGCATGAACCCAATCGAAAAGAACTTACCCAACATTGAACGTCAAGGCGAGACATGACATGACATGACATAGAAAGAAATCATGTCTATTAGAACCTCCGTCCAAACCATTAAGAAATTTTCGATCTTACGTGTTAGAGATTACAAAAATAATAGTTTTAACATTAATTTATACACACCCTGTACACCCACTATTTTTTTAAATTGAAAAAAAAAAATTGACAGTTCCCTGGTCTTGTTTGTTTGGAATTTTTGCGCTTCACTTTGTATAAGGAAAATAAAAAAGGGAAAAGTAAATCAATCTTCTTCTTCAGACTTAATTAAAAACTGTTTTTTTTTTTCAAAAATTACTGCTGCGGATCTCTCGATTAAAAACTAGAGATACAAAATGGAAGTGGAACCGTTTTTTAATAGGCGCAGCGCCTATAAGAAACTCAGGCCAGGTTTGCAAATCGGAGTCCGGTGTTGATCTGCTTCCTGCTCAGCGCCTATTAGAAAGATAGGCCAGGTTTGCAAATCGGAGTCCCGTATTAATCTGCTTTCTGCTCAGCGCCTATTAGAAAGATAGGCCAGGTTTGCAACTCGGACTCCGGTATTGATCTGCTTCCCACTCCAAACTGTAGCCTGTGTTTTGTAGGCTCTGGATCGGATATGGTTCACATCCTCGTTAAAAATTGAAAATAAAATTAAGGCAAACGTAAAACTTCGACCAAAGAGAGTATTTCAAGCGCAAGTACAACCACCATTGGATCAATGTTGCCAAACAACTCAACTAAAAATTCCTTTAATGGCGTACAGTACTTCCCTAGAATTCCCTAAAATTAATCGGGAGGCTAAAGACAAAAGCACTCATAAAACATTAAAAAATATTTATTAACGTGGATGTAAGTAAACTTATATAATTATTTTGCAATTAAAACAAACGACAAAAAAATATTAAGGGCCGGTTTAGAGTCGGTTTCATAATCGAATTAAACGAGACTTTAAGTTTAAACCCACAGTCGGATGTCAAAATACATAAAAAATGTTGCGCAAATCGTCTTTGATTGCAGTGAAAACCTCGAGCAGCCTCTGTACAGCTGTTTCAGCTCTGCTTGGGGCCTCGTCAGCAATGTCAGGTCAAAAAGATATCATAAGATGTCGCTATTTTATCTGTTCATCAAAATACATAGTTATTTACACATCGGAATGTGACTTTAATTTTAATTTTTTTTTAAATCTTTAATTCGATTATGAAACCGGCTCTTTATAATCGAACTTTAAATAAAAGTCACATTCTAATCTATCAACAAATATGTTTTTACATTAGTTTTAACATCTGACTGTGACTTTTATTTTACTTTAAATTCTCGTATAGTTATGAATTATGAAACCGGCCGTAAGACAACCTAACCTTGCCCTTTGATGCGCTTCGCGGCAATCTGAAACAGTGTTGCCAACGCATCGAATTTCACTCAAAGTTTACACTATTGCTTCGTATTATCCCGAGATGGCGCTCAATAATAATAATAACAATAAGAAAAAAATAAATAAAGAAACATAGTGGCAGACGCATTTGTCAAAATTTGTTTGCAACTTTGTTTTTCGAACGTGTAACACGATCGTCACTTGTTTATGGATAATTGTTTTTAAGTTTGAAATTTGTCCGTTCGGGTTTTGATTTTTTCTCGCGGTCGTCATTTGTTTTTCCATCTATATAGGGCGAAGTTACAAAAAAAAAAGTTTCAAGATATTTTCGTTTCAAATTTTAGTGGTCTGTAACTAAATAAATTATTTGCACCTATACAGGGTGAGTCAAAACCCCGCATGTGATATCAAATTTGGTTAGCTCATAAAATTCTACACATTTTTTGTATGAACAAAATTACGGCTGTGAAAGACGTCTTTAAATAAAATGTTAAATTAAATATCTCCGGAACGGTTAGATTTAGGCGTAGATTATGGCATACCAAACATGTCTAGAATTTTATGGATAATCCAAATTTGGCACCACAGTACAGCTGTTTTGATACACTCTGTATAGGTGGAAAATAATTTTATGTTGTAGACCTCCTCTAAATTTTAAAACAAAAATGTCTTGAAACATTTTTTCGTATCTGCAGTAGTTATTGAGATGTAGCCCGAGAACACACTGTTGGGACACCCTGTATTTTTTTTAATATTTCTGTCCCGTTTTGACTTTTTGTCTTTGTCACCGTTATTGTTTGAAAAAAAAAAACTGTCTCGCGGTAGTTTTAAATTAATAATTTGTTTTTCTTTTCTATTTTTTTGTCTTCAGAAATTATTTCTTTTCCTTTCGCAAATATTACGATCGTCATTTGCTTTTCTTTGTGGTTTTACGTCGTGAAATTCACGATCGTCATTTGTTTTTTTTAACCTTTTCATTCTGAAATGAATCAATCAAAAAAAAAAGAAAAAAATAGAAAATTGCACTTCTTTCTCCTTCGCGTCATTTGTTTCTTCGTCAGTCGTCATTTGTTTTTTCCCCGCTTTCTACAGAAATTTTTGTTTCATAAATAAGTACCTGTTATGATAGTCATTTGTTTTCGTTTGTTGGTTTTTGTGAAGTTCGAATTATTTTTTATTTTGACTTGTTTTCCTTATGTTAAAAAAAAAACAAATCACGATCATCATCATAAGAAAAAACAAATCATCTTCATTTGTTTTTTTAAATTTTGTCCGGAATTTTTGTTACTTTTTTCTTTTGTAGTGAGTGTCTTGATTGTCAGAAACGTTTTTTTTTACTTGCTCACAATTTTTCAGGTTAAATTAAATTAATTATAATTTCTTTGGAAATTTTAATTTTTCCGCTTCGATCGTGTTTTTGGGTCATCAAAAATGTCTTGTCTTTTTTTTAATGTTTACACTTTTTCTTTCTTATACTTGCAAAATGTGTTCCCTCTTTTTTCTTCTCTTAATTTGTGAATTCAAATCAAATCAAATCAAATTTATTTCAAAACACAAACTGTGACAAAAGAAATGTTACTGTGTTTGAAATTAGTCAAAAATATATTAAACTAAGGAGAGATAATAGACGCAAGAAAGAAAGAAAAAATTGTAATATCATTTCGAATGAATTCCATTTTTAATATTTTCTAGTTTCTTTCGCTTTTCACTTTTATTTTTTTTTTAGTTCTTTTATTTTATTTTATTCTATTTCTAAAGAATTAGCATTTTTTTTTGACGTATCATGTAATTCAGATTGATGAATAAATATTATTATTATTATTATTAAAAATTAATTACGCCCGCTTTTCTTTGAGAAATCTTAAATCTGTTTTTTTTTTAAATTTTCATTTGAAATTTACTTCCGTTCAAAATCGAAAATGTGTTTCATATCAAAAACAAAATCATGTTTATGCAAATGATTTTGAAGCTGAAATTGTACGTGTCGTATCCACTGTTATACCGGGTGTCCCGTGACATAAAGTCACCACTTCCCCCCACGTGACGATAATCAATTCAAACCGAGTAAGAAAAACTCTAATAAAATTTTGTTCTAAAATAAACCGTTCCAGAAATACTACACCTAAGCATTTCTTCTCCGTTCACCTAACAATCAATTCAAATTAAAAGAAAAAAAAAACTAATAAAGCAAACCGTTTTTCAAGAATACGACGTAGATATTTTTTTGTGATTATTCAAAAAATTATCATCAACAGTTTTAGTGTGTTTTCAAAAACGAAAGTACAAAACAAGTCGTATTCTTGAAAATTGAAAAACGGTTTGCTTTATTAGTTTTTTTTTTTTTTTAATTGATTATTAGGTGAACGGGGAAGTGATTAGGTAAACTTTAAACTTGAACATTTAACACCCAGTATTTCTGTAACGGTTTGCTTTAGAACAAAAATTTACGAGAGTTTTTACTTGGTTCGATTAGGTGCTTTCTTTCGCTCACAAAATCGTGATCCAAACGTGTTTTGATTCAAAAACAGACACTCTTTTCTTTGAATATCTCTTCTTTTAAACTTGTTCGGATTGAATTATGGCAATTTACAAATGAACTGTCAATAAAAAAAATCAAGTCAGGTGTTTTGTTGTAACAATTACGAAATTCAGGTCAAAACTATTCGAAACACGATTCAAACTTTTTAGGGAAAGAAAGCACCTATTAATTAATTACGTGGGTGAAGTTGTGATGTTACGTCGCGGGACACCCGGTATAATCGCGAGAATTCGCCCATAATCGTACGGTTGGCAGCATTGATCAGGAGCAACGGAATGAAGCAGCGCGAACTTTGCCAACATTCGGCGACTTGGCTTGACATAACCACCAACATTAAGGAATGAAAACTCCAAAACGAAAACCATTTAGTTCCTTTCGAGAATTTCGAAAATTTTCGACTAAGAAGTTGAAAACCTCCCTAGGTTTTAATGAGCTTTAGCAATTTTTCCCTTTTTCCCCCTTTTCTTTTTAAATATCCATAAATTTAACAACTCTTTCCCTAAGTTGGCAACAGAGTATTGCATAGACGAAGGTTTTCTGATGACTATATATACGGCTAAAAAAAAGAGCAAACTTAAAGCATTTGACCAATGAGAGTATGCAAGCGTTTGCACAACCATTATTGAACCGATCAAGGTTTTGAGATGACCATGAGAAAAGGCTAAAACAATTTCGAAGAAGAGCAAACGTCAAGCATTTCATCAATGACAGTATCCAACGTTTTCACAACCATTATTGGACAGAACAAGGTTTTTAGATGACTATGTGGAAAAGGCTAAAACAGTTCAGAGGAAGAGCAAACGTAAAGCATTTGACCAATGAAAGTATCCAAGCGTTTGCACAACCATTATTGGTCCGATCAAGGTTTTGAGATGACCATGAGAAAAGGCTAAAACAATTTCTAAGAAGAGCATACGTAAAGCATTTCACCAATGAAAGTATCCAAGCGTTTGCCCAACCATTATTGGACCGATCAAGGTTTTTAGATGACTATGTGGAAAAGGCTAAAGCAGTTCAGAGGAAGAGCAAGCGTAAAGCATTTCATCAATGAAAGTATCCAAGCGTTTGCCATTGACAACCATTACTGGACAGATCAAGGTTTTGAGATGACCATGAGAAAAGGCTGAAACAATTTAGACGAAGAGCAAACGTAAAGCATTTGACCAATGAGAGTGTTATCCAACCGTTATTGGATAGACCAAGGTTTTCAGATGACCATGACAGAAAGCTAAAAAAAATTCGGACGGAACAATCTTTACGAACCTGCTAAATTCGTTTGTTTTCCCTGGCCGCCTTCTCTTCCTGTTTGAGCCTGGTGATGGCCTGCACCGAACCAAACAGGACCTTCGCCGTAACCTGCACCGACCGATACTTTCCTCCTCCTTGGCCGTCGTTCTTGTCCGAAATGGTCTGAGGCATCGGTCCAGGATACGTGTTATTGTTGGCGTCCCTCAGCGTGCACGATTTACAGTTTTCCGGCATGATGGTTTTCATAGCCCTCTGAAAGAACAAGATTAAATGAAGCCCATCAAGGTTTCCTCATCGAAAATTGCGCGGCAATTAACGGAATTATCGATTAGTGCAATCCAATTCAAATGATGAAAAAATAGTTTTGGAGTAGGTCTAGGAACCCTGGATTTGATTGGGATTTAACATGTTGGAGAGGGTTCGGAAACACAACGTCAGATCCGCCTTTTTGCCGAGCTCCGTATCGAAGTACGAAATAGCAATACTATGTTTTATTCTTTTTAATCCACTGGATAATAATATTAAGTTAGGTCAGCCAATTATACAATCTCTGCCCTCTCCGACACGCAACGATACCAACGAAATTATGCTAGACGGCAGTTCGACTGTAAGCGCAATCGCGGCAATTGACGGTCTGCGCATTGCGCTAGCGTCAACGACGCTCAGATTGGGTGGACCCTTAGCTGATTTTTGCAGCCCAGTTGATATTACCGCCGACATGTTAAATGTCAATCAAATCTAGTGACCCTAGAGTAGCCTAATCTGGTTTACATGGTTTTCATAGCGCTCTGAAGGATGGATTAAATGACGTTTCCTCATCGAAAAGCAAGTGCAAGCAAGCGGCGAGTGATCGTTAATGGAATCGATTTGGGCAATTCAGCTGTTGAAATAATGCATAGTTTTGGAGTTGTCTATTCTAATTCTAATCGAGTCGCTAACTGAGGCACGCATTACACGCAGCTGTTGCCATCTCGGAAAATTGTGCTGGTGCTGTTGACGTGATTACTTCACGTGCAGTTTATTGGTAATCAGAAAAAGATGCTTCGAATATCAAGCAGGCGAGAAACAAGACGTGACATAAAACATTTATTATTACATGGTTGCGCAGCCATTAACAGGTGGTTTTCGTTTGTACAATTATTTTTATTTTCGTCTCGTGTAAACGGCCTTCCTATTTGTGTGGCCCTTCTTTCTGATGATTCTTGACATGAAGAACACCCGAACTGATGGTAATGTGTGGTGGTCGCATTGATAAATGAAAGAAAAAGAAAATAATTAACGGAGGCTGTGGAAATTCCTCCAGGTTTTGAAACTGTGCACGTAAATCAATTAGTAAAATATCCCTTAGCATAAATAAGAAGGAAAGCGGCGTGTTACCGCCATTATTGTGGTCGCAAAAAGGTACCTAATTATGAAATAACACCTTATGATTCATTACTGATACACATTTTTTATAAATGAAAGAAAAAGAAAATAATTAACGGAGGCTGTGGAAATTCCTCCAGGTTTTGAAACTGTGCACGTAAATCTATTAGTAAAATATCCCTTAGCATAAATAAGAAGGAAAGCGGCGTGTTACCGCCATTATTGTGGTCGCAAAAAGGTACCTAATTATGAAATAACACCTTATGATTCATTACTGATACACATTTTTTATAAATGAAAGAAAAAGAAAATAATTAACGGAGGCTGTGGAAATTCCTCCAGGTTTTGAAACTGTGCACGTAAATCTATTAGTAAAATATCCCCTAGCATAAATAAGAATGAAAGCGGCGTATTACCGCCATTATTGTGGTCGCAAAAAGGTACCTAATTATGAAATAACACCTTATGATTCATTACTGATACACATTTTTTATAAATGAAAGAAAAAGAAAATAATTAACGGAGGCTGTGGAAATTCCTCCAGGTTTTGAAACTGTGCACGTAAATCTATTAGTAAAATATCCCCTAGCATAAATAAGAAGGAAAGCGGCGTATTACCGCCATTATTGTGGTCGCAAAAAGGTACCTAATTATGAAATAACACCTTATGATTCATTACTGATACACATTTTTTATAAATGAAAGAAAAAGAAAATAATTAACGGAGGCTGTGGAAATTCCTCCAGGTTTTGAAACTGTGCACGTAAATCTTATTAGTAAAATATCCCCTAGCATAAATAAGAATGAAAGCGGCGTATTACCGCCATTATTGTGGTCGCAAAAAGGTACCTAATTATGAAATAACACCTTATGATTCATTACTGATACACATTTTTTATAAATGAAAGAAAAAGAAAATAATTAACGGAGGCTGTGGAAATTCCTCCAGGTTTTGAAACTGTGCACGTAAATCTATTAGTAAAATATCCCCTAGCATAAATAAGAAGGAAAGCGGCGTATTACCGCCATTATTGTGGTCGCAAAAAGGTACCTAATTATGAAATAACACCTTATGATTCATTACTGATACACATTTTTTATAAATGAAAGAAAAAGAAAATAATTAACGGAGGCTGTGGAAATTCCTCCAGGTTTTGAAACTGTGCACGTAAATCTTATTAGTAAAATATCCCCTAGCATAAATAAGAATGAAAGCGGCGTATTACCGCCATTATTGTGGTCGCAAAAAGGTACCTAATTATGAAATAACACCTTATGATTCATTACTGATACACATTTTTTATAAATGAAAGAAAAAGAAAATAATTAACGGAGGCTGTGGAAATTCCTCCAGGTTTTGAAACTGTGCACGTAAATCTATTAGTAAAATATCCCCTAGCATAAATAAGAAGGAAAGCGGCGTATTACCGCCATTATTGTGGTCGCAAAAAGGTACCTAATTATGAAATAACACCTTATGATTCATTACTGATACACATTTTTTATAAATGAAAGAAAAAGAAAATAATTAACGGAGGCTGTGGAAATTCCTCCAGGTTTTGAAACTGTGCACGTAAATCTATTAGTAAAATATCCCCTAGCATAAATAAGAAGGAAAGCGGCGTATTACCGCCATTATTGTGGTCGCAAAAAGGTACCTAATTATGAAATAACACCTTATGATTCATTACTGATACACATTTTTTATAAATGAAAGAAAAAGAAAATAATTAACGGAGGCTGTGGAAATTCCTCCAGGTTTTGAAACTGTGCACGTAAATCTTATTAGTAAAATATCCCCTAGCATAAATAAGAATGAAAGCGGCGTATTACCGCCATTATTGTGGTCGCAAAAAGGTACCTAATTATGAAATAACACCTTATGATTCATTACTGATACACATTTTTTATAAATGAAAGAAAAAGAAAATAATTAACGGAGGCTGTGGAAATTCCTCCAGGTTTTGAAACTGTGCACGTAAATCTATTAGTAAAATATCCCCTAGCATAAATAAGAATGAAAGCGGCGTATTACCGCCATTATTGTGGTCGCAAAAAGGTACCTAATTATGAAATAACACCTTATGATTCATTACTGATACACATTTTTTATAAATGAAAGAAAAAGAAAATAATTAACGGAGGCTGTGGAAATTCCTCCAGGTTTTGAAACTGTGCACGTAAATCTATTAGTAAAATATCCCCTAGCATAAATAAGAAGGAAAGCGGCGTATTACCGCCATTATTGTGGTCGCAAAAAGGTACCTAATTATGAAATAACACCTTATGATTCATTACTGATACACATTTTTTATAAATGAAAGAAAAAGAAAATAATTAACGGAGGCTGTGGAAATTCCTCCAGGTTTTGAAACTGTGCACGTAAATCTTATTAGTAAAATATCCCCTAGCATAAATAAGAATGAAAGCGGCGTATTACCGCCATTATTGTGGTCGCAAAAAGGTACCTAATTATGAAATAACACCTTATGATTCATTACTGATACACATTTTTTATAAATGAAAGAAAAAGAAAATAATTAACGGAGGCTGTGGAAATTCCTCCAGGTTTTGAAACTGTGCACGTAAATCTATTAGTAAAATATCCCCTAGCATAAATAAGAAGGAAAGCGGCGTATTACCGCCATTATTGTGGTCGCAAAAAGGTACCTAATTATGAAATAACACCTTATGATTCATTACTGATACACATTTTTTATAAATGAAAGAAAAAGAAAATAATTAACGGAGGCTGTGGAAATTCCTCCAGGTTTTGAAACTGTGCACGTAAATCTATTAGTAAAATATCCCCTAGCATAAATAAGAAGGAAAGCGGCGTATTACCGCCATTATTGTGGTCGCAAAAAGGTACCTAATTATGAAATAACACCTTATGATTCATTACTGATACACATTTTTTATAAATGAAAGAAAAAGAAAATAATTAACGGAGGCTGTGGAAATTCCTCCAGGTTTTGAAACTGTGCACGTAAATCTTATTAGTAAAATATCCCCTAGCATAAATAAGAATGAAAGCGGCGTATTACCGCCATTATTGTGGTCGCAAAAAGGTACCTAATTATGAAATAACACCTTATGATTCATTACTGATACACATTTTTTATAAATGAAAGAAAAAGAAAATAATTAACGGAGGCTGTGGAAATTCCTCCAGGTTTTGAAACTGTGCACGTAAATCTATTAGTAAAATATCCCCTAGCATAAATAAGAAGGAAAGCGGCGTATTACCGCCATTATTGTGGTCGCAAAAAGGTACCTAATTATGAAATAACACCTTATGATTCATTACTGATACACATTTTTTATAAATGAAAGAAAAAGAAAATAATTAACGGAGGCTGTGGAAATTCCTCCAGGTTTTGAAACTGTGCACGTAAATCTTATTAGTAAAATATCCCCTAGCATAAATAAGAATGAAAGCGGCGTATTACCGCCATTATTGTGGTCGCAAAAAGGTACCTAATTATGAAATAACACCTTATGATTCATTACTGATACACATTTTTTATAAATGAAAGAAAAAGAAAATAATTAACGGAGGCTGTGGAAATTCCTCCAGGTTTTGAAACTGTGCACGTAAATCTATTAGTAAAATATCCCCTAGCATAAATAAGAATGAAAGCGGCGTATTACCGCCATTATTGTGGTCGCAAAAAGTACCTAATTATGAAATACCACATCATGATTCATTACTGATACACATTTTTTATTTCGTCGTTATCCCAAGTGCGGAAAGGAATTAACCTAAAGTGTGCGTGAAGTGTTCTGTTCGAAGTGACCTCCAGAACACACGCTGTAAGTTCGTCGGTTACCTCAAGTAATACCCTGTATATTGAAATTAAGTGTTCAAGTAAGACCCTGTATATTGAAATTATTACCAAATTTTCAGCAAAAGCTTGACGTAACATCTGATTTAATAGTTTCAGTTATTAATTCTGCTGAATGCTCGATGAGGTAACGCGATGATGCATGTTCCTGTTGCGTTCGTGTAAATCACGTGATATCAAAGACCAATTAATTCGAAATATCATAGTGTTTTGTTTTATATAAAATTGAGTAGTTTAACTTCAAAGAGTATTACTATATAAAATCGATATTGTTGCGTCGAGGAAGAAGGAACGACAAAAGAGATAACACCGTCGAAAAGACTGGAAATAACAAGAAGTCAGAAGAAGAAGAAGAAGAAGAACACAGTTCCATGATGGGTTGGTTGTTACCGCAGCAACAAAATTTAACACCCCTTTTAAATTTAACGGTTTTGACGCACCCCTGTATAGGTTTCATTTACTTTCAACGCACGCCGCGTACATGATTCTGAACTTAAAGTGAACTAAATGTAGACTCCGTAGTTATAGTAAGTCGTATTACGTTTTCTTGAATCGTTTGTGAACGATGATACTCTCGAACTTTCCTCAGTCTTTCACATCGATTTGTTTTGGCTTCCTGAATCGAATCTTAAAACCACGGGCATTTTTTTTGGGACATCCTGTATTAAAAAAAGAAAACTGTTTTAAAGAATACAGAATAAAGTTTTCTTCTTTGTCGATGTTTTCCTGGCACTTTTAGCTAGCTAGTCAAATAAATTTATTGTTTTTGTTTTTTGATTTATTGAATTTAATGAAATGTCAGAAATGTCTCGCGAAATTGTCAGGGTGAATAAACACATTTTTTTTTGAAAAGTGAAAAATAAGAGATTGGTAAATTTTAGAGTATTAACATTACGTAATAGATGCATGCGAGCTTTTAAACCTCAATTACTCTGAAGCGGTTGAGTTTATCGAATTGCAATAAGAGAACCTTTTTTATGCCAAATAATCTAAAGAATATTTCCCTCACAAATTTTTCACGAAATATGTAAAAAATAAAAAGTTAGAGACAAAATACTGAAAGCCACCCCTACAAAACTACCCTTTAAAAACAATTAAAGATCTCAGAAATATGTTTTTAATGCGCAGATAGGTGCCTTATATCTGTATTTAAAATATCAGTTTGATAAGTTAAAGGTTCCAGAAGTTATTGCCAAAAAACAAAAGTTCTCAACCCTCTTTCAGGGGTTATAACTCCCTTATTATTCAGTTTTGGGAAAAATTTTATATAAAAAGGTGACCTTATTTTTTCATGTTGTATTCACCCTGAAAATATCAGGAGACATTTCTGAATCACGATGTATACAGAGGCGGCCTTAATAGTTGCGAGGCCCCGGGCGAGAAATTTTTGCGGAGCCCTTGCGCTAAGGGAAAAAGTTTTTGTCTTCTCTCCATCATAAAAAGCAGAAAATTCTAAATACATCAAAAAAAAAAACGGGTAGGTAAAATAATTTCAAGTGACTTATTTGACATGTTCCAATTTTTAAAATATGTCGTCATTTGAAAGCGTGAAATAAAAATGGAACTATGGAACAAAGAAGTAAAACTGTGAAATAAAAATACGACTTAGAAACTATAAAATAGTTTAATTGATATTCAAAATAAAAATAAAATATCGACAAATGTAATAAAACAAAAACAAAAGACGATCGTGTGTGAAGATAGAATGAAAATAAAAATGTGTAAAACTAAGAATGAGTCAAACCGATATAAACATTGATAACCAAAAATTGAATCTGTAAATATCAAAGGTTAAAATGAAAGAGACTCAAATTGAGTAAATGAAAAAAAAAACAAAAAAAAAATAAAAAGATCGTATCAAATAAAGTTAAACGAAAGATAGAAAACAGAAAACAAAAGACGATAGACGAAAATAAAAACCACATAGAAAAAATTAATCGTTAAAATACCTATAATTAAATAATAAAATCAAATCAAATCGCATTAAGGAGAAAACAAGGATTTAAACTGAAATCGAGTAAATAAAACGAAAAACAAAAACAAAAGACGATCGATTAATGATCAATAGATAAAATTAAATCGCATAAAAGAGACAATCAAAATGGCGATCGATCGAAAGAATTAACCGTGTAAGAAAACTTTAAATCAAGTAAATTAAAGAAAAAACACACAAAAAAAAACAAAAGACGATTAATTGTTAATCAATAAACAGAATCAAATCACGTGAAAGAAAAAATAGAAGTGTCGGTCGATCGAAGGAATTAAAACGCAAAATAAATTCAAATCAAGTACGTTAAAGAAAAAAAAACACAAAAACAAAAGACGATTAATTGTTAATCAATAAACAAAGTCAAATCACGTAAAAGAGAAAATAAAAATAGCCATCGATCGAAGGGATTAAGATGTAAAATAAACCCAAATCGAATAAACTAAAAGAAAAACAAAAATGGCAGTCGATGGAAAGAATTAAAATGTAAAATAAAATCGAATCGAATAAATTAAGGGAAAAACAAAAAACGAAAGACGATCAACCGATGATTAAAACATAAAATCGCGTCGAATGAAAGACAATCTGTTAGTTAAAAAATAAAAAATAAATTCTAAGGAGATGCAAAAAAAAAGAAATATTGAAGACCATGAAATCTAGCCCTCATACAACAGATGTTATTCAAAAAATAAGAGCTGTTCGTGTTCCGAAAATGTTATTTCTCTAAAAGTACGATTTAATAAGGGAATATTAAGGATAACAATGTTTATATGCATTTTTTGCATAAATGTAAGATTTTTATCTTTCTTCTGAATTGAATAAAGCCTCTAATATTTTCATTTTATACAGATCCGCAAATATTTTCGTATTTATAATCGACATTCCATAATCTTCACTCTGACTGAGGTACAGGGGGTTAAAATAATGCCCCTAAAACCGCCACTGGGTGTATAAGATGATATTAGTAAGAACCAATGGCGACAAATGTCAAGTGTGAACCTAATTCATATTTTCGTCGAAATAACAAGTGAACAGAAAAACGTAAATCCTAGCGATGACTGAATGCTACATGCACGCCGCAAATTAATAAAGCCAAACTTGGCTACGCCCATAACTACGAAGAAAAGGGCTCGAACGAATCAAAAGCCAACCGTGTATACATACAAGAAGATATCAGTAATAACCAATGGCGTCAAATGTCAAGTGCGAACGTAATTTATGTTTCCATCGAAATAATTTGTTTTATTTTGTTTTTGTTTTAATATTAATCCACTTAGGCCCGATCTTACCACCTCCAGATAAATATAACCGTCGGTTAGTTAATATCCTTGGAAACCTTTGCGCCGATAATGGTTTCCTAGGATATTAACCGACGGTTAAATTTATCAGGAGGTGGTAAGATCGGGCCTTAGTCAGTATTAGCTTAATGTTACTTACACTATTTTTAATGCTAAATTCTTAACCTGTTTTATTCGTGTAATAACAGCCAAAGTATCAATCAACTATTACTATTTATTATTATTATTATTACTAATTTTTTCCGCAAAATCTTAAACGTACAGTCCGGTTATAAGTAATGTCCCCCTCAACAAAAATTTTAAATCGAGATCTAAAGGGTGAACAAATTTATTTCACGTTTTTATTTCGTGTTTGTTTACTTGCTTGTTTGCTTTTTTTATTTTTCTGTGTCTCTCTTATAACAACAAATTCGGTTGCAATTTAAGATCTGCTTTGCCAAAGAGTATGATGGCATTATGTACACATATTAATAAAAAGAAAAATTCGATTTGACTATTAACATTGCACAATTAAATTCACATTTGTTTTAAAGCAATTCGAAATCGGAACAAGCAGATGCAGTTTGACATATTTTGACATAATTAAAAAATAAATTTTTGAATTACTTTTTTGTTTAAGGCTCGTGTGACACCATTTCAAATTTACAAAGTGAGAGAGACACTGTGATACAGGGAATGTTTATTGGTTGATGCGATCATCCATTTTTTAATAATTTTCGTCATTGTTTCTTTCAGGTTACGATCATCCATTTTTTAAAATAATTTTCGTCATTGTATCTATCAGACGAAAAAGGCTAAATCCAAGTTAATTTCTGCCTATTTCTAAAACGGGGGATGAAACAGAATACCAATCAATAATTTTGATTTTCAAAGCGAAACAAATGCATCATGTACAAGAATATGAAAGCATCTCATTGAAGGCCACATATAAAATCGCCACCATTTCTATCTCTAAGCTTTTATTAAGCTGAACCGGATTTACTCTCAAGTAAATGAGGCTTGTGCAACAATCCTAACGGTCGAATTTGATCGAGTCAGTTTTAGAGAGGTGTCTTTTCCATACGAAGCATCGCATCTCTGGATTATTTCAAATATTCCTCTTGAGATACTTCGTTCAACGTTCAAAGAATTTGCATGTTCACTCAAAGAACAACGCCATTGTATGTACATACATACCTCTCGTCGTCCGTTCCTTAATATACGTGGGTGGGTTGTATTGGGTTTAAATCTGTTTTACGTACCTCAGAAGATCATGTTTCCCCGGTTGATCACGCAAGAATCGCGCACATGACACGCAAACGCAGCAGGAGAAGAAGAGTTGACTTCGTGGCTAACAGGAACCAACCGGTGGTGTTCCAACGACACACTGACTGACTGACTCGGCCAAGTAGGAGACTCCACCGGAGCTGGCCCAGTGCACTTTCTCCTGCTGTTCGTTCGCTGCGTGGAGGGAACTCGGTGAAAGGTTGAAAAAAATACACGCTATTTTTGTTATTGTTGGTAATTACGCCTGGTATTCCGTGTTTCTCACGTGCCGGCCTTTGTCTGCGAAACAAAATTGTCACTTATCTGGATTAATGGGGACGGGTCACGTGAAGTACTTCTTTCATGATCGCCTAGGTTCGTGTGGATGGTATGCACAGTTATGAGAGAAACATTAAACGGTACATTTGTACGGATGGAAAAATTTTGGCACATCTGGTTTCAAAGTAGGGAAAAATTTGATTTCTAAAGACAACAATGATTTTAAAGGAGAAAGAAAGAAAGAAGATGGAGAAACAGGCATTAAATTGAATGGAACGGTTATAAAGAATGAACAATGCCAGGTGAAGGAACCAAGGAAAAAGAGACAGGCAGACCAAAGGAAGAAGAAATGTGCTTCCAAATTAAAACGACATACCAAACTCCAGTCCATTCAATTTTACAAAACACGAAAGAATGCCTGGAGTTAGGAATGATCATCAATCAGAAACATGTAGCAGCATGTACAAAGGATGAAGTGGCGAAGAAGGCAAGTAATTAGGGAAGTGTAAAAAAGGCAAAGCAATGAAAACGTGAAAGGAACGGGAAAAGGAAACATTTAGTAACATGTACAAAGAATGATGTGGCGAAGGAGGCAAGTAAATAGGGAAGTATAAAAAAGGCAAAGCAATGAAAACGTGAAAGGAACGGGAAAAGGCATCAAAAGAGGCGACCGAACTTAATCAATAACCCAGCCCAACCTGATTTTTCACCTTAGATAAAGACCATCAAGTATAAGCGTTTACGATGAGAATAGAAACAACGACGATACCTTAGATTAATGGAACAGTCACAAAGAATGCGTAGTGCCTGGCGAATGAACCAAAGAAATAGAGAAGTTTGAAAAAAGGCAGACCAAAGGAACCAACTTAAAACGACATAGAAAACTCCATTCCGATCAATAAAACAAAGCAAGAAAGAATACCAGGACTCGAACACAAGCAATCGGTCAAAAACAAGCAGCCTGTATTAATAATGAGGTGCTCAAGGAGGCATATTAATAGGAAAGCTGAATAAAGATAAACCGAGGAAGATGTATGGAAGGAATAAACCGAGGGATTAGAAGAGGTACCAAAAACGAGGACTAAGTTCGGTAGAAAAGTGGCATTAACCCAGCTCAAACTGATCATGATTTCAAGCGCACCATTAAAAACAACGAGGAAATAAAATGGAATGTAATGGAATAGTTAGAAAGAATGCGCAATGCCTGGTGAAGGAATCAAGGAAGAAGTAAGGAAAAAACGAACTAAAAATGACATACAAAATTCCATTCTGTCGAATTTAGCCAAACAAGAAAGAATTTCTGGAATTAGGAATGAAATGTTTAAAATAAAAAAAAATAAAAACAGTAAAGGAGACAGTAATTGTGGCTGGAGGCGTTTTATTTAAAGAAACATTAAACAAAGAAGAACTGGTGAATAAATTGGTGAAGGAGGCAAGTGAATAGGAAAGTTGAAAAAAGGCAAATCAAGGAAGACGTGGAAGGAAGAGGCAGAGGTATCAAAATTGGCGAAACAAAATGGCTCAACTTGATCTTCCACCTTAGATAAAGTTCGTCGAGCGCAAGCGTTTGCGATGTCGATAAAAGCCTTGACGAAATACAAGCAGCTTAAACGAATGGAGCAGTTGTAAAGGATGAACAGTGCCGGCGAAGGAACCAAGGAAATACAGAAGTCAAAAAAGGCAAACCAAAGAAAACGTGAAAGGAAGAACCAGAGGGAAGGTGTAGGATTAACTCAAAGAAGTCTTGCAGGTAAATGGGGAAGTCGAAAAAAGGCAATCCAAGGAAAACGTGGAAGGAAGAAGCAGAGGGAACGGATGGCACGACCAAGTTGGGGAAAAAACACGAAAGAGGCCGCAATCCAATTTAACCTGATCTCTTCCCCCGTAGAAAAGTTTAGGACTGACTCAAATAGGTCTTGCAAGTAAGTAGGGAAGTTGAAAGAAGGCAATCCAAGAGAGACGTGGAAGGAAGAGGGAGAAGGAAGGGAAGAGGTATCAAATTGGCGAGCACGTTTGGTAAAAAGAAAATGGCAATAATCCAGCTCGGTCTGATCTTCCACCTTAGATAAAGTTCAAGCCCAAGCGTTTGCGATATCCATAAAAACAAGAACGAAGTACAAGCAGTTTAAATAAATGTAACAGTTGTTGAACAATGCCAGCGAAGGAACCAAGGGAGTACAGAAGTCAAAAAAGGCAAACAAAGAAAACGTGAAAGGAAGAACCAGAGGGAAGGTGGAGGATTAACTTAAAGAAGTCTTGCAGGTAAATGGGGAAGTCGAAAAAAGGCAATCCAAGGAAGACGTGGGAGGAAGAGGCAGAGGGACCGAAAGACTAGACCACGTTGGGGAAAAAACACGAAAGAGGCCACAATACAACTTAACCTGATCGCTCCCCCCATAGAAAAGTTTAGAATTAACTCAAATAAGTCTTGCAAGTAAGTAGGGAAGTTGAAAAAAAGCAATCCAAGAGAGTTGTGGAAGGAAGAGGGAGAAGGAAGGGAAGAGGTATCAAATTGGCGAGCACGTTTGGTAAAAAAAAAATGGCAATAATCCAGCTCGGTCTGATCTTCCACCTTAGATAAAGTTCAAGCCCAAGCGTTTGCGATATCCATAAAAACAAGAACGAAATACAAGCAGTTTAAATAAATGGAACAGTTGTTGAACGATGCCAGCGAAGGAACCAAGGGAGTGCAGAAGTCAAAAAAGGCAAACCAAAGAAAACGTGAAAGGAAGAACCAGAGGAAAGGTGTAGGATTAACTCAAAGAAGTCTTGCAAGTAAATGGGGAAGTCGAAAAAAGGCAATCTAAGGAAGACGTGGAAGGAAGAAGCAGAGGGAACGAAAGACTAGACCAAGTTGGGGAAAAAACACGAAAGAGGCCACAATACAACTTAACCTGATCTCTTTCCCCGTGGAAAAGTTTAGGATTGACTCAAATAGGGCTTGCAAGTAAATAGGGAAGTTGAAAAAAGGCAAACCAAGGAAAATGTGAAAGGAAGAACCAGAGGGAAGGTGTAGGATTAACTCAACGAAGTCTCGCAAGTAAATGGGGAAGTTGAAAAAAGGCAATCCAAGGAAGACGTGGAAGGAAGAAGCAAAGGGAACGGAAGACACGACCAAGTGGGGGAAAAACACGAAAGAGGCCGCAATACAACTTAACCTGATCTCTTTCCCCGTGGAAATGTTTAGGATTGACTCAAATAAGGCTTGCAAGTAAATAGGGAAGTTGAAAAAAGGTAAACCAAGGAAAATGTGAAAGGAAGAACCAGAGGGAAGGTGTGGGATTAACTCAAAGAAGTCTTGCAAGTAAATAGGGAAGTCGAAAAAAGGCAATCTAAGGAAGACGTGGAAGGAAGAAGCAGAGGGAACGAAAGACTAGACCAAGTTGGGGAAAAAACACGAAAGAGGCCACAATACAACTTAACCTGATCTCTTTCCCCGTGGAAAAGTTTAGGATTGACTCAAATAGGGCTTGCAAGTAAATAGGGAAGTTGAAAAAAGGCAAACCAAGGAAAATGTGAAAGGAAGAACCAGAGGGAAGGTGTAGGATTAACTCAACGAAGTCTCGCAAGTAAATGGGGAAGTTGAAAAAAGGCAATCCAAGGAAGACGTGGAAGGAAGAAGCAGAGGGAACGGAAGAGGCGACCAAGTTGGGGGGAAAAACACGAAAGAGGCCACATTCCAGCTTAACCCGATCTTTTCCTCCATAGAAAAGTTTAGGATTAACTCAAATAAGTCTTGCAAGTAAATAGGGTAGTTCAAAAAAGGCACACCAAGGTCAGAAGCAGAGCAAAGAGGGAAAAGGCGCCAAAATTGGCGGCCAAGTTGGAGAAAAGTAAGCTCAACCTTGGAAACGCATTGGATTAAAGCAAAGAAGTCTTGAATCGTCTAATCTTCAGTTGGATCTTTAAATTCTTCTGGAATCTTCACATCAGCCTACTGCTTTTGAAGGAGCAGCTTTTCCTTTGCGTCTCCTTCGAATGGAGATGGAATTTCAAGTCAATTTCAATGTTTTTTTTTTAGGAGCAGTTGCTTTTGTGTGTATTTTATCGCGTGCATGTCATGGTTTCAATTCCTTTTTGCTTGACCTTCAACTCTACTAATTAATTCCTTTTCTTACATGATCATCGATTCATGTTTTTCCGCTCTTTCCTTTCTCTTCGTGTATTGAAACCATTTAATTGTATCTTCCTTAGTCCTCTCACCCAGCCTCTTCTAGCAATTTTCTTTTCATTTTTCTGACCTAAAAGAAAGGGTTGTTGCCTTTGATACGGATATTCAGAAAACCCTTCGTACATTACTTGATGTTTTACTTCTTCACTTATGACTTGCTTCGGAGTAAAGCCAGCGGTCGAAAAATTACTATTGATGGCGAAAATTTGGACTGTTTAACAATAAGTGCAAACTGTGTTAAAAAATAAAGTTTAAAGCTGATAGGCAGAAAACCTTACATATCTAATTTATGTAATCTAAAGCGAAAAATTAAAAAAAAAAAAATTGAATGAATGAATTCGTTGAGATGAGGCTTGAAACAAAAATTAGGGACCGCGTAGGATTTGATTGAATTAGCTAGGAAGCGAACGGCTCAGAAAATTTGGACATTTTTTTCAAAATGTCAATAGAAAACGATAGACAGAAATGGATTGAGGGCCAATACGAGACCTATAAAAAATTCAGTAATAAAATATGAGATGTTTAAATCGAAATGAGTGCGTGACAAATAATCGCGTTAACATCCAGTGAAGCTGGATAGTCAGTAATTCCGGAATAGTCACGGAATAAGGAATAAACAGGATATTCGGTGTATAGGGGGGGGGGGGGGTATGATTAACCAGGATCCTCAAAGCAAAAAAAAAAAAAAAATAAAACAAAGATAATTTCGTAAATATCTCAATGAATTCGTTGAAATTCGTTCAACAAAATTTAGGGACCGCGTAATTAGGAAGCGAACCGTTCAGAAAAATTGGAAATTTGATCAAGATGTCAACAAGAAACAGAGACGGATTGAGGGCCTGTAAAATAAATTCAATTCCAGCAATAAAATGTGAGACGTCGTTTAAATCGAAATGAGTCGTTATCGCACTAACGTCCTTTGAAGCTGGATGGTCACTAATTACCGGCTGTTTCCAACAAGGTTTTATAAATAATACATAGATTGAATGAATAATACATAGTTTAGCAGCATTTGATTTAAATAAAATCAATACCGAACAACCAACAAACGATTTGATCCATGAGCTTCGCCCTTCCATTAGAAATGTGAGCCATCTTTTTGAAGACGGGCCAAAATTGTCTCGTTCCCCGCAGAACAAAAAAAAAAGAGGAAAACTCTCTTAAGTTGCAATAAACAAGCAACACCACTCCTGACGCAATAAACTTCGTTTCAAGTAAGAGGATCCTCCTGCTTTTAACGTTTCGAATTTTCCTCGTGGCGTTGCAGTTTTGCTTTGCTTAGGATGCAGCCGGCGTGTCTTTCTGAAATGCGAGCGATTTGAAATACGAGGAGGTTGAAGGAGGAGATAAAGCGCCGAGTGGTAATCCCCAGGGAACACAAATTACGAAAAATAGAAGAGAGGGACTCTTGGCGAGGAGGCGAGCGCGAGCTTTTATCTCGTAAAGCTTTTTATCTGGGAAATCTGCTCTGCGGCTTAATTAATCGCCCTGGCTCCTTGCTTTCGATTCTGTTCGCTTGGCAAACAATGGTGGAAACTAAATTATTCAGGAGGAAAATGGCTCGTACTCGCAAAATTTAATACAATAGGTAAACGAATTTAAACAAGTTTGCAGTTCTTTATTGATCCAAATGCTTTTTGTATATTAATTTATGAAGAAGACTTTCTTCTTGCCTCTTTACTGTTCTTAAGGAAGCATAACCTTGGATACTAAAAAATGTTAACGTAAATTGTAAATAAAAATCGTCCGCTGAACTGGGAAAACGAAATCAAAGTCCTATTTGCCTGACCCAGTGGCACACTTGATTTATTTATATTTACCTAAACCTCGCCGTCCGTCCGTCCGTCCGAAATGAAAGTGACTGCGCGCTTTCGTTTATGCCGGACCGCTTCCGGAAATGAAAAACTCGCGCAAATGCGAAGAGCCCGCAATTGCTGAGGCACGAGTTCGTGCCTCTCTCGTTCGCAATTGCTTCGAAAGTCTCTCGTGCACCTTGATATTTAGGATGCCGTTAATTTGTTCGACAGGAATGTGCTAGATAGAACAAGACGGTTCTTAAGTTGCACCTTAAATAGTCAACGATCAAAGCTTCACTTGGCTGCATCAATTCAAATAAACCTATTAATCATACTTTCATTCCAATAAATTGTAACATCTTTTAGTTTGTTTAATTTTTTCTGCACTCTTCGACGTTTTGGGTAAGGGGTCCCCAAAACAGATAACACTTTGGTACTTTAGGGGTTTCCACCATTTCAACATTTTGAACCTTAATTCTCCTTTCATCATTATTATATGCAAATCATTGTTATAAACTTGGTGACCCAGGGCTTCTTCTACTCTCACTCTTCTTTGCCATCTTTTTCTGTTTACTGTCTCTTCTTTTAAATCTCAGGTTCCTACCTCTTTCAAATCTTGCTTCACTTCTTCCAATGATTTCCTCCCTTCTGGCCAACCCTTTTCATCTTTCCTCTCCTTCTCCTTTCATTAGATATTCTATTAACCCTCTCGCTCTTCTTTGTCAGCAGCTTATTCTGTTTACTGTATCTTCCGTCAAATCTCTGGCTTATTCACTTTCTCCAATCATTTCCTCCCTTCTGGGCAGTCCTCTTCTGTTCTCTCCTTCTCTTTTCATTGAACCTTCCTTCCTTAGACACCTTTAGCTATTTAGCTACTTCTTTGCTTTTTGGTTCTGCTTTACTTCCTCCAATCATTTCATCCTGGGTCTCCCTCTGCTTCTCTTTCCCATTTCTCCTCTCAATAAAAATTCTTCTAACCCAGTTTTTTCGTTCGTGTACTCTCACTCTTCTTTGCCATCTTTTTCTGTTTACTGTCTCTTCTTTAAAATCTCAGGTTCCTACCTCCTGCAAATCTTGCTTCACTTCTTCCAATGATTTCCTCCCTTCTGGCCAACCCTTTTCATCTTTCCTCTCCTTCTCCTTTCATTAGATATTCTCTCGCTTTTCTTTGTCAACAGCTTATTCTGTTTACTGTATCTTCCGTCAAATCTCTGGCTTCTTCACTTTCTCCAATCATTTCCTCCCTTCTGGGCAACCCTCTTCTTCTGTTCTCTCCTTTTCTTTTCATTGAACCATCTTTCCTTAGACACCTTCAGCTATTTAGCTACTTCTTTGCTTTTTGGTTCTGCTTTACTTCCTCCAATCATTTCATCCTGGGTCTCCCTCTGCTTCTCTTTCCCTTTTCTCCTCTCAGTAAAAAAAATTCTTCTAACCCAGTTTTTTCGTTCGTGTACTCTCACTCTTCTTTGCCATCTTTTTCTGTTTACTGTTTCTTCTTTTAAATCTCAGGTTCCTACCTCCTGCAAATCTTGCTTCACTTCTTCCAATGATTTCCTCCCTTCTGGCCAACCCTTTTCATCTTTCCTCTCCTTCTCCTTTCATTAGATATTCTCTCGCTTTTCTTTGTCAACAGCTTATTCTGTTTACTGTATCTTCCGTCAAATCTCTGGCTTCTTCATTTTCTCCAATCATTTCCTCCCTTCTGGGCAGTCCTCTTCTGTTCTCTCCTTCTCTTTTCATTGAACCATCTTTCCTTAGACACCTTCAGCTATTTAGCTACTTCTTTGCTTTTTGGTTCTGCTTTACTTCCTCCAATCATTTCCTCCTAGGTCTCCTTCTGCTTCTCTTTCCCTTTTCTCCTCTCAGTAAAAAAAATTCTTCTAACCCAGTTTTTTCGTTCGTGTACTCTCACTCTTCTTTGCCATCTTTTTCTGATTATTGTCTCTTCTTTCAAATTTCTGGCTCCTACCTCCTTCAAATCTTGCTTCACTTCTTCCAATGATTTCCTCCCTTCTGGCCAACCCTTTTCATCTTTCCTCTCCTTCTCCTTTCATTAGATATTCTCTCGCTTTTCTTTGTCAACAGCTTATTCTGTTTACTGTATCTTCCATCAAATCTCTGGCTTCTTCACTTTCTCCAATCATTTCCTTCCTTCTGGGCAATCCTCCTCTGTTCTCTCCTTGTCTTTTCATTGAACTATCTTTCCTTAGACACCTTCAGCTATTTAGCTACTTCTTTGCTTTTTGGTTCTGCTTTACTTCCTCCAATCATTTCCTCCTAGGTCTCCCTCTGCTTCTCTTTCCCTTTTCTCCTCTCAGTAAAAAAAATTCTTCTAACCCAGTTTTTTCGTTCGTGTACTCTCACTCTTCTTTGCCATCTTTTTCTGATTATTGTCTCTTCTTTCAAATTTCTGGCTCCTACCTCCTTCAAATCTTTCTTCATTTCCTCCAATGATTTCCTCCCTTCTGGTCAACCATTTTCATTTTTCATTTTCTCTGCCTCTCCTTTCATTAAAAATTCTGTTAACCCTCTCGCTTTCTTTTACCAGCTTATTCAGTTTACTGTATCTTCCGTCAAATCTCCGGCTTCTTCACTTCCTCCAATCATTTCCTTCCTTCTGGGCAATCCTCCTCTGTTCTCTCCTTCTCCTTTCATTGAACCATTTTTCCTTAGACGCTTTTAGCCATTTAGCTAGTTCTTTGCTATTCGGTCTTGCTTTGCTATCTCCAATCATTTCCTCCTCCTCCTCGCCCTTTTCTTCTCTTTCCCTTTTCTCCTCTCAGTAAAAATTCTTCTTCCCCATTTTTCGTTAGACACCCACACTATGTGGTTCTTCGCTTCCTGATAAGTTTTTTTCGCTCCCGTGTTTTAAATTTAGTTTTCTACTTTTTCGTCATCGTCGCGGCGGAGTTCCAGGAACTCTTCCTTTTTTTTAGGTTCTTGATACCTTCTCCTTCTTTAACGCTTTTGGGTAGAATTCCGGGTTCTCGCCGCCACTCATTTTCCTATTTTCTTTTCCTTCATCCCCCTCTGCCGTTGATGACTAAAGTAGCTCGTGTTCTTCGTTTTTCTTTACCATACATTTCGTTTTGCTTTCGTTATTTAGGAGACCACTTGAGGAACCATCGTAAATGATTAGGCCATTGAGAATTCATTTAGACCTTAAGACTTTGTTGAATTCTTGGCTTCCGGTTGGAACCGCGTCTCTCCTCGGATTCTTCGCATTTCTTCTACTGCCGACGCGATTGCAGAAAAACTTCCTCAGGGCTGCTGCTGCTGGTGGCGGTGCTGCTGCTGTTGGTGGCTTTGCTGCTGTTTCTTGTAAGACCTTGAGACTGACCTTAAGACCTATTGTTTAAAATATCTGTTTGGTATTCGGCACAAATAAAATGGTTTCTGGATTTTGATGTCTTCCTAGTAGAAAGTCATTCCAATTAGGAGCAAAAAGGAATTGAAAACTGAAACTGAAGGATCTTAGTCATCTCGATTCAGAAATCCCTATTGTACAGTAGTCTGACTGACTTGATTGTGAATTATTAAAAAGCAAATTTCCATTTTTCCGAGTGGGCAAAGACAGTCATATCTTTTGACTTTCGTGTCACGGAAACTCTCGCATTGACCTACCCCAAAAACAAAATTCAGTTATCCACTTATTTTACCAAACAAAGAAAAGACGAAACAAATGCAAGTGTTTTTTTTTTTTGTTTCAGTTGTAAACCAATAATTTGAAAATAATCTGAAAAAAGAAACACTACGCCGTATGATTTTGTGATGATTTACTATTCTTATATCTTATCAAGATACTTATAAAAGAATACAAAGAAAACAATAATTGTGGTGGCATCCAGGTGAAGTGGTTGACTGATATTGGAGGATTACGATTTAAATGAATGCCATTTTTTGACTGATTTGGTTTGGATTGTGAGTAAAAAAGATCAGTTTTTTTTTTTACAACTACGTCTACGTTTGAATGCCATTTTGCTTCACGAAACAAGTTATTTTGGTTTTCGATTTTAATATGTTTAATATAATCCATCTGTAAATGAATGAATGAATGCAGTCTACCATGCGCTTCTAGCCATGGTTGTCTTGAATTTAATGAATTACAAAATGTAACAATTTATGAAATGAAAGGGCGAACGCTTCTATAATTGATGTTAAAGTGATCGTATGTACTATTACTTACACTTACCTTCCAAAGTGAGTGTAGAAAGTCTGCTTGGTACGTTTTTAAGTTGGGGAATCCAATCTACTTAGATGCAAATGTGAAAAATTGCAAATTTGAAAATTCCGAAACTAAAGCCGGACAGTTATCGAAATTTTTCTTTTGAAAAGTAGCGACATCCTGCGAGCCAGATTGTAGGCAGTTTTTTCATGATCGTTTCGTCGCCACTTAGGTGAATAATTAGACAAATTTCAAATAATCTCACGCTTTGCGTCTTATGTTAAACGTTTTTTTGGGCTCCCGCCGTGTCGAAATAATCCAGCCATGAATTAGTGCAAAATTGTCGAGGTCTCGGCACTGCTTTGCGGTTTTAAAATACACGATATCGTTCGGAGATTCTATTTCTTTTGATTGGATTGCATCATCTGTTGAAACGATTGCAAGCGCATTTTTTTTCTGGCTCGTGAGATTTGTGGCGAAATTGTCATTCAATGCGTTCAGATACTCACAAAGTTTCCAGCGTCGTCTCTGTTTTTCACTAGATCAGTTTATGTGAACTATAGGTTTTTGCGAGCTAGCATTTTGACGGTTAGTTTAATTGGCCTTTGACGTTATTGGCGTTCGCTTACGTCAGATTGCTACCCGTTGGTTCCTGCTTGTGTCACGTTGGTTTTGTTTACTACAAACCCTCCTTTCGAACATTTTGGGACATGGTTGGTTTCGCCTTATTAATTTAATATTTCCCAGTAACTGGTGGTGTTATTTGCGGGGGCACTGCTCCATTTTTGTCTGTCCCGATGATCGGTTCACATTTTGGTTATTGTTCAGGACCTTTGTAGCGCTCATTTTTTGTCGCGTTAATACCCATACCCGTCACGACTGAAGATTCTAGCTGTTCTGCACGTTAATTTCCGCAGCACAAATCTTGACCCTATCCAAGTCGGAAGGAAGGAAAGAAGGAAGCAATTTTGGTTTTGAACTCGATTCCTAAAGTGGGGCTTAGAAATTATTATATTTATAAGATTTTCAGCTAGCTAGAATGAAAGTTAAATGAAGAGTTGGCAACACCTTGCGAGCATCGCTAATTATATCATGAATGATAGATATCAATCAACGGATATAATAAAAAATAATAATATAAAATCTCGGCCTACTACGATGCCAAATAAAAAAATTATAAACATGAAATGTTTTGGTTAAAATGATTTTTCAAAAAAAAATCACTAGATTTATCACTAAACCGGTCATGAAACCAATAGATTTCCAATACGTTTGGAATGGAGAGAAAATTGTCTGACATTTCAGCAAAAGTACTATAATTGGTGGAAAACTCACCAAATTAATAAAAAAAAGTGTAGATCCTTGTTTGGGAATTCGTTTTAAAATACTCCGGCCACGAAACGGTGCAAATTATCGATGCACTGTTTCTTTTTCGTGGTTCTAGTACCTTTCGGAGTTTCTATTTTTAGGTAAGATTGTTTCGTCTTTTGAAGTTCGTCGTCGTTGGAATAATTAAATACGTCAAGCTTCGAATAATCTCACGTTTTGCTTTTATTTTAGGTGCTTGCTTGAGAAGTCGTTTTAAAATACTCCGGCCACGAAACGGTGCAAATGATCAATGCACTGCTTTTTTTTGTCGTTCTAATACCTTTCGGAGTTTCTATTTTTAGATAGGATTACTTCGTCTTTTGAAGTTCGTCGTCGCTGGAATAATTAAATTCGTCAAACTTCAAATAGTCTGACGCTTTGCGTTTTATTTTAGATGCTTGTTTGGGAATTCGTTTTAAAATACTCCGGCCACGAAATGGTGCAAATTATCGATGCACTGTTTTTTTTTCGTGGTTCTAGTGCCTTTCGGAATTTCTACTTTTACGTAGGATTGCTTCATCTTTTGAAGTTCGTCGTCGCTGGAATAATTAAATTCGTCAAACTTCAAATAGTCTGACGCTTTGCGTTTTATTTTAGATGCTTGTTTGGGAATTCGTTTTAAAATACTCCGGCCACGAAATGGTGCAAATTATCGATGCACTGTTTTTTTTCGTGGTTCTAGTACCTTTCGGAGTTTCTATTTTTAGATAGGATTGTTTCGTCTTTTGAAGTTCGTCGTCACTGGAAAAATTAAATTCGTCAAGCTTCGAATAATCTCACGTTTTGCTTTTATTTTAGGTGCTTGCTTGGGAAGTCGTTTTAAAATACTCCGGCCACGAAACGGTGCAAATGGTCAATGCACTGCTTTTTTTGTGGTTCTAGTACCTTTCGGAATTTCTACTTTTACGTAGGATTGCTTCATCTTTTGAAGTTCGTCGTCGCTGCAATAATTAAATTCGTCAACCTTCAAATAATCTAACGCTTTGCGTTTTATTTTAGATGCTTGTTAGGGAATTAGTTTCAAAATACTCCGGCCACGAAATGGTGTAAATTATCGATGTACTGTTTTCTTTCTGTGGTTCTAATACCTTTCGCAGTTTCTATTTTTAGGTAGGATTGTTTCATCTTTTGAAGCGTTTGCAAGCGTGTCTTATCTGTTTCGTCAGAACCGTTCGAAATTATTATTCCACGCCGCTGGCTTCTGTTTTTCTTTTTCTCTATATCGAATTAGTCTATGAGAACTACAGGTTTTTGCGAGCTAATATGTCGACGGATAGTTTCGATTGGTCTCGCCCGGGTGCACCCTTGACCTTTGACGCTATTGGGGATTCTTTACGTCAGATTGATACTCGTTGGTCCCTGTTGATGTCACGATGGTTTTGATTCGTGCGAAACATTAAACATACACAAATTGTTTTTGATTGATCTCGTAGATTAAAGTATTATCAATTACAAGGACTGATAAATTACGTTGGTCATAGCTATACGATTGCCAACGAAGAAAAAGAAGCCATCGTCGTTTGACCTGTACACACAAAGTATCTCTTGCCCTTAAAGAAACTTGTTTCTCCATTTGGTGCAGGATAAAAGTCACGGAACTCGCCTTTCATTCCTGAAGAAGGCAGACAATAACTCCGTTGTCTGTTGCAATGAAACTCCTCATCCTCACAAGCAAACAAACAAACAAACAAACAATAAAAGGATCGTTCGAAGCGCAAGCAACGAAAACCTCGTTTTGTACGTTTTTAAATTTCGTTACGTAACCCTCGCGATTACGTGGCGAATACCTACATCGAATATCGAAATCTACGAGGTGCGCTCGAGCATACCGATGGTTCCGCTTGCGACAGGTGATTGCGGATTTGTGGACCGGATCGAGCGGTGGGGCCTCGCTGACCCAGTGTTGTGACCTGATGACCTCGTTCAACACCGTTCGTGCACAGTATTTTTTCCCATTAAATGCCACTGAACGGTGGCTCGAAACGACCGCACTGTGCATTGTTACTTCCTTTTTGATAATCTTATTAATTCTTAAAAGAATCGTTTTGTACTTATACGAGGGGCATTTAAAAAAAAAAATTCTAACTGGGGGGTTTCCACACCTCCGGCATCCGGTATCCCGGATTCTGTTCGTGATTGGTTGACTTGAAATTTCTGAACGTTGAAACATTCAGAAATTATTTAAAATCAACCAATCACGAAAAAGATTCCGAACACCAGAGGTATGAAAACCCATCATTATTCTAAATTCTTCTAAGACCTACAAAGTAGAATTGTTTGAGTTGGCAACACAATCGTATTCAACCATTTGCTGAAACTGAAACCGGATGTGTTTTGTTGATTAATTTGACAGATGTTTGACTTAGCGACAAAATTGTAGGTTATGTCTTAGAATCTGATACACTTGTCAATACTGAAGGCTGTCAGCGTAAAGCCGCCATCAACAAGCAGGAAGTTACTCCAGTTGTACATTTCATTTTCAAAATAAGATTCAGCATTGCCAACTCTCAAACAGTTCTACTTGATCACTTTGTATAAGGATAGAGTCCAGTGTTGCCAACTCCATGCAACCAACTGTCGTCAACTTTCGGTTGAAAAGTTGCCCTTAATCGCAAATTAACAAAATAAACAAGATAAAATATGTATATAATTATAGTTGCTGGGGTAAAGATAAAAATCGATTTAAAATTCGACGACTTTAATTATTATAAAAATTGAAGTAAAAATGTTAGAAGTTAAAAATCGATCAAAGTGCAGCTCAAGGTCAACCCAACTCAAGTGAACTCAATCTGCCTGTATTCACTCGAAGCAAACAATGAAGAGTAAGATGAAAATAAAAAGCGTTAAAAATTAAAAAGACGATTAAAATTAAGCTCAACTGATCTCAAGGTCAACCCAACAACAAAATAAAATATGTACATAATTATAGTTGCTCGGGTAAAGATAAAAATTGATTTAAAAGTCGACGACTTTACTCATTATAAAAATTGAAGTAAAAATGTCAGAACGTAAAAATCAATCAAGGTGTAGCTCAAGGTCAACTCAACTCAACTGAACTCAATCTAACTGTATTTACTGGAGGCAAACAATGAAAAGTACAATGAAAATAAAAAGCGTTAAAAATTAAAAGGGCGATTAAAATTAAGCTCAACCGATCTCAAGGTCAACTCAACAACAAAATAAAATATGTACATAATTATAATTGCTCGGGTAAAGATAAAGATCGATTTAAAAGTTGACGACTTTAATTATTATAAAAATTGAAGTAAAAATGTTAGAAATGAAAAGAATCAATCAAAGTGTAGCTCAAGGTCAACTCAACTCAACTGAATTCAATCTGTCTGTATTCACTCGAAGCAAACAATGAAAAATACAATGAAAATAAAAAGTGTTAAAAATTAAAAAGACGATTAAAATTAAGCTCAACTGATCTCAAGGTCAACTCAACAACAAAATAAAATATGTACATAATTATAATTGCTCGGGTAAAGATAAAGATCGATTTAAAAGTTGACGACTTTAATTATTATAAAAATTGAAGTAAAAATGTTAGAAATGAAAAAAATCAATCAAAGTGTAGCTCAAGGTCAACTCAACTCAACTGAATTCAATCTGTCTGTATTCACTCGAAGCAAACAATGAAAAGTACAATGAAAATAAAAAGCGTTAAAAATTAAAAGGGCGGTTAAAGTTAAGCTCAACCGAACTTAAGGTCAACCCAACAAGAAAAAATATGTACATAATTATAGTTGTTGACTTTAATTATTTTATGAAAATAAAAAGCGTTAAAAATTAAAAGGGCGATTAAAGTTAACCGATTTCAAGGTCAACCCAACAAGAAAATAAAATATGTACATAATTATAGTTGCTCGGGTAAAGATAAAGATCGATTTAAAATTTGACGACTTTAATTATTATAAAAATTGAAGTAAAAATGTCAGAACGTAAAAATCAATCAAAGTGTAGCTCAAGGTCAACCCAACTCAACTGAACTCAATCTAACTGTATTCACTCGAAGCAAACAATGAAAAATACAATGAAAATAAAAAGCGTTAAAAATTAAAAAGACGATTAAAATTAAGCTCAACCGATATCAAGGTCGATCCAACCTAACTCGACAACTAACTCTGCTCTGTTCAATTCGAGCAAAAATAAATAATAAACAATAAAACAATAAACAAAAATTAAACTAGACGTTAAATGGAAAACGAAATTTCAGTTCAACTCATCCGACTGAACTCAACCGAATTCTTTTCAAACCAAATAATCAATTTAAATTTTTTTTTTTGGTTTTCGATTTTAAGAATGTACGGTATTAATGTTAATTTTAATTACAAATGTATTTGTTATACGAGTAAATCAAGCAAAACTTTTTCCTCTAGCATTTTTTTCGTCTAAAATTAAAAATAAACTTTTTTTTTCCCCTCTCGTAACCTCAATTCATACATACTGTATTCTCATTACGATCGCTTTTCTTTTATCGTAAAATTCTACGATCGTCATTTGTTTTTTTTTTCTCTTCGTTTCCCGTTGAAGTTATTAATTTTTTGCTTTTATCGATTGTCGAGCAGTTTCGATTTTTTCTTTATTTTCTGAAATTGTTTCTTCTCTTTAGTATATGTTTATTTATTACAATCGCCGTTTCCTTGTTTTGCTTTTTTTATGTCGTAAAATTCCATGATCGTCATTTGTTTTTCCTTTCTCTTCTTTTCCCGTCGAATTTATCCATTTTTTCTTTTCAATTTCCATTCCGATTACGTTTTTCCAAAAGACGAAAATGTTCTTCTCTTTTGTTTTTATTTTATTTTTACTTTTCATCTGATTGTGCGTACTTTTTTCTTTTCTTGTTTCTTATCGTTTTCCCTTTTCCTTTTCTCCGTCCTTCAATTTCATTTTAAATGTTTATTATTGACTTTTTTCTTGAGAATTTTTTAAATTGCGCAATTTTGAATAATCAAAAACTTTCCGTACCCTGCAAATCATTACGATCGATCGTCTTTTGTTTTTCTTGCTTTCTTTAAAAAAAAATTTTACTTTTTTTATTTCGTGCTCTTTTCGAATTACTGTTATGTCTTGAATGTGTAACGTTAACAATGTTTTCAAAGAAAATTTTAAATCTAGAAATTTTTATTTCATTTTTTCTTGACTGTTTAAAAAATTCTTCTTTTTTTTATTTTTCCGGAAATATTCATAAATTAAATAATTATAATTTCATACAAAAAATTATTTTTTCCGTTTTGGTAGCGTTTCTCGATTAACAAAAAGTTTTTCACTCGATTGTGTGTACCTTTTTCTTTTCTTTTGTCTTTGTTCTCAAACTGTTGCGATTGTCTGTCTTTTGTTTTTCGTTTTCCTTTTCTTCGTCTGTCAAAATTTCATTTTGAATGTTTATTATTAATTACTTTCTTCTTGAGAATTTTCAAATCTGCGATTTTTGAATTTTATCGCGCACCGCTAACCACAAAAGGGAGAGAAAAAAATTGCATCTTTCTTCTTTCAAAATCAAACTTTCTTCTTTCAAAATCAAAAATCCACCCCAAGTATACATGCGATTCTGAACATGAAATCGCACATAATAAATAAATAATCGTACGGTTGGCAACATTGCTGCAAAGCTACGGCATGATGAGCGCGCCGCCCAGTGATGACGTCAAAATATGTGATTCCGATCTTTACTGTTGACTTTGTGATAATGCTTCAAAATAGTAGAATTTTTCAGTGCGATTACGAATTAACATTTCGTATGAAGCGAATGGTCTACAATGACATAACTAATAATTTTTTTATCATCTACGGGAGCAAACTTTTTCATACAAATAAATACAGATTTTATTTCTGTATTAAAATTCGTTATAAAAAGTATCATCACATTTCGAAAATTGAAGTAGGCAAGGCCGCTTCGAAACTTTTCAAGAGACCTTTTTAATTACGTCATAGGCTCCCTTAGGTTTGCAACCATGCCACTTCTTTCTCCTTTTCAAAATAAAAAAAAAAAATTATTGTGAAAACACAGAATCGTGTCTGCAATAGTACTTTGGTGTCATTGATGTATTTCCATCCAACGAATTGCAAATTGGACGTTCACATGTTGTATTGAAGTTTGATTTTAATTATTAAAAATTGATTTACAAGAAAAACGGTAATTTATTTAATTTACAACAAAAAAGGTTACAATTTAGTATGACGGACGTAGAAAGTATACTTCGGTCCAACCAATTCTCGACATATTATATTGTCACGTATCACTACAGCGAGGATAAAATAGTACCGTCGCAGCAGAGGCTTCCGTTACTACGTCGTCGACTGGAGCTTAAATTTAGTGCGTGGCGAAATTGTTAATAAACTAAAAACTCGATCGTAAGCATCGTAAGGTACTGTATATTTAAATGACACGATAATACCTTACGATGCTTACGATCGAGCTCAGAATTGCAGCATAAGTCAGCGACTTTTTAATCCTCGCTTACGTGCAACTCGCGTAGTTTACGAAAGGAAAAGAAAAACCGCCCCCCCATTTAGTTAAGTCCTAAACTGAGGCAAGTACTTTTTAATCCTCGCTTTACGTATCACTGACGATTTATTAAATGAAGCGGTTTTTTTCCCCTGTGTCTTTTAGTATTAATGAAAACAGACCTCGGTTTGGGAGAGGTTGCGTCAAGAAAGCGTCCGGGCAGAAATTACGCTCCGATAATTTTCCGGCAACTTGCGAGAGTTTTCCCCTTGTTTATCTTTCCTGTATTTCGACGGAAGCGTTTAACTTTTTCGCCGACGACGCAAGAATTTTCCGCCGGCGCATTTTTGCGTTTAACTCGCACAAATTGATACGATCGCAAGACGGGGAAAGAGTTTTAAAACTTTTGCGCTTCGCCGCCGGACATTTAGCAACTAACAACAGTAATTGGAGGGACCCTTAATTAAAGGAAGGGAAAGATCAAAGGTGACGAATTCTTACCAGATGGTGTCTTAGTATTGAATTATGGAAGGGAAATTTTTTGGACATACTAATTATGTAGGTATGGTTGCCTAAGTATCCTTTTTTGTAGTCTTTGATTGTTTTTTATTAATTGAATTTTCTTTATATCTATACTAATCTATACTAATTATGTAGGTATGGTTGCCTAAGTATCCTTTTTTGTAGTCTTTGACTGTTTTTTAATAATTGAATTTTTTTTATATCTTGTTTTTTTATTCCAACTACCTTTCACGAAGTTCTATTATTTCTTGTTGCAGTAATATTATATCTTTACATCGACTTTTTCATTTTGGTTACATTTTGTAAAAGTATCTTTCACGGCTGTTTGCCTTTTGTATTTCTAAATGTCTTCCATCTTTACGAAATGGGCTGTTTATTATTTTTATTTTTTTATCCCTTCCTAAAATTCTTTTATTTTGTATTTTGTTACATTTCAAATACTTGTATTTGTTTGCTTTTTACGTTTTCGATTGTTTGTAATTAGTTTTTTTGTTTTATTTTTTTTTATATAGCAATTGTTCTTTTAAATATTTTTATCTTACTCTTTTCTAATTTATTTTGTAAGATTACACATTTTTTTATGTTTTTGTGTTTCACCACCGTTTTAGACTTTCAATTCAAATGTATTTAACTTCTTAATATTTTTATCTCTTTTTAAAGGTTTAGCATCTTTATGAAGTACGTTAATTATTCTTTTAATTTTCTCATCTCTTCCTAAAATTCCTTCTTTAAATTTTCATTTGTTTAATTAGTTCTGTTTTTAATTCCAGCTATTTTTGTTTAAACATTTTCATCTTTTTTATATTTGTAATTTTGTAACTGTTTTTCTGTTTTTTTTTACATCTCAATGTTGACCCAACAACAAAATAAAATATGTACATAATTATAGTTGCTCGGGTAAAGGTAAAAATCGATTTAAAAGTCGACGACTTTAATTATTATAAAAATTGAAGTAAAAATGTTAGAAATGTTTGTTTAAACATTTTCATCTTTTTTATATTTGTAATTTTGTAACTGTTTTTCTGTTTTTTTTACATTTCTTGATTTTCGTATTTTCCAATAAATTCATATGTAACACTTCAATTGTTTCTCAACTTTACAGAACTATCTTATTTTTTATGTTTGTTTTGTTTGTTTCATTTCTTTCTTTCTCTTCCTAAATGATTATTAATTATTTTATTATGAGGGTGAGACCTGCGCTTGAAAATGTTTACAAAAGATGAGGCAATCCTAGCTAAAAATAAAATCTCCGAAAGATATTATTATTGAAATAATAATTTGCGCAAAAAATATGATTCTCATGCTCGGATAACGCAAAAAAAATGAGGTGGCGCGGCGGCGGAAATTTTATGAATATCTCGCCGTGTGCAGTAATAATTTCGATCGGCTCTTACGAAACAGAAAAAAAAATGCGCTTGCAAACGTTTACAAAAGATGATGCAATCCTATCTAAAAATAAAATCTCCGAAAGTTATTATTGTGGAAATTTTAACTCGCGCAAAAACTATGATTCTCATGATTCGATAACGCAAAAAAATGAAGCGGCGCGGTGGCGGAAATTTTATGACTGTCTCGTTGTGTGGAATATAATAATTTCTATCGGCTCTTACGAAACAGAAAAACTGCGCTTGAAAATGTTCACAAAAGATGATGCAATCCTATCTAAAAAATAAAATCTCCGAAAGATATTATTATTGAAATATTAATTAGCGCAAAAACTATGATTCTCATGACTCGATAACGCCAAAAAATGAGGCGGCGAGGCAGCGGAAATTTTAGGAATGTCTCGCCGTGTGCAATAATAATTTTGATCGGCCTGAGACCTGCGCTTGAAAATGTTTACAAAAGATGATGCAATCCTATCTAAAAATAAAATCTCGGAAAGATATTATTATTGAAATATTAACTCGCGCAAAAACTATGATTGTTATGATTCGAAAACGCAAAGAAATGAGGCGGTGTGGTGGCGGAAATTTTATGAATGTCTCGCCGTGTGCAATAATAATTTCGATCAGCTCTTACGAAACAGAAAAAAAATGCGCTTGCAAACGTTTACAGAAGATGAGGCAATCCTGTCTAAAAATAAAATCTCCGAAAGTTATTATTGTGGAAATATTAACTCGCGCAAAAACTATGATTCTCATAATTCGATAACGCAAAAAAATGAAGCGGCGAGGCAGCGGAAATTTTAGGAATGTCTCGCCGTGTGCAATAATAATTTTGATCGGCCTGAGACCTGCGCTTGAAAATGTTTACAAAAGATGATGCAATCCTGTCTAAAAATAAAATCTCCGAAAGTTATTATTATTGAAATATTAACTCGCGCAAAAACTATGATTGTTATGATTCGAAAACGCAAAGAAATGAGGCGGTGCGGCGGTGGAAATTTTATGAATGTCTTGCCGTGTGGAGTAATAATTTCGATCGGTTCTTACGAAACAGAAAAAAAATACGCTTGGAAACGTTTACAAAAGATGATGCAATCGTATCTAAAAATGAAATCTCCGAAAGATATCATTTAAATAAAACCACAAAAAGGCGCCGTTGCATCGTGAATTTTGCACCATTCCATGGCCGGAGTATTTTAAAACGAATGCACAAAATCGTCTACGCTAAAACACAAAGCGTGAAATAATTTACGAACTTAATTATACCAACCTACTAACTTAAAGGGTTAGGGCCTACTGCGATAGCAAATAGTGTAAAATAGTAAATCTTTTAAAATCATGGAACATGCTTAAATAAGCAAACTTATTTCTAAAACGACATTACTAATAATAACTGCCTGGTAAATTAGCGAACAAAGAAGAGTGTTTTGTTATTTATATGATCAATAATTTTGAAAAAGGTGGATACATACATCCGTTCGAAATTTATTAATAATTATTGTTCGTCAGGGTTGAAGCTGCAAGTTAATAAAATATCCCTTGTAACTTATTGTGGAAACCAGACATTTCGTTTGTGCAATAATAATAACGGAGTACGTACACAAATAACATGGTTTTGCGGAATTTGTTACTTAAATTATTCGCTATTGCTGCTCGTATTTATTAGCCTAAACGGGGGCGAATAAATAATAAATGTGTGCTTTGTCGTTGTGTTTCGAGCGCCCCTTGAAACGCCCTTTGAGAACGAAATATTTTATCTAATTATAACACGTCGCAGTGTCAACGGGTCAGCCCTTAAGTCGCCCCTTCTGTTGGAGTGCAAACTTTTACTGTACTCATTAACTTTTTTGTTGTTCTTTTTCTTTACCTTGCCTTTTATATTTATCTTTCAATCAGGACTATCGCTCTCAGGGTTGCCGGCCCGCCAGTCAGTCGATTCGTCGAGCAAAGTTCGCTTCCTCTTTGTTTACTTTTCTTTCTTTCTTCCTTTCTTTCTTTTTGTGAAATTGGTTTTTTCATTTTGATACCTATTCTATTTAATTTAACGTCGAATAGAATCCAAGCGAGTTTGTACTCCCTCGCTTCAGAGTAACTTCGTTAACTAATTGTACAGTGGAACGTTCAGCGAAGTTTCCACAATCGTAAAGACCTTATTGCTTCATCGTATATGTTCCAAGGAGTTTGCAAAAGCGTAGAAGCCCCCTTTTTAAATAGTTTATCTCACGAAGTTTGCTCTCTCTATTTTTTTTTTAATTTTAAATAACTGGAATTTGTTTAAATTAAATTTTTAATCCTGCTTAGACAATAGGAGTACATATTCCTACGTAAACCTCCTCTTGCTCACCTGTTATGACTAAAGAACGGAAACTCGTACAAGAGATAGGTGGAAGGGAGCCGTGGGAGTTGAAGATCACGCGCTGTCGCGTCCTGAATGCTTAGAATTAACATTTGACACCGACTATTCGCTTAATACTTCTTTCTTAAGTAATTTTTTTATTATATCAGCGTTATTTTTATTCAGAATAACACACTTTAATTCTCTTTCGTATTACTACAGTATTTTAAATAACATTACAACGTCTAAATAAAATCAAAGGAATTCTAGTAATTCTATATTAATGAAAAATTTCCATTCTTCACAAAAACAATGCTAATATAATAAAAAAATTAAACTGAAGGAAGAAGTATTAAGCGAACAGTCGGCCCTATGTCATGGGCAAATGTTAATTACGTTTCCTGCTACGATAAATCGAAGACTGAACATTCAAATCGTAATCGTGAGCGCCAACTCCTGCGGCGGCTCCCTTCCACCTGTCTCCCGTACGAGTTTCCGTCCTCTAGTTACAACTTTGGTGTTCTAAATTGAAATTGTCGTCTACTCAAGTGTAAGTTGTCACCGGCGCGCGGCATGTTGTTATATGTATAGCTCACATGTTTTATTGGAACTCGTTATTTCTGAAACGAGGCTCAATTTGGCCCGGTGGTGGTTGTTAGTGGCGGTGCGATTCCTCTCGTGTCGTTCAGACGTTCAATTCGAACGCGATTCATTTAGAGACGAGGGGGCTTCAGTTAACGAGCGGCGTCAAAGAGAACGGACGGAGTTCATTGTTCATGCTGAAAAATATTTCTCTTTGAATATACATTTTTTTTTAATCGCTTCGGTAAATCATTTAAAACCTTGAAAACAAGATAAAATGCAAAAATGCAGAGAAAAAAAATTTAATATAGTACAGCACGAAGCTTTCTACGTAGGCTGTAGTGTTAATCCATAATCCAGTTAGCTTTGCCCCACGTTGGGCGCCAATTTTATGTAATGTTAATGTGTCGTGCGGTTCGATTGGTCACCAAGTGGCGTCGGGCGCCAATAATTTTTTTTTTTGTGTAATTAGGTCGGCAAGTACGTCCCTATGCAACCGTGTTGGCAACGTAAGTTAGGCAACCAACATGACACCTCAGGGCAAGTTGCCGTCAATTCCTACAGAAAAATCCGTTGTGAGAACCAGCTTACTTTACAAAAACAATCGGGAAACAAACGGGTACACGTATTTTCCCCCCACTCTTGCCCTTAGAAGCACGCAAATTGCCTACCTTACGATGCGTAAGTCGGCGATGCGATCGTTCCACACGATTATTATTTCTATGCTTTTAACAATGATTTGGCACGGCGGGGAACAACGGAACGTAGTCGCACGGTTCCGAGGGTAATGCGATCTTAATTATTAATGTTATGACTAGCGTAGCTCCCATTCAGTTCATTGCCTACTGCGAAAATTTATATTCAAATAAAACAGATTAAATTCCACCCGCAGTAATCAAACAAAATTAAAATTTCAAATAAAATGTGTGAACGACCAGAGCTTTGTGAAGAGAAACGCTCATATCATTGATGGTTGAAGGGAAAAAAGCATCGCGTCTCAATTGAAATCGCCCCAATCGTTAACGAGTATGAAATTTTTGAAAAAGCCTTCGGAAACTACCCCTGCCCCCAGAATTTGTAACCACGTAACGTTTACATCCAACGTCAACAGAACCTCTATCCTCCTTACATTAGACGTGTTTCGACCGCAATAAAACCGATTTATTAATACAATAATTCAGGCGCGTTCGTTCGGTTACATCGTGTAGCGACGACGTGTTACCCCCACCCCCACATTCCCATATAAAACCCCAATAAAAACCATACGCCGCCGTTCGTTTTTATCGCCGGCTTTCACGTGACAAATTATTTATCGCAGTTCGCTGCATAGGGTGTGAAAGCAACAAAAAAAAACATGATCATTTAATATTTTCTTTTTAATAAAATTGTTTAAACGCACCGCTCTGCTGAAAGTGAGACTCTAAGCCAGGGATGTTCACTAGCGGGGAAGTACACCCCTACTATACTAAACGTTACAACTGCGACTTAAGTGATTGAAATGAAAGAAGTGAATGAAATCGCGTTTTCCCGAAACAATCGAGAGCGGGGGTCGAAGAAGCTTCTTCGAAGCGCCCTAGAGCATCGCTGCCCTAAGCAATGTCGGAGCTCCTTCGAAGCGCCCCAGAGCATCGTTGCCCTAACCAATGTCGGAGCTCCTTCGAAGCGCCCCAGAGCATCGTTGCCCTAAGCAATGTAACAGAAAAAGATCGGTGTATTCACGTAAAAGAGATGGATGAGACTTAACTCTAATCTTCTGCGCTTCATAAATATCAATTCTTCATTATCTATTTGAGTTTCTGTGATCTCATCTATAACATCTCATCTATAACAATGCGCAATCGTCTTTTGCTTAAAATAAAATCGCTCGAAATAAACATTTTTATCTGTAATTCTGAATGCACTTGAAAATTTTATTGTTACCAGAACTTGAAGGTCGAATGTCCACAGTGTTTTCGCAGTCGCGTCCGAACGAATCGATCGATTTTTTAGCGCCTCCCCGACGTGAACACGTCACATCCGATCGGATCGAGAGGGTGGTTTTGCGTTTCGCCCTCCGGCCCTGGAAAACGACAGGTGCAGGGGTTTATCCCTCCCTGGCATATGTAAGCCATAACTTCATCCATCGAGCAGCACCACCTGAATGTCAATAAACATTTAAATTTAATTTTGAAGAAATAGCTTTCAGTGGGATTCTTAAGACGAAATTACGCTTTTCAACTTCTGCTAAGTTCTAGCTTCATTCGTGTTCCCTTCTGTATTTTCAATTTAATTTTGAAAAGAAATAGCTTCACTGGGATTCTTAAGAAGAAATTACGCTTTTCAAGTACCATGAAGGCCTAGCTTTAATTTTTAGGCAATCGGAGCTCCATGTAATTCGCTATAAGGCAGCTATAATAGTTTTAACTTCAATTACCAGGTACCTTAAAATATTACAAAAACAAGCAAAAATTAACTTCTGAGAATGTGAAGACGACGTCTTGCCGTTTTTATTTGGTAAAAAGATGTTTTCATTTTTTGTTAAGAGATGGCGCTTTCGATAATCCCGCCGCGGCTTTATTTATTTTAGATTTTGAAATAAAAAAATCATGGCGCAAATCAAACCTCAAGATTTCGCTGACAATATCAGAGCGGCAAGATGAAATGCTTTTACAGTTCAATTCAATTCAATTCAAATTATTCTCCTTTTCGGTTAAGAGATGGCGCTTGGAACAATTCCTCTCTTGCCTCGATTTTTATTTCAAAATTAATTTTGACACTTGGTTTCGACTTTCGATTTCAATTAAAATTTCGATTAAAATTATTCGTCTCCTCTTCGGTATGTAGGATATTCCGCCGTTTGAAATTAGAAAAAAATACAGCTTTCATTTTCGGACAAGAGAGGGCGCTTTCGATAATCCCTGTGTTTTAGATTTTGAAATTGTGATCATTGCGTTAGAGGTTAGAAAGCAAAAGTGTTTCGCAGAGAGCGTCAACGGCAAGAGGAGGTGCTGTTACATCGAATTCAAAAGTAAAATTATTTTCCTTTTCGGTCAAGAGAGTGCGCTTCGAATAATCCCTGTCGCCATTTGATTTTTGTTTTGATGTTGATTCTGATATTAATTCAAATGATTCATTATTTATACTAGGGTTTCCCAAGGAACGGGATTATTATGGGCACCAAGTGGTCGATGGATCTATAGAAATCAGTCAGTGGTGAAGATCTATTGGTCATTTTTTTTTGGGGCGAAGGGGGGGAGCGGACTGTGTGTCTGTTAAATAAGTTACACTTTCTATTATTCTATTTAATTTTTTTGTACATTTTTGGCCCCGTTTAAAAGTAATTTTAATTCCGTTGAAAAAGTACTTCATTTTTTACAAAAGCTTTTGATGACCTATCTTTTAATATAAAACTAGATCAAGATTGTTTTCTTTTTTGATCAAGAGATGGCGCTCTGAATGATTCATTTCGTGTTCCCTTCTGTATTTTCAATTTAATTTTGAAAAGAAATAGCTTCACTGGGATTCTTAAGAAGAAATTACGCTTTTCAAGTACCATGAAGGCCTAGCTTTAATCTTTAGGGAAATGAAGCTCCATATAATTCGCTATAAGGTAGTTATAATAGTTTAAACTTCAATTACCAGGTACCTTAAAATATTACAAAAACAAGCAAAAATTAACTGCTGAGAACGTGAAGACGACGTCTTGCCGCGTTTTTATTTGGAAAAAAGATGCTTTCATTTTTTGTTAAGAGATGGCGCTTTCGATAATCCCGCCGCGGCTTTATTTATTTTGGATTTTGAAATAAAAAAATCATGGCGCAAATCAAACGTCAAGGTTTCGCTGACAATATCAGAGCGGCAAGATGAAATGCTTTTACAGTTCAATTCAATTCAATTCAAATTATTCTCCTTTTCGGTTAAGAGATGGCGCTTGGAATAATTCCTCTCATGCCTCGATTTTTATTTCAAAATTAATTTTGACACTTGGTTTCAACTTTCGATTTCAATTAAAATTTCGATTAAAATTATTCGTCTCCTCTTCGGTATATAGGATATTCCGCCGTTTGAAATTAGAAAAAAATACAGCTTTCATTTTCGGACAAGAGAGGGCGCTTTCGATAATCCCTGTGTTTTAGATTTTGAAATTGTGATCATTGCGTTAGAAGTTAGAAAGCGAAAGTGTTTCGCAGAGAGCGTCAACGGCAAGAGGAGGTGCTGTTACATCGAATTCAAAAGTAAAATTATTTTCCTTTTCGGTCAAGAGAGTGCGCTTCGAATAATCCCTGTCGCCATTTGATTTTTGTTTTGATGTTGATTCTGATATTAATTCAAATGATTCATTATTTATACTAGGGTTTCCCAAGGAACGGGATTATTATGGGCACCAAGTGGTCGATGGATCTATAGAAATCAGTCAGTGGTGAAGATCTATTGGTCATTTTTTTTTGGGGCGAAGGGGGGGGAGCGGACTGTGTGTCTGTTAAATAAGTTACACTTTCTATTATTCTATTTAATTTTTTTGCACATTTTTGGCCCCGTTTAAAAGTAATTTTAATTCCGTTGAAAAAGTACTTCATTTTTTACAAAAGCTTTTGATGACCTATCTTTTAATATAAAACTAGATCAAGATTGTTTTCTTTTTTGATCAAGAGATGGCGCTCTGAATGATTCATTTCGTGTTCCCTTCTGTATTTTCAATTTAATTTTGAAAAGAAATAGCTTCACTGGGATTCTTAAGAAGAAATTACGCTTTTCAAGTACCATGAAGGCCTAGCTTTAATCTTTAGGGAAATGAAGCTCCATATAATTCGCTATAAGGTAGTTATAATAGTTTAAACTTCAATTACCAGGTACCTTAAAATATTACAAAAACAAGCAAAAATTAACTGCTGAGAACGTGAAGACGACGTCTTGCCGTTTTTATTTGGAAAAAAGATGCTTTCATTTTTTGTTAAGAGATGGCGCTTTCGATAATCTCGCCGCGGCTTTATTTATTTTGGATTTTGAAATAAAAAAATCATGACGCAAATCAAACGTCAAGGTTTCGCTGACAATATCAGAGCGGCAAGATGAAATGCTTTTACAGTTCAATTCAATTCAATTCAAATTATTCTCCTTTTCGGTTAAGAGATGGCGCTTGGAATAATTCCTCTCACGCCTCGATTTTTATTTCAAAATTAATTTTGACACTTGGTTTCGACTTTCGATTTCAATTTTCGCAGAGAGCGCCAACGGCAAGAGGAGGTGCTGTTACATCGAATTCAAAAGTAAAATTATTTTCCTTTTCGGTCAAGAGAGTGCGCTTCGAATAATCCCTGTCGCCACTTGATTTTTGTTTTGATGTTGATTCTGATATTAATTCAAACGATTGTAGTGAAGTTAGAAAGCGAGGATTTCGCGCGAGAGTAAAGAAGAAATGCAATTGTAGAAAGTTCGATTAAAATAGCTTCCAGCTTGTCAAATTGAACAACAGATGGCGCTTTGAATGATTCTGTTCCTACGTGCGCGGACTTTACATTTTCGATTCATTAAAGAAAAACCGTTTAAGTGGTGAGAATATAATGATGAGACTGTATTATTAACATTTGATTAAATTAGTTTCCACTTTAGGATAACAGAGGGCGTTTCGAACAAACAAGCTCACTAGGGCGTGCTTATTTATAGAGGCCAAATATATATATTTTTTTTTAACGGTAACGAATTATCGCATGTTAAAAACTAACAATTTTACTAAGAAAAATTGAATTAATTTCTAATTGGTACATAGATGGCGTTTAATACAATTCATTACAACTGAGGAGAATGTTTTTGAATTTTCTTTTTTTTTTTGTTTTGTTTGTAAATCTTGATTTTCATTATTATTCTAAAATAGCTCAATTCGTAAACTAAAGAGTCGTTTTTGATTTACTAAGAGACAAATAAAAGGGAATTTTTTCCATGATTCCATATGCTGGCACATAGATCGTTGTAAAAAAATAGATAATGAAGAATTGATATTTATGAAGCGCAGAAGATTAGAAAGTCTCATCTATCTCTTTTTATCGCGTGTTAAAAACTAACAATCTTACTAAGAAAAATTGAATTAATTTCTAATTGGTACACAAATGACGTTTAATACAATTCATTACAATTGAGTGGAATGTTTATGAATTTTTTTTAATGTTTTATGTAAAAAAATCCGATCGGATCGAGAGGGTGGTTATGCGTTTCGTCCCCCGGCCCTGGAAAACGACAGTGCAGGGGTGCAGGGGTTTATCGCCCCCGGCATACGTAAGCCATAACTTCATCCATCGAGCAGCACCGGCTGAATGTAAATAAACATGCACAAGTTTTATAATAAAATTTATGCATGTGGGTCATGTTCAATGAACAAAACAATAAGAATTATCGACTAGCGACGACGCCCCCTGAATACCGTTCGTATTTATTAGGGCCATAAAATTTTGAAATCGAACATGCAATAAGAATATTGTGCAGACCTGCCCGGTAATGTATAGGTAAGAGACGTGTGTAATAACGGCTTACGTAACGTAAACATGTGAGAAATTATAGGGCAACGTAGCCGTTGCTGTTACGAAATTTATTGCCACGTTCGAACTTTTCTATTTTTGAACAGCAGTAGTAATCATAATAATAATGACAGAGATATGCATTATTCTGCTTAGTTTTATTTTAGGTTTGCGCTTTTTACTCTAAAGTACGCAGAAATTAAAAAAAAAGTATTATATACCGGTCGTTGAAACAAACTGACGTCGTAGAGATTCAGTCAGTCCCTATGTTCTCATTTTATAACAACGACCGTTATTCATATACATACAAAGGAAGCATAACAGATGTAAATCTATACCAGATTTAAATGTAATTTAATTAAAAGGTTCAACACTACTTTACTTTAAATCAGGGGTTCCTAAAGGGTTCGATGAAGACTTCAAAAAGGGGTCGATGAACCTAAGCCTATCTGAATAGTTCACTATCTATTCTCACCTGAATAGTTCATTAAAAGAAAAGCGGAACATTTACGAATTTTAAATAAATAAGTTTGAAATAAACATTTTGCCGTGTCAAATCGAATAAGGAAGAAGAAGAAGAAGAAGAAAAAAGATCGATCAGAATAAAAATAACACACAGTCAAATCGAATGGAAACAAAAACACGAAAAGACGATCGATCGTCGATGTGGTGAGGACGAAAATAAGAAATTGTGCAAAACCAATCATCAAGTCAAATCGATGTAAAATCAAATCAAAAATTTCATACGCAAAATGTTAAAGAAAAAAGACGACGACAGATATTAATAAAAATAAATAAATCGAGTAAAGTCAAATCGAATGACAGAGAAAGACAACAAAACCGACGCAATTAAAATGTAAAATAAAACGACCTTCAATCTAGCACGATAAAATAAATTCCAGTATGAGTAAATGAAAAATAAAACAAAACAGAAGACGATCGACTGACAGTTAAAAAAAAAGAAAATTAAATCGCCTTAAATGAAATTAAACGAAAGAAAGAGCGAGAACAAAAGATGACAAATCAACAATCAATCAAATGAGATCGAATCAAAGATAAAGAAAGAAAGTGAATGAAATAAATTCAAATAAGGAATAGATATTAAAAAAAGAGACGATCGGCGATGAAGGCAAGACGAAAATAAAAATTCTACGGGGCCAGATCCAATCAAGAGAGAAAGTTTGAACAAAAGAAAGAAACAGAAGTGAATCGAAATTTAGCTAAGTAAAGACAAAACACGATCGGATCGGTTTATAATTTAACAAAGAGTCACAGATTTTTACAACGATCTGTGTGCCAGCATGGAAAAAATTCCCTTTTATTTGTCTCTTAGTAAATCAGAAACGACTCTTTAGTTTACGAATTGAGCAATTTTAGAATAATAATGAAAATCAAGATTTACAAACGAAACAAAAAAAAAAAAGAAAATTCAAAAACATTCTCCTCAGTTGTAATGAATTGTATTAAACGCCATCTATGTACCAATTAGAAATTAATTCAATTTTTCTTAGTAAGATTGTTAGTTTTTAACATGCGATAATTCGTTACCGTTTAAAAAAATATATATATATTTGGCCTCTATAAATAAGCACGCCCTAGTGAGCTTGTTTGTTTGAAACGCCCTCTGTTATCCTAAAGTGGAAACTAATTTAATCAAATGTTAATAATACAGTCTCATCATTATATTCTCACCACTTAAACGGTTTTCCTTTAATGAATCGAAAATGTAAAGTCCGCGCACGTAGGAACAGAATCATTCAAAGCGCCATCTGTTGTTCAATTTGACAAGCTGGAAGCTATTTTAATCGAACTTTTTCTACAATTGCATTTCATCTTTACTCTCGCGCAAAATCCTCGCTTTCTAACTTCACTACAATCGTTTGAATTAATATCAGAATCAACATCAAAACAAAAATCAAGGGGCGACAGGGATTATTCGAAGCGCAATCTCTTGACCGAAAAGGAAAATAATTTTACTTTTGAATTCGATGCAACAGCACCTCCTCTTGCCGTTGGCGGTCTCTGCGAAACACTTTCGCTTTCTAACTTCTAACGCAATGATCACAATTTCAAAATCTAAAACACAGGGATTATCGAAAGCGCCCTCTCTTGTCCGAAAATGAAAGCTGTATTTTTTCTAATTTCAAACGGCGGAATATCCTATATACCGAAGAGGAGACGAATAATTTTAATCGAAATTTTAATTGAAATCGAAAGTCGAAACCAAGTGTCAAAATTAATTTTGAAATAAAAATCGAGGCGTGAGAGGAATTGCTCCAAGCGCCATCTCTTAACCGAAAAGGAGAATAATTTGAATTGAATTAAATTGAACTGTAAAAGCATTTCATCTTGCCGCTCTGATATTGTCAGCGAAACCTTGACGTTTGATTTAAGCTTGTTTGTTTGAAACGCCCTCTGTTATCCTAAAGTGAAAACTAATTTAATCAAATGTTAATAATACAGTCTCATCATTATATTCTCACCACTGAAACGGTTTTTCTTTAATGAATCGAAAATGTAAAGTCCGCGCACGTAGGAACAGAATCATTCAAAGCGCCATCTGCTGTTCAATCTGATAAGCTGGAAGCTATTTTAATCGAACTTTTTCTACAATTGCATTTCATCTTTACTCTCGCGCAAAATCCTCGCTTTCTAACTTCACTACAATCATTTGAATTAATATCAGAATCAACATCAAAACAAAAATCAAGTGGCGACATTCGAAGCGCACTCTCTTGACCGAAAAGGAAAATAATTTTACTTTTGAATTCGATGTAACAGCACCTCCTCTTGCCGTTGGCGGTCACTGCGAAACACTTTCGCTTTCTAACTTCTAACGCAATGATCACAATTTCAAAATCTAAAACACAGGGATTATCGAAAGCGCCCTCTCTTGCCCGAAAATTAAAGCTGTATTTTTTCTAATTTCAAACGGCGGAATATCCTATATACCGAAGAGGAGACGAATAATTTTAATCGAAATTTTAATTGAAATCGAAAGTCGAAACCAAGTGTCAAAATTAATTTTGAAATAAAAATCGAGGCGTGAGAGGAATTGTTCCAAGCGCCATCTCTTAACCGAAAAGGAGAATAATTTGAATTGAATTGAACTGTAAAAGCATTTCATCTTGCCGCTCTGATATTGTCAGCGAAACCTTGACGTTTGATTTGCGTCATGATTTTTTTATTTCAAAATCCAAAATAAATAAAGCCGCGGCGGGATTATCGAAAGCGCCATCTCTTAACAAAAAATGAAAGCATCTTTTTTCCAAATAAAAACGGCAAGACGTCGTCTTCACATTCTCAGAAGTTAATTTTTGCTTGTTTTTGTAATATTTTAAGGTACCTGGTAATTGAAGTTTAAACTATTATAACTGCCTTATAGCGAATTATATGGAGCTTCATTTGCCTAAAAATTAAAGACGGGCCTTCATGGTACGTGAAAAGCGTAATTTCGTCTTAAGAATCCCAGTGAAGCTATTTCTTTTCAAAATTAAATTGAAAATACAGAAGGGAACACGAAATGAATCATTCAGAGCGCCATCTCTTGATCAAAAAAGAAAACTATCTTAATCTAGTTTTATATAAAAAAAAAACAATAAATAACAAAGTGATGTTTATTTTTAAATAAATTAAATATAGAAAGGAACCTCGAAATGAATCATTCAGACCGCCATCTCTTGATCAAAAAAGAAAACTATCTTAATCTAGTTTTATATTAAAAAATAGCTCATCGAAAATTCCTGTAGAAAATGAAATACTTTTTCAACGGAATCAAAATGTCTTTTAAAGGGGACTAAAAATGTATAAAAAATTAAATAGAAGTGTATCTTATTTAACAGACACATAGTTCGCTCCCCCCCTCGCCCCCCGGAAAAAAAGGGCCCGTAGAAGATCTTCACTACTAACTGATTCCTACAGATCCATCTACCCCTTGGTATCCATAATAATCCCGTTGGGAAACCCTGGTATAAATCATGAATAAAGCAGGACTCAAGATAGATCCTTGCGGTACATTTTAATGAACAGATAAAACAGCGACATCTTACGATCGCTTTTTGACCTGACATTGCAGTAGGATAGACAAACTGAAGCTCCTAATAAGTTACCCACGCAAGGCGGCCATGCTTGCTGTCAAAGCATACTGATGAAGCCCCAAGCAGGGCTGAAACAGCTGTACAGAGGCTGCTCAAGGTTTTCACTGCAATCAAAAGCGATTTGCAACAAAATTTTTTAGTACATTTTAATATTTGAGAAAGACTAAAGGCAAATTATTGTAGAATTTTTGAATACGAACAAATTAATTTATTTCTTTTTATAAAGAAGTTATAAAAAGGCATAACAAGTAACCGGTTTAAATACAGGTGTACCCTGAGGTAACCGATAAACTCACACCGTGCGTTCTAGAGATGATTCTTAACAAATAAATGTACATTTTTGGTCAATTCCTTTTCGTCCTTGAGATATCGATAAAAGAAAAAAAAAAAAGAAATATGCGTCAGTTAATCGTGACACATCATTTATTTCTTGTTTCTTTTTCGATATCTCAAGAACGGAAAGGAGTTGATTTAAAGAGCACATGAAGTTCCTTGTTCAGAAACATCTCTAGAACACGTAGCGTTAATTTGTCGGTTACCTCAGGGTACGCCCTGTATATTAAAACCTCAGAAATAAAATGCCCACTCCTTTTATCAGTTTTTAAAAAGAAAGCATTTAGCAAATCAATTTAAGATCTATTATTTTCCAGTGTGTTTTTTTTTAATTAATAAGCGACAATAACAAATGAAGAAAAAAATATGCGAAAACATATAGAATTAGGGAAAATTTAAAAAAAATATAATTTTTTGGAACACATTGATTATATTATTGATTAAGTTGTTATAAATATGGGAATACATTCCTTTTTGGGAATCAGAGGACACAGGATAGAAAAAAACAGATCAGCAATTATAGGAATTTATTTCCGAACAACTCATTACACATAAGATTGCAAAATCTCATTCTTACAAACACCTAAACTCGTTTTATTACACACTAAAGAATATTTTTAACTGTATTGATTCTGATTCTGAGAGACATCGGCGAGCTCGAAACGCAAACCGGAAGCGACTTCCTCATCAGTTTCCAAGCGTCAAAATCAGGTGAACGACGACAACGTCGTTATTTACATACGTTTATAGTATAAAAGTCAGGTATGGTCGATTTATGTTGTTCGTACAATGAAATGTCACATCTTTGCAGCCAGTTTGTTTTGTTTTGTTTTTTTTTGTTTAAACACTTACAGCTCTAATCTAAACAACGACAACTATCATCAACGTTAACGTTTTTATTTTAAGATTAACGATTAATTAGAATAATTTGTTGCAATTGCTGCTTTAAATTTAAATTCGAACGAAACTAACCTACGTTCTTTTTTTTTTTTTTTTTAATTAGTAAGTACCTTTACTTTTAGATAAATAACATTAGCTTTATTTACTAAACCTACGTTCTGGTTTCGTTAAGTAAGTAAGTAAGTTGTTAGTATAATATAGTATATAGGTTCTTTCTCTTCTTTTAAATTTATTTATTATAATAATAGGCGATTAAATATTTAGGTTAGTAAGCAGAGAGGTGGTGTTACTATTACTCAAGTACTTAAGTCAAAGTACTGCAATTAACTAAAAACGAAAACACTAATAAGTAGTAGATTCAAAAGTTTTAGGGATTAGTAAATTTAAGATTAAATATTTCGATGTTTATAATAATTATTATTAATAGTAGTAGTATTGAGTATATATGCATAATAATTTTGTTTTAAGTATTTATTCGTTATAATGGTTAACGACGTGTATGCTGAGAGAACTTTATTATTACGTTATTTATTATAAGTTACTTTAAAATGGTTCTAAAAACTTGGCGCCCAACCGAAACGCCAATAATATTTTAGGTTAGGTATATTTGGCGCCCAACAAAAATACGTATGAGTTTTGGATTTTCTTTACATGCAATTTAAATCGAGTGCTGCTTTTTTTTTATTTGTTTCTCTTGCCATTTCCTGCAGACGTTTTTTTCTTTCTTTCTTCATTTTTTTAATTAATTTATTCTCTCAGACATGCACATTTTTGCTTCTATTATTACACAACGACTATCTAAACATCATATTGCCTACAGCGTACGTACGCAGGAAGACGACGATAATTCATTTTATTATTATTATTATTTTCCTTTTTTTTTTTATTAAATATTAAAACAGCTTCTTGCATAACAACGATCGCAACATCGTGCAGAAGCAGACAGAAGCGCGCAGCTCTACACATACAAAAGTGGTGAGTGACGAAAACTGGTTAAATGTTGAGTTAGTCAAGATCGAGTGTTTTTTTTTTCTTTAGGGCTGACAGTCATCTATCTCTCTTAATTTTTAAGTCGCTTTTTTTTAATCAAATTCTGGTTTACGATGGCGCCAGCTCCGGACGCTCATCGTTCTGAGCTGGCGCGATTTCGACAAGGACGTGGTTTTTAAGCGCGGTTCTCAAAACCGCCTCGTTTATTTAGTTTTTTTTTTTTTCTAAAAATTTAAAACTGCCAGTACCTATCGTTTTGTTCTCTTCGGGGGAATCCCCGCCCTTTCCGCCGGCGCGGAAAGCGAGAGGATCACTTCCGCTACTCTACTGGAACTTAACTCCGGGCAAGTCCGGTGGGAAAGATCGCAAGTTGGTCTGCTGGGAACGCGCCCTGTCAGGTGTTAATCGGAAGTTGCTCATTTTTTTTGGGGCGCGTTCCCTGATGGTCGCTTCCGCCGGACTTGCGGGGGCGGGACGTCCGGGGTGGGAGCCTGGGGGGGTGGTTCGGGGAACTAACCTATCACAATTACTAGCTTTTAAATAACTTCACGTATCAAGAGTTATCATTGGGTAAAGTGAGAGGAAGTCGTTCTGGTTTTATTTTTCGCATAGACTCGCAGATGTCTTCTTCGTTTTCGAGAACTTTTATGGATTACGTACAAAACCAGTTGGCAAAAGCGATTTTTTTGTTCTTTTGTTTTTTTTTCTTCATATCTCCCTCAGCCAGTTTATTGTCTGTCGAAATACATTTATTTCATCAGCGACAAAGTTCGGTTTTATGAATTACTCACCGAAGATTGAGTCAAGTAAATCCCCCCCCCCCCACCTAGTCCAGTTCATTACTTGATATTCTACTAGGCACTAGGCGGGGAAGTACACCCTCCTCTCCCCAACCCCTCCACGCTAAACGTTACAAGCGCGACCGTTGTACTTATTAAACATTTATTTTCCACGCCCGAATTTTCGTTTCCCCGATACAATCAAGGTTACAATTGGGAGCGGTGTTAGCTCGTTCGAGGCGCCTCTCCTGCATAATAATATGATATCCTAGTAGTCATTAGGCGGGGAAGTACACCCTCCTCTCCCAACCCCTCCACGCTAAACGTTACAAGCGTGACCGTTGTACTTATTAAACATTTATTTTCCACGCGCGAATTTTCGTTTCCCCCGATACAATCAAGGTTACAATTGAGAGCGGGGTTAGCTCGTTCGAGGCGCCTCTCCTGCATAATAATATGATATCCTAGTAGGCACTAGGCGGGGAAGTACACCCTCCTCTCCCCAACCCCTTCGCGCTAAACGTTACAAGCGCGACCGTTGTACTTATTAAACATTCATTTTCCACGCGCGAATTTTCGTTTCCCCCGATACAATCAAGGTTACAATTGAGAGCGGGGTTAGCTCGTTCGAGGCGCTTCTCCTGCATAATAATATGATATCCTAGTAGTCATTAGGCGGGGAAGTACACCCTCCTCTCCCAACCCCTCCGCGCTAAACGTTACAAGCGCGACCGTTGTACTTATTAAACATTTATTTTCCACGCGCGAATTTTCGTTTCCCCCGATACAATCAAGGTTACAATTGAGAGCGGGGTTAGCTCGTTCGAGGCGCCTCTCCTGCATAATAATATGATATCCTAGTAGTCATTAGGCGGGGAAGTACACCCTCCTCTCCCAACCCCTCCACGCTAAACGTTACAAGCGTGACCGTTGTACTTATTAAACATTTATTTTCCACGCGCGAATTTTCGTTTCCCCCGATACAATCAAGGTTACAATTGAGAGCGGGGTTAGCTCGTTCGAGGCGCCTCTCCTGCATAATAATATGATATCCTAGTAGTCATTAGGCGGGGAAGTACACCCTCCTCTCCCAACCCCTCCGCGCTAAACGTTACAAGCGTGACCGTTGTACTTATTAAACATTTATTTTCCACGCGCGAATTTTCGTTTCCCCCGATACAATCAAGGTTACAATTGAGAGCGGGGTTAGCTCGTTCGAGGCGCCTCTCCTGCATAATAATATGATATCCTAGTAGTCATTAGGCGGGGAAGTACACCCTCCTCTCCCAACCCCTCCGCGCTAAACGTTACAAGCGCGACCGTTGTACTTATTAAACCCGCTCTCAATTGTAACCTTGATTGTATCGGGGGAAACGAAAATTAGGGCGTGGAAAATAAATTCCACGCCCTAATTTTCGTTTCCCCCGATACAATCAAGGTTACAATTGAGAGCGGGGTTGGCTCGTTCAAACCGCCTCTCCTGCATAATAATAAATAATCAGTAATACTTGTTCAAACAAGTTAAAGACTACGTATAGTAAGAAGAGTTGAAGTTTTTGAATTTTCCAGGCGATCAATTTTTTTTTTTTAATTTTGAAAAAAAATTACTTGAATCGATTTCAACAACCGTAGATTTTTATTTCGATTTCCTTTCGTTTCGTACGATTTCGTAATGTACAGTGACGGACAAAATTACCTTGCGCGATTTATTTAGAAGGAAGTCAACGACATTCAAAACATAATCCTGCAGGCTTAAAGGCATATAATACAGATTGTAGTCTGTGGAATAGAGAAAGAAAACAATAATTTTCTGCCTTGCAAGAAGGACGTGTGCGTCAAACCTTCACTTGTTTTACGATACTTTTCCCCAAACAGTTTACATTGTAATATTATCAGCCCCATTTTGGCCACGTCATTTTATTTTTTTTGCCCCACAGGGAATATATGGGAATAGAAAAATAAAACAATAATTTTCTGCCTTCCAAGAAGGACGTGTGCGTCAAACCTTCACTTGTTTTACGCTACTTTTCCCCAAACAGTTTACATTGTAATATTATTAGCCCCATTTTGGTCACGTCATTTTATTTCTTTGCCCAACAGGGAATATACGTGAATAGAAAAAGAAAACAATAGCTTTCTGCCTTGCAAAAAGGACGTGTGTATCAAACCTTCACTTATTTTATGATACTTTTCCCCAAACACTTTACATTGTTATATTATTAGCAAAGCAAGGACAAAATAGTACCGTCACAGCAAAGGAGACCCGCGGCGAATGGTCCGATTTCGATCGCGTTATTTATATGTTCTCGATCAGTCGATATGCTTAAATCGAAGTATTAGAGATATTATTACTTAGCCATATTATTATTACCACTGTAATTATTGCGGCGCTCATCGAAATGTCGAAATGACTGATACACTGTGCCAGGTACTTCTTAATCCTCGCTTTAATTATTAGCCTCAATTTGGTCACGTCATTTTATTCCGTCACACAGGACGTTTATTCGATTATTCATAATTTAAAAAGCGATTAATCATATTAAAAATCGCGTACACTGATGGGCAAAACTAATGCGGCAGGAATGTTTAGAAGTGAAACGAATTTCAATCTCAGAGTTTTTACATTCTAAGAAGGGCTTGTGCATGTGTAGTAAAATGCTTATGCCACATTATTTTTTTCCATCAGTGTACATTTGTAGTACCACTTCCCATACCCTCGCGTGTGTATCACATTATTTTTTTCTTCATAAAATTGTTGATATCCTAAAAGTGATCAATCAAATCAAGCGCAGTAATGATCAATCAAGTCAAGCACGCTAAATATGCTGCTATTATTTTTTTTTTTTTTAATACACACGATGTACCGGGCGAGGCAGAATTACCGTCACCTGTTTGAATTTGGCGCTTAGCGGATTTAGAGTTTTTTTTTTTTTGAAATTACAGACAGTTGGCACTCATTCGTGGTTCTCTATTCGGTATTTCTGATTTCCTTGACTACAGGAAGCAATCAAATTAAAAGCAAAGCAGTTTTTAATCACCGCAAAGTACGAGAAATATTGTCACAAGATCTAGTGACGTCGACGCGACATATTATTTGATTTGGCGGGAAATTTAAACAGGTGTCAATATTTAGATGTAGATCACTCGGTGGACAAGTATAAAGACGAAACTACTTCGTAATTTGATAACCGTGGAAAAGAATTCGGGCCACTTGTTCCGCGAACAATGCGAAAATTTAGTACCGGGATTGTATTAGCTCCGCCCACAGTAATCTCTGTCAAATGAAAACGCTCGCATTGCACTCCTTCCCCTCCTACCCGTCGATAGCAATTCGATGTACCGGAACAGCGGAATGGTGGCGGGAGCAAAGAGTACACTCGACTCGTAAAAAGCATCCAACACCAAGTGGCCTGAATTCTTTACCCTGTTAATAACAAACGAAAATAGTTTTCAATTTGATAGAGTCGCAGAAATAATTTCTCGTAAGTGCAAAAGAGTATAATCTGCATGTTTTTGTCGCATTGCTTTTTTCCATCACTGTACATAACGATTGAATAAGAAGCGCGCGTTGTTTTTTAAATTAAACTTTAGTAAGCTTAGGAGCTTTTAATTTTTTTTAAGGCTGATGTCTGGTCGACGAAAGGAGGGGTGTACAAATATTTTAGTTTTCGCAAATAATTTTTTTTTTTTTACATGCAAAACAAAATCAATTAGATTTTGTTTCAGCTTAAGCCATTGATTTTTAATTTCATCAATTTTTCACCAAGTTAAAACGGTTTGTTTTTTTTTTGGAAAAATAAAACTGACTCGTTAGAATTGGGGGAGGGGGAGGGGGGCGTAGAGAGTTGTTATTATTATTTGCTTTTTGAAGGAAAACAAAATATAATTTTGCTTTTCTAGTAAATTCATTTCCTTTAAATAATGTGTATGTGAATAATATTTTTTATTTTGAACAAAAAAATCGCTTATACCACCCGCCCTTCCTCGAGATCAAACTTTCTCACGTTGTTGTTTTTTTTTTTAACTTTTTGATTTCTTTCGTCCTTTAGTGTAACCAGTTAAAACTAACTGAAGATGTCTCCGAGTTCGAAACGAGCTCTCAACTAAATATTTACAAGTCCTAAAATAATTTAATTCACATTACGAGTCTAAAACTTACGGTATAAATAACTATCATATAATTCCTTATGTATAAGAAGACTAGCATATTACAAATGTTTTCTCTTTTTTTTTTGATTTTTGGAAAATTTCTAGATACTGATATTTCATTTTTATCATCGGTCACAAAATAGCTATTTCAGTTCATACTTAATAAGTTTAATAATAAGTTAAGTTTAACTTTCTTATTAGTATTATTATTATTATTATTATTATTTAAAAAAAAAAGTTGCATGAACGCAAATGCATCATCATATCATCTAATACGTTAAGTGATTGTTTCCTCACCGTTTACTTTATTAAGAAATTCTATTTCTGTTATTTTATTATGTATTTACCATGCAGAAGTATTTTTAAGTTTATGTTTAATTCAACTACATAACAATGTTCAATCAAGTTAACAAATTTTCGCATTGCGCAATGCATTCGTTCATTCTTCATTATACTGTATATATTCAGAAACCGACCGAAATAAATCTTTTAAACTTCGCGCGAACTTGTGTACTTGCGCGTTCTCCTTCTTGCATTCGCTGCTGCTTGTTGATGTTCCTGTAAAGAGTACGAAACGCGACGTCTTACATACGTCATTCAAAAGTTTAATGTGAATACGACGACATAAACAAGGCGAGGGGTAGTAAAATAAGAACAACGTTCGGGAATGACTGATGTCGTGTACGCTTCTACATGATTACGCATTTGCCCTTCTCTGCCCATGGGTTGTTTTTCTTGTCGGGCGCGTGGATCAGGGGGTCGTTCTTTTCGTTCTCTTCGACGTACTCCCTCATCCTGAAACGATACAGAATAAATAAGTTAGTCGCATCCAATAAATACCGTGATGATTTAATGCGTGACGAATTAGTCGTACATGTGTTAGAACCGTTATACGTCATTCAAAATTTGTACAAAATCGTTCGAAAACTTCATTGGTTGAATCATCAATACTTCCTTGCAATCAGGTACCTAGTTTAATCAATCTGTTACAGTTACTTTTGCAACTGTTACAGTTACTTTTGCAGCTGTTACAGTTGCTTTTCCAACTTAGCCATTTTCATCCTAAATAGATCGCGTATTCTATTTCTCGACGCCCAAGAGGTGCATGGGAGCGCAGAACTTAATAATTAAAAAAGAAAAAAACAAACTTACAAGGAAATTAAAATTAAGAATCTGCAAAGCACTGCATTCAGACCGGCAGTAACATTTGGAAGCGAGATGTGGGCCTGTTAAGAAAGAAGACTCGAGGTATGGGAAAGAAAGATTTGAAGCAAAATCTTAAAAGAGGAAGGATGCAGTAAATACACCAAATCTGAAGTAAAATTAAGTGAAATTTCATTATTAATTTAAAAAATTGTTTTTTGATTAAATTTCTTCAAGTTGCTTTCTATTATTTATTTTATTTTATTTCACCTTTCTGATTAATTAAATTAATAGTGGAAGCTTGAAGTATTTTGAGTTTAAGTCTCTTTCCAGTCGATCGTGTTTTATTTCTCATTTATTTCAGTACTCTATTAGACATAACAATTGAAATTCAACATTATTTTAAAATTTTTGTTGTTTCTTAATCTCTCTCAGTTGCTTTCCGTTTTTATTACTCTAATATTTATTCTTTTCTTCTGATTAATCAAATTAATATCAAAAGCGGTATTTTGAGGTTAAGTTTCTTCAATAATTCCTTAACTTGTTTTTTTTTTTTGTTTTATTTTCCAGTTCGCTTGTTCTTGAAAGGCGATCGCCTACATTGTTATTTTATTTTATAATTATCGAAATTGAATATTTTGAAAATTAATTTTTGGTTTCTAGTAGACGTTCAAATTGTATTTTGTTTTCTATTTAATTTTGGCTGCGTTAAGTGAACGGTCAGATTGGTTAGACTAAAACCAGGTGATCACTTTTCCTAATTCCCGCTGATTGGTTAGTTGGTTTGGTCTGACCGTTGACACTGTTTCTACTCGGATAAAAAATTGATCACAAAATTCTAGTTGCCGGCGAGTCTGCTTAAAGAGCTTTGAATTCACAAATGAAACAAAAGACGGTCGCTATTCTATTAAAAAAATAATTGCGCCCGGACAAAATGATCGGTAGAAACATATTTGTTTCATCAATTATTATTGATTCCAATACAGAGTTTCTACTTCAAGAAAAAATGCCCACAAGATTCTAGTTGCTGCTCAGTTCGCTTAGAGAGCTGTAGATTCACAAATGTAACAAAAAACGATCACTATTCTATTAAATGACGGCGATAAAAACAATTGCTTTTGGACTCTGAATGACCGGAAGAGGTGCAGTTGTTTCTATCAATTGCAAGACGTTATTTTTATTTGGAAAAAGATTGACCACGAGATTCTAGTTGCCGTCGAGTTCACTTAGAGAGCTCAAAGGAAACAAAAGACGATCACTATTCTATCAAATAACGGTGATAAAAACAATTATCTCTGGATTAAACGATTGATAGAAACGTAGTTGATTTAACAATTTCCAGAAATGGTTTGCATTTGGAAGAAAGAAATGGTCAGAAGTTTCTAGTGACTGTCGGGTCCGCTTAGAGAGCTCTAGATTCACAATCGAAACAAAAGACGATTCTATCATGCTAATTAAATGACGGCGATAAAAATCATCGCTTCTGGACTGAATAATCCGTAGGTGAGATGCTGTTGTTTCTATCAAACTGCAAGACGTACTTTCTATTTGGAAAAGAAAAAATGCTCACGAGATTCTAGTTGCTTCCGAACCTATATACAGGGTGTTTTTTTTTTTGCTGAGTGCAAATAAGAAACCTCAGTATAAGTACATGAAATGCCACGTTCTGCGCATATTTTCGGGTGACTACTGTATCATAGCCAAAAAATTTCGGAGGTACCACTTGTTTAGAACTGCTGCAAGCAAGGTCAATGACACCTTCCTCTGTATAATCTGTGAAACACACTCACCGACACCGCACCGATCGTAAAAGGAGGCGCGGACTCAAACCCATTCCGCAACGTCTGGTAATAATAATCGCTGATATGGCTTATTAATTGCTTTATGTAAAATTTTAATTAACCGGGCGAAGTAATGTTATATTCATTTATTTTAGGATGTCAAGCATCGAAGAATAAATCCGAAAACTTGTGCACCAGTTTTTCGTACAACTGCACAACAATGTTAATGTTAATACTGCCCCCTACCTTAAACGCAAAGAGGCGGGCCGCTGCCCGTTGTAAAAAAGTAGCAAAAAATCGTCGCGGTAAATGGCACCATTCAAACCCATTCCCCAACGTCTCGTAATAATAATCACTGAAATGGTTTATTAATTATTTTGTTTAAAATTTTAATTCACTGAGCGAAGTAATGTTACATTCATTTATTTTAGGATGTCAAGCATCGATGAATAAATCCGAAAATTTGTGCACCAGTTTTTCGCACAACTGCACAACATTGTCAATGTTAATACTTCCGCCTACCTTAAACGCAAAGGGGCGGGCCGCCGCCCGTTGTAAAAACGTAGCAAAAACCTGTCGCGGTAAATGGCTGCATTCAAACCCATTCCCCAACGTCTCGTAATAATAATCAATGAAATGGTTTATTAATTATTTTGTTTAAAATTTTAATTCACTGAGCGAAGTAATGTTACATTTATTTATTTATTTTAATACGTCAAGCATTGATTAATAAATCCGAAAATTTATGCACCAGTTTTTCCCACAACTGCACAGCAATGTTAATGTTAATACTGCCCCCTACCTTAAACGCAAAGAGGCAGGCCGCCGCCCGTTGTAAAAACGTAGCAAAAAATCGTCGCGGTAAATGGCACCAAAAAAGAAAAAAAAAATGCGACTCATCAAATGCATGCGAGAATAATTTTTTAAGATATCAATCAATTCGTAAAATTTGTGAGGGTAAAATATGCGAGAACGAAAAATAAAACGATGGATGACGATGATGACAAATGGCACAAAAAAAAGCGAAATTGCGACTCATTAAATGCATGCGAGAATAATTTAACTTTAAGATGTCAATCAATTAGTAAGTTTTGTGAGGGTAAAATATGCGAAAAATAAAACGACGGATGACGATGATATTATTTAACTCACCCGCATTTCTCGTCCAGTATCGCCGGTTTACAATTTGAAAATAGTTAAAGTTGTAATTATGTACTTGGAATGAAGTTGCATTTATTTATTTTAATAAATCCAGGCACTTTGTAAACACGTTTAAAATGTGTATTAATGGGCGTCATACGAATCAAACAGATGTTCGTTTACGGCATCGCGAAACACTGACCTATATGCGCGTCGTCATTCAAACAGGCGAGGCAACTCGTTAGCCGTGCCAGCAGTTCTCAAACGGTTTGGTGAAAATCTTCCAATGTATTTTTCTCGAAAACTATTATAACTTTCTGTTATGGACATATAAGTTCAATCGTTGCGGTATCATGTATTAGAAGTTTAAATATTTGCACATGGTAAAAGAATTCCCAGTATTTTCTGTTAAACAAAACGATTAGTCTTTATTAGAAAGCAGACCCTCTTGTGATTGTGTATTGCAGAATTTAAGGCACCCAAAAAGCTCTCGTTAATCTTCTTTCTTATTTAGACCTTAACGGCATTGTTATTGCTGATAATGACGTGCTCTCGACTCTCTCTGATTTTCCGCCGAACCATAACCGTTTCGACGCCATAAAAACTCGCCGAGCGCCGCCAATCAAGTTCCAGCAATTCGAATTCGATTTTAACGCTGACGAGATAACATCATTTAATTAAACATTAATACGTAACGACGACGACGACCGACGCGCCGTTAATTTTATTACGCGCGCGTTTCGCAGTTAGCGCTCAAAACGGCGGCGACGCGCCGTGACGCAGGGTGGAAACGAACGTTTTCCTTGCATTATTCACGCGTTCGCTTTCCTCGGCGACTTCCCGACTTATTTGAGAGATTATTGATAATTTGCGCCGATTCTGTTTTGACTTGCGGGCCCCGCGGCGACCTGGACAGGAAATTGATGTGCTTCCGGTGGAAATAAACTTTCGTCGTCTGAGTGCCGTGGGACGTCAGGATGGAGGGGCAAAAGCACTTTGTCGTCTTCTGTAATTTCAACTTTTGTTGTGGAACGGGAAGAAAACGTGCTTTAGGGATAGACATATACAGGGTGATTCAAAATAAGTGTTCGACCAGTCAACCACAGAGAGCATACAGCAGAGACAAAGAAAACAAAAAGTTTATACGCGTAGGGGGTCTAATATTCATAATTTTTGAGATAAAATGCATTGAAGATTCAGATATAAATTGGTTGATGGGCACTGGTATAGCTGTACTGCGTCACAAGACCAATGAATTCGCGTTGAATAAAACGAAACACTCGCGTTTACCTTGAATTGAAACTGTACGACATTTTCATTTATGGCTTTCTGCGGAAAAATATTATAATACGCAACTCGCGGACTTGTGTATGTATACGTAAGAAATGAATCACGATTTCTATTTTGGATTGAAAGGAGGTTGAAGTTTGAAATGCCTCTGATAGATTTATTTCTTGCAGTTTCGCACTTGCCTGACCTTAGTGAATACGTTCCTAACGGGTCGAACACTTATTCTGAATTACCCTGTATAATCGAAGAAGTTTCTCACAAAATCTTTAAAAAAGACAGAGTGACGACCTCCTTAATTTTAAAGACTGAAAGTAAAATATTGAATTAAAGTACATAAGTAGAAAATAAGGAGTTTAATAAACGTTAAAGTTATTTGAGGTTCGGCGAAAGATTAAAATAAGGACCGCAATTGTACCACCTCGAGAGAGAGAGAAAAAAAAATGCAAACTGACTAACAAATCAAAGGTTTTTTTCTTAAATGTATTATCATTGTCAATGATACCACGTATCTCTTCTGATGTTTAATAGATGTCGCTGGCGGTTCATCCTTTGTTGTGCCTAACCGGTAATTTGACACGATTAAAAAAAAAAAAACTGAATCACTGATGTTTAAAAGAAAAACTTAATCACTGATTATTAAAAAAAAATTAATAAATCACGGATGATTAAAAAAAAAATTAAAGAGATTTGTTCCTCAAGTTGGAAACTCTGCTAAAGTGAAAAAATTAATCACAGATGATTAAAAAATAAAAATAAAGGATTTGTTCCTTCAGTTCGAAACACTTCAGCAGTGTTTCCAACTTAAGGAACAAATCTCTTTAAGTTCCTTAAGCTGGAAACACCACTAAAGGGTTTCCAACTGAAGGAACAAATCCTTTAATTTTTTTTTAATCATCTGTGATTATTTTTTTTTAAATCATCAGTGTTTAAGTTTTTCTTTTAATCATCAGTGATTCAGTTTTTTTTTTTTAATCATCAGTGATTGAGTTTTTTTCTAATCTTCACAGATTAAGGCTTTTTCTCTCTAAAAAAAAGAAGCAGTGTTTCCAACTTAAGGAACAAATCCTTTAATTTTTTTTTAATCATCTGTGATTATTCTTTTTTAAATCATCAGTGTTTAAGTTTTTCTTTTAATCATCAGTGATTCAGTTTTTTTTTTTTAATCATCAGTGATTGAGTTTTTTTCTAATCTTCACAGATTAAGGCTTTTTCTCTCTAAAAAAGAAGCAGTGTTTCCAACTTAAGGAACAAATCCTTTAAATTTTTTTTTAATCATCTGTGATTATTCTTTTTAAATCATCAATGTTTAAGTTTTTCTTTTAATCATCAGTGTTTCAGTTTTTTTTTAATCATCAGTGATTCAGTTTTTTTTTTCTTAATCATCAGTGATTGAGTTTTTTTTTTTAATCTTCACAGATTAAGGCTTTTTCTCTCTAAAAAAAAAGGAATTTTTTTGTAACGTCTAATGAAATAACGCTGATGTATGTCTACATGTCTTAAAAAGTTATTTAATTGCGTTATTGTATTGTAACTTGCTTATAAACTTCTCTCATTTATTTCAATAAGTGTGACAACGCCATCTGTTGGAATATACGAGAGTTTTTTCCGCTGCTTGTTTTTGGTCAACTGTCGCCGGTAAAGCAAGAAACGAATTGTATTCTTATGAGATAAGGAACAACGCCATCTATTGCAGTTTTTCTTAATGTCTTGACCACGTGCAAGGCAAATAATTCTTTGCTCCGTCACTTTTTTTTCGCATTTATGACTGAATTACGTTCTAAAACCGATTGCCTTTCATTTAATATTTTTTTTTTAGATATCGACGTATATTTTATCATCTATTTTATATCTTGTTCATTTGTTTCTTTTTTGTCACCTTTCTTTTCAGTTTTGCTTTTACTGAATTGTACTGTAAAATAGATTTTTTTTTAAATTTCATTGCTCGATATTAAAAAAAAACATTTTATTTTTTTCTCAGCCTCTTCTTATTTTTTAATTATGAATCTATTAAACAGTATTGTAAGTATAATTGCCTTATGATTCTATTCCTATTTTCTCCTTGTTTTTATTATTAATTGCGCTGCAAAATCGACTTTTTTGTTTACATTTTTTGTTAGCTTCAGGTATTTTTGCAAAGAGATTAAATAGCGGGCGGCGTCCTGCGATCGCATTTTGACCCGACAAGTCGTCTTGGTTTCCAGCGGTAATCTCGAGGTACGTGTCTGCTGAAGAAGCCCTAAGTAGGGCTGAAACAGCTGTACAGAAGCTGCTCAAGGGATTTACTACAATCAAAAATGATTTGCAACAAAATTTTTTTATATATTTTTACTTGAAATTTTTTATTTTCACTTTTTTTGCTTAATAATACAGGGCAATTTTCTCATCGAACGTGTAAAGCAAGCGATTACTGCAATAACGAGTTGTAAAAGTAACTCGAACGATATTAGGTGAAGGTTGATTCGTGTCTTATAATGACTCATTATTTAAATAAACTAACCGGATTGCAAACTGGAATTAATTCACGTAATACTCCATTTATTTGTAAGCTAGTTGTTAATGTACCGAGTACGTACTAGCACATATTACGTAAGCAAATTTCGGAAAAACATTGTATAATCAATTTCTTACACCTATGCCAAAAACATTCGATTACACAGCCCCACACGAAAAAAAAAAATTGTTTCAGATCTCGAGGTCAGACTATGTCTACTGCTGAATCCGAATTCGGCGATCCATTTAACTCCTTCACGTCAAATTTTACCAATAACTCCATATAACACTATAACCAGAGAACGGAATCATATATTTTGTTCGATTAAATACAAACGAGGCGGCAAATGTACGTACAACGCCGCAGCGACCAGACAATGACCGTTGCCGCCTCGTTCGAAATAAACCGAACAAAATATATAATTCCGTCCCGTAACTATAAGTCTCTAACCCAAGCTGTCAAGTCCCATTACACATAACGTTTCTGTAAAGGGAGCTGTGCATTCAGTATAATCCTACGACCCTATACACGTAACCCCGAACCCCCTAACCTCATAACCGATAAGTCCAATAACCACGTGACTCAGTAGTTTGACTTGATCTCTCATCGCGTGATTCATCAGGGCTCTATAAATAGAATATGTTAAACTCTATAGTCCTCCAATACCATAGCTCCATAACCCCCTAACCCCCATAGTACCATAACCTCGTAACCACTTCAACAACAACCTCATCAATGAGGTTGATTCTTGGCCGATGAAAATTGTAAGTAAAATGTTTTTTTTTTTAACTTGAAACAGACTTGAAAATTATGAAGGGAACACACTCAACGTTTCGCCGTCGATTAATAGCTTCGTCGGGAATAGCGAAACGCTGAGTCGTTTCCCTTCACAATTTTCAAGCCCGTTTCAAGTTTAAAAAAAGTTTTTACTTATCATAACCTCATCGTTCTCTAACATGGCTTGAAAACATTAACTGGAATTTTACCTGCGTATTTTACATGTCAATATACAATACATAAGTGTTGCATAGTTCTCTTGCTCAAAATATGTTTTTTAAGTTGCTTTTGTAGGTTATATTTCAGAAACGGAACACTTTTGTATATAGATAAATTAGGTTTAATCGTAATAATTTGACGCCGTCTATACGTGGTATAATTATTGCCATCACATTCGATAGCACCCTGTATATACAGGGTGTCCCAGAGCTCCGTAAAAGTTCCATAACTTTCTTGCTATTCCAGGTATCGATTCATTTTTTTTTTTGTATAATAGCAGCGCTTCCATTGCACATTTTAAAATTATTTTCGTTTATGTACAGGGTGTCGAAGCATTATAAAAATATTAAAGTTACGTTTTTTTAAATTGAAACGCCCCATTTTGACTTCATTTTTGGATTCTACAATAAATTTTGCGTTAAATTTATTTGAGTCGTTTTTACGTATCAATCATACTTTTCGATGTGAGTCAATTTTTTTTTCTTGAAAATTCCCGGATGCAAGGTTCCATTCAAAAATTCGTAATTTCTAAACCATTAAAGGTAACGCAACCGTTTTTTTTTTCAGTCAATACCAAGGCTGTGGTCAATCATTCGAGATCAAACCAAATCGTGAAGGGATGTTCCAAGGCTTACTACGATTTTTTTGAAGATGAATAATTATAAATAACAAAAACTCCATTTCTTTTTCAAATAGAACACCCTGTATATTTTCACACCATTCCATAGCGTTTTTGACAAGCTTTTCAATGATATACAGTTTGTAGGGTCCAATTCTGATATTCGACGAGTTATTGAGAAAATAGTAATTTTTAGATGTAAACTAAACTAAAACCCCTGACACCCTGTATATCTAATGCTTCATAGAAGGTAGGAGATTTTGTTGAAAAATACGAGACTGCTATTAAAAATAGGAGAGAACTGGCAACCGTAACTCCGGTTCTCAACGCTATGTTGGTGGTGACCGAAATTTTCTGTCCGCGACTGTACTTACTTCAAATAGTACATTTTTCAAAAAAAAAAAAAAATCTGCCATTTATTTAATAGACAAGTGAATAATATTTAAGAATCAACAACATAATACAACACATAAAACAAACTTAACTCGCAGCAGTCAAAAAGAACGGTGTTAACTGCCATCCAGAAGTGACGCTGATGTACAGTCATACATTTTAGTAATGTCTCGTCTACAAATTTTAAACTGCGGTCTTCCGACTTAATGATTATAACAGGCTGATAGATAAGCAAACCATCAAGCAGATAAGCAAGTACAAAAATAAACACAAGGAAACAATCCTACTGTGTTTGTTTACCTGTTAGCAAATGATTTAAATTCTGTTGGGGGAGCCATTACTTTTAATTATGACAATTTTGTTGGAGAGATTAAGTCTGTACATGCACGTGCTCCATCTTGGTTTAACTTAATTGAGTAATAATAATAATAATAATAATAATTTTTAGTAGTAGAGTAGTATAAACGAGAAACGAAAAGTTGCCAACCCTAGTATTTGCTTTTTCAAGCTGAACGTGTATTGTACCACATGCTATTTATTTAATAAAGTGGTGAACGCAAACGTTTCATGCGGGTTAGCACAAACAGATCGCATTTCAAGCTCAATTACAAAGATATTTAATTAAAGTTAAATGAAAAACAAAGTTTCGCCGTGCAGGCTGCCGTCGCGTTGTTCCATAATGCTCGTTCATTTGCGACTTCCGGGGCGTTTACCCACATTTTGTCCTTATCTAGTTGGCTGAACTAATATCTCAAGGGCATTCGACTTCATTATTAATTGTTATACGAGGTAGGGGCCTATTCTGTATCGAAAGCGTTAAATTTAAAGGGCTGTTAAATTTTGTTGCTACGGCAACAACCGATCTTAGGGGCCGATTTCATAATCGAACTAAAGGAGACTTTAAAATAAAAGTCACAATCTGATGTATAAATAACTACGTTTACCCATATTTTGTCCGGGTCTAGGACAATTCGCCATCGCCGATTTGTCATCGCTAATTCACCGTCGCCGATTCGTCGTAGGTACAATTCACCGCCGCAAAACTCGCCGTCGGTAAATTCGCCGTCAGCGATTAAAGTTTTAAGTCCAGGTACATATCCAAATAATAATATACCGATAATTATATGTGAATAAAATAAAGAAGTTAACATAATTAATGGAAAATAAAATAATTTGTTATTAATTAAATGTGATACATAGATAAAAAAACAGATAAAAAAATTTGGTCTTCCAGGAAGTATTTCTTATTCTTCAGGGTGTTCGTAAAATCCCTCCAATTCTTCTTTTTTATATTTTCAGATTCTGCTCAAAATCATATTGATTTTCATATCAATCAAAATCACTACACATCAAAAGTCGACTGCTTTCAAAATATTGATTCATGGAAGCTCGTCATTTAAAATTATAAATTGAAAAGGGGGTTCCATTAAAAAAAAAATAGAATTATGATTATGTGTACGTACAGCACCAATTTGTTCGTAATTTTGTGTCTTACGGTGGTCGCACTGTAATTAGGAATTTATTTTAACTTGAAATAGAAAAACAATAGTAAAGTCCATTTCAATTTACTTGCAACGTACTGAAATTATAGTTATTTTCTTCAATTCGTAGGTATAACTTGGATATTATCTAAAATGGTCAGAAAGTGTTTTAAAGCTAATCAAGCTAAATAAAGCAGTAACATGTGACGGCGAATTGGGCGGACGGTAAATTGGATCGACGACGAAATGGTTCTACGACGAATTGGCGACGGTGAATCGGCGACGGCGAGTTGGCGACGGCGAATCGTCCCATCCCCATTTTGTCCTTCTCTAGTTGGCTGAACTAATATCTCAAGGGCATTCGACTTTATTATTAATTGTTATACGAGGTAGGGCCCTATTCTGTAACGAAAGCGATAAATTTAAAGGGCTGTTAAAGCTGCGGTAACAACCGATCTTAGGGTCGATTTCATAAACGAACTAAAGGAGACTTAAAAAAAAGTCACATTCTATTGTATAAATAACTACGCTTTCGCATTTTTTCGAACATATGACTGTGACTTTTATTTTAAAGTCTCCTTCAGTATTTAAACTTTAAAGGACCTCTAAATTTTTATAAGTTACAGAATCCGCCCCGCCACATTTAATAAACCCTGATCGACCCTTGAGCCTGACGCCTTGCGAATAGGCAACCCATTAATCAAAACAGAAATAACTGCGGTTTTTCACGTGCGCGTACTACTTAAACGCACGGAAGTAGAATGAGTTGCCTATTTACAATTTTTAAGGCGTGACGATTTATGTAGAGTTACGTAAACGAAACAATAGAGTTGCTAGGTGAAACTTTTGCATTTCCTTTCATTCATTCATAGTGAATATCAACACTGAAATAGTTAGAACAGCGCCTTGGAGAGTAGTGAAGAACTAAAAAGTAGAAACCCTTCGTTTCCCAGAGAATCATAACGATGTGATACAGGAAAGAGCTAACGCCATAAATCACTAGAACATAAAAGCTCGGCGTACATGGCGAGAGGCAACTAAATAAAAAGGGCGGCAGGGGGGGGGGGGCGAGAAAACCTATTGATTTCAAAACAAGATATAATAGTTTTGGTTTTTATATTCGTGTGCAGTGGTTTGGCCAATCAATTTGATTTGAACCAAAGGTGAACAAAGTTTTAATTGCCCCGGCCAGCGAGTTTCCAACACAAACATAAATTTCTTAATTTATTTCGCCCCCCTCCCCCCTCCGCCGCCCCGGCAGTTTCAGATTATGATATACGGTCAATTAAAGTTGCAAACCCTCGACCGTTTTAATCACGTTTGTCAAGTGAAATTAGCCAAGGGATACTTTTTGTCCTTCTTGAGGGACCAAGGTTGAGAAATAATTCCTTTCATTAGGGGGTTGTTATCGAGGGCCTAACTAAAGCGTAACCGCCGCCGCCGCCGCCGCAACCACCCCCACACCTCCCCACGGTGCGTAGGTAGCCGTTGTGTTGTTCTATTTGTGAAAGCTCTCGGTGGTTGGTTGGTTGTTGGAAGGAGGTCGGAATTGTTGTTACCATGACGATGGGTTTACACCACCGGGTGTGTAAAGAAGGCCGAGTGGAGCTTAAGCGACGGCTCGCAAATCGAATTAAGTTTAAGTTCGGAGCGTTGCCGGGGCCCGTTTTTTCTTGTTTGCCTTCGCTTTTTTTTTTCTTATAAACATTTTAAATTCGGCTTTGGGGGGATGAAATCGATTTTCCGTCTTGCAGGGCTAATCCAATTACGTCAAATGGATATATTGTATAAAATAACATTTATTTATAATACGCGGAAGATACGAAAAGCTCGACGGAAATACAATTTTTCTACCTAGGGAGTAAAAGTAAGGAAATACTCCCTAGGGAGTTCTTTTTTGTTTTGCCACGAAATGAGTCGAGGTTTAAATTTTAGGTTACAGAGCCCCCGCCAGGTCACGAATGAAGAAGGATTATAAAGTCTATGCCATTTCACGAAGCAAAAAAGAGGATTAACAGTTTAAGCGCGGATAAGAAGAAAACGTTCTGTTCATTTACAGGGGGGTTTATTAAAAGACCTACTTACATTTAAACGATTAGATTAAGATAATTAAAGTAACATTAGATTAATAAGTAGTTCCTTACGCTACTCGAGTAAATTGGTCCATTATGTTTAAACTGAACCTGAATTGTTTATAATGTCCAACGTGTTCAATCCGGAAACTAATAATTAATTACGTATTAAATTGTAGAGACACTCGCTTGGCATAAAATAATCAAACCGAACATACACATAAATCAATCAAAGTTTACTTTAGCATAAATGTCCTTTGGCTCTTCATCCGATGCCAACAATCACCGACTTACCACCGCGAAGCCCAGGGCCGGATAAAGGAGTGGGCGAGACGGCCGATTGCCCTGGGCGTTAAGTTTGAGGGCCGCTGAACTAGAATATTTTTTATGAATAATGTTTTCAGAAACTATAAACTAATATTATTTCTACCTATAATAAAACAATCTGTTTTAAAAAGCGATCGCAGGATGTCGCTGTTTTATCCGTTTATAATAAAACAGTCAGTTTCTAAAATTCTAACCTCAAATATCTCATAAACTATTCTTCAAAATCTCAAAATATTATATTTTTGAAATCGGGAGAAAAGAATTTATTCATTTAAACAAACAGTATACAGGCTGTTCCATTAAAAAAAAACAAACAAACAAAAATTGTACTTTTTTCTGCAATTTACGGTGCGCTTTGTTTCTTCTATTTATACAGGGTGTCCTAGCAGCGCGTTCTCGGGCTATATCTCGATAACTACCGCAGATACAAAAAAAGTTTCAAGACGTTTTTATTTCGGAATTTCGATGCCTACAACATAAAATTATTTTCACCTATACAGGGCGAATCAAAACAGTGGTACCGAACGCAACTTTATTTAATAGTGGCTTAGAATAAGTTATAGCATCCCCCCACACCCCCGAACTTTCCGAAGTATGAGGTTGAGTGGATTCTTCCCCGTTTGGAACCTTCATTTAACGGATTCCGAATCAATTTATTTCTAAATCTGATGATGATAACCAAACAAATCCGAAAATTTATGTACCAATTAGGCAAGCGCGTTAAAAATGTTCTTCCTTCGCCCTTTTACTTTAGCATAAATGTTCTTTGGCTCTTCATCCGAGGCCAACAATCACCGATTTACCACCGCACTGCGAACGCCAGGGCCGGATAAAGGGGTGGGCGAGACGGGCGATTGCCCGGGGCGTTAAGTTTGAGGGACGCTGAACTAGAATATTTTTTATGAATAATATTTTCAGAAACTATAAACTAATATTATTTCTACCTATAATAAAACAATCTGTTTTAAAAAACGATCGTAGGATGTCGCTGTTTTATCCGTTTATAATAAAACAGTCAGTTTCTAAAATTCTAAACTCAAATATCTCGTAAACTATTCTTCCAAATCTCAAAATATTATATTTTTGAAATCGGGAGAAAAGAATTTATTCATTTAAACAAACAGTATACAGGCTGTTCCATTAAAAAACAAACAAACAAACAAAAATTGTATTTTTTTCTGCAATTTACGGTGCGCTTCTTTGTTTCTTCTTCTTTTATACAGGGTGTCCTAGCAGCGCATTCTCGGGCTATATCTCGATAACTACCGCAGATACAAAACAAGTTTCAAGACGTTTTTATTTCGGAATTTCGAGGCCTACAACATAAAATTATTTTCACCTATACAGGGCGAATCAAAACAGTGGTACTGAACGCAGCTTTATTTAATAATGGCTTAGAATAAGTTAAAGCATCCCCCCACACCCCGAACTTTCCGAAGTATGAGGTTGAGTGGATTCTTCCCCGTTTGGAACCTTCATTTAATGGATTCCGAATCAATTTATTTCTAAATCTGATGATGACAACCAAACAAATCCGAAAATTTATGTACCAATTAGGCAAGCGCGTTAAAAATGTTCTTCCTTCGCCCTTTTACTTTAGCATAAATGTTCTTTGGCTCTTCATCCGAGGCCAACAATCACCGATTTACCATCGCACTGCGAAGGAAAAAAGGAAAAAAAAACAAAAATGTACGTTTTTCTGCAATTTACGGTGCGCTTTGTTTTTTCTATTTATACAGGGTGGCCTAGCAGCGCGTTCTCGGGCTATATCTCGATAACTACCGCACATACAAAAAAAGTTTCAAGACGTTTTTATTTCGGAATTTCGATGCCTACAACATAAAATTATTTTCACCTATACAGGGCGAATCAAAACAGTGGTACTGAACGCAGCTTTATTTAATAGTGGCTTAGAATAAGATAAAGCATCCCCCCACACCCCGAACTTTCCGAAGTATGAGGTTGAGTGGATTCTTCCACGTTTGGAACCTTCATTTAACGGATTCCGAATCAATTTATTTCTAAATCTGATGATGACAACCAAATAAATCCGAAAATTTATGTACCAATTAGGCAAGCGCGTTAAAAATGTTCTCCCTTCACCCTTTTACTTTAGCATAAATGTTCTTTGGCTTTTCATCCGAGGCCAACAATCACCGATTTACCACCGCACTGCGAAGGCCAGGGCCGGATAAAGGGGTGGGCGAGACGGGCGATTGCCCGGGGCGTTAAGCTTGAAGGGCGCTGAACTAGAATATTTTTTTATGAATAATACTTTCAGAAACTATAAACTAATATTATTTCTACCTATAACAAAACAATCTGTTTTAAAAAGCGATCGTACGATGTCGCTGTTTTATCCGTTTATAATAAAACAGTCAGTTTCTAAAATTCTAACCTCAAATATCTCATGAACAATTCTTCCAAATCTCAAAATATTATATTTTTGAAATCGGGAGAAAAGAATTTATTCATTTAAACAAACAGTATACAGGCTGTTCCATTAAAAAACAAACAAACAAACAAAAATTGTACTTTTTTCTGCAATTTACGGTGCGCTTTGTTTCTTGTATTTATACAGGGTGTCTTAGCAATGCGTTTTCGGGCTATATCTCGATAACACTGCAGATACAAAAAAAAGTTTCAAGACGTTTTTATTTCGGAATTTCGATGCCTACAACATAAAATTATTTTCACCTATACAGGGCGAATCAAAACAGTGGTACTGAACGCAGCTTTATTTAATAGTGGCTTAGAATGAGTTAAAGCATCCCCCCACACCCCGAACTTTCCGAAGTATGAGGTTGAGTGGATTCTTCCATGTTTGGAACCTTCATTTAACGGATTTCGAATCAGTATATTTCTAAATCTGATGATGTCAACCAAGATTATAAAAGTTACTCTTCTTCCAGGTATTTTCTTTTGTTTCATACAGATTGCGGCTGCGATAAGAAGGGGTTAACGACGAAGGGTAAACTTATACCTTTTGCCCAACCTCTAGACCTCGTCTCTTTTTGTTTCTTAATTATGCATCAGGGCTTCTTTAATTTTGTCATCTTTGTCCTCCAGTTTATTCAATTGTTTCGTTATCTCCTCCGCCCATCCACTTCCTTCATTTTCCTCGAACATTCTCATATATTTCCAGATTCCGATTTAAAATCTGTTTCCCGCGTGTTTGATATTCATTAATTACCGACAGGTAGGAACCCCTGTGTGTTTTAGCCCTCGAAGCTTCCGTTTGCTTGTTTCACCCCGAACGACCTGCGCCCCTTAATGCTTCATAAAGTGCCAAACACACCCTTTACATAAGTTTGATCGCAAATCCATTAGCTCGTCGGGGGCGCGCACCCTCATCAATCAGGCGAATTGGTAATAAGGAGAAGAGAACGCGCGCGAGCTTTCGCCGAAAGCCCAGCCATCCAGCGCAGGTAATCAATGAGCATGACGAGGCGAAAGCGGGCAGAAACGTCGCGCAATAAAACGCAGAACAAATTGTTATCTCGCCTGACACGCTTATCTCGCTTCGCCGGAATGTAATATGTGCGAGACTTTTGTTGTTACGATGTTGTTATTCGGGGGGGATGAAACGTCGAGTCGGCTGCCTGGTACGACTTCTTTTGTTCCGTCCCGAAAACAATCTCGAAGCTCGAATAATGCGCAGTTCGCGTTTTCGCTCTGCATTTATATTTTTATTTCGTCGTGTTTTTTTTTTTTTTTTTAAGAAAAGAAGAAATAACGCGAGGACGGTTTCGAAGAAAAGCAAACAAGTTATTTTCAGTTGAAATAACAGATCATGCTTACAGGGTGAGGTGTTTATACTATTTCATTCACGACTCCCGGGAGTAGAAAAATCACAAGAACTCAAACTTTTAGGAATAACAAATTCTTATACCTACTAAATCCGAGTGTCACTTTCCACAAGTGAATTAATTTTTTGGGAAATTAGAAAACGTTGACATTCATTATTTAACCACACGAAATTAATTCTAAAAGACGCTGGACGCGCAACAGGTGTTAAGTTTATTGCCTTCAAGATCAAGAAGGCGTTAATAATGTAAATTCGTTTTTTACTTTTGGTTTTTCCTTTGGATCGTTTAAACGTTTTAAATGAGGAAGCCATCAAACAGAGCGAAACGTCGACTTAATACTCAATTTTTCTAAGTGTCCGCACAGAAATAATTTCGTGTTTTATAATAATAATTTTCAACAAACAAGATGGTGCTTCAGTTTAATTTTTCTGTAATTTTTAACAAAATTGAATGGAATGGTTAGGTTGAGGTCTCTTGGGTTGGGTTGACCTTGAAATAGGTGGAGCTTAACATTACTAATTTAATATTTTTTAAATTTTGGCTTTGATTTTACTTTTTTGCTTTAGTTTTAATTTTTTGTAAAATTTTTCGCTTCGCTTGGGTTGGACATAGTTGGGTTGGATTGATCGATCTTGAGATTGGTTGGGCTTCATTTTTATCGATTTTTATTTTTTTTTCAGTTTTACTTTCTTGTTAATGTTTTGCTTGGGTTGAGGTTAAGTTTAATTCAGTTGGGTTGCGTTGGTTTTGGTACTTGTCTTTGGTTTTATTTTTGGTAATTTTAATTTTCCCATCTTTATCGGTCGGGCTCAGTCAAAGCTTAATTTAAACCGAATTTTAAACTATTTTTAATTTTTTTTACAAGGGTTGAGTAGAATTGTCTTGACTTTTTATTTAAGTTTAATACATTTAGGTTGAGGTATTTGGTTGTGTTGACCTTAAAATTGGTCAAGATTAACTTTAAATAATTAATTTTTTTCCTACTTGTTACTTTAATTTTAATTTTCTTAAAAATTTATTTTAATATTTCGCTTGAGTTGGACACAGTTGGGTTGAGTTTAGCGGGATTGGCCGATCTTGAGATTGGCCTGGCTTAGTTTTAATGGATTTTTAATTTTCCATTTTACTTTTTTCTTAATTTTTTGCTTGGGTTGAAGTTAGATTTAATTCATTTGGGTTGGGCTGACCTCGAAAATTATCAAGCTTCATTTTAACTTTAATTTTTGAAATTTTTAATTTTGGTTTCTGCTTTTATTTTTGGGAATTTTAATTTTCCATTTTGCTTGGTCGTGCTCAATCAAAGCTTAATTTAAATCGATTTTAATAAAATTTTCTTTTCACATGGGTCGAGTAGAATTGATTTGACTTGACTTCTTATTTAGGTTGAATAGAGTTAAGGTGAAGCTTTTTGTGTTGCATTGACCTTGAAACTGGTAAAACTTAATTTTAACTAATTGTTTTCATTTTTGCTTTAGTTTTATTTTTTTATTAATTTATTTTAATTAGGTTGGATAAAGTTGGGTTGAGTTCAGTTGGATTAGTCGATCTTGAGATTGATTGGACTTCATTTTTATCGATTTTTAATTTTTCTTATTTTTTCAGTAAAATTTTTGTTAATCTTTTGCTTGTCTTGGAGTTTTGGAGGTTGAATTCAGTTGGATTGGGTTGACCTTGAGATTTCTAAAGCCTAATTTCACCTTGAATTTTTTTAATTTTTAGCTTTTTTTGTTTTGTTTTTTGATAATTTTAATTTTCCATTTTGGTTGGTTGTGCTCAATCAGGGCTTAATTTAAATCGATTTTTAATTCTTAATACGTGGGTTGAGCAGAATTGGACTGGCTGCTTGCCTTTGAGATTAGTCGCGCTTAATTTTCTTTGATTCTTTTACGTTTAGATCTTTTCCTTCTTCTTTTGGGGAATTATTTTAAATTCATTAAATAACTCCTTCATTTATTTTTGGTTTGTTCATAATGATTTCTTCTCGCATTGCGCTGTCCTTGATTCGACCTTCGCCTTAATCTCATGAGAGTTGGATTGAGCTCAATTGGGTTGACTTGACCTTGAAATTGATTGGGTTTAGTTATAATATAGTCCGAGAAAAATGACATAGATGGCACTGATGCAATACGATTTTTGTTTTTAAAGAGAACTACACAAAAATGAAAAAATAGAATCAATCTCATCTGAAAATGATTGACAAAGCGATACGACGCAGTTTAAGAAGAATTGCATAGATGGCGCTGACGTACCACAATATTTCAATAATATCTGCTTGCATAATAAAATCTAATTAAAGAGAACTATGCAATAATAAACGAATCGAAAACAAACGGAGTCGGCAAATATAAAATATAAATAAATAAATATACATGAGAAGAGGATGCGAAAAATTTATTTCAAGATCGCGCCTAAAATAACGTAGTCCTACAAAAATCACATAGATGGCGCTGGCTCAGCACAATTTCTGCTTCTTTAGTAACTATTATCTAATCAAAGAAAATGATACAAAAATGAAAGAGCAGGAAACAACTTCCACATCACACGTAAATCAGGCGAATGCCGTTTTTAATTAAATATAATTTACGGGCATTTGCTTCCACAAAACCGTGGTCGGCTCCTAACTAAATCACGCTGCACATTAACGATGAAATTAATTACTCCCGCAACTCAGTATGCGCCGAACAATTTCCGGTAATTATTTGATCCTGTTGTGTACGTGCACGGATAACAGAAACTACTTCGGGGCGGATTCGAACCAAACATGCGAGTGCCCTTTTAAAATTCAGGACCGAAACCGTCTCCTTCCGTCTGCCCGCGAGCGGCAACTTTCAATTAATTAATGCGCCGCTTAATTAGGTCCCGCTTCCAATATTCAAATTAACCGATCGTGACATTTCGCCCGGTTCCTTAATCGCCGAAGGAGTTCTGTCTTAAGTACCAGATAGCTTGCTTACTGAACTTGAAACCTCAGTAGATAGATTCGTTAGTTCAAAACGATTGTTATCCCTTTAGCTTGTTGTTCTATCTCTCTCTCTCTGTAAGGTCGATAATAGTAATTTGCATGAGAAGAGAAAGCTTTGCATGAGAAGAGAAAACAACAGTCACAAACATAACTGTCCTGAACCTCAAGGACGAGGCTGAGACAAGTTCGAGGAGTTTCAGTCCACCAGGGCCATAAAGACAGCAGAAATGTCGTGTACACTGAGGAAACCTCCCCGGGGCTCCTCACGACAACCAAAATTGTGTAACGTTTCTCGAGGAAACCTCTGCGCCCCTAGGGACACCAACCAACCAGGTGCTGGGAACACCATGACACGGACACGTCGCCCATTAATAAAGCCAAACTGGCCGTACCGCCCTTTAGAACTAGAGAAGAGCATACACGAAATCGACAACATCGTGACAGCATCAAGAGCCAACAGAGTAACAGCAGAGGTAGGGAAGTCCAACGGTATTAAAGGTCAAACATAAACGCAATTTAAACTCTATGTCGTCGGCGTCGTGTGCAAAAATTGTACTTCTCTGAACTGGATTCAGCAATCCTAGAGGGCATGCAAACAATGCAGATATATGATATAATATCTTAAGATAAGATTTCAAAGTTGACCCCAAATCGTTACTAACTAGTTGTTGCTTTAATAAAATATAATGACTAATAGGAGAGTCACACTTTACAACTTCCATCATCACGAAAAAATAGAGTAATGTAAACAAGGCCGAAATGATTGATATGAATAAATAATGTATAAATTCGTGTACATTTGTAAATGTATAACGTAGCGCGGTATCCTTTGATCTTGCAAAACCGCAGAATCACACGCGTATTTTTTTAAGAGGAAGCCACACCCCCTTCGGCCACTTAAATAACAATCGCCAAAGCAAGAAGAGGCGGCAGACGTCATTGTAATCGCAAAGGCCGGCGTGCTGGGTCAAATAGAGGACTGTATCAACATCCATGGCCCCAATGGGATTAGAACCCACGCTGCAACGTGATCCAATCTCGGATAACCACTCAGCCAAGCCACAGCCCTTGCCTAGTGGTTAGTTTTGATAGCAGAACAAATTCCACAACACTAATCCAACCACAGTAGATGCTGCAGCTTAGACGAACCAATTTTAACTACACCGTGAAACACAAAAATTGTAACGATTTTTTTTTTGAACCGTAACAGAACATTATACGAGAGGTAAACATTTTCACGCTCTTCCATTAAATAAAACACACAAAAAATTAAAACAAAACGAAAAAAAAACGCACACAGAAACTTTCAGAGTCGCGTTCGCCGAAACCCCGGGCGAGCTTTTGTGACAATATTTGTTCGGCGACCGCGCGTTTGCGTTTTCGGGGCGGCAAAAGAAAACTTTCCCCCTCGTATTTACGGAAAGTCATAATAACGAAAACCGCCGGCGCTCCGAAGATAAGGCCCCCCCCGTAGGAAACGACACCGTGCAATTTATCTGATTGCTAGCCATCTTCGGGTTTCACCCTTTATTCAAATAAACAGGGACAGAAGAAAGCGAAAGTCGGGAGGGCGGAAACAGCACGCCCCAGACGGTACCGATGTCGAAAGGTTAAACATCGATTTTAAAGTTGTAAATGTAATTAAAGGCCGCTTTGGAGTACCCCATTTGTTGTACGATAGTATCAGATGGAACAGCACCGTTCTATTGTTTCAAATAGTTTTTGATACGATTTGTTTGTATGTTTTGTAGGGTACAAAGTCATTCTCAGACTTGTTTTCCATTAGTTTGAACTGCGATTGGCAAATAACGTTTAATGTGGAATGATCCGGCGCCTCCACCATCCGGATGGTATGGAAAAACTAATTCTAACAAAACGCTCTTGATTTTAAAATCACCGTTAAAGGAGCTTTCTTCCAACTGATTTTCCGTCAGCTGGGGCGATCGTTTACTCCCCCTAAGTGATACGATTCATCTTCGGAGATCGCAAATGGCCACATTCATCTCTGCGGACGGGTATGAGTGTACTAAACTTCATCCGAGAAGAGGGTCCTTGATGAATGCATGTATTTACAAGTTTCACATGAAAATTCCCATTTCCGCCAGATGACGTCGGCTTCCGCGCGCGCAAAAAAAAAATCAGTCCTTGACGGATGAATACTCAGGAGAGTGACAGTTTCGTGAGAGCAAAACGTTGCGGATTGTGTCCGGAACTGGGTCAGACTGGAGGAGAGAATAAAACGACGCCGGGTTTAAATCGGAGGCCGCAACAACTCGGGGAGGGTTTTGGGTGGTGGAGGGGTGGGGGTGGGGTAATCGGCCATGTTAACTTCGAAGTTTATGTAGCGGTTTACCATGAAGTGAGTAACTTTAATAAGTTCGGCGAGTCGCCTACGAAATTTATTAGCGGAGAAGTTTCCGGTTGCATCACGTTAATTCATCCTGGGGGGAGGGGGGGATGGAGTGAGTGAACTTCAAAGTAAAGGGGGAAACTACTAAATTTTAAAACCGTTTCCAAAGCAATTTGGGTCGCGTAGCTTAAAAAATGCCTGCCTTGACAATGTTAGAAGAGACAAAAGGCAAAATCCTGGATTTGCAGAGGACAATACTCCGGGGCGCATCCACCATTTCTTGCATTCAAAGCGAAACTTCATTACTCGAGCTCCTATTGAATTAAAACTTTCCTAATTTCGCAGTCTGTACGTAATTTTTTATTTGGGCCTCATCTCGAGTCCTTCATTTTAAAAATGTGATGGCGTTATGTTTGGTGAGGCGCGTTCAAAAGAAAAAGCGTTTTCCAATCCAAGCAACAAGTTCTATACTCACATAGTTGGCATTGGACTTCGTCAATTGGGAAAAATAAGTTTCATAAGCCTCATTTTCCAACCACATCCACACCATTAGCGAAAAGTCGCTTGACTCCGCGCCATTCTCAGACAACTAGTCAAAACTTGTGCTGTCATGTCAAACTTCAACTTGCGTGTCACTTTGGTTGAGTTAAGGCAATGATCAGACTGCACGAAATCGTCAAATCAACGGTTGGACCACACTGGCTGACCAATCAGCGATTGGCACAAGTGATCACGTGGTTTAGCCTGACCAGTTCCACCGTTCATTTACCGCAGCCTTTCATTTTGTCAAAATGCATTTTGACACGCAAGTGTCAATGCAGCAAATCGTGAAGAGGCGCACTGATGATCTTTTCGAAGTTCCACCCGGAGAAACTGTTGTGGTCCTTCGTACAGAAACGCACCTTCATCGAACTAAGTAAGATCCCAGCGGAACTTTCCGAAGTCGCGACGCAAGTGGACCCCGTCTTCTCTGAAATGGTCCAGTATTACTTTCACAAGGCCCGCATTGTCGTTGAGGACAAGCTGATCGAGTCAGTGCGCAAAGACTACCCCCTAATGAGCAAGAGTGACAGGGCCACCAAGGTTAAAAACATCATGATGTACCTAGCCAAACCGGAATGCGTCCTGGAATATCAAACGACGTTCTTAAAGGACAACGGAGAGAGCGAGATGCTGTCTTGTTATAAGATTCAGCACAAGGGCTACCACTTACCGTTCATTGGTGGGCTGCGCTACAGCAAAACCGTCACGCGCGATCAGATGATTGCCCTAGCATCCCTAATCACGTTTAAATGCGCCTGCGCCGAGGTATCCCACGGTGGATCGATGAGTGGGATAAGAATCGATCCGACCAAGTATACAACTCACGAGCTGGAAAGGATAACCCGCGCTTTCACTCACAAGATGGTCTCCGCTGGCGTCATAGGTCCATCGATTGATGTAATATCTCCTGACGTGGGTACGGGTGAAAGGGAAATGTCCTGGATCGGTGACAGCTACCGCAAGGCCTTCGGTAACGTACGAAACGTAGGTTCAGACGTCGTCACGGGTAGAACGAGGGATTCAGGTGGCATGTTCCAAGACATCAACCCGACGGCTTGCAGCGTATTCCACTGTCTGCAAGCGATCCTGAACAAAAAGGAGCTCGTAGAGATGCTTCAATGGAAACCGGGATTGCAAGGAAAGACCTTCATCGTTCAGGGGTATGGTAAGGTGGGGGCGAATATCTCGATGCACTTGGCAGAAGCGGGTGCGAAGTGTTTGGGGGTGCAAGGCCTCGGCCAAGCCATCGCCAATTTCGAAACGGGCATCAACCCCAAACAATTATATGAAGACAAGTTGCATCGCGGTAAGATCACCGCGTATAAACAGGCGTCCCCTTATCAAGGGGAGAATTTGATTTGCGAGCAGTGTGACATCCTGATTTTGGCGGCGACGGAGAAGGGCTTGAAGGCAGACGTGGCTCCTAATATTAAGGCTAAAATCGTAATTGAAGCCACCAATGGTCCAATCATACCGGCGGCAGAGAAAATCCTGTTGGAGAAGAATATATTGATTCTACCAGACATTCTGGCCACCATCGGGGCGGTTTTGATGTCGCACATCGAACTCCTGCACGATCTGGAAACGTACATCCTCGGAAGATACACCTTTCGTTACAAAGGTGACCATTACATACGTTTTCTAAGATCGGTCCAGGATTCGCTCAATCGCCAGCAGAACCTCAACGTGGGAGAGCTCCACGTCGTTCCGATCTCCGAGCTCATGAGAAGAGCGACCACGGCAAACGCAGAAACCATCATCCTCTCTACTTTGGAAGGTTTTGCGCTGACGTGCACGGAGCGTGTGCTGGCCACTGCGAAGGAGTTCAATCTAGGGCAAGACTTAAGAACGGCCGCGTACATCGATGCGATTAAGAATATTTTCGGAGACATTAACGAAGCTATATTTACTTGGTAATAAATAACTTTGAAAACCTTTGTCTTTGTGAAAGTATTTTTGGTCGAAGGACGCATCAAATCCACCTAAGAATTTATGTCAGTTTGATGATGACTCGCACCTTAATTGTTTTGGTCCGCTTATGGTATGGTAGGGGATTCTGATTTGAGCATTAAGACAAACCAAACCAAATAAATACGAACGTATTATACTAATCGCTTCTAAGATAGGAGTAGTTTTTTTTTTATTGAAAAAAAAAAGAAAATCGTATGCAATCGTATGCTATAGGACTTTAGGGGATGGGGGGCTAAAGTAGTTTTGAGTGTGTGTACGAATGAAAGTAGGGTAACAATTAATACTATTTCCGGAGCAAGAAAAAATGGCTACAACTCTATAAGCCATCAAAAATCTTGATTTGCCCAAATTTTTGTGCCGAATCCACATTGACCAAAACAATTAAAAATGGTGGAAAGGTGGAAAAAAGAGCTCACGTTCTATACACCAACCTTCTAAGCGCCGTCGTCAAAGGCGACTTCAAAGAAACGAGTTCGCAGATTCTAGAAGGCCAGGTTATCGTCGTTGCGTTGATTTCTCATGCGTTCTCATCTGCTAAAAAATGGGGCGCAATTTATATAAAATGAGGACATCAAAAGGCTTTCAAAGAGAAATTCATTTCGAAGACCTCTTAGTTTTTGAATTGGCTACGCGTATAATAGTCCGCGAAGAAGAAGTTACGTTAAGTAAGTAAATTTATTTTCAGTACGAGTCACCCCATCTTACGTCATAAAATGTTATCGGAATTTCTCGTTGCTTCACGATGATTCTAGTACTTTCCAGAATACAGGAATCTACTAGAAAAGTCGTACCGGCCCGCCAGCGAAACAGTTATAAGTTAGCAAGCGAAGTGTTTATACTTCGGATAGTAGAAAGTACATTCAGTAGAAGTGTTATTTGTTAGACAAGTGTTGCAGCTCATTACTGTTGTGTTTTTAATTGCGTAAAACGACAGTTTGTAATTAAATTGTTAGGAAATTCAATTTGTGAACCCCCAATATGTACAGAAATATTCAAGCCTTTAGAAATTTTCAGTTTTTTTTTGATTTTTGTGAAAGATGTGTTATGAAACCAACTCGCTAAGAAGGCAACACTGATCAGAAGGTTCCTGCTTGACCGACCCTTGTTGTATGATGCCGAAGACGAAAAGAAAAAATGACAAACTTCTATAAGACGCCGCCTTACTGTCGCCTTCAGTCGCACTCTGTATAGTTTTTTTACCTTCCGACATTTTTATTTAAACGATCATTTTAAATTTTAATGTACCCAATTAACCCCCCCCCCCCCTTCCCCACCCAAGAAAATTATGTTAAGAAAAGCAATTACTAGCTTCATTTTTTTAATGAAAAAAATTCGTATGCAATCTTCTCTAGGACTTTAGGGGATGGGGGGCTAAAGTAGTTTTGAGTGTGTGTACGAATGAAAGTAGGGTAACAATTAATGCTATTTCTGGAGCAGGGAATCGGGCGGAATTTAAAAAAAAATCGCCGAAATCTTGATTTGGCCAAATCTTTGTGCCGAATCCACATTGACCAAAACAATAAAAATGTTGGAAAGGTGGAATAAAGGGCCTCGAAATGTTGTAAAACTCATCGGAAAGAAAGACTTCAAAGTCTAAGAAAATTCGTCTCTTTTTAAAGAAGCCTATGTCTTCTTGGCCCATTCTTTCAAAGAATTTGGGCACGTGGAAGGAACCAAGGAAAATAAAATTAAAATTGAGGTATACCTACTCACTTTAACGACCCTAAAAGTTCTGTCTTCACTTGTCTAATATTCTAGAATTCTAAAATCTAAACATAATTGAAAATATCAAAAAAATTTGGTGTGTTCGAGGCGCTTAAAAATCAAGTAAGATTAACAATTATATTTGGGGAGTTTTAACATGGTCTTCTTTTGATATAACTTTTATTTGTGTTCGAAATTGTTATTATAATTTTTTATTAAATAATTTATCTACCTATGTAAATACTGTGCTTATTCTTTGTGGTTGGTACGTTATTATTAGATTATTAACGGACGCGTTTCTTCAGTTTTTTGCACTATTCGTTCCATTTTGAAGTAATTATTTAAAACGAAAGCATTCGTCAAGCTTGCGATGTATGTCGGCGATAAATCATGTAAGGACTGACGATTCCTGCAAAAGAACCTTGATCGAAGCTTGATACTAGAAAAAAATAGATTTAGTCATCAAGATCTTTTCTCCTCAATACAAACGACTAATGCAAAGCTGACGAAGGCTAAAGTAGGTCATTCCAGACAAATAAATAGGTAGCTTTTCTGATCAGAAGGGAGTTCGCTGGAACATCGGCGATAAAAGAAATAATCATATAAGGACTGATGATTCCGGCAAAACAAAACTTTGATCGAACCTGGATACTAGAAAAAATAGAACTAGTCATCAAGGTCTTTTCTCATCAATACCGACGCCTAATCCAAAGCTGACGTAGGCTAAAGTAGGTCATTCAAGACAAATAAATAGGTAGCTTTTCTGATCAGGAGGGAGTTCGTCAAGACAGTTGCCCGAGGCACGAACTCCAGTCGTCTAGAAACATGCTTCTTCAATTCCGAATGTAATTTACTGGCATGCGTCGTTATTTTTCTCTTCAAAACTCTAAATTCTTTTTTTTTAATCAGACAATTTTGCTAATTTATATAAAATTTAAAAAATGTACCCAAGAAGCATCCACGATCGGCGGGGGTGAGATTAAATAGTGCATAACCTTTCTCGCTTAAAATTTTGCATCTAACAAAGGTTTTCAGAAATAAACTGATTTTTGTTAATCTTTCCTTCTCTCTTTCATGTTCTAGCTTTAATTGCATAATTAGTTAATTAATTTAATTAAATTCACATATCATTTTGTTTGTAATCTTTTGTATAGTAACAAAATTTCTTTTTTGTTTGAATATATTTTGTAATTTAAAGCTGTGGATTTTTATTTAAACGATAATAAGGGAAGACGATTAAGTAAACATAGAAAGAGATGAGGAGTGCACAGTTTTCAATAAATTCGAAAAATATAAGTAGACGCCAATCGAGCTATTCGTGGAAAATTCGATTTGGAAATCGTTTTCTGGCTTTCCATGCTAAAACCAGTGCGCTACTAACAAAGAAATCAAAATTCAATATCGTACGGATTGTAAAAAGAATTGGGGATGAAAAATAAGTTTCCAACCCTCGTCCGTACGTGCTTTACACGAGGAAGAAATAAATTTTCATGTGATTTTAATGCGCCGTAAATACTTCTCTGAACCGTTGTGACGTGAACGATTAAAGAAAAATTTTTGATATTTTTCTGATGATGAGCAGTGGTGGCTCGTGATGATTTTCACGGGTAACAACCCCGACAGTGAAAGACAGGTTCAAAAAAATTTGAATCACGGAGCTATCCCGACTTAGAACCAAAACGTATAAGTATAAATATCGGAACACCTCCGACATAACTACAGTTCAATTGCATTGAACAACTTCAATAGAATTGGGTCTATCGCGACAGACCGCCACTGATGATGATGATGATGAGTGATGAGTAGGGAAAAAAGTTTGTAAATCATAGAGATCTGTAGAACAAGAAGGCCATTAACTGAAGTGATTATTAGTGGGACAGCTGGAACGTATGACCAGAATTTCTGATCATCGGAGGGTGAAGAACGACTGGAAAGAAATCAAGAACAGAAAATGGGAGAAAAGAAGAAGTGCAAGATTCATTAAACCTATCCAGTCTGCTTCATCCAACTCAATTCAACCCAAAACTCAAAAATATTATTTTACAAATCATCATTTTACTTTTAATGTTTTTTTTTTTTTTAATTTTCTTTTCGCTTCTGATTATCCTAATCGTTCGGAGATCTTCGTTCAAAAAGAGGACCGGGAAGAGTAACAAAGAAGAGTTGAAAGGTCTAAGGTCTAACGGAATTGTAGAGTTTGCTTCATCCACCTCAATCCAACCCAACCCGAAATACAATTTTGTATATTTTTCTCACTTTGTGAGCCTTTTCCAAAACCCTAGGTTTTTCATTCAAGGTTTTTATATTTTTTCGATTCTTTCTTCCGTACGCAGATTTTTTACGGCCCTCAAATAGGGCAATTTATTAGTGCATTGGTCAACATCGCGTAATGGATTGGAGAATTTTGGTTCAAAAACTTTTTGCTGTGGATATTTTGTTTTGTAAAATTATTTCGGATTTGTTTTGTTTACATTTAAGTATAACCTCTTTAATCCGTACGTGCCCTAATCCGAATCTCCAGTAATCCACATAAATGAGGAAATCATGTTTTTTAAGAACTGTCCTCTTAAAGCTGCTTTTCCTGCTTTGTAGATTTGTAGAATTAGGGATTAAAGAGGAAGCATGTATGTTTGATGTAAATTGTTAAAAACATGAAGAAATATTAACTTTTAAAACGACTATACAAGAAACGCGCAGGAGAAGTGATCATGTGATCGACGAAAACCGATGACAAGAATACACAATTCTCCAAATCTCCAAAGCAGGAAAAGTAGCTTTACTGTTCATTGTTCATTAGCACGTTGATCGTTCAGTCAGTTTGTATTAAATTGCGCTTTAGAATGGAGACCACTTCTGAAATGAAACACGTTAATTAATCGATAAACGAAAGAATGAATAAAAACAACGTAGACACGATCTTATGTAGACTTCAACTCTTTTGCCCTTCCTCAAAGAAGTGATACATGACAAAATCAAGAAGAAATGTCTAAAATTTTTCCAAATCTAATCCTCGGCTTCGAAAAATAAAATATTCGCGTATAAAGACTTATGAGATTTAAACAATAGAAGTAAATCCATGTTAAGCACGGGTATCACAAAGAAACGTTTTGACTACACTATTTCTTTCACTTTTTTTTACAAATACGAAGTTTATGAGATGGCAAAATGTTTCAGGCATGGAATAATTACTTCAGAGAATGCTTGTATAAGCAGTCGTCGAATTTTCAAGTACCACTACAGAGCTGAGATGACATGAAAAGCTTTTTCGTAAGAACCTTCTTCTTAATTTCGATCAGTTACAAAAACAACATAAGAACGACCACGAAGAGGCTCATATTATCCTCCAAGGGCAGAGGGGGCCCTAGTGATGCGTAGGTGAATCAAGAAAAAGAGACTTCCTCTACCATGCCCATTAAGTTTCTTCTTTTCAATGCATAATTTTTCTGTCCTTTGTTCGATAATCCGAATATTTCGAAAATCCGAATCAACCAGTGCAATTATTAGTTCGGATTAAAGAGGTCCTACTATATATTTTATAATCATAATTTTGCCGGAAATTCCTTTTTTAAATTTTTCTTAATTTAATACAAATGCATAACAGTTTTTTTTTTTTTTTAATGCAATGCTGAATTTTGTAGTTTTGATTGGATTCGACGAGGCCTCGTAACGTGACAATTGTCTTTCATCTTTTAGCCCCCCATTTCATCCCTTATAATGAATCAGCACTTTCATTCGAATTAAAAAGTGTGATCCAAATTTGGGGCGAACTCGTACGAGTATTCTCGTTTTTTTTTTTTTTGTTTTGTTTCGAGAATCATTCTGAAACTAAGCGGAAATTTTCATGAGAGGGTGCATTAAACCCACTCCATTGTTTCCGGTTTAACGACACCCCCGCCGAGCATCTTTTCCACCCCCATCCGCGACGACGACGGGCGGCGTTTTAAGACATCACGTCTTCGTAAGACAAATGCAATTATTCGAGGTGATTTTCGACGAAGCAGATGAATCGAGTTTGAGAGCAGATGTCGGTTTTAATTAAGTTTCCAATTAAGAAGGGCCACGTCACACAAAAGATTTCTTTCAATTCCGACCAACGACCGTCGACGACGCGACGCGACGCGACGAGACGCTTTAGAACGACAACTTAGAACGAGAGTAATTAAAGTAAGTGCGCGTTTCGTTCTTTCTTTGATTTAAAAATAGCGCGGATACAAGAATTGAAGAACGCAGGGAAGAAACATTGATCATCTAAGTATCTTCAATTTTTATTTCTTTGGCGCCGTTTAAAATATTGAAAACTAAGGCGCATCCACCATTTTTTTGATAATAATTGAGATTAAAGAAATTGTTCCAAAAAAAAACAAATCAAAAACTTCAAATTTCCTCAAATTTTGAAAAACACTTCTGATACGCCCACGTATGTACCTACTATGTATTAGAAAGGACGAAACGTCCCTTTGCGTATAGGTGTCCAAAGGGTCGTTAAATGTGTAATTTATATTCGCCGTGGCTTGCAATCTGTGCGATGAAAATAAATATAGAGAAGTGCACCCCCGAGTGCGTGCTCGGCCGAAAGGGGTGGAATTCGTTAGGGTGGTGGGTGACCGGGTACGGGAGGAATTTGTTTCGGAAATGCGGCTCGCTCCTCCGGGAGTTCACGTTCTATACATCAACCTTCTAAGCGCCGTCGTCAAAGGCGACTTCAAAGAAACGAGTTCGCAGATTCTAGAAGGCCAGGTTATCATTGCGTTGATTTCTCATGCGTTCTCATCTGCTAAAAAATGGGGCGCAATTTATATAAAATGAAGACATCAAAAGGCTTTCAAAGAGAAATTCATTTCGAAAACCTCCTAGTTTTTGAATTGGCTACGCGTATAATAGTCCGCAAAGAAGAAGTTACGTTAAATAAGTAAATTTATTTTTAGTACGAGTCACCCCATCTTACGTCATAAAATGTTATCGGATTTTCTCGTTGCTTCACGATGATTCTAGTACCCTCCAGAATACAGGAATCTACTAGAAAAGTCGTACCGGCCCGCCAGCGAAACAGTTATAAGTTAGCAAGCGAATTGTTTATACTTCGGATAGTAGAAAGTACATCCAGTAGAAGTGTTATTTGTTAGACAAGTGTTGCAGCTCATTACTGTTGTGTTTTTAATTGTGTAAAACGACAGCTTGTAATTAAATTGTTAGGAAATTCAATTTGTGAACCCCCAATATGTACAGAAATATTCAAGCCTTTAGAAATTTTCGGTTCTTTTTTGATTTTTGTGAAAGATGTGTTATGAAACCAACTCGCTAAGATGGCAACACTGATCAGAAGGTTCCTGCTTGACCGACCCTTGTAATATGATGCCGAAGACGAAAAGAAAAAATGACTAACTTCTATAAGACGCCGCCTTACTGTCGCCTTCAGTCGCACTCTGTTTAATTTTTTTACCATCCGACATTTTTATTTAAACGATCATTTTAAATTTTAATATACACAATTAACCCCTCCGCCCCAAGAAAATTATGTTAAGAAAAGCAATTACTAGCAGCTTCATTTTCTTTTTTTAATGAAAAAAATTCGTATGCAATCTTCTCTAGGACTTTAGGGGATGGGGGGCTAAAGTAGTTTTGAGTGTGTGTACGAATGAAAGTAGGGTAACAATTAATGCTATTTCTGGAGCAGGGAATCGGGTGGAATTTAAAAAAAATCGCCGAAATCTTGATTTGCCCAAATCTATGTGCCGAATCCACATTGACCAAAACAACAAAAATGTTGGAAAGGTGGAATAAAGGGCATCGAAATGTTGTAAAACTCATTGGAACGAAAGACTTCAAAGTCTAAGAAAATTCGTCTCTTTTTAAAGAAGCCTATGTCTTCTTGGCCCATTCTTTCAAATAATTTGGGCACGTGGAAGGAACCAAGCAAAATAAAATTAAAATTGAGGTATACCTACTCACTTTAACGACCCTAAAAGTTCTGTCTTCACTTGTCCAATATTCTAGAATTCTAAAATCTAAACATAATTGAAAAAATCAAAAAAATTTGGTGTTCGAGATGCTCAAAAATCAAATAAGATTAACAATTACATTTGGGGAGTTATAACATATTTTAAACGGTTAAAAAGAGTTTGTAAATCACAGTATATCAAATAATAAGTTGACAGTTTGTCATATTTGAGGTTATGCTCGTGCTTTATACACTCTTCATTTTGTTTTTTTAATTTGTATGAATGCTGGTTTAAGCTCCTCTTTTTTGGGATATTAATGGGGGGGTTTCACAGGACAAATCATCCAAAGCGTCACAATTTTGACACTTAAAATTTTTAATCTCAAACTGTAAACCTGTGTTGCCAACTTTTTGGAAAATATCACACCCTCCTCTAATTAAAAATGCCGTTGATCACATGGTGGTATTAGGGTGACAAAAGAAAATGTCTCGACAAAAGTTGCGTAGCTTTTCATTCCGCATAGTTTACAATTATTTTAAAATACACAGGTTGTTCATTTAATTCAAAGTTACAAACCTAACTTATTATTTTTTAAATGGAACATTGTATATTTTATTGCAGTTCCGGTTAGCCCTTGAAGAGGAATATCATGACCTCCTGCGTGTTTAAAAGTTTAAAACAATCGTGAACGATTATATACACATAATGATAAAAATAAATAAACAGGGCTGCCAGATTTTTCTTGAAAAATTTAGCCGAAAGTGTTACAAAAAATTGTCTAATTATGGCAAACTCCGAAACGCAAAAAAATATATTAATTGATTGTATTACATTGCTTAAAATATTTTGACATCAAAAATTATTTTGATCAAGGATAGACGTGGATTTTAAAATTAAAATGACTTGCTGTTAATCGCTTTCCACTTCATTTCCGTCGTCCGTTATCAAAATAATTTTCGATGTCTCGGTATTAGCAGAAAAAAATTAAAAAAATATATATTTAATAATGAAACAACTTAAAATCATACCAAAACAAAAACAGAAACGAATAATGTTAATTAATCATAAATTAACTGCAATTAATTTCGAACTATTCTTTTTTGTTTATGCTAAATAGGAAATAGGAGAAACAAAAGAACGTGTTAAAAACCAAATTAACCTGCAAAAAAAAATCAGAAACAAAAGAGAAATTGAACGGCGACAAAATTCAAGGCAAAAAACCAAGAGAAAACAAAAGAAGATCGACAAGCTGAACGAAAAGCAGCAGTTTTCCGGGCGATTCAAAAAGTTCTAGAAAATGAAAGCAAGATAATCAACAATGCGATAAAAAAACGAACGACGACAGTGCATAAAACAAAAGTTCACAACTGTGATGGACGCAAAACAAATGAAAAAAAAAAAAAAAATGAATTGCGAAATTTGCGAAAAAAGAAATCCGTGTAGTATACTTACTTATTTCTAGTATTCGGCCAGTGTTTGCGAGTTATACCTATTTAGTTTTATGCAAAAAAATAGGTCATGTTTGATCGTCTGCCAAATTGTCAATTTTAATGATACGACAATCAACCAAAATATTTTGAAATCTCTCTGCTTTTACAATATTCAACATTTTTTTTTAAATCTAGCAACTATCAACAAAATTACGATTCAATTCGCGTCTTGTAAAACATTTTTTTTTCGGGTTCATTGATTTTAAATGCAATTATTTAAAATATACAGGGTTGCAACTAATTAAAGGGCCACTATGGGGATCTCGCAAACTATAAGAGATACAAAGATGGTTAAATTATAGACAAGTTGCGCTGTCTTGAGGTTTAAAAAAATATGCAAAAAAATCGTTTCTATTTTCATTCGTTTTTGAAATATCTTCAAATAGCTGAAAATTCTGATTTTCGAAAATCTCAAATATCTTCTTTATTACTTAAGATAGAATCATAAAATTCGGTGATTTTTAATTAAATTCGATGGACAACCTAATGCAGTTCGAAGAAATAGGTTAAGTTTGACAGTTTTGTAGATACGACTGTCAACTGTTTCTTTTCTCATGGACGCTACCATAGATATTCATTACACGTGATGCAGAAATAATTTTTGAGTACGACAACATGAACATTTATGCTTTTGTTTCGAAACAAAATACTAGGTTACTAAGAATTTTTGTTAAAAAGTATTTTTCTTTTATGTAAAAAAATAGTAAATAAGTACTTTGACTGATTTGGTCGATACGTGGTGGAAATCCATTTAAACGTAGACGCAGTTGTAAAAAAAAAAAAACTAATCTTTTTTACTCACAATTTCCACTATATTTTGTAAAGTTACAAAATTTCTCAAATACTACGACGTGTTTCGCTATTACTATATCTTCTTCGGGTAGTAATTCAAAATATCTTGGGGTCGGTTTTTATACTTAATATTGAAACAGATTGACCAATGGTGAATTGTTAAGGTCTAGCTGGCTATTCAATAAGTTGTCGGAATTCTTAAGCTTGTTTATTTCTAGGGATTCCAGGAGGTCTAGTTTTTTACTTTGACTTTCTACGTGTAAAATTTTAAAATCTGTGTTGAAATTATGATGAGACTCAATGAGGTGTGAGGCGTAGTGTGAATCAGTTCTTTTTATGAATGAAGCTGGAAAAGTGTTCTTTAATTCTTTTAGAAAAACTTCTTCCTGTTTGGCCTATATAAGTTTTTGTATAATCCCCACATACTAGCTGATATACTACTGATTTATCTTTTTTATCTATTTCGCTTTTACTTTTTTTTATGTATTTTCCTATTGTATTATTGGTTTTGAAAGCAACGTTGATATTTAATTTAGTGAGATACTTTTTGATGTTTTCGCTAGTTTTGCCTGTGTATGTAATAACTTTATAATTGTTATCTTTTTCGTTAGTTTTTTGGACATACAATTCTTTGCTTAAGGCTATAAGTGTATTGCCTTTATCAGCTTTTGTAAATATAATTTTGTTCTCCTTAGATTTCTTACATACAGATTTCAAGGTAAGAGTTTCATTTTTTGGATTCTTTTGTTTTAAAAAATCTTTTTTTTTTATTATATTTGCTGCTGCATATTTTACATTAGTGTTATTACAATATTTAGAATTGACTGCTAATTCTGTTTCTATTCCTAACGTTTCTCAGGATTTCTTGTCATAACTATTTAGTGGTAAAATAGGCCAAACAGGAAGAAGTTTTTCTAAAAGAATTAAAGAACACTTTTCCAGCTTCATTCATAAAAAAAACTGATTCACACTACGCCTCACACCTCATTGAGTTTCATCATAGTTTCAACACAGATTTTAAAATTTTACACGTAGAAAGTCAAAGTAAAAAACTAGACCTCCTGGAATCCCTAGAAATAAACAAGCTTAAGAATTCCGACAACTTATTGAATAGCCAGCTAGACCTTAACAATTCACCATTGGTCAATCTGTTTCAATATTAAGTATAAAAACCGACCCCAAGATATTTTGTATTACTACCAGAAGAAGCTATAGTAATAGCGAAACATGTCGTAGTATTTGAGAAATTTTATAACTTTACAAAATATAGTGGAAATTGTGAGTAAAAAAGATTAATTTTTTTTTTACAACTGCGTCTACGTGTAAATAAGTACCGTAATTGAGTAAGATTTATTATTTTAATAATAATTTTAGTTCTGGCATCCGCCTACTAGATTTATATATTTTTTAAATCTTGTGTAGTATCTTGATATTTTGTTTTAAAACAAAAGCATATGGTCGTATTCAGATTTTTTGTATCACGTGGTATGAATACCCAAGGTGGCGTACAGAAGAAAACAGACAGTTGACAGTTGTATCTGCGAAACTGTCAATTCTAACCTATTTCTTCGAATTCTATTAGATTTCTCATCGAATTTAAGATAAAAATGTGGAATTTGATGATTCTATTTTAATAAGTAAGGATGATATTCGAGGTTTTCGAAAATCAGAATTCTCAGTGTTTTGAAGATATTTCAAAAACGAACGAAAATAGAAAAGATTTTCTTGCATATTTTGTTAGACCTCAAGATATCGCAACTTCTCTACAATTTAGCCATCTTTGTATCTCTTATAGTTTAGTTTTTTTGAAGATATTTCATAAACGAGTGGAGGGAGGTAGAAAAGATTTTTTTGAATATTTTGATGGGCTCTAAAATAGCGCAACTTTTTTGTAATTTAACCAACCATCTTTGCATCTCTTATAGTTTACGAAACCCCCATGGCGGCCCTTTAATTACTTGTAACCCTATATATATTTCAGCTCTCTTATTTTAATTTACGAAAACTTTTTCTTTATCGTAATTATTCATAAATGTCCGTCCGTCCGTCGTTAGAGTGAATTCTCGCGCCATTCTCACTCGAACTAAAGCAATTTAATTCCGTAATTGAGCGCCGAATTTAATGCGCCGGGGCAATCTAATTCTGTTCAAGCGAAGTTTTAGCTTTCACAACTAAATAAAGTGAAATAGAACAGAGCAGACACTTTTGCATGGCTAACGAGATTTTACACAAAATTTACCACGCTTAAAACTTCAAGTTCAATTGCTTGAAACTTCCAGATTTATATATATATATATATATATATATATAAATAAATCAGTTAAAAAAAATAAAAAAATCAGTACCTATATCCGAAATTATGAAATGTTCTGTAGTTACGAGTTCGTGCTTGTTGGTGTTTTGTGTTTTTCCCCCGAAAGTCTATTGCTGTTATGACGCACTCAGATATTCCAGTGACCCCCAACAAGTGAATTTGCAACTCATTTTATTTCAAAAACTACCCCCGCACGTCTAAAGTTACTTGCTTTATTCTTGCAAGTATTATCTGTGGTGCACGAGTCGGACACTTATTTTGAATGACCCTGTATAAGCACAGTTTATTTTCAAAATTGCAAAACTAAATGCTCGCGTTAGATCAATCAATCAACCCGAGCAGGAAGCGCATAAATTACGGCCATTATCGTCCGGTAAGTGCTCGTGGACAAGTTCTCTTGCACTTTCCCTCCGGTCCGGCGACTCATTTGACAGAGCTGGTGGAAGTTCCGATAGCATTATCGTTTAATTTCCTTGCTGACGAGGGACTCCTACAACTAATGCACGGGGGCCCCCCCTGAATTATTTATGAACCTAACGAGATTACCTCACCGACCAGTCTCAACGCCCCCCGGTTATTTTTTGCTGTTTTCCGACGATCGTAACCATCACTTTAAACTGAAGAGATTAAGGCCGAACGGCTCTCGAGATTTATTAGAAGGCGATGCGATGGTTTAAAGAAGAGCAGGCGGGCTTCTTTGAAAAAAATCAACAGCTTCGTAAGTAGCCGGGTGCTTAAACAGAAAGATCTATGTATTAAAATAAACGATTCTACAGTATAGAAATTTATTGCCTCGAGCAGAATAAAGTAACTTTTGTGGTCGTTGTGTAACTTATACTTTTAAAATAGACCGTAAATAAATAAGCAGCTCGTGTTGTCAGAGAAATTAGCTCCGTTTAAAAGACGTTGTTAAATTAAAGCGCAGGTACGAACGTACAGGGTCATTCAAAATAAGTCTCCAACCCGGAGCGAATGCGATACTTTTTAAACTCGACCGTAAATAAATAAGCAGCTCGTGATGCCAGAAAATTTAGCTCCGTTTGAAAGACGTCGTTGAATTAAAGTGCAGGCACGAACGTACAGGGTCATTCAAAATAAGCCTCCGAACCGGAGCGAATGCGATACTTTTTAAACTCGACCGTAAATAAATAAGCAGCTCGTGATGCCAGAAAATTTAGCTCCGTTTGAAAGACGTCGTTAAATTAAAGTCCAGGTACGAACGTACAGGGTCATTCAAAATAAGCCTCCGACCCGGAGCGAAGGCGATACTTTTTAAACTCGACCGTAAATAAATAAGCAGCTCGTGTTGTCAGAAAATTTAAGTACTTGTTTATTCACAATTATCTCTTCTTAATTAATAAAAAAAAATTGAATTATAATAGGAACATGCATATTTGCATAAATCGAAGAATTAAACGATCGTTTGCAATTAATGCAGCTTGAGAGAGATGAGCGGTCCTCAAACCTTGGGGGTCCTTCCATTTAATTAGACGATATCCCGGCGCAATCCTTTCATCGTTCAAGTCGTGCACGGCGTTAAATCGCTTTAACGCCGGCAATAAGGACGTCGAAAGGACTCCGGCGGCGGATCCTGTTCCTTTGTACGGTGCAAACACTCTCCTGTCATCTGCAGGTTTCTCGCTTGCCTTAGCGTTACTGTGTGGTTTAAACTTGATTAAACTCCGGTGTTTGAGTACGAGGTGTTCCGGAGCGAGAGCCGATACCTTTTAAACTCGACCGTAAATAAATAAGCAGCTTGTGTAGCCAGAAAAATTTGCTCCAATTGAAAGACGTTGTTAAATTAAAGTGCAGGTATGAACGTACAGGGTCATTCAAAATAAGTCTCCGACCCGGAGCGAATGCCGAAACGTTTTAAACTCGACCGTAAATAAACAAGCAGTTCGTGCTGCCAGAAAAATTAGCTCCATTCGAAAGACGTTGTTGAATTAAAGTGCAGATACGCAGGTACAGGGTCATTCAAAATAAGTCTCCGACCCGGAGCGAATGCCGAAACCCTTTAAACTCGACCGTAAATAAATAAGCAGCTCGTGTAGCCAGAAAAATTAGCTCCGTTTGAAAGACGTCGTTCAATTAAAGTGCAGGTACGAACGTACAGGGTCATTCAAAATAAGTCTCCGACCCGGAGCGAATGCCGAAATCTCTTAAACTCGACCATAAATAAATAAGCAGCTCGTGTTGCCAAAAAATTTAGCTCCGTTTGAAAGGCGCCGTTTAATTAAAGAGCAGGTACGAAAGTAAAGGGTTGTTCAAAATAAGTCTCCGACCCGGAGCGAATGCGATAGTTTTTAAACTCGAGCGCAAATAAATAAGCAGCTCGTGTTGCCAGAAAAATTAGCTCCATTCGAAAGACGTTGTTGAATTAAAGTGCAGGTACGAACGTACGGGTCATTCAAAATAAGCCTCCGACCCGGAGCGAATGCCGAAACCTTTTAAACTCGACCGTAAATAAATAAGCAGCTCGTGTTGCCAGAAAAATTAACTCCGTTTGAAAGACGTCGTTCAATTAAAGTGCAGGTACAAACGTACAGGGTCATTCAAAATAAGTCTCCGACCCGGAGCGAATGCCGAAACCATTTAAACTCGACCGTAAATAAATAAGCAGCTCGTATTGCCAAAAAAAATAACTCCGTTTGAAAGACGTCATTAAATTAAAGTGCAGGTACTGAAGTAAAGGGTCATTCAAAATAAGTCTCCGACCCGGAGCGAATGCAATACTTTTTAAACTCGACCGTAAATAAATAAGCAGCTCGTGTTGGCAGAAAAGTTAGCTCCGTTTAAAAGACGTCGTTAAATTAAAGTGCAGGTGCGAACGTACAGGGTCATTCAAAATAAGTCTCCGACCCGGAGCGAATGCGAGCTTCTTATCTGTGCGATTTTTTTGTCTAATAACTATTATTTTTTTTTCCTTTCAAAGACAAGAACATTTCTCTCTGGTTCCTAATGCTTGAGAGAACTATCCACCGAGCGTCCTTCGACTAACACTACGTCATTTATTAACCTTAAATGTGAGAATAGAATACTTCTGCATTGACAGTTCTTACCTTTTGACTACAATGCGTTTCAAAATAATTTTCATTTCGTCATCTCCGAGCGTCCCTTCTAATAATAAAAGATGACGCTGTACCAAATTATTTTACATAACCTCAAAATTACATCAAAATTAGTTTTAAAATTTTATTGCAGTAGTTTACCGTTTTATTTTATTTCACGCTGAAACCGCGTTACATTTCGTGAAATTAGAAATGCTATAGGTCTGTTATTTTACTGCATTTTAAGATAATTTGTTCCAATTGATTGACAGCTGACAGTCTATTGACAGAAGTAGCTAATTTAGCACGGCAGATCGAAACACATTGTTAGATCAGCGGTATATACACCAATTATTTCATCCACAATTGGAAATGGGCGGAGTCAGAAGGCTCTATTACTTTCTTGAAGCAGAGAGAAAAAAAAATTCAAAAAATATTCATCTTTCATTAATTTTATCAGCTTTCTTGATTTCTTGACGAGATTCTTCGATTGTTCTTGTTGGCTTTCTTTTTTCGAATTTTCTTTTAGCCCTTTCTTTATCTTTATAAGTCTCACAGCGTATAAAAGAACTTTTTTAAAAATTTTTATCAATGGTAAATACGAAACTTTTTGAAACCACAGGGTTCACACTTATTTTCATTGAAATATTCCCCGATTTTCCCACATTTTTGATTTTTTTTTTAAATTTTCGCGTGCAGTAAAGGAGACAATTCTTGAATTACAAATTAAACTTTTAATCGCATGCTTGTTTGTATAAAAACATGATAAAGAAGGTCTCTGTTTTTTTATAATAAAAAAAAAACAAAAGACCTTAGTGTAGGCAACTCAACAAGCACCGTCACTTGTGCGATTGCCTATACGCAAGGTTCTAAGAACATTTTTTTTTGTTAAAAATGTGACAAACCTTCTCACGGTTTACTGAGAAGTTTTTTTAATTTTCTTATTTTTTTTTTTTGATATTTAAAAGGAATTTTCAATTTTTTTTTTAATTTGTACTTTCAAGAGACCCGCACAAAGTTATGAAGGCGACTGAAAATTATTAAATTTCTTTCAGAAGTAAAAATAACTAATAATAAATAATAAGATTTTATAAAATACTTATTAAAAAGAATATTGCACACAAGAAAATATTAAATCCAATTTTGTATAAAAACAGACAAATGTCCTGATTTTTTCCTGACATCACGGACCTTTTCCCCGATTTCTTCCGGTTTCCTGCTGTCCTGATCGCTAATCCTCTTTTAAGTAAATTTTATTTCACAACTTATCGTTTATTCTTGTTACTTCTTTTCTTTAAATAAAAAAAAAAGAAAATACGCACAAAATTTGCCTTGATTTTTTAAAGTTTTGGTGACGAAATTGTCATTGTCATTTGTTTGGTTTTCATTTTTCACAGCAATTATAAAATTACATTTACACAAAAAAGTAATTTTCACATTTTCTTCTTCATGAGATTGTCAGGATTTGAAAAAGCGACATCAGATGAAAATTGCTCTAATTTCGATTGTTTTTTTTTTAATTTAAAAGAGGGCTGTTTTTGTTCCCCCCCCCCCTTCCTTTTTGGAATTTTCTTTGAGCTCCTTTTTAAAAGTTATGATTTACTGAGCTTACAGCCTATGAAGTCTTTTTAAAAAAAAGTCTGTTTTGACCAATGATATTGCATTCTGATATATGTATGTACCCCCTTACACCTCCAATTGCTACGCCTCTGTACGTTGCGCAAATAGGGCTGTACTAGAAGGCGTTAATTAATTTATTTAAAAAAAATTCTATGGCTGTGTTTCAGAAACAGAGTGTAACAAAACAATGATCAAGAATTATTTCTGAAAAATTATTTTTTTAAGTAATAATATAGAAATTTCATTATCTTGAGGGGGGCTGCATGAAAAACGAACGACTCAGGAAATTCTCACAAAAATGGTTCATCGTATTCATACAAATCGGGGGACATTTTTTTGTGTATTTTAACTTGCTTCAACCGAAAGAGCTTTCGAATAAAAAAAACGAATCAGTGGCGTATCATTTTTTTCTTGAAAATCTTGAGAAATTTACCTATATCTGCTAAGCTTATGGTTGAATTAAAAATAATTTCCTTTTCCAGTTTTTGCACATACTTTCTGCTACTTTTGAAGTAGAGAAAAAAAAATATCAAGAAATGTTCATCTTTCGTTAATTTTATTTTTTATTCAAGATCCTTTTTTGTTTAATGTATTGGAGACTGTGGCTTGTCTAACAATAAATTTGGATGTGACTCCTAACCACAATATTGTGGTTAGGAGTCACATCCAAATTTATTTCAAGATCCTTTGTTTGCTTTTTTCGAAGAATTTCTTATCAGCACCTTCTTCATTATAAGTCTCATAGCGTACGAAAGTGCTTTTTTTTTTAATTTCTATTAAAAAGATTGCTACCTTTTATACTTGATACATGGAAAGCTCTTGCATAATGGAGGATTTTTTTTGTTTGTAATAGACAAAGCGAGGATTAAATAGTACGGCCGCAGAGCGACGTCTGTAAGGGTTAATACTTACTCGCGGCGGTTGATACGCTTAAGCGAAGTGTTAGGCTTACTGTTACTACCGTTTCCTTAGGTCTTAATTATCGTAAATGTCGCAAGCCGTATGGAAAATTGGAAATTGGGAAAGTACCTCTTGGCGCCGCTGGTTTCAGGGCAGCAGCGAAATGGTTAATAACAAACTGAGACGGGACTTTTTAACCCTCGCTTTAGTAATAATGCAACACGGGCGCTTTAAAATTGTTGTGTGTTGTTAATAATAAACTGAGACGGGACTTTTTAATCCTCGCTTTAATAATAATGCAACACGGGCGCTTTAAAATTGTTGTGACGTAGAAATATGAACTTGTTGATGACAAGATGCTATCACAACCACCATATTTCACGTACGTAGGCGGGTGGTTATCCGTTATCCTTTTCAACGAGGGCAAACATGTTTACTTGCGATAATGTTTTAACGCGTTAGAACTGCGGCCTAACGCCTCCTCATCGATCATCTTAGCTTAGAAGATTTTTACATTTTTGAGTTTTATCTAAAATAATATAGAAACTTTAATCTCGAATTAAAAATGCGCGCGAGATAAAATTTTAATATTTAATTTTCAATCCGTTCCGTACTAAAAGCTTCCTTACACGTAAGTAGGTACCTAAGCGATTGCAATAAAAATTGCAAAAGGAAAACTTAATCTTGCTCGCAGCTTTAAATTAGAGCAATTTCTGTGTAATTGCTGCAAATTCTAATAATTTACACGTTCAGACTTCAGACTTTCACTTAAAACATATTGAGCTTTTTTAAACAATTATTGTTCACTGACGCATGCGCACAATAAATTTTTTAGCTGCATTACAAATTGCAGCGTGTAAAGCGTTCTTTGTTCATAACACGAGTTTGCTTTCTTAGTTTGTTTATTTTTTTTTTTTAATATTTCAATCAATGATATTTAACACGCGAATTCACTGAGACTTTTTGTTTTGGTAACTTTTTTTTTTTAGAAAGCATGCGTATTAACTAACAGAAACCAGTCCACGCATTTTTGTGTAAGCAACTAAAGAGGGGGGAGGGGAAAAAACACTGACATCGTTCCTGGAACATTTTACAACATTGTTAATGTAATATTTCGGTTCATAATGACATACACATGCGGTTATTATTTTTAGAAAATTCAGCATCCGCCGACGCGACTTTTTATATATGTATGTATGTATTATGTATGTATGTATTAACATAACGTTTACAGCTGAAATAAATACGCGCCCGTTTGATGAGTATTTCGTGATGTGATATCAGTCACATGTTCGCGAATAGACATGGAAAAAATCAATAAAAAAAAAAAAACCGACTGGGTCAGCGAATTACAGGCGAATTTTCGTTTCGTGTTGTTCTCAAGGGGAATCGAATTTATTTCTTCCCCCTTCCCCCCCCCCCCCGCGAAGGGTCGGCTGTAATTATGCTCCCCTAACTGTACGGTGGCGAATGTTGTGAAGGTCAAACATGAAAGAGAAAAAGCTCTCTGCTATACATGTATGTGTATAAATATAATTCTTTGGTATGGATGATTATGATGATGACTATATATAGGAGAAATATATTTTGGACGGTTCAAATTCTAGTGAAGCAGGCAATATAAAATATTAGACCGTAGCGTGTAAACAAACGCGAGGGCTGCGGAGACAATTAACGCTGCGGAGACATTTAACGCTGCTACAGCAATGATGTTACTCAGTATAACAAAAAACAGAGCAATATTGCCACAATAAAAAAATACAGTTGTGTAATCAACTCTTCTTGTTTAAATGTGTAAAGATTTTCAGAGTAATTAGTTGACCAGTTGTACCTCGACCGGCGGACTTTATCGCGACATTGCGTCATATAGTAAGAACGCCGTAAATTATTTTCACCGTCCCATTACACAATGTGCCTATTCGATACATTTTTACGGCGCTACTGAAACGATGGCGTGTACTTATTCAAATCCTATGCTTAATGATGACTGATGACAATATGAATAAATACCGGGTGTTTCACTTAAAATATTTCCTTTTGTACTTTTTTGGTTTGCCGTTTTAGAAAAAATATTCGATCATCAAAAATTCGGATAAAATGTATAAAATTAAAAAAATAGAATCTAATAATATACAGACTGTATACATAGTAATTTGACATATAAATTACTATGTATACAGCCTGTATAGACCGTAGTAATTTATATGTCAAATTACTATGTATACAGCCTGTATATTATTAGATTCTATTTTTTTTAATTTTATAAACTTTATCCGAATTTTTGATGATCGAATATTTCAGTGGTGTAGCTACAGGAGGGGTGGCGGGGATTGAAAAATAACCTGGCGGCACTAATACGCCATTAATACGCCATGGGCGCCCGTTCTAGGGTCTATTTTCGAAGTCTAAAATAATTCTTTTTGTCTCGATCTCTAAAAAGATTCATAAGTATGATAAAGTGAAACTTTGCTTTGAGGATTTTTGAAAATCTCTCTGCATTTTTAAATGCACAGCACCGTCTGAAAACCAGTGAAACAAAAGAAAGAAGAAAAACTAAAAGGATTAAATTTTCGTGATATTATCGCCGGAAAACGCTAGGAAAATTGAAGCGTTAATTTCGAATGAACGACGCTTGCAGCGCCATCTGTGAATTCAAGTCGTAAACGTGGAATTTGCCGGGAAGAGATTCCAAAACAACTGAAAGACGTGTTAGGAACGCAAAAAACAACAAGAACTTAACGAATAAATAAAATTTTATATCTCTAAATAGTTAAAGGCGAAAAAATTTACATACGCATCTAGCGCCATCTGTCAGCCTGAGCCACAACGTTGCACTTAAGAACCACGGCCACCGCGGATGTAATTTTTTTTAACATAATTCTCGATTGAGTTTAAATTTTGCTACGTTACTGCACAATTCAAATCGCTTTTAAAAAAATTAACCGAATCCTGTGCAACGATATCAGAAGTGAATTCAACACGTGCAACCAATTGAATAAGATTTTGTGTTCGTAGAAGTGGCAACACTGATAAAAGTCTACGTACATACAGAGATACAAAAGTTCGCAGCCAGAGGCGTCATCTCTTAAGCCGTTCTGAATTTCAAACGCGCAAGAAAACCGGAAGCCCCAACAAAATATATTTATTTACAAGATGCTCCGAAAATAAATGCCATCCGAGACCGAAGCTTAAGGTCCTCGGCGTCCGCGGACCGCTTTTATATTGAAGACAACGTCGACTTGCAGAGATTTATATTTATTCAGGACGACGTTAATCTTTTTCCCTTTTCGTTATACCCGGGCGGCGCCCTCACTCCCTCCCCCCCTCCCCGCCGCTTATTTCAGAAAAAAAAGGACCTCTTTTCTTAACCCTCACAATAACTTATTTACGTTATTAAGAGAGAAACCATGAAATATAAATTTAACGGGGTCGTGGGCAAAAAAGTTTAGAGAAAAAATGTCGCGCGAAGAATTCTCGATGTTTGTAAACAAAGCAAGTTTATAAATTTGGCAGGTTTCTTTCTAGCATCATCTACAAGTCACCATAATATTTGTATCGTCCCTATAACATACTAAGGGATGGTACCGGTCACGTAAAAAACATCCCAAGTCAATAATGAATGTTACAAAAAGTGTTGGTCCCAGGATAGAACCTTGGGGTACACCAAGGCCAATATCAGCAAATTTTGATTTACTGTTATTTATTACCACTTTTTGCGTACGACGTAAAAGATATGATGATCTAAAATACTTCCTCTAACGCCAAAGCGATTTAATTTTTGTAGTTGAAGCTTATTTATGATAAACGCAGTCAAATGTTTTAGTTAAGTGTATGAAAAGACAGACCAAGAGCAGAATTTTTGTAATCTAAATTGTTAAATGGCAATAAATTGGAATAAAGCAGAGCCTATTGTTGTTGCTTATCTTAAATCGTACTCCTGCGTGCGAACCACACCCTTAAAAGCACATTCAGAGTAAGGGCTACGAAACTGTCAAATGGTATCACTTGTGGTGAGCGTCGTTGTACATACAAGACGGTGCCACATTATAAATATTTTCAAATTCTGTACAGACGATTTGACGAACGAACGTGAAAACACGTCGGGGAAACCTGTGCGAACGAAACGAGCGCTGAGCAAGCAAAAGTAACAAAGAAAAAGAAATAAGGACAGTACTTTACTCTGTGAGCTCGCGCGCGCAGAACTTTAACGCGTTCTCGATATACATCTGTAAAACAAGAACATGTCTTTGGTGTGTCTGTCCCAGGCAGGCAAGAAAATAAAAGAATTACAACAGTTTCTTGGAGAGGGGGTTAGCGCGAAGGGCAAACGTATGCAGGAAGCATTAATGAGCGTGGTTAAAATGTGCAGTGGAAGTTTGATAAGGGCCGTCCGCGAAATATTATCCTGGAGGAGGCGATGATTTTCTTAGAGATAATATCTGCCGTGAGATGGCGATACTTAGCAAAGAAAGAGTCAGACAGGAAGTCACTCATAGGGAAGCGACGATACTGGAAATCAGCTGGCTGAATGCCTGACCTGGTGGTAGCATCGTCTTCCCAAGAACGGACATGACTTCGTGCAGATCTGCGCTTGGGCACTTGTAGAAGACGGTCACGCCAATGATTCTGAGAACGAATACATTATATAATTAGCGCTTACGTTTCATTAAATCATTAAATCTCCTATAGAGTAGATCCGAGTTTTTCTTAATCAATAACCAATAACTTCACTATGAGCTGTACAAGTGAGTCCTCTTTTTTGTGAGTTTGAGAGCGTAAGCCCGGAAGGCAAGGTATGCTGAAAAGGCAAGGTATGCCGCGAAGGCAAGGTGTGCTCAGGAGGCAAGGTATGCACCTGGAGTTTGCCTGTATGCATGTGAAGCACGAAGACGGATATTCGAAAACACTTTCAACTTGAGTTCTTGCCTTAACAGAGGCAGTAACTGCAGCTTCTAGATACTGCAGCTTCTAGATGCGCCGTTGAAATGGGCGAGGCCGGAAGAAGGCCCCGGTGAGTAAAATGCTTCATATTACGGAAGAAATGCTCGCAAATGGTTACTTGTAATTTGCGTGGCCCTTATCGTGTACGGACGGCGGTGTTCGAATGTCAAGACATTTAACCTCAGCCCCTGCTGCGCTCAGGGAAGCGAAGAAGAAAGAAAAAGTGAATATTTGTTATGCTTTTTCGTCCCCTTGATGTATTGTCTGTCTGTCTGTCTGTCAATAATATTTTAATAAAATAAAAAATATTATAATAATAGCTTATTAAGGGGCCGTTAAAATTTAGAGGTTCTTGGGGCGTATTCTGTAACTTTTTAACGGACTATTAAAATTTAGAGGTCCTTTAAAATTCAAAATACAGTTCCATGATTGGTTGTTACCGTAGCAACAAAATTTAGCACCCCTTTAAATTTAACGCTTTTGTTACAGAATAGACCCCAATATCCCTTGTTTTTTTTTCGCAAAACCGTGCTTTAATGGAAGAAATGCTTTATTTCATCGGCTTACTTATACTAATTTAAGGTTTTTTTTTTATTTCTATTAATCAATAATTTTCCGCAACAACTTGCTATCTCCTGTTGAAACAAAGAAATCGAATATAAACTGGGGTCGCTCCAATGGCGTCATTAATTACTTTTTTTTATTTGACGTAGAAACGGGTTATCCGCTTGGAAAAATTTGCCTATGACAAATCAAACGGTATACAATACACCAAAAATTCCTGTAACACTGTCGTTAACTCAGAATCTTTCTCAAACCGGCAACAATTCACTAGAAATCTGTGCCTTATGAAGTCGAAACAGAAAGTGAAGGTGCCTGCGATTGCCGGAATCGAGCAGCAATCAGACAGTCTAAATACGGCGACCAATCAAATCAGAACGCAGGAATAGATAGCGTGACCTCCAACATCCAATAGAAACCATGATATAAAAAGGCTTCAAACAGCGAAGTAGTGTTACCACCTTACATCAGCAACCCTATAGCAATCGTTGGTATTTGATCCAAGGTAACCAAAATTTGCACGCAACAAGCTTTATTCTTATTGTCTGCATTAGAAAATAAATTTATCAAAATAAATGCTTTTCTTACAGTTAATTAACAATCCTATATTTTTATGCTGAATGTTAATACTACTTAATACTGTTAATACTAATACCTAAGTCATTTATAAGCCTAAGAGTTCTTTTTTTTTTTAATCATTTACCTTGGTTGTGATCCATTTTGCGTGCCTATTGTTTCTCGTAGAACTTCTCTTGAGAATAAACGAAGGGTTAATTAATGTTAATCGAGACTTAAATACAAAAAGGCGTTTATGTTCGCCGAAATCTTTCTGAAAACGGGCGGTGCTTTCAATTGGTTGGGTTGGGAAAACATGTGATGTTTTCATTTGGTTCCAAACTATTCATCAGGATCTTACCATGCGTGGTGTAGTTTTTTTTTTTTTTAATTGTCTGTGTTCTGCAGGGAAACACTGTTTACATCCCTTCCCCCATAACTTGGAGGCTCAACGCGAACTTGAAAGAAAGTTGAAAAACCCCCGAACGGATTACAGGTGATGCTTTTATTGGGTTCCAAACTATTCATCAGGATCTTACCATGCGTGGTGTAGTTTTTTTTTTTTTTTAAATTGTCTGTGTTGTGCAGGGAAACACTGTTTACATCCCTTCCCCCATAACTTGGAGGCTCAACGCGAACTTGAAAGAAACTTGAAAAACCCCCGAACGGATTACAGGTGATGCTTTTATTTGGTTCCAAACTATTCATCAGGATCTTACCATGCGTGGTGTAGTTTTTTTTTTTTTTAATTGTCTGTGTTCTGCAGGGAAACACTGTTTACATCCCTTCCCCCATAACTTGGAGGCTCAACGCGAACTTGAAAGAAAGTTGAAAAACCGCCGAACGGATTACAGGTGATGCTTTTATTTGGTTCCAAACTATTCATCAGGATCTTACCATGCGTGGTGTAGTTGTTTTTTTTTTTTAATTGTCTGTGTTCTGCAGGGAAATACTGTTTACATCCCTTCCCCCATAACTTGGAGGCTCAACGTGAACTTGAAGGAATGTTGAAAAACCCCTTTACGGACTACTGATAGTGGTAGTGGACTATTTTTCTTCAAGTTCTCTTGATACGACTTGATACTTATTAATAAACGATTGTGGACAATTAAATTAAATTCTCTTTAAATTAAAATCGAACGGTTATTTCCTCGAACCCCACATTTGTGAAATCCAGGATACCTGTCCTTGTCGGACATGAATTAATTGCGCCGCTTTTTCCCTTCCAAAAAGTAAATTAATTTCTGCTCTGCAAAACCGAAATATCTGGTTACATACAGTGTGTTGCTTCGACGAGAGGAAAGTGACGCCTTTTTTTACCGCTTCGGCGCGACGGAAACCGACGCCTCTTAACTTGATTAATTACCAATTAGTCTTCGTGAGCGCGAGCCGTTTAACAACAAAGATTAATTACGTCGTCGATTCAAGCTGCAAGGGAAACACTCGCTCCACGGCGTATTATGACGACGATAATAACCGTCACGTGGTTTAGCTTCAGCGATAACAATTCACACCGACAACACCGACAAGAAAATCACTCTGTGGGTTTTGTTACTCCGATAATGCAAATAAATATATATACTTGAGTATTTTTAAGAGCCAGCTTTTCAATTGGGTTTTAACTTCAAACTCCCTTTTATGTCTATGGAAACAATTGCCCGCCCTTACAATTGTTCCCATGGGAATAAAGTGGAGCTTAAAGTTAAGCTGAGATGGAGAAACTGGGCCTAATGGCCAGTTGCACCAAACACTCAAGGTCAGCTTAACTTTAAGCACCGCTTAGAACGTGTTTCACTGAATGTTGTGTAACCTCAAATGTCACATTATAAGCAATACTTAAAATTAAGCTCGACTTAAGTGTTTGGTGCAACCGGCCGTAAGTCTGACAAGAGTTTTTAGAGTTTAATCATCTCGAACGATTTTATTCGCAATCGGATCAAGAACCTGTCGATATGATAATGTAGGGTAGACGGAAAAGCCCTTCTTACATCATGCAATGATATAAGGTATACATATGCAGATTTATGAGATATTGTGAGTGCGATTTGAAAACTTTTCTCTCGGATGAAGCAAATCGATTGGAAATGTGTGAAATGTGGTTTTTAATGGGGGAAAAATACAGTGCCGAATAAAGCTCGGATCTAACGGAAAGAAAATGTTAAAATCAGGAGGACGATTTGCACACGGTGTTGGCTCCAAACCAAAAATGTTTCAGACTCGCGATTCGAATTACTTCATGTAATCGCTCAGTTCGTAGATTTGGTCGTAAAGTAACAGAATAGTGGCAATACTATTGAAGAATTTGACCAAATTATAGAATCAACAGTGTTGCCAAGCTATATGTTTATGTTTTGCTGCAAAAGAAACAGACCTTTCGATTAAATTCTTTTTGGAAAACCAGGGAAAACTATCACTTTTGCAAACAGCGCCCTCTCGCTGCTTTATAACCAATTAACCGGAGTCCTTGAATAGAAACTTTAAATCCGCTTAAAATTTCCTTTCAGACGAGCCGAAGTTCGTTAATTTCTGATAAAGACTACAGAAGTTATGATATTTCTTAACGTAAATAATTCAACTGTTTCCTCCACCCTTATTAATAGTGATATGATAATAAGCCGAAAATCAAAGTTGTGCAGAATTAATCCAGCTTTCCAACGACGGTATCAAAGCTGCACCTTATTTCGAGATTTTTGTTAGCAAAATTAATTTTTATTGTTAAGCCTATTGATTGCGCCCCCTTACGGTCAACTCAAATACTAGAAAATATTTCCTTTGAATTTCTTTTGGTCACTTTAACTATGAATTTTTTTTTCCTGAAGCTGTAGCTATTGTAGTTTGTTGTAAATCGCTGGTTGTCGATCTTATTGAGATACTCGGTATATTACATAATAATTTTTTGTTCTTTTTTCGCTGTCCACGTCTGTACAAATTGATAAATTTTGAAATACATCTTCGCTAATTAAATTCAGGCTTTTTATTACCCGGAAAATATCCTACAATCGTGGAGACCTGAATTTTCCAAGAAGTTGAATGCAAGTTAAGAGCACGACTATAATACTACCAAAGCACTTGTTAAGTATTCTCAAGGATCGCGATGACTATTGAACTTTTTTATTATCGTTAAGAACGAAGCAAGTGCTTGTTTACCTTACGACACACGATTTAATGATGTGGTTCATTTCACGATGTCATGTTCAACACATTCTGTTACAACACAAACACCTTGCCTAGGTTTAAGATTCCATTAGATTAAAAAAAAAAAAAAACTGTGTCGTATTTGATAAACCGAATCGGTTATAAAGCGCATTTTTTCTTTAAATTCTGCAAAATAATTTGAAGTGTGGAAATAATTAACAAAAAATAAATCATGTTTTCATGACCGTTAAATTACGAGCGCTTGAAAATCATAAACGTTTCGATTTTAGGAGGAAAAATATGTAAAAGTGGAAAAATGACAAAGTCAAAATATAAAAAAAAAGGACAATCGTCACGCACCCAAGAAAATAAGAAGGAAGTTGGACAGCGAACAATCGACGCCAAAGTGAAAAGAAAAAGCAAAACAAAAAATAAATGATAATCTCGAAGCAAAAAAAAAAACAGAAGACAATTGTCACGCACCCAAGAAAACGAGAAGAAAGTTGGAAAGCGAAGAATCGACGCCAAAGTGAAAAGAAAATGAAAGAAAAATAACAACCTCGTCAAATAAACGAACAACGACAATTTGTCAAAGGTACAAAAAACCGAGAAAGAACTACGTTTGCGGAAGCAAAAAAGAAAAACAAAAACAAAAACAAAAGACAACCGTGACATCAATGATGTTGATTTGTAGCAGATACGAGGCAAACAAAAAATGCACACTCACTTGAAGCAAAAGAAAAATACTTATATATCAAAGAGGAACAAAATGAAAAAACAAATGAAAGAAAAACAAAAGACGATCGTTACATAAAAAAAAAACAATGTCGATGAGAGAATTAATGAAAAAGAAAAAAAAAAAACGATAGCATTTTAGCGCCAGCGGGAAAAACATTTGAAAAGCAAAGATATGACAATATCGAAGAACCAAAAAAAAAGAAAAGCAGACGACAATCTCATACAGCCAAGAAAACAAGAAAAAAGTTGAAAAGCGAAGAATCGACGCCAAAGTGAAAAGAAAAAGCAAAAAAAGTCGTCAAATAAACGAACAACGAACAACGACAATTTAGAAAGGAACAAAAACCAAGAAAAAACTTTTGCGTTTACGGAAACAAAGAGGAACGAAATAAAAAACAAAGAAAAAAACAAAAGATGATCGTTACGTAAACAAATGACGTCGATGAGGAACAAAAGATGATCGTTACGTAAATAAATGACGTCGTAGAGGATGAATGAAAAAGAAGAAGCTCTTTAACTCCAGCGCGAAAAACATTTGAAAAGCAAAGATATGACAATATCAAAGAACCAAAAAAAAAGAAGACAATCGTCACACGCCCAACTTTAAGGGAACGAAATTGGAAAGCGAAAATTCGACGCCAAAGTGAAAAAAGAAAAATAAAACAAATGACGATCGTCAAATAAACGAACATTGGAGATCAGAAAACAAAAAAGAGCAGCAAGAAACAATTATTGCGGTTATGGAAACAAAAAAAAACTGTCACATAAAAAATGTTAAACAAAAACAAAAAAAGTGCACACTCGCTAAAAGGAAAAGAAACTTGGACATCAAAGAGGTACAAAAAGAAAAAAAAAAACAAAACCAAAAGGCGATCATTACATAAACAAACGAAAAAAATTGGATATCAAAAAAGAACAAAAAGAGAAAGAAAAACAAAAACAATAGGCGATCGTTACATAAACAAACGACCGAGAATGTCAAAGAAGGAGCACAAAAGAATTTGTATTTCGATCTTGCGGAGGGGAGAATATTTAAAAATATGACAAAATCGAAGGCGAATCAAAAACAAAACCAAAAAAATTAAAAGAAAAAAAAACAAAAGACGGCCGTTACACTCATCTAGTTTAAGGAAACGAAACGAAAATTTAACTGAAGAGAGAGAAAAAAAAAACAAATGACGATTCTCAGCATGACACCCTCGAAAAGAAACAAAAAACGATCTTTCCTCTTTATTGTTCGTTTTTCACTCTCGCTGTAGAAACTTTTGTTTTCCTTTTATTATTACTATTTATTATTATTATTTTATTAAAACATTTGAAAAGCGAAAATACGACGATATCGAAGAACAAAAAAGAAAATAAACAGAAGACAATCGTCAAACGCCCTTTAACTTTAAGGAAACGAAAAAACGAAATTGGAAAGCGAAAATTCGACGCCAAAGTAAAAAAAAATAGAACAAATGACGATCGTTAAATAAACGAACACCGACAATTAGAAAACAAAAAAGCGCAGCAAGAAACAATTATTCCGGTTACGGAAACCAAAAAAAAAAAAAACAAAAACAAAAAGAAATGCACACTCATTAGAAGGAAAAAAAATAAACTTGAGATCAAAGAGGAACAAAAAAACAAAAACAAAAACAAAAGGTGATCGTTACATAATCAAACGACTGAGAATGTCAAAGAAGGAGAACAAAAGAATTTGAATTTCGATCTTGGGGAGGGGAGAATATTTAAAAATGTGACAAAATCGAGGACGAATCAAAAACAAAACCGAAAAACTTAAAAAAAAACAAAAACAAAAGACGGCCAATTAGAAAACAAAAAAAGAACAGCAAGAAACAATTATTGCGGTTACGAAAACATGAAAAAAGAACAAAAACAAAGAAACCGTCACAAAAAAAATGTTAATTTGTGGAAGACAGGGGGAAAACAAAAACAAAAAGAAATGCACACTCATTAGAAGGAAAAAAAAATAAACTTGACATCAAAGAGGAACAAAAAACAAAAAGAAAAGAAAAACAAGAACAAAAAGCGATCGTTACATAAACAAACGACTGAGAATGTCAAAGAAGGAGCACAAAAGAATAGTATTTCGACTTTAAGGGAGGGAGGGGATATTTAAAATTACAACAAAATCGAAGACGAATCAAAAACAAAGCCGAAAAAATTTAAAGAAAAAAAGACAAAAGACGGCCGTTACACTCATGTATTTTAAGGAAACGAAACGAAACAAAATCGAACTGAAGAGAGAGGAAAAGAAACAAATGACGATTTTCAGCGCGACTCTGTCGAAAAGAAACAAAAAACTATCTATCCTCTTTATTGTTTGTTTCTCTCTCGCTGTAGAAACTTTCGTTTTCCTTTTTATTACTTGATACTATTTATTATTATTATTTTATTAAAACATTTGAAAAGCGAAAATACGACGATATCGAAGAACAAAAAAAAAAACAGAAGACAATCGTCACACGTCCCAACTTTAAGGACACGAAATTGGAAACGAAAATTCGACGCCAAAGTGAAAAAAAAAATAGAACAAGTGACGATCGTTAAATAAACGAACACCGACAATTAGAAAACAAGAAAGAGCGGCTACGGAAACAAAAAAAAAAAACAAAAACAAAAAACCGTCAGGTAAAAAAAGAAAAACAGACGACAATCGTCACACACCCAAGAAAACAAAGAGGAACAAAATGAAAAAGAAAGGAAAAAAAGACAAAAGACGATCGTTACATTAACAAACGACGTCGATTAGAGAATGAATGAAAAAGAAGAAGCAAAAAAGAAAACAATAGCATTTTAGCTTCAGGGGAAAAACATTTAAAAAGCGAAAAATATGACAATTTCGAAGAACCAAAGAAAAAAAAAACAGAAGACAATCGTCACGCGCTCAACTTTAAGGAAACGAAAACGAAATTGGAAAACGATAATTCGACGCCAAAGTGAAAAAAAAAAAAATAGAACAAGTGACGATCGTTAAATAAACGAACACTGACAATTAAAAAACAAAAAAGAGCAGCAAGAAACGATTATTATGGTTACGGAAACAAAAAAAAAAGAAAAACAAAAAAACCGTCACATAAAAAATGTTAATTTATGGAAGACAAGAAGCAAACAAAAACAAAAACAAATGCACACTCATTAGAAGGAAAAAAAATAAACTTGACATCAAAGAAGAACAAAAAACAAAAAGAAAAAGAAAAACAAAAACAAAAGGCGATCGTTACATAAACAAACGACCGAGAATGTCAAAGAAGGAGCACAAGAGAATTTGTATTTCGATCTTGCGGAGGGGAGAATATTTAAAAATATGACAAAATCGAAGGCGAATCAAAAACAAAACCAAAAGAATTAAAAGAAAAAAAAACAAAAGGCGGCCGTTACACTCATCTAGTTTAAGGAAACGAAACGAAAATTTAACTGAAGAGAGAGAAAAAAAAACAAATGACGATTCTCAGCATGACACCCTCGAAAAGAAACAAAAAACGATCTTTCCTCTTTATCGTTCGTTTTTCACTCTCGCTGTAGAAACTTTTGTTTTCCTTTTTATTATTACTATTTATTATTATTATTTTATTAAAACATTTGAAAAGCGAAAATATGACAATATCGAAGAACCAAAAAGAAAAAAAACAGAAGACAATCGTCAAACGCCCTTTAACTTTAAGGAAACGAAAAAACGAAATTGGAAAGCGAAAATTCGACGCCACAGTAAAAAAAAAAATAGGACAAATGACGATCGTTAAATAAACGAACACCGACAATTAGAAAACAAAAAAAAGAAACAATTATTGCGGTTACGGAAACCAAAAAAAAAAAAACAAAAACAGAAAGAAATGCACACTCACTAGAAGGAAAAAAAAATAAACTTGAGATCAAAGAGGAACAAAAAAACAAAAACAAAAACAAAAGGTGATCGTTACATAATCAAACGACTGAGAATGTCAAAGAAGGAGAACAAAAGAATTTGAATTTCGATCTTGGGGAGGGGAGAATATTTAAAAATGTGACAAAATCGAGGACGAATCAAAAACAAAACCGAAAAACTTAAAAAAAAACAAAAACAAAAGACGGCCAATTAGAAAACAAAAAAAGAACAGCAAGAAACAATTATTGCGGTTACGAAAACATGAAAAAAGAACAAAAACAAAGAAACCGTCACATAAAAAAATGTTAATTTGTGGAAGACAGGGGGAAAACAAAAACAAAAAGAAATGCACACTCATTAGAAGTAAAAAAAATAAACTTGACATCAAAGAGGAACAAAAAACAAAAAGAAAAAGAAAAACAAAAACAAAAAGCGATCGTTACATAAACAAACGACTGAGAATGTCAAAGAAGGAGCACAAAAGAATAGTATTTCGACTTTAAGGGAGGGCGGGGAGAGGGGATATTTAAAATTACGACAAAATCGAAGACGAATCAAAAACAAAACCGAAAAAATTTAAAGAAAAAAAGACAAAAGACGGCCGTTACACTCATGTGTTTTAAGGTAACGAAACGAAACAAAATCGAACTGAAAAGAGAGGAAAAGAAACAAATGACGATTTTCAGCGCGACTCTGTCGAAAAGAAACAAAAAAACTATCTATCCTCTTTATTGTTTGTTTCTCTCTCGCTGTAGAAACTTTTGTTTTCCTTTTTATTACTTGATACTATTTATTATTATTATTTTATTAAAACATTTGAAAAGTGAAAATACGACGATATCGAAGAACAAAAAAAAAAATAGAAGACAATCGTCACACGCCCCAACTTTAAGGACACGAAATTGGAAACGAAAATTCGACGCCAAAGTGAAAAAAAAATAGAACAAGTGACGATCGTTAAATAAATGAACACCGACAATTAGAAAACAAGAAAGAGCGGCTACGGAAACAAAAACAAAAAACCGTCAGGTAAAAAAAGAAAAACAGACGACAATCGTCACACACCCAAGAAAACAAAGAGGAACAAAATGAAAAAGAAAGGAAAAAAGACAAAAGACGATCGTTACATTAACAAACGACGTCGATTAGAGAATGAATGAAAAAGAAGAAGCAAAAAAGAAAACAATAGCATTTTAGCTTCAGGGGGAAAGACATTTAAAAAGCGAAAAATATGACAATTTCGAAGAACCAAAGAAAAAAAAACAGAAGACAATCGTCACGCGCTCAACTTTAAGACTCTGTCGAAAAGACACACAAAAAACGATCTTTCCTCTTTATTGTTTGATTCTTTCTCGTTGCAGAAAATTTTTTTGTTTTTCTTTTTATCATTGCGCAAGACAAATTGGCAAAATTTGGCAAAGTTGAAGTCGAGGATAACGATTTTCAGGTAAAGGAAAACATTTTTCTTGAGCGCGAGAAGAAAAAAAGGCAACAATCAGTACTGTGCGGCCCTCTGTGTTTCGTGAGGTGATTTACAAAACCCCAATTTCTATAGGATGTCGATAAAGAGAAGAAAAGCCCAAGTTTTTATTTTATTTTATTTATTTTTTTTTAGGTGTTTGCAAAACGAGAATCAGCTTCTCCATTCATGATCCCGATTTCGTAAGCAACAAGGTTGGTAGAGCTGGACCGTGTATTAGAAGGTTGCTGCCCTGATCCAGACGGGAGGGTTTGGGTAGGTACGTAACTCGTTACGTCACGTCACGTGATAAATTCCATTGAGAATATTAATCAGATTTTTGCATTACGTGATCAGTAAGGCCACAGAACTGATTCCATTTATATTGAATTAGATTAAGCTTTAGGAGATGGATTGAAACTCATTCTATTTACTTCACTGAGACTGACGGAGAGAAGTTACATGTGACGTCACGAGTTACTTTTGCGCGCGGGGGGAAGGAGTAAGGGTCAAACTACACGTTTAAATGGGAACGAGGCAACCTCCTAGATGCAATATCAGCAATAAACAGACTGCCATCTACTGGTGACTACCATCCGTTAGTAAGCTACGCGCGGAATAAAGTACAATTAAATTTAAATGTTTCGGTGATCTTTTTTATCGTAATTAAAACATCCTTCAATTTAGGAAATTATTTTGTTTCTTTAGATTTTGAAACACCTAACCGGTTTTCAAGTTAATTCAAGAAACGCAACGGTGGAAAAGTCGAGGAAAACTTTTCAAAAACGTCGACCTATTTATTTGTTGTTCTGTGTTCTGGGGCACACAAGCGTAGTACACGATTTACAATGCTAAGAAGTGTGTTACCCGAGGTTTATCGATCCGACGCAAACTTGCAGATTCAGATTTAAAGCATCTGCAAACCGGAAATTGAAACAAGCCTTCGTTATTACGGAATCAAATTACGACCGACTCGGAGGAAGTTGGTTGACACAATAAATAGAATAAATCAACTCTGCTTGCCAAAACAGTTTCTTTCTGTTAAAAGGATGTGCGAACTCTGACCTAATCATAAATTCATATTACGAGTACTTAGTAATTATTTTTTGGCTGTTAAATATTAATCAGTGTTAATTGTGATTTTTTATTTTCCGTTAGCGGATTCGGATTTTTCCGGTATCTTTGCGGCGTAATTGTCGTCGAATTTAAGTAATCAAATTAGATACAACGTTATAATTAACAATCCTACAAGGCCGATGCTTGAATGTTTGCGATTTTTTTTCTTTCATAACCTTATTGCGTCCTACCTACGTATACTTATACGACTGATCTGAAAGGTTTATGGAAAATCTGATGCAGAAAACGTATAGCATAGGATTGTCAAGAATACAAAAGGGAAGAAAATTAAAGAAAAGTTTAAGTAGCAACGCTTCCGCTGACGAGGCCCCAAACAGGGCTGAGAATGCTTGAGGGATCCATTGTAAACAAAAACTAAACTAAAAGTTAAAAAAGAAGACTTTCAGACTTACTAATGCGTAAAAATAAATTCCAACTTGGTGGTAGTAAAAAAAGATTTACACAACTTTAACTGCAATCCTGTATAAACTATTTTAAGCATTTGACGATATAGCAGAAATAAAATAAAATCAAAAAATAAAATAAAATCGCCAACGATGTAACTGGTCTATAATTGTTTAGTACATTTGCAACATTTTCTGTGGTTTTCTGGAAAGCAGTGAAAAACTTCGCTCGCCTCGTTTTATTTCCATCTCTGTTAGTTCTCGAAGTTTATTTAAATTTCAAAAAGAAAAAAAAAGACGAACTTATTCCAATGACTACAATCTGAAATCTACTTCCAGTTTTCATGATCGTAATCATTTAAAGTCCGTTCTTTATTTGCGCTTGAACTTCATAAATTCAGGACCGATTTCGTGATGAGTTTTAACAGACCTCTAAAATCTACAGTTTAATTTTATAACGACGCCGTTTTCATTAATCATCTTTATTATCTCGGTGACATTTTCAATTAATATCGGAGGAAAACTGCAGTTTAAGCGTTCCTTTAGCGCACTAAAGTAATACACGAGGAATTTTATGAAAACAGAAGGAATTTTTTATTTTTTTTGAAAGAATTTGGAGAGAGGTTTTCAACAACGAGAAGTGAAGAGAATTCAAGCACAAGGAAAAAAGAAGACTATAATAAACAAAGAAGTAATACACCAGGAATTTTATGAAAACAAGGATTCTTTTTGGAAAGAATTTGGAGAGAGGTTCTCAACAACGAGAAGTGAAGAGATTTTAAACACAAGGAAATAAAAAGACTGTAATAAACAAAGAAGTAATACACAAGGAATTTTATGAAAACAAGCAATTTTTTGGAAAGAATTTGGAGAGAGGTTCAACAGCGAGAAGTGAAGACACTCAAGCACAAGGAAATAAGAAGACTACAAGAGACAAGGAAGTAATAAGCAGGAATTATATAGTATTTTGGAAGTTATTTAGAGAGAAGTTTAACAATGAGAACCAAACCCTACTCCGAAAACTCCGAAACTGTAAGAAATATGAGAATGTTGAAGAAAAAGGTAGAGGCAAAGGCACCACAGTGAGCATCATCAAAATGGAAAGGGAGGATCATTAGAAGGGGGAAAAAAATATGGAACGCTTCAGAGAATATTTCAGAGGACCACTAAAACATACAAAGATAAAACGAATCCAAGAAGAGTGCAATAGAAATAGAAGTATCCGAAGAGGAGCAAGAAAGAACAGAAGCAAAAGGAAAAATCAAGCGAGGAAAGACGCCAAGACAAAACAGAATATCAGCTGATATACCGTCACGTTTGAAAAATTATATTTTAAATTCGTCGGTTACTTTTAACTTGACAAAATAATTCAGTTTGCATTTTACAAGTACAGTCAAAGACACCGCCACCGGCTTAATTGTTGTGGAAACTGTCCACATGAATTAGCGATGAAATTTGCTTCGCCTGCCGATCAAAGTCCGGAACGTAGGCGAAATGAGGGGATTACATGCTGACAATTGGAATTCAAGTCGTTGAACTTACTCGCAATACTACACCAGCACATCGTATTTCATTCAAAACAACTCTTATGGAACATGTAAAAAAAATACAGATCGTGGGTTTTCTTTTTGGTTACTCTGCAGCAATGTACGAACATTTCGAAAATCCGAATCAACCAGTGCAATTATTAGTTCGGATTGAAGGGGTTTTACACTGTATTGCAAATTAAGTGGCAAAATGCTTAGTTTTAAAACTCAAATTTAAATTGCAAAAAAAAAAAAAATTGTCATCACTAATAGTAAGACCGACCGACCGACATCTAGAAATAAACGTGCCCTTAAGTCATTTTGACAGGCAGAGAGAGAGAGGGAGAAAGAGAGAGAGCAAAAGTTTGAGGACCGTTTTCTTCTAGGATAATAATAGCATTATAAATATCACGTAATCAAAAAAAAAATGACCAACACATCTGGCAATGAATATTGGTACGTCTATTGTGGAATTTCCTTTTTTTTTGTCCACGACCCACTCTCCCACTACCCTCGGTGTATTTATTTCAGTTGGCGTCTTCCGGTAAATAATTTTAAATATACATCTATTGTGGAATTTCCTTTTTCCTGCGTATTTTTAAATGAATCAAAGAAGATTGGGTCGCTGTGATAAATGAAATTTTTCAAAATCCCTGTGCGGGGTTTCCCTGTGCATTTATGTTTGGAGTAAGTACGAAAACAAAGATTTTTGATAAGCAATAGCATGGCGCAAAAATTTCAAAATAATGAATTTCAATCGTGTCCAATGAGATACTTAAAACAAAAACAAAATACGATCGACTGGAAAGGAATTTAACCTCGAAATACTTTAAACTTCCAATTATTGATTTAATTAATTAGGGGAATGAAGAAATAAGTAAGAAAACAAGCAAGAAAAAGCAACTTGAAGTGATTAAGAAAACAATTTTCAAATTAACTATAAATTTTAATGAACAGATAAAACAGCGACATTCTGCGATCGCTTTTTGACCCAAAAAACGGTTTGCAAGAAAATTTTTAATAAATTTTAAATTGAAATCGATTCTTGTCCGATGAAATCTATAAGTAAATAGTTCTTAGTTTTTTTGACGAAGCTATGAAAGGGGTCGATGAAACTTTATTAGGGGTCCGCAAGGGGTCTATCAGGTGGTCGAAGTTGTTAAGTCTTGGGTAATGAAGTCTTTGCTGAATCGTTTATAAAAAAAGCAAAAAGATTTACGTAATAATATTGAATGAATTTAAATTAGCTCGAAAAAAAGAGAGAGGAAAAAAAGATGTTCGATTGTCAAAATCAAAACACTCCTAAAATACGAATAAAATCGAATGAAATAAAAACAAAAGACGGTCGTCAAATAAGACGGGACGGTAATGAAAATCGCGTCAAACTCATTAAGTCAAATCGATGATATAAACTGACTTTCATCAGAACCAAAAATTTAATTCAATTTAGATTCGTTTGGTGTATTCACTTAAGTTGGGGCCTACCGGTGAATAATTTTAAATTTAGCTAAGAGTATTATGGAATTTCCTTTTTTTTTGTCCACGACCCACTCTTCTACTCTTCCACTACCCTCGGTGTATTTATTTCAGTTGGCGTCTTCCGGTAAATAATTTTAAATATACATCTGTTGTGGAATTTCCTTTTTCTTGTGAAATGGATGTGCGTGTTCTTAAATGAATTAAAGATGATTGGGTCACTGTGATAAATAAAATGTTCAAAACCCCAGTGCGGGGTTTTTCTGTGTATTTATGTTTGGAGTAAGTATGAAAGCAAAGATTTTGATGAGCAATGGCATGGCGCAAAAATTTCAAAATAATGAATTTCAATCGTGTCCAATGAAATACTTAAAGAAAAACAAAATACGACCTACTGGAAAGGAATTTAACCTCGAAATACCTTAAACTTCTAATTATTGATTTAATTAATTAGGGGAATGAAGAAATAAGTAAGAAAACAAGCAAGAAAAAGCAACTTGAAGAGATTAAAAAAAATAATTTTCAAATTAACAATAAATTTTAATGAACAGATAAAACAGCAACATTCTGCGATCGCTTCTTGACCCAAGAAACGTTTGCAACAAAATTTTTAATAGATTTTAAATTGAAATCGATTCTTGTCCGATGAAATCTATAAGTAAATAGTTCTTTGTTTTTGACGAAGCTATGAAAGGAGTCGATGAAGCTTTATTAGGGTTCCGCAAGGGGTCTTTCAGGTGGTCGAAGTTGTTAAGTCTTGTGTAATGAAGTCTTTGCTGAATCGTTTATAAAAAAAAGCAAAAAGATTTACGTGATAATATTGAATGAATTTAAATTAGCTCGAATAAAAGAGAGAGGAAGAAATGATGTTCGATTATCAAAATAAAAACACTCCTAAAATACGAATAAGATCGAATGAAATAAAAAGAAAAGACGGTCGTCAAACAAGACGGGACGGTAATGAAAATCGCGTCAAACTCATTAAGTCAAATCGATGATATAAACTGACTTTCATCAGAACCAAAAATTTAATTCAATTTAGATTCGTTTGGTGTGTTCACTTAAGTTGGGGCCTACCGGTGAATAATTTTAAATTTAGCTACGAGTATTATGGAATTTCCTTTCTTTTTTGTCCACGACCCACTCTCCTACTCTCCCACTACCCTCGGTGTATTTATTTCAGTTGGCGTCTTCCGGTAAATAATTTTAAATATACATCAGTTGTGGAATTTCCTTTTTTTTTTGTGAAATGGATGTGCGTATTCTTAAATGAATTAAAGATTATTGGGTCACTGTGATAAATGAAATGTTCAAAACCCCAGTGCGGGGTTTTTCTGTGTATTTATGTTTGGAATAAGTATGAAAGCAAAGATTTTTGATAAGCAATGGCATGGCGCAAAAATTTCAAAACAATGAATTTCAATCGCGTCCAATGAAATATTTAAAGAAAAACAAAATACGATCGACTGGAAAGGAATTTAAGCTCGAAATACTTTAAACTTCCAATTATTGATTTAATTAATTAGGGGAATGAAGAAATAAGTAAGAAAACAAGCAAGAAAAAGCAACTTGAAGTGATTAAGAAAACAATTTTCAAATTAACAATAAATTTTAATGAACGGATAAAACAGCGACATTCCGTGATCGCTTTTTGACCCAAAAAACGATTTGCAATAAAATTCTTAATAAGTTTTAAATTGAAATCGATTCTTGTCGGATGAAATTTATAAGTAAATAGTTCTTTGTTTTTTTTGACGAAGCTATGAAAGGGGTCGATGAAACTTTATTAGGGGTCCGCAAGGGGTCTATCAGGTGGTCGAAGTTGTTAAGTCTTGGGTAATGAAGTCTTTGCTGAATCGTTTATAAAAAAAGCAAAAAGATTTACGTAATAATATTGAATGAATTTAAATTAGCTCGAAAAAAAGAGAGAGGAAAAAAAGATGTTCGATTATCAAAATCAAAACACTCCTAAAATACGAATAAGATCGAATGAAATAAAAACAAAAGACGGGACGGTAATGAAAAGTGCGTCAAACTCATTAAGTCAATACAATGATATAAACTGACTTTCATCAGAACCAAAAATTGAATTCAATTTAGATACGTTTGGTGTGTTCACTTAAGTTGGGGCCTACCGGTGAATAATTTTAAATTTAGCTACGAGTATTGTGGAATTTCCTTTTTTTTGTCCACGACCCACTCTCCTAGTCTCCCACAACCCTCGGTGTTTTTACTTCAGTTGGTGCCTTCCGGTAAATAATTTTAAATATACATCTGTTGTTGTGGAATTTCCTTTTTTTTTGTGAAATGGATGTGCATATATTTTTAAATGAATTAAAGAAGATTGGGTCAGTATGATAAATGAAATTTCTCAAAATCAGTCTGCGGGGTTTCTCTGGATATTTTTGTTTGGAATAAGAACGAAAACAAACATTTTGATGAGCAATGGCATGGCACAAATAGAAAGTTTAAAGTAATCGTGCTCAAGCGTTATCTGTTATCTATCATTAATTATCGCTGCATATAAGTTTTAAGTTTTTATTCGCGACAATGCGGTTACCAAATATTGTGTCAAGGCTGTTTGTTTGAAGAAAAAAAAAAATCACGAGTATCAAAACCAGATCACGTTCGCTCTCTCCGACGGGACGCAAACACAGACGCACCTTCTTATCTCGTCGCATTTTTGTTTTAATCATTATTATAAACGTAATCGCCTGAAATACGTTAAATTTTTTCAGGTGGCCGAGCAGACAACTAAATAAAAGAAGGCGCCCCCGTTTATTTTTGTTGTTAACAGAAAATAGAAGCGGCCGTAAATTAAAGTAGAATTAAAATAGAATCAGAAAGCGTGTAGTAACGAGAAAGCACACGCACTGAAACAATAAACGACGGAGGACGACGTCGTCGTCGCCGCCGTCGCCGAGGCAGCGAGCGAAAGTCAATAGCCCTAAAAGCACCCGCGCAAACCACAAACGAAAAAAAAACAACAATCAAAAAATAAAAACAAGTCAATTCCAATTGATTGAAAAGTACTCACGCTGCGATACTTTTCGATAGCGGCCAGCGTTCCATTGAAGCCTGGTACTTCATGTTCTCTATTTGCTTCTTAAGAGCGTCCTTGTCCATGGTTGCTATCGTACTGGCGTCCATCGGGCGCGGTTCGCAGCTTCACAGTTCACGCAAGCGTCGGAAGTTAACTCGGCTCGCCGACGCTAGATGGACGGCGACGGTTCCCTTCTGTTCTCGGCCTGTTGCAACCTGTAACGCAGACGTTATGTTTAATTGGAATGATTTAATAAAGTCCGATTTTCACTGCCGCCCCTCCGCATGTCGGACAGGTGTGTTCGAACTTCGTTCGGTCGCCGAAGGACTTTCTAAATATCGCCGGCCGGCCGGGCGGCGCTTGCGATCATTAAAGCAATTAACTTTCTGAATCTAATTAGGCCGGTGACAACGTGATTTTTATAGACTGGGCAAAATTAAATATGTGAATGTGGAAATTTCATTAAAAAAAAATATACAGAGTGTCCCCGGATTGAGAAAAAATATATATATATCTACAGAGTGTCCTCGGATTGAGCTCGCGCTGCGTATAACGGACCAAAAAATTTTTGAATTAAGATTTCATCTTTTGCAATTCAGGTCTGCTTGGTGCGAGATGAATTCGTACCAAATTTGACCTAAAAATCTTCAAATATTCATTCATTTTTTTTCTACTTCATAATTACATCATTTTTAATTTGATTAATTTTTTTATTCATCTGCATATTTTAAATTGTACAATTTAATTTTTCTCTCTTTTTTTACATTATATGATCATTATTCGCTGTTTTTTTTTTTTTAATTAATTAAAACACGAGTGTAGAGCGATTGCCGTTGCGATTGTGTCGGTGAGATTTGTTTGCCTTTTGTCTGTGAGATTTGTTATTGTCTTTGTTTGCGACGTACGCAAGGAATATTCTGTTTTCCTTTTTTTTTTTTTGTTTTAAGCGATTGATTTTTCTTCCTTCAACTTTCCTTCGTCCAATCCAGTGATTCTTTCTATTTTGATTGATTTTTTTGGTTTGAGTTTTTTGTTTGCCATAAATCGACATTTTCAGTTTCTAAAATTAGTTTTTTTTTTTTTCTGTGTTTATTACTCATGCAAATCATTTTTCATTTACTTTAACCATATCGTCCGATCGTCTTTTGTTTTCTTTTGTGTTTAATTTAGTTCAATGGCTTTTTCCAATTTTGTTCTCAACTTGCCTTTTTCATCCAAATCAGGCTTGGTTTTTTCTAAAGGCATTTTAAGTAATTTTTTTGGTTTAAGTTTAAGCGATCGCTTTTTGTTTCTGAATATTGCTTTTGTTTTTTTTTTTTTTTCAAAATTGTCGAAGAAGAAAAGAATTCGCTTTTTGTTTCTGAATTTGGTTTTTGTTCTTGTTTTTTTCAAAAGTTTCGAAGAAGAGAATTCCGCCTAAAACACTTTCATTTTTGTCTTCGATTTTTAATTTGAAATTTGAGATATCTTTTTTTTAATTAAAGCGATCGTCTTTTGTTTTAAAAATTTATTAATTTTTTGTTCGTTCGTTGCTTGCGAAAAAAAGATTCTTGTTGTTTTTTTTAAATTTTTTATCAAGATCGTGCGAGTCCCTTGCTTTTGCTGTTTTATTTTATTTTGAAAATATTTCCGATCTTTTTTCAAATTTGCCCTTGTCTATTTCAAGGTTAGGTTTTTTTCTTTATTATGCCTGTTTTCTTTTTGTTTAAGTTTAAGTGATCGCTTTTTGTTTCTGAATTTTCTTTTTTTTTTGTTCAAAATTTTCGAAAAAGAGAATTCCGCCTAAGACACTTTCATTTGTGTCTTCGGTTTCTAATTTGATTGGTTTTGAGATATCTTTATTTTTTTTAATTAAAGCGATCGTCTTTTGTTTCTGAAATTTATTAATTTTGCCTTTTCGATCGCTGCTTGCGCAAAGAACATTCCGCGTTTGTTTTTTTTTTTAATTTTTTAGTAAGATCGTTCGAGTATTTTGTTTTTGCTGTTTCATTTTTTTCTGAATTTTTTTCCGATTTCTTTCTCAATTTTCCTTTGTCCAATTCAGGGACAGGTTGGTTGGTTTTCTTTATTACGTCAGGTCTTTTGCTGTTTAAGCGTAAGCGATCGGTTTTTGTTTCTGAATTTCGTTTTTCTTTTTTCAAAATTTTCGAAGAAGAGAATTCCGCCCAAAACACTTTCATTTTTGTCTTCGATTTTTAATTTGATTGGGTTTGAGATATCTTTCTTTTTTTAATTAAAGCGATCGTCTTTTGTTTCTGATGAAATTTATTAATTTTTTGTTTGTTCATTGCTTGCGCAAAAAAGATTCTTGTTGTTTTTTTTTTTAAATTAATTTAGAAACAATAGGGAATCGGCTTTCAAAAATGCCAAGTGAACTTTCATTATTGATTGATTTACTTGATCACGAAAAAATTAAACGAAACTAAAAACAGAAAGCAACTTGAAGAGAGATTAAGAAACGAGAAACGAAAAAAATTTCGAAACGATGAATTTCAACCGTGTCCAATGAGATACTTAAAACAAAAACAAAATACGATCGACTGGAAAGGAATTTAACCTCGAAATACCTTAAACTTCCAATTATTGATTTAATTAATTAGGGGAATGAAGAAATAAGTAAGAAAACAAGCAAGAAAAAGCAACTTGAAGTGATTAAGAAAACAATTTTCAAATTAACAATAAATTTTAATGAACAGATAAAACAGCGACATTCTGCGATCACTTTTTGACCCAAAAAACGATTTGCAACAAAATTTTTAATAGATTTTAAATTGAAATCGATTCTTGTCCGATGAAATCTATAAGTAAATAGTTCTTTGTTTTTGACGAAGCTATGAAAGGGGTCGATGAACCTTTATTAAGGTTCCGCAAGGGGTCTTTCAGGTGGTCGAAGTTGTTAAGTCTTGCGTTATGAAGTCTTTGCTGAATCGTTTATAAAAAAAAGCAAAAAGATTTACGTGATAATATTGAATGAATTTAAATTAGCTCGAATAAAAGAGAGAGGAAAAAAAGATGTTCGATTATCAAAATCAAAACACCCCTAAAATACGAATAAGATCGAATGAAATAAAAAGAAAAGACGGTCGTCAAACAAGACGGGACGGTAATGAAAAGTGCGTCAAACTCATTAAGTCAAATCGATGATATAAACTGACTTTCATCAGAATCAACAATTTAATTCAATTTAGATTCGTTTGGTGTGTTCACTTCAGTTGGGGCCTACCGGTGAATAATTTTAAATTTAGCTACGGGTATTGTGGAATTTCCTTTTTTTTGTCCACGACCCACTCTCCTACTCTTCCGCTACCCTCGATGTATTCACTTCAGTCGGCGCCCTCCGGTAAATAATTTTAAATATACATTCGTTGTGGAATTTCCCTTTTTTATCCACGACCCGCTCTCTCACTCTCCCACTACTCTCGGTGTATTTACTTCAGTTGGCACCTTCCGGTAAATAATTTTAAATATACATCCGTTGTGGAATTTCCCTTTTTTATCCACGACCCACTCTCTCACTCTCCCACTACCCTCGGTGTATTTACTTCAGTTGGCACCTTCCGGTAAATAATTTTAAATATACATCTGTTGTGGAATTTCCTTTTTTTTTGTCCACGACCCCCTCCTCGAAACTCTACGAAAGCTTGCCGTTGGTATTACGCAGTGTCAACCTATGACGTCAACAATTCATTACCTGGTATCTATAGTATAGAGAGTCTAAAATTAAGAAATATACAGGAAGTTTCATTACATCACCTTATTTTACTATGAACAACTTTAATTGCAGTTATTTTCTAAAATTGACGCACAATACACGTGTTTCTGTACCCGAAATCTATTCTCAGATATTAAATAAGAAAATAAATGAATATCGAAAGAGATTATACAGGTTGTTTCTATTCTATGGTCACCTGGATGTGCTAGACAAAATTTTATCTGTGATTTTTGCCTTTTTACATTTATCTTGGTGGTTTACCTTGATGAAAAGTAAAAGGTGTAAACAAGTTTTTTTTTTATTATTCAATTTTGTCGAGTCCCCCTTGTTATTATTTTCATTTCTTTTTATTAATTTTTAGTTACTTGCCTGCCTTATTTAATCGAAAGCAGATGGAAAATTATTACACGGAAACATACGGCACTCTTAATAAAATGAAGCTTTATCATTTCGACAAATAAATACGTATAAATTAACGGTCTTATCTCGATGGCAGTTATTAATACATACAGATGTACTGCATGACTCAATAAAATTCAGGCATCTCTCGGTTGGTTGCAAAAAAAAAACTTCGGTCTTAACTTAGAACAGAACAGAGACATTTGGATTACAGCGCGGTTTTGCTATTAAACGCGAACTTAAAACTTGTAAAGACCATTTTATAAAAGTACATACCTACAATTCAAAATTGGGTTATGAAGTAAACTAATGATTTAATACAGAGTGATCAAGAATGACTGGTCGAGTTGACAATACTAATTTTATTTTTAAATGGTACAACTTGACTAACTTTTCGACTTGTCGGTCATTACTAACAATTATTGTCATCAGAAGTTTCAAAATCAAAGTGTACGCTGGATATAACCTACAATTTCGTTGCCGTCAAGTATCTGTCAAATAAATCAAAAACAAAACGTATCCGCTTGAAGTGTTACAAATAGTTGCTCTTAATTCCGTCGCCAATTCAAAAGCAGTTATTTATATTTGATCACCTTGTATTTATTTGAGTTAAGAAAGGTTAGGTGCAAAATTGATAAATAAAACTCAAATGTCAAGTTGACAGCAAACTCGGTATTTAGCTGAAACATGGAATTTTATTTCACAGCCGTCTAAGATCTGAAATTTATTCGTTACATACTTCAAAAGCTCGGGGGTTTTTCTTATTTTTAACAAAAAAGAAAAAAAAAACAATCAAATTTTGCCTTACGTGTCGACTGGCAAGCGCGAATTCAAAATCCAGTGCCGTACTCGCCGCTAATTCAAAATCAGCACCTACACTCTTAAAAAGCCAGACGATAACTAAACGCGTCGCGATACGGATCAAATTCGCGACGTTATCATGCAGAAAGCATTATTGATAAAGTGAGCTGTAAATATAACGAATCAGGTGTAGTATTTGTTTACATGATGCGTGCAAAGTTTCATATTTGTTCATTTGTTCAAACAAACGCCCGGCGGAAAAGGGACGTTCCAAAATATTTTTTTTTTTTTTTAGTTTCTTTACAAACAGCAATGTAGAACAGGATCCGTTCTATTTTCGAACGAAATGCCCCTTAAAATTAAAAATAAGTGCATTCACTGGCGACCAATCAAATTATTTGAGTGCCATGAAGTGCAATGTGTGCAATAAATTCCTAGAAAGATGGGGCACTTAATTTTATTACAAAAAAAGAAACACTTATTAATTAATTAGACTACAGAGATTAGATAATGACTGATCTGATAAGTTTCTTAACTAAATAAAATGAAGGAGTGTATTATATGATAATCACAGTCCGGGACATTCCGGACACTCTTAGAAAGTATACGATTTTTTGCAAAGGTAGGGCAATTGAGCGCACACGAGTAAAATACACGTCTCCGGTCGAATGTTTGCCAACTTTTATGAACACTAGTATGGCAAGAAAAATTCAGCGAAAATAGTGACACTCTGGCCTCTAATCAAAGGAAATTTGCGAGATTTATTGCCGAGCGAAGATTTTTTTTTGCGGGCATGAGGACATAAAAATGAAATCGACTTCAAAACAGATTCGACGAACGTCGCCTCGGGAAATATCAAACAGGTTTATGCATTTAATGAATTTTACGCTAAATTAATCAGTGTTAATTGCACTTATTAAATATTTAGAAAAAAAAATGAAGATATTTGTACAATTTAGATAAATGGGAAATTTCAAGTCAGATTTTATAAAATTAAAATTCATGTATTGTTTATTGGACGCCCATGCTCGTCCGGAATGTCACTAGCTTTGGTTATAATTTTCTCAAATTTTTTTTAGCCTGTTTAAAGAATCCAAAATAAAAAAAGAAACTAATCGGAGTTCATATAATTAAAAAATTCAAATCCAATTTTTTTCTTTTTTAATTATAACTTTGTTAACAGGAGGAAACGGTACAGAATGTATGAAGATGAACAAATAACAAACAATTTGTTTAATTCCATTGCGTTAATGTGTCCTTGCAAATTTCACACATCAATATTTTCTTCCGGAATCCTTACAGTACGGAATCCACTAATCGCATTTGGGGTGGCCGCAAATAACTTCTGCGCTGGTCAGGATAGGATAAGTCTTTAAAAAATGTACGGGCACATACGTTTAATTATTAAAAAAAATTAAAACCAGACGGATCCTAAATGACTTAAAAATAAAAAATAAATTTGTTTGCCTTAAAAATTTTTCAATTGTGCCTAAACTTGCGGATAAAATAATTATAATTGATCGGACGGTTCCTAAAATTAATGCATACCTTTCGGCGTTTGGCGTTTCTTCGGGATACCAGTGGCGTACTAGCAGCAGGGGTCGCGAGGCAATCCGCGCCAAAACGCCTTGGACGCTTGAAAAAAACTAGAAATTTTAACGTTTTATTGAAAGCCAACATACTTTCACATAATTGAGTTTTCTTATCGATTTTGTACCTAATTTTCACGATCAGGGCCTGCTGGTGGATTACAACTTCTAACCAATCCGACAGCGGTTCTAAAATTTGAATTTGAATTAAATATCAGAACTATACAAAAAGGTTTCAACATGCATATCACGTTTTGCAAAATTGAAGGGATCGCAGTGGTTTATAACTACAGCGAGGATAAAATAGCACCGTCGCAGCAGGCTTCCGTTACTACGTCGTCGACTAGAACTTAAATTTATTGTGTGGCGAAATTGCTGATAAACCAAGTCGGGGGGGACTTTTTAATCCTCACTTAGGTGCAACTTGCGGCGTGGTTTACGAAAGAGAAAAACGTCCCCCCATTTAGTTAAGTCCTAAACTGAGGCAAGGACTTTTTAATCCTCGCTTTATTTATAACTTGACAATGACAGACGTCTTGTCAAAACGTTATTGACAATTTGTACCTGCATCTTGACGCTCGATTTCATTCAATCTTGATACATGTAGCGATTTCGATGGTAATTCTCACGAGTTCGTCAAGCAATGAAACGTCTACAAAGTTTGTTTGCAGGAAGGACGTGGCATGTTTGGACTGAATTATAGCATGTATGTGCGGCTCTTACAAAGAACAGATGACAGATTTGGGACGTGCGAAATCCTCTCCTGAATGCATAACTTGTGGGGACTCTGAAAGGCGATTGTGTAACATACAATGTTTCTGTTTCTCACCTTGTTTGATTACTGCTGTGCTTTTACATTTGTAAAATACCAAAACTTTGCTGTTGTATACGCCTATGGAAAATTTTGCGAAAAAACTTTTTAGGGTTGGCCCAATTTCTCTTCTTATGTAGCCAATTTTTTTTAATCAAAGGAGGAAAACTGATTTCATTTCATGCTGAATAAGATTTAATTGAAACCAGGAATTGTTTCATGTTCCCGTTCTCTTGCATGGCTATGCATTTTAATACTACCGTGATGATTAGGTTGCATATGCTTCAAGTCGCGCATCTGCGACCGACGCGACGCGACGTAATCTAGTTTATTTTAAAACATATTTACTGTATACCGTACAGTGGCGTAGCAGCTAGGTGGTCCAAGGGCCCCGGTGCAAAAAGAGAAAATTGGGGGCCCTAACCCAAACAGTTTAACAAAAATAAAATTATTGTAGAATATATTATCAGTCATATCATACAACTTGAATAAAAAAAGTAAGTGAAAAACTAAAAAAAAATGTAATAAATAATTACTGTAATTATTTATCTGCGCAGGTATTGCAATACGTCAAATAAAAACTAAAACAGTGAATGAAACAGTCGCCTGAATTTTCAGTTCAGCGTCTGTACTCTCCTAAAAATCTTAAAAATAAAAATAAGAATTGAAAAAGCGAAGCCTTACAAAATCGAATTATATATAATACGAACCTGAAAGAGTTTAAAAAAAAACAAATTTAATTTTCGCGTGTTATATAATCACTCACCTCCACATTTTCGTTCGTAACTCTTATTCAGGAGATTGAATGAATAATATTTATTAAATTCATAATTTATTTATAATAATTTGGCTGAACAGTTAATATAAATATTTCGCATGGATGCATGGGAGAAGGAGTATCAAGATTACTCAAGAAACAAAAAAAGGTTCGAGAAATTTGTAACACTGTAACTGCAGTCCAAAAGTGAAGACTAGCATGGAATGTCCAACCAAAAGAAGAAGAAGTAGAAGAAGAAGGAGAAGCAAAAGATACTTTTTGCAGACGATTCCAGACTGAACACGTCAAATTTTATGCCGTACTTGACGACATTTTTAAAATTCATGTACCAAGGAAAAAGTGTCCTCCGTCACGTACATATCCCATTTGGTTCACTATGGATATAACTAAAGGATTAAAAAAGAAAAATACTCTCTGGAGAAGGTACAGGAGAACTAAATCAATCGAAGATTATAATCTTTTTAAATCATTAAGATCTTCAATTAAAACTGAAATTAAAACTGCTTATGCATCGTATTTACAACATATCAACAACACCTTAAAACGCAATCCTAGAGCTTTTTGGTCTTTTATACGGTCTAAAAGTGACTCTAATAATATTCCATCTGAAATGACCAATAATGACAAGAATTTGAATAATCCCGAAGAAATAGTCAATGCTTTTGCTGATTATTTTGCTCAATCCTTTATTAATAACAGTCATGTACAGGTTAATCAAGACTCTCTTACCTTAAACACAAACGTGCTAAACATAAACTCAGTCACTGAAGATGATGTAATTCGGGCTATTAAGAAGTTGAAACCTAAAATGACTTCAGGTCCAGATGGAATTCCTGCCTTTGTTGTACGAGATTGTATTTATGTCTTTGCCAAACCTTTAACTAGGATATTCAATCTTATCCTTGGCTCTGGTCAGTTTCCGTCACTGTGGAAAGTTTCAAGAATCTGTCCTGTACATAAAAAAGGTAGTAAATCTAATATTCTAAATTACAGACCGATATCAATTATATATAATTTTGCCAAAGTCTTCGAGTTGTTGCTTCATGTCTTCTTTTATAATCATGTCTCACATATTTTAACCGTAAACCAACATGGGTTCATAAATGGGCGATCAATTGAAACCAATTTGGTGTCAGTTACCCAATTTTTGTGTGAAGCCTTAGATGCTCAAGGCCAGGTAGATGTTATCTACACGGACTTTTCGAGGGCCTTTGACACGATCGACCACGAGTTGCTATTGCGTAAACTGGATTATTTTGGTTTTTCTGATAATTTGATTCAATTAATAACATCTTATTTGAATGATCGCTACATGTTTGTAACACTCAATGGACATAAATCCAATCTATTTAAACAGCAAAGTGGAGTACCGCAAGGATCTGTGTTGGGCCCTCTGCTGTTTAGCATTTTCATCAATGATATTTCGGATAGCCTTGATACTTCGTTTTTAATGTATGCTGATGATTTAAAAATCTATCGTACTATAAACTCAGTAGAGGATTCTATTCATCTACAGAAGAACCTTGATGCAGTGTACGAATGGTGCAGGGAAAACAATCTTCCATTAAATGTCTCGAAATGTAATGTAATGACTTTCACTAGGAAGAAAAAACCTCTTGAAACAACATACAAAATTGATGGCACAGCACTTATTAGACCCGATACTTTCCGAGATCTTGGTGTAATATTTGATCCTAAACTTACTTTCAGTAACCATATTGATTATATTGTTCAAACTGCCTTTAAGTACTTAGGCTTCATCATTAGAAACGGAAGAGAGTTCTCAGATTTTAATACCTTAAAACTTCTTTATACGACGTATGTCAGATCTCGTCTGGAGTATGCATCGTTAATCTGGTCTCCCATACACAATGTTTACATTTCCTCACTTGAACGGGTGCAGCGTAAGTTCTTAAAAGTAGCTGCGTATTTAGCTGATGGGACTTATCCACCTAGAGGTTATCCTCAAGACCTCCTTCTGCAACGATTTAGTCTGACATCGTTAGCCTCAAGACATGTTGAACATTCAATAATTTTCCTGTTTAAGGTGATACATAACATACACGACTGTCCCATCCTACTTTCTAGAATTAGCCTTAGAGTTGGTAAACCTAATTCCAAAATAAGAAACGTATTTTATGCACCCAATGTCAGAACAGATACAGGAATGAGTTCTCCGCTTAAGCAAATTATTTATAATTATAACTGTGTTGAGCAATCATTGGACATATTTAATTGCACAATTTTGGAAATAAGAAATGCGGTTCATTAAAACTGGTGTACTCAAGTGTTCTATAATTGGGCTTGTTCCGTTGGACACTTTAACCAAATAATAATAATAATAATAATAAATCTGGATTATTTAAAGTAATACAGCCAAGATGAAGAAGAGCATGGAATGACCAACCAGAAGAAGAAGGAGAAGGAGAAGCAAAAGATACTTTTTGCAGACAATTCCAGACTGAACACGTCAAATCTGGAGTACTTAAGGTAACGTAGCCAAGATGAAGACGAGTATGGAATGACCAACCAGAAGCAGATGGTACTGCACCTTTTTGCAGATTTAACTATGGCCCGGAAGTGAAAGCAAGAATGGAATGTCCAACCAGAAGAAGAAGAAGCAGAGAATACCACAGCTTTTGGCAGACATTCCCAGAATTAACACGTCAATACTGAATGAAGTGCTTTCGCCCAAAGGCGAAGACGAGCTCGGAACGACCAATCGGAAGCACAGAAGGTACTGCAGCTTTCTGCAGAATGGATGGATACGTCAAAATTGAACGACTTAAAGTAATCTGTAGCACTTTGAAACTATCGCCCAAACGTGAAGACAAAACAAGACAAGCATGGAATGGCTAACCGGAAGGAGAAGAAGCAGAAGGTATTGCAGTTTCTTGCAGATAATCTCAGAGTGAACACCTCAAAATTGAAGTACTTAAGGTAATACATATAATCCGAAGGTGAAGACGTGCGTGAAATGACCAACCAGCTACTGCAGCTATTTGCAGAGTTAACTATGGCCCAGAAGTGCAGACAATAACGGAATGTCCAATCAGAAGAAGAAGAAGAAGCAGAGAATACCACAGCTTTTTGCAGACATTCCCAGAATTAACACGTCAATACTGAATGAAGACAATAATGGAATGACCAACCAGAAGCAGAAGGTACTGTAACTTCTTGCATAGTGAACACGTCTCTTTAATTATAGCCCGAAAGTGAAGGTAAGCTCGGAATGACCAATTGGAAGGAGAAGAAGCGGAAGATACTGTAGCTTTTTGTAGACAACCCCAGGTTTTCGACCCTGGGTGTGGCCAGTAAAATATAGATATCGCAAGATTTCGGACAAAAAATGAAACCTACATGCAATTGAACAGGTCTAAAAGTTGTAATAGCAAATTATTCGAATACGATGCAATACGAATCCGTGGTGGGACGTTCTGCTTCGCAAATCAAAGTTTGCTTCGATCAAGATTATATGACATCGCATCTAATCGCCAAGTATAATCCGAAAGTGAATCAATGGATCCTGACTTGGCAAGCAATTAGGTGGAGAAGCCTTTACTGGAGCAATCAACTTCAAAGTCTGTCAAAAAAAAGAACAGCATCCAGAAAGGACATCTGGTTCTTCTTCGCCAGTGAAACTCTAAACCAGTTTTCTTTGTCTTTGTTTAAAAGTGAATGGTGTTTTACCAATGGTGTTAATTATGTACCGCAATCGGCAGTCAGTCTGAAAAATTGTGGGTGTTAAAAAAGATGACTAAAATAGTCCACCCCATCCAAGTTTCGATTTAAGTGACTGAGAGCGTCAGGAAAGGTTACGGAATATCTCTGAACTACATATTCCCAGTAGCCAAGATGCTCCGGAGGATTGTAAGATGACCGACAGCAAAAATTCCTGATTTTGGAAGCGATCTCCATTTATGATTTGAAAAAACAAGAGACTGGATCAGGCAACTGCAAAGTATGTACTTATATCAAAAAGAATAATTTTAGAAACAAACGTTATTTTGCCCCTTGCGTCCAAATTGGCCGTCAGATTTGTCGATCAGTCCAGAACTCCGGCGTATTATGAAGGGGATGCAAGAGAAGAGGGTTTCTCTCTTCAGCACAAAGCTTTAGCAAAATGCCTTGATTAACTTAACAGAACTGCTAAGACGACTAATGTTTTAGTTTGTGTACACATACAGATAATAATTTAATTCCTTTTGCGTTTATCATTCGATATGTCACCACGAAAGACCGCTGAAGACGGTATGTTGAATCAGTCGATGAAAAAATCATTTAACGCATGGACGATCCTCTCGTCTCACTTATACGCGAACGATCCTCTTTCCTCACTTATACGCGGACGATCCTCTCGCCTATACACGGACGACCCTCTTGACTCTCACGGTACGACTGTCGCTCAGATTTAGCTCATTTGCTCATTTGCTTTGTGAGAATATTGTGTAACAAAGATAACAAATACAAATGTCGCAAGAGCAATAGAACAGGAGAGAACAGTTTTAGGGAATTACGTTTGCTACTGTAAATTGAAATGGTTCTTCTCATGTTCCCTCTACGAATAGTTTTCATCCTTATTTTTGTCAATATTTACAGTGTTGATAAATTTTATCGTAACGTCAGCTGTGATCTAAAAACTAAACCAAGCGATCACGTGAACATAATGAACTAAGAAAAATTGTTGCAAATCGTTTTTAATTGCAGTGAATTCCTCGAGCAGTCTCCGTATAGCTGTTTCAACCTTATTTGGGGCTTCATCAACAATCCTAATGCAATGTTAAGTATCAATAAACAATCATAAGATGTCGTTGTCTAAACTATTCATTATAAAAATTATGATAAGTAGAGTAGTACGTATTCCTCAGTGTTCTGAATGTACGCACTTTGCTTCAGTCTTCAGTCATTTATAGCCACGTGGTGTTACTTAATTTACGTTGAATGCTTTTTTCCATTTTATTTTTCTGACAAAATTAGTTCTTGTTATTCTGTTATTGTTGTATTTAGTAGTTTTTCATTTTTATGATCACAAGTCAGGGTTTCCAACCACTAGGAAAACCTGGAAAACCAGAAGAAGTCAGCAAATTGTGGAAAGCTTTATAATATCAGGAAATTTGTTTTATTACAAAAGTCAGCGAAAATATTTGAAGAACTGCAAATTTGATTCGATATTTTGTTGTGTATAATTTTTGAGTTTTATTAATAAAAAATAAATATTTCCATTAATAATAATTGTTATAAAACTTCTTCTTCTTTTAAAATAATGCTTTACGCCTTCAATACAGACAACCACTCAAAGGATGTGTTAATTGGGTTGCCTATACTAAGGTTTCTTTTTCTTTTCTGAAAACGTTTATTATTTTGAAACTTGAAACAAATAATTTCTTTTTTTTCATTTGATAATAAAATTTATAGAAAAAATTGTTGCAGATCGTTTTTGATTGCAGTGAAAACCTCGAGCAGCCTCTGTACAGCTGGTTCAGCCCTGTTTGGGGCTTCGTCAGCAGAGACGTAGTTCGACATTCCCACTGCAAATCAAAAGTGGGGAATGTCGTCCCTATGTTGTCCTTATTAGGTGAACTGACCTGATTATTTCCTTTGAGTTTTGACTTATTTAACTCTCATCTAATGCCTTCATTTTTACGTAGCTTTGTTTTTCCTAAAGTTTGGTTATAATTCATTCTTTTTAAATAATTCATTTCAGTTGCTGTAATTTTATTACTTAAAGTACATTTCCTTGCGTCATGAATTTTTATTTATTCCTATCATAAATTTTTACTTTTGGCATTTCTTTTCGCTGGAAATAGTATTGTTTTAGTTGCTGCTCTTAATGAGTTCTTAGTCTACCAAGCGATTTCGTTCTTTCACTTTTACTTCTTTTTTCTTACTAGATGCGTCCCTTTACTGTAAGAAAGACGCAAAGGGAAACGCTAATGGATGAAAAGAAAACGTCGTCGCAAATTCGTTTAACTCACCCGCGCGAACAAAACTTATTGCAATGAAAAGAACAATAATTAAAAAAACAATTTATTTTTATTTGCGTAATTATTTCTTCGCGCTTGAATTTCTTTATCACAAAATTAATTAAATCTGTTAGAAATTTATCTTTTACGGGCGTTTCGCTTAATGAAATAACTTCTAATTATGAAAGTAAATTGTTTTTGAGAGAAACTGCGAATTTACTGACCTTTTAAAGATTAAGCGAAGACGAAGAACGACGATCGTGAAATTCTTGGGACTTAGTTTTGCTTAGGTTTACTGACAATAATTAAATTGAATTTCTCGCTCTTTTATTAAAAAAAAATTGTTGCAAATCGTTTTTGGTTGCAGTGAATCCCTCGAGCAGCCTCTGTACAGCTGTTTCAGCCCTACTTGGGGCTTCTTCAGCAGAATTGCAACTCGTAAGTTTCACTGCAATTTGTCAATCTTAATGCAATGTGGAACGTCGCTATTTAAATTATTATAATTTTTTATTGTTTATAATAAACGAAGGATTAATTAAACGCGCGATCGGCCAAATCAAATAAATGAAAGTTAACCGGGCCGATTGTTTTGGTGGGATAAAAAAAGCCACCGCGTAAATAACAAGTCCTTGAATGCGTAATTGCTTGCGGAGATAAAATCGGAAAAGAACACATAAATAAATAAATAATTCGAACACGTGATTAAAACGACTTACTGAGTGATTGTGGGGGGCTGGAAAGAATAATTTTCGGTCTGGACACCACTCGTTCTGTTTGATGAGGATAATGATGGTAATTATTATTTCGCCGTCGTCGAAAGCGAAAACTCACCTTGAGTTTTCCGGACGTCCGCCGCCGTCCGTTTCGCGACGGCGGCGGCGCCGCGGCGCGAGGATGCGACGCGACGCAAACTTCGTTTGTGCGTCACGACGTGTATAATTTAACAACTTCGGTCAATGTATAATTTCCATAATCGATAGGGCATAATAGTTAACAGTGAAAAGAAGCGGCGTGCGACCGACGCCGAGGCGTCGTCTAATTACCCCCGAAGAACTAATTATTTGAGCGGTGCTGTAATTACTTGTCATTACGAGAGAAACTTTTTTTTGTTTTCCCTAATAGAGGGAGGGGTGTCGAGACCGATTCTTTTTTTATTTGTCACAATTAAATGTAGGGCTAAATAGATAAAACGCTTTCCTTATAAAATATAGAGGATTCTTCGATATGCAGGGTAAGCGTTCGTGAACTATCGAAAGTAAAAGGCCACTCGTATGTACTAATTGCCAATGGTCCGACGGGTGGTTTGGTGCTGCACCCTCAACACAAGTGAGCGTAACTAGTCATATTTCGTTTTTTTTTTATTGTTATAGTGCGTTCCCTGTCACATCTTTCTTGTCATACTCTTTCTTTTTCAAAGGTATGAGGGCTCTAATGGAGGATATTATAAGATCAACCTCTCTGTTCTAGGAAAATCCAGAGAAAAGTCCTTTCTTTTTAATGCAATTGGCAAACTGAACCTTCTTCTTTATTTGACTTCATACATACCTTTCCGATCCATTATCACTTAAGAATCATTTTTTTTTTCTTTTGTTTTAAATAATCTTTCGCATGAGATCTTTATTTGCGTGTGCGCGTAAAACAAACTAATATACGTACGGTTTACACTCCTAATAATAATTTCCACTTTCACTTCCTGTAATATTCCTCATTTCCTAAACGCATGTCCTCATGCATGCGTACATACGAGGAGACATTAAAAACCTAATCCATTTATATATATATAGTTTCTCCTGACATCTTATCACTTGATTTAGAGTGTTTTTGCACTTGTTACGAATCTGTTTTCACGTGTAAGTTTATCGCTTTCTCCTCCTGATTAGTTTAACAGATGCAATCTCGCCAAAGATTAGATTATTTTGTATATCAGGTTCTTAAAACTGCTGAAATTCACAGGCTTATTTCGGCAACCACAAAGAATAAATTCCGATTTGCAATCTTTAGTTTAATATGTTCATGTGTGTTTTTTAATTTCTATTATAATTGTTAAATCACCTGCAATGTATATCCTGTTTTATATTCGCTTAGTTTTTTCTGTATATATTTTTTTTATTTCCTCAAATAATACCAAATTGAACTACTTTAAAGCTGTAGTCTGCTGTTACAGGCTTGCGGTTCGTAAATCGGGCGAGTCGGATGGATTTTGTTGGAGCTTCTCGAGCTACTCTCCTGCTGAGGCCTAAATGAGGATCGAAATAGCTGTACTACACTTTTTGATTATTATGGTGCGTAATCAAAGTGGACACACGGTATAGAGGATGCTTGGAAGCTTCAGAGAAGGGGACTTATTTACTATACATCCCTAAAGGTACTCAATCTTTAATTTCTTTACTTTACACATAAATTTTTCGGTTTATGCTAGCCATGTCTGTTAATACTTAAATTTTTAGATACGTATTTGCTTTTCTGTCTACTTGCTTTTCTTCTTTGAGTGGTTTTTGTCGAAAAGTCGAAAAATTCAGACCACAGCTGTCCTTTACAATAAACGTCAAACGAGCGAGTTTAAAATATAGCGCATCTGAGCTGTAAAAAAGACAGCCACGATAATTAAATGTTTGATAAATAATCGTATACTACATGTTTTAAGTAAAGAAAGCTAGATTATAAATGCCAAGAGTCGAGTGTCACAATCGCGTGATGTTGGTATTAATTGCCTCAGGGTTGGTAATTGATTGAGGCGATTGTCATGAAATCGTGTGAAACGAAAACAAAAAACAATAACACTCGAAATATTGTACTAAATAAATAATTATTCATAAACAACCGTATACTACATATTTTAAGAAAAGAAAGGTAGATTACAAATACCATGAGTCGACTGTCACAATTGCGTGATGTTGGTATTAATTGCCTCAGGGTTGGTAATTGATCGACGTGATTGTCATGAAATCGTGTGTAACGACGAAAGAAAAAAAACAGTAACACTCGAAACATTGTACTAAATAAATAATTAATATAAATTTTTAAGCCAAAACATTGCATTATTTTAGGGTTTCAAACCTTTTTTTAATTATCGACCTCTAAAAATTTGTATCGCCCCTCCTTTCAAATATAATTAGATAATATTTCTAAAACAGTTTGATATACCTCCAATAATGCTAAATTTAAATTTTGTTTGTTTATTGTTAAATTGTGACGATTTGTTATTCTGTTTGACTTTATTTTATTTTATTTTTTTTAAATTATAAATCGATCGTGTTTTGTTTTCTTTTTTTTTGAAATTTTCTTATTTGACTTTATTTCATAATCAAGTGATCGACATTTGGTTTTTCTTTCAATCAGTCAGATTTATTTTGTTTTTAATTTTTAACTCACGATTTATTATCTATCTCTGGATTTCGTTTTTTCTTTTGTTTGATTTTATTTCACGCGATTTTATTTGATAATCACCGTTGTTGTTGATCGTCTTTTGTTTCTTCTTCGTGCGCTCGCTTTGAGTTTGTATTATTTTACTTTAATACTAAGGATTGATCGCCTTTTGTTTTCTTTCTTATTTAATTTTCCTTTAATATTCATTTTCCTTTAATGTTCACTTTTCTTTAATATCTATTACAAAAGTCACCATCTTCTATTTTTTTTTTTATTCCTTATTTGACTTTATTTTATTATTATTTTATTTTATTTTAACTTTTAATATAATAAATTGATCGGCCCTTGCTTTTTCCTCTCATCGATAAACAAAAATGCGGACTAATCGACGGAAAATATAAAATAAAATAAACTAGAATCGAGTAAAAGCAAAATAAAAAAGAGACGATCGATTGATAATTAAAGAATGAAAAGATCTTGTCGAATAAAATTAAATAAAAGAAAAAAACAAAAAAGCAAAATGATCGACAGATAGTTAAAAAATAAAAACGAAATTAAAGTATTTCGTTTAATTTCGTTTTTTTTTTTTAACTATCTGTCGATCATTTTTTTTTGTTTTTTTTTCTTTTGTTTCATTTTATTCGACAAGATCTTTTTATTCTTTAATTATCAATTGATCGTCTCTTTTTTTATTTTTCTTTTACTCGATTCAAGTTTATTTTATTTATTTAATTTAACTTTATTTTATGTTGTAATTATTAACTATAACCATTTATTTTTAACTATAATAATTACGAAATAAAATAAAGTCAATTCGAATAAGAGAACAGATGAACAAAAATGCGGACTAATCGACGGAAAATATAAAATAAAATAAACTTAAATCGAGTAAAAGAAAAATAAAAAAAGAGACGTTCAAAATTAAAGTTCTATTCCAACCAAAATATATTTTTAAAAAATCGACACTAATCGATCAACCAAAAATGTTTTTAAAAAATCGATTAGCAACCAAAAATATTTTTAAAAAAATCGATATTCATCCATTTTTTTAAAAATATATTTGGTTGGAAAAATCGTTTAGTATCGATTTTTTAAAATATTTTTGGTTGGGATAGAAAGTTAGCTTTTATGTCGATTTGAGCTGAATCTTAGACATTTTTCTATTTCCGTCCTATCTTCAACGACGATCGTCTTTTGTTTTTTGTCTTAATCGATTCGATTTAACTATACTGGGTGTTTGGAAGTTGCTAGTCTACAAAAAAAAAAAAAAAAACTGTGGCATCTAAAAGTCCTAAGAAATCCAAGACACGTCCGTCAACTCATCATTTGTGTAAGCATGTATTCATTTCGGTAATAATAATAATAATGTACCGAGTGCTCTGTTGTGACAGCTTGTTACCTTAACTCAGTGGCGCACCAACGATTTTGGCCAAATTTTTAGCAATTTTTATCTCGAAAACTAAAAGATTTTTGTTAGGATTTTTTTTTGCCGATGACTTAAACTCACCATCACCAACCACTAATCTTTTCTGTACTAGCAATTTCCAAACACCCCGTATTTTAGGAATATTTTAATTTTTTTGATAATCAATTGACCGTTTTTTTTTTGGTAGCGCCGGCCCAAGAAAATTATGAAACAGTTTACAAAATGGAGACGAAGATTCGAGGATGATGATGAATGAAGGTTTCCAAACTTCTTGCCGCGTAGCAGAAACCGGCAAGGAAAGAAATTTGTTAAGAACATTTGAAGGAGTCGATACAGTAGGTCCGTAATTTAAATGCCCACCCTAGAGTCATGATTTATCCCTCTGCGACTTGTTTTCGCTCGGTCACCTGAAGAAAGACCTCAAGGGTCGAAAATTTTCATCAGGTGATGAGGCTGTAGATGCCGCTGTAGCGTTGCTTTGCTGGATTCTGAACAACTTTCCACATTCTCTGACCCAGAAGGCCATAAGGCCTTCTCGTCAAATAATTAGAAAAACAAGGCAAACATGAAAAGGTGACGGTAGCGACTGGGAGAGGAGGACGCAATACAGAAGAAGAAGGAAGAAGAAAGAAAAGGAGTGATGAGGAGTGAAGAGAAATGAAGAAGAAGAAAGAAGAGAGAAAAGAAGTGAAGAGGAATGATGAGGAGTGAAGAGAAATGAAGAGGAAGGAAGAGGAAAAACGAGGAATGAGGAGAAAGGAAGAGGAGTAAGGAGGACTTGAATTCAAGACAAGATCAAAACATCGTTCCGACCTCTGGTATCCATTAAGTAATCCCTGCGTTACCTAATCCTTTCTATTTTTAGTAACATTTAACGACGCACACAATATTCATTCTATCTGGATTTTTTTCGCCGCTTAATTATAACACGACCGACGTAAAAGGGTACGGCCCAACGCGGCGGTTTTGCGTAATCGGTTGTAATCTAACGGTGGGACGAGCGGACAGGCTCCGGGCACTTCGGGGGGCCTTAGGGCCCAAAGGGCAACAACCTTTGCGAGCGCACAGGTGCCCGCCAGTCAATGAGAACTACTACGTACATACATACAACATATACGTCCTCGCTTTCACTTCACTTTCACTACGTTGGCGGCACGAACAATATTAATTTTTGCTAATTCGTGCCGAGCAATTTTCGGAACACAATGCGACCGCCCCGACCGCTAATTAACGGATAAGATTGAGGAGCAAACCGACCGGTTCGATCAGGTTTCATTCGCACCTCTTTAGAAACCACATGCACGATCTCAAGTGATTACACGCCTTATTAAATGTCGTTAAGTGTGCGCATGGGATTGTCAAATAAATTTTTTATTTTTTTTTAATTAAATATGGAAGATGGAAGCCAACAATGCCCGAAGCTTTTGAGAAAGGCTTACTGGAATAATATTGATTCTATCATAGGGACCGCAATGGGTGAAGAAAAAAGGAAGAGACAAGAAGAAGACTGTGCGAAACTTTGGAAGACTTAAAAAGTTTTAAGACCATGGATTAAGGGGGACGCAAGAGAGGCATTTATGACGTTCGTGCATCTCTTTAATGGAATTCTATGTAAGACGTCAATGAGGGAGGTCCAAGAAGACTGTATGGAACTTGACTTACAAAAGTTTTAAGACCATGGATTGAGGGCGGAAAGTGACAAATCCATGACGTTCATCCATTTCTTTGCTGGTCTTCCTTCTTAATTTCCTGCGATGATTTATTTCGCCAATCTTCCTACATTTCTTATCCAATTCGATTTTAACCTGTTCTTAATTCTAGTCTTTCCGAAGTCTTTCAAGTACCTTCTCTTTTATACCATATTCTAATATTTACCTGCCACCTTCTTCGTGACGTCCATCTCCTGTCGTCACCATCCATCTCTTTAATGGTCTTCCTTCTTATTTTCCTGCGATGTCTTTGAATAAGCCATCTAATATTTATCTGCGCCTTTCTTTATGATGTGCAACAATGCACGAAGCTTTTGAGAAAGGCTTACTTCAATAATATTGATTCTATCGTAGGGACCGCAATGGGGGAAGAAGAAAGGAAGAGACGAGAAGAAGATTGTGCGAAACTTTGGAAGACTTAAAAAGTTTTAAGACCATGGATTAAGGGGGACGCAAGAGAGGCATTTATGACGTTCGTGCATCTCTTTAATGGAATTCTATGTAAGACGTCAATGAGGGAGGTCCAAGAAAACTGTATGGAACTTGACTTACAAAAGTTTTAAGACCATGGATTGAGGGCGGAAAGTGACAAATCCATGACGTTCATCCATTTCTTTGCTGGTCTTCCTTCTTAATTTCCTGCGATGATTTATTTCGCCAATCTTCCTACATTTCTTATCCAATTCGATTTTAACCTTTTCTTAATTCTAGTCTTTCCGAATTCTTTCAAGTACCTTCTCTTTTATACCCTATTCTAATATTTACCTGCCACCTTCTTTGCGACGTCCATCTCCTGACATCTCCATCCATCTCTTTAATGGCCTTTCTTCTTATTTTCCTGCGAAATCTTTGAATAGGCCTTCTAATATTTGCCTGCGTCTTTCTTTATGACGTGCATCCATCTCTTTAATGGTCTTCCTTTTATTTTCCTGCGATATCTTTGGATAGTCCATTGTTCTTTCGCCAACAATGCACGAAGCTTTTGAGAGAGGCTTACTTGAATAATATTGATTCTAGTCATAGGGACCGCAATGGGTGAAGAAAAAAGGGAGAGACAGGAAGAAGACTGTGCGAAACTTTGGAAGACTTAAAAAGTTTTAAGACCATGGATCAAGGGGGAAGCAAGAGAGGCATTTATGGCGTTCGTGCATCTCTTTAATGGAATTCTATGTAAGACGTCAATGAGGAGAGAAGAAAGGGAGGCCCAAGAAGACTGTACGGAACTTGACTTACAAAAGTTTTAAGACCGTGGATTGAGGGGGGAAAGTGACAAATCTATGACGTTCACCCATTTCTTTGCTGGTCTTCCTTCTTAATTTCCTGCGATGATTTATTTCGCCAATCTTCCTACATTTCTTATCCAATTCCATTTTAACCTTTTCTTAATTCTAGTCTTTCCGAATTCTTTCAAGTACCTTCTCTTTTATACCCTATTCTAATATTTACCTGCCAACTTCTTTGCGACGTTCATCTCCTGACATCTCCATCCATCTCTTTAATGGCCTTTCTTCTTATTTTCCTGCGAAATCTTTGAATAGGCCTTCTAATATTTGCCTGCGACTTTCTTTATGACGTGCATCCATCTCTTTAATGGTCTTCCTTTTATTTTCCTGCGATATCTTTGGATAGTCCATTGTTCTTTCGCCAACAATGCACGAAGCTTTTGAGAGAGGCTTACTTGAATAATATTGATTCTAGTCATAGGGACCGCAATGGGTGAAGAAAAAAGGGAGAGACAGGAAGAAGACTGTGCGAAACTTTGGAAGACTTAAAAAGTTTTAAGACCACGGATTGAGGGGGGAAAGTGACAAATCTATGACGTTCGCCCATTTCTTTTCTGGTCTTCCTTCTTAATTTCCTGCGATGATTTATTTCGCCAATCTTCCTACATTTCTTATCCAATTCCATTTTAACCTTTTCTTAATTCTAGTCTTTCCGAATTCTTTCAAGTACCTTCTTTTTTATACCCTATTCTAATATTTACCTGCCACCTTCTTTGTGACGTCCATGTCCTGACATCTCCATCCATCTCTTTGATGATCTTTCTTCTTATTTTCCTGCGATATCTTTGAATAGGCCATCTAATGTTTATCTGCGCCTTTCTTTATGACGTGCATCCATCTCTCTAATGGTCTTCCTTTTATTTTCCTGCGATATCTTTGGATAGTCCATTGTTCTTTCGCCAACAATGCACGAAGCTTTTGAGAGAGGCTTACTTGAATAATATTGATTCTAGTCATAGGGACCGCAATGGGTGAAGAAAAAAGGGAGAGGCAGGAAGAAGACTGTGCGAAACTTTGGAAGACTTAAAAAGTTTTAAGACCATGGATTAAGGGGGAAGCAAGAGAGGCATTCATGACGTTCGTGCATCTCTTTAATGGAATTCTATGTAAGACGTCAATGAGGAGAGAAGAAAGGGTGGCCCAAGAAGACTGTATGGAACTTGACTTAAAAAGTTTTAAGACCATGGATTGAGGGGGGAAAGTGACAAATCTATGACGTTCACCCATTTCTTTGCTGGTCTTCCTTCTTAATTTCCTGCGATGATTTATTTCGCCAATCTTCCTACATTTCTTATCCAATTCCATTTCAACCTTTTCTTAATTCTAGTCTTTCCGAATTCTTTCAAGTACCTTCTCTTTTATACCCTATTCTAATATTTACCTGCCAACTTCTTTGCGACGTTCATCTCCTGACATCTCCATCCATCTCTTTAATGGCCTTTCTTCTTATTTTCCTGCGAAATCTTTGAATAGGCCTTCTAATATTTGCCTGCGTCTTTCTTTATGGCGTACATCCATCTCTTTAGCGGTCTTCCTTTTTATTTTCCTGCGATATCTTTACATAGGCCATTGTTCTTTCGCCCTCTTTTCCTAAATCTCTCGTTAAATTTCCTTTCAATCCTTGCCCTTACTTTTCGAAGTTGTTGTTTTCCCGAACTCCTTCTATTTTATATTTTTATATATTCGAAAATTTGGCTTCTTTATGGCGTCCAGCCAAGTCCATACCGGTTTTCCTTTTTATTTTCCTGCTATGCTTTTCTTCGCACTCTTCTTGTTCAATTATTTTTTAAATCCTTGCCCTTACTTCCTCTAACTTATTGTAGTTTTCCCGGACTCCTCCTGTTTTATACTCCATTCCAAAATTTGCCTTCTTTATGACGTCCAGCCAAGTCTATACCGGTTTTCCTTTTTATTTTTCTGCAATACTTTTCCACCTACACTACTTGTTCAATTCTTTTTCAATCCTCGCCCTTACTTACTTTAACTTATTGTAGTTTTTCCGAACTCCCTCTATTTTATATTCTGTTCCAAAATTTGCCTTCTTTATGACGTCCGGCCAAGTCCATACTGGTTTTTCTTTTTATTTTCCTGCAATCTTTTGAATTGGCTGTTACTCTAAAGACTTTCTTCTTATATTTCTGGTCGATTTTCATTTCAGTCCTTCCGTACTTGCCCTAATCACTGTGATTCTCTCATGGCCTTCTGTGATTTTCAGTTTGCAAATTTGTTTAACCAGATTACCATGTATACATTTTTTTGGCTTCCACCAAAAGAATGATTTCCTCTAAAACCTTTCATTTTCTCTATATATACATCCAAATCTAGTATGGTCCCGTCGATATCATGTTTAATAAATTTGCCCAAAAAAAACTTTTTGATTTGCAAAAGTTTCCTCGAACAACACGGTCAAACATCTAAGTATGTAGCTCAAGTTAAGACGATAAAAATTCTGGGTCGCCTGTGACTCACACCCACCCACCGCCTTCATTAAAATCACATTTAAAAAAAGAGGCAAAACAAAAACGAAAAAAAAAGACCTCTTAAAAAAACGCATTAGTTTATGAATGAATCGAATGTATGTTAAGAGTTTCTCTTTTATTATTCGCACGCTCCTCAGAAGAAGTGCACTCGCGTTTCTTTTTCGTCCCGCCGGAATTTGAATGAAGGCTGCAGCTTAACCTTAAGAACGACAATTCCCGGCGTCTTTCCTTTCACCGGAAGTGTCCGCGCCTTCGGCCCGGTGACGCTGGAAAATTTTTCCTGACCCGATTGTTATCATTTAGGCGAGACAGGGTCGCTCGGATTGCTTGTTATCCGTTATACTGTACGTATAGTCCGGTACAAAAAAAAATAATTAATTTCATTTTTTTTTTTTTGATAAATTAATTATAGACATAATTTAATTACATACATACATAATCTGGATAGATAAATCGGTTATCAGTACAGGACGGAATTATATATTTTGCTCGGTTTATTTTGAACGAGGCGGCAACGAACGTGTGTGTATTCTCACGTCGCTACGGCGTTATAAGTTTGCCGCGTCGTTCGTATTTAATCGAACAAAATATATAATTCCGTTCCTTAGTTATCAGTTATCAAAGGAGGGGTCTAAGGGCCTATTCTGTATCTACAGCATGGGCGTAGCCAAGATCTTGTTTAGGGGAGGGCAAAATTAGATTAAATCCTATCGAAATACAAAATGTTAAAAGTTTAAAAAAATTAACGAAATTCGAATAAAAAAATTGTAGAAAATTGAAAGAAAAGTGTCAATAATTAACTTAACTCCTTGTTTTAAAATTGAAGAAGTAGCTAGGATCTTGTTTAGGGGAGGGCCAACTCAGATCAAATCTTATTGAAATAAAAATTTAAAAAAAAATTATGAAATTCCAAAAAAAAAAAAACCGTGGAAGATAAAACGGAAAAATGTAAATAATTTTAATCATTTTAAAAATGTGGAAATTAAAATTTTTTAAAAATTTAAACGCAATGTTTTTAAAAAAAAAAAATCAAGGTCAATCCAAACCAACTGAAGTAATCCCACGTGAAGAACCGCGTGTCTCCGATTTCTTCTGCTGTCGACGTTTCGTTCTTCATTGCAGAAGAACTTCCTCAGGGCTGTTGCTTCTGATGCCCCTTGTTAGTCGTTGAGACTGAATTTTACAATCGGTAAAAAAATCAAAAATCAAATTTCGAAAATTAAACGGTAGGAGAATGAGTTTTTATTATTTTTTTTTTATTTAAAAAAAATAATCCCTTAAATTCATAAAAAATCTAAATGCAATATTTTCCGAACTAAACCGAAATTAAGCGAACACAACCCAAGTAAACCGAAGCAAAGCGAATCCAGCACTACTGAACTGAAGTTCTTTTAAACACAAAATATGAAATGTTAAAACGTTTCAAGGTCAAGCCGATTCATCTAAACTGAACGTAAGTGAATCCAACCTAAGAAAGGAATTTTACAAAAGATAAAAAGGTAAGAAATGATCAAAAATTTAAAGAAAAATATAAGAAAATTCAAGGAAATTCGAAGAAAACTAAAGTTTGAAACACGAAATGTTAAACTTAAAAATTAAAAAAAAGATGAATGTAAAGAAACGTCTCGAAACATCCCAACCCAACCAAATTGAACCCGGCTGAAGAAAGGATTTTTACAAAAAAAAAGAAATAAAATCTAGGAAATTATTACTAATTGAAATAAAAACTAAATACTAAGGATTTTAAAGAAATAAAAAAAAAATTAAGAACTAGGAAATTGAAACTAAGATTAATTTTTTTGATTGCATTCTTTCGTTTCCACTTTTTCCGTCTGCTGGCCAACAGCTCAACTTTTTTTTTTATTTGACAAATTATTTACAGACGGAGAGTTGAAGCAGTTTCTGAACGCTCCGTGAACTAGGGGTGGGTAACTGCCCCATTTGTCCCACCTTGGCTACGCCCATGATCAAAAGCATTAAATTTAAAGCGCTGTTGCCATGGTAACAACCAATTACAGAACTGCATTAATTTTTAAAGTATCTTCAAATTTGTCAACAGTATGTTAACAGAGGATATTAAAAAATAAAAAAGCTTTTTAAGAACGATCTGAAAGAGTAATTTATTGACTTACTTGTTGACGTTTCGCTTTATCAAAATTTAATATATTATAGAATTTCGCGATATATACAGGGTGTCCGTGGCTATAATACTATGACAGGATAATAACAGCAATAATAGCATCACCGAAACTATTGTGTACTTCAACGTATTGTTGTTATGTAATAATTATTTAAAATATTTATTTTGCTGTCGCGATCGAAGGATATAGCTATAAAATATTAATATTGTTAAAGATTTATCGATTCCCCAAAGTAATAAAAGTGTAATGTAACTTCTTGTCTACATATATGTAAATATTAGGCAAGGTTAATAGAATTATATGTGTTGGCATTGTTGCCAAGTTTCCAGCGAATATTTTTCTTCATAACTCGAAAACCGTAAACTAAACAATTAGGGCTTACAACTTACAACTTATAACAGTTTTTGATGGTTTTAATTCGAGCTACCGCCGCGTGACATGAAATTATTGCTACTCGAGTCCCTGACACCCTGTATGTACGCGAAATCAACGACTCTTATATAAAATTTCAATGTTTTTCTTTTTTCCTTTAATTATTATTTAAATAAATCATACCAAATTGGAAAATTTGGAAGCAAAAAACAATCGATAAAATAAAATGGCAATTTACAAACGTCTTTACGTATTCGGCTGGAACTTACGCGCCTTTAATATTAAACACTCTCAGAGCTAAAATCCGGGTTGTAGATATTTATCATTACGGTAGATACGACCAAATACTCTCAAGGTCTTCAACTGGCGCATTGGATTGAATTTTTTGAATTAAGAGAGTAAATGGTTTACCACAATTCGTCGTGATGGAGAGAAATTAATTTTTTTTTTGGATTTAAGTGCGATTTTTGGGATATCTGGGATGATGAAAATATTGGGAGTGGCTTCGTCCCACAGTTGTAAATTTGAAAAGAAAAGGTTTTTAATACTGTTACGTTTCTAGGGTTTAAATTAATTTGATTAATCGAATAAAACACTCGGTAACAAACTTAACCGTAATTTAATAATGATTAATTACCATCTAATTTATTTGCAACAATTTATTTTATACACTAAATCTAACTTCGACGATCCCTAATTAGAATTCGACTGACTCCTGAGTCCACCCCGGCCGATTTTATATTCTACGCTGCCTTCTCGTTTGTTCCATCTTCGAAGATGCAGGAGAAGTCGAGTTTGTTCGGATAGACGGCGAGGCGGCGCGGGGTGTCGATGACGCACAATAACGAACCGACTTCTTGACGCCTTCAGTGTGACTTAGTGAGTTGAGTGGCGCGCCACAATACAGAAATGAGATTAAAGAAAGTCTAGAAACTCCTCTGATTTTGTTGTCCAGAGCTATCCAGAAAGTACTGATGAGGAAGGTGCCTGCAGGGGGAATGTTAAACATTAAACAAATTGCATTTAATAATAAATGTTAGTTTTAATAGATACATAAAACTCATTGAGTTGAGTTTAGTTCGTTAAGTGTAGATGTACCCTTTCCAAATAATTCGTTTCTATCCCTTCGTTAAAAAGTGGCATTTACTTCCATTTCCCAATAAACTCTTGTTTTGTCTTGACATTTTCCTTTACTGCCTCTCTACTTCTTTTTCTTCCTACAGCCTATTTCTTAGTCATTCTTAAAAATATGCTCCAAACTTTTTCTTTACTACTTTTTCCTGTTCCTAGATCCTCTTTGCTATTCTTTTGTGATTTTCTTATAAATGCGTCCCAATCAACCTAGTTGTTCAGCTTTGGTTTTGTCTTCTGGCGACTATCACAGGTTGTTTCGTTACTCTTTCATTTTTCTTTGCTTTGTTAATTATTTGTATTATATTTTAGTAATCCGTGTTTCATTATTAAGTGACCACTGTACGTCAACCAGTTTTTCGAAGACTTCAGGCTTTACGCTTTCTTCTCCTCGATCCAACTTTCTTCTTTCGTACTTCCTTAGCATCCTCAGGGATATCTTCTCGCTTGTTTTAGCTTCTGTCCTTTCACTGCTGTACATGACTTTGACTTCTCCACCTAGTAGTGAGGTTAAGGTTTCTCATCTTTTCCAGGAACCTTACTTTCTGTTTTCTTTCCCTTCTCATCTTCTCATCAGTCGCGAAGACAGCAATCGCCGAAAACACTGTATTGTTGAACTAAATGTTAAATGTTAAGGAGCAACTGTTTGTGTGCATTTTGATTGAAAATGTCAAAATGGACGCTTCGAAAAAAAAATATATTTATGTGTAGTAAAACAATCCTTCGGGCATGAGACAACTTCCCACATACTAACCACCATATTGTAACAGAAAAAATAATTATGTAACATCGGCTACTGACTCATCTACTTTTGGCCTACATTCGTACATTGGTTATACAACACCGGCTGCCAGCAAAGTAAAGTGAGTTCTCAGAGCAACGCCTAACGCAAAACTCACGCAGACTGGAAAGTAGGTCCTACAAACAGATAGCTTCACTCATCATGAATCAAATCGTCCCTTGTCACAGCGCGCGAACTCATGTCGTCTAGTAAAGTGCTTCTTCAATCTGTCAGGTAAGTTGTATTTTACAACCCAATAAATCCTTATGTATTTTGTGTTGTATTAAATCTATCAGCGCCTCACAAACCCTGAATTATTCGTTGCTTTTTGATATATATATATATATATGATTACAAATAGATAGCGTAACAGTGTGATAATTAAACCATAATTTTTTTAAAATACGTTTTCTTAATTATTTCAAATTTCAAAATCTTTCCTTTTCTTCTGTTATTAATTTTTATTTTATGTTACATTAGTTACGTACGTCTTAGAAGTGCACTTTTTAATATCACCTTCGTCGCAGCCTAATTGTATTTTTCAAACGCAAATTGCGATCTAATATCGTGGTGCCTGTTGTAGACTGTTTTTTTTATACCTCTCGGAGCAATCCTTACAGATACGTTTTCGGCATTATAAATGCCTTATATTAAATTTTTATCGGCCCGGAGTTTTTGCCTTAGTTTCACAATTGTTTGTAGTTACTCGCAGTTGGTTTTCGTGGGAATTAAATTGAATGTTTATTCTAGACGTCGAGACTGGTTATAAAACGTCGCTTCAGCTTTTTGTATTTTAACTTTCGTTCATCGTCAATTAAACTGTTAACCTAATATGACGTTTTGCGTTGATCTATCTATCTTCAATACCTGCTTATGATTATGATTATGAAGAATTCAAACGGTACATGATGAACTGTTAAGTTGAATGCCCGATTATAATTACTAGTACCTACTGCCCTATCAATAACATTGCATTCCAATTATTTGAACTCTCACCTACAATTAAATTTCAAATCGAATTTCAAGCAGCGGACTCGCTTATTTAAATCGCTTAAATTCACCGGCGTTTTACATTTACTCTAAAGCAAACAATTGTGTGAGCGTAACAACATTCCTAAGCGGACCGACCAACTTGTTACCCGTATAAATTAACAGTTACGCATACATATTAATACGAGTGAATTGTAATTACGTAACCCAGCCGGCTACAAAAACGAAGGAAAAAAAACTGTTGCAAGCACAACATTATTATTGCAAATTACATACCAGAACGCGCTGCTTAACATTTATGCCGGTCACGGGAGCGTGTACATAGTAAAATCCTGCGGCGATAATAACAATTACGAATACCGAAAAGTAAGTTTTCGCTTGAAAACGTCGAATAATTAACGCCACGTCCGTAGATAGGAAAACATTCAGGCTGTGATAAAGTTTGTCGCACACTTACCGAGCTCTCCGTTGCATACATTGACCATAACATACATTAATTTAATCCTGATGGTTTTTTTCTGGGACGTAACGTGATGGGGCTTAAGTGTGCGGCAACCTTTATACGTCACGTTCCAACTCACCGCGATAGATCCTATCAAAATTCGGTCAGAATTAAACACGTGTATATAAATTATCGAATGGCATTCTAAAGCCTCGAACATTTTCCTTTTCAGCTTTTTTCTTTCAAATCTTCAAGCGACTGATGAAGTTCGCACAACTTCGATGGTTTTCTGTTAATAGGATGAAATCTTCTTTCCATTTTCAGTAAACGTTTACAACTTTTACATTTTTGGGTGAGTTAAAATTATTGCCTTCTGTACTGATCGTTCCCGAAAAGAAATCAGCGTCGACTCGCGCTGTATCCAAACGTCTTGTGGGTTAAGGGTTAAGTGTGCGGTAACCTTAACTCGTAAACGATCTACATGGAAAACGAGCGCCCTCAGGTCGATCTGATAAGTCAAGGTAATCTGAAATTAAGTGGGTTCTTTCTATGTAGTTATAATCGCGGAAGGTTTTTTTTTTTTGTTTAAATGTTCGTATGCGTCATGTCAGTTCGAACGCCGCCGTTTCATTTCCGTAATCTGTGAATCCCTGTTTTATTTTACGATTTAAAAATCTAAATCTAAATCTAAAAAAAAAAACGAAAGCATTAAGCAACACCTTCCTTGCGGTTGTTCTTCTTCACACGAATTTGTTAATACTAAAAAAAAAAATGAAATAAAAGGGAAAGTTTAAAAATAGTCCCGATTCGATGTTATTAAGATCCTCGTACCTAGCGAGAATTCTAAATAGAGGTGAATAAATTAACCATGAAATAAAATTAATAGATGAAAAGAGTTTCGTTTCGATGACAAGATCCTTTGGTGAGAAAATGAATCGAAAAGTATGAAATGAAATAAGTAAGTGCTGTAGCAAGTTTGCTCAAATTACAGTGGGGCCCTCTGTATAGCGCTATTTCGGCCCTAATTGGGGCCTCATCAGCAGACGAGTAGCTCGAGAAACCACCGCAATCCGAACGACTTGCCCGGTTTTAAACCTTATAAGGTCAAACCCCTAGCCGCCTGAGGGCGCGCTCTTAAGCTGAAATAAGAAAGGTTCGGATTAGAAACAAGAAATAAGAAAAGAGTATAAAAATATAATATTGGAAGGAAAAGAAAACAAAGCGGATCTCGTTATTTATTTACCGGGAAAAGAGAAAACTAAGTAGGTTTTCCTACTTAGGGAATCGACAACTGCAAAATAAATAAATAAAAAAGCTGATGAAATAAGATACACAAAGTGAAAATTGAAAAATCGAAAAAGAACAAGTTGATTGTAGAAAAAAGAAAAACAACTAAACAAAAGGAATAAAGAAGCAGGCACGAAGAAGAAATCTGACAGAGCAAAAAGAAAAATCTGTATCGAAAAAAAGAAAGTAATGGCCAAAAAAAGAAAACAAAGATAAAAGGAAAAATTGAGGTTATCTGTAAACTGCCTCTGAAATTTTTTTTCAAATCAATCGAATCAAATTTATTTCAAAACATAAACTGTGTCAAAAGAAATGTTACAGTGTTTGAAATTTGATTCTTATGTTATGAGAAAAATTGAAGATATATTATGTGATGACATAAAAAAAAATACAAACGGTAAAGAAATATAAACGATTAATTACAAAACAAAAACAAGAAAACGAAAAAATCTAAAGGAGACAATTGATTCGAAAAACTAGGAAATTTGCAAAAATTCGGTAAAAAGTGAAACGGAAATCATTGCAAAGAATTACAACGAAACAAAATGCACAAAGAATGCGGAAAGGAAAGCTAACAAAACGAAGAAAAAGAACAAGAAACAAACATAATGGTTGAAAAGCAAAAATCATAGAAACTAGATAATCGATAATGAAAAAGAAACGATCAGTTTCGGAACAAAAAACAAAAAGAAATCAACGATAGGACAATTGGTTGCAAAAAATAAGGGTTTGACAGAATTATCGAAAAATCGTTTTATTCGACAAAAGTATAACAGAAAACAAAAACAAAAAACATAGTGAAAGAAAAGATGGAGCGAAAAAGTACAACGAAACAAAAAGAAAAAAGAAGACAAATCAGAGAAAAAAAAACGAAAAAACAAACGAAAAATAAACAAAAAATAAATATGCTATATAATAGAGAAATTGTGATAAAACAAAAAAATATAATCGATAATCAAAAGAAAACGATCAATTTTAGGACAAAACAACAAAAAAGAATTTAAACACAAGACGATAGGTAGACGAAGATAGAAAAATTACGTAATGTATTCGATTAACAGCGCCATCTATTACAAAAAAAATACAATACACAACCCATGACAGAAAAGGGAGCAAAAGAGAGCGAAAAAGTACAAAGAAATAGAAACAAAAAATAACGCAATTTCAAGACAAGAAAAAGAACAAAACAAACGAAGAAAAAGGAACAAGAAACAAACACGGTTCCTAGAAAACAAAGATAACAGAGAAATTGTGGCAAAACAAAAGAAATGCAGTCGATAATAAACAAGAAGCGATTAATTTTAGAACAAAAAACAAAAAAGAAATTCAATATAAGACTTGTGAAATTTATTTTATTGACAGCGCCATCTTTTACAAAAAAATACAACAAACAACCAGTGACAGAAAAGAGAGCAAAAGGGAGTGAAAAAGTACAACGAAACAGAAACAAAAAAGAACGCAATGCCAAGACAAGAAAATAAACAAAACAAACGAAAAAAAGGAACAAGAAACAAACACGGTTCCTAGAAAATAAAGATAACAGAGAAATTGTGGCAAAACAAAAGAAATGCAATCGATAATAAACAAGAAACGATTAATTTTAGAACAGAAAAACAAAAAAGAAGTTCAACATAAGACTTATAAAATTGATTCAATTCACAGCGCGTTGTTATAAAAAATAATACAACAAACAACAAAGGAGTGAAAAAGTATAACGGAATAAAGAACGCAATTTCGAAAGGAAAACAAAACGAAAAACTAACTAAAAGAAAAGTGAGGATTAAACGCAGTTGAAAATTATATAAAGATTTCATCGATTCCTGTGGAAAGAAAAACAGATTATATATGAGGAAGCATAAGAAAAAATTACAACTATAATAAAAAAATTCAGAGCAAAAGCGCAGACAAACAAAATCATCACAAAACAAATGATAGGAGAAATTAAAAAAATTCATAGAAATGTCAAAAAATTATATACTTTATTCCGTTATGTAGTGCAAGCTATTAGCAAAAATATATCAAAAATTTTAGGTCCTAAACGTAGTGACAAAAAAAAGAAAACAAAAGTGAAGTGAAATGACACACAACTAAGCAAAGAGAACCAACACAACCCAGTAACAATCAGAAAACGAACGTAAAATAAAAAAGCTGAAACGAAAGAGAAATAGAAAATATAAACAACACAAAAAAGATAAACGCAGAAGAAAAACTGAAAATCGTTTTGGAAATCGTCCTCTCATGTCTACGTTAAGAAAACAAAAGGTGTTATGTAATGAAACAAAAACAAAAAAAAATCACGATCGGTAATGAAAAAAAAAAGATCTGTTTCAGAATGAAAAAAAAAACAAAGTCTTAAATAGAAGACAGGTGAAAAAAAATCAAGAAATTAATTAATTAATTGGTGTTCGATATACCGCGCCGTCTATTATCAAAAATACAACAAAAAAGGCACAGAACAAGACACAGTAAGAGACAGCAAAGAAAACAAAAGTCAAGCGAAAAAATACTACGAAACAAAATAGCGGACAATCCAAGGACAATAAGAAAGTAAACTTAAAATAAAAAGGCTCTAAGGAAAAAAAAAGAACAAAGAACAATGACCAAAAAAAGAAAAGTAGACGAAAAACTGAAAATTGTGGTTAGAAAATATAACGGCCATCTTGTTCGAAGTCGTAATCTTTTTTTTTCAGTTTTAATTAACATTCGCACGAAAAATTGTAGATACTATAAAATGGAATAAAATGTACTGGAAGCAATTAGAAGAAAAACAAAAGACGATCGATCACATACGAACGAAATCAAGGCAAACAAAAAAAATGTCAAATGAGTGGAATAGAGAAATAGAGAAAAAACGGACGGATCATTTGAATTAACTTTCAGACGACAAAATCGACCAAAAATGAATCAAAGTATAATAGAGGACCACTCAAGAATATAAAAAAAAATATAGTATATGATTGAGAAACCAAATAAATAAATAAAAGAAAGTCGAATTAAATTATTACAACTGTAAAGGCAAGAGAAGAAAACTGAAGATGGAAAATAAAATAAATTTCCATTTTAATTAATTAATCTCTAAACGAATTTTAAAATGAAGAAAATATAATAAAACTAGCTGAGAAAAAGGGTAAAGCATAAAGACACAAACAAAAATATAAAAACAAAGAAACAAAACAAAAATATAAAAGTAAAGAAATAAAGAAGAATATATGAAAATAAAGAAATAAACAAAAGACGGTTGACAGATAATAATAAATGAAGGCATCACAAAAAGGAGTTATAAAAATAATTAATCAATTAATTAATTTTCAAACGATAAACCAACGAAAAAGAAATGAAACAAAAGACTGTGGACAGGTAGAAAATTAAGATATTTGACTTGTCAAAACAAAACAGAAAAAAAAAGCGTTTGATAAACAGGTAGAGAAATTGAATCAATTTCGGTATTAATTGATTTTCAGAGGAAAAATTAACCAAACAATAAAAAAATAAAACAAAATCAAACAATTAACGTTAGAATTAGTTAAGGAATTAAATGGAAACTCAAATGGTTTACAGACGAAAACAAAAGATGGATTTGCAAACAAAAAGAAAAAAAAAACAAAAGTAGAAAATCAAGACATTTGACTTGTGAAGATAAAACAAAAGAAAGATTCAAAAAAAAAACAGAAGATAATCGATAATCCAATAACGATTGTAGTCCTGGAAATTAAACATAAATGTCGATGTCATTAAATACCTTCTTGTTTACGTAGTGCAATTTAAAACAGTAATCACTTAAAAATGTTTGATTTCACAGCCGCCCAGGATGAAAATAATTGCCGGACACGCGTTATAAAAACTTTCAATTCCTGTGTTAACGAAAACGGAAGTTTATGTGTGATGAGGGAAAAGACAAATAAAAGTAGAAAAACAAAACAGTAGATAATGAAAATGAAGCATCAATTTTTTGCCCAAAAGAAAAAACCAAGGGAAGGCAATCGATTGAAAGTTAAGAGAAAATAAACAGCGGTGAAGGAAGAAAGAAAAAATCAACATTAACGAAAATGTACTTGTTGGAAATTTGAATCTCACAAAAAATGAAAGTCACTATCACTTTTGAAAAAAAAATCGTTTAAAAAGTGAGGGAAAGCTTGAATGTGAAGAACTCGAGAGGAAAATCCCACAAACATTAATAATAATTACTGCCTGGTTTGGCTATAGTTTCAATAACTCGATGAGTACTTAATAAATTGACAGCTAGCTGTTGGATAATATATTTAGGGGTCTAGGACAATTCGCCATCGCCGATTTGTCGTCGCCAATTCACCGTCACCGATTCGTCGTAGGTACAATTCACCGCCGGAAAACTCGCCGTCGGTAAATTCGCCGTCAGCGATTAAAGTTTTAAGTCCAGATACATATCCAAATAATAATATACCGATAATTATATGTAAATAAAATAAGAAGTTAACATAATTAATGGCAAATAAAATAATTTGTTATTAATTAAATGTGATACATAGATAAAGAAACAGATAAAAAAATTTGGTCTTCCAGGAAGTATTTCTTATTCTTCAGGGTGTTCGTAAACTCCTTCCAATTCATCTTTTTTATATTTTCAGATTCTGCTCAAAATCATATTGATTTTCATATCAATCAAAATCACTACACATCAAAAGTCGACTGCTTTCAAAATATTGATTCATGAAAGCTCGTCATTTAAAATTATAAATTGAAAAAGGGGTTCCATTAAAAAAAAAAAATAGAATTATGATTATGTGTACGTACAGCACCAATTTGTTCGTAATTTTGTGTCTTACGGTGGTTGCACTGTATTTAGGAATTTATTTTAACTTGAAATAGAAAAACAATAGTAAAGTCCATTATAATTTACTTGAAACGTACTGAAATTATAGTTATTTTCTTCAATTCGTAGGTATAACTTGGATATTATCTAAAATGGTCAGAAAGTGTTTTAAAGCTTATCAAGCTAAATAAAGCAGTAACATGGGACGGCGAATTGGGCGGACGGTAAATTGGATCGACGACGAATTGGTTCTACGACGAATTGGCGACGGTGAATCGGCGACGGCGAGTTGGCGACGGCGACTCGTCCCATCCCCTATATTCAGACTAGATTGGTTTTTCCTTTCTTGCATTCGTTTTGTTAATAATCACAGCCGTCAAAACCATTTCAATTCCTTTTGGTACACAAGATTTTCGATACCAAATAAATCAGAAATTGATTGTTAAATCGATTACTTAACAGCTATTCTAAATCATTTTTTCGATTATGTTTTTAGTAAACTGTAAAAGTATGAATATATTAATTAATTAAACCAAATTCTGTAGAGTTTAAGGTTCGATTAAAATTCCAAGTAATTTAATCATTCAGTTCCATTTACGTTCGTATAATGGGCATGCATCCCTTTCAAGAGTCGTGCAGATTCTCATCAAGAAGACACTCTTCTGGTGGAAAGCATGTCTCGGAAGTTAAGCGTCTTTGCCTATCGATGTTTTTTTTTTTTTTTTTTTACTTCTTGAAACCAAAAGAGAGAGTGTCGTTAGATAAATTCAAATGAATCTCCGTCGGTGTGTCAACACCACACCAAACAACAATTCCGATATTTCACTTGTACATAATTGCGCCGGTGAAAGTCACGGAGAGAAAACAAATTGTGTTTGCGCGTCTTAGCACCGGGCCACACCAAAACAATCGAAAAACCGAAGAAGAACTCACACGTACTCATGAAATTAAAATTTAGAAACATTAAAAACGAAATAACCGCCATAGATATTTCAAACTGTTTTTTTCTAGAATAAAATGTTACAAATTAGTTCAATCTTTTAATTTCTCATCTACTTTCCTGTGCCAAAGTTTGTAAAGTGCTTGATAGTAATGAATCACTCTGTATTAGCACTTTCACAATACTTGGAGGGAGCATCAGGCGCCAGTCACCACCGTTTACGCAAAAAAAAAACAATTGAACATCGCCTCATTAAGAAAACTTATATTACTTCAACGAAACACTTGGTATATAATTTGGAGTTTTTGAATAAATTCTAGCCTGAGTGATGGGTCATATCATCGGTCTAGCCAACGCCCATTTCATACAGGCCTGATTTATTAGGAGGGAGAATACTCCAACTTGAAAATTTATTATTCTTCTGTTTCATTGCTTTCATTCATTTTACGTTAGTTTTCATTTTACGTTAGCTTTCATTTCAAGTTTATTGATAGTATCAGAAACTATAGTCGGAAACGACAGTATTTTTGTATGCAATGACACAATTATCATTCTAATAAAGAAATAATTGTTACAACTTAAACAACAAAAGTACCTACCTGTTATTTGCTCTGTACAATAATTTATAATACTTTCTGATTGACGCATGACGTTTAAATTATTTTCCATTAATAGAAAGAATTGAAAGTTTCCAATCTGACATAGGCGACAAAATTTTTCGTTTAAAGTTTGAAAATTTAATTTATATTCCGAAAGTGTTAATATTTAGGAATAATTTTTTATTTTAATAATATTGTCTATAATTTTCTCTTTTCTTTAATACCATTGCCATTTTTCTGTCTTCAAATGGCGAGCAGCAATTCACAGAAACATAGTTTTCAATACCAGTTTTTCAATACATGGTTTGAAACTTTCCACCCGGTATATATTACGTTCTCACAAGAAAAAATGAAGAAATTAATAAAAACAAATGACAATCGTAACAGATAGGCGTGTTTTACATGAACCTCAACTCAATTAAAAAGCAATACTATATTTGGAAAAAAATTATCGCATATAAGCAAACGAAAAACCAAAAATAACGAGCGAAGTTCGCTTGGAAATTTAATTTAATTTAAATTGAAATCAAATTATAAACAAAAAAGGATCAACAAATTAAAACGAATTAATTAGAAGATAACGTAGAAGGAAAGCACGATTTATAAAAAAAAAAACTCAAAAAATGCACGAGATTTCGAAGTAAAATGCGAGATTCAGCGCTCAAAAACAAAACCGTTTGGAAAAAAAATCTATAAAGACGATAAAACAAAAACAAAGGAAGATTGACAGATACGCAGTTTTTTTTTAAGAAAATTAAATTTCAGTAAACGGTTTAGAAAAAAAATCAATAAAAACGAAAAAAGACAAACAAAAGAAGACCGACAGATTTAACGAGAAATTTCAAAGAATTGATGAAAACTGAAAAGTCGACTCGAAGAAAAAATGCGCAAGAATAAAAAATAATCGACAGAGCTTCGGGAATTCTAAAAACAGTGGTTTGGAAAAATCAACAAAAATTAAAAAATAGGTCGACGTCGAGTTGAAAAAATCTAGAAAAGAAACGACAAAACAGAAGAAGATCGCTACATCTGAGATTTGAAAAAATCGGCAGAAGTTAAAAAATATTAATCAGCGGAGAAAATGTAAAAACGAAAGGTTAAATAAAATAAATGAAAAAAAAAATCAAGCTGAACAATATATCAAAGCCAAACCACCTGTATTCAATTGAATTAAAAAATAAAAATGCAAAAACAATAAAAAAACGATGAATGCGAAGTTCGATCAATATCAAGGTCAACCAAATCGATCGACCCAATAACTGACTTGATTCTATTCAACCAAAGCAAAAAATAAAATAAAAACAAAAATCAAAAAACAATTTAAAAAATAGTAAAATTTATACACGAAATGAATTTAAATAAATCTCAAGGTCAACCGAACTTTCCCAACTTATTATATCTTCTCGTTTGAAATTATGGAAATGTACCAAATTTCAATGTCCTATTTATTAATTTGTTTTTTTTTTACATCACAATTATATCTTTTTTAATCTGATTAGTTTTTATTTATTCATCTGCATATTTTAAATGGTTGTACCATTCAATGTTTCTCATTTTTTTTAATATTATATTCTTGCCTCTTTTTAATTTATTAAAACATGAGTGTCATATTATTCTTAACGTCTTGCATCATTGGTCTAAATTAGAACGATTGTCTTTTGTTTGTGAGATTTGTTGTTGTTTGTCTTCGCTCGTCGCGAGCACAAAGAATATTCTGCTTTCCTTTTCCCTTTTTCCTTTTTTCTTAGCGATCGATTTTTTTTGTAGTTTGAGTTCGTTTTTAGTTTGTCATAAATGGATATTTTCAGTTTCTAAAATTGGTTTTTTTTTGTTTATCGCTTGCGCAAGTCGTCTTCATTCATTTCCTTTAACAATATCGTTCGATCGTCTTTTGTTTTGTCTTGTTTAATTTACGTTTGGTTACTTTTTCCCGTTTTGTTTTCACTTTGCATTTCTTATCCAAATCAGGGTTAGGCTATTTTTTTTAATTTTAAGTAATTTTTTGGTGTAAATTTAAGCGATCGCGTTTAGTTTCTGAAATTTGTTTTTGTTTTTTTTTTTTGTTTTTCAAAATTTTCGAAGAAGAGTATTCGATTTTTAATTTGATTACGTTTGAGATTTCTTTTTTTTAAATTAAAGCGATCGTCTTTCGTTTCTGAAATTTATTAATTGTTTGTTTGTTGCTTGCGAAACGAATATTCCGTGTTGGTTTTTTTCATTTTTTAGTAAGATCGTTCGATCGTCTTTTGTTTTTGCTATTTTATTTTATTTTTAGAATTTTTCCGATTTTTTTTCAATCTGCCTTTCTCCAATTCAGGGTTACGATTTTTTTTTTATTTTGACTGATCATGGATCAGGATTACATAGTATCATAAAACTGAGTTTTCTTTCCTGACTTATATTAACTCTATTATTTTTCTCTATATTTCAATTTTTTCTTTTCTTTGCGTCTATTATCTTTTAGTTTATGTGTTTATTTCTCAAAATTGCTGGTTTCAAACACTGTAACATTACTTTGCCATGGTTATGTTTTGAAATAAATTTGATTCGATCTTTTGTGGTTTAAGTTTAAGCGGTCGCTTTTGTTTCAGAAATTTATCGTTGCTTTTTTTTCCAGATTTTCGAAAGAGAATCCTTGTAGAGGTACTTCCAATTGTGTCTTCGATTTTTACTATTTTGATTGATTTTCTTGTTTTGAAAATTAAAAAGCGATTGTCTTTTTGAAATTTGTTTTCGTTTCTTCTTTATTTGTCGCTCGCGCAAGGAATTTTCTGCCAACCCTTTTTCATTTTATCTAGAAACATGATTTTATCGCCTTATTTCCTTTTTAATTGTAATTATTATTGATAAGAGTAACGGTATGAACGAATACAGCAGGTGATTTTTCGATAATTCTAGCAAATTTCTATAAATTCCTTAATTTCTACAAAAAATAGTCTTCGGTTAATTTTTTCTTTTTGTTTCTTGTCCTGAAGTCAATCGTTTTTTTTTAATTATCCATTTTACAGGGATTTCTTCTTGTTTCGTAAAATATCTTTTTTTCTTAGCACAAGAAAAAGAAAAACGAAAGCTCTTGCATAATATTTAAACACGTTCCATCCTGACTTTTATCTTTTATTTTTGTTTTCCTTTCAGACGCTGTGTTTGTTTTTTAATCTTTTTCCGATATTTTTCTGCTTTTCTAATTTTCTTTTCGATCTTGCGTTCTCTACTTTTTTGCTTTTGCTTTTGCTTTTGCTTTTGCTTTTGCTTTTGCTTTTGCTTTTGCTTTTGCTTTTGCTTGTGTCACTATTTGTTCCTCCTCTTTTTTTGTTTTTGTTTTTGAGCCAAAAATAATTCTGTCAAATTTCTTAATTTCCTTCAATCAGTAGCCTTCGATTGATTTTTTTTGTTACCGAAACCCGGTTACGCTAGACTTGGCTAGAACCTATAGTGCGAGCCATCATCTCAGGCTAGAATTTAATCCCGAACTCAAAAAAGTAACAAAAATGCAATTCTTATAAATTGCACGAAATTGCGTTGTTCATTTCACTTACCAAACATATTTAAATTGCTCTTTAGAAAACAAAGCCCGATTTTTATTTCTCAAAAAGAAAAACAAAAATCATTTCACTTACCAAACATATTTGAATTGCTCGTTAGAAAACAAAGCCCGATTTTAGTTTCTCAAAAAGAAAAAGAAAAATCAAATATGCGGAAGACCTCACTTGTTAAATTTAGATTAGGTTAATGCTTTGAGTATCGTCCCCCCCAAAAAAAAAATGTTAATCGTTACATTACCAAGAAGAACACCAAAATCGTATTTTTTGAAAGGTTCGCTCTGTATATTTTTGCATTTTTGAATCACTAAGCTGATTGGTCGCAACATGGATCTAACGCGAGCGCGATTTTCGGGTTAGACCCAGTGTGCGACCCATCAATTCAGGTTAGAGTTTTCTAACGATATCAAAAATGTGTCAAAGTTGTATTTTTTGAAGGAGCGGGCCTGCATATTACCGTATTTTTGAAGTCCTGAGCAAATTCTAGCGTGAGGTGATGGGTCGCAACATGGGTCTAGCGCGAGCGGTTTTCGAGTTTTTTCATTTGTTTTTAATAGCACAGTTCGAAAACCAATCGAGATAGACCCATGGTGCGACCCATCACCTCACGCTAGAATTTTCTCGCAAACTCAAAAATATAACAAAAAGTGCAATTTTCCTGAAATTTTTCAGAAATTTCAATCATTCTTGACACGCGAAGCCCAGTTTTTTTCTTATTTCTTAAAAGAAAATCAAGAAAAATCGTGGATCTCTTTCGTTAAATTTTAAAAGTTCAATTATACTTGAAAAATTTTAAAAAATTAAAAACAGACGTTTGCAATTAATATTTTGATTGCCGTCTACAGAAAAGCACCGACCTTTTTGATTTCGAATGCGATTAAATTTTTTATTTTCTAAACAAAAGCAAATCAGACCTAAAATTACGTCTGTTTTCATTAGCCAAACTTTGCCCCTAAGTTTAACAACAATTTTTGACTGTCACTCTTTCATTATAAATTTTTTTTTAAATTTTGAATTGTAATATCGACAATCTTACAGTTCTAAAGCGACATACAGACAGAGCACTTTTTTTTCTTATTAAACACAGAGGGTTGTATCGTAAGCGTTCGTGATCTGTCGCTGAAGCTGAAAGGTAATCGTACCGATCGCGATTGGCTCGGGGGCGTTCCCAAACACAAGTGGGCGTGACTATTGTCATATTTTTCTTCTTCTACAGTTCATAGTGCATTCCCTGTCGCGCGCATTATTAAGAACGTTCAGTTACACTTTGGCTAAATCTGTATATATAAAAAAGAACCTGTTTTTAGGTCGTTATTTTCGAGTATATTTGATTCTTCTCGAAACAAAGGTTTTCTCTGAAGTGCACCATCAAAACCATTACCTGTCGAGGTACCTGAGCAAAATTCATAATTACGATTTCACTCTTTACATAATTGATTCCGGCCGTCGCGTTGTCTTTGCATGGCAAGCAAATAGCGGACTTCGTAAACGGTGATAACGGTAAAGCTTCTTGGGTTCGCTATTTAAACGCGACGACGACGACGACGCTTTGGAGTAGCTTCTCATTGCCCGCTCGACGACGACGGGGCCCGTTCAAGAACAAGGAAAAGAAAGGTGGGTAACACATACGCACTCACACATGTGCACATGCACACACATACCGAGTCTATAGGCCTTCAAAACAAACGAAGACGCAAGATTAACGGCATTTAATAATAGAGAGAAACGAGCGTAGACAACTTTCGAATCGCCGCCGTGGCTTATGACAGGAGAGAGAGGCGGCGTCCTGACGGTCGTGCGCTGAAGAGAGACGCCGGACTTTGTAGCTGTTATCTGGAGGGGTTCTTCAGCGAAATTTACGCTCCGTACTGCCTTTCGGGACAGTTTAACACAGACTCTTGGTTTAAATCTCGCGCGTCTCGACGTCGTCGACGGACAACCAATGTGTAGTGTGTGATCGCGAGCTTCAGTTGTTTTCGGCGAACACGACTTTTATTTTTTTTTTTAGTTCTTTTCCTGTGGTGATTTTTTTTTCTAATAACAGTTGAGCTTGAGCCACCCGATTTTCGAAAAAAATGGTAAGTCCCAAAACGATTTTTTTTTTGTTTTTGATCGCTGGGGTACTTCGACAGATCGTTCTCGAAAATGACCGCCAAAAAACGTGCGGTGAACGCGTAATTTTTTTTTTAATAATAGTTTCGATAACTATCAGAGCTGCCCCCTAATGCTAAGTCTTAAAAAAAAATTATATTTGATCGCTGGGGTTCTTCGCAGAACATTCTTGGAAATGACCGCGAGAAAATTAGAGACCCCGTCTTTGTGGAAAATTTTTCGAAACGAATTTCAAAAAGAATCGTTTCAGTTTACGTTTAAAATCGTAGCAAAATGAAGTGGGCATTTTTTTTTAACATTAATTAAAAAAGAATTGACTCGCACCTTCAGAAAAAAATTATCAAAATTAAAGTGAGCCATTTTTATTGTTTAGAAACAAATTTATAATAAAAAAAAAAAAAAATCTGATAGGCGATAAAATACGTCAGGTTTTTCTAGTCGCTCGAATTCTGTCTTTTCATAAATCCAAATTTTCCTCAACTAATTGTTGGTCCTAAATAAAATATAATATTTGATTGTGGTGGAAATTGGATATATGAAGATGAGAAACGTCTTCTCCCTGTAAATACTATCTTTGTCATAAAAACAAAAATTAAACAGCTTTAAATCTTATTTATGGGTACTTTCAACGCCATCTTTTCCGGCAAACGGCAAATTATAGATCATTATGAATCAAATTAATCCTGCGTTTTGAAAGTAGACCATAATATTCGAAAGGAAATAAGGAACTGGAAATTGGGGCGGTTTAATGAATCCTTTAAAACTGACCTACCCGTTCCAGTCAAAGGTATCTCAGGAAGACACCACGAAATTGAAGATCATTTAATAAAGAAGAAGAAGAAGGTAGAAAGAAGATCTAAAAAGATATGACCTGGAGATACTAATTTTATTACAACAAAGAATATTTCCTGAAAAATCGATTAAAATTGACCCAATTTAATGCAGAAAAACGTCTTCTTTTCCTGAAAAACGACCTTGAAGTTGTGAAAAGTTTCATTGAAATTTCAAAAATTATTATTAACATGATAAATACAAAGGGGATCGAAGCAACAAAAATTATTATTTTTTTATGAGAAAAATCAGAGAAACTAATAAAAATAAAAATTAGTTCTTGACGACATAGGGCCAACAATATTACTTCAAGTACAAAGTTTTTTTTTAATCTTGAACCGGACAGAAATATGATGGAAACACACTCAACGTTTCGCTATAGATTTATAGCTTCGTCAGGATATAAATCTATAAATCTATAAATCTATAGCGAAACGTTGAGTGTTTTCCCTTCATAATTCTGTCCGGTTCAAGATTAAAAAAAAACCTCGTACTTACAATTTTCATGGGACAAGAATCTACTTCAAATATTACTTCAGTCGTGGATTCGTTTCGCATCATTCCCATGTAAACAATTATTAAGACAATTGTTTCTGTGGTAACAAAACCAACACTTAAAGTTAATCCACGACTGACTGAAGAATAATGATTTGCGCCTCAGGACGAAGATATGGAAAGAAGAATTAACGAACAAAATGATGAAAATAAACACAGTCTAAGTAATCGGGCACTTACGGAGGAAGGTGAACATTATATGCATAAACGGAAAACAAATAGAGCAAGGTGAAAGTTATAAGGCCCAATTTTACAATGACGGTTTAACTTTGAGTCGAAGCTTATGTAAACAGGACTTTCTATTACTATAAGTTAGTATTTCTTTGGGAAATAGAAAACTAAAAAAATTCCACCCCATATCTGCACTATACTATTCAAGCAGGTAGCGTGCTTTAAATGAATTAAAGACAACTTTGAATAATAAAATTTTGCTGCTACCAGGTAATTTTTAGGAAATTACCGAACCTGTTTACCCGATTAATTAATAACTCTTTTTTAACTCTTTCGAAGGCTTTAAAGGGCTCTTGGCTCAGAAACTGTACAAATAAATAAAATCCCTCATATGCTACAATGGATTTATTGAGCACTGACTTAAATTGATACAAACAAAGAAAACAAGTACAAAATAAAAATATAAATAATATAGGAAGTAAAATTCGGTTTCAAGGAATTCTTAAAAGAAAATGACGTGACATATAAAATAACAAACACAATACCTTATCAGAGGCGAAACGCAGTAACAGAGGCTGTTGGGATGCCTGAGGGTTCCTCGATTGAAATCTGGGCCCCAAGGCTGGTGTTCTCCGCGTGTACCAACACACACACTCACTCATACACTGTGGTCGTAAATGATTGAGCGTCCTTGAGAAAGTAAATACCCAAAGGTGATCAAAACTACTTTCCGCCTAGGGAATTTTCGCGTTTTTGAATGCTCCAGATCAGCTGGCAAGCAGTAGCGTTCGTGTATGGTTTGTTTATGTTTGAGTTTTCTACAATTTGCAGTTTAAATCATTCGAAATCAGTAAATAAGTATTTTTGAATACTATTATTCAGTTGACTTTGTTTTGACAAGTAAGTAACGTTCTTTGCGTCTCGATTTATGATTAATGTTACACAATTTTTAGGTTAAAATTACATCCGCACGCCTTTAAATTGGGTACATGATTTCTAGTAACTGGACCAAGAAATTTTTGTATGAAGCGGCACTTTCAACCATTTACGATCGCAGTGTATTTCCCTGAAGGGGTTTCTAGGGGGTTAAACTGGTATGGTAAAAACAACCGCATGATTGAACGGGTAGGAGGGTAACATTTTGGAACCTTGCGATGGATCCTCCCGGTGGATACTGATTTTGTTTTTCACTCGCTCCTGCCGCGGAGCCTGGATGCTTATCTTAGGAATGTCCACCTATTTCGCTTATCTTACAGGCGTTACAAAGGTTGCCTAAATCAGGGGGCAACTTTAACAAGCTTTCAACAATAATTTGGCACGGCGGGCAAGGAGGGAACATAGTCTCACGGTTTCTGCGAGTAAAGCGATCTTAATTATTATTATAAAAATTTTTTGTGCAAATCGTTTTTGATTGCAATGAGAACCTCGAGCAGCCTCTGGACAGCTGTTTCAGCCCTGCTTGGGGCTTCTTCAGCAGAAACGTAGCTCGACATTCCCACTGCAGACAGCAAGCATGGCCGCCTTACATGGGGGACTCATTAGGAGCAAATCCCGCTTCAATTTGTCTATCCTACTGCAATGTTAGGTCAAAAAGCGATAGTAAGATGTCGCTATTTTATATGTTCATCATTCTTACATCGCATTTGCGAATAAATTGGGCAAGTCGTTTTTGGTCTGCAGTGGGAATGTCGAGCTACGTTTCTGCTGAAGAAGCCCCAAGCAGGGCTGAAACAGCTGTCCAGAGGCTGCTCGAGGTTCTCATTGCAATCAAAAACGATTTGCACAAAAAATTTTTCTAAAATCTTTCATTATGCTTTGACAGCAAGCATGGCCGCCTTGCATGGGGGACTCATTAGGAGCAAATCCCGCTTCAATTTGTCTATCCTACTGCAATGTTAGGTCAAAAAGCGATAGTAAGATGTCGCTATTTTATATGTTAATTATTATTGTTATGACTACAGTATTTCCCGTGCAAATCATTATCGGCTGAGAAAATTTTATTTAAAGTAAAACAGATTAAATTCCATTCGCAGTAATCAAATTAAATTAAAATTTTGAATAAAATAAAAGATCGATTTTTCCGGGCGTTTACACTTAAATCCTTCACAACAATTGTTGAAATAATCGTTGCTAAGAGTTTAAGCTTCGGTTCAAAGTTGAACCGCATTTGTAAAACTGGACCTAAGTAACTTGAAATACAGCTGCACAGAGAAAAAAAAATAATTAATTTAAATTCAATCGTGTGCAAAACACAATTTCAGACCGATTTCAACATACTGTCATGAATACTGGTCTTAAAAAAATCAAGCAAAAAAGGGAATAAATGGAGTCAGGCCTAAAGTCGAAACAAGAAATGATAGAACAAGGAAAAAACTAGAAATAGAATCAATAATTGAAAGAATTTAGAATCACGAACTAAAGTGGTCCGGTGGTCTTGGAGGAATGAAGGAAAAGAAATCTGGGAAGCAAAAGTGAAGAACAGTGAATCGAGAGGAAGACTTCAAATGCTAATGTGACGAATAAAACAAATTAGAAATAACAGTTGGATGAAGGCCACGAGGATGGCGAGAAATAAAAATAGGTCCAGTTGGTGTAGGTTTCCGAAAACCATTTGGACATAAAGTTTACACCCTACATCTTTTGGTAGAAAGAAAACGATTATGTGCATGTTGACAAGCTAATTATTTAGTCTAAAACGTTCAGAAAATTTTAAAACAATTAACCTAGTTACAATTAACCGATTAGTTTTTAAAAAGGCTTAAAAAGGATTTTAGAAATCCCAATTGCTCAACAGCGAAAATATGGTTGATATGATCAATATAATTGAATCAAATTTTGAAAAGCTAAGAAAAAAGTTTAGAAATGTTTGTGTTTTGTACAAAAAAAAAAAACAATTAAAAATACTGATTAACTCGAAATCTGTAATGGATTTCGTAGGTCGACGACTACCAGTACACTTTGAACGTGCGGTTTAGTTCTAAAATATTGACAATTTTTTACACGAATTTATGAATCTAAATAAATAAATACCGGTTGGCAAATTTCAGCAAATCATGAGCCATAAATTTTATCCTTCCAGTATTAGTATTTCTTTTTTCTTTTACGTTAAATAACTAAGAGGGGTATGTCATTCGTTCTAAAAATAATCACCCTACTACTTCTATCTGTATAGATGTTTCTATCACAATTAAAAATGTCACGCTTCTACGAGAATTTCTCAGTTTTTTAATTAAAAAGGTTTGGACTTTTGGTCAGCTTTGACAATGGGACAGCAAAAAATTCCGCTGGACCTCCCTCCAATCTGAGAGGCGTTAACGCAGGTGGGTTGCAGAGACCGTCGACTGCCGCCATTTCAATTTCAGTCGCACGGACGTTTAGCAGAAACTTCACAACCCCCCCGACATCGGTGATTTTGGTCTCTTCACAGTTGTCAACAAGTTTTTCTTAGTACACAACAATAACAATATCAAAATTAGTGAGACTCCTTTGATGAAGAGAAATGTAACGGCTGGATTAGAAGTACAAGAAATAATCGAGTTGGTTTCCCAATAAATTTATTCTGTGAGATTTGTTGGGCATCGTTTCGGAAAAAATTCAATCGTGTCAAACCTAATTAACTGGAACTCAGAAGCACCGCGATTTCTAAACTCTCGATGAATTTGGATCTTATCTACCGAAGCAAAATTATTTAAAAATGGGTTAGAAGAAGAAGTTTTCATTGATTCGTCCACCGATTAGTCAACTGGATTACAGTCAGTGATATCTGTACTATGAAATTGACTTCTATCAGCCGAAGAATCATCGACAAGGTCCAAAACTAAAAACAAACAAACAAATTCCATTTTCAAACCTAATTAAATCGAATCCGATTCTAAAATCTCTAGTATTTCTTTTTTCTTTTACGTTAACTAATAATGATAAGAGGGGTATGTCATTCGTTCTAAAAATAATCACCCTACTACTTCTATCTGTATCGATGTTCCTATCATAATTAAAAATGTCACACTTCTACGAGAATTTCTCAGTCTCTTAATTAAAAAGTTCGGACTTCTATATTTTTGGCCAGCTTTGACAATGGGACAGCAAAAATTCCGCTGGACCTCCCTCCAATCTGAGAGGCGGTAACGCAGGTGGGTTGCAGAGACCGTCGACTGCCGCCATTTCAATTTCAGTCGCACGGACGTTTAGCAGAAACTTCACAACCCCCCCGACATCGGTGATTTTGGTCTCTTCACAGTTGTCAACAAGTTTTTCTTAGTACACAACAATAACAATATCAAAATTAGTGAGACTCCTTTGATGAAGAGAAATGTAACGGCTGGATTAGAAGTACAAGAAATAATCGAGTTGGTTTCCCAATAAATTTATTCTGTGAGATTTGTTGGGCATTGTTTCGGAAAAAAATCAATCGTGTCAAGCCTAATTAACTGGAACTCAGAAGCACCGCGATTTCTAAACTCTTGATGAATTTGGATCTTATCTACCGAAGCAAAATTATTTAAAAATGGGTTAGAAGAAGAAGTTTTCATCGATTCGTCCACCGATTAGTCAACTGGATTACAGTCAGTGATATCTGTACTATGAAATTGACTTCCATCAGCCGAAGAATCATCGACAAGGTCCAAAACTAAAAACAAACAAACAAATTCCATTTTCAAACCTAATTAGATCGAATCCGATTCTAAAATCTCTAGTATTTCTTTTTTCTTTTACGTTAACTAATAATGATAAGAGGGGTATGTCATTCGTTCTAAAAATAATCACCCTACTACTTCTATCTGTATCGATGTTCCTATCATAATTAAAAATGTCACGCTTCTACGAAAATTTCTCAGTTTTTTAATTTAAAAGGTTTGGACTTCTCTATTTTTGGCCAGCTTTGACAATAGGACAGCAAAAATTCCGCTGGACCTCCCTCCAATCTGAGAGGCGTTAACGCAGGTGGGTTGCAGAGACCGTCGACTGCCGCCATTTCAATTTCAGTCGCACGGACGTTTAGCAGAAACTTCACAACCCTCCCGACATCGGTGATTTTGATCTCTTCACAGTTGTCAACAAGTTTTTCTTAGTAAACAACAATAACAATATCAAAATTGGTGAGACTCCTTTGATCAAGAGAAATGTAAAGGCTGGATTAGAAGTACAAGAAATAATCGAGTTGGTTTCCCAATAAATTTATTCTGTGAGATTTGTTGGGCATTGTTTCGGAAAAAATTCAATCGTGTCAAACCTAATTAACTGGAACTCAGAAGCACCGCGATTTCTAAACTCTCGATGAATTTGGATCTTATCTACCGAAGCAAAATTATTTAAAAATGGGTTAGAAGAAGAAGTTTTCATCGATTCGTCCACCGATTAGTCAACTGGATTACAATCAGTGATATCTGTGCTATGAAATTGACGTCCATCAGCTAAAGGGATGATCCAAATACTATTTTGTTTATAAATCATATTAAAAGGGAAAGGTGGAATCCTTTATTTCCGGGGTATGAACCCAAGTTTGGAGTTTTTTTAATTGAAAGCTGGAATGAACGGTTGGACAAGGGAACAACAATCATTCACAGATCAGACAGGTCCAAAACTAAAACCAAACAAATTCCATTTTTAAACCTAATTAAGTCGAATCCGATTCTAAAACCTCGATGGATGTGGATCGAAAATTTTTTAAGTGCCCGACGGAACTGTTTCACCAAATTTGATTGATTTGGAAAGCAACGCCGACCCCCCCAACAGATTGTAATTCGCCTCATTCACCACGTGCCTTGAAATCGTAATTAATTTTGCTTGACCTAAATAGCGAGTTCGTTCACCTCAATTTGTGATGATATCTTCAAGTACTCTTTTTAGTAGTGATTTTTTTTTTCTGTAATTTTGTACGCTCTTCTTCGTCTATACCATACCGTACTTGTTTTGGCAAAGTTATTTCAATCAATCTTCTTCTTTGCACCTGATTGACTGCTTCGTATAACGTAATCTTAAACCTATGTTTAGTTTTAATATTTTTGCTATTACTTCCTTACTTTTTTGTTTTGTTTTCACTATGTCCTTCAACTCACGTAATTCATGCATGTGTGTACATGTCCGTACGTCAAAGGTTTCTCTGTAGTTGCAATTTGATTTTTTTTATCCCAACCTCTCCAAGACTTTCTTTGCAATGTCAACTGGAAAACTGTTTTCTTGGTCTGGTTTAAATCTCTTTGGCTTTTCGGATTTGTCAAAGGAAAGCGAGTAACTTGCGCCCAAAAACCGCAGATTTCTTTTGATTTCCATCGCATCGTTGATGTACATGGGTAAGTTATGCATGGATTCGCATAAATTAGAAACTCATTAAGTGGAACACCGTTTCGAGCCGATAAATTTATGCATCACGGACGCATTTTTCTTCACGCTTCAGAAGAATCTCGGCGTTACATGAGAAGATGTAATTAGCCCACATTTCGTGACTGAACAGCTGATGTTATAAACCGTGCATGCCACCATAGCTATACCAAAAAGCGTAGGTGTTTTGGACTCTTGTTAATTCCTGTGTTTCCCGAAGAATCAAGAATTATTTAAAAATCGATTGGGTATAATCGTCGGGTATATGTATGTATTGTATGTAGTAGTAGTGATAGTCCCAGATAAGTTTCACCTTCGAACGAGGCTTGCCTTGACAAAAATGTCAACCGACAGGCACGGTGTCTGTGACTGTACGCCGCGCCGGCCGTCGAGCTCGTCGATAATGCGACTTAGGAAAGTTTCCGCTCCCAATTTTTTTATTCGACGCGATTTCTCGAAAAACACTCGTCTTAATTATGCACGTGTCACTTTGATCGATCGAAGACCAATTTGAACACTAATTGGCGCGAAATTCTGATAGAATTCAAGAAATTTCTAGGGAAAATTTGGATGGTTTAATGATAAAAAGAATAGTCACGTGGATTTTTTTTTAATTTTTACTGCTTTAGAAAGCACGTGCGTTTCAATATTTCCACGTATGTAGTAAATATGAAAAGCGTTTTGCAACGGAACATAGGAAATTTCATGCTAATTTAAATGTGCTCGCATATTGGTTTCCCTAATTATTTTACAACAAAATTCCGTTTGGGTTTCTTAAAGCACGCTTCAAGATGAGTCTGTCTGTGAAGTTTCAGAATTTTTCGTACGCTGAGTTTTGAGATATTTAAAAAAGATTCTGTAACTATACCCGAAGTATATCCAAACGCGTCGCGTCGCTACAGCGTTACACGTTTGCCGCCTCGCTTGTATTTAATCGAACAAAATATATTAACTCCGTTCCCTGATTATGATATTTTATTTTCTTATCCAAATTCATTTCGAAAGGAAAGTTCGTCCAAATTGGAAAACAAAATTAAAACGCGTTCGCTACAAAGAAAATTAACAGTAGCAGTGTTGCCAGGTGTGTCCAAAATTACTTTCATTTTGAAATATTTACAAGATGTCTGCGCAAACTTAATTCACTTCGCAAAGCTTTATTATTAATAAAGTATACTGTAATGTACTATAATGTATACCGAATGTTATGTACAGGGTGCTGCGTTTTGAAACTCCACCTAGGAAATTCCATGTTCCAAGGTGCTCGGGTATTGACTTCCCTAATTATTTTACAGCAAAATTCCATTTAGGTTTCTTAAAGTACGCTTCAAGGTGAATCTGTCTGTGAAGTTTCAGAATTTTTCGTACGCTGAGTTTTGAGATATTTAAAAAAGATTCTGTAACTATACCCGAAATATATCCAAACTATCAGCACAGCCTTGATCAATGATAGTGAAAACTGATAACTCTTCCGCGCTTGTTTATTTTTCCAGAGATCATGATAATATGAAACTCCCTATATATTTGCTTGTTGATAAAAAAAAATTGATTTTTACTCTAGGCTTGGAAGAGACGCCCATGGAATCTTGGAACCGGGTCGCTTTGCAATCCCTGCGACCCCTATAGCTACGCCACTGAACCCGCAACATGTTTCTGCAAGCAAATCACCAAATCTCCTTCATCTTTATTGATCATGCTTTCAACGATTTAAATAACTTTAGAGGGCTTCTGCTCACTTAACACCAGAGCTTACTGAAAGTCAGACTTTAATGTTTGTTGAAGAAAAGTGTTTGTTGTATATGGGATATTCATTTAAACCTGTAGCCCACGTGACCTACGACGTACTGTATGTACCGATTACAGATGAATAAAATTCGTAAAGCCCTTTTGATTGATGCTACTATGAAAAATTAACGTCTACATGCAGTTCTACCAATCGTGTGTTTCGTTGGCTGTGTAACTGTCAAGGCCTGTCTAAACTACCCAATATTTGATTCAATTTCTTTGATAGAACTGCATTGTAGTTTTATAGACATTTCTTCCATATTATTCTTGATTCTTGATGTAATTTACTGTAGAAGTTAAAACGTTTCAAGAATTGAAACAAGTCTCGTACAGGAAATAGGGCAGCGTAGAATGGTTTTAAGAAGCAAACTTTTTAATGAAAGCAACACGTCTGCTTTCTCTCCCAGTTTTTAAAATCAAAAAACTTGAATTAGTCGTCTAACATTGTAGATATACAGTGAATTGATCGTCTAACTTAACTACAGGGTGCTGCATTTTGAAACGCAACATAGGAAATCCCATGTTAATTTAAAGGTAATCCAATATTGGTTTCCCTAATTATTTTACAGCAAAATTCCATTTGGGTTTCTTAAAGTACCCTTCAAGATGAGTCTGTCTGTGAAGTTTGAGAATTTTTCATACGCTGAGTTTCAAGATATTTAAAGAAATCAGTGATGAAATTCGATTTGCACCAAATTATCAGCAGGACCTTGATCAGTAACTGTTAAAATAAATTACTGGAAAAGCTTTCTCTCTCAAACTAGATTTATTAATTATCTATTATCAGTTTTCACTATCATTGATCAAGGCTGTGCTGATAGTTTGAGTATATTTCGGGTATAGTTACAGAATCTTTCTTAAATAACTTAAAACGCAGCGTATGAAAAATTCTCAAACTTCACAGACAGATTCACCTTGAAGAGTACTTTAAGAAACCCAAATGGAATTTTGCTGTAAAATAATCAGGAAAGCCAATATTCGAGCACCTTTAAATTAACATGGGATTTCCTATGTTGCGTTTCAAAATGCAGCACCCTGTAGTTAAGTTAGACGATCAATTCACTGTATATCTACAATGTTAGACGACTAATTCAAGTTTTTTGATTTTAAAAACTGGGAGAGAACGCAGACGTGTTGCTTTCATTAAAAAGTTTGCTTCTTAAAACCATTCTACGCTGCCCTATTTCCTGTACGAGACTTGTTTCAATTCTTGAAACTTTTTAACTTATACAGTAAATTACATCAAAAATCAAAAATAATGTGGAAGAAATGTCTATAAAACTACAATGCAGTTCTACCAAAGAAATTGAACCAAATATTGGGTAGTTTAGACAGGCCTTGACAGTTACACAGCCAACGAAACACACGATTGGTAGAACTGCATGTAGACGTTAATTTTTCATAGTAGCATCAATCAAAAGGGCTTTACGAATTTTATTCAACTGTAATCGGTACATACAGTACGTCGTAGGTCACGTGGGCTACAGGTTTAAATGAAGATCCGATATACAACAAACACTTTTCTTCAACAAACATTAAAGTCTGACTTTCAGTAAGCTCTGGTGTTAAGTGAGCAGAAGCCCTCTAAAGTTATTTAAATCGTTGAAAGCATGATCAATAAAGATGAAGGAGATTTGGTGATTTGCTTGCAGAAACATGTTTGCGGGTTCAGTGGCGTAGCTGTAGGGGTTGCAGGGATTGCAAGGCAACCCGGTGCCAAGCCTCCACGGGCGTCTCTTCCAAGCCTAGAGTAAAATTCAATTTTTTTTATCAACAAGCAAGTATGCAGGGAGTTTCATATTGATCATGATCACTGGAAAAATAAGCAAGCGCGGAAAAGTGAAACCTTCTCTGCCAAAGTTTCTTGATAGTGATGAGAGCGTATTTTCAAATGTAACACGTCGGAAATAAGTAGAAGAAAGAAAGGAAATGAATCTTACTGAATTAAGAAGGAAAGATTTACTAAAAACTGAAAAACATGAATCTTACTGAATTAAGAAGGAAAGATTTACTAAAAACTGAAAAACGTTAGATTAGGGACTTTCAAGGATAACAGCTTCGAAAAAATTAAATTTTAAGCGCAGTGCGAAAGAATTTACGACATATCTACGAACATTTGTGGCGCCATCTGTTACCTTGAGTCGCAACTGTGCCCTATTTATTTGTGGGGGAAGCGAATTTCGAAGCGACTGGCAAAGAAACACAAGGAAACAGTTCGAGAAATAACGTTACGAAAAACGAATTTGAAGTTGAACAGAAATAACCTGAACAAAAGAAGTTAGTTTCGAATCAAGCGCGTATAAGTGCGCTCTGCTAAGCTGCCGTCGCTATTAATCTCGTTCTCTTTAATTTCAGAGAAATTAGAAAAACACGTTTCTTTGAGAATTGGTTGAGAAATTGATTGAGACACAACTGTAGCGTACTTGCCCTTGGCGCTAGCTTTCGAGAGCTTTTTTGGATAAATATGAAACATTTACGGCGCCATCTGTTAGTACAAGCGGAAACGTTGCTCTTTTCATTTGTGCGGAAACGATTTCAAAGCAACTGAAAAACTTTCTCATTAGATAAATAAAATAATTAAGAAATACGCTGAATTTCGGATCAATTTCGAGCTAGTTTCATTGTGCCATCAAATGAGATTTTACAACGCCATCTGTGCTAGCATTCTTGTACTGCTACTTAACTGTGGCGCCAAATATTAAATTGTAAGGGGTATCAATGCGACGGTCAGGCCAAATCAATCGTTATCGTATCAATCAAAGCAGACACGTGATTAAATCTGGGCGGTTGACTTGACTTGTTGACGATTTTGTGATTTCTTGTTGACCGTTCATCTCAAAATGTCGACATTTAACTGAAAGAAAAAAGTTCCGAATTAAGGACGAAGACAATTTGAATAGGTAATAAGAGGGCTACGAGAAGATTAAGTAGCGACATCCTGCGATCGCTTATTGGTTTGCGATGGAACTCACGAGCTACGCTCGATGCTGACGAGGCCCCAATTAGGACTGAAACAGCTGTACCGAGAATACTCGAATGCAATCATAAACGATTTGCAACAAGAGTTTTCAAGAAGCAAGGTAACGAAAAACGATTTTGAATAATTAAAGTCGAACAGAAGTATCTGTTAGGAACACAAGAAATTTCAAATATAAGCAGCGCCAACTATCAATCTGCGGTCGCAATTAACTTTGTTCCCTTTAAGTACCGAGAATCGGTTTCGAAACAAATTTATTTCATGTATTTGACAAATACTTGAGATGCGAAGCGCTTTCCTAACCTAAAATTTTGACAGCTCTTGTCACTTTTTAGAAACAAGATAATCCACAAGCAGCTTAAAAAAAAGGAACACTTAAGTTTTGTCCTTGAACGTTTAAATGAAAAAGTTGAATGTTTTTTTTTTTCAGTTTCACTTTATTGAATTATTGAAGCAACCCGGCGGCTTGACTTCTAGTTACGCCACTGTGCGTGTTTCGTTTAAGTAAAATATTCCGACAATTTCTTTCTCTAAAGCAAACTCGCTTCAAAAACTAGTTTTAATTCCTTGAATTAATAAAACAACGAAAACTATTATTATTTTTTTTTTTTGGCAATAACATATGTAAACGTTTTTTAATTTGCATGATGTTAATGTGTTAGAGTTAAGATAAGCAAATCTTCTGCGACAAAATTCATATAAAGTCATAAAGTCGAACAGTTAATTTATTTAGAACTGGTTGGAAATGGTGCAAGAAATTGTTTTTCCGTTGATTGTGTAACGCTAACGTAACTTAAATAAATATCGTGCCTATAAATAAAGTGCGCGCTCATAAATAATTAATTAATAAAAATTAATAATTTATTTATGTTTGTGTGCATTCATCTCTTCACCATTCGTCAGATATGACGTTAGAGACGCGCAATATTTAATAATTTCTTACTATACTATTAATGTTAATAATCATCATTATAGAATTTATTAGTGTTGTGGAAATAAAATGCATATTATTTAATTATAAATAATAATAATTTTTTACTTAAATTATATAAAAATCGAAGATTAAATTATCTTATGCGGTGTTAAACGCGTGTATACGAGGGTTGGATTTAAATTCTGAAGTCGTGTACGGGGTGTTTCCTGTTTCGGTTACATAATGTAATTCTGTTGCAATTGCTATTACCTAGCTCTTGCCTATGTATGTATGTACAAGTATAAATACGTGTTGCAACCAGAATCCTAATTTTTTAAGCCATAAAACGCCATCTGGCATTCGCCTTGCACCTTAATTTTTCTTCCTCGAAATTTAATCGCCGCCTCCAATAAAATAAGAGCTTTCTTTTCCCACTGTCTAGAGACGACGACGCCAAACACCATTTGGCGTTCAAAAAGTTCGGAGAACTCGGCCTATGTAATTATGGTCATAAACTGAATAATAATTAATTATTATACGAATTTCAGGCTTTCTAAATTTGCCATTTTCCGTTTAGGCTCGATTAAGAAAGCAAAAAAAAAGAACGTCTGCGACTATAATAGAAAGCAACAAACAACGAATACATCGACAAAATCGGTAAACGCGGGCTTTCTAAGAGAAGCCCCCTTCGTCACTTCGCCCCCCCTGCCACCCCGCCGCAGTTCGAGAGATCGTAAAAAATTATTACCGTAATCAACAACGAGAACTCTTCCTCCATGTTAACCAACTACTATTATTTATTGACCGTTAAGGTTTTACTAACCGCAAAACACAGTTTGTTTGTTTTCACCTTTTAATTTGATTTAAATGGCGAGGTTTTATGTCCACGTTGAGATGGTAAAAATCTAAAAGTGCAAAACAAGGAAAACAGGAAGGGGGCCGGGAGGAAAGGTCGGCCGTCAAGATCGTACTTATTCTTTGGAAGGCCTCATCAGCGCGATTGTCCGAGTGTTACGGGAATAAAATGTTTGTTACTGTGGAAAAACTAATGAAAAAAAAAAAAAATTCGTCAACAAGCACCAATAATAAAAACAGCAACAGTCAACAGAAAGCAAAAGGACTAAAGAATCTTTTAACATGAATCTCTGCTCAGTTGGAGCACTCTTATTAAGGGGGAAACACATATATAGATTTTGCGGTTTTGATGAGAGTGATCACTGTAGATGATTCACCTAACAGAGAATTAGAATAAGTGACCAGCCTACATTTTAATGAACCGACTGCGACTGGATGATTCATCCGCGATTATAAATTCAATATAAACAGCGTCTATGAAGGGCGAAGACTCGGCTGAGAATATCGCTTTGTAATGTTAAAGGCGTTTGTGGTTCAAGGTTTGTGATTTCTTAAATTGGAATATAAAAAAAGTATATTCGTAAATGTCTATTTCGTAAGAGCCTTCCTTCACCTAAGTGGTACATCGCATCCCTTCTTTAAAAAAAAAAAATTGATCTCATTACTTTTTGAACAGACCTCGTATGCGAACGAACGCTTCAGTCTGGTATCGAAAAATTTAACTTCTACCTCAATCGAATAGGTTTTTTCTTTCTAATTATCTTGACGCTTTTAAAGCATTTTTTAAATAAAACTTAATGGAGTTTATTTATTTATTTATTAATTAATGGGTGGCGGTCGATTTTAGTACAGTTTTAAACCTTTTCGTTCGCGTTATGTTGACCACTGTATAGTATAAATGCTTTCACCATTCCTGTTGTTCCAACGGATGTTCACTGGTGTAAAAAATATCGATTTTTATCTTCCAAACCAGCCGATATAATATTTATATTATACATACAGGGTAGGGCAAAAGTATGGAACCGGCTTAATATTCCTAAAACTGTTTGACGTAATTATTTGAAATTTACTGTGTGCTTCAGAGTCAATAGGACCTACATTACCAATTTGTTTCAATTGTTTATCTGCTCTTGTTTCTGAGATCCTATACCTACTTGATTTTTTTTTAATTACAATCTGTTGATTTTTTTTCCTCTATTTAATAGTTCGTTTAATTCTCTAAAAGACCACATAAAAATATTTATCTATTGCATGAGAAAATTTTCGAGAAAATAATATTTGAAGGAAAAAGTTAGAAAAAATGGTTTACGCTGATATTTGGTGTTTGTTTTTAAGGCAATTTTTATTAAAATTTTCTTTAGCGCTGTTTTAAAAACAACCCATAATCTTGTGGTCTTCTAGTTTTTTTTTGTTAAAACTAGAATTTTTGTCGAATATCAGACAATAAACTATTTTTCCTAACTTTTTCATCAAACGTTACTTTCTCGAAAATTTTCTTATGTAATAGATAAATATTTTTATGTAGTCGTTTAGAGAATTAAACGAGCTATTAAATACAGGAAATAAATCAGCAGCTTGTCATTTAAAAAAAAAATCAAGTAGGCATTGGATCTCAGAAATAAGAGCAGATAAACAATTGAGAGAAATTGGTAAAGTAGGTCTTATTGACTCTAAATCACATACCAAATTTCAAACAGATACGTCAAACAGTTTTCGAAATATTAAGCCGGTTCCATACTTTTGCCCTACCCTGTATAATATAATATAAATGGTTTTCCATTTAGGACGACTTCCCGCATACCTCTCCCCGTTTACTAATTTTACAGAAAAAAATGTCGCAAGTGAAAATTACTTCGTATGTTTCAAAATTAGTTTGGTGTATACAGGGTGTGCCGTTCGGTCTGGACGTTACGTCACTTCTTCGTTATTTTAAATGGAACACGTTTGCATTTTTACATTTCCGATTTCGAACTGAATTCTAGTGTGTGCTTTGTCTACCACACCAGAGAGCCTAATACAAAACGGTTTTTTCGCGTCATTCAATTAAAAAAAAATATATGTATACAGTGTCCGACAGAAAGTTGGCTACACATTGGAAAGTTCTTTATTTTTGATTTCTCACAAAAATTTATTCTTTGTGAAAGCTCCTGCATCTTTCCAAATTTAAGAAGCACGTATCAAAGTTTGATTACCTTCTGTCATATACCGAGGAAATCGAAATATTTGAAATCGACATAAGAGTAAAGTGCCTACGCGAAAATTTTATTTGGAAAAGTTACTCGGAATTATTATGAGATCTCAAACATGAAATCGTGGCTGTCGTGTTATTTCTTTAAGCACTTAAATTAATCGGTTCATTTATACTTAATAACCCTGCACATAATATAATTGAATTGAAGTCATAAAATGCCTTTCTAAACTCGACGCGTGTTTATGAGTAATTAAAGTCATTTCCGAAGAAAAATTTGGATAGGAACGCCGCTGTACTGACTTTTACTGTCAGCGTCAATAATGAGGGGCACGGTCTCGATTAAAATGACCGCAACTGTACATACAATTTATTTTACATTTGACCGTCTATCTCAGGGTCGAGAATTTTTTTGTTGAACGCCTTTCAATATTTCTTCCTTTTCTGCCTTATTTAGGCCCGGTTTCTGGAAGCGATTTATTGGCCGATTAGTTTAACTAATGATTAGAATGTGCCATAGTAAGCAGTATAACATAACGTATGTCACATTCTAATCCTTTGTTAAACTAATCGGCTCGTAAATCGCTTCCAGAGACCGGGCCTTAAACTTTCGACATTGTAATTCCATAACCTAATAGGGGGTCTACTCTGTATCAAAACCGTTAAATTTAAAGGGGGTGTTAAATTTTGTTGCTACGGTAACAACCAATCATGGAACTGTATTTTAAATTTTAAAGGACCTCTAAATTTTAACAGCCCGTTAAAAAATTACAGAATACGCCCCTAGATCGGTTAATATTGGTGGATCCCCTTTTAAATTATAATTGGTATTAGTCTAGTTCCTAAAACAGTATATGTAGATATGCTGATTCTATTTGATTTGATTTGATTTTTTTAATTTAGTATTTTGTCTTTTCTCGAAACCGGGCCTTAGTGATTGATTCAAAAATTAAAAAGTTAAAGAGGAATTCACACTTACGCATTTCATTGCCGCAGTTTATGAATGTTGCAGTTTTCGATGCGCTACTTGACTTGCATCGACATTTAAAGATTTTCGTACTTTCTTTACAAAGTGTTAATAAAAACACTACCAAATTTACTTGAGTAGATCCGTCCATCATAATTAGAAGAAGGATTTGCTTGTAATCCATAATTTTAAGTAATTACCTGAGCTTTGCTTTTCTAGGATAGCGGTACCGTAATATAGCGGTCGTAATACGTCGGTGAATGACGTCGTGTAGCGTTGAAAAATGACGACGTGCATTTAGATAAAATATGCAAAAAGAAGGATAAACAGCTTCTTGCAATAATACAGATGAGATCAGTTTCCTACGATAAAATAAGCAAGAAAAGGAATAAACATGGCTTCTTGCAGTAATACAGATGAGATCAGTTTAGTATTTCTCACGTTAAATACTTCTAAATTTCTCAACGAGCGAAAAAATCGGTCGGAACTTTTGCGTGCCACCACAACAACAAGTTTCACGCCATCGATATTATAAAATACTCCAACGAAAAAATTCGTTGCATCAATCGCGCGATTGCATCTGCGATCGACGATTGCACAATTCGCGGTCGTTCTGCCTGTTTTTTTTTTTTTCCTTCTCTCATTCTCTTCCTACCGAAACACTTTCTATCGACCCCGTCGATACACATACCAAGCGAAGCGACAACAAAAGTTTCTTTAAATAATGATGTTACGAGTCCGAGTTGACAGCACCGGCTCGACCAGTTTCGAGCGACCCAGTGACCTCAAATCGATGCATATTATGCCCATTCATCGTGGAGCATGCGGCTGGAATTGAAGATTTTCTTCGAAGGGATTGGAAAATCGATGGCCAAAACGTTTTCTCACGGAGACGGAGAAACGATTGTCACGAGAACAAGGCGGAATGAACGATAAAAAAAAAGTCAACCGTCACATTTTGTAAGCCTCACGTTAAGATCTAGATTGGGTCGATATGTAGTGCACGTTTTGACTCCTCTCGAACGTGCGTTATTTTTAACGATGTGGTCTTTCTGTTTGCTTTATGACACTTTCTAATGTTACATGCTACATGACTGGTACGAATAGGTTAAAGTTTTCCCAAGAATGTAGAGCGGTTGAACCACATAGTTCTTCGAGGTGATTGGGTCACTATTCAAAGATACCTACTCCACGATCGTCCAAGCAATCAAAAACTGTAGGTATTCGAAGACCATGGATATACACCCATACCCTTTCATTTTTTTTTTTGACGTTTTACTTCCTGCGCTTTGTTCTCCAATGTTTTCTTCTCAAAAAATACAATGTCGTGCAATAAAATAAATACTTCTGTAATAGAATCAATCTTGAAAAGTAAATTTAATAAGTTATTAAATTCTAAACTACATGGCCGTAAATTAAATAAATGTCTGAACGTGTTTAAAACGGAATAAATTCCATTTGCGTTTACACTTTCTAAGTTGAACTAAATTTTGTGGGCATTTGCATGCGGGTTTGCGTTCGGAACGGAACAGAACGTTATAGGTCTGGACGACTCGTACGTAAATGATCCCCGGAGAGAGGATTTTCATGGACACCCTTTAAAAACAAATCCAATTAATTAAGTGGACGTTCGGAAGCCGCCTTTACTTTTGGCTGCGCCTCCGAAAAGAAATCGGACCGTATAAGGCAAGTGTTTCCGCTGATTTCGACATGTAGTGTACATAATACTTCAAGAGTTAATTTTCACCCGCGAAAGAGAAAGAAGGCCGCAATTGTCCAAGGTTCAGTTTTTATACTTCCTGCCATTTACGTCGGGCAAGTCCAGGCCAGGCAGAAAACCAGTTCTTGAAAGACACGAGCGAAACAATGGAAAATTGGCCTTTGGAGAAGTCGACGTCGATAAAATATATTGTTGCGCTAAGGGGGGGCGTAAACGTCTCTTTTACTGGTACATTATTATCAAGTACACTAACAGAATCAAAATATGAATCACTATTTTATTTTTGGATTACTCGGTCGTTAAATTATTATTCATGTGTGCTGCTGCATTTTGAAAGGCAACCTAGGAATGTTAATTTAAAATTATTGGAATATTGGCTTCCCTAATTATTTTACAGCAAAATTCCATTTGGGTTTCTTGAAGTGCTCTTCAAGATGAATCTGTCTGTGAAGCTCAATTTCAAGATTTAAAAAAAAAAGATCAGTGACGAAATTCGATTTATACCAAATTATCAGCACGGCCTTGATCAGTGACAGTTAAAATAAATTACTGGAAAAGCTTTTTCTCTCAAACCAGATTTATTAATTATCTGTTATCAGTTTTCACTATCATTGATCAGGGCTGTGCTGATAGTTTGGGTATATTTCGGGTATATTTGCAGAATCTTTTTTAAGTAACTTAAAACGCAGCGTATGAAAAATTCTCAAACTTCACAGACAGATTCACCTTGAAGGGCACTTTAAGAAACCCAAATGGAATTTTGCTGTAAAATAATTAGGGAAGCCAATATTCGATTACCTTTAAATTAACATGGGATATCCTATGTTGCGTTTCAAAATGCAGCACCCTGTAGTTAAGTTAGACGATCAATTCACTGTATATCTACAATGTCAGACGACTAATTCAAATTTTTTTGATTTTAGAAACTGGGAGAGAAAGCAGACGTGTCGCTTTCATTAAAAAGTTTGCTTCTTAAAACCATTCTACGCTGCCCTATTTCCTGTACAAGGCTTGTTTCAATTCTTGAAACGTTTTAACTTCTACAGTAAATTACATCAAGAATCAAGAACAATGTGTAAGAAATGTCTATAAAACTACAATGCAGTTCTACCAAAGAAATTGAACCAAATATTGGGTTGTTTAGACAGGCCTTGACAGTTACACAGCCAACGAAACACACGATTGGTAGAACTGCATGTAGACGTTAATTTTTCATAGTAGCATCAATCAAAAGGGCTTTACGAATTTTATTCAACTGTAATCGGTACATACAGTACGTCGTAGGTCACGTGGTCTACAGGTTTAAATGAAGATCCGATATACAACAAACACTTTTCTTCAACAAACATTAAAGTCTGACTTTCAGTAAGCTCTGGTGTTAAGTGAGCAGAAGCCCTCTAAAGTTATTTAAATCGTTGAAGGCATGATCAATAAAGATGAAGGAGATTTGGTGATTTGCTTGCAGAAACATGTTACGGATTCAGTGGCGTAGCTGTAGGGGTTGCAGGGATTGCAAGGCAACCCGGTGCCAAGACTCCACGGGCGTCTCTTCCAAGCCTAGAGTAAAATTCAATTTTTTTATCAACAAGCAAATATGTAGGGAGTTTCATATTGATCAGGATCACTGGAAAAATAAACAAGCGCGGAAAAGTGAAATCTTCTCTGTTATCAGTTTTCACTATCATTGATCAATGCTGTGCTGATAGTTTGGGTATATTTCGGGTATAGTTACAGAATCTTTTTTAAATATCTCAAAACTCAGCGTACGAAAAATTCTCAAACTTCACAGACAGAGTCATCTTGATGGGTACTTTACTAAATGGAATTTTGCTGTAAAATAATTAGGGAAGTCAATATTCGTGCACCTTGGAACATGGAATTTCCTATGTTGCGTTTCAAAACGCAGCACCCTGTATATAACATTCGGTATGCATTACTTTATTAATAATAAAGCTTTGCGAAGTGAAGTGCATGAATGAATTAAGTTTGCACAGACGTCTTGTAAATATTTCAAAATGAAAGTAATTTTGGACACACCTGCCAACACCGCTACTGTTAATTTTCTTTATAGCGAACGCGTTTTAATTTTGCTTTCCAATTTGGACGAACTTTCCTTTCGAAATTAATTTGGACAAGAAAATAAAATGTCATAATATATTTTGTTAGATTAAATACAAACGAGGTGGCAAACTTGTAACGCTGCAGCGACGCGTGAATGCACACAGGCTCGTTGCCGCCTCGTTCGAAATAAACCGAACAAAATACGTAATTCCGTCCTGTATTCATAAGTCATTAGACCGAAATGCGAATTAACGTCGGCGTCGATCAATACCTTCCTGATATCACAAAATGCCTTAATTTTCATGACTCGGATTTATTTATACCACTAATGGCGGCAAGGAATTGCCAAAAATTTATTGCTAATTAATTCAGTCCAACAAATTATCCTGTTTTAAATTCGGCGGCCATTTTTAATCGCCCGGTCGCTTGTGGTCAATTCAATTTTTAAATAAAGCAACCACATTACCGATTATTGTGGTTGGTATTAAGTAAAAGAACCTGATTATTCCACTTTTCACTCGAGTGCTAACTCAGCTTTTATTTCGATGTCCTTGAGAACAACAAAAACTCTCGTCTCGTTCGAATCTAATTCCACTTTTAATTTCTGCGACACACCGGTACAGGTGTGAAATCATCGCCTGGGGCTTGCGAATTCGAGTTTTTTTTTTGTTTGTTTGTACGAACTGAAGCAGTCTAACTGTAAATCAAGCAAAATCAAATCGCCTTGAGAAAATGCTGTAATTTGTTTTACAAACACTACGACTATCGGCAGTTTCCGGTTTTTCTGGTCGCCTTCTTCCCTTTTTCTTTTTTCATCACTTTGACCGTCCTTCTTTTCTTTCTGGGATTTTCACGATATACATACCTGCACCACCCTAACAGTCCTTCTTGTATTCATTTTTCTTTAGTTCCTAGACCCAGTACTTTTCGAATGTCTCTATTGTTTACTTCCTCTAATTCCACTTCTTATTTTTTTGGACGAACATATAATGATTGAAAGGAAGCGGAAAAGTCAATGGAGAAGGTGGTAATCCAAACAATATAAGAAGTGGAAACGATAGAAAAGGAGATGAGAATGTAAAGAAGAGAGAATGGGAAGTAAAACTACTTACTAAATACTTTAGAACAGATAAAGCAGCGACATCTTACGATCGCTTTTTGACCTGACATTGCAATCAAAAACGATTTGCAACAAATTTCTTTAAATACTTTAGCTTCGGGTGGCATCGTTAACACCGACCACCAGCCGTAGAGTTTAGTTCACCCAACAATTATCTACTATTTGAGCACATACCTGACGACACACACACACACACGAGTGGTCCACCCGAAATTTCAAATGAAAATGAATCATCGCAAAGCTGATTCGGGCTAAAGGGAAGAGAAAACCAAACGAAAAGACAGCGATCAAAAATGACCACCCAATCAGACGAAATCGTATAGAATAAGTCAGGGGCCATCCAGGGCCCTAATCGAGCTTGAAAGACAAAAGAAAACGTAAAGAGATCGCACAAAAAATGAATGCAGACCGAACGGCGATAACCGGAGTAAAATTAAACGCATTTCAACTTGTTTAACACGACGAAAATAAAGCGAGCTTATTTCTGTATCCAAAATTAAAATCGAGAATCCTACAAAGAAAAATATTTAATTAGGCGAAAAGCCTGGGCACTCGATAAAAAAAATCAAACAAATCAAATTCGATTCCATGCACAAAAACAAGTGAGTGCGACGGAACGAAAGGAAGCGCGCGGTTCACCCGGTGGAAAAATCGAGTCGACTCCGGAATATGTATTACACAGGGTGTCCCAAAACAACAAGGGAAAAATAAACTGTAACAAAGTCCCACTCCTTGTTGACAACCCAAGAGGTCTCGTCTGATCAACTGGAAAACAAGTAAACACGGAGTCATTCCTGACTTTATTTTTGTCGAACACAGTGTACGTGAATGATTTGCATTTGTGCAAATACTACATGCTGCAGTTTCAATTTTTTTAACCATAATAACGTAGACTATTTTCTATATTATCGTTTTTGTTGTGTTGCGTTAGTTTGTCGAGCAAAATTGAATATATGTAGCTGAGCTCGGTTTGATTTCGATTTCATATTTGACTTTTATAATGAATTGTCTTTGTACATTAAAGTCATTGTTATCATCGACCAGCAAGGTGTAAATGTGGTTACCGATTTCCGTCAGTAATTTTCGCTTCGTTAAAACCATCATATGTTGGATTCATTCACGTGAGTCAAATTTCTATCAACGACTTCACCCATAGCTGTCTTCATATCTTTGCTTTCCGATGCGATATCTTTATTAATAGTACTCCATTTTGTCGACTAAAAGCTTTAGCTTCGGGTGGCAGCGTAGCCACCAGCCGTAGAATTTATTTCACCCCACAATTATCTATTATTTGAGCACACACCTGACGACACACACACACAAGTGGTCCACCCGAAATCTCAAATGAAAATAAATCGTCGCAAAGCTGATTCGGGCTAAGGGGAAGACGAAACCAAACGAAAAGACAGGGATCGAAAATGACCACCCCATCATCTCATATTTGACTTTTATACTGAATTGTCTTTGTACATTAAAATCATTGTTATCATCGACCAGCAAGGTGTAAATGTGGTTACCAATTTCCGTCATTGATTTTCGCTTCCTTAAAACCATCATATGTTGGATTCATTCCCGTGAGTCAAATTTCTATCAACGTCTTCACCCATACCCGTCTTCATATCTCTTCTTTCGGTTGCGATATCTTTTTTAATCGTACTTCATCTTGTCGACGTTTCTACAGGGTCATTTAGTTTCTGCACTCACGACATTCCTCGATGGGCCGAATTAAAAAGCGAAAATTGCCGAGCTTCTCCAAAAAAATACGAAATAAATTACAGACCACCGAGAAAATAACAGAATCCACCGCCCTAATTACATTGTACTCAACGTAATTACACACCATAAATTATCGACTCCGGTTTAAAACAATTTAAATCGCCTGCGCCGTCTTATCTGTCTCATTCTTCCGACAAGGCCAACCGCTTGTCGATCTGACTTGATCCAGCCTGCTCTTTTTTTCTTATGTAACGCATCAACCACACTCATTACGGATAGATAATCCAGATGGTCCGGTAAACTGTGGTTATTTCCTCTGGGATACTACGAGAGTCATTTCTAAAATTAAAGTCTTGCAAAAGATGCCTCGCTTGCTTGCTTATTGAACAGAAAGAAACGTGATGGTAGATGATTGGAGGTTACGTAAGAGAAGCAGCAATGCGTAACGGTAAATTCAACGTGAAATTTAATTTTACGTTCTCGATTGATTGCCTCTTGTTTATTCTGTTGTGATGTTTCGTGTAAAGTTGCTGGAGGAGCGAAAACCAGAGAAAAAAAAAGGAAAGAATTTAAGTAATCTTGCTTTTATTTTTCAAATTCTCTTGCAAAGTTTGCTTTCGAAAAACTAATTCAAGCTTCTAGACAAGGCGACACTCCGAAAATTTTTGGAACACCCGCCTTTATTTATACAAGAATATCTCTCTTTAGAGCAATTAGCAATGGAGTAGTAACAAACAAATAACATTCGGTTCGCTAAACAACGACAGCTTTCCAACACGCTTGCATAACCTACAATGATTAGAGTGCTAAGTGAACTAACTGTTGTTGTTGTTGGCTTCCTGATCGTCCACTTCCTTCCACATCTGCTTCTGTTGTTATGATCTGTCCATCTACCCATCCAATGTGCCCCCCCCCAGATTATTATACAACTCGCTCCACATAAACTCAAAAAGTTGCGCAAGTCAGAACGCGCATAATTCGCGCCGCTCGGTCGCTCATGCCTTTTTCGAATTCCGCTTTTTATCAAATCGCCTTTCATAATTCAGGCGATTGTGAGCCGCTCTGAAAAGGCCGCGGCTGCAATTATTAATGACGGGCAGGCAAATGTGGGTCGAGGCAGAGTCGGATTCAGGCAAAATCTCAAAACGGTCGGATTCAAAAAATCGAAAGCAAAACGAAAACGAACGATCGCCTCACCCTCGGCGGTGATCGGTATTATAATTAGTAAAACGATCACGTGTGCTTGAAAGGAAAACAGGAACGAGGAACGATAACGTATGCGCGAAACCTTGAAATCGCAGGCGGTGAATAAAACAACGCACAACCGTTAAATTTTTTCCGGCATTTTTGCCGCTTTTCTTGCGGTATGAAGTTGCGCAACCGTTTTATGTGGAAATAATTTATAATGGCGTACAGCCTTTGTTTACTGCAAAATTTTCAATTAATTATTTTAAAGCAGGTGTTGCTTTTTTCTGAACCTGCAAATATTCAGGGTAATTCAGAATAAGTATCCGAATTAGAGGCGTACCTATTTAGTAAGGTCTAATTCTAAATTGAAACCGTTTGAGTAGCACTGGTGACTGTTGGAATGTCACCTCCATATATTTTGGTAGTTGTCACAAACATTTGTGTATTTGACAAATACTCGAATACGTGGATGGGGTGTTTAAGACAAATATTGGCCGAAGAGAGTTCGGCAAATATCCACATCCACATATTCGATCATTTCGTTGCATTTAAAAAGCGTTTTACTTATCAGTGCATTAAAAGAGGAATGGTCAAACGGAATTTTTAATCCTAACCTGAGAAAAGGGCGGAAATTCGCAGCTTATCTTCGGGAGGACCGACTAGAGCCGCAATTGCTATTCCACCTTCCCAAAGGGAATGCTTCAAAAGTCACCAAACACGCACAAACACAAGACGTGTGGTCATCCCGGCATCTAATTCCAGAATCATCTGTTGTAAACTCGATTCGGGGTAACGGGTTGAAAAAGACAAATAGGAGAAAAGAAAATGATCAAAGAGAGTGAGCCAATACGGCTGAACGTGACATAAACCCCTGCCAATAAGGATTGAATGTCAGGGGTCACGATCACGTCCACGAAGCGAGTGCAATATTTCGCAATTCACCGCAAGCGGGAAGCAAAAGGAAACCCGCTGTTCTGGCGACGTGACGCGACACCCGGAATAATTCTATAAACCATAAACTTTCCTGCGGTCCCATATAAATTATAAATATATAGCGATCCGAGAATTCATTATTTAACTACGTTCATTTCCAGGCTCGAGCGATCATAAAACACATTCCGCTCGCTCGCCCACGGCGACACACTTCTTTCCGGCGTACTAAAAATAGCTCGACGATAACAGAATGAATCTAACTCCGGAACCTTTTGCTGTACAGGGCGTCCCAAAGCAAGAAAAGGATTTAAACCTGTAACAAACCGCTCACGTGAATGCTTGTGGTTTAATAAACGAGAAGACCGAAAACTTCACCAAACTTCAAGAGTCACCAAACACGCACAAACACAAAACGTGTGGTCATTCCAACATCTAATTCCAGAATCATCCGTTGTAAACTCGATTCGGGGTAACGGGTTGAAAAAGACAAGTAGGAGAAATATTTCGTAATTCGCCGCAAGCGGGAGGCAAAAAAGAAACCCGCCTCTCTGGCGACACCCGGAGTACCTCTATAAACATTTGTAACTTTCCCTGCGATTCTGAAACGCGTTTCTAATTCGAAATGCATTCTTCGAAGTTCTGAAAAAAGCCAAAAGAATAAGCGATCCGGGAATTCATTAGTCAATTATGTTCATTTCCAGGCCCGAGCGGTCGTAAAACACATTCCGCTCGCTCGCCCACGGCGACACACTTCTTTCCGGCGTACTAAAAATAGCTCGACGATAACAGAATGAATCTAACTCCGGAACCTTTTGCTGTACAGGGCGTCCCAAAGCAAGGAAAGGATTTAAACCTGTAACAAACTGCTCTAGTGAATGCTTGTTGTTTAATAAACGAGAAGACCGAAAACTTCTCCAAATTTCAAAAGTCACCAAACACGCACACACACAAAACATCTGGTCATCCCGACATCCAATTCCAGAATCATCCGTTGTAAACTCGATTCGGGGTAACGGGTTGAAAAAGAAAAGAAAGGAGAAAAGAAAAGGACCGAAGAGAGTGAGCCAATCCGGCTGAACATGACATAGACCGCTGCCAGTAAGAATTGAATGTCAAGGGTCACAATCGCGTGCACGAAGCTTCTCCAATAATTTCTCCCAAATAAAAATAATTTATTTAATAGGAAATGCTCTGTTTGATTGCTATAAACCTCAACCGGACAATAAATCTTCTTGCGAAATACAACTTTGGCCTACTTCAGGTTTGCCTCGAGGCAATATTTTGAAACACGAAGCTCTGAAGAAATAGGAAATTGGTTTTGATTGAACAAGAAACAGCCAGATGTTAGCCGATCGTGTAATCTCACAGAACACAATCGCTCCGTGTCGCAAGCCGCAAATAATATTCTTCTGCGAACGTGTTCGAAGGATTAATCCGCCTGGAAACGGGCGAATAGCTCCGCGCTTATCGCCCCGCACGAATCGCATCCTTTGTATTAGCAATTAGCACATAATAAGCATTATATCGTTATCGAAATATCTATCGGGCTGTTATTTTATTACATCGAAATTACAAAACCTCTTGCACAGCGTCCGTTCGCTTTCGAGGTGACCCACCTATAAACGACACGAACGTCGAAGCACGCGCGTAAATATTATGAATGTCCTGTTGTATAAAATAAGAAGTGAAACCTGAAGTCTTCTATTAGGAGAGCAAAAGGGGGATACGGCTGTAATTAAAAGTGACCTTAATATTTCAACGTTAATCTACCTTCAAGGTTTTATCGTATCATCCTTACTCATTACAGCCTTCTTTTTTTGAGTGTGTTTTCTAACTTGTTTGTTGGACAGCGAGGACAATCAATAAATAAATTACACACACTATATTTACTGGATGTAGTCTGCTCCTCTTGGTAGATAGTTTAAGTTACATTTGCGCTATTAATTGGAAGGGGTGAGATACGGCTGGCGCATTGTGTGAAGACGGCCTGAATATTTGAATTGCAAAGCAAATTCCTTAATTGATTTCCCAGGTGTGTACACGTTGGAAAAATTATGCAAAGTATTTTCCATGCAGAACACGTATTTTCATGAGCCTCACTGAAGTCGATTCATACATGAAAAATGTTCTATTAATTACACAATGGGTTTAGACTAGTGTGGAGCAATGATGGCGGTTGGGCAAATACCGAGAGCTTGGTCCCAGCAAATTATATTATTATTAGCAATATGAATACACATGGAATTGTAAAGATATCTCGAGTACTGACAACACAACTTTTTATGGTTTGATTTTTTTTTTATTTGGTTCACAATTCACATTGTACAAAACAAACCGCTGCAATATTCATTTCAGGCGTACGCTTCAGGCATACATACTGCAATGAATAATCGCGGTAAGCAGCACGACATATCAACCAATCAAATCAGATGGACGTGCCATTAGCATTCGGTTTCATTTTGGGCCGCCTGCCTATGCAAGGGCATCGGCATTTGCGACATTCCGTTTATTTATTCGGTCCACGTACGTCCGTGCAATATGATTTCGGGCGTGGAATGGTGATGTGATGGATAGCCCGGGCAACCAAAGCAGGGAAATGTGCGTTTACCAGAGGCAGCAAAAAATTTCGGGCGGAAACTCAAAATCCAAATTAAATTGGCCCGGTGACATTTATAAAGGAGATGACGAGTAGGTGGCGTGCATAACATCCGAAAGATCACGGTCCCGTTTGTTATGTAAACAAACGCGAACTCACATAACAAATTTTATTCACGCCTTTAAATGCCATCACCTGGTAACAACTTAATTGGACGACGTAATAGTTTCGTGTAAAAGTTGCTCGCGTTTTTTTTTTTTTGCTAAAGTGGGAAAAAGTTATACATATTTAGCTTCGAATTCAAAGGAAGGAACTGCATCGCCATGAATGCCCACCGACGCGATGCCAGGAAATTGAAATTCTTAACAATGTAACGTGAGCCTAACACTTCCAGGTCTAACTTCACCATCTAATTCTAGAATCATCCGTTGTAAACTCGATTCGGGGTAACGGGTTGAAAAAGACAAGTAGGAGAAAAGAAAAGGAGCGAAGAGAGTGAGCCAATCCGGCTGAACGTGACATAAACCCCTGCCAGTAAGAATTGAATGTCAAGGGTCACGATCGCGTCCACGAAGCTTCTCCAAAAATTTTTCTTAAATAAAACTAATTTATTTAATAGGAAACGCTCTGTTTGATTACTATAAACATCAACTGGACAGTAAATCTTTTTGCAAAATACTACTTTGGTCTTCTTCAGGTTTGCCTCGAGGCAATATTTTGAAACGCGAAGCTCTGAAGAAATGGGAAATCGGTTTTGATTGAACAAGAAATAGCCAGATGTTAGCCGATCGTGTAATCTCACAGAACACAATCGCTCCGTAAATCGCAAGCCGCAAATAATATTCTTCTGCGAACGCGTTCGAAGGATTAATCCGCCTGGAAACGGGCAAATAGCATTTATAAAAGAGATGTCGTGTAGGTGGCGTGTATAACATCCGAAAGATCACGATCCCGTTTGTTATGTAAACAAACCTGAAATCGCACAAAAATTTTATTCGCGCCTTTAAATGCCATCACCTAGTAACAACTTAATTGGACGACGTAATAGTTTCGTGTAAAAGTTACTCGCGTTTTTTTTGTGCTAAAGTGGGAAAAAGTTATATATATTTAGCTTCGAATTCAAAGGAAGGAACTGCATCGCCATGAATGCCGACCGACACGACCCCAGGAAATTGAAACTCGTAACGATCTAACATGAGCCTAACACTTCCAGGTCTAACTTCGCCATCTAATTCTAAAATCATCCGTTGTAAACCCGATTCGGGGTGACGGGTTGAAAAAGACAAGTAGGATAAAAGAAAAGGACCGAAGAGAGTGAGCTAATCCGGCTGAACGTGACATAAACCCCTGCCAGTAAAAATTGAATGTCAAGGGTCACGATCGCGTCATGAATACCGAAAGACGGCGACGCCAGGAAATTGAAACTCGTAACAATATAACATGTGCCTAACACGTCCAGCTCTAACTTCTACATGCGTTCACATCGAACCGTTCGTTCGTTGTTTTTAATGAAAATGTAAATGAGATTACGTGCGCACAATTAATTTATATAATCTAAATAAATAAATAAATAAATAAGCAATTGGGCTACGCATAACGCCGCTGGACGACTGAGTTTCCTGGTTCGGGTTCGGTTTCCTGCACGTAACGAAATCGGGTCGCCGACGCTGATCTGATGAACGCAACCGGGCCGGATCGTTACATAAAGCCAGCGATAGTAAAACCTGTTGAGTGACCTTAAAACCCGAACGATATTTTTAGTGTTAATTACGACCGAACGAAGAGGAGAGAGAGAAAAATAAAATAAAATACACGAAAGCTCACTCGGTCGCCTTTGAACAAAGAAAAAAGAAAAATGAACGAAAGTGGAATTTTGTTTGGTTTTCGAAGATAAAAGAACCAATGAGTTTGTATCACAGGAGGCGACATAGAGGCGCGTTCAGAAAGTGTCCCGCGAGTGCACTCCGGACGTTTAAAATGGAAAACAATCACTTGGATGAGAGAGAAAGAATATTATCCAGATCGCGCTGTTTCCAGTTCCCGAACGAGCTTTTAGAAAATTTTGGTTATCATATCTGATTATTGGGTTTTCCTGACTTGATGTTTTTTTTGAACATATATAAAAAAGGAGGTCATATTTATTCGCGTGTGATTATTGTTGCAAGTAATCGCTAAAAAGAATAATTCCTTTGCGCAATTCGCCGACATTTAAATTCAAGTCGCTGTCGTTGTCAACGATGTTGACTGAAAAAATTTGGATAGGCGAAAAATCTCTAAAGTGAAAAATAAAAAATTCCAACGAACAAAACTGCAATAATATGTTTGTCCTATTGTTTAGCGGCTTTTTTATTTCTCGTCGCGCAAAGAATTCTGTGTTTGCGTTTCCTCGTGTTTCGCTTCCGTGTTGAAGGCGAATGTGGTTTGAACGTTCGTTCGCTCTATCTAGATCACTTGTTTGAATGTGTGAATAATTGCAACTTTCAATTCACGAAAGTTGGAGGTGAACCGGTATATCACTAAGCGGTAATGTCGGGCGTGGTCTGCGTGCAATTTGCGAAGTAGAACGTGAAGGGTTTACTAAAACAGTACAAGAAAGGAGAGAAGATAAATGCGAATGCGAATTTGTGTATTTACATATATCGAAGATCCTAAAAGCTTTTTGAAAACAGAAACTTCATCCAGCGTATATAGTTTGATGGCTTACGCCAGCATTTCCCAAACAGAGGGGCGCGCCCCCCTGGGGGGCGCATAAGTCTTCGAGGGGGGACGTAGCAGAATAAATAGGTATAAACAATTGAACGCAAACTGCAACTAATTTACAACCTTATTTTTTTTTTTTAATTTTGTTGCCAATCGTTTTTGATTGCAGTGAAAACCTACTGCAATGTCAGGTCAAAAAGCGATCGTAAGATGTCGCTGTTTTATCTGTTTATTTCTTGCTTATACAGCCCTTCCCACCCTCTTTAACTTCTTTATTTTTGACTTTAGAAAGAAGTCTTTATTATACTGAACTTATACTGAAAAAAAAAAAAAACTTAGACTGATTCAAAGTTTTTGCTGATATTTACAGAAAAACAAATGAACATCGCATAACTGAGATATAAACTGAAATATTAATTTTTTAAGCGGAACACTTGCTATTTTTATAATTATTTAGTACCTGAAATAACAATCGCCTTTCTTTTTCTTAAACAAATTTCATCTTTTAAAACTTTGTTTAATTAAAACGTAACATTTTATCTAAGAGACGATTATTCACATTTTATACCTCGGGTTTCTAACGAGATCGGTATCGACCCCTGGGAGGTCGGTAAAGACTTGCAAGGGGTCGATGAACCTTTATTAGGGGTCTGCTGGGGGTCTTTCAGGGCGTCGGAGTTGTTAAGTCTCGTGTAACGAAAGTCTTGTTGAGTAGTTTATAAAGAAAAGTAAAAAAAATTACGTGTAATATTAAATGAATTTAAATTAGCTCGTATAAAGGAGAAAAAAGAAGACGTTCAATTGATTATCAAAATCAAAAGACTCCTAAAATACAAATGAAATCGAATGAAATAAAAACAAAAGACGATCGTCAAACAAGACAGGACGAGAATGAAAATATTGTGAAGCTCATTACTTTCACTCGCACCAGAATCAAAAATTTTAATTTTCAATTTAATAATTAAAAAATAAAATATACAAGATAAATTCGCTAAAATTGGCGATCAATCGGCAGTATTAAAATGTAAAATAAAATAATCTTAAATCGTGTAAAAAAAGAAACAAAAGACGTTCAATTGATTATTTAAAAAGAATCAAAAGTCATGTCAAATAAAATCAAGCAGAAGAGAAATTCAAAAAACAAAATGATTAGTTGTTAACTTACAAGTAAAAAACGAAACGAATGAAATCGATTAAAAGAAAAAACAAAGGTCCATCAATTGATTATATTAAAAGTTAAATAAAATAGACTCAAATGAGGATTGTATAAAAATAAAAGGTGATTATAAAGTTAGGACCAAAATAAAAATTATATAAAACTAGCAATAAGTCAAATTTTTTTTTAACAAAACTGGGCGATCAGTGAATAATTTAAAAACAAAATAAAGTCAAATCAAATAAAGGAGAAAATAAAATGGCAATCAATCGTCGGGAATAATGTATAAAATAAATTCACACTCAATAAATAAAAATCAAAACAAATCAGCGAAAAAATAATGGTAAACATTAGTTGAAAAATTTAAAAAACGAATAAAATATATTAAAAGATAGGGAAAGGGGGGCGTGAATTATAACACAGCTCAAAAGGGGGTCGCGAAACCTAAAAGTTTGGGAAACGCTGGCTTACGCTTTGGCCAATCGTGATTTTGTGAAGAGCAACAAAGACAATTGATAAGAAAAAGTGTACACATACACAATCGAAGGCATCGAAGCAATCAATAAATTCAAAAATTCATCGCTGTTTTATCTGTTCATTACTATTACATCGCATTTGCGAATAAATTAAATTGGAGAAGTCGTTTTTGGTTTGGAATGGAAATTTCTGCTGAAGAAGTCAGAAACAGGGCTGAAACAGCTGTACAGAGAATGCTCAAGGTTTTCACTGCAATCAGAAACCATTTGCAACAAAATTTTTATAATAATTTAATTTACCCTAATAGTTTTGCTGCTGTTTTTTTTTTTTTAGTTTCTTAACTAGGATTCCTGTATCCTAAATTATACACAGGAACTCTATTCGTAACTAATTCGTAACGAATTAGCAACGCCATCTGTTGAAAAATTTGTAAAGAACTTATTGCCTTTGTCATCCATAAAAGTTCACTTTGTACACTTGGGCGTCCATTTTTTTCTCCCAATAAAATAATTAATAATTTTTCAATTAAGAAATAAATATATTTTGCATCGTAACGAAGAGCACAAGACGAAAATTGATCAACTCTTTCCGTCACGTCATTCAAGATTTCTTCTTCTTCGAAATTTGAATTTTAAAACCAGATTTACCAATGTGCGAAACGCAAAAATCCCTCTAGAGCCAGCAAAAAAAAAGAAAAACCTCTTGAACATAGAAAATTCTTTAATTTGTTCAAGAATAAAAAAAATTCTAAAAATTTTGTTGCAAATCATTTTTGATTGCAGCGGATCCCTCGAGCGTCCTCTGTATAGCTGTTTCAGTTCTACTTGGGGCTTCGTCAGCAGAAGCGTAGCTCGAGATTTCCGCTGCAAACCAAGACGACCTTTCGGGTCAAAAAGCGATCGCAGGACGTCGCTATTTAATCTATTTGTAAAAATATTCGTTGGAAATACACGAAGTTAACAAAAAAAGTAAACAAAAGACGAAAGTCGATTTTGCAGCACAATTAATAATAAAAACAAGGAGAAAGTAATAAGAAAATCATTAGGCAATCATATTTACAATACAGTTTAATAGATACATAATAAAAGAAAATAATAAGAGAACGCTGAGAAAAAAATAAAATGTTTTTTTTATATCGAGCGATAAAATTAAAAAAAAAAAATCGATTTTACAATACAATTCAGTAAAAGCAAAACTGAAAAGAAAGGTGACAAAAAAGAAAAGAAATGAGCAAGATATAAAGTAATAAAATATACGTCGATATCTAAACAAAAAAATATTAAATGAAAGGCAATCGGTTTTAGAATGTAATTCAGTCATAAATGCGAAAAAAAAGTGACGGAACAAAGAATTGTTTGCCTTGCACGTGGTCAACACATGATTTTAAGAAAAACTGCTATAGATGGCGTTGTTCGATATCTCATAAAAATACAAATCATTTCTTGCTTTACCGGCGCGGCAGGTGACCGAAAACAGAAAACGAGAAAAAGAAAACTGTCGTATATTCCAACAGATGGCGTTGTCACCCTTATTGAAATAAATGCGAGAAGCTTATAAGCAAGTTATAATACAATAGTGCAACTAAATAACTTTTTTAAAGACATGTAGACATACAGCAGCGTTATTTCATTAGGCGTTACGAAGAAATTCTTTTTTTTTTTAGAGAAAAAGCCTTAATCTGTGAAGATTAAAATTCAAAAAACTGAATCACTGATGATTAAAAAAAAATTTAAGGGATTTGTTCCATAAGTTGGAAACACTTTAGCTGCTAAAGTGTTTCCAACTTAAGGAACTTAAGGAACAAATCCCTTAAATTTTAATTTAAATAAAGAAAAAATTTAATCACTGATGATTAAAAAAAAATTTAAAGAGATTAGTTCCTTAAGTTGGAAACACTGCTAAAGTGAGAAAATTAATCACTCATGATTAAAAAAAAAAAATTAAGGATTCGTTCCTTAAGTTCATTATGTTGGAAACACTGCTAAAGTGAAAAAATGAAAGAAATGAAAGAAAAAATTTAATGAGATTTGTTCCTTAAGTTGGAAACACTGCTAAAGTGAAGAAAATAATCACAGATGATTAAAAAAAAAATTTAAAGGATTTGTTCTTAAAGTTGGAAACACTTAGCAATGTTTCCAACTTAAGGAACCTAAGGAAACACTTTAGCAGTGTTTCCAACTTAAAGAACAAATCCTTTAAATTTTTCTTTAATCATCAGTGATTAATTTTTTTTTAATCATCAGTGATTATTTCTTTTAATCATCAGTGATTCAGTTTTTTTTTTAAATCACGTCAAATTACCGGTTAGGCACAACAAAAGGATGAACCGCCAGCGACATCTATTAAACATCAGAGGAAGTACGTTACCGAAAGAATAAAATTTCCCCTTCTTCTTCATCTTTCGCTATTTTCGAAATTCAAATTCAAATCGAATTTTTACATTAAATTTGATTTTTACTATCAATTGAATCAATATCTCAATGTGTTTGTTCATTATTTTATTTTGTTTTGCTTTTTTTTTCTTCGTTCGGTAATTTATTCTGAACATTTTGCCGATTGCGGTAAGCTTGACGGTAATAAGACGGTAAGAAAAAGTAGCGCCATCTATGGAACAATAGGGGAACAATTTCGGCACACTTTACTCCCTGGTAATTAGAAAAAAAAAAAAAAAATTCCAAATAGCTTTCTACTTTCAAGTTCAACTCTCTGTAGGCTGACGATTAAAATTTTTGCTGTATTTTAGGCCCAATTTTTTTTTTTTTATCGAAACTATTGTCTTTCTTTCATTTCGGTTTATTTCAGCTGTCTGAAACCGAATCTAAAAGGTAATACATGTGCTTTTTGGGGCACGCGTATTATCTTTTAGACACACTGTATAATAAGACTTTGATTCATTCTAAAACAATTCCTGCCGAAGACATCCCATCCTCACGGTAACGATGATACATAATTTACAGAGCCGGCCTTCGTGCAAGATGAATTAACACTCTTTTACATCGTCGGAGGCCAGATGCCTTGATTTTTCGAATTATCTCTGCGTCATTTGCATACGAAATTGTTCATTGCCGGCGTGGTAGTGACGTCATTCTTCTTCCTCCGTTGTTGATGGCTATCTGTTGAGAGACGGCTTGAGGTGAACAACGCAGACAACGAGCTGAAGAATCTGTTAAGTGAATCACGCGCTGAAAGAATGGCCCCGACGAAAATTCATTATGCTGAATTCTAATTAAGTTGCTTTCACCTGAAATTGTTAAATGAAAAGTCGCGAGAAAATGTAGAAAGTTCCCCTAACGGTAAAGTGCAATTACGGATGTCCTAGTGCTCTTTGACATCGATACGAACTCATTTGTTTGTTTGTTTGTCAAGTGGAAGTGGCATGTAAGAATTTCCAAGGAAAAGTTACAAGTTGTTTACAAATTGTATTTTTGAGCTTCTTGTTCATTTCATATTTTTTGTTTTTTTCTTCTTTAAATTTTGATCTGATGCATTTTATTCACGCTTCATTTGTTTTATTTTGTCCTTTTGTTTCCTGTCAGTGTCCTGACTTGCAAGATTTTTCTGCCAGAGAATAAAATTGTCATTTTTTCATTTATTTACTTTTTTGCCTTTCTATTCTTTCGCTTTTTTAAATCTTTTTCCATTTTTCTTCTCTTGATTGAATTGATTTTCGCATTTTATTGACTGCCTTTTACATTTCTCTTTTGTTTCCTTCCACCTTGTTTTTATTTGCAAAAACTTTCGTTGATTTTCATTTTTTTTTGTTCATCTTACTATGTTGGCACTTTTGTGTGTGTGTGTTTTTTTTTTAAATTGGTCGCCTTTTTTTTCGTTTCAGTCGCCTTCTGTTTCCAACGCCATCAAATTTGATTGATTGTTTTGACTCGTTACTTGTTTTCTTGTTTTTAAAATAATCTAACTTTTATTTTGCGATTTATACGAGTGTCTCTTATTTAAAAAAAAAAAACGAACAATAAGAATAAATTAAAAAAAAACAGAATGAAAAATAAAAAAAGTTACAGGCGGGAGAGTTAAAAAATTAAAACGAGGGCGTCTTTTGTTTTTTTTTTAAATCTAGACAGTCTGTTATTTGTCAAGAGCCATTGGTCTTTTGTTTTGTTCTTCTGATCTTTGGTTATCAAACCGCACCGTCAAGTTTCATACTTTGTCGCTTGTTGATTTTAAAAACAAAAGATCTACCTATCGACTAATGACTTATACGACGATTGTATTTTGTTTCTGAAAATAAAAAAAGAAAAACTTTTTTTATATTTTAAAAACAAAAAATAATGATAATTAAAAACCCGAAATGAAAGATAAATAAAAGTTACCAGTGGGAGAGTTGAAAATTGAAAACCAGGTCGTCTTTTGTGTTTTTTTTTTTTCAAACGTGGACGTTCTGTCATTCTCTCATTTGTCAATGGTTGTTCGTCTTTTGTTTCGTTCTTATCATTTATCATTTTCAACGCCGTCAAGTTTCATACTTTTCCGCTCGCTCGTTGATTTTAAAAATCAAAAAAATTCGAAAACTCGGAATGAAAGACCAATAAAAACGGCAAAAACGAAAATCAGATCGCCTTTTGTTTTTTATATGTAGACGACAATTTTTTTTTTAATTCTTCAACATCTGATGATCTTTTGTTTCGTTTCTTTGTTCAAAGAACGAAGCAGGAATTAAAAAAAAAACATTTGCTTTTGGAAACAGAAGAAATTAAAAATGAAAAAAAAAAATACGTTTTTCTAAAAAAAAATTTTTTAAACATTTTGCTTTTTATTTTTGGAAACAAAAAAGAGAAATTAAAATAAAAAATCATTCATATTTTAGTAATTGATTAATTTTTATTTCGTTCGACATTTTCTTTTCATTTTTCAACATCTGATCGTCTTTTGTTTCGTTTCTTTGTTTAAAGAATGATGCAAGAAATTTGAAAAAATATTTTTTGCTTTTGAAAATAGAAGAAATTAAAAATGAAAAAAAATAATCGTCAAAATAAAAATAAGTTTTTTTTTGTTTTCGTTTCCTTTTTATTTTTAATTGGTTAGTTATCTTATTACGGATGTGGGCAATCGTCTTTTGTTTTCGCCATGGATTCAACCGTGAAAGGTAGACGTTCTTAATTTTTTTGTAATTGATTAACTTTTATTTCATTTGTCACTCTAAAAAAAGTGTATTTTAAACATTTTGGTTTTTATTTTCAGATACAAATAAAGAAAAATTAAAATAAAAGAGATCATTCATTTTTCTGTAATTGATTAACTTTAATTTCGTTCGACAATTTTTTTTTTCATTTATCAGCCTCTGATCGTCTTTTGTTTCGTTTCTTTGTTTAAACAACGATGCAGGAAGTTAAAAAAAAAATTCTTTTGAAAACGGAAGAAATTAAAAATTGAAAAAAAAATAATCGTCATAATAAAAATAAGTTTTTTTGTTTCCGTTTCCTTTTTATTTTTAATTGGTTAGCTATCTTATTACGGATGTGGGCGATCGTCTTTTGTTTTCGAAAGCGATTCAACCGTGAAAGGTAGACGTTCTTCATTTTTTTTTTTGTAGTCGATTAACTTTTATTTCATGTTATTCCAAAAAAAAAAAAAATTGTAAGTATTTTAAACATTTTGCCTTTTTATTTTTAGAAACAAAGAAAGAGAAATTAAAATTAAAAAAATCGTTCATTTTTCAGTAATTGATAATAATCAGTAACTTTCATTTCGTTCCACATTTCGATCGCCTTTTGTTTTTCAAATGTAGAACACCTTTTCTTTTGCATTTTTCACCGTCTGATCATCTTTTGTTTCGTTTCTTTGTTTGATGAACGATACAGGAAGTTTAAAAAAAAAACATTTTGTTTTCGAAAAGAGAACAAATTAAAAATAGTAAAAAAAAAGTTGTGGGCGATCGTCTTTTGTTTTCGAAAGGTAGACTTTCGTCATTTTTCAGTAGTCGATTAGCTTTTATTTCGTTTGTTTTTCCAAGAAAAATTGTAAGTATTTAAAACATTTTGCTTTTTATTTTTAGAAAGAAAGAAAAAATGAACGAAATGAAATAAATGTGAAAATGAAAATTGATTTGATTATTATTTCTGTATTCATCTTATTATATTATTATCAACATCCGCTGTTAGCACCATCTACCGGGTTTAATGCAAATATTGATTAAGAACGTCAATTTAATTGCAAACGCCGCAGCGGTTATGGATGAAACAAAACATAAATTCTTGATTATGAAAGCCGTGATTAAAATAAACATAAACGACATAGCTTTATGCGAATTTCATGTGTGAGAGAGCGAGAGAGAATTCAATAACGACCGGCGTTGCTAAATTAAAGACGAGCTGTCAAAGTGTCAATCGCTGGAGCGCCATCTTCTGACAAACGACGGAATTAAACAAAACCCAAAAGACGTTGTTTTTAGAACGAGTTTTGAAAAATGTTTCAAAATATTTATCGAAGAACAAATGCCGGGCAAAATAATTTGGCATTTTCGAGAAATTATTTAAGTTTTTTCTTGTTTGAAGAGAGTAACGACCTTAATTCTAAATCTTTGAGTAGCTCACTACATATTTAATTTAATTCATTGTATGTACAGTAGCGGACAGAAAATTTCGGACACCACGGTCTAAGAATAAGAAACATTTTTCTTGATGTAAACAAATCTTTACTGCCTTTTTGATTGACGTTTGGAAATTAGATTTTGAAGCCATCGACTATTAGAATACAAAAAGAAAACGAAATGCTATTAAGAAAATACAAACAACGAAAGTTTAAAGGAATAACTTACGATTAGACCATTTGGTAGAAGGAGCGAAAGAAATATAAAAAAGGCAAGGCGCGCTACATTCCGTTGCACGTCACTAGTCAATGATGACGTCAGACGGAAGCTGTGTTGATAGATGTACTTATTTATTTAAAATGCAATGTATATACCAGTGTATATTGTGAGATTTTTTTTTTATAAAACTGAACATACAATGCAACAAATTTCAGTATTTCTCACCGTAGCATGCGTCTGACGTTAACATTAATTAATGACGTGCAACGGAATGTAGCGCGCCCTGCCCATAGAAGATCACTGCATGCAACTCGTTCTAGAAAATGCAAGTACGTGCTTCATGGGTGACAGGCTTAACATAAAACGAGTTGTAAGCTTGGCGTAAAACTAAAATAAACAGCGTTTCTGCGATTATGACTTCCATTTACGTGCTTTAACAATTACATAATACTTCTGGTTGTTCCGACCTTTACTTTCTTAAGTATGTAATATTATTACGTATCTAACTGTTTTTAATTATTTTTTCTGTGCATACAAGAACTTATTTATAGAAGATATTCCAACTTTTTGTGATATCGAAACACCTTGTTTTCAAACAAAGAAATAATGAGCAAGACAAAATTCCTTGAATTATTGCTTTGTCTGTCAATTGCTTCCGGTTTAAAGGAGAAGAGAAAAATATTTAATAGTAAGTTGGTCACAGGATGTTCAAAAGCGTTTCGTACGTCAAAATAAACATTTTCAAGGTTCAAAATTAAGAAATTATTCTTAATTTGAAAAACGTTTTGAAAATGAAAGCGAACTGTACGTGGTAACCAAATTTTTCGAAATAAGAAAGAGCAGAAGTCCGGAGCAGATGGTAAAATCTGGAGCAAAAAGTACATTTAGGGGAAAAAACCAAAAGCAATTCCACAATGGCAAAAATCAAAAGGAGACGATGAATTCACTAATAATTTTAATAAGCAAAGAAATGAAAGAAAGCAGCAGCTTTCGAAATTTATCTGCAGGAGTAGAGAAGAGCAATTTAAAAGGCAGTTTAAAAGCGTAGTTCATTTAATTTCGGGGTCGAAGCAGATGTGCACTTTACTTTCGAATTTATAATTAATTCGATCATCGGAGAGGTTCGTGCAATAATTTCCAAAAAAAAAAAAAAAACCAAAACAAAAAGGACCTCGTAATCCAATTATGTCTGCAATCCTAATTTGGATTTTGAATTGGCGGCGACCTCAATTTTTTTCCAAAATAATAATAATAATAATAATAATATATTTAATCCGTTTGTCACATAGTATACATCAAGTAAATACAAGGACATTATATTTGTCAAAAAGCAACAAAGGTAAATGATACATATTTGGCACTAAAACTAAAACATTTTAACCTAAAAGCTAAACTAAAAAACTAAAGAAAATGAAATGAAATGAAATGAAATGAAAGTTGCTCCCCCAATATCGGTTCGTGCAAAAATTTCCAAAACCAAATCAAAAAGGACCTTGTAATGCAATGATATCTGCAATCCTAATTTGGATTTTGAACCGGCGGCGACCTCAATTCTTTTCCAAAATTGCTCCCAATGTCCACATCGCATCGCCAAAAAAGAAAACCCTTTTCACTTTCGTTTCCTTCTTGTATGGTCTTTTCGCCGAAGCAGTTCACCTTTTACCAGATCTAAATATAGATGGCGGAATCGCTTTTTTCCTCACAGGTCGAGGCGGAATGACCATGATATTTGATACGGAGGTGAGATAACGCTACCTAAACAAGGATATGGCGCTGGTGTGAAAAAGAGAGAGAGAAAGGACAGACGTCAAGGTCGGAGTTCCGAAACGGTGCCGTTTTTTTTCGGCACTTTATAAGAGCACCATGTGGGCGTCTTTCTTGAACAGGTTGACGACGTGAAAATACCAATTAATAGAATAGTTCTTTGAAGAAATAAAAAGGAGGGCGTGAAAGGCGCTTGAGAGTCACTTTATTTATTTTTTTTTTAGTATAATTGCAGAGGTATTAGATTAATTGCCTGGTTTGTAAGTGCTAATTAATAATTTGTTGTTTATGTATTTATTATTTCTTCGAGTGAAGAAACCAGCGGCGCGCGTGATGTGAGCAAAGTGTAACAAGGTGAGAGAACAATGCGGTTGTTACTTTTACTCCGGCTATTGTCCGCCTATCCATTCCAAGTTTAATTATTTAAATAATGATGTAAATGTCTTAATTGTTGTATCATCGCTTGCTTTGTATTATTTGCGCTAACAATTACCATTGAATTGGAAAGGCACATAACAATAAATGCGTTGTGAAATTGTGTATTTTTTTTCAAATTTTCTTTTTTTTTCTGCTTTTTCTTTTGATGACTCATGCGTGTAACAAAATATATATTTATTTATAGAACATATGCAATCATTACTTTTAAAATCCTCAAGGCCCTGTTACTTGTACAAGATGTGGTCCAATTTGTTTCTGAAATAAAAATTTAAAACCAGAAATTTTGGATGGCCTTGGTTTGGAAATATGGAGTATATTCTATTTTCTAGTGTCTTTTTTTTAATTTTAATTTAAATTTTGATATAGTTTACTGCAAAACTAAGTTGTGATGGAAATATAACCAAATCTGATTCAAGAAAGAGAGTTAAAATGAAAAGGAAATATGATATGCACGGATGTGCAAGTTTCTCCCCACAAATAATTTAAAGATTTTTTTAATACCTAAATCGAAAATAGAGACACTTTTTGCGTACATAAAGAAAGCGCAGAAGACTTCTGCGGATTGGAATTTTAAAAACACCTGCTTTTGATGTTAATAAAAAAAAATAGTGACAAGAAACCTGAGGACGCAATTATTTTTTTAATTAAATTAAAGTTTTCGGTTTGTGTTTCGGAGATGCCTACCCAGATGATGTAAACAAATGTAATATTCAGAAAAACCTTCAAATGTCAAGTCTAACAGTGCAGAAACGATGACCAATGACTAATTTTGTCAGGCGAACGAAAAAGATGCTTAAAGTCCTTATCCCTTCCATTCCGAAAATTGTGAATCCCTGCTTGATTTTATGTTCTTCCTCTAAACGATGCTGTTTGTCAATTAACCAAGTGATGACGAGGTGTTTTCCAAAAAAATTATTCATTGGGTTAAAGCTCGACTTTGAATTTTTCATCGAAAAGTTGCTCTTTCTCATTCAATCAAGTGGTGAAAACGAGTTTCCCAGAAATACATGGGTTGGTTTAGCCACAATCCAGATCCAGATTCAACCAAGTCTTCCTCTGAACATAAATTAAATTAGAACCACGTAATTATCCGGTTACAAGAAAGATATTGGAATTCGGAAGAGTGCAAGGTTGTTTAGGCTCCTTTTACCAAATCATAATCCATTCCCCGTTGCAAGGACGACTGTATTCAAGAATGACGCGGGTACGAACCACTTGGAGATAGGCTCTGCATAACGCTTTTTAAGTTTAATTGTAAATGTAAAAATGCCGGTTACTTTAATTAATTATGACCGAGACCTTTACAAAATACTTGGGGTACGGAGTTTTGCGAAGAGAAATGAAGCAAAAGGAGGAGGAGCAAAACGTAAAAGTCCCGCGGACATAAAAACGACACTTAATGGAATGGATGAAAGGAAAAAAGAAATGATGGCAGTGTTCTTCATCGTGCGCCAAAAATCGGAAAACTTTCAGGAGAACCTTTACACTCTTGTACGCCCTTGCCAGGAATAAATTCGCCGCGGAAAACATGTTAATGTTAAACGGGAAGAGAAGCAGCGAGAAAAAGAAGAAGCGGATTTTTTTTGTTGAAACAAAGAAATCGTTCTTCGTTGAAACAAAGAAATTGAGTATAAGTAGGGGTCGGTCCAACGACGTCATTAATTACCTTTCCATTTGAGATAGAAACGGGTTGTCTTCTATCTCAAATGGAGAGGTTAAAACAAAGAAATCGAATATAAGTAGGGGTAGGTCCAACGGCGTCATTAATTACCTTTCCATTTTAGATAGAAAAGGGATGTCTTCTACTCAAATAGAAAGGTAATTAATGGCGCCGTTGGACCGACCCCTACTTATATTCGATTTCTTTGTTCCAACAAAAAAATCCGCTTCTTCTTATTTTCGCTGCTTCTCTTCCCATTTAACATTAACATGTTTTCTGCGGCGAATTTATTCCTGGCAAGGGCGTACAAGAGTGTAAAGGATCTCCTGAAAGTTTTCCGAATTTTGGTGCACGCTGCGAACCTTGGGAGGCGGTTCTGCAGTGAGTGAGTAGATCTCAGCTGGGGTCTTGCTCCCTGGCGTCCTTGAACTTTGACCGATTCCATCTCCAAAGCTCTTGCCAGGAATAAATTCGCCGCAGAAAACATGTTAATGTTAAATGGGAAGAGAAGCAGCGAAAAAAAGAAGAAAAAGAAGAAGCGGATTTCTTTGTTGAAACAAAGAAATCGAGTATAAGTAGGGGTCGGTCCAACGGCGTCATTAATTACCTTTCCATTTGAGATAGAAACGTGTTGTCTTCTATCTCAAATGTAAAGGTAATTAATGACGCCGTTGGACCGACCCTTACTTATATTCGATTTCTTTGTTCCAACAAAAAAATCCGCTTCTTCTTTTTTTCGCTGCTTCTCTGTCCATTTAACATTAACATGTTTTCCGCGGCGAATTTATTCCTGGCAAGGGCGTACAAGAGTGTAAAGGTTCTCCTGAAAGTTTTCCGAATTTTGGTGCACGCTGTGAACCTTGGGACGCGGTTCCGCGGTGGCGTAGAAATCAGCTGGGGTCTTGCTCCCTGACGCCCTTGAACTTTGACCGAGCCCAACTCCATCTGAGTTCTAGCTCAGGACAGCTCTCTCGGCGCTAACTTACAACCGTTTTCGTTAATTATTCAGGAGGTAACGTAATTCATTTTGGTGGTAGTATCATATTGCAGACGAAGATATGAAATGGATTGAAAGATTCTCAAGGGAATACGTACAAGAGGACCAAAAAGAAAACTACTCATCCATTAACCATGGAAAGGTGATCCAATCTTCATCTTCAACGGTCCTTCTAAACACTCTTCAGTTAAGTTAAGAGTGGTAGATGCTTTTATTTTAACCATTGCGGTCTCAAGATCAATTAAATCAGAACGTTAGGTGATCTTTGTTTAGCAGAAGTCTTCAAATTGGATAAGAGGATCTAAGCGTATGGTACTCCTGCAGATGCAATCAAAATCCAATCCAATCTCTCACGGTTGCTCTGGATTGTAGATTGTCCATCCATTGTGATATCCATTTAAATAAAAGGAAGTTCCAGCAATTTTTTTTATAACAGGACCAGTTTAATACATAAAGCGAAGGTGATGGGCATCATCATGTTAATGTTGGCAATGCTTGTTTTTCTACCATGGAGAAAAACGTACAAAAAATTGTGTCCTCTGTTACAACCCATTGAATATCGAAATGATTTTAAAATGTTAAATGTTTCTGTGCAACGCGAGCGTCCAATTATCCTGAAAATATCGCAGGAGCTGTCATTTCCTCATCCATTCCAACGTGATTGCGCAAGTAATGAGCTCTATTATCCCAGAAATGTCACATTTTTTTTCCGTTTTAACCGCAGCAAATTTGCATTCATCTCGTTCCAGAGCTGACTTAACAAAACTAAGGCTCATTTACATAACGTCTCCGTGCGTCACTCACTGATCGATCGACTTGACCTTAATGCGTGAAGTTCGTTCCATCTGCAGCCCAGGCTTCTTGCACTTTCGGGGCATTAGTCGGGCGCATGTAGAAGGTCGGCCGACCGTTATATGTTGGTCAAACACGCCGTTCACTTTCACTTCGCGCAATTATACATACATGTGTGCCGAACATAATGAGCGTCCGCGCGAAACGAACGCCTCTGGAAATGCGGGCCCGCTATTCACAGGCGGGCTTTAAATGGTTACGACTTCTTTGTGTCCGAGTGGTGGACCGTAAAGTACAAGCGTAAGCCGTTTGCGTCTGCAAGATCGACGTTTGAATAATCGATGGGGTTTCGCTTGGAATTCGCGTTGCCCAAGAGGAAACAACGCGTTGTTGCACAATGGACGACGTCTTATCTAAATTTAGTAACCATTGTTAAGACGTACGTAATTCGCAGACTTCTGTAACTCTATACCTTAAACCTTTCTATTTTTAACTTCAGCAAAGCGCATGAGGGAGCAGTTAGCCCATAACCGTTCCATCCATATAGCTCGAGAGGCCATAGAGGGGCTACTCCAGTTTCACAACGCCGCGCCGCCTATGAAATCGCCCTGAATTTAACGCAGAACTCAGAAATGCAAAAATCAGAGGCGTTCCGTTAAGAAAATACCCGAGTTTTGTTAGTAACTTGAAAACGCGATGCTCAATCGTTTTTCTGTAAACGGAAATCGAAACTACCCGAAAATACAAACATTTTTTATCTGAAAACTTTTTCCCTAACTTCACAAACAAACGAGATATGGGCACGAGAAGTTTCAGGCTAACGCCCTCTAGTAACTCGAAAACTAAACACTACAGATCCTCGATGTCTTCTATGAAATCACACTGATTTTAACGCTGATTTAAACACCCTAAGATTAGAGGCGTTCCGTTAAAAAACACCCGAGCTTTACTAGTAACTTAAAAACGCGATGCTCAATTGTTTTTCTGTAAACGGAAATCGAAACTACCTGAAAATACAAACATTTTTTTATCTGAAAACTTTTTCCCTAACTTCGCAAACAAACGAGATAAGGGCACGAGAAGTTTCAGGCTGACGCCCTCTAGTAACTCGAAAACTAAACACTACAGATCCTCGATGTCTTCTATGAAATCACACTGATTTTAACGCTGATTTAAACACCCTAAGATTAGAGGCGTTCCGTTAAAAAACACCCGAGCTTTACTAGTAACTTAAAAACGCGATGCTCAATTGTTTTTCTGTAAACGGAAATCGAAACTACCTGAAAATACAAACATTTTTTATCTGAAAACTTTTTCCCTAACTTCGCAAACAAACGAGATAAGGGCACGAGAAGTTTCAGGCTGACGCCCTCTAGTAACTCGAAAACTAAACACGACAGATCCTCCGCGTCTCCTATGAAATTACACTGATTTTAACGCCGATTCAGAGACCCGAAGATTAGAGGCGTTCCATTAAAAAAACACCCGAGCTTTACTAGTAACTTAAAAACGCGATGCTCAATTGTTTTTCTGTAGACGGAAATCGAAACTACCTAGAAATACAAACGCTTTTTATCTGAATACTTTTTTCCTAACTTCGCAAACAAACGAGATAAGGGCACGAGAAGTTTCGGGCTGACGGCCTCTGGTAACTCGAAAACTAATCACGACAGATCCTCAGCGCCTCCTATGAAACCATACTGATTTTAACGCAGATTCAGAAACGCAAAAATAAAAGAGCGTTCCGCTAAAAAGCACCCGAGTTTTGTTAGTAACTTGAGAACGCGATGCTCGATTGTTTTCCTGTAAGCGGACATCGAAACTACCTGGAAATACAAATATCTTTTGTCTGAAAACTTTTTTCCTAACTTCACAAACAAACGAGATACGGGCACGAGAAAACTAATCACGACAAATCCTCAGCGTCTCCTATAAAACGATACTGATTTTAACGCAGATTCGGAAATGCAAAAATAAAAGAGCATTCCGTTGAAAAGCACCCGAATTTTGTTAGTAACTTAAAAACGCGATGTTCAATTGTTTTTCTATAAACGGAAATCGAAGCTACCTAGAAATACAAACATTTTTTTATCTGAAAACTTTTTTCCTAACTTCACAAACAAACGAACTACGGGTCCGAGAACTTTTACGCTGGCGCGCTTTAGTAACTCGAAAACTAATCACGACAGATCCTCAGCGCCTCCTATGAAACCATACTGATTTTAACGCAGATTCAGAAACGCAAAAATAAAAGAGCGTTCCGCTAAAAAGCACCCGAGTTTTGTTAGTAACTTGAGAACGCGATGCTCGATTGTTTTCCTGTAAGCGGACATCGAAACTACCTGGAAATACAAATATCTTTTGTCTGAAAACTTTTTTCCTAACTTCACAAACAAACGAGATACGGGCACGAGAAAACTAATCACGACAAATCCTCAGCGTCTCCTATAAAACGATACTGATTTTAACGCAGATTCGGAAATGCAAAAATAAAAGAGCATTCCGTTGAAAAGCACCCGAATTTTGTTAGTAACTTAAAAACGCGATGTTCAATTGTTTTTCTATAAACGGAAATCGAAGCTACCTAGAAATACAAACATTTTTTTATCTGAAAACTTTTTTCCTAACTTCACAAACAAACGAACTACGGGTCCGAGAACTTTTACGCTGGCGCGCTTTAGTAACTCGAAAACTAATCACGACAGATCCTCAGCGCCTCCTATGAAACCATACTGATTTTAACGCAGATTCAGAAACGCAAAAATAAAAGAGCGTTCCGCTAAAAAGCACCCGAGTTTTGTTAGTAACTTGAGAACGCGATGCTCGATTGTTTTCCTGTAAGCGGACATCGAAACTACCTGGAAATGCAAATATCTTTTGTCTGAAAACTTTTTTTCTAACTTCACAAACAAACGAGATACGGGCACGGAAAAACTAATCACGACAAATCCTCAGCGCCTCCTATAAAACGATACTGATTTTAACGCAGATTCGGAAATGCAAAAATAAAAGAGCATTCCGTTGAAAAGCGCCCGAATTTTGTTAGTAACTTAAAAACGCGATGTTCAATTGTTTTTCCATAAACGGAAATCGAAGCTACCTAGAAATACAAACATTTTTTATCTGAAAACTTTTTTCCTAACTTCACAAACAAACTCGAAAACTAATCACGACAGATCCTCAGCGCCTCCTATGAAATCAAATTGATTTTAACGCAGATTCAGAAACGAAAAATTAAGAGGGCGTTCCGTCAAGAAAACACCAAAATTTTATTAGTAACTTGAAAACGCGATGCTCAATTGATTTTTTGTAAACGGAAATCGAAACTGCTTAAAAATGCATGTATTTTTTATCTGAAAACTTCTTTCCTAACTTCACAAACAAATGAGATATGGACACGAGAAGTTTTATTCTGATACCCTGTAGTAACTCGAAAACTAATTCGCACGTCTCCTATGAAATCATGCTGATATTCACGCAGATTCAGAAACGCAAAATTAAGAGAGCGTTCCGTCAAAAAAAAAACGCCCGAATTTTATTAGTAACTTGAAAACGCAATGCTCAATTGTTCTTTTGTAAACGGAAATCGAAACTGCCTAGAAATGCACACATCTTTTATCTGAAAACTTTCTTCCTAACTTCACAGACAAACGAGGTACGGGCGCGAGAAATTTTAGTAACTTGAAAACGCGACGCTCAATTGTTTTTTTTTATAATCGAGAGTCGAAAATGCGTAGAAGTATCTGCAACTCTTTTGTATGAAAACATTTTTTTCTAACTTCGAAAGTAATATGGACATTGCCGATGCATTTTTTTTTATTAGCGCCCTCTAGTAACTCAAGAACCAATCACATTAGACCCACAGTGCGACCCATCAATTCAGGCTAGAATTTAATGCAGATTACAAAAATACAATAATATACAGGGTGTTGTATTACAAAAAGCGTAAGTTTGATGCATTTCTCGGAAATAGGGAAGTGAATAAATAAATGAAGGGAACAATAATGAACAAGCAATCACAAGCAATAAATATATTAATCAATGGAAGATAAAGCAAGAAAGAGACGAAATTCGGGATGGTTGGACGATGTTGTTGCAGGTTATCTGAGGACGATGGATGTTAAGATAAGAATTGGAAGGGAAAATCAAAACAAAGTAAGGAACATGAAAGACCGACGCTTTTTACTAAGGAAAAAAGGAAACAAATACATAGCTCGAATCTATAATAACAAAGGAGATTCTAATTTCGAAAATAACATAATTGTGTTTTATTTTCGATTGATCTAAAGTGTTGTAGGGACTTTTTTTTATTATAAAAATAGATTCTGTAACGCAGGGAACGAAACAATAAAAAGCGCGCAATATTTTTGAATAATTTTGAGGTCAAGCAACGTCAGATTTTTTTTTAAATAAAAAGAAAGTGCAGCATTCATTGTCTGCGGAAAAATTTAAAAATATGCAAACGGAGAAAGAAATTAATTCGCTTTTTAAATTAAGTATGTATTGGGTTCGTTGTTTAACGTAGCATTAAAATCCTCGCGACGGAAACTGGAAAATCGAATTACAAAGCAAAAAATCGAGCCGGTCACTTATTGCATGATTTGATTGTACAAAACTGATTGATGTACTTTCTGCCCGCAAAAATTTAGGACCAACCAAACGGAAAAGAACGAAAATTTGAAAGTAAGCAACTAGTAATTCGCAAGAAATCGAAACACAATTTTTTTACCGGAAGAATTATTTCTTCCAACTGTATTGGCTCGCTCGCTCGCTTTTCTGGAACTTACGTAAGCACGTGCATGCAATCTAAATACATTGTAAAATTGAGAAAGCGTTTTAAATAGTTTAAAACACAAAAATCTAAATTACGACAGTTTTTAATTAAACAACAATTTTTAAAACAGATTAGTTATTTCTTACTGGAATAGTTTTTATTTATTTCGTTGGAAAAGGAAAACGTTTTCGTTCCGAACGGATTCGAGCAGGCAAGCAAACAGGACAATTTAATAATTTGAGTAATCATCATCATCATCATCATCATTAACATCTGAATAATCTTTCTGAACTTTCGTGGATTATTATTTAAGCGCCTGTTCAGCCTTCGGGAACGCGTCACACCTAGCCATTTAACGAGGGAATAATTATTCCGATGGTTTTTATTATTTATTTCTGTAATTGCCGGCGATTATTCGAATTCTTGCAACTAGATCACACCAGTAAGTGGACGTCGAAGGTCGCCAGCCACGTTAGTGCCATAAAATTTTTTAATTTTTTTTTAATCGCCTGCGAACAGGACTTACAAACAATTACGTGTCACTTTTTGTATTTTACATTTTAATACTAATTAATAGGGGTGTTATTTTTGATAAAATTTAGGAGCCTCAGTAGACCAAGCAAGCAACTTTTAAATTGTTTTTAAGCCTCGGTTTCAAATTGATAGTTTCTGTGATTTGTTGTTGTGATGAGAGCAAATATCATCGAGTGAATGCTTCGACAGTTGTTTTTACCCAATCGTGACAGATGATAGTTGCTTCCTTGACAGCAACTATCATCGTGAAAATAGGGCTTTATTCTAGCAGTAAAAAATTTCGTTCTGTTATATTTCTTTTATTCAATTTCGTTTCGATGAAATACTAATTTGAGTGAAGTGAAGGGGAATGACGTCCGCAATGAAAATATTTTATTCTCCTCCTGTTTCAAAACGTAATCCTTGTTTTTGCCTGCTGACCTCGATATATGATACTGAAGTAAAAAAAAAAACGTGCGGAATTCGAGCTGGCAGAGGTGTAAATGAGATTATTCACTCCGGTTAGCATTGAAAATGGAGCGCGAGAATTCCGGAAGTCGCCCACTCACTCACGTTTTCCCGTCCAATAAATTATCTTTAATGTTTTCTTTCCGTTTGTTTCAGATACGAAAATCGAAACAATCTAGAAATACAAACGTTTTTTATCTGAAAACTTTTTCCATAACTTCACAAACAAACGAGATAAGGGCACGAGAAGTTTCAGGCTGACGCCCTCTAGTAACTCGAAAACTAAACACGACAGATCCTCGGCGTCTCCTCTGAAATCACACTGATTTTAACACTGATTTAAACACCCTAAGATTAGAGGCGTTCTGTTAAAAAACACCCGAGCTTTACTAGTAACTTAAAAACGCGATGCTGAATTGTTTTTCTGTAAACGGAAATCGAAATTACGTAGAAATACAAACGTTTTTTATCTGAAGACTTTTTTCCTAACTTTCCTAACAAACGTGATACGGGCACGAGAAGTTTCGGGCTGACGGCCTCTGGTAACTCGAAAACTAATCACGACAGATCCTCAGCGCCTTCTATGAAACCACACTGTTTTAACGCAGATTCAGAAACGCAAAAGTAAAAGAGCGTTCCGTTAAAACGCATCCGAGTTTTGTTAGTAACTTGAAAACGCGATGCTCGATTGTTTTCCTGTAAGCGGACATCGAAACTACCTGGAAATACAAATATCTTTTGTCTGAAAACTTTTTTCCTAACTTCACAAATAAACGAAATACGGGCCCGAGAACTTTTACGCTGACGCGCTTTAGTAACTCGAAAACTAATCACGAAAGATCCTCAGCGCCTCCTATTAAATCAAATTGATTTTAACGCAGATTCAGTAACGAAAAATTAAAAGGGCGTTCCGTCAACAAAACACCAAAATTTTATTAGTAACTTGAAAACGCGATGCTCAATTGATTTTATGTAAACGGAAATCAAAACTCCTTAAAAATGCATGTATTTTTTATCTGAAAACTTCTTTCCTAACTTCACAAACAAATGAGATATGGACACCGGAAGTTTTATTCTGATGCCCTCTAATAACTCGAAAACTAATTCGCACGTCTCCTATGAAATCATGCTGATATTAACGCAGATTCAGAAACGTAAAAATAAGAGGGCGTTCCGTCAAAAGAACACCCGAGTTTTATTAGTAACTTCCGTTTGTTTCAGATACCCATGAAAATTCGGCTTCGGAATGTGGCTGTGCTGCTTCTGGTGATATTAGTTTTAGTACAAATAGCAGAATCCGCAAAAAGTAAGTATCAGTTACTCTTAGAACCGAAAACGTTTTATACAGGGTGAAAGGGGTTGAGTATAATTTAATTTCATAGGGTGGTAGCTTGGATCAGGACGATCAAAAAATGTATACAGCATCATGCCCTAAAGCTAACCGTTTTCGAGTTGTGAAGATATAAATGAAAATATTTTTAAAAAATGTGAGTGTTTTCTTTTTTGTTGTTTGCTTGAAATTTCGAGGTAAGAGGAAACCTAATTTAGTTTATTCCTCATTGCTTTGGATGAAGGAATTTCCACATTTCCTAATCGAATTTCAACATTCGACGGTTTTTAAAATTCGAATTTCTTTTTCTCGAAAACCATTACATTTAGGATTATAACATTTTGTGTTCCGTTTCATCCAAGCTATTCCCCTGTGAAATTATTGTAGTTAAGTCCCTTTCACCCTGTATAATTTCGTTTGAATATTGGACTGAAAAACCAATACCAAATTCATGCGCAGTAATTTCCTTTTCTTGATAATGCAAAAGGCAACTCAAAACGGAACCAAAGGAAAAAGCGTTGCGTGAAATTCCGGTATTCACTTCCACCTTTTACTTCTGCGCCGATGAATTTTTTTGCCGACGAAAAAGGCAAAGTCGACGAATTTACATCCAAATGAAAGTCGGCCTGCCTCTTTTTCCTTTTGCGACCAATCGCGCCGGTTACGTAACGCCGCGGCCGCGACAAGAACCCAGCAACGACTTAACTTAACTTAACACCGTTTTTCGCGTTCTCTTTGTGCTCGTATAGCTCTAACAATTACCGTAAGTACAAATACGCGGAATTCCTTTTCGCAACTTAGCTAGCATAATGCGTCGCTTTTTTTTTTTTTTTGAACAACAACAAGGAAAGCTTGCAACACCTGCTTTAACATATAACAAACAAAACAGAAGTAAGTGCTTTTCCGAAAAGTTCCCTCTGTAAAGGGCTCCGCACACCAAAGCGGCGGGATGGTAATGGCGAAAGCGATGCGGGTCGCAAAACGTACGGCGGCGTTGGTGTGCCGAACCCCTCAATGGACTGTAAGTAGTTCGGCCGGCCTTTGCGAAATCTATGTGTACAGAAAGATCCTTGGCACAGATGGACACGTACGTGTTTTAGTTACCGTTCAGGTATGCAGGGTAAAATTTAAAACAATTTATCGCCCATTAAGCACAAAGAACAATCGCCGTGTTAACAATGTTTCTGTCGGCGGTATGTGAAAAAAAAAAAGAATTACATCTGCACGCAAGACTCAGACTCAGAATAATCCAGAACAATAAATAACTTTCAAGTTAATGTTACTTGAAGAAGGCTTTTGGCAGGAGGGGGAGGGGGGGTTGTTGTTAAGGAAGGTACAATATTAAGTAAGTTATAATTAGAGAAGGGAAAGTTCAAGGCGATGCGATGGGGAAATAAATTATTTATTTAATTAACGTCTACTTCATTTGAAGATGAATATGGGCGATGATGAATGGTGAAGCAAAGATTTTTCCCCGATGATCGGACCGAAGCCAGTCCTTAGTGATATAAAGCAAAATTAAGTGATATTGGGGCATCACTTTCCCCATCGTTTTCTAAATTGTGATTAAAGCAAAAGAAAATTGAACTATTAAAAGAATAATAACAAATTAAATTCAGCTACCAGTTTCGGCTTCGCCTCTGAGCCTCTGATCTACATGAACAGACAACCATAAGGTCTGATGAAGTGTTAGAAAGCTAATCGCGTTCTACTAAAACCATTAGTTTAATGGTTTAATTGGTTTGAAATTCTTTGACTTTCAAACCAATTTCGACTTCCTTTAAATTCTTCTCCGGAGCTTCGGATGTATGTACATGAACGGACAACCATGAGGTCTGGCTTGACGTCATTCTCGAAATCAAAATGAAGAAACTGATCAAGATCATGGAAATTTGAAACTATTTTACATAAAATGTGGAAAAGTGGCCAAAAAAAAAGTCCACCAACCTTACCCAGTAGTAGAGAGGAATGATGCAAAATTGTGGAAGAAGACGAAACAGATCGAGTAACAATAAATACAAAAAAACACTGTGTGGAACGGAAAGTGGAGGTTAAGAGAAGGCCAATAGAAAGATGGATCTGAAGGTAAAGGAAGACTTGGATAAACTCAGAATAGACAAAGCTGGTAATTATGAAAATTACAAGGATATAAGAACCAATGTTTGAAGTATTCAAAGGGTGTGGGTAGCTACCGCCCTTGGTGAAAGATGCACGAAGACATATCTCCTTGAAAGGCTGCAGAGGCATGAAGAAAAAAGAAGCGTTAAGGAAAGGTAGACAGATGATTGGAAGGCAGAGATTAAGAAAAAAAAAAGATGACCAACAGAAAGGAAAGAAAGGAAGACTTCCAAGAACTAAAAATAGACAATTGCATGTAACTGTGAAAAGGTTGAGCTACAAGAAGTCCTCTTGAAATATTCTTAAGGTGAAAGATGTGGGTAGCTACCGCCGCTGGTTAGACTAAGATACATACTTTTTTTTGGGAAAATCCTTGAAAGGCTGTTGAGCCACGGAAAAAAAAAGAACCATTAAGGGAAAGTAAGCAGATGATTGGAAGGCAGAGGTTAAGAGACGAGACAGAAAAAAGAAGCGTTAAGGAAAGGTAAACAGATGATTGGAAGGCAGAGATTAAGCAAAAAAGAGATGACCAACAGAAAGGAAAGAAAGGAAGACTTCCAAGAACTAAAAATAGTCAATTGCATGTAATTGTGAAAAGGTTGAGCTACAAGAAGTCCTCTTGAAATATTCTTAAGGTCAAAGATGTTGGTAGCTACCGCCGCTGGTTAGACTAAGACTTTTTTTGGGGGAAAATCCTTGAAAGGCTGTTGAGGCACGGAAAAAAAAAGAACCATTAAGGGAAAGTAAGCAGATGATTGGAAGGCAGAGGTTAAGAGACGAAACAGAAAAAAGAAGCGTTAAGAAAAGGTAAACAGATGATTGGAAGGCAGAGATTAAGAAAAAAAGAGTTGACCAACAGAAAGGAAAGAAAGGAAGACTTCCAAGAACTAAAAATAGACAATTGCATGTAACTGTGAAAAGGTTGAGCTACAAGAAGTCCTATTGAAATATTCTTAAGGTGAAAGATGTGGGTAGCTACCGCCGCTGGTTAGACTAAGACTTTTTTTGGGGGGAAAATCCTTGAAAGGCTGCTGAGCCACGGAAAAAAAGAACCATTAAGGGAAAGTAAGCAGATGATTGGAAGGCAGAGGTTAAGAGATGAAACAGAAAAAAGAAGCGTTAAGGAAAGGTAAACGGATGATTGGAAGGCAGGGATTAAGAAAAAGGAGATGACCAATAGAAAGGAAAGAAAGGAAGACTTCCAAGAACTAAAAAGAGACAATTGCATTTAATTGTGAAAAGGTTGAGCTACAAGAAGTCCTCTTGAAATATTCTTAAGGTGAAAGATGTGGGTAGCTACCGCCGCTGCTTAGACTAAGACTTTTTTGGGCTGCTAAGCCACAAAAAAACAAGCATTAGAAAAGTATAGAGACGATCGGAAAGTAGAGGAGGTTGAGAAAAGGGAAGATGGAGATGGGAAAATAAAAGAAGACTTACAGGAACTAAAAGTAGACAATTTTTGGTAATTGCGAAAAGGCTAAGCCAAAGAGAAGCAGTTTTAAGTCCTCTTAAAATATTCTTTAGGCAAAAGATGTGAGTAGCTACCATCGCTGGTTAGACGCACCATCTTTTTTGGGGAAATGAAGCCCCCAAAAGGGAGCTGAGCTGCGATAGAAAGAAAAATTTAGGAAAAGAAGAAAGAAAGAAAGAAGAAACCTAAACTTATGATTGGAAAGCAGAGGTTAAGAGAAGAAAAGGAAGACCAATGGATTAGAAGAAGGGCTGTAAAGCAGTTTTTACTCCTCTGAAGTGACATAAAGGTGAGAGACGCGGATAAAGTGGGAAGTAAGGCCCTCAAAAGGCTGCTGATCTGTTAAAAGCAAAACGAAGGAAACTGAAAAGATGGTTAGAAGCAAAAAGTAAGGCCCTCAAAAGGCTGCTGATCTGTTAAAAGCAAAACGAAGAAAACTGAGTAGATGGTTGGAAGGGAGGCAAAAAGTAGAAAACAGAAGGAAATGGTTGGCAGTCCCAAAAGAGGCAAATCTTTTGCAGAAATTTTTACAAGTCTCCTCGAAACACGCAAAAGATTAAAGATGTGAATAGATGGGTTCGTTGTAACAAATAGTTTAAGGCATCCTTATCTTGAAGGGCAGGCAGAGCCTTCAAAAGAATACTCACTTATGAAAAAGAAGCTTATGGAAAAAAAAAACAGAAGAGGAAACTTTTTTAATTGAAGAAAGGAATTTGATTTCAAAATAAGAAAAACGGTTGGAAGGGAGCGTGAATGGATAATAAAATCTGCAACTTGAGAAAAACTCAAGGCCAAAAAAAAAAAACAAAAGACGATCAACTTGTAATCAAATTGAGATGGCCATTTGATTTTGATATCAACTCTTCCAATCAGAATTTTCCGAATATTTTCTCTTTAATTAATTTAAATGTACCTTTTGTTATTCATTTGCAGATACGAGACGGAGATTCAGGAGGCCTTCGAGTTCTGCATTAAAGTCGGCATCCTCATCGGCCAGGGACCAAGTCATCTCCGCCAGCGTGAACAGATTCAGGTTGAGGCAGAGGCCGAACAAGAAGGCATCCGATAACGCCATTTCGGCGTCTAAACCGGCCAAGAAGGATAAGGAAGGGTACAAGGTGAGCTGACATAATTCAGACACGTTCACAGTCCATAATCGGGCTGTGGGGTTTGTGTTATCTTTGACTTAGAAAGAGAAAGGCAGCGTGATTTACTGGAAGGCAGACAGATGAGGCAAGAATTAATGACGATTTATACGAGCTTGGATTAACATATCGATCGGGATTAAGAAGGAGCGTGGGATTTTATCTATGTACATATGACTTAATCCAAATACGGTCTAGGTTTTACAAGCAAGATAAATCATTTGTGCTCTAATTATGAACGTATTTTTTGTTTCGTTTTATTTATAAGCGAACTTAAACTTTGGGTTGTTTAAGTATAGGTAATTAATTTTTGAATGACAGGTAGCAGCATCTTCATTTCTTTTGTGTGGAAAAAGAGGAATTAATTGCCTTTCGTAATTGTGACATTTATATTGTGGCTTGGAACGGTGAATTGACGAATCGCATGCAGTTACGTAATTGACATTAATTAAGAGAAGAGAATGTCAGATAGATTTTGTCGTGGACTAAAGTGTTGTTAAATAATGAAGATGTTCTATTACGTGACGTTTTAAAACGAATTACAACAAACACACACACATAGGGAGCTAGGTGTAAAAGGTCTTCCACACTTTCTCCATTAAAAAAAAAAAACAAAACAAAACGAATTTTCGAAAAACGTATTTTCGGAACAACTGAACAAGTTTTCTAAAAATTTATCTTCTCCCTTCTCCTTTACTAACCATCGTAAGCTGCGACTACTTATCGAAGGACCATTATTCTGATCTTCATATTCTTCTTCTCCTCTCTTCCTCTTTACTGTAAGCGACGACTACATATCGAAGGACCATCTGGTCATCATCTTCTTCTTCTCTCTTCTTCTTTACTGACAATTGTAAGCGACGACTACTTACCGAAGGACCAGGTCTTCATCTTCTTCTTCTCTCTTTCTTTACTAACAATTGTAAGCGACGACTACATATCGAAGGACCTGGTCTTCATCTCCTTCTTCTCTCTTCCTCTTTACTAACAATTGTAAGCGACGACTACATATCGAAGGACCTGGTCTTCATCTCCTTCTTCTCTCTTCCTCTTTACTGACAATTGTAAGCGACGATTACATATCGAAGAACCATCTGGTCCTCATCTTCTTCTTCTCTCTTCTCCATTACTAACAATTGTAAGCGGCGACTACTTATCGAAGGACCATCTGGTCTTCATGTTCTTCTTCTCTCTTCCTCTTTACTGACAATTGTAGGCGACGACTACTTATCGAAGGACCATCTGGTCATCATCTTCTTCTTCTCTCTTCTTCTTTACTGACAATTATAAGCGACGACTACTTATCGAATGACCATCTGGTCTTCATCTTCTTCTTCTCTCTTCTTCTGTACTGACATTTGTAAGCGACGACTATTTACCGAAGGGCCTTTCTTCTTCTCTCTTCTCCTTTTCTGACAATTGTAAGCGGGACCTTTCTGGACCAAGCAACCCGTTTTTAATTAAATTAAAGGCGTTTCTTTTAAATTTAAGCAATTAATGGAAAGATTCCGTTAGTAATCATGATCTGATAAGCTGCCAATCACCGATGGTTTACTTTTAATGCAAAAAAGGGTGGCTTCGGGCCCGTGGAATCTTGAAATGGAGAGTTCATCCTCATCTAACTAATCGACTTCCTTCACCTTAGCTTAAATTTCGGCAGATGTGGTTCTTGAGCTCCAGTAAAAAAAAATTGGAGTTTCACCATACATTTGGAATATTTGAAGACCAATAATATTTTTCCAAGTAGCCAACGAAGGAAGCCAAGCAGGAACATCGTAAGGGAGACACGAGAATGTAAAAGGTGATTTTAGACCACCCTATTTCTTCTGCAAGGTTTGGTTTAATTTGGTTTGGAATTTGGGGGTAGGACACATTTTATTTTCTATTTTTGTTCAATTTAAATTTTGCGCTATAACAGTTTACTGCGCAAGTTAAAGACGAAGAATGGCACAATGTCTGGTGATTACAAAATTGAAAATTATTTTAGAATTAGTCAAGTAGGGACGGTCATCGAAAAGACGAAGAAAGCACAAAAATTATTCAGGTCGTAATCCCCCCCCCCTCCTCTCTAGGCTTGACCTTGAACTTCCTTTTTATTAATTTTCAACTTTTTTTGGAAATTTCGCGAATTTCAATTGTTTTCTTTTACTTTTTCGGTTTTCCCTATCAATTTTTTCGATTTTTTGTTAGGTTAGCTTAACTCTAGTCGGTTCCAGTTGGGTTGGCTTGCCCTTGAAACTACTTTTCTAATTTCGACGTTTTTCGACAATTCAACTTGAATTGTCCCCTCGACTTTGCATAGGTTGGGTTGACCTTGAACTTCCTTTTTATTAATTTTCAATTTCTTGTGGAAATTCCGTGAATTCCAATGATTTTATTTTACTTTTTCGATTTTCCCTTCAATTTTTTCGATTTTTCGTTGGGTTGGCTTCTCTCTGGTCGGTTTCAGTTGGATTAGATTGGCCCTGAGACTGCTTTTCTAATTTCGACGTTTTTTTGGCAACTCCACTTGAATTGGCCCCTCGACTTTGCATAGGTTGGTTTCAATTTGATTGGGTTGACCTTGAACTTTTTTTTTTAATCTTCAATTTTATTTTAGAAATGTCGTAAATTTCAATTGTTTTCTTTTAATTTTCCACTTTTCCTTTCAATTTTTTCAATATCTCGTTGGGCTGGCTTCGTCTTCATCGGTTAAGTTGAATTGGCCTTGAAAGTATTTTTCAAATTTCGACGTTTTTTTAGCATTTCCTGTTGGGTTGACCTTGAACTTATTTTTTCATTCAAAATTTAGATATTTTTTCTTCAAACTTGGCAACGTGAATTTTAAGTTCTCGTTCTTTTCCATTTCTCTTCTCTCGAAATTCATCTGTTTTTTCCCCTCTTTTTCGTTTGTTTTCGTCGCTCTGGGTTGGCTTTGCGTAACTTGACTTCAGTTGGTTTGGCCTTGAATTAATTTTTTATGTTCGAATTTTCGACATTTTTCTTCAATCTTCGATAATAATTTTAATCTTTAGTTTTCTTCATCCAATTTCTTCCTTTTGTTTCATTGGTTTTCGTCGGTGAGTTGGCGTGCATAGCTTGACTTGACAGTTGGGTTGTATTGACCTTGAATTTCATCCTTTTTTAATTGTTTAAGTTACACTCCTGTTGTTTTTTGTTTTCATTTTTCGTTTCTCCTTTCAATTTTGTCGAATTTTCCGTTGGATTAGCTTCGCCTAGGTTGGTTTTAGTTGGGTTGAGTTGACCTTGAACTGATTTTTTCATTCCAATTTTCGACATTCTTAAATTTTTAATTCTTTTGCTTTCATTTTTCCTTTTCCTTTTCATTTTTTTGAGTTTTCCGTTGGGTTAGCTTCGCCTGAATCGGTTTCGGTTGGGTTTAGTGAACCTTGAATTGATTTTTTCATTCAAATTTTCGACACTTTAGTTTTTCATTTTGTTTTCATTTTTGCTTTTCCTTTTCATTTTTTTCGAGTTTTCCGTTGGGTTAGCTTCGCCTGAATCGATTTCGGTTAGGTTTAGTGAACCTTGAATTGATTTTTTCATTCAAATTTTCGACACTTTAGTTTTCATTTCGTTTTCATTTTTCCTTTTTCTTTTCAATTTTTTTGAGTTTTCCGTTGGATTATCGATTGGGTTAGGTTGACCCTGAAATACTTTTTCCATTTAAATTTTCGACATTTTCCAATTCTGAATTTTTTTGTTTTCATTTTTCCGTTTTCTTTTCAATTATATCAAGTTTTCCGTTGAGTGAGCTTCGCCTAGGTCGGTTTCGGCCGGGCTGGATTGGGTTGACCTTGAACTGAATGTCGTCGTGTCTTTTCTATCGTCAAATTGTTTTAAATATATTTTGTCATCGTTTTTTTAATCAAAATTATTTTATTAGAAACTATTATCGCTTTCTTCAAATTTTCTTAATTTATTGTAAATGCATAATTTTTTAGAAAACTTTTGTGCAAATCGTTTTTGATTGCAGTGAAACAGCTGTCCAGAGGCTGCTCGAGGTTTTCACTGCAATCAAAAACGATTTGCACAAAATTTTTCTAAAATTTTCATTATGCTTTGACAGCAAGCATGGCCGCCTTGCATGGGGGACTTATTAGGAGCAAATCCCGCTTCAATTTGTCTATTCTACTGCAATGTCAGGTCAAAAAGGGATAGTAAGATGTCGCTATTTTATCTGTTCATAATTTTTTAGTTATTATTGTTAACATTGTTACGAATTAAAGGTTCGTGTTAACTTATTTTAAAATAGCGTACTCGGTAAATCACAACTAATTTATTAAGAACGTTACACAAGCACTAATTTATTTCATGCGGACTCTCAACTAATTTATTTTTACAGTCTACCGAAGTACCCAGAAAATTACGTCGCGGAAGCAGACAGACGTAGACCAGAAGCTTCGAGATTACGTCGTCGCGCCTGCTCTAACGCATGTACGACATATTCGTCACGCATTAGATCATCACAATATTATATTGAATTTACCCCCGAAACTTTTAGTTCGATTTTTTTTATACGTAACTTTAGAAAAGTATTTCTATTATTTATTTCGCAACTAAACAGAAATGAAACTGAAATGATTGGCACGATAGATGACAGAGTTATTATTTAATTAAAATTAATAGTAGAAATAATTGTTCATTTCTATGTAAAATTCTGAGCGTAAAAATCGAATCCCCCTCTCACTCTCATCGAAAATTGAGCTCGACGAGCCCTTGTAAAGTAGTGATAATTTTCTTTTATCGTTCACCCCCCGCCCCTTGCAGTACTTCAAATGAATTTCTTTATTCTAGATTGTCTGCTACTACACAAACTGGTCACAGTACAGACCAAAAGTGGCCAAATTCACCCCAGAAGACATCACCCCCGATCTCTGCACGCACGTCATCTTCGCCTTCGGATGGCTGAAGAAGGGCAAGCTCTCCTCATTCGAGACCAACGACGAGACGAAAGATGGCAAAGTTGGCTTATACGAGCGAGTGGAGAACCTCAAGAAGGCGAACCCCAAATTAAAAACACTGTTGGCCCTTGGTAAAAAAATAAAATAATTTTAGAATAATAAGCAGACTTAGGACAATTTCTGGCCTTGCTATGGTTATGAAGTAAGACAACGGATGATGTTCTAAGCTACATATATGGTTATGAAGTAAGACAACGGATGAAGTTCTAAGCTACATTTTCAAGCGATTGAAATTGGAATAGCGGAAGCTAACGGTCTATATCGGGGACTACCGTCAATGCAGCTTAGATTGGAGGGATTTCTAGCTGAAGTTTTACCAATCCATAGCAACGCCCGAAGTCTCCTGAAGTCTGCTGCAATAAAATACTAATTTCTTTTGTTTTTGTTTATAGGTGGCTGGTCCTTCGGCACACAAAAATTCAAGGAAATGGCAGCGACCCGCTACTCAAGACAAACATTCATATACAGTGCCATCCCCTTCCTCAGAGACCGAGCGTTCGACGGCTTGGATATCGATTGGGAGTATCCCAAGGGATCCGATGATAAGAAAAATTACGTCCTGCTTCTTAAGGGTAAGGAGCTTCTCTCGTTTCTTTGTCATCGCATTATTCCCCCATCGAATGTCGCAGGGGCCGGAGTAAGTACGTACTTTTTCTTGCGGCGCGGCGGCGATAAAAACTTTTACGACACAATAAATACGAGCTACTTCGTAATTAGGGTCATCGTAACTCTTCTTCTTGACGTAATTCGGATTGCAAAACTCAAACGCAAATCCAACACGACGAGGAATGCAATCAACTGAAGAGAACTAACCAAGAGCCGCTTGTTGCCGTGCGATTATGATGATGATGACGATGATAATACTTCGTTTGATCTGTTTAAATAAACGGCGGCAGTTTGTTTAAAAGCGTTGTCGGTGAATGGTGGCGGTTATGTAACGGGGGCTTGCGCAATTCTTGAAAGTAAACGCGATCCCGCCGGCGACAACTTCAAAATAATTCGTAATCGATGGGGACTTGGATTCGACGAAATCAAATTTTGTATGTACAAAAAAAATAAAAGGGCTCCAAATTCATAACGATCTTTTTAAATAAGGGACGAACTAACCCAACGCCTACTTCATACAGGCCTGATTCATCAGGTGGGAGAATACCCCGACTTGAAAATTGATTCATCTGAAATGCGATCCAGCACAGAAATTCTCTTAAAAAAAATTTAAATAAGGGGCGAACTAACCCAACGCCTACTTCCTATAGGCCTGATTCATCAGGTGGGAGAATACCCCGACTGTGAAATTGATTCATCTGAAATGCGATCCAGCACAGAAATTCTATTTAAAAAAATTTAAATAAGGGACTAACTAACCCGACGCCTACTTCCTACAGGCCTGATTCATTAGGTGGGAGAATACCTCGACTTGAAAACTAATTCATTTGAAATGCGATGCAGCACAGAAATTCTTTTAAAAAAAATTTATATAAGGGACGAATTAACCAAACGCCTACTTCCTACAGGCCTGATTCATTAGGTGGGAGAATACCCCGACTGTGAAATTGATTCATCTGAAATGCGATCCAGCACAGAAATTCTCTTTAAAAAAATTTTAAATAAGGGGCGAACTAACCCAACGCCTACTTCCTACAGGCCTGATTCATTAGGTGGGGGAATACCTCGACTTGAAAATTGATTCATTTGAAATGCGATCCAGCACAGAAATTCTTTTAAAAAAAATTTATATAAGGGACGAACTAACCCAACGCCTACTTCATACAGGCCTGATTCATTAGGTGGGAGAAAACAACATAAGAAAAATTTTGAATATAACTTAATTTAAAATGTAAGATTTTAATGTCGGGAAGAAAAACCAAAGCGAACAACCGTTTCAAAAATTAAAAAAAAAATGCAGAAAGAATCAAAATTATTGCCTTCTTCAGCTGACCTTGAGATCGAACGGGTTTCAATTTGATTGGTTTTAATTTTTTTTTTTTTTAATTTCGATTGAAAACTTTCAAAAAACACAATCGTCTTGGGATTGAATGTTCAAAAGTAGAAAGAAATAACAAAAATTAGAAGGAAAAGCAACAAGTACAAGGTCAGGAAAATTTTGAATAAATTATTTTTAATGTCGGAAAGAGAAACCAAGAAGACCAACGTCTACAAAAATTTAAAAAAAATGTAATTAAGAAGTTTAACATTTAATTTAATTTTTAGATAATTTTTAATTTGGTTTTGGGTTAGGAAAAATTAGATTGAGTTCAGTTGAGTTCGGCTGACCTTGAGATCGGTCGGGCTTTCAATTTAATTGATTTTTATTTTTATTTTTGAAGTTTTGAGTGGAGACTTTCAAAAAACCCAATCGTCTTGGGATTGAACGTTCAAAATTCAAAAAAAAAGAAGAAAAAGGAGACGACCGGTTGCTCGAAAAACAAAAGAGAAAAAAAAAACAAAAATTAGAATGAAAAACAACAAGAACAAGATCAAGAAAGTTTTGATCAAAATATTTTTAATGTTTGAAAGAGAAACCAAGAAGACCAACGTCAAAATTAAAAAGTTTAACATTTAATTTAATTTTTAAATATTTTTTAATTTTATTTTGGGTTAAGCAAAATTAGATTGAGTTCAGTTGGGCTCGGCTGACTTTGAGATCGGTCAGGCATTCAATTTAATTGATTTTTATTTTTGAAGTTTTGATTGAACACTTTCAAAAAATCCAATCGTCTTGGGATTGAATGTTCAAAATTGAAAAAAAGAAGAAGAAGAAAGAGATAACCGGTTGCCTGAAACACAAAAGAGGCAAGAAGACAAAAATTAGAAAGAAAAACAACGAGAATAAGATCAGGAAAATTTTGAATAAAATATTTTTAATGTTGGAAACAGAAACCAAGAAGACCAACGTCTTCAAAAATTTTTTAAAAATACAAAAAGAATCAAAATTAATAAGTTAACATTTAATGTAATTTTTAGATAGTTTTTAATCTTGTTTTGGGTTAGGCAAAATTAGATTGAGTTCAGTTGGGATTTCGACTGACCTTAAGATTGGTCGGGCTTTCAATTTAATTGATTTTTATTTTTATTTTTGAAGTTTTGTTTGGAGACTTTCAAAAAACCCAATCGTCTTGGGTTTGAATGTTCAAAATTGAAAAAAAGAAGAAGATAAAAGAGACGACCGGTTGCTTGAAAAACAAAAGAGGAAAGAAAAAAACAAAAATTAAAAGAAAAAACAACAAGAAGAAGGTCAGGAAAATTTTGAATGAATTAATTTTAATGATGGAAAGAAGAACCAAGAAGACCAACGCCTTCAAAAATTAAAAAAAATGCAGAATTTATCAAAATTAACAAATTTAACATTTAATTTAATTTTTAGATACTTTTTAATTTTGTTTTGAGTTAGGCAAAATTAGATTGAGTTCAGTTGGGATTTCGGCTGACCTTGAGATCGGTCGGGCTTTCAATTTAATTGATTTTTATTTTTATTTTTGAAGTTTTGATTGGAGACTTTCAAAAAATCCAATCATCTTCGGAGCGAATGTTCAAAATTAAAAAAAAAGAAAAGAATAGGCGACCGGTTGATTAAAAAAACAAAAGAGGAAAAGAAAACTAAATTATAAGAAAGAGCAACAAGAAGAAGCTTAGGACAATTTTTAATAAAAAAGTTAATGTTGGAAAAAGAAACAACCTTCCAACCTCCTCAAAAATAAGAAAAAAATCGGAAAGAAACAAAATTAATTGCTGTCTTCGACTAGACCATTTTCTTATGGTTTTGAGTTGATTGGCAACACTGCTCAAAGGACGTACATATATACTCCTTAATTGCAACATACTGTACATTCAATATCTTGCTTGTTTCTTAATCCCATTGCCTTTGCAGGATAATTTATCGATATGGCTTCGTCCCATACACGGATTAAGGTTAGATAAAAGTGCGTTCGCGTAAATTCGAGCCGATTAATAAGACCATTATTATTAACTTTCACGTCGAGCGAGGAGAACGTTTCGCAATTTACTACCAACTTGCCCTTCCATTATCGTCGCAGGACGCTAATAAACACAAAAAGGATGACCACACAAACCACACATACGCCGCCGACTCGGGTCAAAGAAAGTGGAGCAGGTTCTAGAAAATTCTAATACTTAACCATCCGAACAGCAATCTGCGGTGTTTACAATTAATTTAATAGTAATTGCTTTAGGTTCTTTACGGTTCGGTTTTAGTATTCGTTCCTGTTATTAAAGCCGGTGGAAATAGTCAATAAACCCATGAGTTTCTAATTATTGACCCGCGCGACCAGTTGTTTTTGTTTGTTTGATTTGTTAAGTGACCTCGAATGTTTCCGTTCGTTTCTTTCTTAGTTTGAAATTAACAAAGTTTTTTTTTCTCTACCGATTGTGGTCCTGATAAGCGAAACGAAATATGACGTGTGAGTCACGTACACGGTATACGTCATTTTAAATCTGAACTTGCGTAGCGACCGCGGGTTGGACATTGCGTAAAACCAGCGGCAGCTCAAAAATTTCGGAGAGGGGTTCGTGGAAAAAAAAATAACGAGGGGAATTCCACAATGGAAATATACAGAACGAATCCTCAAATTGAGTAGATATAAGTTTAGTTCGGGCGAAACCGTATTTGTCTGCAGAGAGTAGGGTGAATTACTTAGCCGTCACGCGTTCCGTTCCCCTACCGTTCCCTATTGGTGCCACAGCCGGACGCGTACGAAGTTATGCACCGCGCAAACTTAGTTGTCTAACTCAATCTATATTTAATATTATTTACCGGCGACGCAAACTGAAGTAATTAGGTATCGATTACATCAAACCATAAATAATTTCAGTTTTAAAAAGGTGCAGGTGACTCAATACGGTGCAGGAATTATACAGTAATAATATCGAAAAACGATACACTCAAAGTTTGATATGGGTGATACTCAAAATTCAAAAACATCTTAAAATATTTCAAACATATAAATCGGTACGTACGCGGGAAATTTCCGTTGTCTCACAGAAATCTTTGACGCTTCAAGATTTGTGGAACATTAACTTTAAAATTGTCAATCAACTCACAAAACAAGCAAGAAACTAGTGATTAAATTAAATTAGATTGTCTTAAACTGCCTTTAGCAAATATAAAATGAAGTTAATGAGAAAAACCGTAACGAAAATGTGACTTGAATTATTTGAAAATTGAATGAAAGGAGCGTTCCGGTGAAAGCGATTAAGAAAAATTTTACCTCGAGATGGAGTTGTCGGGCCCAGATGATCTCTCGAATGAGAAGCAAGGACAAGCCGAATACGGAAGCGAAATCTTCAGCAGGCCGATGGCTTGAACGGGCCTTAGGGCTGGTAAATCGTCTGGTACTCTCCCTAGATCAGAACGACTCAATAAAAATTGCGCCCTCAAACGAGAAGCAAGGACAGCCGAATACAGAAACCAAAACTTCAAACAGGCCGATGGCTTGAACGGGCCTTAGGGCTGGTAAATCGTCTGGTACTTTTCCTAGATCAGAACGACTCAATAAAAATTGCACCCTCAAACGAGAAGTAAGGACAGCCGAATACAGAAACCAAAACTTCAAACAGGCCGATGGCTTGAGCGGGATCTTAGGGCTGGTAAATCGTCTGGTACTCTCCTTAGATCAGAGCGACTCAATAAAAATTGCGCCCTCGAACGAGAAAGAAGGACAGCCGAATACAGAAACCAAAACTTCAAACAGGCCGATGGCTTGAAGGGGCCTTAGGGCTGGTAAATCGTCTGGTACTTTCCCTAGATCAGAACGACTCAATAAAAATTGCGCCCTCAAACGAGAAGCAAGGACAGCCGAATACAGAAACCAAAACTTCAAACAGGCCGATGGCTTGAACGGGTCTTAAGGCTGGTAAATCGTCTGGTACTCTCCCTAGATCAGAGCGACTCAATAAAAATTGCGCCCTCAAATGAGAAGCAAGGACAGCCGAATACAGAAACCAAAACTTCAAACAGGCCGATGGCTTGAGCGGGTCTTAGGGCTGGTAAATCGTCTGGTACTTTCCCTAGATCAGAGCGACTCAATAAAAATCGCCATTAAGAAGCGCGGCAGAGAAAAGTTGCCGAAGAAACGCTACGTATAATTCCAGAAAGTAAACAAGATAACTTACCAAGTCAGTCCAACTAAATCCGCAAAAGAAAAAGGTTCACAAACGGCAGAATCGACTGGCTTTGACAGTAATAATTTAAACTCGCTTTCAATCAGGCTGGCATCATAAGAGATTATATTAACCCATCGGTCTTTCAAGAAACATTTGACTAGCGGAGATGAGCGCGAGTCGTTCAAGACAAATGCAGGATTAAAACTAAACTTAGGTAAACCTCGACAGGAAGAGCGAGATGCAGGTCAGAGGAGTTCCACTACTAGCATAAAATTCACTGCAAAAGGTTATCCAAAATTAAGCCTCGAAATACCTAATTATATTGGCAACTCTGACAACCAACAATGGCTACCAAAAAAAAAAATTATTTACAGAAATGCTTTGGCGGATATCTCGAAGGAACACTCGAACTGACGTTTGGAACTAAATTTTAAAGCAAGGAGAGTGGATTATACGAAAACTGACGTATATAGAAAGCGAACGGCTTCGATAAAGTTAAAATTCTCGTCGCCTTAACGCGTTATAAAATATTACTCCACAATTGTAGAAACTTTAACATAAGAAAATATAGAATAAGTCGAGAGGCAAAGCAAAGACGATTACGTCTGCTTCTAGTTACATTTCAAGCTATATTAATTCGTTTGCTAATAGTAATATAACTAACACTTTTCGTAGCCTATTTTCATGGAACACAATAATTTTAAATAAACAAAAGTAATGACGAGAATATTTTTGCGGATCCGATTAAATGAAACACAGCACACCGAGAAAAATCACTTGCTTTTCTCCGCAAGCATCAAACTTGGAGAAAAAATTACCGAATTTAATTAAATAGTCATTAAGTGTTGACTTGGAGAAGAGAGAGCCACCCAGTATCGAGATAAGACGCACGTTTTCTTAATTAAGCTCTTGAATCCACGTAAAAATAGAAGAACTGATTAAGTGTTAATTCTTTTCTAAGAACTTCGGTCCTATGTCACCCTCGCTGACGTCTTTTCAACGCACTTTTCATCACTAGATGGACCTGCAATTCAGTTTTACATTGTTTTTCCAACATTTATGTATCTGCGTCAAAAGATTCCGACTTGAATTGCTGTGTCAGCAGCTTTAAATCTCAAGGTCAAGTGCCGTGCGCAACAAATTGAGACACAGTGGCAAGTATTGCGGCTCTAATTTCACACGTACACGACATCTGACAAGTGATACTGCCTGAAGCTTGTCTCACACCGTCGTGGCATGTATTGCGGCTTTTATTTCACACGTACATGACACCTGACAAGTGATTCTAAATGAAGCGCTTGTCTCAGACTAAGCGATTAAACGAAATAAACGTTTTCTTTCTTTAAGTTGGAAGAAAAAATTTCAAATCCCTACACTTGATGCATTTATGATTTAGACAAGAAAAAATAAATTTAAAGAATGGCTCAGCTGATTTCTTAGAGGGTCTGATGATTTTGGTAATGAGAAATTCCTACCATTATTGTCATTCCTCCACAAAATGATACCGTTTTGTGACTTTTCTGCTTTGGGACTAAACACAAATTGCTTCCTCGCTTTCTCTTTGCAATGCTGGACTATTTTTTATTTTTTATAATCCGTGCAAAACTCGAGTCATGGTTTCCTTGTTTGTGGCTTTTCTGGTTTTTGTACAGATGGCCTTTTTAGCCTTGTCATGTCGACGTTACAATTAGTTTCCGAAATTGTACAAAATTACTCCGCTTCTTTCATTTCGTCTCTTGCATTTGTTGCTATGTTTTACAAATAGCTAAAACAATGACATCCTACGATCGCTTTTTAACCTATTTTTTTATAACCCGTGCACAACTCCAAATTTCCTTGTTTGTAGCGTTTCTGGTTTTTGTATAGATGGCCTTCTCTTTGGCCTTGTCATGTCGACGTTACAGTTAGTTTCCGAAATTGCAGAAATTCCTCCGCTTCTTTCATTTAGACTCTTGCAGTTGTTGCTATTTTTTATAAACAGCTAAAACAACGACATCCTACGATCGCTTTTTAACCTATTTTTTTATAATCCGTGCAAAACTCCAAATTTCTTTGTTTACAGCGTTTCTGGTTTCTGAGTGTGTGGCTAAAAATCGTTCCTCTGCTGGACTTCTCCTGTCGGCATTACAATCGTAGAAATTTCTCGACTTCTCTCTTTTAATTTTGAACATCTCAATCACAATACGTTGATTCTGTTTTTTTGTTTTAATTTTTTTTTTTTTTTTTGTAATAATCAATATTTGATTTTTTGATTTTCATTTTTCTTTACATTTAATTTTCTGTGCTTTCCAGAATTAAGAGAAGCTTTCGAAGCCGAAGCGCAAGAAATCAAGAAGCCCCGCCTCTTACTGTCAGCGGCCGTCCCCGTCGGTCCGGACAACATCAAGGCCGGCTACGACGTCCCCGCCGTCTCTTCCTACTTGGACTTCATCAACGTCATGGCGTACGACTTCCACGGGAAATGGGAAAGAGAGACGGGCCACAACGCCCCCCTGTACGCCCCCAGCTCCGACAGCGAGTGGCGCAAGCAACTCTCGGTGGACCACGCCACCAACCTCTGGGTGAGACTCGGCGCGCCGAAAGAGAAGTTGATCATCGGAATGCCAACCTACGGAAGGACCTTCACGTTATCGAACACCAAGAGATTCGCCGTGAACTCGCCGGCATCGGGCGGGGGGAAAGAGGGGACGTACACCAAGGAAGCAGGATTTTTGGCTTACTACGAGGTAAGCAAATGTAACCGTACCTAATTAACAGGCTGTTGAAACTTAGAGGTGCTTTAAAATTTAGAATACACTGTTACAGGGTCGATTTCATAAACAGGACTTTAAATTTAAAGTTACTTTAACCTAATCCTTTTAAGGGCCGATTTCATAACCGGTACTAATGGAGATTTTAAAATGAAGGTCACAGTCTGATGTGTAAGTAACTGCGTTTTCGCATCTTTCTGGACATATGACTGTGACTTTTAATTTTAAAGTCTCCTTTAGTTCGATTTTGAAACCGGCCTCAACCCTATTCTTAAAATGACTTTAAATTAAAGCTTCCTTACAGTCTGATTATACGATTGGTAATAACCATAGCAACAAAATTTAACAGCTCTTTAAATTTAACGCCTTTGGTACAGAATAAGCCCCAGTATAGGTCATTTAAAGCCTTTGGTACAGAATAAGTCCCATTGTAGGTCATTTTAATTTACTTTTTGTTTACTGTAGGTCTGCGAGATGCTCTTGAATGGGGCCTCGTACGTTTGGGATAACGAGATGAAAGTGCCGTACGCCATCTACAACGACCAGTGGGTGGGTTTCGATGACGAACGCTCGATCAGAGAGAAGATGAAATGGATCAAGGAGGGTGGATTTGGTGGGGCCATGGTCTGGACGATCGACATGGACGACTTCACCGGTACGGTCTGCGGTGGAAATGTCAAGTATCCGTTGATCGGAGCTATGAGGTAGGCTAATCTTCGTCACGTGGTATGATCGCCGCGCCGCCGTCGTGATTGCAATGTTCTCCTTACTTTAAGGGAAGAACTTCGGGGAATATCTAGGGGCAAAGGGGCGAAAGACATGGATTGGGCAACCGTCGCCGGAGGTGTCGTGGAAGAGGAAGAAGAAGAAGTGATCGATAAACCGGCCCCGATAAAGATTTCCGTGGATGAGGTGTTGAACAGGGTGAGGAAGCCGAATAAGAAACTCGTACTGAAGAATGCAGCCAGAGCCAACAAGAATGGTACGTATGATTATTATTACGTTTAATGCATGAGCCAAAATACTTTTTAAAAGCAGCTGACTTCAAATTTTGGAAGCCACTAAGGAACATTAAGGTCCAGTTTTACAATTGCAGCTCAACTTTGAGCTAAGGTTTAAACCCTTAGCAACGACTATTTCAACAATTGTTGTGAAGGGTTTAAGCTTCGGCTCAAAGTTAAAACCTGATTGTAAAACTGGGCCTAAGCGTTCCTTGCAACCAATGATCATTGATTAGATAACCAAAAAATTATGAAAAAGGTTCGTAAAACAATTATGGTGATTTATTGCACGCCAGAGCCTACTAAACACAGGCAACATTTTGGAATGGGGAGCAGTTCGATCTCGGACTGCCTTTAGTAGGTCTTGGACCGTGTTTCAAACAGGCACTTATTGAATTTGCATCACCAAATATACATATTAGAGACTTGAAACTTCATTTATATTCTTTACTAAGATTAAGAGGAGGCGAACTCTTATACTCAAAAGTTTTAAGACACGAACACGTTGAGCGATTTACATAAGTAAAGTTCATTGCATTAATCGGCTACGATAACCACGGGTGACACGGAGAAGTGAAGATGATTTTGGAAGAAAAAAAATTCCCGACCTTTACGAACAGGTGGCGTAGCTCGCGGAAACATTTCCAATTCCCACCGTTTTTTAACCGCTTGCACACATTAGAAAGTTAGTTTCACGATGTACTTTTATCGAGTGCGCGCTGAATGCAAGCACGAACGCAGCACGCTTTCGATGCGACGAAAAAATCGGAAAGGGAAAAGGCCCCAAAAATTTTCCAAACCGCTTTCTTTCACATTCTGCAAAAAAATTAAAAAGAAAACAACAAAATGTTATTGTACTGTACATAGGCGGTTTTAGACTGCTCTACTTAGTAATATATTGCGGTATCCAGCGCGACCTAAACATCGAGGGTGAACAGCGAGGCGTCTTCGACACGTTCGTACCCTTACACGTAACTATTTCAAAAGACGTCGCCTGACTTTTGTCTGTTACTGTACGCAAACGTTGCGGTAAATTTAGAAACGAACCGTCGCCTTTATTACGTAAGTGGCTCGTTAGATCTGGAAAAATAAAAATGAATGGCACGTTCGGATGAACGAACCGCACGCCTTGGGCTATGGGGCTGTTACGTAATCGATTTGTGAATAAATGCAGCGCCGCCTACTAGATCTTGTCCGTGCACGAAGAGGTTCATTTGCATATCGGTGTATCACCTCTGCTGCACGCTTAATTGGTCTGGATTCGTGACCCCTTCACTTCATTGTAAGACCCAGTTCGGAACATCTAATTGCATCATCGTAGTAATCAGGTTTCTATATACGAGGGGAGGCTTTTAAGTAACGGACCTGGATTTGAAAGAAAACAATTGAAGAAGAACTCACTTAAGGCCATTTTTGGACATTTCCAGATTTACTGTATAACCTACCTTTTACCTCTCAAGCGGTATACCGGGTGCACCACTTACTGTACCGATAACTTAATTTTAACTTCTCAAGCGGTACTTACATATACCGGGTGAGCCAGTCCAGTAGGCACATCGCCACACATCGAAACCATATTGTACTAAAAGCATGGAAGTAGAATGAATCACCCATTTCCAAATTTTAAGGCTTCACGACTTAATATAAATAAATCTTTTTTTCTTTCGTCATGAAAACATCCTTTTTTAAAATCCATCTGAATTTGTCAATAGTACGCCCTCCTCAAGTCCTATGCTACATAACACGTTGGTCCCGTAAGAGACCCGGAGCGGGAAGATTCAACCCCGAAGACATCGACCCTTCCCTGTGCACCCACGTCATTTACGCCTTCGCCACCCTCAAAGACTACAAGCTATCCGAGGAAGATGACAAAGACGAAGAGATGTACGAGCGGGTGATCGCAATGCGGGAAAAACATCCAGACTTGAAGGTACCCACCACGTCCTCAAAATTAACTTTGCCCTTCCCTCAAAATTAACTTTGCCCTTTCACATCCGGCTATCATCTTCATCAGGTTTTGTTGGCCATCGGCGGGTGGGCATTCGGGTCGACCCCATTCAAAGAACTCACCAGCAACGTCTTCCGCATGAACCAGTTCGTTTACGACGCCATCGAATTCCTTCGCGATTACAAATTTAACGGCCTGGACGTCGACTGGGAATACCCGAGGGGTGCAGACGATCGCGCCGCCTACGCCAATCTCCTCAAGGAGCTTCGCCTCGCGTTTGAGGGAGAAGCCAAAAGCAGCGGGCAGCCGAGGTTGCTCCTGACGGCGGCCGTTCCGGCGTCTTTCGAAGCCATCGCCGCAGGATACGACGTTCCGGAAATCGCCAAGTACTTGGATTTGATCAACGTGATGACCTACGACTTCCATGGGCAATGGGAGAGGACCGTCGGCCATAATTCGCCGCTGTTTCCTTTGGAGAGTGCCACAAGTTACCAAAAGAAGTTGACCGTGGTAAGTATGATGTTGTTCTGCCGTAGTTAGGCAAACGCTGATATGTCACTTGAGGCGAATTTTACAAGACTGAGATTAAACTAACGTTTTGGGACGGAAATGAAGTTGGGGCAACGTACCCTCAAGCTCATTATCACAACGTACCCAAGCTCATTATAGACATATCTTCATTGAAGAGTCTCGAAATTTAAAATTGTTGACGAATCAGTTTTCGCCTTGAAACCACAGGAATATTACTTTGTCTTCTGCAAAGTAACCTTTCTGATTTCACCGAGAAACTTGTGTATTGTGTTTTTCTTTTGCTCCTAAAAGGATTATTCTGCGAGGGAATGGGTTAAACAGGGTGCGCCGAAGGAGAAGCTGATGATCGGCATGCCGACTTACGGAAGGAGTTTCGAACTGGTGAATACGACCCAGTTTGATATCGGAGCCCCGGCTTCAGGGGGTGGGACAGCCGGCAAGTACACGGCGGAAGCAGGGTTCATGAGCTACTACGAAATTTGCGATTTCCTCCACGAAGACAACACCACTTTGGTTTGGGATAATGAACAGCAAGTGCCTTTCGCCTACCGTGGTAACCAATGGGTGGGTTTCGATGATGAGAGGAGTTTGAAAACTAAAGTGAGTATGATTCAAGGGGTTGGGTTTGAAACGTAGTAGCCCGGGATCTTTATTTTGAATCTTCTTCTTTCCGTTTTCCTCCATTTCATTGGTCATCTTCCCTATCTTCCAATTCTGCTGTGTTTTTTTTTTTATTCAATTGAATTTGCGCCACTTGTTCATATAGCACCAAAGGGCTAACTAAAGGGAAGAAAGCGTAACATCCATGGGCTATTTATCTAGTAATTTTGGGGGCGGTCAGCCTAAATATTCACTCTTCGACTCTAACTGAACGCAACCCAGCGAGGCCAGCCCCGAATTACTAATAACCCAATCTACTCTTAAGATGCTTTTCCTGATTGGAAGATTGGGTATTTGGGGAGTGCTGCTATTGGCTATCATCGATCAGCTGAGTCATGATAACCAATAAGTTTCGGCAAGTCAACGATGAAAGCCAATGACGGCAAACCAGAAGTAGCCAATTCTCCAAACCTCCAGAGCAGGAAAAGCAGCTTCAAAGAAGTTATCCTGTTATGGTGAGGCATTGCTTTGTAAACTGGCGTCACGAGGATAAATGAAGGCTTTCTCTCAGATCAATTTTATTTTGAATATCCCGATGGGAACTATTTTACAAGAGGAATCTTCTTCCTATTCTAAAGTACCTATCATATAAAGATCATCAAATTAAGTGATTGTTATGACATCTGTGAATCACGCAAAAGAAAAAATAAAACTTGTTATTCCTTTTCTAAATACGATGTTTGCAGATGGCTTGGTTGAGAGAAGAAGGTTTCGGTGGAATTATGATCTGGTCCGTCGATATGGATGACTTTAGGGGTCAATGTGGAAGCGGAAAATTCCCATTGATAAACGCCATGAGGCAAGAACTCGAAGGATACAAAGTCAAACTGGAATTCTCCGGACCATACGAAAGCTCTGCGCCGGTTGGACAATACACAACAAAAGACCGTAAGTTTTTTTTTTTTTTTAATTCGGATCTTCTCGTATTTTCCATGTTTCTTTTGCTATTTTCTTTTTTTTTTTTAGCTAATGAGGTAACATGTGAAGAAGAAGAAGGCCACATCAGCTACCACAAAGACCACAACGACTGCACGAGGTATTTCATGTGCGAAGGCGAACGCAAGCACCACATGCCCTGCCCATCGAATTTGGTCTTCAACCCCGACCAGAACGTCTGCGATTGGCCGGAGAACGTCGAGGGATGCATGCATCACACTCAGGCGCCCCCGACGAGGCGATAATTCGTAATTAGCCGAAATTATTTATTGCTTGAGTTTCGTTTCCCGTTCGAAGAGGTTACACTGAGATGCACTGCCATGTGAGAAAGACGCAAAAACAAACAAACAAAAAAACTAATTAATTCAAAAACCCGAAAATCATTGATTGCTCTCTCTTAGGCGTCGTCGGTAGGTCGAGCGACGCGACGTCCAGCACCACGAACAAAATATTTTGTTTTCGAAATGTTTTATCGTCGGTCGTATTTTGTATTTAAATGTACATTCTATCTTTAGTACTTAGCTTTTTATATTTTGTTTTTTTTTTTTTTCATTGCATCTTTATAAATATTTATAATTTAGGTTTAAGAACAACTGATGAGAAAATATCGTAATCGTGTAGATAATTTAGGCACCCTGTAAATATTTAGTGTATAAATAAATAAAAAAATTTATAAAAGCCGAGGAAATTTAATTGGAATTATTATGTGTGCAATGACGAATCGGAAAAATAAACAAGAATTAAATAAAACAGCTTTTTTAAGAAATACTCTGTTCGGTTTTTATTATTCCTTTGAAATGTTGTACGGCCTTTTTCTTTGGGTTTTCCTCCTCTTTTGTCGATTATTTATGTTTGCCACTTCGTCAAATTCCATTCATGTTTGATTACGACTTGACGACTTTCCGAATCTGGAAAATGATTTGACACACAGGGAATCCTAATTCATAAAAGGGGAAAACCAAAAGAAAAAACTGTCAAATCCGTGAGGCCCTATACAATTAGATCGAATATGAAAGGAGAAAGGGAAGAATAATCCAGGCAAACACATTTCTGCGATAAGTTATTGGAAAAATAATAAATCCCGATTTAAGAACTCTTAAAATCGGAGTTATCTATTTTCAATTTCAATTTTGGCTTTTATCCCGAGATTTAATTGTTTTCAGGATGATGGTGATCGCGGGAATAGAGTCTTTGGGGACTGGGATGGTTCCGGCGGCTCCCCTTCTTACGAGTTGGCACAAATGCCCCACCGAGTCGATGCTTAGCTCGACTGTGCGGGCGGCTCCCCTTCTTACAGTTGGCACTAATGCCCACCTGGCTCGGCTGTTGTCCAAATTTTAACCCGCACGCAAGTTTTGTTTATTCGCGCATGGTGTTATTCGTAATATGCCCTGTGTTCTTTGTATCACTTGACGTAATCGCTTGCCTCAGTTACCGCGATTCTGCCGATGTTTTATTATGAAATATGAACCGTGCTATATCGGGTTACCTCACTTGTTGTTATTACATTCCGACGCTGATGAAATAGCCCTCGTTTTCAGAACTCCGTGCTATAATAATTTCGTTTTATTGTTTTTACGAAAAACCCCCATCGTGACAGTTTCAAAAAAAAAAAGAAATCGTAAACTTTAGTTTACAAAACACTTTCGACTATCTAAGAATATAAGAATACAAATAAAAAAATCAAAAACGTGAAAAATCAGTTTATAATGTAAAGATTTTAATAAACAAAATATAAACAAAATCGTGAAGTTTAATTCCAATACAATTACGTAATTAAAAAAAAAATAATAATAATTTTTAATGTGAATAATTTTTCGACGAAACGTAAATGAATGAAATTTATTAAAACATTAACCAGAAATTTTACAAATAACCAAAATTAATTCAATTCAACAAAATAATTAAATATTTTTGAATTTGTAGTGTTACATAAAATAAAACAAAAAGGGAGGGTTTTGGAGAGGGAAGGTCGAAGATTTGGTATAAAATCGAAATAAAATAGAGCACAATGTAAAAGATTTAAAAAATAAATAAATAAATTTATGCGTAAAATTAATAATTCTTTAAACTCACCAACTTGACTCTTCAAAACTCAGTTAAATAAAATTGAAAAAAAAAATATTCGATTACGATTAAATTGATTACCAAAAAAAAAACAAGGTCAAGAAGGAGTTGCACCGGAATTCATAATTTCAGCTTCTGCCAACCTTTTCATGCACTTGAGTGGGGCAATTAAATGTGGTCCTTGTTAAGCAATATCACCTTTAAAGAAAAGAATTAATTAGATTTTATATCGCAGCTTCCGCACTCTTCGTTGCAGAAGAACGTTGCATCGTGCAAACCGCACCGAGTACAAAACATGTAAGAACTTGCATACAACTCTAAATATTAGAAAAAGCAACGAAACGCTCCGGCTTATCAACTAACCTTGACCCAATTATAATTACATGTTTTAAATCATTGTAATATTAGAAGTAATTTAATCGCAACAATTATTTTTTTTTTTAATAAAAACTTCGCATCTCTACATACCCGAATATTTACTATTGTTTGACTGGATATATAAGACAGCGTTAACTGGCGTGTATGTGCAGATGTGTGAGGATTCGCTTGATTACAGTAATAGAGCGCTGGGTGAATGTAAATGCGCGATAAGGCTGACCACAACATAGAGCGCTGGGTGAATGTAAGTGCGCGATACGCCTGACTACAACATAGAGCGCTGGGCTATCGGGCTTGTGTGTATGTGACTAGCGATCTCGTTCGTTAAAAGTTCTTTCGTTAAAGTATCTAAACAGTCACTTAGTTTTAAAGAATTTAATAAATTAGATTTAAATTTGACATGAAGTAAAACATCAAAAATAATGAATGTAAAAGGAAATACACATAGAATTAATGTGCCTAAAACCTTTTCCTACCAGATGGGTATTCGAAACATTAAAACGCACTAATTCAACTTTAATAATAAATTACAAAATGACCTACGTACATGATTTGCTTGGCGGGTCGTAGTAACGACCGCAGTTTCGAAACGAAACTAACGAACTTGAACTGATTTTTCATTAGGAATAATTTAATTTTTTATAAATTATAGAAGACAGTGGGTTCATTTGCAAACAGGCTGCATCCTCTTATTATTTCCTCATTATAATAGTGAACTTGCAACCCGCTTTAAAATTCAAGGTCCGATCGACTGACTCCGACAATTTAATCACACGTGAGTATATAAACAAGTTTTCGATGACGGTCAGACGAGCAGGTAACCTTAGAAAAACCCAATTCTTGACGCAAATCAAATCAAAGTTAATTGAGTGTCTCCCAGAAGTATCAAAAGCAGAAACAGTGTGTGTGTGTGTGGCGGTGCATCCACGACAGTAAGTCTTTTGATTTTATGTTTGTTGGTGCTTTTTTTAAGAGAATCATTGGATTTGTTTTCAATAAATCAAAGAAGCACAAATCATTATAACAATCTCAGTAATGCAATCCGGTGATTTCCAAACTGGGAGGCGCGGAGAGGTGGAAAAGGAGGCGCGACAAGAATTCAAATTTTCATAAAAAAAAAAACTTCTGTTTTATGTCAAGGGAGGCGTAGTAACGTGAAGTTTGGAAACCACTGATTTAAGGGATGAAATAATAAAACAATTTTGCAATTGGCTTATGAATGCTTACTATCCCCCCCCCCTTTCGATTTCGAATTAGGAAATTGGACCTACCACCTCGGGCAACATGCATCTCCAAAAAATGAAAAACCAAGCGCTCACCTTCTTGGAGCAACATTTCATATCCCAAATGGAAAAGCCGAAATCGACCATCGGTTTCAAATACCCGACGCTTCGCGACCACCCCATCAAGAGCCCCCTGGTTTGGTTGGAAGGCAAGAGGGCGGACGACGGGGCCGAAGGACTTTGGCGAATCCACGACGCCCTCTACGATTTGACCAACTTCATCCACTTACACCCAGGAGGTTCCGATTGGTTGGAACTAACTAAAGTAACCAAGTGAAATCTGCAACCCCCCTCCTCCCCGCGCTTCATCGAAGAAAAAACAATCGTACCATTTTTTTAGGGCACCGATATTACAGAAGCCTTCGAAGTCCATCACTTATCCTCCATTCCGGAAACATATTTGCAAAAGTATTTTGTACGTAAGGCGGAGGTGACCAGGAATTCGCCGTTCACATTCAAGGACGATGGGTTTTATAGAACGCTGAAGCGTCGGGTGATCAAAGAGCTTGAGAACGTACCGGAAGACCCAGCGAAGCGCTCGAAGCTACTGACGGACTTGTTTGTTTTGGGGTTCCTAACAACGGCTGTTTTGACTATCAAGTTCCAAAGTATCGTGCTGGGTTTAGTTTCCGGAACGTTCCTTACGATGACATGCATTGCCTCCCATAATTTTTCCCACCAGAAGAATAGTTTTCGAATGTATTACATGGGATTGACTTTCATGTCTTACAGGTAAGTTGATAACTCTATGCCTTCAAGCTAAAATACGTTGATTTAATTTTAGAGATTGGAGAATAAGTCACGCCCTCAGCCACCATTTGTACACCAATACGGTGTACGACTTGGAAATATCAAGCTTAGAACCATTCCTTCAGTTCCTGCCCAGTAAAAAGAATTTTTTTACTAGATACGCCTCCTGGGTCTACTTGCCTATTGTCTACTCACTTCTTTACATAGTTTATTACATCAAAGGGTGAGTACACAACACTTAGAACAGCGAAGGGAAAACCTAAGTTGTAGATTGACAGACGTGGCCTGCGGGAAACGAGGGTTAAGGATAGAGGATTGCACGCCTTTACTGTCCCTCGCCTTTTTTTATTTGGTCAGCGGGCAAACCCTTACTTTCACGTTGATCTTCTTCTTCTGGATCGAAATCGTAAGCAGTTTCTTGTTTGGTGCGGTCGGATTGAGTGCTGGTCATCATCATCCCGACGTCTTCCACGATGGAGACGCGGCTAGGTCAGTTGCAAAGAGAAACCGTTCCCAACTGAAAACGAGGATGGTTTGATTGCAGGCCAAAAACCGAAAGAGATTGGGGGTTGGTTCAAGTGGACGCTGTCATGGACAGGGTTGAAATTACGGGCTCGCATTTGTTGGCTTTGATCAGCTTCGGCGATCACGCCCTCCACCACTTGTTTCCGACCATCGACCACGGTAAACTGGAGTATCTCTATCCGGTCTTCAAGGAGACCTGTCGGGAGTTTGGCGCGGATTTTAGGATGACGACCCAGATGGAATGTGTCAAAGGACAACTTCGGCAGTTGGCCAAGGTTGAGCCTAATCAAAATTGTCCGCGGTTGAAAATATAGTCGTTTAAAATTGATGCGTTTTATTTTCTTTGTTTTTGGGCGAAGCTCGCGGATAAAGACGAAAGAAGAAGGAGGATGTTATAGTGGTCCTTATTCACTGCGAAAACCGAAACAAATCGGGAAGTTGGGAAAAGGCTGTCGGGGAAAAGTCGGGAAGATTGCTTGCATTAAGGCAAAAGACAGTGAAATTATTTGAAGAACTGGAAATTTGAATTCTAATCAGTTTTCTAAAATTAGAAGAAGAAAAATGGAAAATCATCTTAGATATTAAAAAAAATTAGGAAAATTGCTTAATTTAAGTAAAATGTGTAAAAATTATCGCGATTTTAACAAAAAGAAATATTATTAGGGTCTTCTGTATAGGCAACCATGCAAGCGACCGTGTCGTTGGGTTGCCTATACTAGGACATTTTTGTTTTTTGAAAAATCTTATTTTTTTTTATTTTTTTACAAACAGGCGCTATTAAAATTAATTGTTTACGATTTTTAAAGATAGTTTAACAAATTTTTTGCACAATACACGTGATAATAAACAAAAAAAATAAATAAATTAGTCATTTCTTTGCGTCAACTATTTTTTTTCTGAAATCAGAAAAAAATATTCAAGTTTGTAAAAATTTTATAATCGCAGTCAATAATGTAAGTTTTTTTTATGAAAAGTCATGGAAAACCTGGAGAAGTCGGGAAATGTTTTCCAACGAAAATAAAGGGGAAACCCTGGAGAGCAATTTCCCAAAAATCAGTAACGAAAAGACCTCTCATAATTAAGAACATTATTAATGTCTCTCTGCATTACTCTTATAACAATTACCTTCATTTCGAATTATTTCTGATAATTTCTTCTAATCATTTCTTTTTGGTTTCAACAGTTTAAGATTGCGGACGAATCTTTATTTAAATATTTACGGTTTAAAGTACAGAGAGGAAAAAATTATCTTCCTGGACGGAATCAATCAAATAGTTAAGATAAGATACATCAAACAATTTTACAATGTTGTTTACGTTTGGTATTTGCTATTTCTATTTTCGTTTTCCGTCTGGCTTATCTTGTTTAATAAATGCGTGAATTTTTCAAACAAAAATCACCCAGTCATTGATTGTTGATTCTGATTTTGTGGAATTTAAAAATTACCAAAAAGGAATGATCACCTGAAATTCGAATTAATTCCATCTGGAACTCATTCATTAACACGCATGTTACATGAAACATTTATTTTTTTTTTATCAGCTTCGATTTATACTGTGCGTACTCTTTATTTATACACACATGACAGACAGCAACATGAATTCGCTTTTATTTATCTTTACGACTAGTGACCTCCCACCGATAAGAGATTAAACTCTTCATTTGCACGCATCCGAACAGTGCGCAGAATTGCGTTTTCGAGACTTCCGAAGAGAGGTTCGTTTCTGAAATTATACCCGCGGAAAATTTCGTTTTCCTTCTTGTAGGTTACAACAATGGAGACGGGATTTAGTGTTCTGAAGGCGTACACCAAGAAAATCAAAGACATCTTCGGCGAGCCGCTCCTAGTCCAACTGGAAAAACCCAAATCAACCATCGGTTTCAAATACCCCACTCTACGCGATCACCCCCTGGGTTCCCCATCGATATGGTTGGAGGGAAAAAGGGCAGACGACGGAGCGGAAGGCCTTTGGCGCATACACGACCACCTCTACGATTTCACCAGTTTCATTGACTTGCACCCAGGAGGAGCTGATTGGTTGGAGCTGACCAAAGTACTTAGGCAATCCATTTAGGCCCCTCAAGCTTCACACTTGGTGAAATTTCAGGGCACCGACATTACCGAAGCCTTCGAAATCCACCACCTGTCGAATCTGCCGGAGAAATACCTGAAGAGCTATTGCATCCGAAAGGCCGTTGGACCCAGGAATTCCCCCTTCACGTTCGAGGACGATGGATTTTACAAAACGCTGAAGCGACGCGCGAAGGAGGTTTTGGTGAACCTTCCGGAGACGGCGGCGTTGCGCTCGAAATTACTGACGGATTCCATGTGTTTCGGTTTCTTATTGACGGCGGTTCTGGCCATCAAACTGCAGAGTTATGCAACCGGGGTAGTTTCGGCCACCTTACTCACGATGACCTGCATTGCTGCGCATAACTTCCTCCATCAGAAGGATAACTTCCGGATGTATTATCTTGGTTTGACTTTCATGTCTTACAGGTGAGTTGAATCCACATTTCAATCCCAAACGCCAAACGAACGATCTTAATCTCCAGAGATTGGCGAATAAGCCACGCCCTAAGCCACCACATCTACCCCAACACAGTTTACGACTTGGAAATATCATCGGTCGAACCTTACTTGCAATACATGCCAAATAAAAAGAACTTCTTCGCCAGATACGTTTCCTGGATTTACTCGCCGATGTTTTACGCCAGTTTCTACGTGGGCTACTACATCAAAGGGTGGGTTAGTTGACCAAAAAAGAAAAGCGCTAGAAAGATTATTGATAATTACAGACTGGTGAATGCGGCCAACGGCAGAAGAAAACTGAACAAAGAGGATTATACCTCGCTGTTGCTTTTTATTTTCCTATTCGTGATTGGTGGGCAAGCCCTTCCAACCACCATCAAATTCTTCTTCTGGATTGAGTTTATAAGCAGTTTTCTCTTCGCTCTAATAGGTTTGTCCGCAGGGCATCATCACCCAGACGTTTTCCACGATGGAGATGCGGCCAGGTAAACTCTTTTCCGCAAGGACCCCATCGTACATACATTCACTTTGGACTTTTCAATTAATTTCAAGGCCAAAAGAAGAACGCGATTGGGGACTTCATCAAGTGGACGCAGTCATGGACCGCCTTGAAATAACCGGCTCCCATTTCCTGGTCCTCGTCAGTTTCGGCGATCATGCCCTGCATCACCTTTTTCCAAGCGTTGATCACGGAAAGCTCGAATATTTGTATCCGGTGTTTGAGGAAACGTGCAAGGATTTCGGCCTTGAATTTAGGATGACCACTCAGGTGGAATGCTTCAAGGGACAACTGCGACAGTTGGCTAAGGTCGAACCTAATAGGAATCCACCAGAGTTAAAGAAGCAAAAATGAGTTTCTACCACCATTTTACATCCGTTAACTTTTTCCTTTTTGTTTACTAATTTAAGAAATGGTAATGAATCTTAATAAAAAGGGCGGTTTTCGTAAATTTAATCCTCCACCGAGATAATATAATAAATGTGTGTCCAAAATGCGTTCGTTACTTATTACCAATTAAAAATGAGTGATTCCTGAGAGGTTATGGAAGAGGCAGATGACTATGGAAGAGATAAAAGAAACAAAAATGAGCATGGAGCAGTGTTTTGCAAAAGAAACTAATTCAAAACTAACTCAATAATTTTTTTTTCCATTTTGTTTAAGTGAGCGTAACTTCAAGAACAAATTATTATGGGATCAAAGTAGGCTTCGAAATGCATAACTTCAGCTATTTATTGTACGGAATCTTTCTCTCTCTCTCTCTCTCTCTCTCTCTCTCTCTCTCTCTCTCTCTCTCTCTCTCTCTCTCTCTCTCTCTCTCTCTCTCTCTCTCTCTCTCTCTCTCTCTCTCTTTTATGCCTTTAAAAAAAAGATTACGTCTTTATGTATTTATCAGAGCTATGTGCAAACAATCGCTGTCGTGACGTAGTGTAAAGACGTTCGTGCGATTGTAGGCGAAATAGCGGCAATTGACGGCCTACTCCTACCGTTAGCGTCGACGCAGCTTTAATTGCAGGGAGGTCCAGCGACCCTTTGTTACGGTTTCCTTTTTGTGTTGAAGCAGTGTGCCTCCAATTTTTGTTGCGAGTTCGGTCGTTGGCCGTTAGATCGCGGAGCAAGTCCCGTTCGTAGTAGGGTTGCGCGTGCTAGTGGGTGGCGCGCGCTGACTTCGCTTTATTTACGCACGTCGCTTGCAGTGTTGGTCGATTCTGTGTGCTTTGGAAGTTTAATTGGACCCACGTTTTTTTCTTGGGGCCTTTGCCCCGCGAGGAAGTTTTTCCCCTTGTCGTTGGGGCCTTCAATTTTTAATTGCGAGTTCGGTCGTTGGCCATTAGATCGCGGAGCAAGTCCCATTCGAAGTAGGGTTGCGCGTGCTAGTAGGTGGCGCGCGCTGACTTCGCTTTATTTACGCACGTCGCTTGCAGTGTTGGTCGATTCTGTGTGCTTTGGAAGTTTAATTGGACCCACGTTTTCTTCTTGGGGCTTTTGCCCCGCAAGGAAGTTTTCCCCCTTGTCGTTGGGGCCTCCAATTTTTAATTGCGAGTTCGGTCGTTGGCCATTAGATCGCGGATCAAGTCCCGTTCGAAGTAGGGTTGCGCGTGCTAGTGGGTGGCGCGCGCTGACTTCGCTTTATTTACGCACGTCGCTTGCAGTGTTGGTCGATTCTGTGTGCTTTGGAAGTTTAATTGGACCCACGTTTTTTTCTTGGGGTTTTTGCCCCGCGAGGAAGTTTTCCCCCTTGTCGTTGGAGCCTCTCATTTTTAATTGCGAGTTCGGTCGTTGGCCATTAGATCGCGGAGCAAGTCCCGTTCGAAGTAGGGTTGCGCCTCCTTTAGATGGCGCGCGCTGACTTCACTTTATTTACGCACGTCGCTTGCAGTGTTGGTCGATTCTGTGTGCTTTGGAAGTTTAATTGAACACACGTCTTTTTCTTGAGGCTTTTACCCCGCAAGGAAGTTTTCCCCCTTGTCGTTTGGGCCGCTGTTTGCGGATTTGTTTAATGGTGCTCACGGATTTTTCATGAGGAGTTTTTTCCTTCTCCGTCTCTTGTACAGGCGCCATTTGCTGCCGCCTTTTTTTCGTTTTGTTTGTGGCATCTACTAATTTGCTTGTTGTTATCACCTTTTTTAAAAGCAACTATCTACCCTCCCCTCCCCTCTCTCTCGTTGGTGAGGATGCCTGTTGACGCAAGATTGTTGAATCCGTTTTTTGACTCGTTCCTTTTTTCTGCTCCTGACGTCGACGCACTCAACGCCTTAGAGAGGAAAATTTCGAAACTCCAACGTCTCGGAACCTTCGCAGGTGGGACCCATTGGTTCATGGTAAACCGTCTTTTTTTAACAACCACGTAAGCTTGAACCAGTTCCGACTTCGGCGTTACGCGGAATGTGGCGTCGACCCGAGCGGCACGACTCGTGAACTACGGACTTATTTTTTTTTTGCGGCGGCAACCTCACCGTGTTGGGCCTCTACCGTTTGCCTCTTTACATAATTTCTTTTGGAGATCTCCGAGTTGTTGAAGTCCCGTTTACACTTTGTTATTTATTCTGTATTGTGTGTGTGTTTTTTTGAGTTGTTAAATTGAAGCTGCTTATGAGAGGAAGTATAATTAACGTAATTTTTGGCATTCTTTTATTTTGATTGTGTTTCGTGTTTCACGCGTCACGTGTTACATTATATTTTATCTTATTTACATACGCTTTTGCGGGCGTTACAAATAAAAATTTCGTTGCCTTCGGTTATATGTTACGCTATGGTACGCAGGCACCAGATTACTCTTGCAGAAGCAAAGGTTACCCTATTTTGGGCAATTACTGCCATCTTGGTAATTAAAATTCGGCCGAACACACCTCTCAGGGTGTCTGTGTGGATTTGTGAACTGCATTTTGTACTTTGCCTGTTCGAATAAATTGCTTTTTGGCCGTAACGTAGTTTGTTGATTTATTGGGTTTCTGTTCAATAGTCTTGGATTCGTCTACCTTTGAGGAGGTAGGTTGAATGGAATTGATCAGGTTGACTTAGCAACTCCTACCTGGGAGTTGACGGCGGTGGCAGAGGAGCGTCCTAAGATCGGCATCAGGATGCCGGTGATCATGGGATCAGCGTCCTTGGTCTTGGAATGGTTCCGGGAGCTTTAATAATTTCTTTATATAATTTTTTTAACGAAAAACTCCCATCGTGACAATATCGTCACATATTATAGCCGACAACGTGACATGTTGTAGGCGCAATCCTCATATTATTATTTTTTTACTTGAATCGGAATGTGGAAGCCACTGCAACAACATTGATTGAACTGAAGCGGTTACGAATAAATTAATTCGATTTTTATTTGTTTGTATTTGTTTATTATCACCGCACCATCTAAAGAATGCATTTTATTTTGTTTTTGCTTTATTTATTATCTCTGTTTTGTTAACAATTTCGTCTGTTTGGTAAGCGCACGTATCTACATTCACTCCTCCTTCTTTATGCTTTGAAGATTTTCTACTCTTTCATTTCGGTTTGCGATAATTAGATATAATTAGCGAAAACTTCTTGTGTACTCAGCATAATTACCACGTCGGTTCCAATTAGGGTGATGTGTAAATGAAAAACAAGAGCCTTTCCTGTGCCGTTCCCATCTCAGTTTAGTAATTTTATAGCCTGAGCGGCTATCCAAAGCTATAACTGTAACAAAGTTTATTGCCTAGGCATAAATTATTATTTATCTACGTATTTATGAGATGCGATGCGAGAACGCAAAAGAAGGTTTCACTTTTTTCTTTTGACCGGTATCACTTTACTTTTCATCTTTGGTAATTGCATTTCTAAGCTTCTTTGTTATCTTGGAGCAGGATATTATTTATTCCGTTCAGACTTTATTGCATTTGGTTTCCAGTTTTTAATTTTTGTGTACACGTTTTGTCAAGTTATAATAAGAAAAATCATCAATCACGACGTTCAAGAAAGAAATCACTCCGTTACCTTACCGAATCAGCCTGAGTGAAGTGAGTAGACCATTCCAGTAACGGGTGCATGGCTTCTTTGTATCTGTTTCAATCTACCGTAACATTTGTGCTTCTGACCGAACCGTCGACGTTCGAACGTCCGCGTGCAACAATTTATTTTGCAACCAGGAAAGAAGAAGAAGAAGGAAAAGAAAGGAAAGTAGCAACTCGACCTGTCATTAGTAAAACAGAACTCATCCGTCAAGAGCGCGCTGTAAGAATCGATATCGACGTGAATGCGCCTCTGATTATCATATTTAATGCAAAAGTGAAATTGTAACGCGGAATTTACGACACGCGGCACGCGGAAAAAGTCGTTTTCTAATGTCGCTGCCGTTACCGATTCGATTGTGTGTGTGGTGGTGGAGCGTCGGCCTTAATTAACATGCGGTGGTCGAACCTGGCTGAGCACGTGCGCAGACAAAAAGATGTATTTACCGATGTTAACAATTCGTTACGCGTCAAGCATGAATTATTATCGGCGGCGATAATTTGTTAGCAAACGTGTGAACTGACAGCTAAACAAGAAGTGAGCGGACGAGTTCAATTTCTTGTACCTAAGTACGAAATCGTGCTGACGATGTTTGAGTTTGTTTTGTTCGGATCGAATGTCAAACTTTCAAGTCAGTCAAGGGGAAGCCACCTCTTCGAATGATTTTCGTGGATAAGACCTTCGGGGAAATTAGCCCGCCACACACGCGTATACTTACCCGACGCTCCAGGCTCGTGGCGGACTTGGCCCGCGCGCCAAGTCCGTCACGAGTCCGGTACATTATTGCCCAAGTCAGTCAAGTGGAAGACTCCTCTCCGAATGATTTTCGTGAATAAGACAAGACCTTCGGGGAAATTAGCCCGCCACACACGCACATACTTACCCGACGTTGCAGGCTCGTGGCGGACTTGGCCCGCGCGCCAAGTCCGTCACGAGTCCGGTACGTTGTTGCCCAAGTCAGTCAAGTGGAAGACCCCTCTGCGAATGATTTTCGTGAATACGACAAGATCTTCAGGGAAATTATCCCGCCACACACGCACATACTTACCCGGCGCCCCAGGCTCGTGGCGGACTTGGCCCGCGCGCTAATTCCGTCACGAGTCCGGTATGTTATTGCCCAAGTCAGTCAAGTGGAAGACCCCTCTGCGAATGATTTTCGTGAACAAGACAAGACCTTCGGGGAAATTAATCCGCCACACACGCACATACTTACCCGACGCTCCAGGCTCGTGGCGGACTTGGCGCGTGTGTCAAGTCCGCCACGAGCCTGGAGCGTCCGGTACGTTGTTGCCCACAAATTAGCAAGCCAGATTGAAATACTAAGGTCCAGTTTTACAATTGCAGCTCAACTTTGCGCTGAGGTTTAAACCCTTAGCAACGAATATTTCAACAATTGTTGTAAAAGAGCTTCGACTCAAAGTTAAACCGTCATTGTAAAACCGGGCCTTAGACGGCAGATTTGAATAAAAACTTCAAGACCTAGTATTCTGGCCGATAAACGCTCCAATCGACCATGTTCCGTTTATTATTTAATTTATTAAAACCTGATTTGGGTCGTAAACGCAGTTTTGACTCAACAATTTAGACTCTGACGCAACAATTTAGACTCGTGAGCCTCGATGCACGTGATAACCCGCGTACTTGGAGCGCAGGTTTTCCTCCCTAAACACACGTACTAAGTCTGCGCGCCAAGTCCGCTACGTGCCGGGAGCGCCTGATAAGTATGTGCATGTGTGGCGGGCTAATGACGCATGCTTCAAATTTTAAGAGCACGTAAGGAACGACGAAATATTTTTTAATACACGAATTGCATGGTAATGAAACCATATGATCCCTGAAATCAAGTTCGACAAGCAAAGCCACACTCATGGCAATAGTTAAAATAAAATACTTCAGTTACAACAATTGGATAATTAGCGGGGTAACAGATTTATAGCGTTTTCGATTGGGGGTGCACTATATGAAATGATTGATACTTAGTTAAAGCTATTACCACCAGATCAAACCCGTTCTCAGATGTCACGTGATTCTTCAAAAAGTTAATTTAATATTCAGTACCTCAGAGACTGTACAAGTAATAAAATCACTCATGGGAAAAAAAGAACAAACAATTACAAAATAAAATATATAAAAGTAAAAAGAAATGTTGAAGGAAAAGGGAACACGATATACAATGACGTCAGAAATGATTTCAACCCACGTTACTTTCGTTCTATTTTGTTTGATTTTGATTTGCTTGTCTTGTCACGCGCTTACGGCGGAGTCACGCGGGTTGAAATCATTTCGGATCTCCCTGTATAACAGCAATTTACAAACTGTGGGCGTACCTCTCTGGAGAGAAGCGGGCAGGTGCGGAAGGCGCGAAAATTTAACAGAAATGTAATTTTCGTAACAAAACATAAATTAATAAGAAAATATGTTCTTATAACTAAACTTCTATATTATTTTATGAAAGGAAGAAAGAGGTAGTTGCGACAGAGTTACATTTTTTTTAAAGAAAAAGAGGGCGTAGTAACATGAAATTTGGAAACCGCTTTGTATAAAATAACCATTACTATACCTTTTAGGCAGAACGGAGTAACAGAGACTCTGCGATGCCCTGGGGGGTCTTCGATTAAATTCTGGGTATCGAAGCTGGTTTTCTCTGCGCTTACAAACACACACACACACACATTTATGTTACCCTGAAGAGGTTTCTGCTGCTACGGTAAAAACAACCGCACGATTGAACGGTTGAGTGGACACCTTTTTTTTAAATTTCGCATTCTCTCAAGAGTCGCGGTGCCTAATTGTTTACATTAAAAATTTCCACCTCTCCTCGCTTAAGTTACAGGTGTAACAAAGTTTGCCATGAGAGGCAACTTTAACAAGTTTTAAAATTTATTTAGTACGGTGGGGAACGGGGACGTGTTCGCACGGTTACTACGGGTAATGCTTAATTTTAAATTCTGTTGTTTCATGGCGAAAGCTGATGTGTGACTTGAGGCGTATTTTTTCTTAGGACCCTTACACATCAGTATTTGTTAAACGAATGTTTGGAGATGGAAATAAAGTCTGATTTTGCGACAAAATATTCAAAACTCAATACTAAAACATACGCAGGCTCATTGCGGACATATTTTCAACGAAGTCTCGAAATCTAAAAAATAGTCGACATCCATCAGCTTTTGCTAATTTAGACTATAACGTTTCCTGTCCAGCTCTTATCTACCGGGAAAGTTTATACTATCGAAATGAAATAGATTAAATTCCATCGTTACCAATCACGAATCAAAAACTGATTCATTGCATTATTGTTAAGTGCACCATAGGTCATGAGTGTCCTGATTTTTTTGCTAGGAATTAACATAATTTTGTCAATGATCGTGATTAACTTCCTCGAAGTCTCGAAATCTAAAAAAAAGTTGACGTATCAGATTTTGCTTTGAAACCACAGAATTATTGTTTGGACCATGACGTTTCCTGTCCAGCTCTTATCTACTGGGAATGTTTATGCTATCGAAATGAAGCAGATTAAATTCCATTCGTACTAATCATCACGAATCAAAAACCAATTTAAAATTTCGTATAAAATACAAGATCGACTTTCCGGGCGTTCATTGCATTATTGTAAAGTGTACCATAGGTCATGAGTGTTCTGATCTTTTGCTATAAATTAACCTAACTTTGTTAATGACGGTGGATAACTTCCTTGAAGTCTCAAAATCTAAAAAAAAAGTTGACCTATCAGCTTTTGTTTCGAAACCACAGAATTATTGTTTGGACCATGACGTTTCCTGTCCAGCACTTATCTACTGGGAATGTTTATACTATCGAAATGACACAGATTAAATTCCATCCTAATACTAATCATCACGAATCAAAAACCAATTTAAAATTTCGAACAAAATACAAGATCGACTTTCCGGGCTTTCATTGCATTATTGTTAAGCGTACCATAGGTCATGAGTGTTCCGATTTTTTGCTATAAATTAACCTAACTTTGTTAATGACAGAGAATGACTTCCTTGAAGTCTCGAAATCTAAAAAAAAAGTTGACGTATGGGCTTTTGCAGTGAAACCACCGAATTATTGTTTATACTATGACGTTTCCCGTCCAGCTCTTATCTACTGGGAAAGTTTATACTATTTGAAATGAAACAGATTAAATGAATCATCATGTATCAAAAACCAATTTAAAATTTCGGATAAAATACAAGATCGACTTTCCGGGCGTTCATTGCGTTATTGTTAAGTGTACCATAGGTCATGAGTGTTCTAATTTTCTTGCTTTAAATTAACATAACTTTGTTAATGACAGTGAAGAGATTAGCATGTGATTAAAAGAAACGGTCACCCATCGTTAACACACATTCCGCGTCGACTTTGCTGAAAGCATTCTCTATTTTTTTTTTTTTTTTCTTGCGTTACGTCAAGGAAAACATCGAAAGGAAGCCGTTAATTACAGCAGCCGAGCATGTAGCACAAAACAGTAGGCGATTTACCGCCAACTGCACCATCGCACTGACCACTCCAGTTAACCGGAGAACTGGCTGCTCCGGCTTCTTCTTTGGGCGAAGAGTTCACCGGTTAACAGTTGATGAGATCGCGCGGACGCGACCTCCTCGTCTGGGTCGGGTCTGGGAGGCGACGCCGGGGCATCGGGACGCACCTCTTCCAGAAGAACGAGGTGAAGAAGTTCCATCCCGCGAACTGCGATGTACTCGTTAGAGACTGCGATTAGAAAGGACGGAGCGTATCGACTCCGGTTGTTGCTGCTGCCGCTTTGTGGGTTCGATGCTGGTAGTGTTTGGGTCGTGAGAGTGCAGCGCGATGTGGGTGTTGTTTCTTTAGCGTAGGATTTTATTTTGTGTTGTTAGTAAGTATTAAAGCAGTATTTTCAAAAAAAATCTTACACGTATAATTACATCAAAAAAAACTCCCCCTACATCACTTTCGAAGAGGACCTTTGAGTACCTGGCAACATTGCCAAAGTTTCTTCCAGTTCTTCATTGATGTAATTATACAGAAAAACTAATATTTTGAAAAAATGTCAAACAAGCTTCATTATTTTAAATCCAAATTCACTTGTTTGCAATTTTATTTGAGTATGCATATTTTGATTTAAAGTTTTAGAAGCGATTGAAACAACTTACAATACTTTTTTTTTTTGAGATAAAAATTTAAATACTCATACAGGGTGTTAATAAAAAATGTCCTTTAAGCTCATCCTTCCATTTTTCATCTTACTTTTGGCCTAAATTTGAGCCCTGGCTTTAGTTTTGGAACGCCATTAGTGCCTTCAATACTTTCAACCCAGCCTTCCTCTTTGCCTTACTGCCCTGTCAACTTCATTTGAAGCCAAGATATGTTTGAAATTCTTTTACATGCTTTGACTGGCGATTTATTCCTCCACCAGACTTTCTTGTAGTCTTCAGTATTCTCTGTGAAAGACGATATTCAAATTTGTGTGCCCAAAACAGTGACTGTCGTACGAACACAGGCTGTCAAAAGTACTATTACCTTTTCTTTCCTCGAAAGAAATTGTTTCTTTCGAAGACGAACTCCTAAAGTTCCTGAATTTTCCTGTTTCATGTCGTTTAAGATCATCCTTCCATTTTTCATCTTCCTTTTGGCCTAAATTTGAGCCCTAGCTTTAGATTTGGAACGCCATTAATGCCTTCAATACTTTCAACCCAGCCTTCCTCTTTGCCTTGCTGCCCTGTCAATTTCATTTGAAGCCTAGATATGTTTGAAATTCTTTTACATGCTTTGACTGGCGATTTATTCCTCCACCAGACTTTCTTGTAGTCTTCAGCATTCTCTGTGAAAGCCAATATTCAAAATTGTGTGCCCAAAACAGTGTCTGTCGTACGAAAACAGGCTGTCAAAATTACTATTACTTTTTCTTTCCTCGAAAGTAATTGGTTCTTTCGAAGGCGAACCCCTAAAGTTCCTGAATTTTCATCTTACTTTTGATCTCCCTTTCTATCCTTGTTCCTTGGCCCTCAAGATCTCAGGATCTCAACTCTTCAGACTTTTTCTTTTGGGAATACATGAAACAAACGGCACTCCAATATTACCAAAAAGATTAATTACAGACAGCTTTTTGAATTAGCAACGTTCCTAAAACAATGGCAAGGAATTATCAATCTTAAACCCGTCGATGTAATTGCAGTGTTTATTATAACTTATTCAAAAACGCATGGCATTCTTTAATTATTAAACTGAAAATCTATTAATAAACTTTCAGAAAATCTTAATTAATTTTTTGATCGATAATGATAACGAATCGGACGTATGATTGATTACCTGAGCTTTCTTACTTAGAATAATTTTCTGTGACTACCTGTTTCTGTTTAGCGCACTTTGTGTGAAACATCCTGTATAGTATATATTGCAAAATTGCAAATAGTAGATAACTGCTCCTTATATTATTCTCTGTTACTACAACTGTTATATTAAGTTTGTCTTCTTAATCTTCTCAAGAAGAACAAAGTAGTCTGAATATGTCTTCTTGACGTGAATATATATTTTATTAGAAAACATATTTCTTTACCAAACTGTACCAAGATTCTGAAGAAAAAATAAATACTACATCATACTACAGTTATTCTTCAAAGAAACTGTTTCGTGTCTTTAAAAATGAAGATTTTTCTTAGTTTGTTGTTACTTTTAATTTACCCTCTTTATCTTTTTGGTCTTCAACATCAGCCCGTGTGTTTCGTTTCTAAATTTGTGTGTTTGAATCCTTTCTTCCATTTCAAAAATAATTAAACAATTTCTTTCTTGCCTGAACGACACAATATTAATTTTTGTTTAGATTTTTTTATAAACATACTCTAATAGTAAATAATAGTAAATATTATACAGGGAAGGGCAAAAGTATGGAACCGGCTTAATATATCGAAAACTCTTTGACGTATCTAAGACCAGTTCAAATACTTTTAAAGAATAGAGGCACCAAAATTCCAAGCTCAAAATTTTGTTAGAAATGTGATTCATAGCGAGAATGAATTTCAGGAATGACTATCTAAAATAAAATTATTTGTCATTCACATTGACGAGTAACTAGTTATTCGCGGATAATTTTAATTAATTAACTATTTAGATAAAACTTTATTCGAATAATGTCCAAATCTGGACGTGCTATAGCGTCACAAGACTCATAGAAATGATCGACAAACACTGAAAAACTTATTTTGTTTTAAACTCTGATTAGAAAATTCAGCCTTCTCTGTTTTTCTTTTGTTTAAAATAATTTTTTTGTCGAATATCAACGTACAGGGTGATTATTAGTATTATTATTATTACTTCTACGCGAGAAACCCCACCCCTTTTAACTTATTTTGTTTTGAATTTAGAAAGAAGAGTTTATTACAAAACTTGTATAGACTGGTTAAAAGTTTTTACTGATGTCTATGGAAACACAAATAAACATTGCATAACTGGGATATAAACTGAAGTTTTATTATTATTATTATTTTTTTTTTAATGGATCACTTCGTATTTTTATACATTTTTGAAATCGCAAATAATAATCGCCTTTCCTTTTTTAAGCAAATTTTATTTTTTTTTTAATTTAAACAGGCGTTCAAGAGGTTTAGAGGTCGATGAATATTTGAAAGGGGTCGATGAATCTTTAGGGGCCCGCCAGCTGGGGGACTTTCAAGGGGTCGGAGTTGTTAAGTCTTATTTAATGAAAACCTAGCTAAATAGTTTACCAAAAAAAAAAAAATAATAATACATACTAAATAAATTCGAATCAGCTCGAATAAGAGAGAGCAAAAAAGACGTTCAACTGATTATTATCAGAATCGAAGCACTTCTAAACGAAAATAAAATATCGAATATAAAACAAAAACAAAAGACGATCGCCAAGCAAGACAGGACGACAATAAAAATTGCGTGAAACTCGTTAAGTCAAATCGATAATAAAAACTGACTTTCGTCTGGACCATAAATTCAATCGAATTTAATAATTCGAAAATGAAATAAAGAAGATAAATTCGAAGCCAAGAATGGTGATCAATCGGCGGAATTAAAATGTAAAATAAAATAATCCTCTTAAATCGTGTAAAAAAAAAAGAAACAAAAGACGATCGATTGATAATTAAAAAAAAAAATCAAGGTTCTTGTTAAATAAAATCAAAACGAAGAGAAAACAAAAAGCTAGATGATTGATTGTTAATTTAAAAGTAAAAAACAAAACGATTAAAAAAAAAGAGAAGGTACGTCTATTTATTATATTAAAAATAAAATAAAATCAAATGAAGACGGGATAAAAACTAAAAAAATAACGGAAAATTTTTGAAAATAAAACAAAATAGCAAAAACAAAAGACGATCGAACGATCTTGCTACAAAATGAAAAAAAAAACCGACACAGAATATTCGTTGCGCAAGCAACAAACAAACAAACAATTAATAAATTTCAGAAACAAAAGACGATCGCCGCTTTAATTAAAAAGAAGAACTCTCAAGCGCAATCAAATTAAAAATCGAATTCTCTTCTTCGAAAATGCTAAATGGTGTAAAAAAAAAACAAAAACGAATTTCGGAAACGAAACGCGATCGCTTAAATTTTTAAAGCAACAAATTACTTAAAATTAAAAAAAAAATAACTAACCCTGATTTGGATAAAAAATGCAAAGTGAAAACAAAACAGGAAAAAGTAACTAGACGTAAATTAAACAAGACAAAAACAAAAGACGAACGAACGATATTGTTAAAGGAAATGAAAAACGACTTGCGCAAGCAATAAATAAAAAAGCAACGAATTATAGAAACTGAAAACATCGATTTATGACAAACAAAAAACGAACACAAACTAAAAAAAATTGATCGCTAAAAAAAAGGAAAAAAGGAAAAGGAAAGCAGAATATTCTTTGCGCACGCGACAAGCGAAGACAGAAACAAAAGACAATCGCTCTAATTTAGATCAATGATGCAAGACGTTAAGAATAATATGACACTCATGTTTTAATAAATTAAAAAAATGCAAGAATATAATATAAAAAAAATGAGAAACATTAAAAATGTGCAGACAAATAAAAAAAAACTAACCAGATTAAAAAAGAACATAATTGTGAAGTAAAAAAAACAAATGAATAAATAGGATGTTAAAATTTGGAATATTTCCGTAATTTCAAACGAGAAACATTTCATTTTAGTAATTTTTTTCTAAATTCGAAACGAATACCACTTTGCCTACACATGTTTTATTTCTTTTTGTGATAATTCCGCCACCTTGAAGACTTTCGAGGTCAAATTTGGCACGAATTCATTTCGTGCCAAGCGTGACGTGAATTGTAACTTATCAAATCTGAATTCGCGAACTCAATCCGGGGACACACTGTATATTGTTTTGCTCGATATTTCTCTCCAGTTTAAAAAGAAATATACCATGTCGCCGCCTTAAATAAGAAAATTAATTTGGCAGCTGAAATTGATTGGTAAATGCCGAAATCTCGGATAATTTTAAAATGATTAAAGTCGTTCTAGCTAAAGCACAGAATTTTATAAAGAATAATTTTCTGACAAATCAACAATAAAAAAAGATTCTCACTTGTTGCATGCTTCCTTGGACACGCTGTAGATTAGTAATTCCAACTGAAATAAACTATACAAGTAGGTGCAAAGTATTCCATTCGCTAAAATGCGATAAATAAATTTTATAAACGTCTGTTAAACTTGCTGAAGCTTCGGAAGCCTAGAAATACCATGCGATCAAAGGAATTTGTAATTAGAACATTCTGTGATATTTTTCAAAAAGTTGGCAACACAGGTTTACTGTTTGAAGTTAAAAATTTTAAGTGTCAGAGTTGTGACATTTACTTTTTTAAATGATTGATAATAAACGGATTTGTCTTGTGGAAGCCCCGCTAATATTCTAAAAATGGATTTAAACCGGCATCCATACAAATTAAAACAACAAAATAAAGATCGTATAAAGCACGAGCATAACCTCAAATATGACAACTGTCAATTTATTGTTTGTTTGTTTTTTTTTCATTGTATCCAACCACACAGCATACAATGGCATCAATCACAGCCTCCTCTAATTATGAATTCCATTGATCACCCGGTATTTTTGTCTTTTAGAAACGAGTTTGAAGTGTATTAAAGAGGCTTGCCCCGGCTTGCAATTTTCTCCATTAAATCTCAAATTGGCTTTAATGTCACGACGTGTTTTACGTAATGCCACAATCACATACTGCAATCGCAAGCACTAATCAGCAAATCAAGTATCACGATCCTAGGCAAAATGAAATTTCAATTTCATATTTAGCCCCGGGATAGAAAGGAAGCTAAAAGAAAATCGCTTACACTATTTCGATAAATACTAAATAAATACTTGGATGATATTTTTATCGGACCCAGCGGACCATTGCGAGCGATCAAGAGAAATGATTTATTAGCTCAGCTCAGAACGCGTATAAAACGACGATCGAGCTGAAAAATTTCACATGAAAGTGAAACAAACACGTCGATAGAAACGTTTCGAACTCAAAGCTCACTTTCCTTCGTTATGAATTTAATTAATTTATATTGTAACGAAACCGTTCCTGTAAAGTTCGAGATGAAACTCATAAATTGCCGGCAGGCAGGCAATTTCTTTCCACTTACTTACTTACCACCGTTTAATTGAACATGGTCGGATAAGAGAAAAGCTTTTAGAGACACTAATTTAGAGTCGTACTTGCTCGGAAGTAAGTTAATTTATGCAAATTAAAAGAGACGGGGGGGAGAGTTAGAGTTTCTATTTATTAGTATTAGTAGTTATTTAGGAATGCGTGTCAAGAATACAAACATGAAGGGTCAAAAATTATATTGTATAATTAACCGTAAACTCATAAACAAATTTTATTTTAATTTAATTTGCTTGAAAGTATCTAGGTTTGTGCGTTCACTCATTAAGCGTGTCGTGCTTTTATTTCTATAAGGTCGTTCTTAAAGTTTACGCGGATAATTGCTGTGGCAGTACGTGAAACCCTGCGCATAATTTAACAACGGCCTGAAAACTGTGTCCATCCCCGTCGGTTTCTTATTTTTTCGTATCGTTTTATTTTAATTAAAAAAACAAAATCCGTTGCAAAACAAAAATGTATTGTTTTTAGAATTTTATGTAAGATATAAGAGCGTTTTACTCACCGGAGACCCACGCGCCCCGAGCCGAAACGGTCTACACTTGCGTCTCAAGGCTTTTGCTTAGTGTCTCCATCATCACACCTGGTTCATGGTGACCAACCGTTTTGGACCTTCCGGCCTCATTTCTGTGATGTGCTCTCTCATACCTATTGCGACGATCAAATAACACGTGACACAACCTGTATAAAATTTTTACTTTCTTCCGAAGCGGTGGATTTTGTTATTTGAACAGGAAGAAAATCTAGATTTACCTTTTTTCTCGTTACAATAAAGCTGGCACACTTTAAAATGGCGAATTTTAAAAGAAATTAAAAAAATTATTCAAACAGAAAATTAAAGCCTTCTGCAGATAAGCAATTGTTTAACAACTTTTATTTAAAAAAAAAAAAAAAACAGGGATTCCCAACGGAGTCGATATCGACCCCTTCGGGGGCGATGAAGCGGTCGATGAACCTGTAGGGGTCGGCTGGGGGTTGATGAACCTTAGAAGTCTTTTAGGGGGTCGGATTTAAATATGAACTGTTGCCTAGTAAATTCAAAAATTAAAAATTCAGGTTGATTAAATTCAAATTCAATTCAATTCGATTATTTCTGGTCGTTATCTTTTGTTTTTTTTGGACATTCATCCTTTTTTCTTTTGTTTAAAAAGAAGTAGTAATTCAATAATTAATAATTCAAGTCAAGTCAAGTCAATTCAATTCAAAATCGATTTATTTCGATCGCGTTTGTTGTTCTGCTTTGGTTTGTTCTGAATATCTGGCGTTTTTTTTTTTAATTCAAAAATGTATTCGTAATAAATTCAAAAATTAAAAAAAATCAAAGGAAATTCGTTTTGGTTGCGTTTATTTATTCTCTTTTGTTTTTGTTTCCTCTTCTTTGGACGTTTCTCGTTTAATTAATTTTAATTTAAATCCAAAATTAAAAGCTTAAGTCAATTCAAAGTAAATACTTTTCCATTACAATTCCTTTTTCTTTAAAGACTTCTCGTTCAATTAATTTTAATTAAAATCAAAAATTAAAAACTCAAGTCAGTTCAAAAGTAAATACTTTGTTTGTCTTTTGTTTTGTTCGCGTCTCAATTCTGAATATATTTCGTTTTTTTTCGACTTAAAAAAAATAGTAGTAACTCGATATTAAAAAATTCAATCAAATTCAGAATGAATTCGTTTGTATTGCGTTTATTGTTCGCTTTTGTTTTGCTTGAAACTTTTCGTTTTTCGTTTTTAAATTTAGGAATAAATAGCGTATTCGAAATTTGAAAATTCAAGTTGAGTAGTAAATTCAAAGCAAATTCATTTCGATCGCATTTTATGATTCTCTTTTGTTTTGTTTGTACCTTCGTCCCGAACACTCTTCGTTTTTTATTTAATTCGAAAATAAATTACGTGGTAAATTGAAAAAATTGAAATTCAAGTCAACTCAAAGTCAATTCTTTATTGCGTTTGTTATTCTTCTTCGTCATCTTTCTTTCTTTTTTCGTTTTATCTTCCTAATACAAAAATAAGTGAATCGATAATTAAACATTCAAGTCAATTCTAAGTCAATTCACATTTCAATTGCGTTTCTTATTCTTTCTGTTTTGTTTGCACCTTCGTCCTGAATATATATTTTTTTATTTTATATCAAAAATCTAATTTGGAAATATTGAAGAAAAAAGACAAGCAGTTAATACGAGATGAGAAACGAATAAATAAAATAAATAAAGTCAAATCGAATAACAGCGTAAGATAAAAAAAAAACGAAAACGGCGATCAATCGAGGGAATTAAAAAGTAAAGTAAAATGAACTCCGATCGAGTGAAACAAAAGAAAAGGACGACCTGCTGATAGTTAAAAAATAAAATCGTGTTAAATAAAATTTATAAAAACAAGAACAACAGATGATGACATTCCCGAAAGGTGGACTCGCCCGCTTCTTTAAGGAGTTCTTCATTTGTCATATCGTTTTAAGTTCGAATTTACGCCGCATTTCTTTATGACGCAATATTCTGCGACATTTGCACGGCTGCGAAGCGACGTCTTTGTCGGCAGTTTTCAAAGGAAGCCGTGCGCTCTAAAGTGAACTGATTTGATTAAGTCGTGTTAACTTCTTTTGTAATTTAGTTACTTCTGTACTAATAAACCTTTGTGTATAATTTGAGGAGTCCTTTTCTTAAATTCTGGCTAAAGTTAAGTGCCGTTCAAATTTTTTACGTATTTTAATTCTCACGCCCATCACGATTAAGCTGCTGGCATTGTGCTGAAGTTAATTTCCACGGCACTAGATCTCATTTTCAGGTTTGGATTTCCGCTTCCATGTAGCTGAGATTTCTATTTATAGATTAGGTATCATCATAACAAACAGAAATGTGGTTTCTTATGTTTAGAAAATCAATTCATGTCCCTTAAGAATAGTAGAGGGTCCTATTACTAAAACTTGAGGATTATAACCGACATTTACCATATCATAACTTACAACAAGTATTAAAATGTATTGGAGACTGTGGTTTGTAGTACAAGAGATCTTGTGATCAAGAAGAAGAAGTCTACTGAAGATGGCAGCATAGCTGCCGAAATACGTATATAGTTTTTAAACAAACTTTTTGTGGTTAGGATTCGTTACTGGCAACCATTCTGAAGTTGACGTTTGTTTCGTACTTGAATCTGTCTCCGTGTTACATTGCATAAAACTTACTTTCAGCTAATAAATTTATAATGCTTTCAAACATCATTTCGCACAATGATTGCTTTCAATAAACAGGAAAATTAAAGGTAATTTTTTTGAACAGCAGGTTTATAATTTAATTATAATAATAATAATATACGTATATTATGTATAACAGAGTGAAACACATATTGAGTCCAGAATTGTACACATGTTGGGTAAAACAAAAAAGGGTTTTAATCTCTTCAAGCGCACAAATGTGAAGCTTGCCAATATAGTACAGCGATATACTACAGCATGAATATTTTAATACTCTTTAAAAACGTAAATGCATTATCCTCATCAAGCACAAACTAATTTTATCGCCGATATTTTTATTGCGTGTATACAGGTTGTACCACATCCATATAATTTGTTATGAAGCAGCACAAGTCTTAATTAATCTTAATTAAATTAATAAATCTGCCCTGTTACAGTAACATTGACACGATGAGCGCAATAGCTTACGTTCATTGTTGGTTGGTGGAGTAAGGATGTCATCTTTCTCTTTTTTGGTCTTTTAGGTATGCCCATGGCCGAAAATAACTGACACAACCTGTATAAAATTCCGGTTGAATTTCGAGTAGAAAACAAAAACGTAGGAACTGATACCGTGTTGCTGTAAACTGGACTTTTATTTTTACTAAAATTTGTTTAACAAAAACGAACTTTTCAACTTTCGATCTTAAGAAATCCAGGAACCCACTCGATTATTTTAACCATAAACGTAGGCAGGCGGGTACGTGATTGGGTTATCGAAACGCTGTACACTTTTGAAATTACACCGCAGCCGATCGTTTTTCTACTCCACTTAAAAGTTGCCTTGTTATTCGGACAGGCGGCGAAAGAAACTCATTATTTACGAGATACCATTCCATCCAGGTAGAAATTAGAAATTCACCGCGAACAAGAAGCGGCTCGAGTGCGACGCACCCGTAAAACGCTTTTACTTTCCAGTCGTCGGTGGGTCGGTTGGTCGTCGATTGCACGCGGAATTTTATCGAATCGAAAGGAACGCATGAAATCGACTTGTGCCAACAAATGTCACGACATCGCAATATTTTCCTAAACAAAATAATACTGTGGAAGATTTCATTGTTTTAATTGGAAACGTGATGGTTTTGCTGCCAGCCGAAGAACTAACTCGTTGGGTTGTTGCTTTCGTTTTTGATCATCCATAAACTGGGACAATCAGTATAATAGACTTAAAGTTAGTGAACTTTTTTGACAAAGTATCTGTGCCTCTATGGATTTTGAGGGGAGTGGCTGCCCCAACCATAACATCTACCTGTGCAAACCTCTACTTTCCCACACCGTCTCCACTGAACGGGCACAATTACGCCACTCATATTTTTTATTCTCCGTCGTCTAAACGTTAGGGTGATAACTGATTTGGCTCTGAGGGATCCATTTATAAGTTTTGCACAACATGTATATATATAGTGGCAAACAACCTTGTTATAGTTATTTGCGTTGGTAGTTGTGTATTTGACTATTGCGTCACTTTCACATGTCCGTACCACCTTAGTTGTGACGCTTTTATTTTTATTTTCAAATTCCTGCATTCCTGATTATCTTTCTTATCTATATATCAAAAACCATGACAATCAGTAATAGATTCAGAACTATAATGAACTTTTTAACAAAGTATTTAATAATTGGGTAAATTCAAATCGAGTAAATTCAAAGCAAATTCATTTCGATCGCATTTTATGATTCTCTTTTGTTTCGTTTGCACTTTCGTCCCGAACACTTTTTTTCGTTTTCCACTTAATTTGATGAATGAATCGATAATTAAACATTCAAGTCAATTCTAAGCCAATTCATATTTCGTTTGCGTTTCTTATTCTTTGTGTTTTGTTTGCACCTTCGCGCTTCGTCCTGAACATTTTTCGTTTTTTTATTTATTTCAAAAATTAAATGTGATAAATCCAAAAATTTAAAAATTTAAGGCAACTCAATTCAAAATAGATTCATTTCGATTACTTTTTGTTACACGCGTTTGTTTTGTCCACACCTTCGATCGGAATAGATTTCGATTTTCAAATCTTTTCAAATTTTGAATGTTTGAATTGTTATCAACATATCACCAAAAATTTTAGATTTAGAAGTGTAGTGAACTTTTTGGCAAAGTATTTAATAATTGGGTAAATTCAAATCGAGTAAATTCAAAGCAAATTCATTTCGATCGCATTTTATGATTTTCTTTTGTCTCGTTTGCACCTTCGTTCGTGCCGAACACTTTTCGTTGTCCATTTAATTCAATGAATGAATAAATAATTAAATTCAAATCAATTCTAAGTCAATTCATATTTCGAATGCGTTTCTTATTCTTTGTGTTTTGTTTGCATCTTCTTCGTCCTGAACATTTTTCGTCTTTTATTTATTTCAAAAATTAAATGTGATAAATCCAGAAGTTTAAAAATTCAAGTCAACTCAATTCAAATTTGATTCATTTCGATCACATTTTGCTACACGCGTTTGTTTCGTCCGCACCTTCGATCGGAATAGATTTAGTTTTTCAAACCTTTTCAAATTTTGAATTTTTGAATTGCTGTTTATTTTCAAAGAGCCTCCTTTTCTAATTAATAATATAATCAAACGCCCATCAAGATTAACTTAAGTATTTTTTTCCACTAAATCACCTAAATCACTAATAAATTATTCATTTTGTATTCATTCAATTCAATCATTCCAATTTGGCAAAAAAAAAAAACTTAAGATTTACTATATTTTTATTTTTATTTCCCTCGCCACTAACATTTTCACAACAAAATTAAATAAAAAGCAAACAAACTCAACGATGAGGTGTGCAACAAGGATGTATTTTAGGTCCCCTTTTATTTACGACATAGAATTTGAAGATCAGTAGCAACTCATAATGGTCAAGACGAAGGGGTAGTAAATATATATATATTTTCAAAGAGCAATTCAAAAGTTCAAAATTCAAATCGATTCAATTCGAAGTCGATTGCTTTTGCTCGCGTTTTGCAATCTTTTCTCGCTGGCGTCTTCATTCTGAATGATTTTTCGTTTTGAAAAATCAATACGTAGCAAATTCAAAATTCAAATCGATTCAAAACCCACGTTTTCTCAGAAGATGTCCGTTATTGATTTTTCTTCTACTTTTACACTTTCCGCCGATCGGTTTACTTGCAAATAGATTGCTATAGCGGACTGACGTAGAAACAGACGAGATGGCGCCGAGATAGGGGCCCAATTCAATTGGCCAACACAAAAGAATTCCAGCCAGCGACATCTAGGCTTTGAGTACGCGGTTATTGAAAATTATTCTAACCCTGATCAGATGAATTGAAAGGGCCTTTTGAAATATGTTTTTGTAGAAAATTGATAAGCGCCGCGTAAACACGTAACCAAACTTCAAAAAATCTGCACGAACAGTATAGTGAATAGTTAATTAAAAGAAAATTTACAGAAAATATTACTATAATATTATTATAACTTTTCGTCAGTCGATTTACTTGCAAATAGATTGCAATGACGGACTGACATGGAAACAGCAAGTTCGCTGACGAGATGGCGCTGAGTTAGGGGCCCAATTCTATTGACCAACACAGGAGGAATTCTAATCAGCGACATCTAGGGTTTGCGTGCGTAGCTTACGTGATTTAGCAACCTTAGGTAGGAATCGTTCAGGGTGCCATCTATAGACCAAAAGTGAAAACAATTTTAATTGAATTTCCTGCAACGGCAAATCATTTTCGCGCTGACGATTTCAACTGGATCTCACTTCACAATGATTTTATTTCAAAACTACGTACATTGAAAATCTAAAATCAAGGAGTAATTGGAATTATTGATCAAAAATGAAAGCTATTTTATTATAATTTCAAGAAGCAGGAAACCGTTATTCACGTTGACATTCTCAGAAATAACTTCGCACTCTGAATTTGCGATTATTAGGTGCTAGGATGCGAATTATTTAGAACGCCATCTCTTAACTAATTAGGAAAGCAATTTTAATTAAATTTCCCGTTCGTCTCAACAAAATTTTGCCTTCCAACTTTCCAACGATTGCATTTCAAAATTACAATGAAAATCGAAAATCGAGGCACAGTAGGAATTTTTCAAAGAAGCATGAAAAATGGTCAGCGCCATCTCTTTACCGAAAATTACAACTACTTTATGCTACTTTAATAATATTAATTGTCGTCGCATTGACATGCTTACTCGTCTTTTGCATGTGCAATTATTTTGAGTCGAAGTAAAAAAACACAAAAGAGCGATTTCAGTAAATGCAATTGTTTCAAAATGAAATCAAAAACCTTGAATTAAGGCACGGCAAGAATGGTGCCATCTCTTGGGCGAAAAGGAAAACTGTTTTCATCGAATTTTAAATCATATTTCATCATGGCGCTCTCATCACTTTTCTCTAACATTGTCTCTAAAAAAAATTATGATCTACAATCTTGTAGAGTTGCGAGCAATAGATTTTGGTCGTCATTGATTGATTGTCACCTGATTTTATTTAAAGTCAAGAGATTGTAGTCTGAATTTTCTTACTTTTTTTTTTAATTTTCGTTATTTTATCGGTAACAATGAATATTTATATGATTTATTTTTTAAATTAATTTCTAGAATTGATACTGACGTTTTTAATAACAGCGACGGCCAAAATTTAATGCTCGCGACTGTACATTTGAATAAATTAAATAGGTACGTACGATAATAGAAAATAGATTTTAATTATTCGACTCCCAGTTGACCATTAATAGTTATCGACCCTCAAGAAACGCCCCCCAAAAGGACTGCTACAGGTCCATCGGCCTTTCTTAAGTTTCCATCAACCCCGTTGGTAACTTTTGGTATAAACTATCATCAAGGAAATCAAAAAATCTTTTCTTCCTTCGGTCAGAAACAGAAACAGTCTGCTCTCAGGTCAAACAATTTTGATGGTAATTGGGGAACTAAAGATTTCTTGACCCCAAAGGGACTGCTACAAATCCATCGGCCTTTCTTAAGTTTCTATCAACCCCGTTGGCAACTTTTGCTATAAACTATCAAGAAAATTAAAAAAAACTTTTCTTTCTTCAATCACAAAAAGAAACAGTCTGCTCTCAGGTCAAATGATTTTGTTGATAATTGGATAATTAAAGATTTCTTGACCCCAAAGGGACTGCTACAGGTCCATCGGCCTTTCTTAAGTTTCCATCAACCACGTTGGTAACTTTTGGTATAAACTATCATCAAGGAAATCAAAAAATCTTTTCTTCCTTCGATCAGAAACAGAAACAGTCTGCTCTCAGGTCAAACGATTTTGATGGTAATTGGGGAACTAAAGATTTCTTGACCTCAAAGGGACTGCTACAAGTCCATCGGCCTCTCTTAAGTTTCCATCAACTCCGTTGGCAACTTTTGCTATAAACTATCATCAAGAAAATTAAAAAAAAACTTTTCTTTCTTCAATCACAAAAAGAAAAAGTCTGCTCCCAGGTCAAATGATTTTGTTGATAATTGGATAATTAAAGATTTCTTGGCCCCAAAGGGACTGCTACAGGTCCATCGGCCTTTCTTAAGTTTCCATCAACCCCGTTGGTAACTTTTGGTATAAACTATCATCAAGGAAATCAAAAAATCTTTTCTTCCTTCGGTCAGAAACAGAAACAGTCTGCTCTCAGGTCAAACAATTTTGATGGTAATTGGGGAACTAAAGATTTCTTGGCCCCAAAGGGACTGCTACGGGTCCATCGGCCTTTCTTAAGTTTCTATCAACCCCGTTGGCAACTTTTGCTATAAACTATCATCAAGAAAATCAAAAAAACTTTTCTTTCTTCAATCACAAAAAGAAACAGTCTGCTCTCAGGTCAAATGATTTGGTTGATAATTGGATAATTAAAGATTTCTTGACCCCAAAGGGACTGCTACAGGTCCATCGGCCTTTCTTAAGTTTCCATCAACCCCGTTGGCAACTTTTGCTATAAACTATCATCAAGAAAATCAAAAAAACTTTTCTTTCTTCAATCACAAAAAGAAACAGTCTGCTCTCAAGTCAAATGATTTTGTTGATAATTGGATAATTAAAGATTTCTTGACCCCAAAGGGACTGCTACAAGTCCATCGGCCTTTCTTAAGTTTCCATCAACCCCGTTGGTAACTTTTGGTATAAACTATCATCAAGGAAATCAAAAAATCTTTTCTTCCTTCGATCAAAAAAAGTAACCGTCTGCTCTCAGGCCAAATGATTTTGCTGATAACTGAGGAACTAGGAGACGATGCAAAACAAGAAGTAAAATAAGAAGAAATAAAATAAGAAATAGGAAGACGGTCCCAAAACTAAATTAATTTCCATGACGTCAAACCTGTTTTTTTTTCAAATCGAGGAAACAATGTTGAGTTGCACGAAACTGCACGAAATCGTCAAATTGACCCACCACACCAAACCACCTGACCAATTAGCGATTGAGAAAAAAAATGATCAAGTGGTTTAGTCCGACCAGTTTGACAGTTCACCACCGCAGCCGAAATAGAAAGAACAAACAACAAACAAATGACTATCTGCTTTATTGATAAATGAACTTACAAATAATTCTTGAGAAAATAGGAAAACCAAAAATAAGAAACAAAAATAGCGAAAGGTAGCAAAAGTAGGGCGAGTTTCACATCAATATTATTTTTTTTTTTAAATCAAAACCTGTGCGATTTTTAGGGATAAAGAAATTAGAAATTAAAACGTAAAGAAACCAAATACTAAAAGGCCAAATCTTTTTTTTTTGTTTCAACTTCATATTGGGAGGGGTTGGGCTTTTAACTTACAGCATTTTTAATTCATCGTTGCAATTATGCAACGAATGCGCACTCAGAGTATCGCCAACTCAATTTATTACTGAGGTTAGAATGCACTGAGTGCGCATTCACTAATTGCACGACCGACAGTAGAAAACGCTATAAGAGTATCTCCATCCCTTGTATTTACATGGGGTTAAAAGCAGATGGGAATATTCCGAGAGTGCTCTAGAGCAGTCAATTGAAAACGCTTTGAATTAATTTGATCTGGATCAAAAAGATAATGCAATTTCTCGTTGCAGGTTATCCAGTGGACTTTTTTCCAAATTGATAAACTCTTTCCGTAAATTTCGGTGTAAAGGTGCAATGGGAAATAACTCGAGCGGATACTCCAGCAAGTCCGAGAGGACCAGGGATCGTACCAACAAGGTCTTCTTCTTGCTCCACCGCACCTGGGCAGTCATCGTAACCGACAGATGGATCAAAACACGGTTTTCCAGAACGGCAAGATCCAACGATACAACCAGCGATCTCGACTCCCAGTACTCCTTCTGCAGCTGCTCGCAGTGCCATCGTGAGGACGGATTCAGCAGCACATCAAGGTACGTATTTAGAAAAAAAAATATTGTTATCAACATATCACCAAAAAATTTTAGATTTAAAAGTGTAGTGAACTTTTTGGCAAAGTATTTAATAATTGGGGAAATTCAAATCGAGTAAATTCATTTCGATCGCATTTTATGATTCTTTTTTGTTTCGTTTGCACCTTCGTTCGTGCCGAACACTTTTCGTTGTCCATTTAATTCAATGAATTAATCAATAATTAAACGTTCAGGTCAATTCTAAGTCAATTCATATTTCGATATTGCGTTTCTTATTCTTTGTGCTTTGTTTGCACCTTCTTCGTCCTGAACATTTTTCGTTTTTTATTTATTTCAAAAATTAAATTTGATAAATCCAAAAGTTTAAAAATTCAAGTCAACTCAATTCAAAATAGATTCATTTCGATCACATTTTGTTACGCGCGTTTGTTTCGTCCGCACCTTCGATCGGAATAGATTTAGTTTTTCAAATCTTTTCAAATTTTGAATTTTTGAATTGCTGTTTATTTTCAAAGAGCCTCCTTTTCTAATTAATAATATAATCAAACGCCCATCAAGATTAACTTAAGTATTTTTTTCCACTAAATCACCTAAATCACTAATAAATTATTCATTTTGTATTCATTCAATTCAATCATTCCAATTTGGCAAAAAAAAAAAAAAACTTAAGATTTACTATATTTTTATTTTTATTTCCCTCGCCACTAACATTTTCACAACAAAATTAAATAAAAAGCAAACAAACTCAACGATGAGGTGTGCAACAAGGATGTATTTTAGGTCCCCTTTTATTTGCGACATAGAATTTGAAGATCAGCAGCAACTCATAACGGTCAAGACGAAGGGGTAGTAAATATATGAGAGTGTACATAATTCAGATAAAGAACAAAAACAATGTGTGGAGTCCCCGATTCACGAGCCGTTCTCATCCTGTCAGTTGCTGGGAGGGAACAGATTTTGCTCAAGAGAACATGACGTCAAACTGTCACATACTTTCTAATACAGTTCGATTTGCCCGAACCATTTTGGCAACTACGCTTACGCGTCGGTTCGTTCGTGGACTTGGCAACGTCTTCCAGACATGACGCTTACCGATCATTTGAAATACTACACCTTTCCTATCTTTCACGTTATTTGACGTTTTGATTTGCTCCAGCAACTCTGATGTGAGATTGATTACCTTGTAATCCTTTATTCGTCTGTAGTTTCAAAATTCTAACGCTATCTCGCCTTCTCGATTGGTTTGGTCCTTTTACGTATCGTAAGATGATCCGATGCCGTGCGTTCCTTTTGCCAGAAATCTTAGAAATCTTACCTCAGATCATCTAAACGTCATTTCCACAAACAAGTCACGTTGATCTGAGATTTCCACCTCTCTCACCTTGCCACTCGAGCACTGCCATTAGTTGCCAAGAGTCGAAATACCCATTCAAACTTACTTATCCGAGACAACGAAAGTGACGTTTGTCTGATCTGAGGTGAGATTTGTGGCAAAAGGAAAGCACCTTTTACATGACAGGATCGAGTTCGCTTGCGCTTTCGCTATTTCGTGAATCTGTGTACATTGTGATTGCAAGATTCATCTAGGCAGATTATCTGGAATTCATTGAACTCGGTGTGTGTTACAGAAGTATTAAATTGTACCTCAAAGCAACGATTTTCTAGGTTTAAGAAAATAGCAGGTATGTCTAGTGGACCGTCAACTAGATTTTACGACGCTGCATTTCTTTCTTTCGGCAACAGATTCGTTTATATTGACGTGAATCACTTCGACGTTCCCGTTGGAACCGCATTCCTGAATTACCGTTTTATTCCGACGCCCGGCGAGTCCATTCCATCTACACGGAAGGGAAGTAGCAAGCATTTCAACGAAACGAACGAATGCGACGTTAAAAGCGCCGCGGATTGCACGCGCCACCAATTTATGGACTTTTACCTCAGAATCTTATGGAATCTTACCTCAGATCATCTAAACATCATTTCCGTTGACACGAACAAGTAACGTCGAACTGAGATTTTCACCTCCCACCTCCCAACTTGCCACTCGAGCACTCCCATTAGTTGCCAAGAGTCAAAATGCACATTCAAACTCACTTATCCGAGCCAACGGAAGTGACGTTTATCTGATCTGAGGTGAGATTTGTGGCAAAAGGAAAGCACCTTTTACATGACACGATTGAGTTCGCTTGTGCTTTCCCTATTTCGTGAATCTGTGTACATTGTGATTGCAAGATTCATCTAGGCAGATTATCTGGAATTCATTGAACTCGGTGTGTGTTACACAAGTGCTAAATCGCACCTCAGCACCTCAAAGCAACGATTTTCTAAATTCAAGGAAATAGCAGGTATGTCTAGTCGGCCGTCAACTAGATTTTACGACGCTGTATTTCTTTCTTTCGGCAACAGATTCGTTTATATTGACGTGAACCACTTCTTCGACGTTCCTGTTGGAACCGCATTCCTGAATTTCGGCAACAAATTCGTATATATTGACTTGAACCACTTCTTCGACGTTCCCGTTGGAACCGCATTCCTGAATTACCGTTTTATCTCGACGCCCGGCGAGTCCATTACACCTACACGGAAGGGAAGTAGCAAGCATTTCAACAAAACGAACGAATGCGAGGTTAAAAGCGCCGCGAACTGCACGCGCCTCCTATTTATGGACTTTTGATGTCGACGACGTGAACAACTGATCCGTACGTCGCAATGTACCCCTTTATCAATTTTTGTTTCGCCGCCTTTTAAACATAAATAACCAATGAACTACTTGGTTCAAGGAAACGGGGCTACATTTTTTTCTGTCTTTCTTTCAAAAATTCAAAATTCAAATCGATTCAATTCGAAGCCGGTTGCTTTTGCTCGAGTTTTGCAAGCTTTTTCTCGCTGGCGTCTTCATTCTGAATAATTTTTCGTTTTGAAAAATCAATACGTGGCAAATTCAAAATTCAAATCAATTCAAAACCCACGTTTTCTTAGATGATGTCTGTTGTTGATTTTTCAGAAAAGAAAACATATCACCAAAAAAAAAAAAAATCAGTCTTCATGTCATGTTACTTTTCATTCGTCAAATCATTTTTGTACTCACTCTTATGTACAGCTTTCAAAAGATCACTCACGTCCAAGTTAATCAATAAGGCCCGATTTGATAATCGAACTGAAGGCGATTTTAAAATAAAAGTCACATTCTGATGTATAAATAACTACGTTCTCGCATGTTTTTGGACATATGACTGTGACTTTTATTTTGAAATCTCCTTTAGTTCGATTATCAAATCGAATCTATTAACTAATTGAAATATATATATATGATAAATAATATGAAATAATTGAAAATGTTGCAGTTTTCCGTTTAATTTGTTGATGATAATCAAGTAAATGTGACTTGGTGCGGAGGTATGGATACAATTTGACATAACTGTACATGTTATAATCATTAAATCCGAAGTACTATCACGTTGAATAAAAACGATACTCCTGTACCTTTCATCGATAATCATCGGCGAGCATTTAAAACGGTGCATCGCAGGCAGCCATTTTGTAAGGTCCATGAATTTCTCATTGTTTTAATTGAGCGTGATAGTACATGTAGAGTTATTTGTTGAAATCGTAAGTAATACTTGCTCTCTCGAAATAAATAAACGTTCAGTCGACAATGACGACAATTGTTCAAAGTAGAGTCAGTTGAGAACTTTTTTTTTTATGATTTTATGATTTTATTTTTGGATTTACAAAATTATTAATCTGCGAAAATTATCTTCAACATTGATTGTGTCTCACGTGATCAAGTTCTGCCCTGATGGTTCAGACGGCTAATAATAACATGATTGATTGATCGATCAGAATGGATAATCCCAAACACTTACGTGGAACAACTTTTGCGCAGAATAAAATGCATTGTCCCATCTTTATTAGGTACCTTTCTCCCACTTAAAATGTCTAAAGCCTGATGATAATTTACTCGTAATGAATTCATGCGAGCAGTATAAATCATCTCAACGCGTTCCTTGTCAGAAATAAAAAAGGTCCAGTAATAAATCTGCTTGTTTGATAAATGATGAGTGTAATGACTAAAGCTAGGATACAAGTGCGTTTTTACGACTGCACTCCGCAACTCGTAGCTCTACCTAAAAATGCGTCGAAATCCTTGCTTTGATGATAACTGTGATAATGTCATGTATGTATGTGGATGGGATGCATCTATTTCTTCTGCGAACTTTCGAAGAAATGGTCAATTTGTTTTTACGATTGTTTAGACGAATCGTCGCGTCGCGTGTACATACAGAGGCAAACATAAACGAATTGCTGCTCTCCCAGCCAAACAACTTAACGTTGATGGGTTGGGCGTGCGTTCTCTTTAGTTGGAACGAACTGGTAGCTACTTCTAACTGTACAATCCTCTTAATAGGGCTTTCGTAACAAATAGTACGTATCGTCGTTTCCACTGAACCAGTTTCTGTTATGGTAACGCTCGACGCCGGCGGCGGACGTCGTTTTCATTTTTTTATTTTCGTTTCGTCATTTCGCCGCGCTCATTTTCATTGATTAAGTCAACGAAGTTGAATTATCACATGCTTTGCACTTAGGCGTGCAATTAAATCGTTTACTAATCGACAATAACAAGCAGGTGTGCTTAGAATACGAGAAAAATTAAAAAAAAAAGAAAAATGACAGGTTATTACCACCGTAAGTCCTCCCTAATCTACGATAGAAGATGGGAATTGTTACGCCACTGGATCAATTCATAATTTAGATGGGTAAAAATGTTTACGTTTTTATAACTTTAATCATTTTCCAAATATTATTGGTGACATCTTTATTGTTAATTTTTTTTACTAAGCTTGCGCGGTTTGTTGTATCTCAAACAATTATTTCGGAAACTAAATGCAAAATAAAAAAAAAAATAAATGAACATTGCAACCCACAGCTTTTATTTATCTGAAAGCTTTACCGAGCTACGACGTGGATATGGAAGTAGTAGGAACCGTGCGCGGAATTCCCTAGCTCGAATGGAGAGGTGGGCCATGGGTCGAATTACTAAGATAATTTGTTTATGGGCGCCAAAAATCATCAACCAACGGAAATCCTCGTCGATCCAAAACGTTTATCTCCACAAACGACATCCACCTCGTCCATTCCAAGAGGTACGTTCGCACGCACAAACGCCTGATACCAAAAGAAACGTCCGAAATTAAAACCCTATAAGAATAAAACAACGTACGTAAATGTAAAATGTAATGTAATGTAAAAATGGCTAAAACAACACGTCGCGCGTCGTACAGTTGCATAACTTACCTGTAGTTATTCACACGCTTCTAATTAGTGCAAAATTGCACATTGGATTGGATGTTTAAAAATCCATTTAAATTTAATTAATTATTTAATAACTTTAAAATACGTTAATTACGTTATAAATTTTGATTAGCAACAAGTTGTTTTCTTTGAGGTAAAGATAAAGACAGCATTTTATTGTTCAACTTGAATATCTTCGAACAAGTCGTTTTGGTCTGCAGTGGAACTGTCGAGCTACGCTTCCACCGACGAGGCCCCAAGTACGGTTGAAACAGCTGTACAGAGGATGCTCGATGGATCAACTGCAATCAAGGAAGAGATTTATAAAGAAATGTTCATCTTAATGTTTAAAGTTATCAAAAATAAAATAAAAACAATCTAAAGAACGATTACATGCAGGGTGGACCGCTTAAATTGGTAAGTGGAAACATCCCAAACAGACGGCGTTTGAGGAAGGAATGTTTTAAACAAGAATTAATTGAATTGAATTAAGGGAGAGAGTAAATTATATTATTTAGGTTTTATTTGGAAGACGTCATTTGAAGGCCAAATTTAACTTTTTTTTTCCAACATTTATTTTATTTTATTTAAATTCCTATACCACGTTCCAAAAGATACAAGTTTTGTATAAACAATTTTGCAATATTTTGATATTAAAAAAATTAAAATTAAAAAGATGAAAATTACCTAGCCGAAAACTAGTTTTGATCTACTTTGGATCTCGAGGACGCTTAATAAATCTTGATCTCGTTGTATATAGTGATTCAGGACCGGAGGAAAGGTAGTCGGCGCCTTTATACGCAAAACTGTAACTGTCCCTTTTTCCAAAAAAAAAGAAACGAGTTCACGTGAATTTATACAGTTGTCCCAAAAAAGTAGAATTTCATGAAGATTTCAAAAATGCTTAAAAAAGTGGGGTATTCAGTTTAAAATAAAAAAGTTGACAGCAATTTCGAGTATAAGCGGAAATGTCAGAATGCTGGAAATATTATATTTTAAAAATCATTATCAGACAGTGTTGCCAATCGTGACGATTTATCGCCAAATGGGCGCCAAACCGTGACCACCGGATATTTGGCTTACTTTTTTCCATACAATAGCGACTGACGACTAAAATGGGCGATTAATTTTAATTTAATTTAATTCTAAAATACGGAAAAATTATGTTTGACTTTTAATGGATTGATCTTTTGTTCTTTTTTAATTTTTGCTTGGATTGAATAAAACTAGGATGGGTTACATTGACGTTGAGACTGGTTGAGCTTCGCTTTAATTGATTTTTAATTTTTAACAATTTATACCTTTATTTTTCTTCGCAATTCTTAATTTTTATTTGTGTTAAACGGAATTTGATTGGGTAGGATTGACCTTGACGTCAGTTGAACTTCGTTTTAATTGATTTTTATTTTATTTTATTTTTTTAATCTTTACGTTTAATTCTTCTTATAGTTTTTCATCTTTAACTTGTACTTTATCAGGTTAGGCTGATGTCAGTTGGCTTGGACAGCTCTTGAGACTAACCTCAATCTATAAATTTTAACATTTTTTTAGTTTTAGTTTTTTAAGTATTTTTTTTTATTTTATTTTTTACTTGTTTAGAACGGATAATGCAATAATATATTTGTAATAATTTGGGTGAGTTCAGTTGACCTTGAGATTTGTTGAGGTTCATTTCGCGTGTAAATTTTGGATTGTTTAGATTTAATTCGTTTACAAATTTTGAATTTTGATTTTTAATTTTTTTTTTGGATTGAATATAGAATCAAGTTCAGTTGTTGGGTCAAGTTTGGTTGACCTTGACATTGGCCGAACTTTAACGCTTTAATCGCTTTTTATTTTTTATTTTTTTTACTTTTAATTTTTTATTTCAATTGATTTCAGTTGACGTCGAGATTGGTTGAGCTTCGTTTTAATTGATTTTTATTTTTTATATTTTTTAATTGTTTTTTTTTTAATTTTTAACAATTTATACTTTTTTTGCAATTTTTAGTTTTTACTTGTGTTAAACGGAATTAAAATGGGTTGAATTGACCTTGACGTTAGTTGAACTTCATTTTATTTTTTAATCAAATTTAAACATTATTTTTAATTTTAGTTTTTTTTTAAGTATTTTTTTTTACTTGTGTAGAATGGAGGATGCAATAATATATAATAAGTTGGGTGAGTTCACTTGACCTGGAGATTTTTGAGATTCATTTCGTTTATAAATTTTAGACTGTTTAGACTTAATTTGTTACTAATTTTCTTAATTGTTTTGATTTTTAATTTTTTTTTGCTTTGGTTGAATACAAAATCAAGTTCAGTTGTCGGATCGAGTTTGGTTGACCTTGACATTGGTCGAACTCTAACGCTTTAATCGCTTTTTATTTTTTTATATTTTTCACTTTTAATTTTTTACTTCAATTAATTTCAGTAGACGTCGAGATTGATTGAGCTTAGTTTTAACTGATTTTTAATTTATAACAATTTATACTTTAACATTTTTTCTTGCAATTTTTAATTTTTATTTGTGTTTTAAGCGGAATTCAATGGGGTTGGACTGACCTTGACGTTAGTTGAACTTAATTTTAATTGATTTTTAATTTTTTTTTAATCAATACGTTTAATTTTTCTTATAATTTCTCATATTAGATGTTAAGTTAGGGTGAAATCAGTTGACTTAGACTGACCTTGAGATTAAATTCAATCTATAAATTTTAACATTTTTTTTTAGTTTTAGTTTTCTTAAGTATTTTTTTTTGCTTATGTAGAATGGAGAATGCAATAATAAAGTTGGGTGAGTTCACTTGACCTTGAGATTTTTGAGGTTCATTTCGTGTATAAATTTTAGATTTAATTGGTTTACAAATTTTTTAAACTGATTTTTGATTTTTATTTTTTTTGTTTTGCTTGGGTTGAACATAAAATCAAGTTCAGTTGTTGGGTCGAGTTTGGTTGACCTTGACACTTTAACGCTTTAATCTTTAACTTTTTTTATATTTTTTACCTCAATTGACTACAGTTCAGTTGAGTTGGGTTGACCTTGAGATCTGTGCGGTTTGATTTCAACACTTTTTTTTTACTTTTATTTCCCTTTTTTAATAATATTTCTTTTTCTTAATTTTTTACTTATGTTGAATGGAGTTACGTTGGGTTGACGTTCCCGCTTTGTTACTTCTATTTTATTTCCCCAGTTCTTTACTCTTGTTCTTTTAATATTTCTTTCATTACTTCCCTGCTTCTTGTACCTGATACTACGTAAGCAACACGTGTTGAATGTCAAATTGTATTTTCTCTTGGAATCAATAACATCATTGGATATAACCAGGGAAAAGAATTCGGGCCGCTTGTTCCGCGAGCGGTACGAACATTTAGTTCTCGGAGTGTATCAACCTCGCCCACAACAATTTTTGCGAAGTGCGAACTCTGTTTTTCTCTCCCACTCAATAAACAATTCGATGCATCGAAGTCGCAGAAAGGATAGGGTAGGAGTAAATAGTGCATTCGGCGTAAGAAACATCCAGCCTGAATTCTTTTCCCTGGATATAACTTTCAGTTTTTGATCATGAAATGGATGAAATGTATGTGCTCTATTTAAAAAAAAAAATCTTATTAGCCTACAGTCAACAGATTCGTAAAAGTTATGCTAAACGTACTTGCGACTGAAATTGAAACAGCGTTAACTGACGTTCTACGTAGCCCGCATGCGTCAACGTAGCTTAGATTGGAGGGACATCCAGGGGAGTTTTTAGCATTGAAACATAGGCTCAAAGTTTTTTTAAACATTATTTGCATAGATTACGCTATTTCTTTAACGTTCAGTTAAAAAAAAAACAGTTTTCGTGTTACGTTAGAATTAAACTGTTCTTGATGTTCTATTTGCATGCAGAAATAAAAATAAATTAAAATTGTGTTTTTTTTTTTGTATTTTATAATTTTATGTCGATTCATTTTTCATCGTGTTTATTCGTTTGTTTTTTTTTTAATCTGTTCTCCCGTATATTTCTCGGAAAGAAACGCAAACTCTAGATGAGGTAGTGAAATGTGAATAATTCAAAAGAATGAATTATTCGGGAAAAAAAAATTCAATTACATTTCAACAATAAGATTCCTTTGAAATTCGCGAATAAGATCGTAAATAATAACAGTTTTTTTTTTTGTTAATGCGATCCATTCACTATAGCATACACATATCAGTTTTACCGTTAATTTAATTAAAAAGTGAGCAACTTCGTGAGTCACAGTCGAGCCCATCGAAAAAGGCGAATAGGTTCTTAACGGCTCCCATTTAATTGAACTTAATTCCGACGTTAATTAAACGCGAAAAGCGCGTGGTCGTCGCTTGAAAACGTTTAATTAGTTGCCACCTTAAGTGAATATTAGACGCCCTGTTGACTTCGAACGGTCCGCAGCGTGCGTACCTAATTGTTTATTTAAACAAATAAGTGCTCGTGAGAACGCATTCGAAACGAATCCGTCGTTGACCGTCGAATCTAACGCCGGCATCACGAATTTGGGTCAGTGTAATCATAATAACGTGCGAGTTGGTGAGAATGAGGACGATGATGGTGATGAATAATTCGAGATCGATCAAAATACGTCGGGAAAAAATAGTTTGAAGTTCTGTGAAGGAACTCAGAAGAAGAAGTTTAAAGCCGACTATTACCAGTCGAAGAAAAAGGTTGAAATTATTTTTCTTTGTTTTCCGTTTCATTCTATTAAGCACGTGGTAGGATAAGCCAAATAACACGTAAATCGAGAAAACTAAACTGCAATATTGCCAACCGCAAGTAGGCAGCAGTTTCTATGACACGAAAATTGCGACAGTATAAATTTAATTTTTTTTTTTGTTTGGAAAACTGGAAAAAAAACTATTACTTTTGCAAACAGCGCCCCCTCACTACTTTGTAACAAAGCATCCGGGCATCCCCTGAATATAAATTTTAAATCAGCTTAAATTCCCTTTCAAACGAGCCGAAGTTCGTTAATTTCTGATAAAGATCGCAGAAGATACGATATTTTTTAACGTAAATAATTCAACTGTTTCCTCCACTCTTATTAATGGCGGTACGATCGTAAGTCTAAAATCAAAGATGCGCAGAATTAATTCCGCTTTTCAATGATGCCATCACAGCTGTAGCTTATTCCGAGACTTTTGTTAGTAAAACTAATTTTTATTGTTGTTATGCTCGTGCTTTATACGTTCTTTATTTTGTTGTTTTAATTTGTATGGATGCTGATTTAAATCCATTTTTAGAATATCAGCGGGGCTTCCACAAGACAAATCCGTTTATTATCAATCATTTACAAAAAGTAAATGTCACAACTCTGTCACTTAAAATTTTTAACTTCAAACAGTAAACCTGTGTTGCCAACTTTTTGAAAAATATCACAGAAAGCTCTAATTATAAATTCCTTTGATCGCATGGTATTTTCAGGCTTCCGAAGCTTCAGCAAGTTTAACAGACGTTTATAAAATTTATTTATCGCATTTTAGCGAGTGGAATACATTGCATCTGCTTTTATAGTTTCTTTCAGTTGGAATTACTAATCTACAGCGTGTCCAAGGAAGCATGCAACAAGTGGGAAACTTTCTTTATTGTTGATTTCTCAGAAAATTATTCTTTATAAAATTCTGTGCTTTATCTAGAACGACTTTAATCAGTTTAAAATTATCCGAGATTTCGGCATTTAGCAATCAATTTCAGCTGCCTAATTAATTTTCTTATTTAAGGCGGCGACGTGGTATATTTCTTTTTAAACTGGAGAGAAATATCGAACAAAATAATATACAGTGTGTCCCCGGATTGAGTTCGCGAATTCAGATTTGATAAGTTACAATTCACGTCACGGTTGGCACGAAATGAATTTGTGCCAAATTTGACCTCGCAAGTCTTCAAGGTGGCGGAATTATCACAAGAAGAAATAAAATATGTGTAGGCAAAGTGGTATTCCTTTTGAATTTAGGAAAAAATTACTAAAATAAAATAATTCTCGTTTGAAATTATGGAAATGTTCGAAATTTTAACGTCCTGTTTATTCATTTGTTTTTTTTTTTTTTACTTCACAATTATATCCTTTTTTAAACTAATTAATTTTTTGTTTATTCATCTGCACATTTTAAATGGTACAATTCAATGTCTCTCATTTTTTTATATTATATTCTTGCCTTTTTAAAATTTATTATAACATGAGTGTCATATTATTCTTAACGTCTTGCATCATTGATCTAAATTAAAGCGATTGTCTTTTGTTTGTGTGAGATTTGTTGTTGTCTGTCTTCGCTTGTCGCGTGCGCAAGGAATATTCTGCTTTCCTTTTCCCTTTTTCCTTTTATTTTAGCGATCGATTTTTTTTTAGTTTAAGTTCGTTTTTTGTTTGTCATAAATCGAGATTTTCAGTTTCTAAAATTTGAGCCGAAGTTCGTTAATTTCTGATAAAGACTACAGAAGTTACGCTATTTTTTAACGTAAATAATTCAACTGTTTCCCCCACTCTTATTAATGGCAATACGATAATAAGTCTAAAATCAAAGTTGTGCAGAATTAATTCCACTTCCCAATGATGCCTTCAAAGCTGTAGCTTATTCCGAGACTTTTGCTAGTAAAACTAATTTTTATTGTTGCGCCTATTGTTTGCGCCCCCTTGCGGTCAACGCAGACACTTCTAAATATTTTCTTTGAATTTCTCTTGGTCACTTTGACTATAATTTTTTTTCTCCCGAAGCTATGGGTATTACGGTTTGCTGTATATCGCCGGTCGCCACTCTTATTGAAACACCCGGTATATAGTATAGTATAAATAAACATAGTATTAAAAATTGCGGGGTCATATTCGTCTGTATTAAAAACGTTAAGTTTAAAGGGCTGTTAAATTTTGTTGCTTCGGTAACAACCGATTATAGAACTGTTTTTTTAAATTTTAAAGGACCTCTAAATTTTAACAGCCCGTTAATCAGTTACCTCGTACGCCCCTTACTAACTAAACTATTTTTAACCGTCCTGGTACGACGAATCAAAGAACCGATAATGATCGAACGTTTTCTCTGTTATTCAATCAATTGAAATATTGCAATTCGTGACTTGTCATAATAAGGCGATAATTAATTAACAAAGAAGTATTTAATTTTTATACCGTAGAAAGTAGGTAAAGTATTAATCACCGCTTTGCCCCCCCCCCCCCCCAACACACACACATTACTGTTGCAAGTTGCAGTTACTATTTTTAAAAACTGTTTGATTTTTTTTCGAATATTAAATTTTGTTTGGGTCGAGTTGAGTTAGCTTGAATTTACTTTTGAGTTCGTCTTGCTTAGATTAGAGTTGCAATTCCAAATGAATTTTGAAAATATATGTGCATTAACTTGCGTGATTTTTAATTTAAAACATTTTAATTTTTTTTTTTTTTTGATTCATTAAGTTTAAATTTTTTGTTTTTTCGTTCTGCTAAAGTTTTAATTTTCTTGGGTTTCGTTTTAATTTTTCGGTCATAATTTTTTTAATTTTTCATTTCAGTTTTAATTTGTTGTTTTCAAAAATTTTACGCCTTATATTTAATTGATTAATTATTGTTGTTTATTGGAATAAAAAAAATAAAATAAAATTACTTGAAGAAATTACGTTCTAAAATAATTAATTAAGAGGCGTTTGAATTTCCCGCTCAGTTGCTCGCGTTTCCTTTAACAATATCGTTCGATCGTCTTTTGTTTTGTCTTGTCTAATTTACGTTTAGTTACATTTTCCTGATTTGTTGTCACTTTGCATTTTTTATCCAAATCAGGGTTAGTTTTTTGTGTAATTTTAAGTAACCGCAAAACATGAAATCTGTATTCAAAAAATTTTGGGCTATTATACGCGTCGCTGAGTCGATCCGGGGACACATTGTATAAAAAAATTATAATGCTCTCATAATTATTAATTTGAAAGAAACTATAAAAGTAATCTACGCCGATGCTTTATTTCTCTTTATGCTGGCTTTTGCCGGTCATCCTAGGAATGTCCGACTCTTAATCATAATCGTGTACTTTTGAGTTCGTCTTGCTTAAATTAGAGTTGCACTTCCAAATGAATTTTGAAAATATATGTGCATTAACTTGCGTGATTTTTAATTTAAAACATTTTAATTTTTTTTTTTTTTTGATTCATTAAGTTTAAATTTTTTGTTTTTTCGTTCTGCTAAAGTTTTAATTTTCTTGGGTTTTCTTTTAATTTTTTAGTCATAATTTTTTTCATTTTTCATTTCAGTTTTAATTGGCTGTTTTCAAACATTTTACTCGTTATATTTAATTGATTAATTATTGTTGTTTATTGGAATTTAAAAAAATATAGAAGTCTTTGAAGAAATTACTTTCTAAAACAATTAATTAAGAGGCGTTTGAATTTCCCGCTCAGTTGCTTATTTTTAAAAAATTGGGAAAATACTGAACTGTTTGCTGCGGAAAGAATTTTAAAAAAATCCGAAAAGTTAATTTAATGACGTGCCATGGATAAAACAATTTAGGTAAACGTTTTAATTTTTTTTAACTTCATGGAGTTTCAATTTTTTGTTTGTTTTTTTTTTAATTAAAAATTCGTTAAAATTTTTTAACATTTTTATTCACCTATTTGCTACATGTAACCAGATTAGGTTTGTTGTTAGGTTTATTTGACAGACGTAATTACGACGTAAGTTCAACAGCGTAAATAAAACATTATTAATGAATATTGTAAAGTAAAAACTAGTTCAAACTTGAACAATTTCTACACAATTGCAACAACAAAGAGTGACAATTTCCCAAAGCAAATATTTTCTTGTTTTATATTTGATAAGCGGATTGGTTTAATTAATTATTGATCACTCATGTTTGCCTGTTGATGCGAGCAATACCGACGTTTGCTTTGCTTGCAGATCAAAGTCCCTTTTTTCGGTCTTTGTAACTTAAGCTAAATCAACGTTCAATGAAGGGATTCCATGCTGACAATTGAAATTCAAGTTGAACTTACTTGAAATGCAGTACCAGCACGTCTTGTTTCATTCACGACAATTAACGCGCTCGCTCATTAATTATGTTTCAACGAGACGCTGACGGTTTTAATATAACGACTTTTGGACCCGACCCAAACTTAATTTTAATTATAATAAACCTCGTAAATGAATAAAATGTTTTCTACTTATCCACACTTAACCTTTTAATTCTTTTATCTATCTCGTTCCTGACAATGTTAAACTGACTGATTGATTATTATGTTTCAGCGTACTTTTAATTTTATGGATTTTAATTTGATACTTTCCTGATCGCTTAAAGCTGAATCTTTTTTAAATGTTATAGTATTTAAACTGAAACTGGATGTCGTACATCCAATAATATCAACAATTTTGACAAGGGAAATTAAATTATTAGTTAAAAAAAAAACACGCTAAAAACCGATTGACTGTTTCTTTTTTCTTTTCAATACGATATAGCCTAATTTAATTTAATCATGTTTTTAGTTTGAATCAACTGATGAGAACGACGAAACTATCTGAACTTGTGATTTGTTTTAAAGACTCGACGTAAGTGATGGTTAAGAAATCCGGTACAGAGGTGGAGTTTCTTTGCTTTGCTTAAATCTGCAATTATAATTTCATGACTTTTAAATTTTTACGAGCTATAATTAATAACATGTTGTTCACCCACCTTATGAAGTGGGTGAATAACAGAATCTCATAAATTTGAATTATTTATTTATTAACTTTCTCGTCCGCAGTAAATCGTAAGGAAGATAGACCCTGAAATCACATATATGTATAATAATTAACAAAAACAAATGCGTATTGACAAATTAAGAAACGCATCCGTGAAAAAGTTCCTAAAGACAAGGTTCAATACGCCTGTTGTGACGAACTTAAGGTACTGTTTAGTTAATTGATATTTAACTATAACTCAAACGATCAATATTTTTTGGTTATTCGAGAGGATCTCGATTAATCCCACAGTGACTCAGATTCTAGCACTTAAAATTACAAACACGAATGTAATAGTTAGCAAGTAACCGGGTTTCTGGGACACACCGTATATTGTCAATTATGACATCACTCCCAAAATAAATTGCAAGCACTTGTGTCTAGACTCTCGCCGTGCGTCGTTGCAGAAATGTCTTAGTTTCTCTTGAATATTAATAACTATTTAAATTGAGCAATAAACAAAGGTAATTATGAAAATGCACTTTCCCAAGTGGGCGATTGATAAATATTAAACAATCTTTAAGATTTATTGCATGGGATGCCTGTGATAATCGCTGAAAATTAAAAAAAACTATGATTTTAAGAGGCGATTAAGGCGCGCGTCTTTTCGAGTGCCCCGAGGAGAAAGTCCGTCAAACTCGGAATGCGTTTTTTTTTGCCTCATTGTTCAAACACTTTACCGACGCAAGAAACGTTTATCAGCAAGAAGACATAGTTCTTCCATTTAGAGGCGTTCGAGTATGGGTCAAGAGACCGTAATACTTTTCAGTCCTTAGCATAAATACCAAGGAGATCGCACCACGCATGTGTGTACCTATTGAAATGAGCGGGCCTTAAATGGAGGAATAAAACAACAGAAGAAAAAAAATAGACCAAGTCGCAGTTATATAACCTTCAAACTGCTAAGATTTATTATTAATTTAAACACGGCACTGGAGCGCAAGTGATTGTTAAGTTATGTGTACCTGCTGTAATGCGGGTGATCAAAAAATAAAATCTGAACCGGGAATTCATTATTAATTCAGTACAACAGTTCCGTCCTGTTCAGTGCGTGAAACTTTCCCGACGAAAAACAACCACGCGAAGCAAAGGCGGAAATATTTGCTGCACGGGAACGCAAACACCGATTTGCACTGTACGTATCATTTCCTGCAAAACTGCAAAGTGAGAAGAGAAATTGGCGGTGGTTACATAAAGCCCAGCGAACTGTTACTACCATATATTTCTAATAATTACACTCTTGGGATAAATCGCAATGAAATTTTGTGCAACAGAAATATCGAAATATCAAATCGACGTCATAATCAGACCCAGGCGCATTTTAGGCGAAAGGTTTCGTTTAAATAAACGAGGTACTACTAATATGCTGAAGCGATCACAGTCGGACAAAGTTCGAATCTTTTATGCAAAAACCAAACAATAAATAATTTTAGAATATTAGATAAATCCGCTTATTATTAAGTACTATAGTCGGGCCGCCGAAGAAACGGAGTGATCACGCGCTGCTCTTGTGACACCGACACGGAAAGCCGTATTTACATCAAACACCAGAAATTACCACTTACCACTATTTTATTGAAATATTAAATTAAGTCTTAAGAAAGACTGATTAATAATAACGCCAATTTGTTAAAAATAGGAAAAATACGAACTACTGGAAATATGACCACGTTGTTACTCTGCACAGCGACCGACACTGTAGGCTAGTGTAAATCTATCGGTACTTAGCTCACAAAAACAGCAATCACGTGTATATCACGCAGTTTTATTACTCCGTTTCTTCGGCGGCCCGACTATACGTATAGTATTTACCACTGAAATAGTGTAATCGATTTTCTTTTAGCTTCCTTTCTATCCCGGGGCTAAATATGAAACTGAAACTTCATTTTGCCTAGGATCGTGATACTTAATTTACTGATTAGTGCTTGCGATTGCAGTATGTGATTGTGGTGTTACGTAAAACACGTCGTGACATTAAAGCCAATTTGAGATTTAATGGAGAAAATCGCAAGCCGGGGCAAGCCTCTCTAATACACTTCAAACTCGTTTCTAAAAGATAAAATACTGGGTGATCAATGGAATTCATAATTAGAGGAGGCTGTGATTGGTGCCATTGTATGCTGTGTGGTTGGATACAATGAAAAAAAAAAACAAACAATAAATTGACACTTGTCATATTTGAGGTTATGCTCGTGCTTTATACGATCTTTATTTTGTTGTTTTAATTTGTATGGATGCTGGTTTAAATCCATTTTTAGAATATTAGCGGGGCTTCCACAAGACAAATCCGTTTATTCAATCAATCATTTAAAAAGAGTAAATGTCACGACTCTGACACTTAAAATTTTTAGCTTCTAACAGTAAACCTGTGTTGCCAACTTTTTGAAAAATATCACACAATGTTCTTATTTTAATTTGCGTTGTTCGCATGGTATTTCCAGGCTTCCGAAGCTTCAGCAAGTTTAACAGACGTTTATAAAATTTATTTATCGCATTTTAGCGAGTGGAATACTTTGCACCTGCTTTTATAGTTTCTTTCAGTTGGAATTACTAATCTACAGCGTGTCCAAGGAAGCATGCAACAAGTGGGAAACTTTCTTTATTGCTGATTCCTCAGAAAATCATTCTTTATAAAATTCTGTGCTTTATCTAGAACGACTTTAATCATTTTAAAATTATCCGAGATTTCGTCATTTAGCAATCAATTTCAGCTGCCAAATTAATTTTCTTATTTAAGGCGGCGACGTGGTATATTTCTTTTTAAACTGGAGAGAAATATCGAGCAAAATATTGTACAGTGTGTCCCCGGATTGAGTTCGCGAATTCAGATTTGATAAGTTACAATTCATCTCTGCTTGGTACGAAATGAATTTGTGCCAAATTTGACCTCGAAAGTCTTCAAGGTGGCGGAATTATCACAAAAGGAAATAAAATATGTGTAGGCAAAGTCGTATTCGTTTTGAATTTAGGAAAAATTTACTAAAATAAAATGATTCTCATTTGAAATTATGGAAATGTTCCAAATTTCAACGTCCTATTTATTCATTTGTTTTTTTTTTTACTTCACAATTATATCCTTTTTTAATCTGGTTAGTTTTTTTTTTATTCATCTGCATATTTTAAATGGTACAATTCAATGTTTCTCATTTTTTTCTATATTATATTCTTGCCTTTTTTTAAATTTATTAAAACATGAGCGTCATATTATTCTTAACGTCTTGCATCATTGATCTAAATTAGAACGATTGTCTTTTGTTTGTGTGAGATTTGTTGTTGTCTGTCTTCGCTTGTCGCGTGCGCAAAGAATATTCTGCTTTCCTTTTCCCTTTTTCCCTTTATTTTAGCGATCGATTTTTTTTTTAGTTTGAGTTCGTTTTTTGTTTGTCATAAATCGATAGTTTCAGTTTCTAAAATTTGTTTTTTTTTTAAATTTATTGCTTGCGCAAGTCGTTTTCCGTTTCCTTTAACAATATCGTTCGATCGTCTTTTGTTTTGTCTTATTTAATTTACGTTTGGTTACTTTTTCCTGTTTTTTTGTTTTCCCTTTGCATTTTTTATCCAAATCAGAGTTAGTTTTTTTTTTAAATTTTAAGTAACCGCAAAGCATGAAATCTGAATTCAAAAAATTTCGGTCTATTACACGCGTCGCGGAGTCGATCCGGGGACACATTGTATAAAAAAATTATTATGTTCTCATAATTATTAATTCGAAAGAAACTATAAAAGAAATCTGCGCCGATGCTTTGTTTCTCTTTATACTGGCTTTTGCCGGGCATCCTAGGAACGTCCTACCCTTAATCATAATCGTTGTTGCAGTGAACTGATTTGAATTTGAGGAAACCCGTCATAATTAATGATCGGTTAGTTACAGGAACTTACAAATGGTTACTTTAGTGTTTCAATAACGTAACGTGATGTAATGGAACAACAACACGTTATTAGAAACGAAATTGATGGTTTTTAATTAAAGAAAGAAAAAACGCAGTTTAAGAAGGTTGTGATTTTCTCTTTCTTTCTAATATGAACGTAGGGATCTATCGTGTAAATTAGTCCATAAAATTTTATGCAAAGTTGCACAAAAAAAAACGGTTTTCCTCCAACAAAAAATAACCTGAAGGCCTCAAGATTGCTTTAAAAACATGAAAACAAATACAGGGAAGGGCAAAAGGATTTACATATATTGTTATATTTTTTGATTGTTTATTTTGTTAAGTAATAAAGGAAGAAAAATTAGAAGGTTGTCATTAAAAAAATAAATAAATAAATAGGCGTTGGATATCAAAAACAAGAGCAGATAAACAATTGAAACAAATTGGTAGTAACGTACGTCGTCTCGACTGTAAATTACGCATTAAATTTCAAACAGATACGTCAAACAGTATTCGAAATATTGAGTCAGTTTCATATTTTAGGCCCTCCCTGTATATGGCCCACCTTAGACGACTAAGAATTAAAAATTAAATAAATTTTAAATTGAATTGAAAAAAGCTATAAAAAAGGAGAATATTGTTATTGTTTTGAATTGGCAACGTTGATCGCCAAAAAAAAAATCTATTTAAACTAACAAAAATAAATCGCTGTTAGGCTTCTTGGGTTTTCCCCTTAATTTGCTCAAATTTTGGTTTTCTCTTCGCCTTTTTCTTTTTTACTTGTAGCGTTTACAATTGGGGTGCACTCGATTTTTTATGAACGCTCGTTATTCGATTTATTAAAGCAGGTTTGTCGCATTTTCCATCGTTAAAATCCCCTGCTTTCCTGCTCATTTACTCCCTTACTTTCGAAACGCTAGAGAAAAATAAATCAAATTACTAATAAACACTCTCTTGAAGAATGTTTCCATATCTTTTAAACAATAACGAAGATAGAGATGAATGATATTTGTGTAATTTAATTTTAGTGTTGGGAAACGATGTCTTTTTTTGAACAAAATGTACTTCCAGCAGAATTTCCAATTTATAATACGCTCATGTAACTTACACGCCTGACTTGATAGGCAACCAACTGTACAGAGCTGTATGGACAAAACCTATGAGCGTTGGAAGCGTTCAGGTGACCTAGCGATTGAATTGCTTTGACTAATTGATTGTAGGTATCGAACAGAAGTGCGAATTGCAGCCGTTGGCATTTTCGCATTACATTGTCCCCCATTCACGAACAAGAGCCGCCAATTTTCAAAACGTGCTGAATAATTATCAGTGAGTCAGCCGCTTGGTCACCTGATGGCGACCAATAGTTTGTGGATATCGGATGCAAAGAAATCGAGCCGGTAAAACCGCGTTCTACTTACAACTTTCTGCGTAGAATTCTACGTATTATTGAAGCTGCTTTTGCATAGATGGCGCCAGTAACAGGAAATGCACTCGATAAAAATGAAGCATGGAAATTAAGGAAATGAAACGACCTAAGGAAATCAATAAAAGAAATGAATGGAATTTAAAAAAATATCTATCGCATAAAAAATACTTGTTGCTTTTATAAGTTTAATTTTATGTCTGTGTATTTTTAAAATGCGATGAAAAACAAAATTTCTCGCATGTTATAAATGTTTTCTTTCTATACCTTATTTTTTAATTCGGAGGAGTAGTTTGAAATTTTGGCGCTAAAAACAAACTTTGCCATTGGTCAAACGAGCTTTGTCATTGGTCAATTCCGGCCAGCTACCAATGACAAAGCTCGTTTTTAGCGCCAAAAATTCAAAGTACTCCTCCGAATTAAAAAAATAAGGTGTAGTATTATTTAAAGTGACTGTACGTCGCTCTTAAGGAGGGACAGACTTTCTATTTTCTTTCTATTTTCTCAGATATTACGCTTTTGATCGATTCCTCTAAATGTCTAGTCTTCAAAAAGAAAAGAACACCCGGAAAATTGTTTTGAACTTAAAAATTATATTACAGGATGTAATAAGTAATAAATTAGGAAATTGTCAAAATATGGTCACCGAAATTTCGTTTTTTTTTCTTCCTTATTAAATTTAGAGTAAAAATGTTTTTTCTTTTTTTTTAAATTGAATAGCCTTGTAACAAGGAAGAAAGAGTTTTAACTTTTAACAATAATTTTGAAGTGTACAGTTGAGAACATTAAATTTTGATCGTCAATGTCAATGTTAATTTCAGCAATTTAGAAACTTTCATATAAATGAATTTTGTGATTCTATAATAGGACGGTCGAAATTAAATTTAAATTAAGACGTCATCAATCAATCTCTTCACTTTTTTAATCAAATACAAGTCAGGTAAAAATCCTTGATAATTAATAACGAACAAAATTTATTGCTAGGGACTATACTTTGTAGAAAATACGATGACGGACGAGAGAAACGTTAGTACAACTTAAAAAAATCCATATACAATATTGGCACTGTTGTCAAATTTGCCCTTTTTTAGGAATTTCTTGATGTCATGTGGGAGAAGGGGAATTTTTATTTATTTGTAGGAATTTTTATGAAAAGGAATATATTTCTTTTTTATACTATTTATTTATTTATTTACATATACCCCCAGTTTCACAAAAATTATGTAATCACTGATTAATTTAACAGCGTGATTAAAGCCTGTGATTGGTTGGGTGTAACAATATAATTGGTTCTTTCAAATCTATTGTTAACTTCGTCCAATGACGTTGCTTAATCAGAGAATTAAATAAATTAATCGCTGATAAACAATTTTTTTTGTGAAACCCACCAATTTACGTGTTTACTCTACTATGTATAAAATGTCAAATGTGAGGATAAAGTACCTACCTAACGGTATTACGCTTTAAGCCGTTTTGTAGACTGTCGGAGAATGGTATACCTACGCGTACGAATATTATAATATAATAAAATAATAATAATAAATACGCGAGAATATAAATATAAGAATAAAGAAGAAAAAGTCATTTCAAATTTCGCGCTGTAAACTCGTAGTTCGGCAGAATATACATAGATGGAGCTGGCGTAATACAGTTTACTATAAAGGTGTGTTCGTTTGTCTTGCTCGGAGTTACTCTGAAAGTCATAAAATGTGGTTTCCAGTCACATTCGTTTATCTCGCGCTGAAACACCTTTTGACCGTGATTGAAAACTACGTTTTACAACTACTAGAGTAATTTCGAGCAATACAAACGAACAGACCTTAAGAAACAGAAAAAAAATATATAACAAATAATTTTTTTATGAAATTTGAAGATGAAATTTTTCAAAATACGTGGCGACTTCGGCAACTTCAATATTTTTCTGATATTTTTTGTCATATTTTTTTAATGCACGCTGATTTATTATTTGCTATTTTTCATCTATTTAAATTAAATTAATTTTACAAGATCAAATGAAAAACGAATTTTTACCAATCTAAGGAGCATGAATATTTGCAATACCGAAAACTAATAAATCACAGAGTAGTGATACGAACGGAAAAGTATTTAAGGAAAATACATCATAGAATATAAAAGTTAAGCTACAAAAAGATATATAAAATTAAATATTAAAAAATTATGTAATTAGAAATTAGACATTGAATCTAAGTGAAAGATGTATGAAAGAAATTAAACAGGGAAAATAGCCTGCACGCAAATTAAAAATTAAAATAACAAAAAATAAACTAAAATCTAAGCTAAGTATCAAGGTTTTAAAATGATAATCTTGTTTTTTAAAATATACCTATTATTTAAATAGTTTGGGTCTGATATGTATTTTACAATTGTTGTATTTTATCCACTGTACATGCATTGCAACAAAAAGCATAAAAAGTATAATTGAAGTCGGATCTAGGAAAATAAAATTGTAAGACAAGATTCGAGATTAACATGTTTAAAAACTATTTTCTTGTTAAAAGCATGTTAATAAAATATAAACGAATTATTACTTTTAATCAAAATAATTAAATAACATTTTAGATGGCGTCATCGTGCGGCCAGTTTTTGATCTAAACCGACTTGCAGCTAATTTATTGCAGAAATTTTAATTCCGTCTAGAAAAACTTAAACCAATTTATGTTTTAATATCTTTTTAAACCTATAAGGGTTTATCTCTTTCACATTTCAGATTTTTTTTTGTTCTAGAATTAATTTTTTAAATTCATATTAAAATTTATCGCCTCTTAATCCTTAATCTTTTTCTTCTTATACTGTTTCATTATGGTTTTGCTGTAAACTATTATGTATGTACATTATTATTTTTTGCACGGACACTTTGAATTAAATTTCAAGGTTTCGCTGTACCATTTGCGGCTTCATTTCAGGCTACAAAAGAAGAAGCTGTTAAGTTGTCTTTTTAAATCATAAATTCTGCGCTTTTATCTTTTCTCGTAGTTGCGTAAGTTCACGAACTTAATTTATTACAGGTTATAAAATAAACGGAATGCATTAAAAGTCAACTCACTCATAATTACGTGCAGGAACACCTGAAGGAATTTTAATTATTTTCGTTGCAAACGACACGCCAACATCGTTCGAACTTGGTACAAAAATGGTTTATTTCAGCACCACATCGAATAATCAAAGCAGAAATATTTATTTATGTATTTATTTGTTTTTGGTATTAGGTACTAAATTTAAACGAAAATTAAATTAAAAATTTTGTTGCAAATCGTTTTTGATTGCAGTGGAAACCTCGAGCAGCCTCTGTACAGCTGTTTCAGACCTGTTTGGGGCTTCATCAGCAATGTCAGGTCAAAAAGCGGTCGTAGGATGTCGCTGTTTTATCTGTTCGTTAGGTTTAAAGCCATGCTGAGGATCTGCAATCTGTAGAATACAGAGGGCGCCACTCTCTGGCAGCACAAATATGAAATTGATTGAATAGAAACCACTGAAAAGTGACTGACTACAAGAAATTTTGAATTTTGATGTAGTTATGTAACTGCGTTTCAAATAATGTTTTTTTTTTTTTACTGAACACATGCCTGGGCCCGGTATTCGTTAAACTTGGCGTCAAATATAACCTCTAAATTCCGTAGTTTAAATTAATTAAATAGTGGTGTAGTTATGACATCTGGGTTCAATGTTGCCAATAGATTTTTTTTTAACATTTCACTTGCAAGCAGCGGTGTCTCGAATGGTATGTACAGTGTATAGTGTAGTGTTCGCAAATTTTGTAACAACCTATACTACAGTGTGAACGAAAGTATTAGAAATAATCTTACAGCTTCCACTCTAACTTTTTATTTTTTTTAATTTTCTTTAAAAATATTTGGTGGAGATATTTTTTGATTGGAGTGCCTCTGTACAGCTATTTCAGCCCTATTTGGGGTTTCATCAGCAGAAACGTGGCTCGAAATTGACCAATTTATTTATTTTTTGTAACGAAAAATTAAAAAATATTATAATCAGCAAATTATATATTTTTTTGCTTTTTTGCTCAACGTATTGAAGTGATGAGTATTCAGAGGCGGTCTAAGAATCTTGCACGCTGAGGGGGAACCAAGCATACCTACGCCACTGTTAGTTTAATTTCCACGACGATTTTTTTTCTTTTTTTTGGAGCAAAACATGACCTGAACTTTTGAAGAATTAAAAAAAAAGACATTAAAAAAATTGCAACTGTGTAATTTCTCCAAAAGGAGCGATTTTAACCAACCAACCAGCCAACCGAGCGGAACGACCTACAATGAAGTAATGCGGAGCTCTAATGATCTTTGACCTCCAAGTCGTTTGTCGCAAGTTGCTTGTAACCATAACCCATTTGTTCCGATTTCTTCCTGCAAAACCAGACACCTGCCAGCTCTAGATTTAGTAACTCATAATCATAGACATGTAGAAATTGAAAAGAAGCAATTAAGTAGAATGGTATAATTAGTATAGTCGCACATTAACAATTAAACGCTCTTTGTATTTCTTCTAGTAATAAAATTCATACTTTTACAATCTTCTTTCGTCGCGAACTTAACACGTACAATGAAAGAAAAAGTAAAACTGAAAATAAGCGAAGTGGATTTTATTATAATCATAATCAGGATGCGGTTTGACATATTTTTATTAGAGAAGCGGAGCCTCACTTATTTCTAATTTGAATAAACTAATTTGAACTGCTGCATTTGACAATGTTGCAAACTAAAACTTCTCTTGGCAAGGCAACGTACAATACTTCGTCGGTCCACTTACTTGCCCTGACAAATTCAACGATCGTTTTCATGAAAACTTAACTATACCAGAGGCTTACGCCGCGCTAATTTTATTTGATATAAAAAACAACCTAAGCAGCGAGTTTATTGAGCCTTATGAATAAAAAGTAAGCAATTGCTTTAAGCTTTTGCTCATTAGCAAAAGCAAAAGCTGAAAAAGCAAATGCTTTAAGAAAAAGCAGTTGCTGAAATATTAGATGAATAAAAATTTCAAGCATTTGCTAGCTTTCCGGCTTCGTTTAAGCAATTGCTAGGATGATTTGTGCGGACTTGCATATCTGCTGAGCTAAAATATCTTAGGTTCTTTATCAAAGTGGTACTCGCTTTTAATAAAATATCGGATACTAGTGATACAGACAGTTGATATTGAAGCCGAATTGGACAAAAATTATTTTTGCTAGAAAATGAAAAAAAAAAATTATTTGTAATAAATCATATAAAAAGAGAAAGCCTTGCATATAATAACTGATAATACGGAATATGATCACGACTGATCAATTAAGGAATCTATTCTATAACTGGGCTGCAGTCAAAAAAGGGGGGTTGATAATAATACTCTTTTAAAGTTCAACCGAGCTTTCGGAAAATTTTTTTCCTTTATCAAGGTTTCTACAAAACAAATTTTAAAATTAATAATTAACACTAAGAACAATTTCACATGATTACTTACTCCTTAGTGAGTACAAAAGGTTAAACCACTACTTAACATAATATTAAATTTCATTAAAAATAAAGTTTGAATTTTACATTTTTTGACAGCTAAATTAATTGCGAAATTTAGAAAATTGAATCACGATAGAAAAATTGTTTATTCATTATTAGGTAATACGATGTAAATTTTGATTTCCAACATCTTGATTGTCTTTCTTTTTAGTTTTAAAATTTAATAGGTAAGTATAAATACAACTAAGTTTCTCAATATCGGTTCTTTTGTTGATACTTTTTTTTTTATTACAAAAAATATGGCACATTTCAATAAAAAGTCTTTGACTCAAAATTGGTTCAATATCTAAAATTTTTGCATCCTCAAAATTAATCTTATGGTCTTCATTATTGGCATGTTCAGATAAAGCACAAACATTAGGTCTAAGTCTAATATCACTTTTATGAGAAATAATTCTCGAATGAAGAGTTCTTGATGTTTGTCCAATGTAAACAGAATCACAATCATGACAAGGAATTTCATAAATAGAATTAATTTGTTTGAATTTGTTAAATGGATCTTTAACTTTTGTAAAAAGAGACTTAATTGTTAATAAACTTTTAGTTGCAATCTGAATGTTTTTGTTTTTTTAGTACTTTTATTACTTGAGATGTAAGATTTGGTATGAATATTAAAGATCTAAAAACTTTACCAACATTAATTGTTTGTGAATTATTATTAATTTGAGGAATAGGTTCTATTCTTTGTGGAGTATTGAAAATTAACTTATTTAGCATTGCAAAAGGATAACTATTTTTTATGAGAATATTTTTTAATTTGTGCAAATTTTTGTTCAACAAAGAAGGATGAGAAATTTTTTCTATACGATTTTTTAATCCTAAAATCATGTTAATTTTCATTTTATATGGATGACAAGAATGAAAGTTAATATAACGCCCAGAACTAATAGGTTTCGTGTACCAATCAATAATGATTTTATTGTTTTCTGAAAGGAATAACTTTCGTGTCCAAGAAAGGAACACTCCTGTCTGTTTCCTTTTCAATAGTAAATTGAATATTAGGATTATATTTGTTAAAAACCGTTAAAATCTCATCAATACCTTCTTGGGGAACTACACAAATAATATCATCAACATATTTTTTGAGCCAAGGAATTTCAAATGATAACTTTGGTATGCATTCAATTAATAAATCATCCATAACATATTGAGCAGTAATTGGAGATATATTAGCACCCATAGGTGTTCCAAGAATTTGTTTATAATAAATATTATTGAATTTGAAATAAGTGGAATCAAAAAGAAATTTTATTATTAATATTAATTTTTCTTTTGATAAGTTACTTACCAAAGATATTTGTTCCCAGTTTTGTAGAAACCTTGATAAAGGAAAATAAATTTCCGAAAGCTCGGTTGAACTTTAAAAGAGTATTATTATCAACCCCCCTTTTTTGACTGCAGCCCAGTTATAGAATAGATAACTGATAATGATATGAAAATGTTTAACGTTTCATTTACAACTAAACAAGCAGTAAAAAAAGCAATAAGGGATGGGACTATTATTTTCGCAGAATTTACTTTTTCACTCCCTTCGAATGACAGTTATCTCTTCAATTTTTTTTTTTAATGAATGTAACGCATTTTAATATCAACGAACAAAATTTTAAAATTAAATATTTTAAATCAAATGGAAATCATTTGATTCTTGATAAAACGTATAAACGTATGTTACGTGATGTTGACTGTATCTAATAAGTAAAAATTATTATCGTGCAAATGTGATGAATGCGAATTTATAAGTGTTTCAAGCAAATGCAAGGCTGGGGTAGAGTAGCCTTAAAATTTTTCAAGCAAATGCTTAAAAGAAAAAGCAATTACTCCTTTTATTCATACAACATTAAGCAAATACTTGAAACTTTTAAGCAAAACCTTTTACTATAAGTGTTTTCTTAGTGTCGTAGCAATTGCTACAAGGTCAAGTATTTGCTAAGTATTTTATTCTTTCGATACTAAGCATTTACTAGTAAATTTCAAGGAAAAGCAATTGCTTAAACTTTATTCATAAGGCCCAATATATTTGTCCGGAGGTTGATTATAATGAAAATATTTGCTGCATTTCCTTTTTTTTCCCCCCAAATTAACCAAATCTGTACTTGACAGCTCTTCCCACAATCAGTACCTAATGATAATAATGAATCACTTCTATCTTTAAATTACGAGATCGAATAAATAATCGAGTTTAATAATAATAGCAAGGAGATGCGGCCTCCACGCATTTGTGTGGATGTGAGCTCTTGCTCGTTTTTCAGCTCTGTCAAAGGCAATCAGGCTTAATAAGCGTCGCTGCCAACATTAATTAGGCACACCCTGGAATTAGACGCGATGATTTCGTATAATTTTTGCACCTTTTTTTCCCCCCCCCCCGATCGGGTTTCCAGTAATGATTTATAACTAAATTAACTTCGAATGGCTGCTTGCGAGGATGTTTGTTAATCGGCGGGAACGTCTTATCCCGTCGACGATCATCATCTCGTTATTTTTGTTGCACAAATTTCTTGTCGCGACGCGATTTCTCTTTTCTTAATCTTGCGATTCAAATCGTAATTATTGTTTCCTGCGTTTCTCCAAGTCCGAAATTTATAATAAAATAATTATCAACGAAATTGTTGAATATGAAAGGGTGTAGGTATAAACAAGGTCGCCAGCCAGACTCTGCTCGCATGCAAATACAATTAACGAACATCAACTGTTTGATTTCCCACACACCGCAATTGCATCCAATAGATATTCTATTCTGAGTTTTCTTTTTGGATTTATGAATTACTTTTCTTGAGACGTCACTCTCCACTTTTGTATATGTTTTTTGCTTTGTTGCAAATAAATATTACTATTATTATTATTATTATTATTATTAGAACAGATAAAATAGCGACATCTTACGATCGCTTTTTGACCTATTTTATCTGTTCATCACTCTTACATCGCAATTGCGAATAAATTGGGCAAGTCGTTTTTGGTCTGCAGTGGAAATGTCGAGCTACGTCTCTGCTGAAGAAGCCCCAAGCAGGGCTGAAACAGCGGTACAGAGGCTGCTCGAGGTTTTCACTGCAATCAAGAACGATTTGCACAAAATTTTTCTAAAAAAATATTATTAGATGAAAATTAGTTTCAAAAGTTTCACCGCAAAACAAACACCGACAAAGCAAAGGACACATATTTTTGAGATTGTTTTCCTTTTGCTTCTTCTTATTCCACTGCGATTGCCTTCTTAGTTTTTGAATATTTATTTTTACGTTTGCGTAACAACCCCGATCGCGCTTTGTTTTCATAGCCAACCCGAATCATTCTTTGTTGACATCGTCCTTCATTTATTTCTGTTTTCGATCACAATTTTTATTTTTAATTTTTGGCCCTTGATCTCTTTTTGGCCTCTCTTTAAAAAGAAAATTAATAATTCCTTTTCTTTAGTTTGTAACGACTTGGTCGTCTTTTATTCTTCATTTATTTCTCTTTTTGATCACAATTTTTATTTTTTGGATCTTGCTCCGTTTTTGGCCTCTCCTTCCGTTCGTTTTCTTTAAAAAAAAAATATAATAATTCCTTTTCTTTATTTTGTAACGACTTGGTCGTGTTTTGTTTTGAAAGACGTCCTTAATTGTTCTTCCTCTTCATCTCCTGGATGAGTTCGTCTTGCATTTGTTCTCGTTTTGATTCACCATTGTTTCTTACTGTAATTGTTTTGTTTCGCTTTTCAACTTCTTTTTCGTCTTTGATCAGTCATCTTTTATTTTTTCTCTAGGTTATCGTTTTTTTTATATCTTTTATTATTCCTTTCTATAGTTTTTCTTTTCATTTATGTATTTTGCTTTTATTGGATGCATTTTTTTGTTTTGTTTGTTTTGGTTAAGGCCTCGAGATTTTGTAATGTTTTTTTTTCTTTTTTGATTTTCCTCATTTCTTTACAGCGCCTGAATTCTTAACGTGTTTTTCAAATTTTTTTCTTGTTTTGTAGTCATTTTCGTTTTCAAAGACGTCCTTTGTGTTCGCTTTGTCGCCTTTGCTTTATTTTTTTCAAAACCTTTTCGTCCTGTCTTTCTTGAAAATTGTGAAGTCTTCATTATATTATATATTTATATAAAATAAAATAATATATATATATCATAAAAACAGTTTTATTACTGATATTAAAATACAAGAAAAAATTAATTAATTAATTCAAAATTAAAAACAATTTTGAGTTAATAAATTAAATTTTCTGATTATTTTCTTGTGCTGTTGCGGTTATTGTTTTTCGTTTTTTTTTTTTTTTTTTTAAAGAAGAACGATTCGAATTAATAATTTGCTTTCCTTTTCTTTTCTTTTTTTGTTTTTCTCCTGAAATTATTTCGTTTTTTTTCTCGTCTGTCTCTGTAGTTTTTCTTGACGTTACTTGAATACATTTTAATTGATTTTTATTTTTATTTTTTTCTTAATATGTACTTTTAATTTTTCTTGTAACTTTTAATACTTTTCTTGTAATTTTTGACATTTTTCTTGTAAATTCTAATATTTTGTTTGTGTTAGGTTGTTGAGGTTTAATCCATGTATAATTGTTAATATTTTTTTACTATTAAATTTTTTAAGCAGGAGTATTTTAAAAAATTTTTTTACTTGTGTGGAATGGAGAGTGGAATATGATATAATAAGTTGGGCGAGTTCAGCTGACCTTGAGATTTGTTGATGTTAATTTTAATTCAGGTATAAATTTTAATATTATCTTTGCTTTTGACTTGTTTTTAATGTTCGTTTTAAATTTTTAATTTGGTTTGCATGAATTCGAGGTCGAGTGCAGTTAGACTAGGTCAACATTGCGGATCTTTTTCTACTTTAATTTTTTTTATTTTTGTTTTTTTACTTTAATTTTTTTTTTTGTTTGATTTAAAATTTTCTCGTATGGGTTGAATAGAATCAGCTTGTTGTTGGGTGGAGTTTGGTTGACTTTGGCTTTGGTTGAACTTCGCTCTAATAATTTTTAAATTTTTTACTGGTGAGTTGAGTTCAGTTGAGTTGCGTTGACCTTGAGATTCATTGGGCTTCATTTTAACCACTTTCTTACTTTTAATTTTTTTTCTCAATCTTTTAATTGGGTCGAAAGGAGTTAGATTGGCTTCAGTTGGATTGGGACATTGAAAAATTTTTTTTTTTACATTTTTCGTCTACTTTAATTTTTCTTCTCTTCGCAAATAATTATAAAAATAAGCAGACTAAATTGTTTATATTTCCGTTATTCACTTTTAATGAAGCAAATAATAATATTTGCGAAACATCAATCAAGTAAGTTAATAAATTACATTTTTGCTCGTTTTTAAAAGTATTTTTGTTTGTTTCATATCTTCCTTAATTTTTTTGTTTTTTTATTTTTAATTTTTTGCTCGGATTTGATCGAGTTTGGTTGACCTTGAGATTGTTCGAGCTGCTTTGTAATTTACGTACTTTAGCGCCCCTCTTGCATCGGGCCCTCATGCCTTGCTTACCGCCTTCCGCCGGCCCTGCTTTTACATGCACTGAAACACTCCTTTCTTCTCACATTTGGACACCGATTAATTCCGAGCGAATTTTCGAAAACCCCTTCAAAGATTACGAGGATTTTTTTTATTAAATTTTCTTTCGTGTTTTCGTCCCAAACCAGTACATTATGTGCACCGGTTGCATTTTAAAATGATCCAGGACCCGAGGTCTAAAAGAGCCAGTACCGTACTGGTAAAATCAGTTCCAATGGTCACGTAAAATATCGCTGCTCTAATAATTTGCCTGCTTTGACAGCTCGAAAATTAATTTACAATACAATTTTAGAATATTAAGGAAGGTTCCACAAGACAAATACGTTTATTATCAATCATTAAAAAAAAAAAATAAACGTCACTTAAAATTTTTAATTTCGTATTTCGATGCGAGGAACTGGCGCTTAAAGTTTACCCCCTCATTAAAGTTACACCCTGTATATTAAGCCAATTTGGCCGAACCGAAGTATAAAACAAATCAGAGGCTTTAGTTTTAAGTACACCAAAAAAAAAAACACTAAAGCCCAGTCTTTTTACTTCGCCTTTTAAATATATTTGTCCCATAAAATCTCTGGAGACAACTGTACCAGCAATGGTTTCTATGAACATTACGAGGCAGACAAATTTACAAGGAAGTTAAAATACTAATTTAAAATGCAGTACGTACAATTTTGTGTAAGAAATAATATTTTATTTAATGACTGCAGTCATTAGAAATCGATCCTTTTTTTTTTTAATTTCAAAACCATAACGTTATTTTTATTCTAAAATCTGCATTTTTTTTGTCATCGAGTGTACGAATACGGAAATGTGAATTAGGAGCAGCTTTTTAAAATAAACGAAACTCCAGGGCAACGACACGCAAGCGTTAATTGAATAAGACATTCACAAATCTCACGTGTATTCAACCAATTAATATGTATTTTGAACAAATGCTCAAATTACCGGCTGGAAGATGCGTTAATTCAAGGCGAATTTTATCAACTGACTATACAGGGTGTTTGGAAGTGGCCGGTACAAAAAAGAACTGTGGCATCTGGAGGTCATAAGAAATCCAAGAAACCAAGTTTTTTTGTTTCCATAAAATAACACCACGTCCATCAACTCATTAGTTGTGTAAGCGGCATTCAGTGGCGCACCAACAATTTTGTCCAAATTTTTAGTAATTTTTATATCGAAAACTTTTATCAGAATTTTTCTTTTTGCTGATGACTTCAACTCACCATCACCAACTACCAATTTTCTTTTGGGACTGACAGTTTCCAAACGCCCTGTAGGCCATCGGTTCTTGTTAACAGTGTCACTCAAAGATACTGCGGTTTCCTCGCGCCTCCGCCACCTGTTTGGTACCACTCACTCGAAACCACGGCGTTTAAGTATAGCGGTGCATCGTCTTCAGGACAAACGGACGGCGGCAGTTCGTTCTTCGCGTTCACGCGGTTGAGGTAACTCGAAGACGCCAGAGGTTCAGAGCGTACCGGCGCGGAACGGAAATGTAGTAAACGGAAAAGGAAGTGCGGGTTTGTGACGTTCAAGTTGATTTATTTCTGTTGACGGGTGCTTTTCGAAAACAACGGCAAGCTGAAGTCCAGGTAAGAGGCGAAAACCGAATTAATTTTCGTGAAAGTCGGCCGTAATCATGACCGCTGAGTATCTCCGTATATCATGACGATCGAAGACATATCAGATATGACATGACATAGAAACTGCACGGCACGCTAAAATTATGATTTCAAAAAAAAAGAACGAGTGCATTACATGTATACATATGTTTTAGAGCTTTTTATTACTTGTACGCAGAAGTTAGAATAAAAATAACATGATGGTTTTGAAATTTAAAAGAAATGTAATGAACAATTAAGAATCGATTTCTAATGACTGCAGTCATTAAATAAAATATTATGTCTTACACAAAATTATACGTACTGCATTTTAAATTAGTATTTTAACTTCCTTGTAAATTTGTCTGCCTCGTAATGTTCATAGAAACCATTGTTGGTACAGTTGTCTCCAGGGATTTTATGGGACAAATATATTTAAAAGGCGAAGTAAAAAGACTGGGCTTTAGTGTTTTTTTTTTTTTTTTTGGTGTACTTAAAACTAAAACCTCTGATTTGTTTTGTACTTCGGTTCGGCCAAATTGGCTTAATATACAGGGTGTAACTTTAATGAGGGGAGGTAAACTTTAAGCACCAGTTCCTCACATCGAAATATGAAATTAAAAATTTTAAGTGACGTTTATTTTTTTTTTTAATGATTGATAATAAACGTATTTGTCTTGTGGAACCCACCTTAATATTCTGAAATTGTATTGTAAATTAATTTTCGAGCTGCCAAAGCAGGCAAATTATTAGAGCAGCGATATTTTAGGTGACCATTGGAACTGATTTTACCAGTACGGTACTGGCTCTTTTAGACCTCGGATCCTGGATCATTTTAAAATGCAACCGGTGCACAAAATGTACTGGTTTGGGACGAAAACACGAAAGAAAATTTAATTTTACGAGAAAGATATAAGAAAAAAATCCTCAGTAATCTTTAAGGAGTTTTCGAAAATTCGCTCGGAATTAATCGGTGTCCAAATGTGAGAGAAAAGAAGTGCTTCAGTGCATGTAAAAGCAGGGCCGGCGGAAGGCGGTAAGCAAGGCTTGAAACCAAACTCGATCCAATCCGAGCAAACAATAAAAAATAAAAAAAACAAAAAAAATAAGGGAGATATGAAACAAACAAAAATACTTTTAAAAGCGAGCTAAAAATGTAATTTATTAACTTACTTGATTGACGTTTCGCAAATATTATTATTTGCTTCATCAAAAGTGAATAACGGAAATATAAACAATTTAGCCTGCTTATTTTTATAATTATTTACGAAGAGAAAAAAAATTAAAGTAGACCAAAAATGTTTTAAAAAAATAATTTTCAATGCCCCAATCCAACTGAAGCCAACCTAACTCCATTCGACCCAAATAAAAGACTAAGAAAAAGAAATTAAAAGTAAAGAAGTGATTAAAATGAAGCCCACTAAATCTCAAGGTCAACGCAACTCAACTGAACTCAACTCGCCAGTAAAAAAATTTAAAAATTATTACAGCGAAGTTCAAGCAAAGACAAGGTCAACCAAACTCAACCCAACGACAACCTGATTCTATTCAACCCAAGCGAAACATTTTTAAATCAAATAAAAATGAAAAAAAAAAAAAATTAAAGTAAAAAAAAAGATTTGCAACCTCAACCTATCCCAATTGTACTCAACCTAACTCTGTTCAAACCAAATTGAAAATTTAAAACAAATATTAAAAGCAAGTTAAAAGCGAAAAGAATATTAATTAAAATTATATACTATATATACCTGAATTAAAATGTACATCAACAAATCTCAAGGTCAACTGAACTCACCCCACTTATTATTTGATATTCCATTCTGCAAGAGTAAAAAAAATTAAAAAATACTCCTGCTTAAAAAAATTTAAAATTAAGAAAATGTTAAAGAAAAAGAAATTAAAAGTAAAAACGTGGTTAAAATGAAGTCCACTAAATCTCAAGGTCAACGCAACTCACTCAACTGAACTCAACTCAGCAGTAAAAAAATTTAAAAATTATTACAGCGAAGTTCAAGCAAAGCCAAGGTCAACCAAACTCAACTCAACCACAACCCGATTCTATTCAAGCCAAGCGAAAAAATTTTAAATCAAACAAAAATTAAAAAAAAATTAAAGTAAAAAAAAATGTCAACTTATTCTAACTGCACTCAATCTAACTCTGTTCAAACCAAATTAAAAATTTAAAACAAACATTACAAACAAGTCAAAGCAAAAAGAATATTAAAATTTATACCTGAATTAAAATGAACATCAACAAATCTCAAGGTCAAGTGAACTCGCCCAATTTATTGCGTATCACATTGCGCTCCATTCTACACGAGTAAAAAAAAAATAAAAAAATACTAAAAAAATTAAAAGTAAAAAAGAAACTGTTAACATTTCTGCAGGGATTAAACCTCAACGAATCTGAAGATCAATCCAACCCAACTGACATCAACCTAACAGAAATAAAACATTAAAAATTACAAGAAAAATTAAAAGTACATGTTACAAAAAAAAAAACAAAATGTTATTATATTAAATTATATAATAACATTTTGTATTTTTTTGTAATACGTACTTTTAATTTTTCTTGTTTTATTTGTGTTAGGTTGATGTCAGTTGGGTTGGATTGATCTTCAGATGTATTGAACTAACCTGTTAAAAAAAAAAAAACAAAAACAATAACGGCAACAGCACAAAAAAAGTAATCAGAAAATGACGGAAGCATTTGAAGATGGAAACAAATGACTCAAATTTGAAGAAAAAATTCGAAAAAGAACGAAAATGTTTGAGAACGAATTTCAAACTCAAAAACAATAATAATTCATGAACAAGTGACGTTCGCGTTTGAGAAACAAAACCGCAAAAAAATTTTTTTTTTTTTTGGAAAATCTAACCGAAACGCTACTGTCTTTTTCCATTCGAAAAGAGTTTTTTATTTCACTTTCTGTTTCTTATTTTTGTTATAATTATTAGATAAGTACTTAGGACTACGGTCACCTCCTAAATTTATCTGCCGTATAATATCCTAGGCTATCGTTATCAACACAATGGTTTCCAGCGGGATATTACCTGGCCGATAAAGTTATCAGGAGGTGAAGAAATCGGACCTAACCGAGATAATACGATTTCTAACGTCAAAATCAATTTTTTTCTTTCTTAAAAAAAAAAAAGAAAACGAATAACGAAACGAAATTCGATGAGTTGGCAATATTGCTTCTGATTGTTGTCAAAGGTCAAAGTTAGGTTGTTATAATATTTTTATTTGGTTTGTTTTAACGGTTTATTACAGAAATTTTTTATAAATTTAGCTGTGCAGTTTTTTTTCTGTGATCGTCATTTTAACTTTAACTTCCTATTTAAATTGTCCGGATTAATTATGGAGAAATACTGTATGCCGAAAAAGGAATTTTCGGTCGAGTTGATTGGCAACACTGGGTCAGAGTCATAAGCAGCCATAAAAAACCGGCATCTTTACAAAAGAAACTAACAAAATAAAAATTGTATAGAGCACGAGCATAACCTCAAATATGACAACTGTCAACTTATCATTTGTTTCTCATTGTATCCAACCGCACAGCATAAAATAGCACCAAACAGAGCCTCCTCTAATTATAAATTCCATTGATCACCCGGTATAATTAATTATACGAGTACAGAAACTTGGCAGTTGTTTGGAGCGATTAGAAAATATTAATTTTAACTTTTATTAATTAATTAATAAAAGTGAGAGGCAGAGCTCCATCTAAACGGAATTAAGAAAAAAGCTGTCCGCGTGATTGGTTTCATGTCACCGTGTGACATGTTCCTATGTACGTATGGCAAGAAATGAACTCGCCTTCTTCGATAAACATATCGCACACACACCTCTGTTTGAATTCCTGCGGTGAACAGTGAAGGGCATTAACAGCAGATCGGTATCTTCCCTTCTTTCTTTGTGCCTGGCGAACGCATAATGACCCACACCGATAATGAGCGGTTGCGCGAGATGAGATTGGATGGAATCCGTTTTCTGCGCAAGTTGCACCGACGCGTTATCTAACATCTGGGCGTCAAGTGCGGCCTTTAAAATAATCGAAAATCAAAACAGTTATAAATATTACTCCCGATTAGATTGGTGAAGCAGTTTCGTGATTATTACTTTCCGAGTTGTTACTTTTTTTTCTTCTTGTTTATTATATTTAGCTCTCGTTTTTAATTGCGGAAATCTAATCGATGGATCTTAGAAACGACCGTGCGTTGCGCAAGAGAGATCGTTTATTATTATTAACTCTTTTCGGATGGTAATAATTAACAAAATTAAGGAAATGAATGTTTCGCAGTTAAAAGCGAAATATGAATGAGCAACGTGTAATTTGCTCTAGAAGGTAAATTGAATATTCATCGAACGATTTTTTCTTTTTCTTTTTTTTTGAGAATGCCACGCAATAAATTATTACCTTTTAGTTTGCACTGCGTGTGGTTTTGTAATTCCTGGTCGTAAATGACAGAAATGTTTAATGTGATGCCCTCACAGGTCGAAGCTTACAATAATTAGTGAAAGGTCGGGTCTTTCATGGCAATTAAGCAACAAACTGACAATTTTTTTTTCCTTCTTGCTTCCAACCCGTTATCATAAACTCTCCGTGTACATCCGATGGCTATAATTTTGATTTTCCGTTAAAAATTGTTTCTTGAATCAAAATTTAACGTTTTTATATTTATTTATCTTTTAGAAAATTTTTTATATTTTGTTATTTTTGCCTTTTTGTTTCTAATTCACATTTCCTAAAGCTTCAAATACAATGCCTCTTGTATTTGAAAAATAATTCTTTAAGTTTAAGAAATGTGCTTAAAAAGCATGCGAAAGTTTTCATTTCCTTCCAAGCTACGATTATTTATGTTTTTTTTTCTTCAAATTTCTTGTTTTCAACGCGACAGATTCATTTACTTTCATTTTCTTACCTAAACTTCAAACTCAATAATAATAATACCCTTTATATCAGAGCGGTATTGTAACAGTTAATTACAAACGGCCTGAAAACGTCAAATATGTACACCGGCGCTCATCATAAATGATACCATTTGACAGCTTCGTAACCGTTACGCTGAATGTTCTTAAGGGCGTGGTTCGCATGCGGGAATATCATTTAAGGTGAGCGTCTTAGTACCTACAAACAAAACAAAAAACTACAAACAAAAACTTTATTAATTTAAACTAAAATAAAATGAAACAATAACGAGAGAAAAAATAATGATAATAAATTAAATAAGGAAATAAAAATGATGATATTTACAGAGAATGAAAATTAATTAAAAAAATTAAAAAAAGATAACATACCTACAAAAAAAAACAAAAAAAAAATGCAAACAAAAACTTTAATTTAAACCAAAACAAAATAATAATAATAATAATAATAATAATAATAAATAATAAATTTATTTATCAAATTGTCAAATTGCCGTAGTACATAAAAGAGATATACATGGACAACAGATATGTCAGTTAAACAATTGAAATTAATAATTAAATGAAACAATAACGAGAGAAAAAAAAATAATAATAATAAATTAAATAAGGAAATAAAAATGGTGATATTTAAAGAGAATGAAAATTAATTAAAAAAATTTAAAAAAAGACAACATACCTACAAACAAAACAAAAAACTACAAAAAAATATTTTAATTTAAACCAAAACAAAATGAAACAATAACGAGAGAAAAAATAATAATAAATTAAATAAGGAAATAAAAATGATGATATTTACAGAGAATAAAAATTAATAAAAAAGTAAAAAACATATTTCAGTGTTAGGTAATTATTCCTATGAGTGTCTTAAGTCCTTTCATTTTTTTGCTTCTCTAAAAGATGATGTAATCAGACTTTTATTTTAAATTTAGAAATTTGTACCACATGTCCAGGGAAGCAGGCAAGAAATGGATTTCTTTTATTACCGATTTTTCAGAAAATTGTATTCTTTATAAAAGTTTGTGCATTGTCCAGAATATTAAAAAAAATTTAAAACAAAAAAGACTTTTAAAAGACACTTTAAATAGCAATAATAAATCCTAAGTTACCTAGGAACTATTTTAAATGATTTTTTTTTCTTCAAATATTCAATTTTTGTAAACTTTATTGCCATTTTTTTGACTTTGTAGGTCGTATTTTGTCTCTCAGTCACTCGATTTAATTCGTCCCTTTATCTTCATTTATTTACTTTGTTCTCTCTCTTTTTTTCTTCTCTTTTATTTTTAGTAAATTAATTTAATTTCTCTCTTTCTCTCTCTTTGTCTTCTCTTTGTCTTCTCTTTTACTTTTAGTACATTAATTTAATTTAACACCTATTTAAATATGTTTCTGTTTTTTTTGTTTTATTTGAATATTTTTTTATCTTCGTGGATTATTTCTCAGGCCTCTTCTTACTCTGATTTAGTTCGTCAGACTTATCGAAAAATATTCCATCTCTGTTCCTCCCTTTTTCTTTTTCAATTTCTTGTCGATTTCTTGTTTTGTTTTGTTTTTTTATTGAATATTTTCGCTTCGTCTCCGAGCTGTTGGGCAAAGTCGATCGTCTTTTGTTTTTTTCACGGGACTACATGACCAATAACCTTCGGTGTTTTATTGCATTTGTTTTTTTCTTTTCAAAATTTTTCGTCAACATTTCGAAGTGCCTTCAGTTTTTAAATTTGTTTTATATTCTTTTTTTTTAGAATCGGAAGCTGCTTTTATTTCTTGTTCTTTTTCTTAATTTATTAGCTTTGTGAATTTCGAATTTTTATTTTGTCCCAGAGCTGTTCGGCGATCGTCTCTTGTTTTTTTCACGGAACTACATAACCAATAACCTTCGGTGTTTTATTGTATTTGTTTTTTTTTCTTTTCAAATTTTAATTTATTAACTTTTTGAATTTTGATTTTTGATTTTGTCACAGAGCTGTTCGCCGATCGTCTTTTGTTTTTTCATGGGGTTACATTAGCCAGGAGTTTTATTTACTATACTTTTTTCCCCGAATCCCATCTTATCTTTTGTTGCTTTTATGATTTTCTTTTTTTTTAATTTTTACACAACAACAGTTTTTGGAGTTTCATTCTAACGTTCTTAAAAACATTTTCATTTCGTTTCAACCGCGTCCGCCAATCACCAAATAAAAGACTTTTGTTTAAGCACCTTTTTGCTTCTCAGTTCCTCGATTCTACCAAGAAAATTGCAATTTTGATTGCATTGATTTTTACCTTTTGCAAAATCAAGAGATTTGTTTGATAGTATCCTTGTGCCACTTACAATTAGTAAAACTAATTTTCATTACAACAACAATTGCGCACTCAGTAGTTGCTCACTCTTTAATCTAAGTAATTAATCTTCTTAGATTTATAGTTTCCCCTCATTTATTAAAAATTGATTCAATATCACAGCAATTAATAACCGGTAACATATTTGGACACGCTTTTAATTTTTGTTTTGTTGTTGTAATTATTATTGTTGTATTATTGTATTGTCTTATTTTAATTTTAATTTTTAATCCTCTGTAAAACGAGTTCATCACCGACGTGAGTACAGTTATCGAACTTGCACATTCGTTCGTATCGTATTTCACAAAGCAAAGCAAATAAGATTTGAACAAATATTTAAGCGTTTGATTTACCAACGAGGAACTTAATTAAACACTGCTTCGTTAAACACAGGATGATGATGATGATGCAATGCAACATCTGTTGTATTTATTATCACCTTTTGATTGCAGGTAGATCGACGTGTAATTTGCATTTGACTGGTTTACTAATTCACACTAATTTCAGAAGTGGGATTATTTCGGAATAAATTCATTTGACTCTGACAAGGACAAGAAGAGAAACGGACTACTTTTTCTGTTTTGTTAAGTTTTGTCTTTCTTTCTTTTTCTGTTTTTTTGGTGTTGTGAAAAAGTGGAAATAGAAACTGTAAACTAGAATTTATTTAAAATAAAAGAGTATTTAATTTAAAAAGTCGCAATCTGTTCCGTTCGGGATTAAACAAACTTTTCTTAACTATAGACTTTCGCGTTTAAACTTCGTCACAAACGACTTAGGTTCGTTCTTACCATCTCCTGATAAATTTAACCGTCGGTTAATATCCTAGGAAACCATCGTCAGCACAATGGTTTCCTAGGATGGAATTTGTCGGGAGGTGGTAAGGCATATTTTCATTGTCATTTCAAAGCATACTAGTTTTTTTTTTTTTTTTTAACAGAACATGCGTTATTTATTTATTACTTACAAACAAACACAAATAAACATTAAAATTAATTGAGGTTAAGTGTTCTTAAATGATAATGGGCGCCCTAACTGCTGGTAGTAAGGGCTATAGAAATCAATCGGTCTCGATTAGCTTGATCGCTATTGTACACTTCTGCTATAAAGTTTTCGGAGTACGAGACATGCCACTGGCAGTAAGAAATTTTATGTTTTGCAATTATGAACCTTATAGCTTTTACAACCGTACCTGCTACCCCGATAATAAAACCGGTCATCGCAAACACAGCGATTTAACACAGATGCGAACTTATTCAACCAACTTGAATAATCTGCTAGAAAGACTTTCATTGTAGTTGGATGGATAAGAAATTTAACAAAATTTATTTTCTAAATATTATAACATGTGTAGTAAATAATGTGTGCATTATGAAATTAAAATTTCTGAAACTTTGGCAATTGAAATTAAATAAGTCAATAAAATAAAATCTGTTATTTTTCGTTAATTAAATTTAACTTTCTAGTTTCATTAAATACACATATGTTTTGCAACTAATTAATAGCTTTGTTGAGCAGAACTTCTTAGCATTTATATTATTATAATAAGAAACAAATTTAAATAATCTAGCTCATTATATATATTTTTTCAAATACTCAAAAATCATTCACATATTTTCACAAAATAAATGTTCTACGATTTAATCATTTTCTCTTAACTTCTAGATTAATGAAAACTTGCCAAACTTTGTGGATGAACTTTTCAACTTATTTTACTGATGTCAGATTTGAGAAGAAACTAAAAAGAAGAATATTATTTTTTCCTCTGTGGCGTAGAATGAAATACGTATATTATTTTTAACGCAAGTATTGCAATTTTTAAGTATTACACATATCATTCTATATTCTAGGAGTTTAATACTAATAAATAAAGATGACGTGAAAAAATGTAAAATATAACGGAAATGCTTAAATAGCATAATAGAAACCGCTTAAATAGCGATATCCTGCGATCGCTTCTGCTGACGAAGCCCCAAATAGGACTGAAACAGCTGTACAGAGGAACGGGACAAAATAACTAGAATCAAAATTGTGAGGTCTTCTATTTACTTAAAAATAAATAAAATCGAACATATGTCCTAATTGTTATTATTTTCTTAAAATTATGTGAGCTTTCCGTATGGCAAAGCTTGTCGGTGAGCTAATAAATCACCCTGCATTTCATATTTACTAAAAATCTATTTATGTATTTCTCGTAATGAAAATTTTAGAATCCACAGAAAAACATACACAAACTACAAACGAATAAAATTTTTGTGAAATCAAACAAACCAGAAGTGTATAAAGGCAGAAATTTGGTATAATTATAATTTTTCAGATTAATTAACATCGTCGATCCTTTATAGCAATTTAACATTTATATGTCTTTATAATATGATCTGAAATCCTGTTATTTAACAATATAAAATATTCTAATTAAAAAAAAAAAAACATTTTTTGTTCAATTTTTAAGTTAAAGCAAAAGAGAACAAACAAATTCGCCACCGCGTCCGCGTTCGCAACCGCGCGTCGCCTCAATAAATACTCGGAACCAAATACTGGCAACGAAATTCAACAAACCATAAACATCTGCACCGGCCGGGGTTTAATAGGACCTAAGTAAACAACCCTCCTATCGGGGTGCGGAGAAAGTGTCTCTGTTCCTTAAGGTTCCAAATATATTAGGCCCGTTTCAATAAGGTTCAAATTCGAACGATTTTATTGCTTTTCATTTCGAAACTTTTAAGCATTAGTGTACAAGGTGTCCCGAAAGTAACGCGTGAGAAAAGAAAAGAGCATCTGCAAGCAGAAATCGAAAACGTTCTCTGGCGTCGCCCTGAGTCAACGAAAGGGAGCGTTTTCACGTCTGGAATAAATCACCCGCCTGAATTTGCAAACCCAAGGCACGTCACTATGATAATTGAAGAAACCATAAACATGCACGTCCGTGCGACCGACAAATTACAAGTATATTACTTTTCACCGTCGCCATCATCCGAAAACAATTGCTGGGGCGCACCGGGAAATGCATTATGCAACGCACGTTACTTTTGTTTTTTTTTTTTTTCTTTTTTGTTTTTGTTTTTTTTTTTTTTATTTTGATTCAAGCTCTAAACGTTATTTATTATTTATGACTGTCCGCAGAATGACAAGCAGACTCTCAAAAAAAAAACGTCTACTACAATCGCAGTTGAAACATAAAAGCAACATTACAATTCGTAATATACCGAGTGATCAAAAACAAAAAATTGACTGCGCACATTCTATGTATGTCATTCGAATACATTTCAAAATTGAGTTGCGAATTCACAGTGAATTCAGAACTCACTCCGACCCCCCTAAAAAAGATCTTTGGAGTTTCATCGACCTCCCATAGGTGGTTCATCAAACCCCTTTCAAGTATTCATCGACCCCGCGCGTCGGAAACCCCTGATCAAGAGAACGGAAAGAAAACCCGTAAAGCAGGGCACTCCGACCCCCCCCAAAAAAAGATCTCTAGAGTTTCATCGACCCCTCCATAGGTGGTTCATCAAACCCCTTTCAAGTATTCATCGACCCCGCCCGTCGGAAACCCCTGATCAAGAGAACGGAAAGGAAACCCGTAAAGCAGTTTCGAGTTCCCATTAAAAAAAAAAAGAGCTGCCAGAAGATAATCGTAAAATCCTTTCAGTATTACGCAACGACCGTTAATTAGCTTCAGACGTAATTTACTGTTATTAGCGACCGCCACTAAGAGCGATAAAATTTTACGATTTTTTTTTTTGCTTTTTTTGGGAGATACATTTTTATTAGTAGACCGAAAGGCAACGCCGCCCGGTTCGTTAACCGACCTTCCCATGGACACCCAAAGGCAGAGGTGATCGTCTTGGACTCACCTTCTTCGACATGCACGACGACCACAGCGACGGACGAGTCGAAATGAGTTTAATCTGAATGATTTTATATTTGACTGTCTTCAAAAAAAATCTCTCTTATTATAAGTATATACGCAACAAATCATCCACGCAGAGAGTCAAAACCTCGTACCTCAATTTTTTTTTTATGTTTTCGAGTTAAGCCTAAAAGATATTTAATTTTTTTTTAAACTAAAATTGTTTTATTGTTTGGATTTTTCTAAGGTACCGCAAAAGTAAATTGGTAATAACTAGAGAGCGGATGGCCATAGTTTTTACCAAACAATCAGGCCCATCGTTTGTGTTGAGAGGAAATTGATAATAATAATAATAATTAACTTATTTATTAAATCGCCATAGTTCATAAAAGAGATATGGACCATAGATATGTCAGTTAAACAATTGAAATTAATAATTAAATTTAAATTACATGTAGAAAAGGAATGAAAAACAACTCACAACGTCGAACAAAAGTAACTGTAAAAGTAAGAATGACTGAATAATAATAATAATGACTAGAGAGCGCGTGCATTTGGTTTTTACCAAATAATCAGGCCTGCCCATGGTGTTAAGACTGGCAGCGCTGTTATCTGTGCAACTACTGTAACTGTCAAAAACTTGTACAATTGTTTTATGGTGTTATTTTCTGCTTGACCAATATTTTTTGTGTCCCCCTTAATTGAAACATGCATCATATTAAAGAAACTATCGATGAATTAAAATACGATGTTATTCAGATGCAGTTAGGATAACGTAATTGTTGAATGTTATCGTGACACCCATGGTACATCATAGGCCCGAATGACTGACTACATTTATTTAAATAAATGTAAATGATTTACTCACTCATGAGAAACCCGAAAACCTAAAACTGCCCGCACTCTACTAATAGCAGTGAATGAAATAGGCAATCGGGCCTATTCTGTAGCATTGATACGCATAACAATTGCCATGCGTCTTCAGGGTCTTCAATAATTGAAGAGAACTTGAACATGAATTAAAGAGATGCACTACTTATGGATTGCGCATGCGTTGTCAATTTTAAGGTTATCGTGATTTATTTGTACTTATAGCGAGAAATAGAAAAACGAGTAACAATTTGACCTTCCAAATCCATGCTAAAATCTCCGCTTCTTCTAAGCTTTCACTTGACGACAACCCCACGACTAATTATGGACAAATTTTTATTTTTTAATCCTGCACGCTTACGCATGTACCACCGAGCGCTGTATTTGTTGGCAGATGGTTTTAAAATGCAAAAACAGTGATTATTTTAGTGACAGCATTTCAATTTGCTAGACAGCACGGCCTCTTCAATTAATTGATATGCTTAGCAAGTGACTTTGCAAGTTCACGTCCCATATCAATAATTGTTACGTTTCAAGTCCATATCAATGTTACAGAATAGACCCCAATAATCTGGCTCTCTGGTTGCTATGAAGTAGGAGTATCTGGAAATACTCTGATTAGATTAAAATTAAGAAGGAAACAGCGAAACCGTTTAGTGCCAGCCATCCGCTGAGTGCTAAAAACGCGTTGAGCGAAAAACAATGCAACATTAGAGACGCCCGTGAGTCCCCGAGCATGATGGAGATTAAGATCTAGAGATCCATGAACTTGCTACCGAGCCACGAACCACTTGCTTCTTCCTGCTTTACCATAACAATATGGATCTGTATGTTATGTATGAATGTCCGTTTGTGCCGTTTCCGTTATGACTTAGGACTATATATAGGATATATAATATAAAATATTAGACCATAGCATGTAAACAAACGCGAGGGCTGCGGAGACAATTAACGCCGCTACAGCAATGGTGTTACTCAGTATAACAAAAAACAGAGCAATATTGCCGCAATAAAAATTACAGTTGTGTAATCAATCTTCTTGTTTAAATGTGTAAAGATTTTCAGAGTAATTCGTTGACCAGCTGTACCTCGACCGGCGGACTTTATTGCGACATTGCGTCATATAGTAAGAACGCCGTAAATTATTTTCACCCTCCCATTACACAATGTGCCTATTCGATACATTTTTACGGCGCTACTGAAACGATGGCGTGTACTTATTCAAATCCTATGCTTACTTATGACTTATGACGCGAGTAAACTATACCTACACACTTATACAACGCACCAAACAAATTCTGCACCAAGTACAAATGAGATACTAAGTTATAAAATATTGAAATGTCTTCGAATGACATAGAATGTGTGTAGTCAATTTTTTTTCTTTTGATGACAACCATTTTTTTTGCTCGCGACTGTACGAGCCCTTTTGTGTAAGGGTTATTGGAACATAATTAATTCAAATTTTATGTATTTAAATTAATTGAACGATACTGACAACCATTTTTTTGCTCGCAACTGTACGAATACATACATACTTCATTTACAACCCTTTTGTGTTAGGGTTGTTGGCACGTAATTAATTCATGGATTTCAAATTAATTTGAATCAACTATTTTGACTTCTTTTAAACAATTTCTGCTTCCTTTTCTCGATTTCGTGTTGAAATTTAACGACGACAATTCCGAGTAAAAATAATAATCTCGAACCTCATTTTCTTTTTTTAAATTACTTTTTCGCATTCGCGTCAGCTCACGAATGACTTTCTAATTCTTTTGTTTCGTTTCTTCGTTGCCGTTATTAAATATTTTATTACTTTTTGATGGCGAGCGCGTAAATCAACTCGACGAGACAAAGCAATCATCGTGTGAGTCCGGCTCAAAATTAATAATATCAAAAAGCGCGTCGCGTCGACATAGAAAACAATTCTGATTGTTGCTGTGACTGTACCTATTACGCAATGGCGGAGAGTTTCACACGATTAATCATTGCAACACCTAATTTGAGGGCCGTAATTACCACCTAGATGGTTATCTCGCGCGCTAAGAATTTGCTCCCGAGCGCCGAGCGATTTTCGTTCTGCAGGAAATAAATCAGGCGAAGAAAAATTCGCACCGATGCGAAAACTGTGTTTATCGGAACCGTAGTGTCTAATTAAACTTATTGCTGGCTGCTACTTATTGAAAGGCAAAGAATATAATAAGCAAAGATGCTTGAATTTAATATTCTAAGGCACATTTTGCTCTCCCTGTCGATTTAATCCATGAAAGTTAAAAGTTTTATTTTATTTACTCTTTACGATCACGCAGATAACTAGAGACTTGGATTTCTGCAAGATGACTTGGATCTATCTCTCACAGGCTCGAAGTATCGCTCACATAAAATCCTCCGTACGCAATTGATGTGCATCAGGAAGGGATTCGAACCCTCACCTAACAGTTACCCGGCCAGGCATCAAACCCGTTGCTATTGAGCTCAACCAATCCGGCTCTGCTGTTACCCCAAAAGTCATTTTGCTGCTACTTATTGAAAGGCAAAGAATATAATAAGCAAAGATGCTTGAATATATTATTCTAAAGAACATTTTGCTCTGCCTGTCGTTATAATCCGTGAAAGTTAAAAGTTTTATTTTATTTACTCTTTGCGATCACGCAGATAACTAGAGACTTGTTTTTCTGCAAGATGACTCGGATCTATCTCTCACAGGCTCGAAGTATCACTCACATAAAATCCTCCTTACGCAATTGATGTGCAACAGGAAGGGATTCGAACCCTCACCTAACATTTGCCCGGTCAGGCATCAAACCCGTTGCTATTGAGCTCAACCAATCCGGCTCTGCTGTTACCCAGAAAGTCATTTTGCTGCTACTCATCGAAAGGCAAAGAATACAATAAGCAAAGATGCTTGAATATATTATTCTAAAGCACATTATGCTCTCCCTGTCGATTTAATGTGTGAAAGTTAAAAGTTTTATTTTATTTACTCTTTGCGATCACGCAGATAACTAGAGACTTGTTTTTCTGCAAGATGACTCGGATCTATCTCTCACAGGCTCGAAGTATCACTCACATAAAATCCTCCGTACGCAATTGATGTGCATCAGGAAGGGATTCGAACCCTCACCTAACAGTTGCCCGGTCAGGCATCAAACCCGTTGCTATTGAGCTCAACCAATCCGAGTCTGCTATTACCCCAAAAGTCATTTTGCTGCTACTTATCGAAAGGCAAAGAATATAATAAGCAAAGATGCTTGAATATATTATTCTAAAGTACATTTTGCTCTGCCTGTCGTTATAATCCGTGAAAGTTAAAAGTTTTATTTTATTTACTCTTTGCGATCACGCAGATAACTAGAGACTTGGATTTCTGCAAGATGACTCGGATCTATCTCTCACAGGCTCGAAGTATCGCTCACATAAAATCCTCCTTACGTAATTGATATGCATCAGGGAGGGATTCGAACCCTCACCTAACAGTTGCCCGGCCAAACAACAAACCCGTTGCTATTGAGCTCAACGAATTCGGCTCTGCTATTACCCCAAAAGTCATTTTGCTCTTATTTTTACGTAAAAGTGATTAAATTATTTAAAATGTTAATAGAGTCAGCTCGTGGTATATCTTTATTTTTTAAATGCAAGTTAAATGTTATTATTAACTATTATCCTAAACCTCTTCGACGCGACGGTCCGAATGAATCAATTAACAAGAAATAAGTGTGATCACATAGAAGTCACAAAAAATGTTCCTGTCGCATTGGCTGTTGTGATTAGCGCGCAACTAATATTGCGAATGTTGCGAAGGCCTGATCTAATCAATACAGGGTGTTTGGAAATTGCTAGTACAATAAAAAACTGTGGCATCTGGAAGCCCTAAGAAATTAAAAAAAAAAACCATTTTTTCCCCTAAAATAAAACCGTTTCTTTCACTCCTTTCCACCTGCACATTGATTGATTTTGGCTAATTTAATTAAATTGCAAAAGAAACGAGAATTAAGCAGGGAATTAAGACGAGGAACAAGTATGTAATATTGCCCATACCAGATATGTGCATACAACTACGTTCGTGTAACAGTATTTTCTTAGTAAGCTGATGATTGTGCAACAACAAGAATGAGAGGCAGGAAACGGTGGATGTCTCTCTTTCTTTCTTTCTTTCCTCGTTTACCGGTAGGTAAATTCTTCATGTCGGATTATAAGCGCGATGAAGGGTTTTCAAACCCAACCCAGTAGTACAAATTAATACTGCACGTGCGTTATTTAAATTTGAGATAGAACTACTCTTTGTATCATCCTAATTAGTTTATGTTTTACGTTTCTACGAATTGACAAGAGACGTAAAAAGTTTCTTCATCGCTCTTTAATTTAAATTACGCAATTGTTGAATTAACGGAATGGACTCGTCGAGTGGCGTTGAGGATCAGCTTGCCTCAGAGTTCTGTGTAAACGGACAAAGAAGACTTTTCCTTAATTAAAGATTGCCAATAGGATCGATTAAAAATTTGGGAAATTGTAATTAGCGGAAATTATGTAACGCACAGCAAAACGCCAGAAAAGTTCTTCTTAATTATTGGCGATTTTAATACTAGAATAAGCAACAAAATAAATATTTTCGATTTGTAGAAGTGAAATATCAAATCAAATTAATAATATTTTGTTACGATGACTTACTTACAATGACTTCGTTCTTATAAACAGAGCGAGGACAATTTAAGGTGTAAGGCAAACAGACAAGTGGAGTGAGTGAGGTACTTCAATGGAATTCATTAACAGTACGCAGGTTATCCCACTGTACTGCATGGGCGGACACTAAAAGGAATTATTTGATCCAAGGACGATGTCAGATATTTTGAGTTTAGTATTCAAGCAAGCGCCCGACTTTTACTGTTTGCGCGCTCATGCAAATGACGTTGACTTATTTTGTCCTCTCGTTACTTATAGTATATAATATAATATACTCCTATTTGACATGATCAAACGTGTACCTATATGCATAAGCTTCATGTCAATATTTATCTCAAACCAATCGTTAATTCATTAAAAATGTTTCGTTTTTTTTTGTGTAAATTTCGCCCTTTCTGTCTTATACATATTTAAAGACCAGATGATCTCTGTTTTAACGACAATTCAACGTCATCATAAACATTAACTTTTCAAGGCGTATCAAAAAAACCAAACCTAAAACTGGCCGCTCCCTACTTATATCCAAATTCAAAATCATTGTTCGCATTTTTTTTTTGTCTATTGAAGTATGTCTGTAAAGAAACAAATAACAGAAAATGTCACTAATTTTTACACAAATTGCCCCCCTTTTTTCTAGAATTTCATTTATTTGAGGGCGTTTTCTTTGAATCTTACAGTTTTGAACAAAATTGACGTTTCTCTTTTTGTTTTCAATTTTTTTTTTTTTTCTTTAAGAAAATATATTGCTGGTGAGTATCTTTTGGACATACCGAGAAAAAAAAATAATGCAACGATATAAAACAAGTAAAAATTCCAAGACCAGGTTTGATGATATTTTTTTTAATGAAATAAAAACGGAAAACATTTGATCTACAGTTGCACAATTCTTTTCAAGCTCTTCATGTTTTCTCTTTTGTTTATAAAAACATAGTATTTTGGATAATTTTTTTTAAGACGAGCAATTAAAAAATATTTTAGTTCCTTTGTCTTTGTTGAAATTTTTATTATTCATCTGACTTTTTCCTTTGTTTCGTTAGCTTTCGTCGCTGGGTTGGCTTCGGTTGGATTAGGTTGACCTTGAATTATTTTTTCAATTTTGAATTTTCTAAGAAAATTTCATAAATTTTATTTTTTTTTTTGTATAATGTTTCGCTTTTCTTTTCGATTTTTCCGTTTTTTTCGTCGGCTTAGATTCGTTTAGGTCGGTTTCAGGTGAGTTGGGTCAGGCAATTAAAAATTTGTTTGTTGGACTGGGTTGACCTTGAACTGATTTTTTTCATTCAAAATTTCGACCTTTTTCTTCAATCATCTTCATCCAGTTCATCTGACTTTTCCTTTTTTTTGTTAGTTTCATCATTGGGTTTGCTTCAGTTGGGTTGGATTGACCTTGAACTTCTTAATTTTCAATTCTTTTTTACAAATTCTATGAATTTCAGTTTCTTTGTTTTAATTCTACGTTTTTTCTTTAAATTTCTCAGTTAAAACTAAATGTCGGTTGGGTTTGGTTGACCTTGAAATAATTAATTTTTTCTTTCTGGAAATTTCGTGAATTTCTATTTTTTGTTTTAATTTTTCTTCAATCATCCTTCTTAATTTCATCTGATTTTCAATTTTTTTGTTAGTTTTCGTCGTTGGGATGGCTTTGCTTCAGTTGGATTTGTTTGGCCTTGAACTTCTTTCCAATTTTTCTTGGAAATTTCGCGAATTTTAACTTTCTTTTGACGCTTTTTCTTTAATTTTCGCCGAGTTATCGTTGGGTTTGCTCAATTTCCGAAGAAGTTATGTAAAAGATTGCAAACAAAGTGGAAACACATTTTGTCTATGGAATCATAATTTTTGGATAAGTTTTATGACAAACTATTTTATTGCGGGATTAAAAAATATTTTGGTTTCTTTGTCTTTGTTGAAATTTTGATTAAATATCACGTGAATTATTTTTTAGTTATTCGATAAGAAATATAGAAGCACGTGAGAAAAAAATTTGAGATGCTATTCTCAAACGACAAGATATTTCCTATATTATGTTTATAAGGCAGAAAGAAGACTTAAAATTATTAAAAAATTAAAATTCGTAAGTGGCATTTCGAAAAGATTTTTACTTCAAAATTTATTCAAGGTAACTGAATCCGAGAGCTTTTTAAAAATTCTAAACACCCTTCATTCCCTTTTTAAAAAATAAAAAGTCGTACACTTAAAAGATTGAAGACGAAAATAAAAATTACCCGAATTTGGGATTTTTATTTTAAAATTTATTCAAAGTAACTGTATCCGAGAGCTTTTTAAAAATTTTAAACGCCCTCCAACCCCTTTTTTTAAAAATAAAAAGTCGTACACTTAAAAAATTGAAAATAAAAATAAAAATTAGCCGAATTTGGGATTTCTACTACAAAATTTATTCAAAGTAACTGAATCCAAGAGCTTTTTAAAAATTCTAAACGCCCTTCATCCGCTTTTTAAAAAATAAAAAGTTGTACACTTAAGAAATTGAAGATAAAAAGAAAAATTAGCCGAATTTGGGATTTTTACTTCAAAATGTATTTAAAGTAACTGAATCCGAAAGATTTTTAAAAATTCTAAACGCCCCTCATCCCCGTTTTTAAAAATAAAAAGCCGTACACTTAAAAAATTGAAGATAAAAATAATAATCAGCCGAATTTGGGATTTTTACTTCAAAATTTATTCAAAGTAACTGAATCCGAGAGATTTTTAAAAATTCTAAACGCCCTTCATCCCTTTTTTTAAAAATAAAAAGTCGTACACTTAAAAAATTGAAGGTAAAAATAAAAATCAGCCGAATTTGGGATTTTTACTTCAAAATTTATTCAAAGTAAATGAATCCGAGAGATTTTTAAAAATTATAAACGCCCTTCATCCGCTTTTTAAAAAATAAAAAGTCGTACACTTAAGAAATTGAAGATAAAAAGAAAAATTAGCCGAATTTGGGATTTTTACTTCAGGATGTATTTAAAGTAACTGAATCCGAAAGGTTTTTAAAAATTCTAAACGCCCCTCATCCCCGTTTTTAAAAATAAGAAATCGTACACTTAAATAATTGAAGACAAAAATAAAAATTAGCCGAATTTGGGATTTTTACTTCAAAATTTATTCAAAGTAAATGAATCCGAGAGATTTTTAAAAATTATAAACGCCCTTCATCCGCTTTTTAAAAAATAAAAAGTCGTACACTTAAAAAATTGAAGATAAAAAGAAAAATCAGCTGAATTTGGGATTTTTACTTCAAAATTTATTCAAAGTAACTGAATCCGAGAGATTTTTAAAAATTCTAAACGCCCTTCATCCTCTTTTTTAAAAATAAAAGTCGTACACTTAAAAAATTGAAGATAAAAATAAAAATCAGCCGAATTTGGGATTTTTACTTCAAACTTTATTCAAAGTAATTGAATCTGAGAAATTTTTAAAAATTCTAAACGCCTTTTTTAAAAGTAAAAAGTCGTACAGTTAAAAAATTGAAGATAAAAATAAAAATTAGCCGAATTTGGGATTTTTACTACAAAATGTATTCAAAGTAACTGAATCCGAAAGATTTTTAAAAATTCTAAACGCCCCTCATCCCCTTTTTTAAAAATAAAAAATCGTACACTTAAAAAATTGAAGATAAAAAGAAAAATCAGCTGAATTTGGGATTTTTACTTCAAAATTTATTCAAAGTAACTGAATCCGAGAGATTTTTAAAAATTCTAAACGCCCTTCCTCCACTTTTTTAAAAATAAAAGTCGTACACTTAAAAAATTGAAGATAAAAATAAAAATCAGCCGAATTTGGGATTTTTACTTCAAACTTTATTCAAAGTAACTGAATCTGAGAGATTTTTAAAAATTCTAAACGCCCTTCATCCTCTTTTTTAAAAATAAAAAGTCGTACACTTAAAAAATTGAAGATAAAAATAAAAATCAGCCGAATTTGGGATTTCTACTTCAAAATTTATTCAAAGTAACTGAATCCGAGAGATTTTTAAAAATTCTAAACGCTCTTCATCCCCATTTTTAAAAATAAAAAGTCGTACACTTAAAAACTTGAAGATAAAAATAAAAATCAGCCGAATTTGGGATTTTTACTTCAAACTTTATTCAAAGTAACTGAATCTGAGAGATTTTTAAAAATTCTAAACGCCCTTCATCCCCTTTTTTAAAAATAAAAGTCGTACACTTAAAAAATTGAAGATAAAAATAAAAATTAGCCGAATTTGGGATTTTTACTTCAAAATTTATTCAAAATAACTGAATCTGAGAACTTTTTAAAAATTCTAAACGCTCTTCATCCCCTTTTTTAAAAATAAAAAGTCGTACACTTAAAAAATTGAAGATAAAAATAAAAATCAGCCGAATTTGGGATTTCTACTTCAAAATTTATTCAAAGTAACTGAATCCGAGAGATTTTTAAAAATTCTAAACGCTCTTCATCCCCTTTTTTAAAAGTAAAAAATCGTACACTTAAATAATTGAACCCAAAAATAAAAATTAGCCGAATTTGTAGTACCCCAAGACACTGTTGAGTCCAATATACTTCTGTAACATGCACTCACACTACGTTTGAAGATAAAAAGAAGAAAATATTGAAGATAAAAATTACAGATAAAAAGAACAAACTGCTAGCCTAGAATTTGGGATACCCCAAGACGCTACTGAGTCCAATACACTTTCTAATGTGCATTAACACTATATTTGTGGTTACAAAACAGGATTTAAACAATATTAAATAAAGTTGAATTGAAAAATGTGTTAAAAAGTTAACTTTCTTTCTTCAAGGAAATAATTTACTTAGAATTCATGATATAACTATAAGCAATTTTCTTTGCTTACGCGTAAACTAATCGTGCTTTCTAACCAGTGGTAATAAAGCATTATTTTGTCGTATTAAATCATGCAGGCCAAGAACAAAATGAGTGTCGTTAATTCAGGAAGCGAAATGTAAACTTTGTACTTTTGCACAATTTCTTGGGCACTTTCTCGTTTCTCGGATCATGTACAGGATAATTAGAACGATAATGAAAACCGTGGCGATAATTCCTTAATTGCGACCATTAAAGGAATCTGAACGACACAAATGAATCGCAGTGAAATCGTCCTGTTCACTCTTCATTTTTTTTAACCTGATTAATTATTTTCTTAATGAATCCTCCGAAAAAAGTAAAACAAAAAAAAATAATAAACGAGGTAACCCACTTCACTTCGATGATACCAAGTTGTAATGTCATACGATATCACTTTCATAAATTTAAATAAGTAAATAAGCCAAACAAATAAATAATTATCGTCGTTTCCGTTTATGTTCTTTACTATTTTTCTAGAAGTTTTTACTTCTTGTTTAGAGACGGTTTGCGGTAATCGTAAGTGAGTGAAACGCACGCAAACGACTTTATAATAATGCGCCACTTTCGTTTCGTATTTTTCTTACCCATTATCCTACTTAGCGATTGGATAAGAAAAATTTCGTCCTCATGCAAGGCAAACAAATTTTACGTCAACGTGGAAAGTGATACGGCACGGGCAGGCGGGTTTCTCTTCGTTTCCGTAACTTCTGACCTTGAATGAATTTTAAATAAATTGCAGCGCAGCCCAGCAGATATGGGCTATCTGAGGATGTCCTGGAAGCTTACGAAACGCGGCGGCGACGGGTAAAAGTAGCGCCGGCATTCTTGACCTAAATGTTAATTGCATTTCCTTTTTTTTTTTTATTATTTTCTAGCATTAATTTGTATGTTGTAGAAATTAACTTTGGCAAACGGTTTTTATTTCAAATAGTCACAAAGACATTATACTTTTTTTTAATTTATTATTGTCCATTATCTTGATTATAAGAATAATTTATTGACGTTTCGCTGTGTCAGTCCGTCATCCTTTCAATCTTAACATATTTTGAGAAAGCTTTTATGTTAAAAATTGGTGATATACAGGGTTTTCGAAAATATTTTAAATCCCACGTGATTAAACGAACCACATTTCTAGGAAAATTGTTTTCCATGGATTGGCGACACTGTAAGATAGATATCTTTGGAACTAATGTATGAAGTTAAACGATAAAAAAAATTAAAGCTGACAATTTGAAAAAGAAATGTCAACGTCCACTCAATCCAACTGAATCCAACCGAAATATATTCAAACCAAATAAAAAATTAATTAAACTTAACTGCATTCAACTGAAACAAAAAAATTAAAAATGCAAGAAATTAAACGTAAAAAATGTAAAAAAATAAAAAACGATTAAGACCCGAATACGGCTGTTTAAAATAAAAATAGTATTAAAAATTAAAACTAAAAGAAAAAACAACAAATGAGAGCACTTAAAATAAATAGAATATTAAAGATTAAAATTTAAAAAAAAAAAACAAACCAGTGATAAATAATAGTAGATTAAATACAGCTCAGAGAATTTAATAAAGAAAACAAAAATAAAACAAGAATCCAATAGAAATTATATCTTGCGAATAAAAATTAGAAATAGATTTTAGATACGACAGAAACAAAAGGCGATCACTTAGTTTAGGTTAAAATTGTATTCAAGTTTTTGAAAAATTAATATTCTCTACATATGATGAAACAGAGAGCGTCCAGAAATGGAAATTAAAATAAAAAAAAGGACCTTAGTTTAAACATACAGGGTTATTCATAATAGGTGGGAAAAACGATACTCGGATACAGAATCCATTTTTTTAATTAAGACCCTATCTTACTATCTCCTGATAAATTTAACTGTCGGTTAATATTTTGGGAAACCGTTCTCGGCACAATGGTTTCCAAGGATATTAACCGACAGTTAAACTTATCAGGAGGTGGCGAGACCGCGCCTAAAACGACCAATGTCAAGGTCAACCAAACTCGATTTTATTCACCCCAAGCAAAAAAATAAAATAAGTAACAAAATTAAATAAAGAAAATGTTTTCAAAGTCGACCCAATCTAACTGCACTCAACCAAACTCGATCCAACAATTGAACTTAACTCAGCTCAACTCAAAAATAAAATAAAAACGGAACATTAAAAAATATTAAAGTAGACAAAAAATTAAAAAAAAAATTTTAACATCCACTCAGCCCAACTGAATCCAAACCAAGTCCATTCAACTCAAATAAAAATTAAGAAAAAGAAATATTTTTAAAAAAATGTTAAAATCAACAAATCTCTAGGTCGACTTAACTGTGTTCAATTGAAGCAAGAAAATTCAAAATGCAAAAAATGTAAGTGAAAAAAATGCAAAAAAAATAAAATAAGAAACGATTGAAGCGAATTTCGACCAATGTCAAGGTCAACCAAACTCGATTTTATTCACCCCAAGCAAAAAAATAAAATAAGTAACAAAATTAAATAAAAAAAATATTTTCAAAGTCGACCCAATCTAACTGCACTCACCAAACTCGATCCAACAATTGAACTCAACTCAGCTCGACTGAAAATAAAATAAAAAGGAAACATTAAAAAGAATTAAAGTAAACAATAAATTTAAAAAAAGAATTCGACGTCCACTCAGCCCAACTGAACCCAAACCAAATCCATTCAACTGAAATGAAAATTAAGAAAAAGAAATATTAAAAAAAAAGTTAAAATCTACAAATCTCAAGGTCAACTTAACTGTATTCAATTGAAGCAAAAAAAATCAAAACGCAAACAATGTAAGGAAAAAAAATGCAAGAAAAAATAAAAAGCGATTTGAATTTATTAATATAACCCTATTAATAAAATTGAAGCGAATTTCGACCAATGTCAAGGTCAACTAAACTCGATTTTATTCACCCCAAGCAAGAATAAAATAAATAAGTAACAAAACTAAATATTTTCAAAGAAAATATTTTCAAAGTCGACCTAATCTAACTGCACTCAACCAAACTCGACTCAACTCAACTCAAAAATAAAATAAGAAAGAAACATTAAAAAAAAAATAAGTAGACAAAAAATTTAAAAAAAAAATTTCAACGACCACTCAGCCCAACTGAACTCAATCCAAATCCAGTCAACTCAAATAAAAATTAAGAAAAAGAAATATTAAAAAAAAATGTTAAAATCAACAAATCTCAAGGTCAGCTTAACTGTGTTCAATTGAAGCAAAAAAAATCAAAACGCAGGGAAAAAATGCCAAAAAAGGAATAAATGATTGAAGCGAATTTCGACCATTGCCAAGGTCAACCAAACTTGAGCCAATAACTGAACTCGTTTTTATTTTCACCCCAAGCAAAAAAGATAATAATCAAAAAATAAAAAATAAAGTAACAAAATTTAAAGAAAAGATTTTCAATGTCAACCCAACCCAAATTTGTATCTTTATTTTTTATGTTCATTGTTTCCTCTCTAAATTGTCTGGTAATTTTTAATTAACGCTCCACTGCGTTTATTAATTAAAAAAAATACTCAGAATCTCACTTTAATAATTACTCCTATTTATAAATCGATGCAGAATCGGGTTATTCAGAACCGCTAGTAAATGATTGCTGTCGTGTTGTTAGTAATTTTCAATTTATAACGTTGGTATTTCCGGCTCGTGTCCCTTCAGCATCTTGTCATCTGCGTTGTGATACTTTGATGACTTTTATTGAATTATTTTCATCCAAAATACATATTATTTAATAAATTGTTTCATTAAATTACGTTTTACACTTTTTTACATGAAAATTTCCCATGGGGTGTAAAAGCGTACAATGTTGCCAACTTTTCCAAATTCCCAAGCGGGAAATTCAAACGCTTTCCAATCATTTCTGTAACCCCTGAATTTTCATGTGATTATCACCATTGTTTGTTAATATTTTTTTCTTCCTCTCTTTGTTTCGTGCGAAGGTCGCGGGATGCTAGGAAATTTGTCAACTTTATGTGTTAAGAGGAAACACAATTAAACAATCGTTAACCTAAAATCCGAGGTGTTGCTGCAATCTGCAGTGTAAGCGGTTAATCAACAACCGCGCAGAATATTGCAATTAGTGTTTAATAATAATAAATTGCTCGGCAGACTTTCGTTTCGCCGAATTAAGAGAAGTCTTGCAGAGTTTTCCTTGCAGTGTTTTCCATGAAAATTCACCAAAACATTCCAGAAAATTAATTTGGAACGAACCGGTACAAGAGGTGCAACGCAAAGTCGACGCTCCAAATCAGTGGCGTGCATGCTAAAGTTCATAAGGCACCATTGCAAAATATTCATTAGGGGCATTAGTGTCGGATTTCGTGCATTTGAGAGGCTCCAGGCGCATTTTACTTTTGAGCCCCCCTCTAAATTAAATATTTTCTTTATTTATTTTATTTTTTTTGCTACAAGTTGTCTAAAATTTGTATATAATTTAATTATTTTCGTGCGAACACAATTGAGAAATATGTCGAGTTTTCGCTGTGTGTTTGACAGCTTCTTCAGGAAAATTATAATTAAATCGATAATTTTCGTGAAAAATTAAATATAATATGTATAATATACAGGATGTCCCGACAGTGCGTTTTCGGGCTATATCTCGATAACCGCTGCAGATAAAAAAAAAATTTCCAGACATTTTTCTTTTAAAATTTAGAGGTCTGCAGCATAAAATTATTTTCACCTATACAGGATGAATCGAAACGGTGGTACTGAAGGCACCTTTTTTTTTATTTTAAACGGCATAGCCTATATACGATGCCAAATTTAAATTGCCCATAAAATTCCATACATTTTTTATACACCATAATCTAGGTCTAAATCTAACTGTTTTGAAGATATTTAATATTTTGTCTAGAAAATGTCGTGTGTTTATTTATTCATATATTATTTATTTTGAACTTTAGAAAAAAGATTTTTGCTACAGATGTAATTGATACTTTAACTTATTCTAAGCCACCATTAAATATATTTTTGTTGTTACGGGGGTGATCATGGTACTAAGCAAAATCTCAGAAATTTCAATATGACATAATCACTAGCAGTAGCCCTGTTTATAGAAATCGGGTGTGGCTCTCCTAATATGTTTTTTTAAATACACTTTTCTAAGCGGGCAATTAAAGAAAATTGTGTCAACTATGCACAGTGACGTTCAATTAAAGTGATCAACAATAATTGATTCTACAGCGTGTCTCTAAACCTATGTGTTGAATTGAAACCACAAATATTGGTCAAGAAAAGAAGCAAAATTTGTTATACAACACTTGGTCAGATAGCAATAATAGCACAGATAGAAATTATTTTACTTTTTTATAGAAATTGTTTGAGGGTCGCTGAATGTAGCTTAAATGTTCCGGCGGAGCTTGGTTTTCAACTATTCTCCGACGTTCGGGGCCATAAAAAGTCATAAAAACGCAGACCATGACCTAATGCACAGATATTGTACTTAAGGCAGGTCGAGTATCGTGTTTCTTGTTAATTTTAAAAGCAGATAAATTTTGTAACTAGGTAAGTTCTTAATAGTTTAAAATATTCCGTGCGTGTTGCATTAATTGATGATTAGTTTTGTGCTAATCCGTACTTTAACAGTTAGATTTAAAAAATTCAATCTAAAGTCGATCGAAAAAGAGGAAATTCTTACATCATATTAATTTGTAAATTGCCAATTTACAATGTTGATTACTAAAGTTATTGTATTTGTACAGCAAAATAAATTTGTTTCTTTATTAAAACTACGACGAAGAGATGAAATAAACGTCTGCACTGGGCCAGAGTTTTTTTAATGTCTTTATTGGTTTAAGCCGACGCAGAAATTCAGGTTCAATATTATCCTTATAAAAACACGTGTTTTGTGTTGGAATGTAAACAGTTAATAAAGTAATTCGATTGAGAGCTAGCGAAGTTATTCAATCACTTATTTTGAACCCATAGATTTTTGTGTGTACAGGGAATCTAATTAATTTAAATTTTTCATCGTACTCATACTCCAATTCTTGCTTTTTCCGTTTTTACAATAGGAACAGTTTCTGCACTTGCAATACTTATTCTGCAGCTATTAGTGCGATAATTAAAAAATAATTTCACGCATTTTCAACGCAGTTACAAAACTAGAGTACGAAGATGTTTAATTACTTCAGCAAAAATCTAACGAACATTAGGTACTCGTTTTTAACATAATTGCTATTCCCTATTACAAAGAAACAAACGTTCTTACTTATCGCACGTTGAAAATACAAATAAATATGGCAATGTCCGCAAGTCGGATTCATATTCGTATACAATAAGACCTTGACCGAGTTCTTCTAAACGTAAACAAAAAGTTTTATTGCGGTTTATTGCTTTCATTGGAATCAATTGCTGAAACAAGTCGTAAACCGAGCAGAGGTTTCAAAACAAAGGGAGAACCCTCGCTTGTGATAGGTCAGCTTTTTATTTTTGGGCAAGAAATTTCAGATTTGGAGAATTAATCTCTTATGTTATGAGGAGCTTACAGTTTCATTTAAAGACAGAGGTTTTGAGTCACCGTGTATAGTAAAAGTATAAGAATATGGAATTCTGTACAGAAAATTAGTTATTTTGATTTAGGGAAGATATCACCTGTACGCCTGCGCTCGACTTGCGCGGGCGTTCCAAGGAAAACAAAAGGAATCGAAAAACTGTTGGCCAACAGAAATATATAGGACAAGAAGAAACCCATTGGGACATTTTTTTAACCTAAACACCGAGGAATTACCCGAATGTAAATGATTAATCAGCCAACAACACAGTTACACAGAAGAATGAATGCAAGGTAATTACTCTTTAAACACGATAGTCGTTCGCCGCATTTAAGAATGTGGTTTTTGTTTTTTTGTTTTTTTTTTTTTTTCTTTAACGTGGGTTTAAGTATGCATAAAGCTCAAGTAAAATTTACGATTCGTTCCCAATTCCAGTTTCCGTTCGTCTATTTCGCGACGTTAACTACTTCGTATTAACAGTTGCAAATTTCCAGTTTTATTATCAACAGCGTACAGATAGTTAACCTGTTGTCGGCGGTCGTCCTCAACACTCACCGGCTCATTACAGTGTAGCGTGCTGCAACAAGCCTTCGAGTACAGTTAATTTTTGCGGAGAGATAATAAACGGCGAACGCGTACGGAAACACGTTTCGGATGACGTAAAAATCGAAATAAATGGAATAACAGGTCACCATACACATTGCGATTACTGTTATGTAGAGATGGCTTTCGGGCCGAATGCGTACGTTAAGCTCGTTTGAAATCAATATAATAAGTACCTGAAATAAGTCGTTGTTATTAAAACGTGACCGCCTTATGTGTGAATGAGTTTTAGTTTATGGGACAGCAGCGTCGTTGTTATTTGCTAGTTTCGTAGTTTCAAGTTAAAAAACCCGTCGTGCGATATCGCCACTCAAGAAATGCAAATGTAGTTTAGCTTAGAGATCGAATATGTTCCATTCTTTTTTTTGAGATAGGTCTTCATTCAATTTAATATTATATTCATAATTTAAATGAATTAGTTGCAAGTCAGATTAGATTGCAATGAACTTCACTATTTTAGATCAAAAATTGACACTGCCGCCAATAAATTTAAACTGTATAAGGAATTCAACCAAATCTAGTATTACAGTGTGGAACAGCCCTTACGATCACAGAACAGCAAAAAAAAAATTACATCCGGAAAAGTGTTGTACTTTTACCAAGTGGATTAAGGGTGAAAATTAGGAACGAACAGAAACAATTAGTAAATCGTCCAAACAGCACAAAGCGAATCGTGTAATTGAGATTTTCAGCATGACAAAAGCGTACCCATCTTTCACCCTTTCGATGTTACACAAGTGCATGAAATGATCGTAAATCGAAACGTTCTAAAGCATTTGAGTTTTATGACGCGTAAAAGCGATTTTCTTTTCTTTTCAAAACGATACAACCGGACAAATTTCTATCAAACGGGACGCTTTAACTGCGATCAATTTTATTCGCCGCTTTGCTAACTGTTTTTTTTTTTTGTTTAATTTGTACTGATCCAGCACGTTCAGATTAAAAATACTTTGCGCGACAAAAGTCTCAGTGCAAGATTTTAACATTCATTAGAAGCTTAAGAGTCAACTTCTAATAATCATCAACGTATACATAATTCATTTAAAAAGCAATTAAGGGCATCGAGTCGCTTCGATTTCCATTAAGCCAAGCAACTCTGCGCTTATTATTGAAAAATGCTAAACGCTTCATGAATAATTATCACGTCTCTGCGTATTTTCTAATGTTATTAATGCATGTTCGCTGTATAGTTGTCAACGAGATACAGTAACGTTATTAAATGAAAAAAAAAAAAAAAAACGGCTCACGACCAGCGGAATGCTCTTAACGAGATAGGAACGCCGCATATTTTTCACGCTTGTGATTTCTATAAATTCAAATGAAAATTGTTTTTTTTTTTTTTAATAGAGGAAAGTTCTGGCACACCTTCAATTGTACTGTGACTGGTCATGGAAGAGGTATGATGTAGTAACAAGAAGATCAAAGGATTTTTCTTCTATTGTGGACACTTATGGTCTGATTACATTTTTACAGAGTCTTATCTTGAATTACAATTTCTTCTATATTCGTTCGATTTCATGCCTCATTTATTTTGCTGATTATTCAGTTGTTTACTTGCACCTGCCAATTTTAATGTCGTTTTTCATCTAAAAGAAAATTCCGACTGTCCTATTTACTAATGACTCCTATCGATTAATGACAGACCGACATCTGCCCGGATGCCACAAAGTGCATTTTCTAAAAGTTTGGGTCATCGGACCCATAGTCCATAATCGAAAGTCAGCGTCTCGCAAAAACACAGTCAAAAAGTGAGCGCGTCAATCACTTTTTAGTAAACATAATAGGAATTTGCTTATCACGCGTTCGTTCACGGACGTTCCTTGTCCTCTAGTAACGTGAGCCGCATCGCGTCGGTGCGACGAACCCGTGTCGATAAACGCACCTGCGAAACTGCAATTAAACAATAAAATACGCGAGTTGCATTTTGTGTAAAAGTCTGACGTCGAACATTCGAAAAGTTGTTTCAAGGCCAACCCAACCCAATACAACTGAACTCGACCTAAGCGAATCCAACCCGACGAAAAAATCGGAAAAATTGAAAGGAGAGACAAAAAATCAAAACGAAAAGTGAAAATTTCCGAGAAAAAGTAAACTGAAAAAGAAATTCAAGGTCAATCCTACCCAACCAACTTATGAAAAGTCAACCCGGTGACTAAAACCAACGAAGCAAAGGAATAAATTAGATGAATTCGGAGAAAAAAAAACGTAAACTTAAAATTCACGAAGACTGCCGAAAACTATGGAAAATTTGAGCAATAATCAATATTTTTGTTGAAAAATTATTCAAGGTCAATTCAATAAAGAAAAATCTATTTACGTTCAGCTTGTTTGTAATGCATCTGCATAAAATGCAATTAAAATTGCAAGAAAACATAACCTTGCTTGCAGTTTTACACTCAAGCAATTTTTGCATAATTAGCAAATGCTGAATGTAAATATTTATTATTATTTTTTTTGGGATGTTTGATTGAAGTTTATTAATAAATATTGTTCATGCGCGTATACATCTGTGAGCATGCGCACAATGAGAATTGCGTCTTGCTGCAATAAAAACTGCATCATCATTACGTTGCGTTGACATCAGCGAGTATTCATATTCATACAAAACACACACTTACATACATGTTTATGTACATTATAGTAAATAATTACGAATTTGTATGCAATGAAAGTTACTCTGATATATAGAATCTGTTAATTACGTCAGATTTTTTTTGAACGTGTCAATTACTTTTTAGTAAACGTAAGAGGAATTTTCTTATCACGCGTTCGTCCGCGGACGTTCCTTGTCCTCTAGTAACGTGAGCCGCGTCGCGTTGGTGCGACCAACCCGTGTCGATAAACGCACCGGCGAAACTGCAATTAAACAATAAAATACGAGAGTTGAATTTTGTGTAAAAGCCGAAAGTAAAACTAACTTCGAATATGATTTTCTCAAACGTGATAATACGTTGGAAAGGCACCATTATAATTTATTCAGTCGAAGCGTTCATATGCAGACAGAATTTAGTAATAAGGAACAACGTCGATTGAAGAAGCGCTATTATAAGTTTTACAAAAAAAAAGTGTCAGATGAAAGTTACTCTTGAATGCTTAACTATTTGATGGTGTTTTTCGTTTTTTCTTGTGTCGTCATAAACTTGGACTGTGACGTCACAGACGATTTCTTTCTTTTTAATTACATACAATACTTTTTTTTAGCCAAATTAATAGTCCAGCTTTTTTTTACGCTCGTATAAATATAATATTTTTTTTGCGACCATAAAGAAAAAAAAAGAAGTGCATTATCAATTTCGTTAAAAAATTCTAATGTTAAAAAAGTATTAGTCGTCGGAAATTATGACGTTGCAAAAAAATTAAAAATACCTGCTTATGTTAAGTTATTATCTATTTAACTTTTCTTTTTTTGTAAAAACCTAGAACAAATCAATCAATCAATATTCCTTGCTTTTTACGCATACTTCATTACATTCGTACTAATTATAGTAATAATCAGTAATTATTATAATTGAGGGAGAGATTGTAAAATCAATTCGAAAGTCAACGTTTCGCTGCATGTTAACAACTTTATCTCGAGGACGTTTATTTTGGTATATCTAAACGGCTATTTGACTCGAGGAGTTCGGTGATACTTGACGCAGTCAAGCAAAGCCTAATTCGCTAAAGTGAAGTTGTATTAAAAGAAATTTTGCAATGAATGAAATAATTAGGAATTTTCCATATTCTTTGCAATCTTTGATGTACATAATTTCTTTGGACAACACGCACGGAATTATTTTCAGAATTCTTTGCGAAGAGAAAATTTAATTTGATTGGTACTGGTTAAGTTAATTAGATAGTCAAAATTAATTTTTTATTCGGGTTAAATTGCTATGATTATTTTATTATATTTAATTTTTTAATTAATCATAATATTCCATTTTTAAAAAAGTAAGCGTCGTTGATTTGACTTAATAGGATTTCTTTTCTCGGTGGTATTCTATTATTAATTAATTAATTATGTCAGATTTCCTCACGGCCATAAAATTTCCGTCTCGCCTTTTCTTTTTCTTTTGATAGCTCAGTCCATGCGACTTCAGGGTTTTTATGCGTCAACGTCTCACTGGAGATTTCATTTGGTCGCACTAATTTTATTCAGAAAATAGTTTTTTTTTTTTAAGGAACTTCTTAATAGGATACAGGATTCAAGAAAAAGTTTTAGGTGAATGAATTGAGCTTGTTTTAAGGTTTCAAAAAAATGTGCGAAATTTTTCCACAACACGTCACAAAATCCTCGCAACAATGAACGCATAATTGCAAGGAAAAAACGAAACGTCGAGATAAACTAATGGATTTTTAATGAGCTCCCACAGTGACACAGTAAACCGGCGAAGAACCGCAAGTTTCAGGTTTTCAGTTCACACAGTTATCGTTAATTTATTGCTTGAATTGAACGTTTTAAACACCTTGTATTGGTTCGTTCCGGTAACAGTTAGTTCAATAAAATGCTGAATTTATATCAAAAACTATTTTTATGTTACGGAAATTACGTTTAGCAAACCAGCAACGAGAAACTGTAGAAAATCATCCTCTAATAATTGGCATAACTTCTTTTTTATTATTATTTAATTCATTATTCTGTTGTTTTAAATAATTGTTTGCTGGCCAAGTGCTCTGCCAATTTTCAGTTAGTGTTTCTTTCGCAATTATTCAAAATAATTAATTTTACTTATTTTAACGGGCAAATCCCCTATAACTCTGTAAGTCCAATTCAACCGATGCCAACCTAGCGATGAAAACTAACAAGAGAAGAGAAAAAATCAAATGCATTTCCGGAAAAAATTTTAAAAAAAAAACGAAAACTTAAAATTCACCAAGATTGTCGAAGAGTATTGAAAGTTTGAGCAATATTTCTTTTGGAAAATCGTTCAAGGTCAAGCCAACTCAACTGACGTCAACCTAGCTACGAAAACTAACAAAAAAGGGAAAATTAAAAAAAATTAGGAAAAAAAAATTGGAAAAAACTTAAAATTCACAATGGCTGTCGAAAAATATCGAAAATTTGAACAATAATCAATATTTTTGTTGGAGAATTGTTCAAGTTTAACCCAACCTAACTGATTCTAACCTACGCAAAGCCAACTTACCAACGAAAACTAACAAAAATAGGAAAAATTAGATAAATTTGGGGAAAAAATCGGAAAAACCGAAGTATTGAAAATTTGATCAATATGATCAATATTTTTGTTGGAAAATTGTTGCTCAAGGTCAACCTAATCCAATTGAGAAAAATTTGGAGAAAAAAATTGGAAAAAACAAAAACTTAAAGCTCACGAAGATTGCCCAAAAGTATTAAAAATTTGACCAATATAATCAATATTTTTGTGGGAAAATTGTTGTTCAAGGTCAACCTAACCCTATTGATTCCAACCTAGCGACGAAAATTAATCTAAAAAAAGGAAAAATCAGATAAATTTAGAGAAAAAAATTTGGAAAAGGCGAAAATTTAAAATTCGCGAAGATTGAAGAAACGTGTCGAAAATTTGAATAAAAAAATCAGTTCAAAGTCAAGTCAACTCAACCGACATTGCCGAGAAAGTCAAAGATTTGAAAAGACCAACCAAACCTAACTGAAACTGACCTAAGCGAAACCAATTCAACGAGAAACTGAAGAATTTTAAGAAAAAATGTAAAATTAAAACAAAAAATTGAGATTCATGGAATTTCCAGAAAGTAATTGAAAATTAAAAAATTCAAGGTAAATCCAACTCAACTGAAGCCAACCTAATGACGAAAACTAACAAGAAAATGAAAAATTTAATCAATTTAAAAAGAATTGGAAAATAACAATAGTTTAAAATTGACGATGAAGAAAAATTTCGAAAATTTGAATGAAAAAATCAGTTCAAAATGGAAAATGCAAAGGAAAACCGTAAAACTAAAACAAGAAATTTAAATTCAAAAAATTTGAAATAGAAAAGTTCAAGGTCGACTCAATTGGAGCTAACTTGACACAAAGCCAACCCAACGACGAAAACTAAACAAGAAAAAGGAAAAATCAAACGAACTGGATGAAGGTGAAGAAAAATGTCGAAACTTTGAATGAAGGAAATCATTTCAAGGTCAACCGAACCCATCCGACGTTTAAATTACGAAAAGTTGATTGAAAACCAACTCAACACATCACTACTGAAACCGATCTAAGTGAATCCAACGCGACGAATAATTGGAATATTTTTTTAAAAATCGTAAAATTTAAACAATAAAATGAAATTGACGAAATTTCCAAAAAAAGCCAACCCGACCAAACTGAAATCAAGCCGAAAACTACCAATGGAAAAGGAAAATTAAATTAATTGAATAAAGATGATTGAAGAAAAATATCGAAACTTTGAATAAAAAAATCTGTTCAAGGTCAACCAAACCCAACCGACGCGACGCCGAATATTTGAAAAGTTGTTTCAAGGCCAACCTAACCTAACACTACTGAATCCGACCTAAGCGAATCCAGCCCGACGAAAAAATCGGAAAAATTGAAAGGAGAGGCAAAAAATTAAAACGTAAATGAAAATTTCAGAGAAAAAAAAACTGAAAAAGAAATTCAAGGTCAATCCTACCCAACCGAAACCAACTTATGAAAAGTCAAGCCAGCGACGAAAAGTGACGAAACAAAGGAACAAATTAGATGAATTCGAAGAGAGAAAAAAACGTAAAATTAAAATTCACGAAGATTGCCGAAAAATATGGAAAATTTGAGCAATAATCTATATTTTTGTTGCAAGATTGTTCAAGGTCAATCCAATAAACAAATATCTATTTACTCTCAGCTTGTTTACAATGCATCTGCATAGAATGCAATTAAAATTGCAAGAAAACTTAACCTTACTTGTTTTACAATCAAGCAATTTTTTTATAATTAGCAATTGCTGAATGTAAATATCTATTTATATATTTTTTTGCGGAGGTTTGATTGAATTAATAAACATTGTTCACGCGCGTATACCTCTGTGAGCATGCGCACACTAAAAATTGCGTATTGCTGCAATAAAAATTGCATCATCATTGCGTTGCGTTGACTTCAGTGAGTATTCATATACAACACAGACACTTACATACATATTTATGTACATTGTAATAAATAATTACGAATTTGTATGCAATAAAAATTACTCTGATATATCGAATCTATTAATTACGTCAGATTTTTTTTGTGGACAGAAAAAAGAACCCTCCAACAGCCATTATTCACTTTTTATGCTGATGAATTTAATTTTATTTCGCCACGCCTATTTCCGCTACTGCTCAAGAGATTTATGGCCGCAGAAAATAATTTGAACCAAATAAATAAGATACTGTAATTACGCCGTGAGCAAAAAAAAAAGTTTGCTTTTGAGTGGCTGCACGTAACCAGAAATTCGATTTTCTGTCGGTTCTTCTTGCAATCTCTTCTGATTATTTAGTTGTGGAAGACCGCCATCGCCCATCAGGCCTGTGCGTGAGCAATTAACATAGATACAATCAGCCATTTCTAGTTTCCCAACTAATTTGCTGGAAAGAAGTACACACTGTATAACTTAAAGTAAGAAAGAAAAAAAAGAAACCGAATGAGTCCGGCGACTTGTTTACGTTATTTATATTTTGTATTTATAACGAACATATATATTTTTTTAATTTTGCTTCGCATGCTGGCCACCTTTGAAGTAGAAATCACCTGCCAGTCTGATTAATTCCCGCGCTATTTCATTTCAAGCATTAAATAATTTTCATCTGATAAAGTACATTGAGCTTTTTTAGCTCCGTTATTAAAAAATCAATACGCTTTTTAAATGTGGTTTCTTTATTCGAAATCATTTGCTATACTGAAATAAATAAATTACTCCTTATATTCTTAACGTATTAAAACACGACCAGGTCAGTAGAAGAAATGAGTCGAGCAGCGGAGACTAATTTGCTGCAATATTACTCCTAATTATGCACTCAATTAAGGATGTTTTTTGCATTGCAAACGCAACATCCGATAATTCCCGCTCATTACGAATCCAAACGGGAGAAAGCGCTTAAATAGTGCAGGAGCATATAAAAAATCGATATTTCGAGTCCTTGCTGAGCTAATTATGAGTTGTGCTCCTCGTCGAAAGATTGTTTTTTTTTTATATTCATTTTTTTCAATTCAATTTGAAATTAATGTTGCGAATAAAAAGACATAACTTCACGGTGTGTTTGTTTTTTTCTTCTTTTTTTATATAATTTTTTTATTTTATTAATTTAATTTAAATTCTCAAGAAAGTCAGCGTTGGTGAATTGAAACAAAAAACTGTTTTGCGCATAAAGAAAAGCTATATTTTAAGACAAACTGTTTTTTTTTTATTTTGTACTGAATATTAGACTTTCTCTCCCAAACCATTTTCTTCTTTTCAATTTAACGCTATAATTTCAGTGGTACTTACTTATTTTTGTTGAATTTTGTTGAAATTTTGTTTGAATTGAACTTGAATTTCGATTATTTCTAAAATTTTTAGTTAATGTTTCAAAATTTCGTTCGGTCTTAATTCATGTGGAAATGTTTTTTCTTTTTCTAATGCTGCGTACGTATTTCGGCAGCTATGCTGCCATCTTCAGTAGATGACTTCCTCTGAATCGACAAGAGAAGCGGGATTAATTTAATACATTTTCAAATTTCTTAATTAGATTTATTTATTGTTTAATGAAAAGATTACTTGTCTTTAGAAATAACTGAAACTTTTAATGTAGAAATTCGAAAAAAATGGAAAAGGAATGTGAGTTAAAAAATGATAAAATGTTGATAAAAAAAGAACTAAAAAGCAAAAGTAAGTTCTGAATTGATAAATATTTAATGAGTAAATAATAGGCAGAGGCGGCCTTAATAGTTGCGAGAGTCCCGGACGAGAAATTTTACGGGGCTCCTGAGGTAGGGGAAATAGTTTGTCTTCCTCGCATTATAAAAAGCAGAAAATACAAAATTAATTTAAAAGAATCAGATAAAATAGTTTTTTTTTATTTTTTAAAATATGTTGTCATTTGAAAGTGTGAAATAAAAATGGAGCTTTGTATGGAAACAAAGGTAAAGTAAAATTGTGAAATAAAAATATACTATAAAACAAAAAGGTAACTAAAAAATAAAGATAAACAGAGAAAAAGGTAAAAACACGATTAATTGATAAAATCAAATAAAAATATCCGTCAAATCTAATAAAACAAAAACAAAAGACGATCGTGGATGAAGATAAGATAGAAATAAAAATATGTAAAACTACAACTAAATATTGACAACCAAAAATTCAATCTGTAAATATTAAAAATTAAAATTAAATAAACGCAAATTCAGTAAATGAAAAAAAAAATACAACAAAACTCAATCAATTGATGATTAAAAAATAAAAAATCGTATTAAATAAAGTCAAAGGAAAAAAAGAGTAAAAATAAAAGATGATAGACGAAAATAAAAATTAAATAAAAACATTTAATCGTTAAATGTTGAGAAAAATAGAATAATTAAAAAATAAAATCAAGTCGCGATAAAGAGAAAAAAATGACCGTCGATCGTAGGGATTAAAATGTAAAATAAACTCAATTCGAGTAAATAAAACAAAAAACAGAAACAAAAAACGATCAGTTAATAATCAATAAATGAAACCAAATCGCATAAAAGATAAAACAAAAATGGCGATCGATCGAAGGGACACTTTAATCCCTTCTCTAAATTCAAATCGTGTAAATAAAAAGAAGAACAAAACAAAAGGCGATCAACTGATGAATATACTGATAAAATGTAAAATAAACTCAAATCGAGTAAAAAAAAAAAACAAAAACAAAAGACGATCAAGTAATAATCAATAAATGAAACCAAAACGTATAAAAGATAAAACACAAACGGCCATCGATCGAAGGAATATTTTAATCCCATCTCTAAATTCAAATCGGGTAAATAGAATTTAAAAAAACAAAAACAAAAGGCGATCAATTGATAATAATTAATCAAATAAAATAAAATCGCATAAAATAGAAAATGAGAATGGCGATCGATCGAAGGGAATAAAAGGCAAAATAAACTCGAATCGTGTAAATTAAAAGAAAAACAGAAACAGAAGACGATCAATTGGTAATTAAAACATAAAATCCTAAGGAATTAAAGATAATTAAAGACAGTAAAAAAGTAAAAATAGATTAAATGAAATCGAATAGAAAAGAACAAACAAAAGCCGATCAATTAATTATACAGCGTATAATATAAGGAAACTAAGTGGCGGTTAAGTTCGATATCTTCAAGGCGATTAATTTTTTAAAAAAGAGCGCTCGGACCCATCAGTCTTGTCTAATTGGGAGGGTACCATTTAAAAAAATAAAATTAAATTAACACTCGCCCAGCTTTTTGCAAACACCCCGTAGTTTTAAAAATAATTTTTGGAAAGGGCGGATCCGAACGTCTTTTGAAAAAATTTTGACTTCTGGAAAATTTTCAATGCATTTTATCTCAAAAACTATGGTTATTAAACACCCCACGCATACAGAGACTTTGTGTTTTCTTTTCCTGTGTACCACCTGTGGTTGTCGAGTTGGACACTTATTTTGAATCACCCTGTATAGGATCCCTAGGTTTGATTGCCACTTAACTTGTCGGAGAGGGTTCGGAAACGCTATGGATATTAAACACCCCTCGGATGTAGACTTTCGAACACTTATTTTGAATCACCCAGTATATAAAAGACGATGGTGATGAAGATAAAACGAAATTAAATATTCCATAGCACTTAGGCCGGATTTCTTCACCTGCGAATAAATTTATCTGACAGATAGTATCCTCGGAAGCTATTGTCGATACAACGGTTTCCAAGGATAATACCTGGCAGATAAGTTTATCACGACGTGAAGAAATCAGGCATTAGTCAAATAGAATTAAGAACACTAAATAAAAAACGAAAGGAGAATCAAACTGATAATTCAAATATAAAATATTCAAGTCGAATTGAGACGAATGAAGACAAAATACTAAATTAAAAAAAAATCAAATCAAATCAAATAGAATCAGTATATCTACATATACTGTTTTAGGAACTAGACTAATACTAATTATAATCTAAAAGGGGATCCACCAATATTAACCGACCTATTAGGTTATGGAATTACAATATCGAAAATTAAAAAAGTTAAACTAATTATGAACTGCGATAGCCTTACTTAAAAATATTTGAAGATAGAATGCGTTTGTTTACAGGCAAAATTAAATTCCAAGAAGGGGCAGAAAATTATTAAAGACTATAAAAGCTAGTCCTCATACAACAGATGTTATTGTAGGAATAAGAGCTTGCGTTTCTCTAAAAATACGATTTACTGAGGGAGTATTAAGGACAACTATTTGTTTATATGTATTGCTTGTTTATACGTACGATTTATATTTTATTTTATTTTTATTTTTTATTGAATAAAGCTTGTAATCTGTTCGTTTTATACAGATCCGCAAATATTTTCGTTTTTATATGATTTTAAGCAGATATTCGATCTTCTTCATTCTGAATTAACTAACACTCATAGTTATCTATAAGTATAATAACAAATTGTCGCAGGTGGTTAAAAACTATTGAGAATTATTTTCTCTCTAATTTATTCCTTTCTTATCTTAGTAACTCATCTGACTCAATCTATTTGAAGAATATTATTATTTTGTCGAGGAAAAAACAAGAAAACGACAAATCTAATCGTCAAAGTGTGCATGCAGCACAAAGCCAAAGAACCAAACAGGCAAGCAAGCAAGCAAGCAAGAAAGTAAGCAAGCAACAAATCGATGGTTTGAAACCACAACAACACAGGCTGAAACGAGTTTCATTCACTGAGGTTACGTATGATCATTGACACCTAATGTGCTGCGAAAAAATGCGTGCCTTACGACGGCCGAGGAACAGGCGTCAGCCTTCTTCTCAAATCATAATTTAATAATACCTACCACGTCTCCTGGCATTTAATTAATTCAATGCTGTTAAATGCCTGAAACAAGACGACGAACGGTGCTTAGCCTCTCCCCAGAAAGTTAATTGCACGACCGCTTTTATGTCCTCCTCACAAGTTGACATCAAGTGCTAAAACTTGCAAGCACACACATATTATGTACCTATTAACAATGACAATGAGTAATCAAAGTTTTTTTTAGTATTATTTATTAATTGTAATTTGAAAGGCCGGCCGGCTTGGAGAAAAAAATTGTCGCAAGTCATAGTTTTTTTATTATTGTACATGTTCTTCAATAATTGATTATATTCCACGTGACCAAGTTCAGATTGATACTTAGGCAACTAACAATACACACGATTGACGAAACTGTGGCATCATGAAATGCAGGAGTTATTAAATTTCCACAGTAACGTCAATCAAAGGGCTTTCTGAACTTTATCCAAATGTTGATGAGGCGATTGGTTTGGTACTACGTCGTAGGTCACGTGGACACAGGATTTAATGAAGACTCTATATTCTGAAAAAGGCGACGAGTTTCTCTCTTGGCGAAAATGGAAATTATTTTAATCGAATTTTGTGCTTCAGCTTTTTTTACATGTTCTTCAATAATTGATTTATATTCCACGTGACCAAGTTCCGATTGATACTTAGGCAACTAACAATACACACGATTGACAAAATTGTGACAGTATTAAATGCAGTGGTTATTAAATCTCCACAGTAACGTCAATCAAGGGCTTTATGAAATTTATCCAAATGTTGATGAGGCGATTGGTTTGGTACTACGTCGTAGGTCACGTGGACACAGGATTTAATGAAGACTCTATATTCTGAAAACGCGATGAGTTTCTCTCTTGGCAAGAACGATAATTATTTTAATCGAATTTTGTGCTTCAGTTTTTTTTTTGTGTTAACCAATTCTTATCGAGGGAAACAAAAAGAATAAGTAGATCTTATTTAATCGACCTCTAATAGTTCATCGACCCCCAAGCATCCCCTGCGAGGCAATAATTCCATACGATTCCGTTGGGAAATCCTGATTTAAAGCAACGCGTCGCAGCTATCCCTTTTCAATTGCTATACCTTATTTTTTTTATTCGGAGGTGTACTTTGAAATTTTGGCGCTAAAAACAAACTTTGCCATTGGTCGAACGAGCTTTATCATTGGTCAATTCCGGCCAGCTACCAATGACAAAGATCGTTTTCAGCGCCATAAATTCAAAGTACTCCTCCGAAATAAAAAATAAGGTATAGGAAAGCCCGAGAATTGCCGATTGGTATCATTTTAATTGAACATGATAGTACAACTCGTAGTGTACGTACAGGAACGAAACGAATGTAGATTCAGTTGTGTGTCTCACTAGATTTTAAATGTTGTATAAAATTTATCGATTGTCGACCTTTAATAGTTCATCGACCCTTAAAGACCCCCCACAAGTTCTTTGATCGTCCGACTAACCCTAAAAGTCCATCGACCCCTTGGGGTTTACCTTGGTAAATCCTAACTTAAAGTCAATTGTTATAAGGACCGGAAGTAAGGTTGCCAACATCGAGTCGTTGTTGACCAGAAGAATATGATTTCAAATAATTCTTACATGAAGAAAAGCCGAGAAGATGCAACACTCATAATTTTATAACAATTATTCCAAAAAAGAAGAAAAAATTTGCAAGTAATAAAAATAAAATTTCTAAATAAACTTAAAAAGGAATTTAAAAATCATTTGATAAATTACAAATTTATAAAATCAGATTCTGCGCAGTCACTTCTATTTCATCTTTGTTGTTGTAAATTGCAACAGAGGTGTACAGAGTGTAAAAACGTGCGGACGGGATTGGAAATCCACTTTTCATCCCCTCTTGACCCTTGACAAATCGTATAAAGTTGGTTCTCGATTTTCTTTGTTAGTAACGCTTCTGGTTTGGTAAAAAGTCAGAAATCCATTTTTCAATTTACTTTCCACGTTTGCTCGAAAGGCAAAATGTACCTCAGAGGCGGCTCGTCGGGGTGGGTAAGGTGGGTAGTGCCCACTCTGTCCTATGAAATTACTCGTCCGAGCAATCCCGAAAAACAAATTTGTTTGGAAAATGCACCCACTTTCCTTTTTTGCAATTGTTGTCGATTGGTCGATTGGTTTTTGGTGAAAGGCGTTGGAAAGCTGAGAAAAAGCTCTATAAATCACCTGCTTAAATTAAATTCAAAAATTACAAGCGCGATTTCGAGGGGTGGAGAGACGTTCAGTTAATTGAGCAAATAAAATACGCGGCGCTTTTGAATCTTGATTAATTCAAGTACCCGTTCGTCGATTATTTTTTTGGTAAAAAGCGTTGGAAAGCCAAGAAAAAGCTCTATAAGTCCCCTGCTTAAATTGAATTCGAAAATTAGAAGCGCGATCGCGAGGGGAGGGAGAGACGTTCGATTAATTGTGCAAAAAAAACGCGTCGCTCTTGAATTTTAATTGTAACCCAAAAATGCGATCGTCGATTGTTTTTTGGTAAAAAGCGTTGGAAAGCCGAGAAAAAACTCTATAAATCCCCTGCTTAAATTGAATTCTAAAATTACAAGCACGATCGCGAGGGAAGGGAGAGACGTTCGGTTAATTGTGCAAATAAAAAACGCTTCGCTCTTGAATTTTAATTGTAACCCAAGAATGCGATCGCCGATTGTCTTTTGGTAAAAAGCGTTGGAAAGCTGAGAAAAAGCTCTATAAATCACCTGCTTAAATTAAATTCAAAAATTACAAGCGCGATTTCGAGGGGTGGAGAGACGTTCAGTTAATTGAGCAAATAAAGACAGCTGCGCTTTTAAATTTTGATTAATTCAAGAACGCGTTCGTCGATTGTTTTTTTGGAAAAAAAAAAGGTTGGAAAGCCGAGAAAATCTCACTCTTAAATTTGGTTCAAAAATTACAAGCCCCGAAAAACAAATTTATTTGGAAATTGCACCCGCTTTCCCTTTCCCCACCTCTTGGAAATCATCATCACGAGCCGCCACTGACTTACCTGTATTTTCAGAATTGTCGTCGAAAATCCTTCGCCTTTCTACCTTTTTCTCTTTCTCTCTCTCTGATGTTAATCTCCGTGGACTTGCCAAAATATCAAAATTTTTAAACGTAACAATATATTAACAAAACGTGCAATTTAGTTGACAATGCAATTTAAAAATTTTTTAAACATAAAAATATGTTAACAAAACGTGAAATTCGGTTTACCATGTATGTAATTACAAAAAGAAAAAACAATATTAATTTTAATATGAACAATTTTCTTTTAATTAAGACCGCATGAACTTTTGGAAGATTAAATCAAGATTTTACAAACAACCAAAAATAATTCTGATTATCAAAAAAAAAAGACACCGTGAAGTGTTATCTGTATCTTCATTCGCTAAAACAAACTGAGTAAACGGAAGTTTAAAGGTTCTTATGTTTCCGGTTTTGAAAACTGTCATGATCTCGGTTTCTCTTTTTGTTTTTTTTCCTTATCTTGCGCTTACTTGTATTACTTAATTTTCTAAGACAATTGTCTTTTCAATTTCATTTCCTCTCGCCAACTAAAAATTACACACAATTACACATTGGCATTTAAAAAAATTTAATTAAAAAAAAATATTTCAAGGAGGATCACGTAATTACGGTCAGGAGAGTCGAAGGGCTCGGAAGATCGACTTCTAGTATGCTCCCGCTCTACTAACGATTTAAGTTCTTTCTCTTTTGTGATTATTACCCAAGCAAGGAATATCGGATCTTGAATTTGCTATGCAAAAAATTTCCTTAATTGAGTGCATAAATTAGGTGCAATATTGCAACTTACGTAACTTCGATTTCATTCTTCTTGGTGTGCAAAATTCGAGAGGAAATTCAACTATGACCTTGTACGCATTACGATTCATTATAATATTATTTAATCGCAAGTTAATTTTTATTTAAAAAAAAAAAAAAAACATTGCGGCTTTACGTGCTGGAGTATTCGATCATTTACGAAAACACTGTTGCCGACATTACCTGCCAAATGTCCCCAAACCAAACCGAGGTTGCCATTTAAAAAAAATTAATTAAAAAAAACTTGAAGGAGGATCACTTAATTAGGGTCAGGAGGCTTAACTCGAAGGGCTCGGAAGATCGACTTCTTGTACACTCCCGCTCTACTTATTTATGTTCTTTCTTGTTTCTGATTATTACCCAAGTAAGGAATATCGAATCTGGAATTTGCTATGCAAAACATATCCTTAATTAAGTGCATAAATTAGGTGCAGTATTACAACTTCCGTAACTACGGTTTCATTTTTCTTTTATTTTTTTTTAACGGGAATGATCTATAGTCCCAAACTAGAAAAGAAACACAAACACGTAAAAATGAAATGAAAATTTCTATGAATTACATTTCTTAAAGTTTGTCATATCTAGAAAGTAACCAAAAGTATGTCATGACTTCGGCACAGAAAATCTTAAAAGTTTAGGAAACGTTACAAAACACGTCTTGGTAAAATTTATGCGCGAACCGTTACGAAATCCTCATCCACGACAATAAAAACACATACAGAAACGTGGGATAAGTGCGAACAATAAAAAAAAAGAGCCGAGAGACTCTCGATAAGCTAAACGGCCAATAAATATAAACTCAAGCGCATTCTGCTACAGTAGCTCGGCCAGGCTCTTTAAAATTCACAACACCTCAGCGCAGCCACGGCGTAAACAGAAACTCCACACTCGAAACAAGTAAAAGTCCCGCTAATGCATATCTCCTCGAACGTAACCTTGGCACTCGGAACCACCAACGCAACCAGGCCCCAGAACCCATGCAGGTCGCCGGACCAACTCACGCTTACCAGATGACTGCAGAAATACCGTAGCGTAGCTGTGACATATTTTTCCGTGTCTAATTCGTATCATGCAAATTCAATGGATCTTGGTCACCGTCCGTTAGTAGACATTTGTTTGTAGAATGTCTCAAGAAAATGTACTCATCCGTTTTATGTAAGTCAAATGTAGACGAAAGGTGACCCGACCCAAAAGTAATTTATTGTCTGAAACTTGGGTCTTAAATTTCTCCGTGGTTAGTTCTTGCTCAACCCAAAAACAAAAACAGTTCCTGCCATTTGCAATTCACGTGATTGTACACAAGTAAAAATATTCAGTGTACCCATCTATGTACATCCAATGAAAGAAAAAAGACTTAACAGCAATTACTTTCATGTCACTAATTTTTTTATTAATTTTTCTTATCTAAATATTGTTCAGGCAACACTTAGATATCTCATACTTGAACTTAAAACGTAATCTGTTACTTTAGTTAACTATAATTGCTTGTTAAAGTGATTTAACTTTAACTTACTGTAACTTTTTAGTTAATGAGTTTTGATCGAAAGTTTATTAAGAAAAAAGCTTCACTTTGATCTCGCCCAGCTACCATTTTAGTCTCCTGCGCGCTTTATCGGACACCCTGTATATGTTATGTTATGAAAATCACACATTTCGCGCCTCCTTTTGCCACTAATTTGCGCCTTCTCAATTTATAAACTATTGAACTGAACTATTACGCCCAGAACTTCGAATTTCATTGCCTAATTACAAATTACAAATTAATTTAAAAACAAGCTTGAAGATTCGCCTGTATTTTAATGAAGGCGCCGCCCGCGGAATGGATTAAGTTTGGGAATCCCCGGACTAGCCGAACTAATGACCTTCAGAGTTACAAAATAAGAAAAAAGGAACAGATCAATATAATAAAGTAGAACTTAACTCAACCCTCCCCAAAAATCACAGCTCTCTTTTACTTTTTAGGTTAATTATATTGCCTATGTTCTCACTTTAAGGCAGTTGCCTGTATAAGAAAGTGATCGAATTAGATTATGAAACAATATTTTACTCGACGCGACTTATTTCAATAGATGGAAGCACTTACTCGCTCTCACATTTCTAACAAGTTCTTCGAATTAAAAATTATCGAAAAAAAAGGGCTATTGAAATTATATTTCGAAATACAAGCTGCATCAAAGATTTTTTTTTAATTTTTTTTTCGAACGTTCCTAACGTAAAGAACCTGAGATCGTACTTTACAAAATTTCCTTAGACTCAATTTTTTTTCTTTGGAAGCACATTTTAAAACGAATAAATTCTATCAAGTGTCTACTTGTTTGCAACGGTGACCTATTTTTTAAGCATGAATTGCAATAGTCACGCGAGTGTTTGAATCCGATGCGATACAAGTGCATCGAGTGATTCGGAAGTCTTCGGTTTTTTGAGCATTTGAATAAGCGTCGGAAAACGAAGATAATTAACACATAAGATATCGACGCTTCGCGTCTCGCACAGGATAGCGAGATGACGCGCGTAGGACTGCTGCAATTCATGCCTAAAAAAATAGGTCACCATTGCAAACAAGTAGACAATTTTTCAATTTATTTTTTTTTAAATATGCTTTCACTGTAAAAATTTCGAGGCTAAGGAAATTTCGTAAAGTACGATCTCAGGTTTTTTACACTAACAATGCAGAGCATAGTGTGTCTTTGATTTTTTTTAACAAAAGACCATCGTCGACCAAGAAGTAACTGAAATAAGCAAGAAAGAAGCTGAGAACAAACGAAAAATCGACGAAGTTTTTGAAAACCAAATTTTGATTTGGTTGTACCTTATCGTTAATAAAAAATGTTCAAAGTCAAATTAGGTTTTCATTTATTTATTTATATTTCATTATTATTATCGTTATTATTTGTTTCTTTTAAATAAAACAGAAAAATCGATGATTTTCAACGTAAAGCCTTTGAAAATTACGTAAATCAAGCCTTCATTTGAAAAAAAAGGGGTATTCAAATTATTATTATAAATCAGGTAATGTAGAACCTGATTTAGTTATCTAGGGTTGGCAATTTGATTGCTAAGAATCGCTTGAACGTGCCAATCAATAGTTTATGTCGCGTCATTGCGCGCCCAATTTTTAATCTAACCTTGCTGAGGAGGTCCCAAAGAGGGTCGAAACAGCTGTCTAAGTGATGCTCGGGAAGTCCACCGCAATCAAAACTGACCTGCAACTGATTTATCGTACCGATCAATGTACAAAAAGTTAAAAAAATAATGTTATAATAAAAAAAGAATTATTGTCTTTAAAAAATACTCCTTCGGACAAACTGCAATTCATGCCTAACAATAGGTCACCATTGCAAACAAGTAGACACTTGTTTCAATTTATTTTTTTTTAAATATGCTTTCACTGTAAAAATTTCGAGGCTAAGGAAATTTCGTAAAGTACGATCTCAGGTTTTTTACACTAACAATGCAGAGCATAGTGTGTCTTTGATTTTTTTTTAACAAAAGACCATCGTCGACCTAGAAGCAACTGAAATAAGGAAGAAAGAAGCTGAGAACAAATGAAAAATCGACGAAGATTTTGAAAACCAAATTTTGATTTGGTTGTACCTTATCGTTAATAAAAAAATTTCAAAGTCAAATTAGATTTTCATTTATTTCTTTATATTTCATTATTATTATTATCGTTATTATTTGTGTTTCTTTTAAATAAAACAGAAAAGTCGATAATTTTCAACGGAAAGTCTTTGAAAATTACATAAATCAAGCTTTCATTTGAAAAAAAAGGGGTATTCAAATTATTATTATAAATCAGGTAATGTAGAACCTGATTTAGTTATCTAGGGTTGGCAATTTGATTGCTAAGAATCGCTTGAACGTGCCAATCAATAGTTTATGTCGCGTCATTGCGTGCCCAATTTTTGATCTAACCCTGCTGAGGAGGTCCCAAACAGGGTTGAAATAGCTGTCTAAGTGATGCTCGGGAAGTCCACCGCAATCAAAACTGACCTGCAACTGATTTATCGTACCGATCAATGTACAAAAAGTTAAAAAAATAATGTTATAATAAAAAAAGAATTATTGTCTTTAAAAAATACTCCTTCGGACAAACTGCAATTCACGCCTAAAAAATAGGACACTTGTTTCAATTTATTTATTTTTTTTTAATATGCTTTCACTGTAAAAATTTCGAGGCTAAGGAAATTTCGTAAAGCACGATCTCAGGTTTTTCACACTAACAATGCAACGTAGTGTGTCTTTGATTTTTTTAAACAAAAGACCATCGTCGACCTAGAAACAACTGAAATAAGCAAGAAAGAAGCTGAGAACAAATGAAAAATCGACGAAGATTTTGAAAACCAAATTTTGATTTGGTTGTACCTTATCGTAAATAAAAAATTTTCAAAGTCAAATTAGGTTTTCATTTATTTCTTTATATTTCATTATTATTATCGTCATTATTTGTGTGTTTTTTTTTTAATAAAACGGAAATATCGATTATTTTCAACGGAAAGTCCTTGAAAATCACATAAATCAAGCTTTCATTTGTTTATTTGCATTTCATTATTATTAATTCGTAAGCAAAAAGTGAAGAAGATTAGTAACGAAAATCAAATCGAACTTTCATTTGTTTCTGTTTAAGTCATTATTACTGTTTTTTTTTTGTTTCTTTTTGTAGGCAAGAAAAATCGACGATTTTCGGCGAGCCATCTTCGAAAGTCATGTAAATCAAGCTTTCATTTGTTTCTTCGCACTTACATTGTTTTTTTTTTTTTTTGTAAATAACACAAAATAACAAATTAAAAATCAATCAAATGATTTCCTGCGCGTCTTCCTCTTCCCCTGCGGGTCGTTTATATATCCCGATATTACTCTAGAATCATTTCTTTACGAAAAATCTGTCTTTAGAATTTTTTATTTTTTTTGGCTTCCTGCGGCCGGCAAGTGATGGTGTCATGATCACGTGAGTCATTAAATTATAAGCGATATAAAATCAAATGCGGAGTGACCAGGAAATTCTAAAATCCAACGATATATAGGGTGTTCCACTTAAATTAAATTAAAGCTCGAATGGATTTCTGATACAACCGGAAGTGCGTCGTACTTGATTTTGTATTTAGTAGTCAGTTCACCTTCGGTGTCTTATTATTATTGACAATTAATTTTCAGCCTTCTTTTACACGTGGTTTCCAAACTTTTAAAAACACTTACCTCGATTCACCCTGTATAATCAAACGAAATTTATTTACTAATAGATTTTGAAAAAGAAAAAAGACCAAAATTTGCTAACTAAAAGTGGATTCGTTCTATGAATTAAAAATGATATAATAGCGCAGTGGTAAACGGAGAAAATAATTTAATATAATAATTAATTATTTTCTCCATTCATTTATGACGCGAATAAATCCAGAAGACGCTTTATATTAATTAAATCAATGCTTACAGTTCATGGAACGAAGAGACTTTTAGCAAATTTCGATCTCACTTTTTTTTCTCAACGATTCATTCATCAAACGAATTTCGCTCGATTATACAGTGTGATTCATTATTAATCACAGAACGAAATGTAAAGACAAGCACAAATTCACAGTGCTTTGTTAAAATTTTAACAGACATTTTCAAAAGAAAATAAAACACAATAATGCCTTTGAATTTATTTATGTATGTACGTAATATAAATAACCTGAAATTTGTTTGTGACGATTTTCTGTTATAATAATAAAATTACGTAAATTCATCGACATGTCCCTACCAGTACACACACATAAAATAAAAGTTAACGTAAATTATTAATAAAAAAAACTTAAATCAAGTGAAGTAACTGAACAACTTTTAAACTCTGGTATTGATTCGGCGGCAACAATTTCTTCAATAATTGTCTGTTTAATCGTCAGATAACACGAGTAGTTTCTTCGATAATTATTTTTAAACAGGCAGATAACACCAGAGTCGCCTCTGTTGAAGTAAAGACGGAATCTGCGGTTCGCTGATTTTTCTTTTTTCAACGTTCAAGTAGTTTCCCGTTAGAGATGAGATTTACACAGTGATACGAAACCGCATTAATTTGCATAAGTATTCCTATGAGCTACTTGGCGAGAATCTCGGGATAACGAACGCTTAACGAGCTTATAATTAAAATTGGAAAAATCTGGCTTGAAAGGGAGCTACATTCAAGATTCGTTTAGGTTTAAGGCACGCATTGATAGTTTTACGGAATTTCTTTTTAAAATATCTTAAAACCCAGCGTATGAAAAGTTCTCAAACTTCACAGACAGATGCATCTTTAAGAGCACTTTAAGAAACCTAAATGGAATTTTGCTGTAAAATAATTAAGTACGCCAATACACGAGTATTTTTAAATTAACATGCGATTTACTATGATGCGTTTCAAAATCCCGCACCCTGTGTACGATACGGTATATGCAATAATCAAAATTGCCCAGAGATAAAAGTCCTTTATTTAAGAAATGGGGATGCTATACCAAAGGTGAATTGAATGGTTTTAATTTTGTAATAGATCTTAAATCATGCTGGTTGTAAACTGCTTTTCAAAAAAAAAAGGAAAAGAAAATGAAACCAACTCTCTGAATAACTCAATTCATCTAAAGAAGACATGAAAGCAGGATGCCTTCGGATACCATTCCAGGTAAAATTTGCGGAAGAAATTCGTGACCTGCACGAGATTACAGTATCAAGTAGGCGAGTTTCTAATAATGATTGTGTTTAACTGTAACGCTCGCATTTTCCAGCCGCGCGCTAATGTGTATTAAGTGCAGGAAAACGACTGGCTTTCTCCCATTTGCATATTTTTTTTAATAACCGCCGCAGCCCCGATTATACTCCGGCATTCTTCGTACTTATGTGCCATTCTATTATTATTGTTGTAAACGAACGCCCCCTGACTTACCTGCGAAATAAATGCTTCGAAATACATAGGTACTATGAGGCTCAACTTAAATGATACCGTTTGACAGTTGCGTGGTCCTTACACTTAATGTTCTTAAGGGTGCAGGAGTATCCTTTAAGTTGAGCATCGTAGTACGTGTGGAAGAGCAACATGCTGACGAGGAAGAATTTTCTTCTTTTTTACAATATTAGTTTTTCTCGTTTGCTTTCAGTAATTATCTGCACGCTAGGTTTCTATTGTTTTGTTTTGCAAATTATTCTTATTCAGTGTGTGGAATCGTTACATCATGGTACTGTCACGGTCAAAAAAAAAAAAAAAACGTGTTGGCATTTTTTTTGTTTGACGTAAAGTCACGAACAGTTCGTAATTACAGCCACCCAGCAAAACTTTTAGCATTGTTAAATTTGTATCAAAAAAATAGTCTGTATTCTGTTTTCCACTTTTGATTATTGTGGTTTCCCTTTCATTTATTTTTAGCCCTCCGTTAGGGAAATAAAAGACCCTAAATACGTGATTAGGTGGTGTTGTTCTGGATAAATGTACTGAATTCAAAGAAGATGGTGATAAGGCGAGTTAAACAAAAGGCGTCTACTAATGGGCATTGTATCTTCAGATAAGAAGAAAGAAGATTTGTAAAATAAAAACCAGTACTTTAATAAATTAAATCGTAATTAAAGGAATGAGATAAGAGGAATTAGGAAATAAATGGAACCTAGGATGTAAGAGGGTATCTGGTATGCCAGATGGAATGGTATGCGAATTGAGTTCAGAAAACCAGCAGTAGGTAAATAGGAGAGGGGAAAAGAACAGAACAAAAAACAAAACTACTCAAAAGAAAGGAAAATTTCACACAGTCTTGGTTCAAGTTCAAAATAGTAAAGAAATGCAAATCCAAGGAAAGAGAATTTTATGAAAATTTCAAGAAGAGAAAGCCCAGAATGTTTTGGTTGTGCGTTTACAGAACACGAAACTTGCCGTAGAAGGTCAATTGCAGGTATAATAATTGAATAGACTCCTACGATCCAACAACTGCAGCTGAGACGAAATCTATACAAATTTAAAATTAATCCGTTACATAAACCCTAATCGATTCATTCTATGAGGCGTTTTCTTTTTTTTTTTTATTTGGCGTCCAGAGTGTCGTGCTTGCCATTATGAATAAATACAGAGAAGAAGAATGTTAGACTTAAATAAATTTGAAAGGAAGACGTCCGGAATACGTTGTAATAGAAAATTGTGGAATTGTTCTAACTCATCAACTGGCTCCTTAAACCAGTTAATTAAAAAAGGAAAAAAATATCAGAAATAGCAATTTTGGAAAGGACGTCAATCGTAAAACGGATGGACCCAAGAAAATTTGGATTCAGGACGTATAGGTGCATGCAATATAAAGAGCAATCCCTTGAAAGAAGATATCGAAAAAATGAAAAAAGCTTCCCATAATTCCATCCGTCATCGAAATATATCTGCAAAAAGAAATAAACCTCCAAATCCTCCAAAAGTTTCGTTTTTTAATAAAACAACTCCTTGGTTCTTTTTGAGTTTCGAAAAATTTTTAGAAGAAGGAAGAATCCCTCAAGTTGGCTATTTAGCCTGGATCTCTACTGGCTGGATTATCGACTTTAAGGACGACATAAAACCAATTAAAAATTGAAAATTGTTAATAAAAAGGAAATAGGAAAGAGAAAGACACGCAGACCGAGAAGAACTTTGAAAGGCGAAGTGAGCCGAAGGCAAGTTGTCGGCTGGTTTGAAGAGAGGAGGATGGCCAAGATCAGAAACGGTTGAAAAAGAAGATGGAAAATTACTACTCCTTGGTCCACATCAAAATCAAGCAGAGGCTTAAGGAATAGATAACTTTGGAGATAAAAATACACAAAGGTGAAACGTGATAGGTTGGGAAAAAGAAAAATATAAAGCAGCAAAACCTTTAGGAAGAAAAAGCAGAGGCAGATCCAGATGAACGTGGGGGGGATGAAGTGCAACAGGGATAGGTGTCGGTTGGTTCGAAGCGAAGAGGATAGCCACAAATGGTTGAAAAAGAAGCTAGAAAACAATTCAGAAAATTACTGCTGCCACGGTTGACATCGAAATGATCGAAATGGAGCAGAGACTTCAGGAAAAGGTTAGTCTTGGTATAAAAATCTGAAGATGTGTAATTTATCGTATTCCCAAGAGTGGTTGATGATAGGTTGACGAAAAAAACAAGACCTTCAGGAAAGAAAATGAAAGAGGTAGATTCAGTAGAACCTGGGGATATGAGTGTCGATTGATTTGAAGTAAGGGGGATGGTCAAGGATATAAACGGTTGAAAAAGAAGATGGAAGACACTCCCGAAATTTTATTACTTCCGTGGTCTACTACATCGAAATAAAGCAGAGGCTTCAGGAATAGGTAAGTTTTGGGATAAAAATCTAAAGATGTATAATTTATCTTATACACAAAAACTTATAAAGCAAGAACTTTAGGAAGGAAAAGGAGGGATAGCCTCAGAGGAACCTGGGAAGACGAAGTGAGAGGTGGATAGGTGTTGGTTGGGTTTAAGAAATTTACAAAATTTTTCCTGGAAGTCCACTGAATTATCGACTTCACAGACTACATAAAATCAATTAAGAATTGACCCAGACCCAGAAGAACCTGGAAAGATGAATTGAGTGAAGAACAGGTGTCGATTATCCTAAGCGAGGAGGATGGCCAAAGTCAGAAATGGTTGAAAAAGAAAATGGAAAACAATCCCAAAAATTACTGCTGCCATGGTTGAGATCGTAAAGCAGAAGAGGTTTCAAGAATATGTTAGTTTTGGTATAAAAATCCAGAGTTGTATAACTTATCTTACACATAAGACTCAGTCGAGTTGTCTAAAATAAAAACATGGATCTTTGATGGTTCCATGGATGATACTTCAGGAAAAGGTTAGTCTTGGTATAATCAACGACTCAATTCATAATCATTGACTTGGGGGATTGATGTACTTAATTTATTGATTAAATCAAAGCGTAAATTTATTCTATTTATAGTTTTATGGCTTTCGTAATGTTAGGCATTGGTTGTTTAATTTTTTTCTTCCACTTTTTTTTTGGCCACGGCCTTATCTAAATCGACCGTAGTACTCAATGTGACAAAAATGAATGTGAATGTAATTGATCAAAAAGAAAAAGTGATAGCAAAAGAATTTAATACTTCTTAAAATGAGTTGGTCACCCCCAAAAATGGTTGTCTCGTCTCGGTTCAGTTCAGGACTGATTTCTTTTGGACTTCAGTCCGTTCTATTGAGTAAGCAAAACTCATTCATTGAGTTTTAAAACTGTTTGGCTTCAAACTAATCTATTCAGACCTTGCTTCGGGTAATGATCATGGCCGAGAAATAGTTGGGCAAATGCCCCCAAATTCTATGGAGCGGACAATGCTAGCGCTCGGGTGAAGTACGCTATGGCAACGCGCCTGCTAATACACAGCATTGTCCGCTCTACAGAATTGGGGGCATTTACATTGAGTTTTAAAACTGTTTGGCTTCAAACTAATCTATTCAGACCTTGCTTCGGGTAATGATCATGGCCGAGAAATAGCTGGGCAAATGCCCCCAAATTCTATGGAGCGGACAATGCTAGCGCTCGGGTGAAGTACGCTATGGTATACGCGCCTGCTAATACACAGCATTGTCCGCTCTACAGATTTGGGGGGCGTTTGCCCAACTATATCTCGGGCTTGGTTATACAATAAAACGATTTCAAGAGGCCACAAATGATGTTTGAAACATTTAACTTAACTGCAGGATTTATTTATTTGTTTCAAAAGTATTTCTTGCTCCTTTTGGAATATTGTAAATGGCAGAAACTAAAACTACAATCGCCGATGATAACTGATAACAAAACAACTTTATTAAGCTCGATGAAGCGGAAAGCTGAAACGTCTCCGATTATCTCCACTTTGCGCATTCGTTTTAATTGTCGCAGGCAACATGTTTTTTTCACAGTGCGAAAAACACGCATTAACGATCGGTTTCCGGAGGTATTTGCAAAACCCGACTCGTTCGACACGTTTCTTCAGCCCATAAATACAAGCGAGATTAATTAGCATCGGATTAATCCTACGTCAAAGAAGTAATGTAGGTATGAGGAACGGAATTGATGCTAAGTGAGAGCGTTTATGTCTTTCGTCTTTTGCATTAAGACGTTTGGTTTTTCAAATTTTAATAAAAACGTTTTGAAAGTATTATTATAGTTTACTGATTTAGTTTATACTGATTGTATTCTATGTATTTCATACGTGCGCACTAATTTTGTTGTGTACTTCAAATTTCCAAAAAAAATATAATATATATTCCTCATAACTCGAAAACGGTTATAATTAAAACAAATTTATTAATAACATTTTTTGATTGTTTTAATCCAAGCTACCGCCATGTGAAATTATTGCACTCAAGTCCCCGACACCCTGTATATGTGCACATACAGGGTGTATGTACGTATACGTGTTTAATCGTGTCAATGTTAGCTTCACTCGCATATCATATTAATAACAAATAGTAACCTTGACACACTCTGAGCAGGTTTGTGAAGACGAAAATCAATTAAGCCACACAAACTTGGGTCGACGCTTTCAAAACCGCGCATAAATTAAAGCTCTCGTTCGATCGCGACTTCCTACTTTCCGCACATCTTTCCGGTGATCTTCCGTACCTAGACACGTATTTCTGCGCACTTTCTTTCCTTCGCCGAGGAATCCACTAAATTACCATTCGAAAACGACTTTCTTTCGATCCGACCGATTAATTAATTTCGCTCGCCGTCCGCACATGCACTTCGCATTGCTATGCATTTTACCTGCTGCCTTATTTGATTAATTGTGAATTCTGGTGCGTAAAATCGAGACAGGTGGTTCGGATCGTGAGTTGTTAAAAAATCCGTTCGATTATAACACGGCTAATTGTAAGTCGGGCACGATTTATAGCTCGTTATGTGGCCGGTCGAGCTGTCAAGGTGTAAAAATCGAAATTGGTTTTATAATTTCTTCATCGCGTTGTTGGCGTGAGAAGTAAATCAGTTGGAAGGTGTGCGTGTTCAGAGTTTGTAAAATCTTCGGACATTTAAGAAAAATATGCATAGGTATACAGGGTGCCTCAAAACATCTGACTTCAAATGAAACTGTAAGTTCTTCATTACATAAGAGATTAATTCTCCAAGTCTGCAATTTTTTTGCCCAAAAATAAAAAACTGACCTATCACTAGCGAGGGCAGTCCCTGTGTTTTGGAACCTCTGCTCTGCGCAAGTCGAGCGCAGGCGTACAGGTAACTGCGCGGTGACTTTTTTCCTAAATCGAAATAACTAATTTTCTGCACAGAACTCCATATTCTTATACTTTTACTATACACGGCGTCTCAAAACCTCTGTCTTTAAATGAAACTGTAAGCTCCTCATAACATAAGAGATTAATTCTCCAAATCTGAAATTTCTTGCCCAAAAATAAAAAGCTGACCTATCACAAGCGAGGGCCCTCCCTTTGTTTTGAAAACTCTGCTTGGTTTACGACCTGTTTCAGCAATTTATTCCGATGAAAGCAATAAACCGCAAAAAAACTATTTATTTACGTTTAGAAGAACTCGGTCAAGGTCTTATTGTATACAAATATGAATCCGACCTGCGGACATCGCCATATTTATTTGTATTTTCAACGTGCGATAAGTAAGAGCGTTTGTTTCTTTGTAATAGGCAATAACAATTATGTTAAAAACAAGTACCTAATGTTCGTTAGATTTTTGCTAAAGTAATTAAACATTTTCGTACGCTAGGTTTGTAACTGCGTTGAAAGTGCGTGAAATTATTTTTTAATTATCGCACTAATAGCTGCAGAATAAGTATTGCAAGTGTAGGAACTATTCCTATTGTAAAAACGGAAAGCAAGAATTGGAGTATGAGTACGATGAAAAATTTAAATAAATTAGATTGCCTGTACTCACAAAAATCTATGGGTTCAAAATAAGTGATTGAATAACTTCGCTAGCTCTCAATCGAACTACTTTATTAACTGTTTACATTCCAACACAAAACACGTGTTTTTATAAGGACAATATTGAACCGGATTTTCTGCGTCGGCTTAAACCAATAAAGACATAAAAAAACTCTCGCCTAGTACAGACGTTTATTTCGTGTTTTCGTCGTAGTTTTAATAAAGAAACAAATTTATTTTGCTGCACAAATACAATAACTTTAGTAATCAACATTGTAAATTGGCAATTTACAAATTAATATGATGTCAGAATTTTCTCTTTTTCGATCGACTTTAGATTGAATTTTTTAAATTTAACTGTTAAAGTACGCATTAGCAAGAAACTAATCATCAATTAATGCAAGACGCGCAGAATATTTTAAACTATTAAGAACTTACCTAGTTACAGAATTTATCTGCTTTTGAAATTAACAAAAAACACGATACTTGACCTGACACAAGTACAATATCTGCGCATTATGTCATGGTCTGCGTGTTTATGACTTTTTATGGCCCCGAACGTCGGAGAATAGTTGAAAACCAAGCTCCGCCGGAACATTTAAGCTGCATTCAGCGACCCTCAAACAATTTCCATGAAAAAGTAAAATAATTTCTATCTGTGTTATTAGTGCTATCTGACTAAGTGTTGTATTACAAATTTTGTTTCTTTTCTTGACCACTATTTGTGGTTTCAATTAAAGACATAGGTTTAGAGACACACTGTATACTCGCTAATTGCTAATTGTATTTTCTGGTGTGCAAATGAAGAGGAATAAGAAGCAGGCATATATTTGAACGAAAGATAAATAATTCAATGGAAAATGTTAACCTGTTTCTTACAGAAGATGATTAAAAGAAAATGCGAAATCTCACCGCCCGAAACCACTGAAAATGAGCAGAAGCTCTTTCTATTGTTGAAATTTTGGGTTTTCTTAATGATGAAAAGAAAATCCCAACGCTCTGCCACCATTATTGTAAACGAGAGAGATGAATTCGGTGAATATTCAATTAACTAACATTTTGACTTTCAAGGCATCTCGGTGTATGTTTACATTAAAAAAAAGTCAATCACGTGATCTGATAGGCAGTGGCTTATACAAATTAGATTTTCTACACATCAAAGTCGTTTGAGTTGCCTAAACCGAGGAGGGATTTGACGTCAAATTGTCGATTAGTTACAAATCTTTAAACTCCTCCTGCGATAAAGTAAATATGAATCTTTTAATATTAGATTGGATGCAGTTATGCAAAAGGAAACCGAACGCCATTGCTTTCAAAATATACATAGCAGTAAACAAAAAAAAAACTACTATGATTCAAAAACGCAGACTTTTGTACTTCAGATACTGAAGCAGACTTTGCACCCAATTTTCAAGTTATAAAGAATTCTGTTGCAAATCGTTTTTGATTGCAACTTTAGATTTCTTACAGTCAATTTTTCTGTTTTTCCCTCTGGATTCCAATTACGATTTGCAGGACCGATTTTCCGGCTGCTTACATCTAGGTCAACTCGAAATTAGTTATATAATTCCACTTCTAGTAGCCCTTCTTCAACACGTTCTTCAACAATTTCGCGAAGGATGGATGGATGGTTGGATGGGGAGGGGTGTACTGGCAGATACACACTTTCAAAGTTTTCACACGTCTGTTAACTTTTATTCTCTTTTTCCACGCATTTCCTTTCCCTCAGTCAAGACAGTGGCTGAAAGTAATCCGTACAGAGCAAGTTAGAAATGTACGCAGCCTTTTGATTAGGTTCCTGCAGGCATAGGGGATGGTAGCTCCTGGTTTGCCGCTAAATTTGTATAGAGATGGAGAAGAGATGAACGAAGGTTTATTGGATGTCGATGGGGTTAAAATGGTCGTTTTAAGGTACGGCGAGTAAGAGATAGCAGCCCCTAAATTCGTATACAAAAGGGGAAGACGTGAACGAAGGTTTACTGGATCTCAGTGGAGAGGTGTGGCGAATAAGGGAGGGTAGCCCTTGATGTAGAAATTAAAAAGAAGGAAGAAGAAAAGACTATGACGGATCTAATTAGAATCTCGATGAATTGAGAAAAACTTTAGACCAAACAAATAACATCTACAAAGGAGAAAGTGAACTAAGATGGCTTGGGAATGTAAAGAAGGTCAAAAGGGAAAATGAGGAGAAGAATGTGCGAAACAAGAACTAGAAAGGAGAAAGAGGAAGACCTAAAGAACTATGGAAGAATGTCGCAAAGAAGGCAACAGAAATCTTTTATAATTGGCCTTCTTATGTTTGGATGGGAATTGTGAACGACAACGGAAGGGCAAAGAAACAAAATACGAAGTGCCAGAATGAAATTCCTCAAGAAGTCCTTCTTCTTGAGGAATTTCATTCTGGCACTTCGTATTTTGTTTCTTTGCCCTTCCGTTGTCGTTCACAATTCCCATCTTAGTCTTTCACATCTTCCATCTTAGTCTTTTCCTTTTTCCTAAAAGGAAAAGACTAAGATGGATTAAATTAGAACCTCGCTGAATTGAGAAAACCTTTGGACCAAACCAATAAAATGTACAAGCGGAGAAGGTGAACAGGCTGAAGAGGGAAAATAGAATGAACGAAGCAAGGACGAGAAAGGGGAAAGATGAAGACCTATAAAACCACGGAGGGAAGACGTAAAGAAGACGGCAGAAATCCATAAAATTGATAAAAAAAATAAGTCAGAACACAGACAACAAGAGAGAAAGAAGAAGGTGGACTGATATGGCTTGGTAATGTAAAGAGGATGAAGGTGGAAAACGGGAAGAAGAATGTACGAAGCAAGAACGAGAAAAGGGAAAGATGAAGTCCTAGAAAACCATGGAGGAAAGACGTAAAGAAGACGGCAGAAATCCATAAAATGGATAAAAATAAGATAGAAGACAGGCGACAAGAGAGGATGGAAGAGTAACTCGTTTCAATTTATTCCTCTATTCCATAAGATCTTTAGTAAGGGATGGATAATGGATGATCTTCTTGTATTAAAGCAGTTGCAACTTCAAAGGTTATAAAAAAAGAATTCAACGTTCGTTTTCAATAAAATGTACATACCAACAAGCCCATTTGGCCCATTCATTCGCACACAAGCGCCGTGTAAACAACTCGCAACGCGATTAAATCATCACATCAGGCATTTCAAGAGGAAAACCCGCTCGCGTGCTATCTGGACATACGGTTTAATCATCCATTATGTCATTTCCGCAGTTCTCGTGTCGGCTAGCACTCAGTTTACTAAATTGATATGTATAGAGATGAGGAAGAGATGAAGAAGGATTTACTGGACCTCTGAGGTGAGGTTAGAAAGGTCATTTTAAAGTATGGCGAAAGGTCGTCTGGGGGGTTGCTTGTGCGCTTACTGGTGCGAGGCAGGCTAAAGAGTCAATGAAGGTAATTGAGTCCTCTTTTCTGTTCATCCCCCAAAAAAATGTTCCTTTTCTTATGTAAATTAAGGCAGATGCTCTTACATCCCTTTACATTTTCCGGCTGCCTCTTCTTGATCTAGCCTCGTATACTCTTGTAATACTTTCTTCTTTAATTTTTTACCATAGCCATCATCTGTCATCTCTCCAATAGGCTTAGCTCCTATTCTCTATCTTTTTCTTTTTTCTTGTTTCTCATCTTATCCAGTACAATTATATCTTCTACCTTTTTTCTTTCTAGATGGCTCATCTCCACAAGATAGATTTTTCTTTTTCGTTGTTTCCCACATGGCCGTGACCCACGAATGTTATTAAAATCGGCGTATTTCGGAATTGCCTTCTTTCGTTGAATTCCTGGCTTCCGGTTGGAACCGCGTCTCTCCTCGGATTTCTTCTACCGCCTTCTTTCCTAAGAGGCTACGTATTTGCTTTTGATTCGTCTTCCCCCTTTAGCTGCTCTCTTTCCTACTTTCTCATTATTGATTTGCCCGTATTGGGAAAACTGTTGATCACTCAAAGGGTGGTAAATATCGATTATAATTATGAAAGAAATTTCTCGATTTGACAGTTTCTTTTGGTTTTATGCTTAAAGCAATTATTTCCTTTGGGATTTTGAAATCTGCGGAACAAGAAACAGTTAAGATTTGAGTGACGGAAACAAATGAATTGGAAAAAATGTTGAAATGCTCATCAGAAAGTTGCATCGTTAAATATCAAAAAGGTGACTGATTAACGTCTAGAAATATTTTTCGCACAGTTTAAGGAGGACAAACCCCAGGCCACACGATGTCGCGACTTGAGTTTAGCGAAAAATAATTTTCAAAAAATATTTGATTGGAACAAGTGAAAGCAGAAACTCCAAAACAAAGAACAAACACGCAGTTCAAGAACGTCAATGCACCCCACCCAACCCAACCCAATGCAATTCAGACGATGAGGGAGACAAACAGGTTGTCAATCGAATTGAAACTGAGAAGAGGAAGGATCAAGAGCATCTCAAACATACAGGGTGTAATCAAATTATTATGTGATGACGGTTAAATTTGTTAATAAGATCACAATGCTCATCAATTTCATATATTTTTCAAACTTTAAAGGCCACTTGGTATACGTATTTTGGAAAATATGTCTTCCCCTTTTGGTTAAAATTAAAAATGATTATTGTTGAAATTAAAAAAAAAGTGGCTTTGGTATTGTAAATAATAATTAGGAATCTTTTAACTTTTTTTTTTTGTGATTAAAGTAGACAGAAAATATTCGCGTACTTTTTCGTGTGGATTCACCGAAACGTGAATACATTACGAGCGTGTTTAAGGATGTCAATGTTTAATTACTATAACGTAATATGTGCTGCGCGTACTTGAAAAGCACCGAGAGGTTATTTACACAACAATTAAAATCACATAACACCATACTTGTATGTAATTGACGTACCAGTTGCCCAAAGCAAATATGTAATTAATAAATAAGAAATCACTAAGTTTATTATTGGCTGAACAAATACAGGTAATAACTAATAATAAACGCCTGATAGATTTAGACAAGTTCTTATTGTATTTTTGTTTGTATTTCATCGTTTTTAATTAAGTCGTGACTTGCTTTTAATTTAATAAAGTCGTTGGTGCACGAGCAAAAACTACCGAAAAAATGGTTTGGAGGTATCAGCACTTTAATGTTTTAAAGTGATCTGGAATTCTGAAGTAAAGTATGATAACTTTGTAGACGAAACTACTTCAGCATTCATTGGGCACGAACTTACAACCTTTTGCGCACAAAATGAAGAAAAAAAAAGTATTAAGTAAGTTAAGACGTTACAACTCGAAAACAAATAAAAAGCGAATTACAACTTTTGACTTTTTTTCTATTATATTGACGGGGAGAATGTACTCCTGCAGGTTTGGTTCATTCCTCCCGACTCACCCTGTATAGTTATCTCGTTTGACACAAAACTGGACTTATACTCTTTTGCATGCCCATCGACGAATTAATAAATTAGTCGGGCCTTTTAATTTATTGTTTTAAATTGTCATAATACTTCAGCAGTTATACTTCTGTTTTTGTTTTTTGTTTTTTTTTTTGTAATTTGGAAACTATAAGTTTTTTTTTTAATTTTAGAATGAAGCTACTAAGTATAGCGACTTTAAATACAAACACCAGAAGTGTGATCCATTAAGGTCCAAAAATATTAAAAAAAAAATAAATAAATTACCAAGTCAATGTTGGAAAATAGTAAATTAGAAATTTAGAGGAAAAATAATAACAAAAATTGTTTCTTCATAAATAAAAAAAATATGTCAGTATTATTTTTTCTTTTTTTAATTATTCTTTTGTTGCAGTGAGTTATTTGGATCTGGGAGCAGTATGGCTCCCAATTCGGATGAAAGGAGGAAAATAGACAGTTTCTCGTGGAATGACGATGCCATTGCGAAGGTAAGATTTGAAAAATTAAAACAGAACAGGCCTCTAGAAATACATATATTACAACCAAAATGCTATTATTCATCTCATGAACAAGATTGACAAATTGAATTGAAACGAAATTTAAAACGAAAGTAAACAAAATTTTTTGAATAATTCACAATTAAGCTGCCACCAGATGTTTTTGTAGAAAAACGTCAAACCGAAAAACGTGTTGACATTAATAAACAAAAGACAAAAAATCCACGGAGGCTGTGGAAATCCTTCTAGGCTTGAAACTGTGCACGCAAATTAAAACACCGTCTTAAGCCAAAAAGGATGTACATTGTGAATTTATGTAGATATTCAATAGAAACTTTAATTCCATACATTAGACCAGAGGTTCCCAACCTTTTTCGAACCTTCATCGAAATTGCAATCTATGATTCTATTTGACCTTATTTATTTTTTTATTTTTTTATTGTCAACCGATCCTATCGTCTTTCGTCTTTTCTTGAATCGATTTCTTTTTCTCTGTTCAAACTTTCTCGATCTTAATTCGATCTGGCTGTAGAATTTTTATGTTCGTTTTATCTTTATCATCCATCGTCTTTTTGTTTTCTTTTTTTAAACTCCTTAGTCGACTTTATTTAATTCAATTTTTAATTTAATCGATTGATCCACCGTTGTTTTCCTTTTTCACTTTTCATTTAATTTGTTATTTGATTTGTAACTATCGATTTATCGTCTTATTTTTTCTTCTTTTGTTTACTTTTATTTAATACGACTTTATTTTTTAACTATCAGTCCGCAGTCTTTTGTTTCGTTTATTTTCTTTTACTCAATCGGTGTTCTTCATTTTGGCTATATTTTATTTATTTTTTTATTAGTTACTTTTCGTCTTTTTTCTTTAACATTAGGAGATGACTGACTCAGGCCCGCAGTCATAAACAAACTTACGATATGCGTCCACTTACAATAAAGTAATTCATAAAATGTTCATAAACCCTAACCCCTAGTTTCACAACAAAAAAAAAACATTATTTAATCACTGATTAATTTAACAACGAGATTAAACCCTTTGATTGGTTGTTGAATAAAATTAATCGCCGATTGACATTTTTTTTTGTTTTTGTGAAACCCGCCGTTAAACTTATTTTCCTCATCACCACGTCGACGATCGTCTCTCGTTTTTTCTTTTGTTTCAAATCGATTTAACTTTATTTTATTTTGAGAACCAATCAATTGACCCCCTTCTTTTATTTGAGTTGGCACAGTACAATGTTTAATTCAAATTTATTTAGTGTTATTCGTAAATCTTCTGCTTTTCTTTTAAACAAAACTGTCCAGATAGGCTAAACAAGAATTCATAACTAACTTCGACCCCCTAAAAGATTTATCGACCCCCGCTGATATTGTCAGGCTTTGTGTGGCGACGTACTTCGCGTCCGGGCTGTAGCTGCGATGTCACGGTCGGCTCATTGCGCCGTTTACGCTATCAGGGAGGGATGACCACGGTCGATGTTGTGGCTCTGGACGAAGTGGCGGGGCAAGCAGGGGTGAGGTGATGGCTTCAGCTGGAAGGCTGGTGCGGCTCACCGGAACTTGAATTGACAGAGCTGAAGTCCGGCAGCTTCTGGCTGGGGATTGTCGGCGGTGGCAGAGAGGAGTCCTACGATCGGCGTCAGGTTGCTGGCGATCTTGGGATCAGCGTCCTAGGTCTTGGAATGGTTCCGGGTGGCTCTCCTTCTTCGTGATGGCAGATGATGCCAATTCGGAGTCGCTCCTTGATCGACTGCGAGGGCGGCTCCCCTTCTTACAGTACGCACTAAGCCTACCGGAGTCTGGTTCAAATTTTAGTCGCACTTTTTACGCGCAATTTTTGTTGATTCATTCGTCATTCATAACACGCCCGGCGTTCAATTGTATTACCTACTTGATGAAATCGTTTGCCCTAGTTGTCCCGATTCTGCCGATGTTTTATTTTGAAACAAAAACCGTGTTTTAAAATTTGGAAACTACAAGTTTTACAGTTTACAAACACCAGAAGTGTGATCATTAAGGGGTCCAAGAAATAAAAAAATAAATAAATTACCAAGTCAATGTTGAGAAATAGTAAATTACAAATTAGAAGAAAAATCCATGATATTTCAATAAAAATAATAACAAAAATTGTTTCTTCATAAAAAAAACCATGTTAGTATTATTGTGCCTGGGGGTTGACGGCGGTGGCAGAGAGGCGTCTTACGATCGGCGTCAGGATACTGGCGATCTTGGGATCAGCGTCCTAGGTCTTGGAATGGTTTCGGGTGGCTCCCCGTCTTCGAGATGGCAGATGATGCTAATTCGGAGTCGCTCCTTGATCGACTGAGAGAGCGGCTCTCCTTCTTACAGTACGCATTAAGCCTACCGGAGTCTGGTTCAAATTTTACTCGCACTTCTTACGCGCATTTTTTGTTGATTCGCGCATTGCGTCATTCGTAACACGCCCGGCGTTCAATTGTATTACCTACGATTCTGCCGATTTTTTATTTTGAAACAAAAACCGTGTTATGTCAGGTTACCGCACGCATTGTTGTGACACGGTTGAAATTATCCTCGATTTCACAAGCCCGTGCTTTAATAATTCCTTTATATTATTTTTTAACGAAAAACTCCCATCCTGTAGTAATTTTGCTGTTTGTTACTCGATCGCAGTCGTTGGCGACTGACGAACGTGGAGGAAATCATAAGCAACGCAACAAAACAGGAACTTTCCGTTTCCGTGACGCAATAAAATCATTTATTGAGAGGTGGCCAATTAAAACCTCGTTATTAAAACAAACAAAACAAACAATGGCTAAATTTTCCCGCGTGTGAAAACAATTATTCTACTTAACAACAACAATAAATCCGTATTCATTAATAATTCATAACGGCAAGGCGCTTCTAATCTTCGATCAGAAAGAATTTGGCCTGATCGCTTTTTAATGCGAGAGACTTCAACGCCAAAACAGAGAACGAAACCTTGGCGATGACACATTAAAGATAACCGCGCTGGTTCTTTTACGATTTGTGTTCGTTTTGCTTTCAGGAACGGCTTTGTAGAGAAAAAAAAAGGCGGATTACATCACGTACGCGTTTTACAAATCCCTTTTAAGGAGGAGATTTGTCGCTGGTGGAAACACGGTGAGAGAATTAATCGAACTCGAAAAGGCAATTATCCGGGAACTTTATTTTATTGTCGTCTCCGAAGACGTTGAGAAAGACGAACGCGTTCGATTTAGAAAATGTTTTTAATGCAACAATGAAACTAACGATGAAATTTAAACAAATTAAGAGTTTATGGTATTTTAATATCGCTGGTAATGACCGTCCATACTTAGAGCTTTAAATATTTCGCTGTTCTGATATTGATATTCGAATCTAAAATGGCGTATTTGATTTATTTGTAATGTTAGTTTTAATTTAACGCAGGTCATTTCGGCTAATTGGTACCTAATCCTATTGGTTTAGTCATGGCCTGATTTCTTTTCGACCTCAGTCCGGGCGTATTGAACACAATTGGTTTGGTGGAGTTTAAAATTGTTTAACTGTAAATTTATCTGTTCAGGTCTCGGTTCGAGTAACGATGAAACGATTTCATTCGTTTATTTACGACGGTTTTATGCAACGCCCTCTTCATAACCGGCCCGATTCATCGCGTAGGAATATCAGATCTCGGGGTGCTCGTCGAATTTCTGTGGGTGCTGCATCTCTGTACACGTCCAAAATTTCGCAACATGGATGTAAGGGCCGATTTCATAACAGGACTTTAAATTTAAAGTTACTTTAACCTAGAAGAAAAAACAATTGTTTCCCTATTCTTAAAGTGACTTTAAATTAAAGCTTCCTTAAAGTCTGATTATTATTATTATTAAATATAATGTGTTCATTTGAATTTGTGGTCTAGTGAGCTTTGACGGCTGTGCATGTATGTCGTAAGCGTATAGTATGTCTCTGTTTACTGGCGTCTGTCAAACGTGTTTGTTTCTAACCTAAAAGTATTCCGTAAAATCGTGTTTAAAACGAACGTGTACTTCTAAAAAATGTTATTTTGTGAATAAAAAAATTATTGTTTATCATAGATTTGCGTATTATTTTCGGCAAATGTCAAAATGAAAGGTAAGCTGTGTGATTTAATTCGCGACATGAGTTTAATGTGGTTACTAGACCACAAATTCTGATGAACACGCGTTATATTAGTTTGAAGGCGCGCGGCCTCGTCAGAGAGTATTCCCATTCCCCCACGTAATGAACGAGGCCTGTATGAAGAGGGCGTTGTTTTAAGAGAACCATCCAGCCACAGCGTATCTGAACACGATTATCAAACCAAAAGAGACTTTAAAATAAAAGTCACAATCACTTGTTCAAAAAGATGGGAAAACGTAATTACTTGCACATCAGAATGTGACTTTTATTTGAAAGTCTTCTAAAATTCGAATATAAAATCGGGCCTAAGTGTTTGAAACATGAAAACGATTAGAATCAAAACTTTGGAAATCTTCAGTTTCGTTAAATAAATGAAAATGTTTTTTTTTTTTTTGTTAAAATTACATTAGCTTTCGTATGGCAACCGACAGCTCGGAGGGCTAATAAATCATCCTGTACAGCTAATAAAGGTTTTAAGATTATTACGGGTTATGAACCGATCTTTTAATGACCGAATCGAATGTCGATTATTTTACGACTTTCAAATACAGTACAACCTCTTTAATCCGAACTAATAATTGCATTTCGGGTTATCGAACAAAAGGCAGAAAATATAAATTTGAATGCAAACTGAACTCACAATCAATAAAGCTTTGACTTCCTAGGACAGCGGTGATATAAAGTAATAAAAACCATATTTCTCCATTAGTTTGCTTATTAAAAGTTACTGCCCTACTCACCAGACTAAATGACTGAGCGCTTAGCTTAACGATTTTCAACAGCCGAGGCAAAAATCTCAGCTAAAAAATCGAATTGTATCCGGAAAGTTTAGCATTTTATTATTTGAATTAGTTCACTTTAATTTAGCCCAACCAGTGGATAATAAAGGGCGCTGTAACTTTAGAGAAACTCCAACATTTTACTTGGTTTCTTATAGCATATTCAGCTGACTGCTCTGGAGCCATCGCAGAATAATTCATATCTTGTTTTAACCCCGTGTAAAAATAAGGGATGATGTTCAGTTGAAGCCATTAAATGTGTCTGAACTGGTAGAATTTCGCCCAATTGTCACCAACCAGATAAAATGTGCTTGCAAACGCTTCAAAAGATGAAGCAATCCTATCTAAAAATAGAATCTCTGAACGACATTATTTATTTATAACCGTAAAAGGAGTTTCGATGCATCGAAAATTTTACGTTACTAATTCATGGCCGGAGTATTTTAAAAGAGAGCGTTTAAATTAAAACGTAAAGCGTTGTTTTGCAAATGGAATAATTCCAGAGCGACGGTAAAAAAAAAACTGTATCTTATCGCAATAAAACTCCGGCGAATTAGGTGCGGCATGAACCGTTTTAAACACACTTGCAAACGCTTCAAAAGATGAAGCAATCCTATCTAAAAATAGAATCTCTGAACGACATTATTTATTTACAACCGTAAAAGGAGTTTCGATGCATCGAAAATTTTACGTTACTAATTCATGGCCGGAGTATTTTAAAAGAGAGCGTTTAAATTAAAACGTAAAGCGGTGTTTTGCAAATAGAATAATTCCAGAGCGACGATAAAAAAAAACTGTATCTTATCGCAATAAAACTCCGGCGAATTAGGTGCGGCATGAACCGTTTTAAATACACTTGCAAACGCTTCAAAAGATGAAGCAATCCTATCTAAAAATAGAATCTCTGAACGACATTATTTGTTTACAACCGTAAAAGGAGTTTCGATGCATCGAAAATTATACGTTACTAATTCATGGCCGGAGTACTTTAAAAGAGAGCGTTTAAATTAAAACGTAAAGCGTTGTTTTGCAAATGGAATAATTCCAGAGCGACGGTAAAAAAAAAACTGTATCTTATCGCAATAAAACTCCGGCGAATTAGGTGCGGCATGAACCGTTTTAAACACACTTGCAAACGCTTCAAAAGATGAAGCAATCCTATCTAAAAATAGAATCTCTGAACGACATTATTTATTTACAACCGTAAAAGGAGTTTCGATGCATCGAAAATTTTACGTTACTAATTCATGGCCGGAGTATTTTAAAAGAGAGCGTTTAAATTAAAACGTAAAGCGGTGTTTTGCAAATAGAATAATTCCAGAGCGACGATAAAAAAAAACTGTATCTTATCGCAATAAAACTCCGGCGAATTAGGTGCGGCATGAACAGTTTTAAATACACTTGCAAACGCTTCAAAAGATGAAGCAATCCTATCTAAAAATAGAATCTCTGAACGACATTATTTGTTTACAACCGTAAAAGGAGTTTCGATGCATCGAAAATTATACGTTACTAATTCATGGCCGGAGTACTTTAAAAGAGAGCGTTTAAATTAAAACGTAAAGCGTTGTTTTGCAAATGGAATAATTCCAGAGCGACGGTAAAAAGAACTGTATTTTATCGCAATAAAATTCCAGCGAATTAGGCGCGGCATGAACCGTTTTAAACACACTTGCAAACGCTTCAAAAGATGAAGCAATCCTGTCTAAAAAATAAAATCTCCGAACGATATTATTTATTTAAAGGACACAAAGGAGTGTCGATGCATCGAAAATTTTATACTAATTCATGGCCGGAGTAAACGTTTAAAACGATTGTAAATAAAGAAAGTGTTTAAATTGAAACATAAAGAATGAGATCATTCCGTGTCTTACAAAAGGAATAAGTCCAGCGACGACGAAGGCGATAATAAAATTTCAAATTTTTTTCTTTCTCTTTTGTTTTTTTTTTGTTTTTGTTTTAAAGAATTTATGTTTTTCATTTTATTTGCGGTTCGTTTGTTTTATTTTATCCATTTGCTTCCTGCCGGTTTCTACAGGAATTCATGTTTTGCGTTTCATTGACGGTTCGTTTGTTTAATTTTGTCCTTTTGTTTCCTACCAGTTTTTTGAGTTGAAAAAGTGTTCGTTATTTTTTTTTCTATCCATTCTTGTATTTTACTTTTCATGTTTTTCGCATTTTTTTCTTTTAATCGGATAATTGGTTCTGGCATTTTATTGGCTCCTCCTTTGTAGGTACACGTAGTTCTCTTTTGCTTCCTACGAGCTTGTTTTTATTTGCAAAAACTCGTCAATTTTACATTTTCTTTGTTCATTGTAGAATCTTTTTTTAAATTTCATTTTATTCTGTCACATTTCTCTTTTATTTTATTTTTTATTCAAATTGTTTTTTCACAGTTTGTTGATTCACGCTTTTTTTACAGTTATCTTTTGTTTACTATTAGATTTTTTTTTTTAATTTTTCGCCTGGACAATCATTTGTTTTTTTATTTATATTAGTCGTTGTATTAGTTTTATCAATTAGTGCTAAAGTACTTGTTACAAATTTTTTTCTTTCTCTTTTGTTTTTTTTTTTGTTTTTGTTTTAAAGAATTTATGTTTTGCATTATATTTGCGGTTCGTTTGTTTAATTTTGTCCTTTTGTTTCCTACCAGTTTCTTGAGTTGAAAAAGGGTTCGTTATTTTTTTTTCTATCCATTCTTGTATTTTATTTTTCATGTTTTTCGCATTTTTTTTCTTTTAATCGGATAATTGGTTCTCGCATTTTATTGACTCCTCCTTTGTAGGTACACGTGGTTTTCTTTTGTTTCCTACAAGCTTGTTTTTATTTGCAAAAACTTGTCAGTTTTGCATTTTCTTTGTTCATTGTAGTATCTTTTTTTTTTATTTCATTTTATTCTGTCACATTTCTCTTTTATTTTTTTTTATTCAAATTGTTTTTTCACAGTTTGTTGATTGACGCTTTTTTTTACAGTTATCTTTTGTTTACTATTAGATTTTTTTTTTTAATTTTTCGCCTGGACAGTCATTTGTTTTTTATTTATATTAGTCGTTGTATTAGTTTTATCAGTTAGTGCTAAAGTACTTGTTACAAATTTTTTTCTTTCTCTTTTGTTTTTTTTATTGTTTTAAAGAATTTATGTTTTGCATTTTACTTGCGATTCGTTTGTTTTATTTTGTCCATTTGCTTCCTGCTGGTTTCTTCAGGAATTCATGTTTTGCGTTTCATTGACGGTTCGTTTGTTTTATTTTGTCCTTTTGTTTCCTACCAGTTTTTTGAGTTGAAAAAGTGTTCGTTATTTCTTTTTTCTATCCATTCTTGTATTTTACTTTTCATGTTTTTCGCATTTTTTTCTTTTAATCGGATAATTGGTTCTCGCATTTTATTGGCTCCTCCTTTGTAGGTACACGTGGTTCTCTTTTGTTTCCTACGAGCTTGTTTTTATTTGCAAAAACTCGTCAGTTTTGCATTTTCTTTGTTCATTGTAGTATCTTTTTTTTTTATTTCATTTTATTCTGTCACATTTCTCTTTTATTTTTTTTTTATTCGAATTGTTTTTTCAGAGTTTGTTGATTGACGCTTTTTTACAGTTATCTTTTGTTTACTATTAGATTTTTTTTTTTTAATTTTTCGCCTGGACAATCATTTGTTTTTTATTTATATTAGTCGTTGTATTAGTTTTATCAGTTAGTGCTAAAGTACTTGTTACAAATTTTTTTCTTTCTCTTTTGTTTTTTTTATTGTTTTAAAGAATTTATGTTTTGCATTTTACTTGCGATTCGTTTGTTTTATTTTGTCCATTTGCTTCCTGCTGGTTTCTTCAGGAATTCATGTTTTGCGTTTCATTGACGGTTCGTTTGTTTTATTTTGTCCTTTTGTTTCCTACCAGTTTTTTGAGTTGAAAAAGTGTTCGTTATTTCTTTTTTCTATCCATTCTTGTATTTTACTTTTCATGTTTTTCGCATTTTTTTCTTTTAATCGGATAATTGGTTCTCGCATTTTATTGGCTCCTCCTTTGTAGGTACACGTGGTTCTCTTTTGTTTCCTACGAGCTTGTTTTTATTTGCAAAAACTCGTCAGTTTTGCATTTTCTTTGTTCATTGTAGTATCTTTTTTTTTTAATTTCATTTTATTCTGTCACATTTCTCTTTTATTTTTTTTTTATTCGAATTGTTTTTTCAGAGTTTGTTGATTGACGCTTTTTTACAGTTATCTTTTGTTTACTATTAGATTTTTTTTTTTTAATTTTTCGCCTGGACAGTCATTTGTTTTTTATTTATATTAGTCGTTGTATTAGTTTTATCAGTTAGTGCTAAAGTCCTTGTTACAAATTTTTTTCTTTCTCTTTTGTTTTTTTTATTGTTTTAAAGAATTTATGTTTTGCATTTTACTTGCGATTCGTTTGTTTTATTTTGTCCATTTGCTTCCTGCTGGTTTCTTCAGGAATTCATGTTTTGCGTTTCATTGACGGTTCGTTTGTTTTATTTTGTCCTTTTGTTTCCTACCAGTTTTTTGAGTTGAAAAAGTGTTCGTTATTTCTTTTTTCTATCCATTCTTGTATTTTACTTTTCATGTTTTTCGCATTTTTTTCTTTTAATCGGATAATTGGTTCTCGCATTTTATTGGCTCCTCCTTTGTAGGTACACGTGGTTCTCTTTTGTTTCCTACGAGCTTGTTTTTATTTGCAAAAACTCGTCAGTTTTGCATTTTCTTTGTTCATTGTAGTATCTTTTTTTTTTAATTTCATTTTATTCTGTCACATTTCTCTTTTATTTTTTTTTTATTCGAATTGTTTTTTCAGAGTTTGTTGATTGACGCTTTTTTACAGTTATCTTTTGTTTACTATTAGATTTTTTTTTTTTAATTTTTCGCCTGGACAGTCATTTGTTTTTTATTTATATTAGTCGTTGTATTAGTTTTATCAGTTAGTGCTAAAGTACTTGTTACAAATTTATTTCTTTCTCTTTTGTTTTTTTTATTGTTTTAAAGAATTTATGTTTTGCATTTTACTTGCGATTCGTTTGTTTTATTTTGTCCATTTGCTTCCTGCTGGTTTCTTCAGGAATTCATGTTTTGCGTTTCATTGACGGTTCGTTTGTTTTATTTTGTCCTTTTGTTTCCTACCAGTTTTTTGAGTTGAAAAAGTGTTCGTTATTTCTTTTTTCTATCCATTCTTGTATTTTACTTTTCATGTTTTTCGCATTTTTTTCTTTTAATCGGATAATTGGTTCTCGCATTTTATTGGCTCCTCCTTTGTAGGTACACGTGGTTCTCTTTTGTTTCCTACGAGCTTGTTTTTATTTGCAAAAACTCGTCAGTTTTGCATTTTCTTTGTTCATTGTAGTATCTTTTTTTTTTATTTCATTTTATTCTGTCACATTTCTCTTTTATTTTTTTTTTATTCGAATTGTTTTTTCAGAGTTTGTTGATTGACGCTTTTTTACAGTTATCTTTTGTTTACTATTAGATTTTTTTTTTTTAATTTTTCGCCTGGACAATCATTTGTTTTTTATTTATATTAGTCGTTGTATTAGTTTTATCAGTTAGTGCTAAAGTACTTGTTACAAATTTATTTCTTTCTCTTTTGTTTTTTTTATTGTTTTAAAGAATTTATGTTTTGCATTTTACTTGCGATTCGTTTGTTTTATTTTGTCCATTTGCTTCCTGCTGGTTTCTTCAGGAATTCATGTTTTGCGTTTCATTGACGGTTCGTTTGTTTTATTTTGTCCTTTTGTTTCCTACCAGTTTTTTGAGTTGAAAAAGTGTTCGTTATTTCTTTTTTCTATCCATTCTTGTATTTTACTTTTCATGTTTTTCGCATTTTTTTCTTTTAATCGGATAATTGGTTCTCGCATTTTATTGGCTCCTCCTTTGTAGGTACACGTGGTTCTCTTTTGTTTCCTACGAGCTTGTTTTTATTTGCAAAAACTCGTCAGTTTTGCATTTTCTTTGTTCATTGTAGTATCTTTTTTTTTTATTTCATTTTATTCTGTCACATTTCTCTTTTATTTTTTTTTTATTCGAATTGTTTTTTCAGAGTTTGTTGATTGACGCTTTTTTACAGTTATCTTTTGTTTACTATTAGATTTTTTTTTTTTAATTTTTCGCTTGGACAATCATTTGTTTTTTATTTATATTAGTCGTTGTATTAGTTTTATCAGTTAGTGCTAAAGTACTTGTTACAAATTTATTTCTTTCTCTTTTGTTTTTTTTATTGTTTTAAAGAATTTATGTTTTGCATTTTATTTGCGGTTCGTTTGTTTTATTTTGTCCATTTGCTTCCTGCCGGTTTCTACAGGAATTCATGTTTTGCGTTTCATTGACGGTTCGTTTGTTTTATTTTGTCCTTTTGTTTTCTACCAGTTTTTTGAATTGAAAAAGTGTTCGTTATTTTTTTTTTCTATCCATTCTTGTATTTTACTTTTCATGTTTTTCGCATTTTTTTTCTTTTAATCGGATAATTGGTTCTCGCATTTTATTGGCTCCTCCTTTGTAGGTACACGTGGTTCTCTTTTGTTTCCTACGAGCTTGTTTTTATTTGCAAAAACTCGTCAATTTTGCATTTTCTTTGTTCATTGTAGTATCTTTTTTGTATTCTTTTCTCTTTTGTTTTTTTTATTGTTTTAAAGAATTTATGTTTTGCATTTTATTTGCGGTTCGTTTGTTTTATTTTGTCCATTTGCTTCCTGCCGGTTTCTTCAGGAATTCATGTTTTGCGTTTCATTGACGGTTCGTTTGTTTTATTTTGTCCTTTTGTTTTCTACCAGTTTTTTGAGTTGAAAAAGTGTTCGTTATTTTTTTTTCTATCCATTCTTGTATTTTACTTTTCATGTTTTTCGCATTTTTTTTTCTTTTAATCGGATAATTGGTTCTCACATTTTATTGACTCCTTTGTAGGTACACGTAGTTCTCTTTTGTTTCCTACGAGCTTGTTTTTATTTGCAAAAACTCGTCAGTTTTGCATTTTCTTTGTTCATTGTAGTATCTTTTTTTTTTAATTTCATTTTATTCTGTCACATTTCTCTTTTATTTTTTTTTATTCGAATTGTTTTTTCAGAGTTTGTTGATTGACGCTTTTTTACAGTTATCTTTTGTTTACTATTAGATTTTTTTTTTTTAATTTTTCGCCTGGACAATCATTTGTTTGTTATTTGTACTAGTCGTTGTATTAGTTTTATCAGTTAGTGCTAAAGTACTTGTTACAAAGTTATCAGCTGCTTAGAATAAAGCGAATGAATATTACGATGCTCAATTGTTATTATACAATGTGTTGAGCAGATATCCAATCATCGATTAGTGGGTTTTAAACTTAGAAAGCGGCGGTGATCGATATACATAAATCGCGACGGGCAGTGTTTCAGCTCATTTTTACCACATGGTCTTTGTTGGGTTGATTACGACCGGCCGCTTTCTATCCTATTAACCTGGAATAATATTAATGCGAGTCCGATCGAAAATCCTTTATAGTCTTAGCCGAGAGAGACGTCTTCTCACACGGAGGCGATTATAAAAAAAAAAACACATCCGTTTTCACTGTTTTCACCGCATTTTCTCACTTCACCTGATTTTGATCGCCTATTTTTTTTTTCTCAAACACTCGAAGAAGATTATATGAGAAATAATAATAAGAGAGAAATTTCCCACCGAAGACATCATTTTTTCTTTGAAAAGAGAGCGTTGGTATTACGTGGCAGTTGGCAGCGGAGAGAAGTTCGACTCTTTACACATTTTTTTTTCTTGTTCTTCACTTTGCTACTACTTTGTACCAATCGCTGATGGTGCCAAAAATACTGATAACAGTTAAAGTACTCTTTCATTAATGACCAGGGAAAAGAATTCAGGCCACTTAATGTTGAATGCTTTTTATACCGAACGTACAATTACTTACTGTTTATTCTTACCACCTTTATTTTATTTTATTTTATTATTGTGTTACAGTCCGTGTACTAAATTTTCGTACTGTTCGGGAAACAAGTGGCCCGAATTCTTGTCCCTGTTAATGACTTAATCTTCCTCTCAAAATTTATGTTGTTTGGAAGATAATTTGTTGTTTTGTCAAGAAAGGGTTGAAAATAAAATGTTTTTAAGAAATTATTCCTAGTATTCGAAATCAATATCACATCTTACAATACTTGCACAGGGTGGATTAAATTCGATGTCTCTTATGGGCATCTCCGTAACTATAACAGATAGAAAAAAACTAGTGGCCAAGTGTCGATCTCTTTTTTGGAGATTAAGTCAATAGCGTAAACAAAAATTGGCTATCTTCTTTTGTTTTCAAGTTATGGCCAAAAATTGACATTTTCGACTTTTCGTTTTTCGGTCATATCTCGTTTATTTTTGGAGATATTAAAAAACTGTTTGATCATTATTAGGACACTTTTTGGAATACAATTCAGTGGTGTAGTTGCTTTTTTAATATTTACTTAAATTTTCAAGTTATAACATAAAGTTATATTTTTTTAAATAGAAATCATAGTAGGCAATGTCCTCATGAAATAGAGATTTTTTTTCTGTTTTCAAAGATATATACTTTGTTGGGTTTATTTCTTATAATTAATAGGAAAAACTGTCATTTTTATTATTATCATCCTTGCGTAAATATCCTAGTCTCAGTAGGCTGGGTTCAATACGGAGCCGATTTTTTATTTTATTAAGTTTTAACGAGCTTTCAAATATTTTCAAAGTTTTGGCTGCGTAAATAATTTCGTATTCGCGTTAATTTGCAAATTTCCGTTTTATCGTTTTGAGCGACCGTTCTGATAAGAGTTCCTGTCTGACTTTCTGTTGAAAATGAGTTTATCATTCAATTTATAGAAAAATTGTTTTCAATCTTCAAACAGTCAAAATTGCTCGAATACTCAACGTTTCACTATCGGTTTATAGCTTCGTTAGGAAGAAACGTTGAACGTTCCTATAATTTTCAATGTCTTTTTAAAATTGAAAACAATTTTTATACAATTTCCATCGGACAAGAAACGACTTGACTAAAAAATTTGTAATTGAAGTCGACTCTTGTTCGATGAAATATGTGAGAGAAAATAGTTTTTAAACTTTAAAACGGACACTGCGAAATCGCAAGAACACTCTACGTTTCGCTATCGCTTCATAGTTTCGTCAGGAGTGAAAAAATGTAAATAAACAAATTGTCAGGAGAAGCGAAAAGATAACATGATTTTACACTAAAATACATGTTGTTCGGATAAACATAAAGGTAATAATAACTAAATTAGAACTAAATTAAGCTTTCTTTTTTTTGTTTCTCTTGAGTTATATTTTATTAAAAACACGAAAAACCAAAACAAACACACAAATAGTAAAATATAAACAAAATCGGACATGTATCAAACTAAATTTGCGTGCATTCATATTTAATGAAAACAAAAAAGCTTTTGCCAGATCGGTCGCGATGAGTGCTACATTTCTCAAACGGAATTTTGTAAAATAAAGTGCATGTGAAATTTTTTAAGCGGCCAAAACTGTCTACAGGTTTGAAAGTTCGTTAATATTTAATAAAAACAAAAAAATGTCGACACTGCATTGAAGCCAGCCTACTGAGACTAGGATACGCAAGGCTAATAACAAAAATGGCATTTTACCTGTTAATTATAACAAATAAACCCTGCAAAGTATATATTTTTGAAAACAGAAAAAAAATCTCTATTTCATGAGGACATTGCCTACTATGATTTCTATTTAAAAAAAAACATAACTTTATGTAATAACTTGAAAATTTAAGTAAATATTAAAGAAGCAACTACACCACTGAATTGTATTCCAAAAAGTGTCCTAATAACGATCAAACAGTTTTCTAATATCTCTAGAAATAAACGAGATATGACCGAAAAACGAAAAGTCGAAAATGTCAATTTTTGGCCATAACTTGAAAACAAAAGAAGATAGCCAATTTTTGTTTACGCTATTGACTTAATCTCCAAAAAAGAGATCGACACTTGGCCACTAGTTTTTTTCTATCTGTTATAGTTACGGAGATGCCCATAAGAGACATCGAAATTAATCCAGCCTGTACTCAAATACGAGTCAAGTTCTAATTTTTGATAATCAATGACGTCCAAAATTTATTGCTCGCGACTGTACATTTTGTTGGTCCTTTGCAAGCTCTGCTGTCGATTTCAGGAAAAACAACGTCCGCCGATTTACAACCCGGAAGATTACGCCCTGTCGCTTCGCAAATGGGGCAGGCGACCTCCTGCGAACGGTCCTGGCCTGTACAGCACCGCCTCCGGCAGTGCTTCAGAGATGGACCTCAGCAGGTCGAAGACCACCACTTCTAGAGATTACAGGAATCCGATGCTATCCGACAACGAAATGACGTTGAGACAGTTCGGAAGCGTTTCTGAGCTACTGTGCAAGCTCAAGTCGGATTTGAAGTTGGCTTACGCCAGGTGAGCTTTTCCTTAATTTTCTGATTTTTTCTTTTGGTTTTGAACTGGCCACGAACAAAAATGGACTAATTTATTCAAATCCATTAAGTACGGTCGAAAGCTAAAAAATTGTATACAATTACAGTTTCCTGTAATTTTTCTTTCTCCAAAATGGTGTGCTGTTTAAATAGGAGCGGCCAAATGTAGCTTCGCGTGCTGGATTCGCATCTCAGCTAGGTTTTGATCTCGGATTCTTCACGATAACAGAAGAAAACAAACATTTCTCTACGCCATAATTTTAAAAATTGGCATTTATCAAGAACACTATAGATACTTTCATACGCCTAAAAAAAATTAACAACTTTAAGTAGCTTAATACTAGAATTATTTAAGACTACAGAAAGTTAAATACGGTATTAAAAGTCACAGCGATTTGCAATTTCCAATTACAGACCTATCTCTTTAGCTTCTGTTTTTTGTAAAAGATTTGAAAAATGTATTATTGAATTTCTTAAAATTAATAACATTTTAAATAGTGTACAATTTGGATTTAGACAGGAATTGAGCACTGCCGATGCGGTAATTCATTTAACACAAAAAAAATTATTCAATTTTAGATTTAAGAAAAAAAGTGTTAGGGACATTTTTACATAGATTTAAAGAATATTTTATTTTATTATTAATATATTGAATAAACTTCAATGTTATGGTTTCAGAGGTAAATCATATGAATTGTTAAAATCTTGTCTAATAAACAGAACTCAGTGTACAAGAATAGAATCAGTGGTTAGTACAGAAAAAAAAATTATCAAAGCCGGTGTACCTCAGGGTACTGTGCTTGGGCCAATTCTATTTTTATTATACATTAACGATTTGTCTTCATTAGATATTCAAGGCGAAATTGCTGATGATACTGCAATAATTATTGTGCAATTAGCCACTATTGGATTACAAAAAATTAAAAAAGGTTAGATTTTAATTTATTATGTCTAAATATTGACAAGACTGTCATTATTCCTTTTTCTGTTCAATATTGTAATTTTAATTATATTCCTAATTTTCGATTGTGCAATAATGTTTTAAAATATTCTAAAAGTATCAAATATTTAGGTTTAACAATTGATTCTAATCTAAGATGGCATTTTCCTGTTCGGAACTTTGTAAAAAAAAAAAGTTAGGAATGTGTTCGAGAAACCGAAAATATTTCCGACGAATCTTCTTTTTTCAACGTTTGATGTTTTGAATTTTAAACAATTACATACAAAATCTATAATTATACACACTCATTTAAACAAAAATAAAATTCCTCTCTTAAAGTATGACAATTATGTTACAAGGGCCTCCAATTCAACTAACTTGCAAATTCCTTAGTGTAGTACTTCGAAAGGGCAAAGACATGTTCAATATCTTGGACCTTATTTTTATAATCGATTGCCTACTGACATTAAGGAAACTTTATACCTTCCTCTTTTTAAAAAGAAATTGAAGTTATGGATTAAAAAAAACCTTTTGTAAGGAAGCTTTATTTCATAAAAATGATTGAACTTTTCCTAACAAAAATTTGATTCAATTAAATATTACATTATTATTGGTATTATTATATTATTAATAATTATTACTATTATTACTTCTATTAGATTACTCCATTACTTTCATTATTGTTGCTCTAAAAAAATATATATTTTTCTTAATATAGTTCGCAGTCACTCCCGAACCAAGCTCATGTTACTATGTATACCTCATTACATTATATAAATACATATAAAATTTATGTGTTTGTACTGATACATACATATGTAGTTTGTGCAGATTTATTTTGCAGAATAAATTTTGAAGAATTGATAAGTAATTTGCCATTACTAAAACGAAAAAGCAAAAACAGGACGAATTTCTTCTTAAGAATTGTTAAAATCAAATAAAAATATCCGTCGTCAAATGTAATCAAACGAAAACAAAAGACGATCGTGGATGAAGACAAGACAAAAATAAAAATACGTTAAACTATAACTAAATATTCACAACCAAAAATTTAATCTGTAGATAATAAAAATTAAAATTAAATAAACTCAAATTGGGTAAATGAAAAAAAAAATACAACGAAACTCAATCAATTGATGATTAAAAAATTAAAAATCGTATTAAATGAAGTCAAACGAAAGAAAAAAACTAAAAATAAAAGATGATAGACGAAAATAAAAATTATATAAAAAAAATTAATCGTTAAATGATAATTAACAAATAAAATCAAGTGGCGTAAGTAGGGAAAAAATTGACCATCGATCGTAGGGATTAAAATATTAATTAATTAATTATTATCAGTAAACTCAATTCGAATAAATAAAACAAAAACAAAAGACGATCAACTAATAAAATCAATAAATGAAACCAAATCGTATAAAAGATAAAACGAAAACGGCGATCGATCGATGGGACATTTTAATCCCTTCTCTAAATTCAAATCGAGTGAATTAAGAGAAAAACAGAAACAAAAGACGATCAACTGATAATAATCAATAAATAAAATAAAATCGCATAAAACAGAAAACGGATCGATCGAAGGGATTAAAATGTAAAATAAACTCAAATCGGGTAAATAAAATTAAAAAAAAAACACAAACAAAAACAAAAGGCGATCAACTGATAATCAATAAATAAAATAAAATCACATAAAATAGAAAACGAAAATTAAAATGCAAAATGAACTCGAATCGCGTAAATTAAAAGAAATTAAACAAAAACAGGAGACGATCAATTGATAATTGAAACATAAAATCGTAACGAATTAAAAATAAACTGACAGTTAATAAATAAAAATAAATTAAACGAAATCGAATAGAAGAAAAAACAAAAGGCGATTAATTAATTATACAGCGTATAATATAAGGAAATTAAGCGGCGGTTAAATTCGATATTTTCAAGACGATAAATTTTTTTTTAAGAAAGCGCTCGGGCCCGTCAATTTTGTCTAATTGGGAGGGTACCATTTAAATAAAACAAAATAAAATTAACACTCGCCCAGCTTTTTGCAAACACCCCGTAGTATTAAAAATAATTTTTGGAAAGGGCGGGTCCGAAAGTCTTTTGAAAAAATTGATCGTCTTGAAAATTTTCAATGCGTTTTATCTCAAAAACTATGGATATTAAACACCCCGCGCATATAGAGTTTGGGTTTTCTTTTCCTGTGTACCACCTGTGGTTGATGGGTTGGACACTTATTTTGAATCACCCTGTATGGGATTCCTAGGTTTGATTGGCACTTAACATGTTGGGGAGGGTTCGGAAACACAACGTCAGATCCGCCATTTTTTAAGCTCCGTATCATTTACAAAATAGCAATAAGTACTATGTTTTATTCTTTCTGAGCCACGAGACAATGGGGGCGGGGCGTTCAGCGGATACGTTGCTTACTCAGCAGTCGTTTGTGATTGGCTATTACCTTCACGTGAGCCAATCACAATCGATTGCTGAGTAAGCAACTCAGCCGCTGAACGCGCCCAATCATATCAAGTTAGGTCAGCCAACTATAAAATCTGAAATTAGTAACGTTGTGTTGCCGACGTGTCAAATGTCAATCAAATCTAGGGACCCTAGCCATATCTGAAAGCTTTTAACATTTTTAACTGTCACCTGCGATGTGGTCCCGTTTTGGAGTAAGAAAAATTACAGGAATCTGTTATTGCCTGCTATTTTTTTTTTTTGCTTTCGATTGTAACACCTAACATTTTTCAATTTCCTTTTCGCCTTTGGCGCCGATAGTTTGCGGTCGGTTACATCACTTCGGCGGAAAGTGGAACGTCGCCGAGCGGTTTAAAAAAAAAAATGGAAATTCTTCACCGCTTTCGGTTCCAATGCCACACCACGACTCGCCATAAAAGGAACACGCTGTATCGCATGAGTTTGCTTCTTGGGGGCTTCGCGGTGCCGTTGTGCCCATTCTGCGCTCCGCTGATCGCGGTTTTCTGTAGAACACTTTATGCTTTATTATGTTACTGTGATTTAGGTCTCTACGTAGTAAATAACTGTAAAGGCGCAGTAAATAAATCATTTGCACAGATGGAATCTCTCATTTAATAATAATACATGTACAGGTACATAGTCAATGTACGTACCCATGTCTTCAGCGTACATGTTTAGTTTTAATTTTAATTGGTTCGACTCGATTCGATTTTATTGCAGCTTGATTAAACCTACTTATAGATAGATTATTGCAGCAAGGTATTTAATGCGAGACACCATCTGCTATGGTCTTTAATTTATTAGTGCTCGGCGGTGTAATTTGCCATTGTTTATTTATGCCGTAGTTGAATCGACTTGAGAAAATGTAAATTTATTGCGAGCTGAATCAACTGTAAATATTATTAGGTACAATTTATATCTAAATGCAATATTGCCAGGGAACGGAATTATATATGTTGTTCGATTAAGTACCAACGAAGCGGCAAACGTACAACGCTGCAGCGACGCGTCAATGCACACACACACTCGTTGCCGCCTCGTTCGAAATAAATCGAACAAAATACATAGTTCCGTCCTGTAAATATTACCATAAGTTACAGCAGCGGTTAAAGTAAAACAAGTGGCACGTAATGTACAGGGTGGCCCAACGATCCGTATTTCTTCTGTGAGGCTTATGGGAAAAAAATAGGAAAATATCTATAAAGAATTTTATACTAGACAATACGCGGCATATTGTAAAATTATTTTGAACTATACAGAGTGATCGGAAAAATGGTGGTTCGGGGAAACTTATTTTTTTTAATGGAACACCCTATATATTTTTAGATATTTGGATGCGCCACAGTAATCTGATTACAGTGGTATAAAAATATATTGATTTTATTGAATAACTTTCATAAAATAATTTTTTTTTCTTGAAGAATTTTGCAAAAATTCGGTAAGTTTGAATTTGAATTTCTGATTAATGAGGTAACACAGACGAACGAAAATCTAACACGATATTTTTAGGACTTTGGCCTTTATGAAAATGTGAACAAAATTAAGATATCATTTTGCATTATACTGAGCGATCGATACTTACGAAACATTCGGTATCTCATTTTCTTTTTAATGGAACGGCCTACTTTTATTTCAGAAATGGATAGCACTTAAATGTAGCTTTCTGCTGATATAAGGTTATATATCTTTACTTTTAATAATTTCGTCACTAGAAATTTTCTTTTTATAAGTATTTCAATGGTCGGCGTTTTAAACTATACACCCAGTATTGCTACTTTCCTACCTAAATTCAATCATTCAAAGTCATTTTTCGATCATTTGATTCTACTTTCAAAGATCTCTAATTTGAATACCTCCGCGATAGGATTTATTTTACCAAAAATAATTTAAAAACAGGCCATTGAAATACTTGTAAAAAGAAAGTTTTTAGTGACGAAATTATTAAAAATAAAGATATATAACCTTATATCAGCAGAGAGCTACATTTAAGTGCTGTCTATTTCTGAAATAAAAAGTAGGCCGTTCTATTTAAAAAAAATAAGATATCAAATGTTTCATAAGTATCGATCGCTCGGTATAATGCTAAAAGGTATCTTAATTTTGTTCACATTTTCATAAAGGCCAAAGTCCCAAAAATATCGTGTCAGATTTTCGTTCGTCTGTGTTATCTCATTAATCAGAAATTCATATTCAAAATGACTGAATTTTTGCAAAGTTCTTCAAGAAAAAAAAAATTATTTTATGAAAGTTATTCAATAAAATCAATATATCTTTATACCGCTGTAATCTGTTCATTGCGGTGCATCCAAATATCTAAAAATATATAGGGTATTCCATTTATAAAAAAAAATTAGTTTCCACGAACAACGATTTTACTGATCATTCTGTATACTTTAAAATAATTTTACAATACGCCGCATATTGTGTATTATAAAATTCTTTATCAATTTTTTTCCTAATTTCTTTCCTATAGGCCTCACAGAAGAAATACGCATCGTTGGGCCACCCTGTACAATCATGCTCATTTAAAATGACACCGTCGGCAAATTCGCTGTGCTTATTGGAATTGAGAGGGGATAGCTGCGCGATGACGTAAGAGCTTGATTATTCAAATTTCAACACGAAGTTAGCAAAACTACAGTAAGGCCCCGTATGACACGATGCATTACATAAAATTTTTCGAAAACTGACAGAGAACTGTCAAAATTAACCAATACGTATCCACTATGATAACCTGTCTCTATCACTTTGTGACCTAATCCTTAACATCCTTGTCATACGGCTCTAAATAACCATCACGTAACTAACCAATACTTGTGCATGCTACCTACTTGTGTTATGATATAATTAGCCAGCGCACATAGGAGGATATTTATCATGAAAATTCGGCCAAAATTATTTTTTGATTTAAATGGTCTCTAAATCAGACTCAATTGCAATTTATATGTTTCAAAGAAGAATTAGTTCGTGCATTGCGATTAAAATGGCCTTTTTTTCTGTTGTGGTTGCTCAAGTCTTGTCAAGACCTCAGGATCGAGAGTATTTTGTGTGTGTAAAGTGTTCCATGACTTTGTTGCTTCCGAACCTCCTCGTCGTTGTAGGGGAAGCAGTGACGAATTTTATCTCCAACACTGAAGGGTATCTGAAGTGGATACCGACCACCCCAGAAAAATATCTCAGGCGCGGTTCGAACCGACGACCATGCGATTGCAAGGCCAGTCCCTTCTCACTTGGATCCTTAAGGCGTTGCACAATTTGAACAAAATTCTATTAGAACTCTAGAACGCAAAAATAAATAAAGATTGCAGTGATTAATTATTATTATTATTACATTCTTCTAGTAGGGTATTAACATTACGTAATTGATGCACACTAACTTTTAAACTTCAATTACTCCAAAACAATTGAGTTTATCGAAATGAAATAAGAGGACCTTTTTTGTGCCAAATAATGTTTAGAATATTATCTTCACAAAATTTTGTTGAAATATGTAAAAAATAAAAAGTTCGTGGTAAAATACTGAAAGCTACCCCTACAAAACTACCCCTTAAAATGGCTGGAGGATATGACAAATGTTAATGCGTAGTTAGGTGCCTTATATCTGTGTTTAAATGACTAACTTGATAAGTTAAAGGATTCAGAAGATAATGCCAAGACACAATATTTATATACTTATTATAAGGAGTGTCTAAATAAAAAACTGGTCAAGCTGGCTGTGGAAAAATCCACAAACCAGGTCTGTACGTCTCAGATAATTTCGTACTTTTAGCAAAGACATAAACCCCCATATGGTAATGCGTTAAATGTTACTTCAGTGTCAAGCTAAATGTAAACATAACTTTAAAATAGATTCCCAAAAATTAACATGTTGTCATTTACAAAAAATAATTAAGAAAAAGTAACGGAAAACACCATGTAATATTTAAAATTATTCTAACGCCCGAACTTTCCACCTCCTTATAAATTTATCTGTCAGATAATATCCTTGGAGACAATCGACCTTTTTCAAGGATGTTATTTGGCCAATAAATTTATAAGGAAATGGAATGATCAGGCATAAGCCTATTTAGACAGTTAATTTTATAAAGCTTATAAAACTTCTTTCCGCAAAAATCCGCAAAGTTTCGGTTTAATATAGTAAAGTAGAATCTTTATATGTTGTAATCATGTAGGAAACTTTATCCAATTACATCCGTAACGAAACAATAAGACCCGCGATATATTTATTTAATAACGAAGAAACGTTTCCTTCATAATTTGCTACAAAAGAATGTTGCTTTTAAAAGCATATTAATTTTAAAATACATACCTATTTTTTAATGTTTCATAGTTAGTAAGTGTTACTGGCAATTGTCGCTTTTCGACTGCTTTTGTCGCAACGTTTTGCCCTTCCAATAAACATATCATTACAATCGAGAGAAAAAATGCTATCGAATAGAGTAATAAAAAGAGATAAGTTGTATTTAAAAAATCGAAACTGATGATGGTCGTGGAAAGACGAAACGTTTGACTTCAATTCTGTTACTCCTATTCGAAGCAGAATCAAAAAGTGCCTCTAGAAAGTTAAACCAGAATTTCAAAATTATGTATAATAAAAGAGATACGGGGAGAAAAAGAAAATCGATTTTTTTACATTTTTATTAATATCTCAAGAAGAAATCAGAAAAAAATTATTCTGTTAATGAATACGAGTTAGGCATTGCTTCGTGCAACTTTTCTTCCATTTAACCAAATTTGTGTCTCTTACGGTTTAGGAGATCCCTTCAGTGCAAACCCAATTTGAAACAGCCGGTAGAAAACAGGCATTGTCTAACATTTGGCTCCCGTAAGAAACAAAAATATTTTGTATAAATGCAACTTTTAAAAATTGACTTATGGCCAGGTTTTCATAGTAAATACTCCTATGTGCAACGATTGGTTAACTGAAAAAAAAAAAAACGCTAAATAAAACTAGTTATCTCAGTTAAACTTCTCGTTTCAATTACCGCCGAAAACGACTTTTCGAACGGAAATCGCACGTCACTTCAGTTTGAATGAATTCAATGTGTCCAACGGCGCGATTGCAAAAAGAGGAAGCCGGCAATTAATTTCAACTAAGTACGGGGGGGCTTAATGGGTTCATCCACCTGCCCGCTTGGAGGAACGCATACCGCACAGGCCTTCGAACAAGAACAAGGACAGGTTGGATTTACGCCAATCAGCGCTTTTAAATCACCAGGAGCAAATAGCCACCTTGCAAGGAGGTTCTGTTTCAGTTTCGAGTTCGAATACGATAATAAAGTAACGGATTGTAGAGTAGAAATGGAAACTGATGAAAGAAGAGAGAGACAGTACCAAAAGACAACGAGAAGATGATGAAGTATAATCATCTCGCTCAGATTCGAAAAATTCATTCCTTCGAAGAGAGGTCAGTCCTCCCAGCAATAAGATCTTCTTTAAATTTAATTTACGATTGTACTATCCAGCGGAAGATGAAGGTATCCTTGCTGACGGGGGCCCAAATAGCGCCGAAAACTGTCCAGGGTCTACTCGAAAAGCCCACCGCAATAGAAACTAACTTGCAACTAATTTAGTTTCTAATAAAAGGAACGTTGCAATTGCTCAAACTATTTAGATCTCATACTTACTGTGGTTCTTCCTAAACTTGGACTATCAATGTGTCAGGCCCGATCTTACCACCTCCAGATAAATATAACCGTCGGTTAATATCCTTTGTGTTGATAATAGTTTCCTAGGATATTAACCGACGGTTAAATTTATCAGGAGGTGGTAAAATCGGACCTTGCTTGGTTTTAGTTATAAAATCATAGGGTCAATCAAGTTACCCAATCAAGTTCAGAAACAACTGAAATATGTAGAAGTTTGAATGAATAAATATGTATAATTTTTGACGTTTAATTTTTTGTCCAAATTAATTGGCACTTTATTTTATCTGCGCTGAAGTTTTTTCTTCACATTCTTGGAAAACAAAATGGGCGACTGCGCTTGTGGAAAGCCCGGTTCTTGCGGGTGCTGCCCTCCTCCTTGCGCCGTCCCCGTCGTTCCACCCGGAGTGAATGTTCAACAGGTCAATCCGTGTCCACCGCCTCCGTGCGTGCCCTGCGAACCATGCTGTTACTACAACGTGCCGATCATCCAACAAACCGAACCACCTTGTCCCTGCCCGAGACCCCGGCGAAAATGTCGCTACATCCAACCGGAAAGACCCAAGTCCTACAAACCGGTACTCAAATACAAGGAGCCTTGTTCGAAGATGGACGATAACACCATCTACAGGAAATCGTATTTGCCTGTGGAGTGTGACAAGCCGAAGTTGATTCTGCCTTACAACAATTTGTACCTTGGTGAAGGCAGAATGTCGGATAATACCGTGAACAGGATGTCCTACCAGCCGCACTGCAACGTTTTGCCCGCTTGCCCAATTTTTCCGTGCGAGCACAAACTTTTGGGCGAAGGACCAATGCAGGACATCACCACCAATAAGCACGATTACGTCCCCAAACCTTTTTCGAAACCCGAGCTCATTCCACCCTCTCCCAATTTGTTCTCGAGCGATTGCCCCATCAGCGATAAAACCACGAACAAGATGTCGTACATGCCCGTGAATCTGGACGTTCGCGTAGAGCCTGTTGTGCCCAAAAACGCAATTGAAATGGCGACGGGGAAGTTTTCAAACGACACCGTTCACAGAATGAGTTATTTGCCTTGGGAACCCCCGGAACCAATAGATATGCCTTGGGCGAAGAAACCGCAGTTTGCGCCTCCAACTGCCAAAATGGCCGATAATACCGTGCACAAGATGAGCTACGCACCTCCTGGGACTTACGTGGAGTGCGAAGATCCCAACGATCCATGTTGCGTCGATTGTCCCGAAGGCTACTGCCCTCTACCCCCTGTATGTAAAGGGGTTAATTGCTGTTTGCCTTGCTGTTGTCCAAAAGCCGCCTGTTGAAGCCTGATCGATTTGGATGGAAAATTTCTGCGTGCATACATTTTATTGTATATTTTTTATTATGTGTCCTATCTATGTTTACATGTACCGTCTTGTATCGTCTTACCGAGTGTCTTTATTATAATAAATTTTTGTCAATTTTAGTCGTTTTCTTTGTTTTTCCCTTTGGCCAATTATGGCGGGCAGCGGCAACGGTCAAATCCACGAGTTCGCTTTTCACAACCGTCGATTCGTCAAGTACTTTGATCTGACCATTGACTTGGCCATTCACTTAACTCGATCATTTTCCAGTTACCGAAATGCCAAGAAGTCGGGAAAGCATTTGTCAAAATGGGAAACGTAATTGGCCAAAGGGGAAAGCCAAAAGGAAAAAAATCTTTCTTGGGGATTAGGCACTTAAAAAGAAAATTCTTTTTCTAGTTTCGTACAGGAATTCGTGGCCGACCCCCTGGACGGAGCCACTCTTCTCTTAGACGTGCTGCGCGTTATACAACTCAGCCAGGCCAATAATTCGGGCAATACCGGAACCGCCGGAAAAATTCCACCATCAGTGCAAAGAAGAGCTTTATTGGACGAGCTCAGCTGCCTGCAGTGCCTCCTCTGCTGCGCGGTGCGTTACAACGAAGCCCTAAGGAAAATCACGACGTCCTCAGCCGGATTATTCACTCTGTCCGTCTGCATCATGAGCAACGTCACCAAATCAAGAATAATCTCCTTGCAGGTACGTCGTCGTTCTTTACTACTACTTTCCCCTTAAACACCAACGAGGTTTTAGCTCCTCACGAAAATCTGCGACCTCCCGGGCAACGGCCATTCGGCCGTATCAGAGGCTCTCTCCACCCTCCGCCTTCGTTTCGGTGAACCCGTGAGGTTCAGGTTTCTAGTCGGGATGCTCACGTCAACGGGAGGTCAAGGGGAACTCTTGATCAACGGCATACGGTTTTTGAACGCGTTTCTGGATAGCTCGGAGTCCATACAACGCCGCTTGTACATCCAAGCGGAACTGCACCAGGCTGGCCTCGACGTCGACACCATCAAAAAGGTTAAGCCCATTCATCTCATTCCATACTTGATCGCAACTCAAAACTTTCTTGGCGCAGAACGTTTCGATCAACTCCTCATCGGCCGACAGCATCTTCAAGGAACTTGACGCGTGGGAGAAGAATTACATCGACGTGGAAATATTGAAGATGCGTTTGGAGAATGCGGAACGTGACAACGATACTTTGAGGGACAAGGTTTTGCTGCTCGAAAGAAAAATCCAGGTTGGATACATTTACCAAACACTTGGTACAAGGGCTTTACAAGGTAGACGCAAATGGCGCGCATTAAGCTCAGTTCCAAGAGAGCATGCGTGACTATTTTGAGCTCTTGGTGACGTCATCACAGTACCTTATAAGTTATTGTACCATGTGGTTCACATTTGCTAGCTTAGAAACCTCCAAGGGCCAGTTGCACCAAACGCATAAACCGAGCATAAATTTAAGTTCCTATTGTTTATAATGTAAACAAATTCGCATAGAATCTCGAGGATATAATGGCAATTAATGCTTCTCATAAGTAAAATTTGATGCGATTTTGTTCACTTTGAACGTGGTTCAGTTGAACGTCGGTTTAAACCTCCTTGGTACAACTGGCCCTAAGCGACGCTTAAAATTAAGCTCGACTGAAGTTTTGATGCAACTGGCCGTAACTTACATATCTTTTCCATCACAGATTTTGCAAGAGGAAAAAGGCATACTCATCTCCCTGGAACAATGTCTGAAGGAGAGATGCAGCGAGCTACAGGATGAAGTCATCTCGCTCAAGTCCGGAAAATTCATCAAGGGCACTTCAAATCACAGTTCTTTGAAGAGAGGTGATTGCTTACTCAGTAAGATCTTTCTCCAAATACTCAATGAGATTCTTTCTAGATCGTTCAACTCCAGCCGAAGATGAAGGAATCTCTTCTTCAGAACGCAGTCTAACACCAGAGGAAGACCTGCAAAGGGAATCATCGATATACGAAGTCTACAGCGTGCAAAGCGAAACTCTCCCCATGGCCATTAAGGAAGTCAAAACGGAGTCGAAGAAAGTCGAGGAAGAAGAAACGACGATCGAGGAGGTGATGGAAGAATTGAATAACATCATCAACAACGCGGAAACGGAGGCTTACATTAAAGACCGTGAAGACAAAGAGAAGCAGAAGAAGTCCAAGGAGGACCGGGAACGAATTAAAATGGAAGAGGCGCAAGTCAAGGGCAAGATCATCATGAACCCCGAGCTTCTGATCGAAGATTCTTCTGTTTTGGACTGCGAGACCGAAATCATCCCCGCGAATTTGCACCCTCAGCCCCCGAGAAAAACGCGCAGCTTGGTTCACCTGTACATCCCCAGCGAGGATTACGATTGCGCCAAGGAAATGTTCTTCGAGAACGACACGGCGTTTACCAGCGAAGAGGGTTCGGATTCGTTGCTGAGCGCGTCCAAGTGTCTTCCGAAAGATGGGAAGGCCGGCCCTGTTCCCGTCGAAGCGCTGAACACGAACCGCGAAATCTTGAACACCATCATGAGAGCGAGAGAGCGCAGCGCGCAATTGAAAAGGAGGCAACGGAAAAGCGAGGTGAAGAGCAACATGAAACGCAGCGAGTCCTTTCGTTACCCGACTTTGGGGCCCCAGATCGTTGAGGTTAAATCTCCCGAGAAGTACGGGAATTCCGGGCCGTTTTCCAATCGTTTCACGCATTTTGGGGAGAGTCGTGAGGAGGTTTCCCAGCACCGCAGATCTCTTCAGCGTTCGAGCAGCAATGTTCACGGCGCCGGGGGTCAAAGGTTGAAGTCGAAAAGCCTGGATAGAATCGACGATGGGTTAGATGCGATGGTGGACATCGTCGTTACGGACCAAAAGATAGAGCAGCAATCTCCTTTGAGGACGAAGAGCGATTTGGGGAACGTAAACTCGTCGACCCTCTCGAGAAGCGCCTCCAATGTCTTTGCGAATTCCAAGCAGCAACAGGATTTTAAGATGAACAAATTCTTGAGCCAGCAGGGCATGGAGCGGAATAGGATGTTTTTGCCTGTGCATAATTTTGAGGCGAGGGGTGGTCAGGGCGAAACGCACTATTACTTCCCGCGGGTGCAAGAAAGACGAAGCACCACCACCACGAGCTTCTTAATCAAAAGGGGCCACACGAATGCCGGCCTGTACTCTGGCCATGTCATATCTAAAGAGAACGTTGCGAAAAAAACCGAGTACTTTGCTTCGATAGGGAGCAAGAACTCGTCGGGGAAAGTGACGGATTTACCTTCGGGATTATACTAATCCACTTTAGTTTTCTGTATTATATTATATTAGTTGTGTTTTAATAGGTTTCTTACAACGATTTATTATTTAATTGAAAACATTATTTATTTTTTGTTTTTTAATATATTAAAATGATTAAAATGTTTTAACTCGTCCTGTACCGGGGTGAACATTGTTGCAATATTTGCGCGCTAAGAAAAAAAAAAAAAACAACAACGAACTGCGTTTCACTTTTTTGTTTTGCTAAGAATCTCAAAGTTTCTAGGATTTAATAAGTTTTCGTAGTGTAACAAGGTCCACCCGGTATAACAAAAATAATAAATAAAAGGCAACGAAGAAACAGTATAAGAAAGAAAATGTTTTCAGTCAATTTCTATAAATATAATTGTGTGCAATATTCATATATATTTTTCTTTTTAATTTAATTTCTCTTACACGGTTTAAACCTGGTATTGGTTCTAGTTACGTAAGCTATTATACCTTCACCATTCAGATGAAAAAAAAAAAAAATGTGTGTAATATACTTTTTTTATTTAACTGTAAGTAGCGATCTCGAATGAATTACGATTAAGCGGCGTAGCTTATTTAAACCCATCTCTGTAAATTAAGAAGAAGAAAATTTATAAATAAAGTTTTTACTTATAGAAACAATTTATTAAACTGTGAGATTTTTAATATAAAAAAAAAATAATAATAAAATAGAGACGGCAGTTTTCACGGTTTCCGGTGGTTGAGTGTCTGGTTGTCCGAATTTTCAGAGCAAATTTCACGCAGCTCGGTCATGGAACCCCCGAAATTGTTGGAGGAGGAGGTCAAAGGAAGATCCTCGATTCCGCTGCCTCCGATTAAAAGTCTTGCGCTTTCTAATGCTGCGTTATCTAGAAAAAAAAAAACAGGAAAAGTAAATGAAGTTCAGTAGAACAAGGCCAAATGCATTTTCTTTGTGCTTTTAACGACGCGACGTGATAATTCATAAGTAAAGCACGGATTTAAGTGCATTTTTAGATCGACGAATCAGACACACGCGTTGTGATGTAATCATGACTTAAAACTGCATTTAAATTCGTGCTGTATTCTTTTCAGGGTTACGTAATCATAGTTACTAACAACTCTCCTGCTTAAGCAATAGTTATAAGAACCTTTTAGTAATTGGTCGAGTTCTTCGTTGGATGTAATGTACTGGAAATCCTCTTGCACCGCGCCTTTGAAAACGGAAATCACGTCTTCCCGTGGATTCAGGAAGTAGAGCGGTTGCTTCCTCTGCATGAATTCATTGATTAGAGCGGATATTCCTTTAGCAGCGGTAAAATCTGCACCTAAAAACGTGAGTACACTCTGAAGTACCACACGGAAGTTATTAAATTAAGACTAAGGTTAAAATTATTTAAAAAAAAAAAACAAATAATTATCTAACCCTAACAGAAACTACTCAATTTAATTTGAGTGGGAATAAGAAAATCAATTTTCTTTTGTAAACTGGAAGATGGGCTCGTTTTTTTTTTCAAAAATCTGTTGTTTCGTTTCATACACTCCTACGAGGTAGAGTAATCATTTCATTTTCAATAATATGTTTTCATTATTTGTTTTATTTGCTAATTTGTGGCCCAATGTATTTAAAATTGCCCGCAGCACATAATATGGGATTTTTATTTGCCTGCACAGTTTCGGAGCTCAAGAATTCCACCGTCTCCATTGTATTAATTGTTTTTCAAATAGTCATGCTCTCTTTCTTGTAAATATTATAAGAGTTCGGTGTTTCTATTAAAAAGCAAACGGTGGTTAAAATGTTCTTTATAGTATTTTTTTTTTGAACTAAAGAAATTATTTAATTTGCAGTCAAAAAAAAAACAACTGTTTACGTAGGACGTCGGCCCTAATGAAAAAAGCTTCTTATCTCGGGTTATTTAATTGCCAACCGAACATTTGTTTTATTTTCAATTTTTCTGCAATGTAAAACTAACATTAAAGTAAGGTTGCAAGAGTGTGAGGTTGCAGGAGTAAGTAGCAATTTTATAAAACACATAAAAGAAAACCTTAAATCGTGTTTGCACTTAATTAAAGAAGCATCATGGACAAATGTTTCCATCCATCCTCTATTATTTTCCAATATACAACTCATTAAAAGTTAAATAAATAATCACAAAGCGAATTAAGTTACGCTTACACGATTGAGGAATTACGTTGAGATTTGCTTTTTAATGGAAACATCAAACTCTTATAATATTTACAAGAAACAGAGCACTTTAATAACGATTAATTCGGAGACGGTGGAATTCTTGAGCTCTGAAACTGTGCTGCAAGCAAATAAAAATCCCATATTATGCGCTAAGAATTTATTCGGGCACTTTTAAAATGAATTATTATTTATGATTTGTATTGATAAATTAAGACAAATAATAAATTTCAACACAACCAACTCAAAACTTCATAAACAGGCAATTTTAAACGAAAGTTTAGAGGATTCGGCGCCTTTTAAATTTCGCCGACAAAAAGTGGCGCCACAATGCCACAATCTAAGGGCTTTATTGACGGAAACTGTTTAAGCGAAAAACAATCATCTAAGGTTGGCACGATCGGAGAAGTGTGCCCCCCACTATGTTAAAGGTTGAGATAGGAAAAGAGTTGCAAGGATTGCATTTACATGCCGGGCGCCTGTCTGTCTGAATCAAGTTTGGATTCTTCCATCAATTGAGAGTGGACATATCGCTTTCCGCTTTTGTGCGTCCCTAATATAAGGAACTGAGCAAAACAAGTTAGCAAGAGCACTTTCTTGTCGGTTAAACATTATTAAAAAATAAGTAATTATGGTTTTTTTTAATGATCCATAAAATTGAAGATAAATGTTGACATTTCGCTACAAATTTGGCAGCTTCTTTACGATCTATTACAAGTTGTTGTAATAACATCATTTTGTTAAAAAAAAAATGTTGCAGGATAAAGAGAGGACTACTTTTTCTTTCGAGAAAATAATTTGTACCATCTCTGCAGCATTCAAACTTTATCCGACTTTAAAAGTTACAATATGTTCAGGAAGGTTTGAGAAAAAGCTAAATGCGCAGGCGTAAATGCTCGTTTATAAATTGTTCAATTTAATTTAGTTTTGTTTCAAAAATTTAAAAAAAAAGTCACTCAAAACTTACCTAAAATAAATCGACAATCCAAAACCACGGGCAAATGCGACGAACTTAACCCCGCCTTGCCCACACTGGTCTTGATGAAATCAACCGCGGGGAAGTACAAACTGTTGCCGGGGGTCACCAGAATATATTCAATTCCGCTATTTGACTGCAAAATTAACTTTGCTGAGTCTACAAAGTCGTCGAGACTGATCGCTTGAGCTGAGCTGGCAACGCTGTATTTTATTTTCAAATGGTATGTACAACTGAAGTAACTTCCGGTTACCAACAGTTTAATTAACACTGACAACCGTCACTGACAAATCTTTCAAATTAGATTGATCCATCGAGTTATACTCCTGGAGGGCGCCATGACCCACATAACGTGTATTACTGAAAACCGGTCCGGCCGCGGGCCTTTTGTATGGCGCATTTTCTCACATACAGAATTACTCCTTTAAATTAAACTCTGTATGTGAGTCCAACAAAAACCAAACTATTTTAGCTACAATAAAACTTTGTTTTCAAAAAATGCAATATCTAATAGTTGGATATTTGTGTTCTCTGGTACTCTTTACTTTTGCCATACAAGAGAGGGGAGCGCGCGTCCGAAAATCAGCTCGTTTTCTGCTCGCTATTTACTCCTCCAGTAGTTAACCTCCATGGATTGATCAGACTAAACCACGTGATCACTTTTCCCAATCGTTTTCATTGGTCAGGTGGTTTGGTCTGATCGTTGGCTTATGCCAATTCGCCGTATTCAACGTTCTAACCTACAATTTTGAAGCTCGGGCAAACGTCCAACAAATAAATACAAAACATATCTGGTTGCAGCGTTGCAAACAGTTGAAAAAGAAGTTTTTTTTTTTATTTCCAACTCAGACCTGATCCCTCTCTACTTAAAAAAAAGACAATCCAAAGTAAATATTACCGTTAATTTTTCCACAGCAATAGTAGGCCTGGCGGATGGATACAGAAGAAAAATTATGTTAATACCCACGCCAACCACGATCCCAAGTTCAACGCCAATCCCCAGACACAGCACAAAAGTGGCGAACGTCGGAATCAGATCTTTTTTGCTCGACTTCCACATGGGTTTGACGATTTCGTACTCGATCATAAAGATGACGGCGCAGATTATGACCGCCGCCAAAGAAGCTTTTGGTATGTAGGCGAAGCACGGGGTTAGAAAACCCAGCGCCAAAAGCACCAAAATACCTAAAATCAAAGAAGTCCTCTTTCACTCACCGGAACCTCCTCATTTTTTAATCAAAGCCCAACCTGTGTAAACCCCACCGAAAGGCGTTTGCACGCCACTGGCGTGATTAACGGCGGAACGGGAAAACGAGCCCGTAATTGGCATCGACGAGAAAAACGATCCGAAAATGTTGCAAAACGACAAGGTCAGTAATTCTTGAGTAGCGTCCACACTTTGTCCGCTGGCTGAAACAAAAAAAAAAAGAAGAAGCCTGATTTTCCTTAATAAAACGGTTTTCGCGTCCTTACCGAACGCCTTTGCTATCGCCACGTTCCCCAAAACTGCGATGACAGGCACCAGGACCACCGAGCTCCCCAAACCGGCCACCATCTCGGTAAAATCGACGGTTCTATTTCCCAAAACCGTCGAGAAAGGGGGCGGTCGAAAATCGGGCAATCCAGGTTTGACCGTTCCGGTCAAAATGAAAGGTGAACCCCCGGAATTCGTTTCGCAGATGTAGGCCACGCTCGAGCAGATGATGACAATCAGGGCGTTCCTCGACGTCGACAGCAACCATAATAATCTGGTGACCAGGCGTTGCCTCGGGGTTTTGGCCTTGGGCGAATATAAATCCTTGATTTTCTGGAAGAAAACGCCAGTAAGGTCCTGCAGTTCTAAACCAGTTCGGAACTCTTGCGCTCTTGCTAAATACGCAGCATTTTTGGGCAAGAATTCATGAGTTCCGAACGAGGTGTTTGCTTACCCTCAGGAATAAGAGGATCGCAATGCAGGCGAACCCCAAACCACAATCGCTGGCTCTGGTCTTGTGGATATTCTGGAAGACTTTGACGATCGTGTCTATGAAGCCGGACGATGAGAATTTCAAACCCAGAAGACTCTTCAGCTGGGACGTCGCTATTATAACTGAGGTTGCTGACGTGAAACCGACGGTTACGGGGACTGATATGAAATCGATGAGGACTCCTGATATAGAAGCAAGCAGATGATCGCTTAAATTCTTGAAACTGCAACTTACCCAGGTGAAGAATGGCCATGAGTAACTGAACGACGCCCGAAAGGAAACAGAGCAGGATGGCGTAGTCTGTGTTTCTGCCGATGATTTGTTGGTACGTCATGAGCGCCATTAGGGCGGTTGGGCCGATGGTTATGTCCTTGCAGCTACCGAATATGGTGTAAATGAAACATCCGATGAACGCTGAGTATAAGCCATACTGAAAGAGAGACGTGGATGCTGAATCTCGTTTCTTCGAAAATACATTGAAAGGGTGAGGTGGAATAACGTATGAATTTAAAAATTTTAGGTAATGGTCGGCCTTGAAGAGGAAAATGCAGTAATGTAATTTTAATCCGAGAGGCTGATGACCGAGGGAAAGAATTCAGGCCACTTGTTCCGCGAACGGTACGAAAATTTAGTACTCGGACTGTATCAGCCTCGCCTATAACATGCGAACGCTCGCATTGCACTCTTTCCCCTTCCACTCAACAACAATTCGATGCATCGTATAGTACATTCGTCGTAAAAAGCGTCCAACACTAAGCGGCCTGAATTCTTTTCCCTGCTGATGACGTAGCGCCTGGCCGCGAAGAGTCCATTATGTCAGAGCTGGTGCGCCCCGACAGAACATTCAAAATAGTTTTTTTTTTTGTTGTTTTGGCAATTACGTGGATTGTACTTTTTGTGCAAAATTTAAACAGCCTTCTAGATTACACGCCGATCGGATTATAAAAGCTAGCAGGCGATGAATGAGGAGGACAGACATCGACAATAAAGTTTGGAATTGATCGTTCGGTTTATGTTTAAATAAATTAGTTTATAAGTATTGCTTTCGGCGTTAAAATAAATTAGTGTTTGCAGTTGCTCTAAATAAATTAATTTATTTATTATATCGGGTTTTTATTTTAAAATGAATTTAAAACGAACCCTAATTTCGTAACAGTATGAACAGAGGAAAGAGAAAGTGGCAGACACATTTTGCTAAAAACTGTCTCAATCCCCAATTGTTATTTTGAATTAATGCACGGTTAAAGTATTAAATATTAGATGCTATAGGGTGTAAAAATACGAAAAAAGCTCGAAATGACAACAAGTAAATCTACTGCATTAAACACCATATTATAGTTATACATTTTTATTAGCGGGTATTATTCGGGTACGCACTTGTAATTTGTTTTTCATCGAATGTTCATCAAGGGTTTCAAATTTTCGAAGGACATTCGACTTTAGAAGAATTTACAGTGCCTCTAAGAAAGGAAGAAGAGAACAGTTTTCCAAAAATAAAAACGAAAACTGGAATAAAAGAGGTTGCGTTAGACATACGAAGAAGTTCACGCTTCTTTCGTCGTGCGTAATAATTTTTCATCATCTGATTATACACTGGTTACCAAAAAAATTGCAGCATCCAAGGAATGATTTTATTAACGTCACTTATACAGAGTTGGCAAATGTATCACTGAACAGATTGAACAATGCGTGCGACAGGGAACGCACTATAAAAATAAAGAAGGAAGAGATATGCTTGCGTGTGTTGAAGATGCCGAGTCAGATACGAGTATAAGAAGTGCGTATGTTTCTTAACGCACGTAATTACCCACAATAATTATTTATTGCCCAACGCCAGTGGCGGCTCGTGATGATTACTGCGGGTTAGCAACAACTGCAAAAGGGAAAGTGGGTGCATTTTTCAAATAAATCTGTTTCTCGGGGGTTGTAATTTTTGAACTAAATTTAAGCGTGAGATTTACAAAGCTTTTTCTAGGCTCTCCAACGCCTTTTACCAAAAAACAATCGACGAACGCGTTCTTGAGTTACGATCAAAATTCAAAAGCGCGGCGTTTTTCATTTGCGCAATTAACTGAACGTCTCTCCCTCCCTTCGCGATCGCACTTGTAATTTTTTAAAAATATTTAAGCGGGGGATTAACAAAGCCTTTTCTAGGCTCTCCAACGCCTCTTACCAAAAAACAATCGACGAACGCGTCCTTGAGTTACGATCAAAATTCAAAAGCGCCCCGTTCTTCATTGGCTCAATTAACTGAACGTCTCTCCCTCCCTTCACGATCGCACTTGTAATTTTTGAAATAAATTTAAGCGGGGGATTTACAAAGCTTTTTGTAGGCTCTCCAACGCCTTTTACCAAAAAACAATCGACGAACGCGTTCTTGAGTTACAATCAAAATTCAAAAGCGCGGCGTTTTTCATTTGCGCAATTAACTGAACGTCTCTCCCTCCCTTCGCGATCGCACTTGTAATTTTTTAATTAAATTTAAGCGGGGGATTTACAAAGCTTTTTCTAGGCTCTCCAACGCCTCTTACCAAAAAACAATCGACGAACGCGTTCTTGAGTTACGATCAAAATTCAAAAGCGCGGCGTTTTTCATTTGCTCAATTAACTGAACATCTCTCCCTCCCCTCGCCATCGCGCTTGTAATTTTTGAATTAAATTTAAGCGGGGGATTTACAAAGCCTTTTCTAGGCTCTCCAACGCCTCTTACCAAAAAACAATCGACTAACGCGTTCTTGAGTTACGATCAAAATTCAAAAGCGCGGCGTTTTTCATTTGCTCAATTAACTGAACGTCTCTCCCTCCCTTCGCGATCGCACTTGTAATTTTTGAAATAAATTTAAGCGGGGGATTTACAAAGCTTTTTCTAGGCTCTCCAACGCCTTTTACCAAAAAACAATCGACGAACGCGTGCTTGAGTTACGATCAAAATTCAAGAGCGCGGCGTTTTTCATTTACATACAATAAGAACTAAAAAAGAATTGGAGATCTTATATTATATTTTTTTTTGTACTGAGTTATTTAAAGCTATACGTTTTGCTCTCCGTTGCCCCCATTTATTTAAAATTTAAAAAAAGACACATGAGGTATAGTCCATTATTATATTTTTCATAATTCAATGTCTACACGCAGTTCCCTGAAAAGTAATCATTTTATAGGATTTCACACCTTTTTATAATTTTTATAATTTTTTTAAAGTAGGTGGCCAATTTTTAGTGGGTTTACTCTTTTGAGGCATTTAATTTTGGAGCTTTTCCTGTGAATTTGATTAAGATTTTAGCCCTTTTTGTGACGTTCCTTCCACGTTTCTTTTCTTATCCTATTCATTTGTTAATTATTATATATATATATTTTTTCAGTATGGTATACCTGCTTTAACAGACATATTTCCTCGTCATCTAATTGCAAGGCACTTTATGCATGAATGACACAGAAGATAAATCTGTTTGCTTCGCAATTATTATATAATTTTGTTTTTTTTTTCTTTTCTCTCTCACGTCCAATTACTTACGATCTTCCGGCAACATTTCAAGTACGTTCCTTTTTTTTAATGGAATATTTGCAGTTCAAATTACGAAGATGACTGTGCTGATTGCTAAAAATATAAAACTTGCCATTTACTTGCAAGATTAGTTATTTATTTATTTATTTTTTCATTGAACTGTGGCTTCTAACGACGATCAGGTTTACGATGTGATAAAAATGATTTGCGAGGACAATGCGCGATTTATTATCAAGAATTAATTTCTGTAATGATGAGGAAATGATTAAACGCTCTGCTCAACGAGGTAATCCATCCATCCATCGAGAAAAAAAAAACTAGTTCAATATGAAAACCAATTGAAGTATGTACGAATTGTATTCACAAATGAAAGGAAATGATATTGTTAGCGAAATAAATTCATTAAGGAAAGGAACCACTAACAGGACAGAAAAATTCTTTAGTAATAATTAGAGATCGGAATCACGTATTTTGACGTCATCAGAACGAAATCGAGTGGCTTATTAACGAAAAAAAAAAAGAAACGAAATTATATTTCTAATTTTATTGCGCGGTCCTTTACAAAATAATTTGAGTAGCACCCCGAGTTTCAGGTTAGGTTTACACGAGGACTTTACAACAATGTAGATGCTGTGCACCGCTCACATGACGACGTCGATTCCGATCCCTAGTAATAATCTTTATATTTTCATAAGTTTTTAGAAATTGCCCAAATCTTTGGAGTATCATCTTTCTTTAAGAACTTTTTCGAACTCAAATTATCAATTACTTTTATAAAAGTCAAAAAAAAACAAACGGAATACTTAGTTAAAATTCGGAGGAGAAAAAATAGAAATCTGGAGAACCTAAAGATTGCAAAAACAATAGAAACAACAAAAAACGAAAATTAGATACTGAGCTGCGGGCCTAGGGCCTAGGCTAACATGAAATAATAACAACAATGTTCAATTAAATATATAAGTCACCTTTCGCACATACTTTAAGAGTTACAAAACGATAATTGATTTCTTTAATAGGTTTCATAACCGAGCGCGCTGCGCTATTTACCTTTTCTAATATTTAATTTAAATTTGTTCTGTTAAAAAAAAATATAAAAGTATACTTTCTCGTGACTAATAATTACTCTCATGCTTTTCAATTTGCTTACCTAGACCAAACAAAAACAAAAAAAACCTGATACTTATAAAAATTGCTAAAGTTAAAGGGGCCCATACACTATAGGTATGACCAGCGAACTTAGAGTAAGTAGAGTTCGCGATTAAGCTTATCGAGACCGATTGACAGTTATATATAAGCCTTACTGCCAGCGTCAGCGTCAATAAGGGCACAGCGGTCTCGATATGGGAAATTCTTTAAAAAATAATAATATCTTAATTACCTGAGGTTGTAAACCTGCCAATGTTGCATACGCTAAGGCCTGTGGCATCACAGTTAAGGCAACCGTCACTCCGGCAATCAAATCAGACACCATTTTGTGTGAATTATACTTTGGTCCCCATTGCAAAACCGGCACTCTTTGGTAGAGGTGCTTCAGGATGGTGTTCCGCTTCCTCGGCATTCTTCAAACCAAGCTCGCCCACCTGAAAGAAGTTTAACATCGTTCCGATGATGCCATCCATATCAAAATGTTTCTTCACTTCAACATAAACACTTTCTCTCATTTATAAATTAGTATTGCTTGCTCTATAAAATTTAATCGATGAGTGCGTAGTCGTGTTCAGTCCAAATTTACTGTGTTGAGAAAACAACATATGACTTTCTCTAGATTTTTATTTTAAGTAACGATTGGCTTCAGGAGGCTTCAGAACTCCTCATCTGAAGGAATGTTAAGCCAATAATTCACTTCAAATAAAAATCTAGAAAGCTATTTGTTGTTTTCTCAACTCAGTAAACTTGGACTGAACACGGTTACGCACTCATCGATTCAATTATCGCGTCAACGAATTTAATTCTCGGCTAACGTTTCTTCAAACAGAATAGAATGTGACCTACAAACCTCAAGTGTCACGTATAACAACCGCTTAAATTTAACCTCCGCTTACGTCGCGCGTCGCGTCGTTGAAGAAACCGACGAGTTTAAAATTTAAAATAACCGTTAAAAGAGGAGGTGATTTAACCGGCGGACGCCTGCGCCTGTGGATTTTTCAATAGAGTCACGTGTGACTCCGCCTTTTTTCCTGTCTCTATGAAATAAAACTGTTAATTACATTGTTTGAATCTGATCTGAAGCTAAACACTATACCAAACCAAAGTTGTAATCGTTTCACCTGTTTTAAGTAAAAAAATGCATGCATTGTTGAAAAGTAAGGTGGTTAAAAAAATAAACAAATTACTTAATCGATTATTATTAAATCTTAATTAAGCGTAAAACGCAAATCGTTCGTTAAAGTGGCGGGGTCGCCTTGATCGCCGAAGGCTCGAACCCACGGCGATAATAACAAATTTGACCTCAGGATTGTGCCTTTAATGAATCACATGTTTGAGATTAGTAGAGCGTGCAGTCTTTTAGTTACGCTATTTTTTACCAAATTGTTGCAAACCCCGATGTCGGTTTAAGGTGACCATTCACACTCCGTCTTTTGTCCCACAAAGAATAACAAGTGACGTCATTCAGAAATGAAATTAGATTCAGAGTATCAGGGTCGGTTTTAGGATCTTAAATCGAGTTGAAAATTCGTTTAAGGAGAATTTTTTTTTTTTGTAAAATCCGGAGGGTTATCAATGTGCATGTAATTAATTAATTAATTACCCGAAAATCAAGTGCTTCCGGTTTTTTAATGCGTGGATAATCAGATTATGCGAGTAAAAATGGGTACCTATTTTTTTCTTCACATAAAAGTTATCAGTTTTTTATGTGCTTGTGGAAGTTTTATGTATCATGTGGGTGTATATGTTTCTTTACGGTAAATTGAAAAGCCCAATCTCTTATAGATTCTTTTTATGGTTAAATCTGCGAAATTAATGCTATTAGTTTCTGTTTCTGTTGTATTACATCCCATAACAAAATTTTAATTTACAATAGAAACAGAAACCGACGATGACATTAAATTTTTTTTTAAGCCGCGTCCACATCTGTAAAAATTTGCGTTGCGCGTTTTATTTGACACAAATGTGTTCGTCCTCGTCGAAATTCTTGTTGGTGTGGACTGTACACCGCCCGTACAGAAATGGACACAAATAATTTCGTAAGGAACAAGGCTCGCCATTCGTTGTCCTGTCGGTTTTCCAACAACTTCAAAGAGATTTGCATCGCAACAGTAGTATCAATGTGGACGTGCATCCTTCAAACGTGGACACGTGGATTCAGCAAGATAAATATTTACGTGGCAATCAAATACTTACCAGATTGCTAAATTTCAAAATACAACGCACAACGCAATTTTTTTTTATTGATGTGGACGCGGCTTTAGATTTAACCATAAAAAAAATCAACAATAAATTGGATTTGGATTCAATTTACCATAAAAAAGAAACCGACGTCAACGTTGAAATACTTAATACTTCCACACATCCTTACCAACATAAAATAAACCCTGGTCCACCGATTAATTAATTAACGCCCCGATGCCTAAAGAAATTTTGAAAAAGAACAACGAAATGTACCAAAACAAATAGCATACAACAATCACTATACTATAAATATTAACGAGTTTTATCTAAAAAGTTACTTGCGAAAGCCCTTTCGAAAGTCTACCAAATCACAAAAAAAAAAAATAATAACACTGATACTAAATGTGAAACTATCACGTACAGTGTGACCCAGATAACACTTTCAGCATCGGGATCTCACTTACTATTATAAGAGATACGAATTCGGTTAAACGGGTGAATGATTACATTATTATTCTTGAGTACTTCAGGAGTCACGAAGTGCCTTGAACTTTCAAAAAATACATCGGGTTCGGAAGTTATAGCAGATAAATCAAAAATTTGTTTTTCTTTTGTAATACTAATAGGTAGATAGATTAATAAAATTCAAAAAGTCACGTACTTCTTGATTGTTTACAATGAATAATTTTTTATAACAAAGAATCAGAACTATACTAGGGTAATCAAACTATGAAAGTTAACAATGCAGTAGGATTGACAAATTGGAGCCAGTTTGCTACATAATAAGTCATCCCGTGCAAGGCGGCCATGCTTGCTGTCAAGAGCATAATGAAAGTTTTAAAAATTTTTGTAACAAATCGTTTTTGATTGCGCGTGAATCCCTTGAGCAGCCTCTGTCCAGCACTCGGGTTACGCGTCTGCTGATGAAGTCCCAAATAGGGCTGAAACAGCTGTACAGAGGATGCTCAAGACATTCACGCGCAATCAAAAACGATTTGCAACAAAATTTTATAAAAGTTACAATTCAACATGTGCATTCCACACAAGCAAAACTTTTCCATAAAATCCTTTTTCCAAAAAAAAAAAAAAAACGAAAACCTTCAAATGTTAAAGTGTATATCCGGGTACACTCTGTATATCATTTGAACAGAGAGTTAAAATTACGTTTTCTTTTCTTGTTTCGCAGGGGCGGCGGAAAGCAGTAAGCAAGTTACACAAATATTTTTTAAAAATATTTTTTTTTGTAACAAGACATGATAAATTTATTAAAGAAAATTTACTTTTATTTTTATTTTTTATCTATTGATAAATTTATTAGAAAGAAAAATGTTTGCAATTGTTTAATGCGAGTAGGTACGAACTCCCTATAATTTATTTTTATTTATTTATTTTTAAGAAAGCGGGGTGCCAATTACTGTTTTGCATGAGGGCACCCGAACTACCCATGATCCGTAATGTTGATTGACAGCCTCTTCAGGGGTTAAAAAAAATATACAAGGTTCCCTAGGAAAGCTAAAAAATTTTTTTTAGATTTTTAATCATTTCTTACACTTCAATTTTTCTTATAAAAAAATTTTCTTCAACTAGGTTCAATTTAGTTGGGTTGGGCTGACCAGGAAACGTTCTTTTTTTGAATTTTTTAATTTTTTAATTATTTGATGTTTCAATTTTTTATAGTTTTTTCGAATTTCCTTAAATTTCTTTTAATTTTGTCTCGGTTTTTGTTAATTTCTTATTTTATTATCTTATGTGAAATTCCTTTCTTGAGTTGGATCCACCTAGGTTCACTTTAAATGGATTGGTTTGACCTTGAAACGTTTTTAATGTTTCACATTCTGTTTAAAAGAAAAGTTAGATTTATTTGGGTTTAGTTCAGTAAGTTTGGGTTCGATTAGCTTCGGTTTAATTGGATTGGGTTCGCTTAACTTCGGATTAGTTCGGTTGACATTGAAACAGTTTTTAATTTTTAAAGATAAAGGCTTTAAATTTTCTACGATTTTGATTTTTTTATTTTTTATATTTTTATTTTTATTTTTATACTATTTAGGATGTTACAGTCGCATCTTCTTCAAGAAACGAAATCCTAGAAATTCTATCGTCTCCTTCCTAGAGTTAAAAAAGTTCCATTTAATTAATTTTTTACATTTTTTTGTTATTCTTCATAATAATTTAAATCGAACAAGAAAGTGTTTTCGAAAAAACCAAAAACTTTTTTTATCTAACGTTTAACTCTTTACAGGGTAGGAGGTACTAATTTCTAAATTTTTTTGTTTCTTTAAAATTCTTAGTACTCGTATTTATTTTTGGTTTCGATTTTTAATCATTTCTTACACTTCATTTTTTTTATAAAAATGTTTTCTTCGGCTGGATTCAATTTAATTGGGTTGGGTTGAGCTCGAAACGTCTTTTTTCTTCTAAATTTCGTTTTAAATTTTTAATTATTTGATGTTTCAATTTTTTACAGTTTTTTCGAATTTCCTTAAATTTTCTTTATATTTTTGTTTCGATTTCTGATAATTTCTTACTTTATCAACTAATGCGAAATTCCATTCTTGGCTTGGATTCGCTTAGGTTCAGTTAAATTGGATTGGTTTTACCTTGAAACTTTTTTTTTTTAATTTTTTTCAAATTTTGTGTTTAAAAGAAAAGTTGGATTCATTTCGCTTTAGTTCAGTGAGATTGGGTACGCTTAAATTGGATTTAGTTCGATTGACCTTGAAATAGTTTTTAATTTATTAAAGATAAAGGCCCGTATCCTCACCTCGTCTTTTATTTAGCAACGCCATGATTAAATTCTCTCTCTCTCTCTCTTACTCATGAAGTTCGCATAACGCTATATCGTTTACGTTTTTTTTTTAATCACGGCTTTAGTCAGAGACGACTTTAATCATGAAATGAGAGTACGACCCACAGCCTTTTAATTTTATATGATTTTTATATTTTTATTAATTTTTAAGATTTCTTGTTTCATTTCTTTTTAATTTTTCGTATTTCTTGCTTCAATCTCCAACAGTTTAATATTCGATTTTTGATCTTTTCCTTCCTTTTTTTATTTATTCTAAAATTCCTTTCCTAGGTTGGCTTCGCCCCAGGTCCAGTTCAGTTGGTTTGGGTGGACCTTGAACTTTATTTTTTAATTTCGAAACATCGCGTTAAACTTTCTTCATTTTTAAAATAATTAATTTTTCTTTCAATCTTCTACTCTTCTCTCATTCCGAATTACGTTATAATATTTATCACGTTTTATTTCGACTTAAGGTTCGATCCAATTTTGCCCTCCCTTCCCCTAAACAAGATCCTCGTTACGCCCATGCCTCAAATATTCACATTTCACAACAAAAAAAGAGGTTCATGGATTAACGAGTTGTGTAAATGAGTTTTTGTAATTTCGAAATTTATGCTATTGAATGAAATCAGAAAGTTAAAACAATCAAAAAAAAAAACTGCCCGCTATTGATAATTATGCTCGTTTTATTATTGCTGATTATACAGGGTTCGTAAAAAGTATTGCAACACTTGATATTAGCAAAGCGAGGATTAAATAGTACCACAACTTAAACGAAGTGTTAGGCTTAGGCTGAGTTGTATAAAACATTGAAACCAAGATTAAATTCAAGCCTGAATTAGAACGTGACACTCTTTATGACGTACAGCAAAAAAGGTCACAGTCTAAGTGAAGCTTAAATTTAATCCTGGTTTAAATGTTTTATGCAACTCCCCCCCTTACTGTTACTACATTTTCGTTAGGTCTTAATTATCGTAAATGTCGTAAGCCGTATGGAGAATTGGGAATTGTGAAAGTACCTCTTGGCGCCGCTGGTTTCAGGGCAGTAGCGAAATGGTTAATAATAAACTGAGACGAGACTTTTTAATCCTCGCTTTAGTTATTAGAGTTAAACCGGTCATAAAAATCAATCTTTTGACATTAGGACATTAATAACACTTATTAATAATAATTTTTGCGTAAAAATGAATCTGAAATATTGATTCAGAAAGATAAAAAAAATTTCGATTGATTAATGAATTTGTTTATTAAATATTCGTTGAAAATGTGAATGGCTGCGAAAGCATCTGCAGAATCTGCAGCCGCCGAAGACGAAAGCAACGTTGACCTTCGCCGTGAAAGCTGCGGACCCGGAGCCTACGAGTCTCTGCGATCGAATCAAGTCAGCCACCAATTAAGGAAGACTAATTTATTGAACAATGTGCTACTTACTTTCAGAGGCTGTCGAATTAAATGCGTGACAGGAAACTTCGAACCCACCGACGGACGGCGGCAATAAATCAGCACTTTATTTATTAACGACTGCGTTCTCGATTTCTACAAACAACTGCGACGAGAATGTCCGGAGCGTGCATTTAATTCAGTCGGGGGTCTCTCCGAGAGAGAACTTCTTTGAGGCGGTTGCTGCGGCCTTCGCGCTGCAGAGGGTAGCAGCAGGTGGAAGGAAAGTTAAATTGATTTACTAGAAATTAAATTAATTTCTTGGACGTATTACCTGCCTGCATAGTTTTTATTCACGACAATACGAAAGTCATTACAGAAATACCACTTTTACACTCTAGGGAGTGAAACCGAAACAAATCGAAATGCAAGAGCGTCGAGCGTTCCGATACAAATTCGTTAAGGAGTTATTCAAGAAGAAAATAGTTAAATTCGTTTTTATTTGGCAATTGTTTTGTTTTTGTTTCAATCGATTTAAATCCATAAAACAAAATGTGCAGCAAACAAACTATATACGTTAATATTTTTTTTTACAAAGAAAAATGATAAATAAATAAATCATAAATGCAATAATTAATTGCAAAATGTTTGTTTGGTCGCGTTTTCATGATACGTGATTTTATGATACCACATACACACATAGATATATACAGGGTGTCTCAAAAGAAACACCGAGAATTGTTAAATTTGCTTCGCGAAGCCGAAACAAATCGAAATGAAAGAGCGGCGAAAGTTCCGATAGGGCTTCGTCAAGGAGTCATTCAAGAAAAAAGAAAAAAAAAAATTAAATTCGTTTTCATTTGGCAATTGTTTTGTTTCGCTTATCTACGTGTAAGATCGTTTGTTTGGCTGCACATTTTGTTTCTCTTTTGTTTCACGGATTTAAATCGATTTCGCTTTTTCAAAATTTATTGTTAATATTCGTTTTTATGATACAGGGTGTATAAAAAATAACGCCAGAGAATTGTGGAATTTAATACGCGAAGCCGTAACAAATCGGAATGGAAGAGCGACGAAACTTCCGATTCGGCTTCGTTATTGAGTCATTCAAAAAAAAAAAAGAAAATAATTAAAAGTGATTTATAATAGTAAACACTAGTTTATGGTCACGCCCGTCAAGTGAATTTAAGTTTGGGGTATGCTATAGATTGAGGAGGCATGTGGTTACTTTAACGTAAATCGAAGAAGTGTTCAGTATGACGTAGTAGTGACGCTAACCGAACCTAAAATTTAACGAAAAATTTAAGTAGCGACTTTCTGCTTCTGCTGACGAAGCCCAAAACAGGGCTGAAACAGCTGTGCAGAGGTTGCTCGAGGGATCCACTGCAATCAAAAACGATTTGCAACAAACAACGGATTTATTGACAGATGTTTGACTCGGCGACAAAATTGTGTAGGTTATATCTAGCATTTAGTTTGAATTTGAAACCGGAAGTTACTCCAGTCGTACCATTTAAAAATAAAACTCGGTCTCACCAACTCAAACGGTCATGTTTGTTTCTTTTTTTTAGTTGAGCCAGACGTTATTGAAAAAATTATTATTTTTTTTCTGTATACCTACGATTAAATTATTTTTATTTTTTTTGTACATTACATATGATCTAACCTCCAAAATTTCAAGGCCAGTACACACTTTGCAAATGTCATGTAAATGTCACTGGGGTGATAAATCCTAAATCATTTTTAGTTCTTTTTCACGTTACTATACATATTATGACTCATGACTCCTAACACACATTGACACATGACATTTAGTAAAGAGTAAAATGATTATTTACACCCTAGGTTCTTCCTACCTCCTTTTATTTAAATTTTTCCTTTTTTGCTCCTTTTCCACTTGTCCTTATCGCTCACCCTGTTTAATTTTTACATACGTAATACGAGAAGGTATTGATTGAAGTTCTCTCTCGCAACGCCCATTTCTCCGCAGCCGTCTTATGATTAAAGCGAGGATGAAATAGTACCATCGCGGCACACACAATCCGATTTCGATAGATCGCATCGAGAAACACCGCAGGCGGGGACTTCTTAATCCTCGCTTTGCTTATGATACACGCGCTTTGCGTTTAATGTTATTTATCGCATTATCGTATTTTGTTTTCGTTTAATTTCATTGATCCTCTAACGATGTCAACGTCAACCAAAAACAAAAAGCGAATCACAAATGAAAACAAAAAAAAATTCAGCAAAATAAAACAAAAGACGATCGGTTACCTTTTATAAATCTTTTGATTTTTTCTCGTTTGCATTTTCTTTTTCCTTTTGTAAGTCTTTTGTGGGTCTGTATTTTTGTTTAATGTAATTTCATCGTTCCTCTGTCAACCCTGTTTCGTTTTTGTTTAATGTCATTGATCATCATCGACGAACCAAATCAAAAATAAAAAAAGAATTGCAGAGTGAAACAAAAAATAATCAACGCAATGAAACAAATGACAATCGGATTCCTTTTATAAATTTTTTGATTTTTCTTCTCAATTCCGTTTGCCGTTTCCTTTTGTGTAATTCTTTTGTCTTTTCTGTCTCAATCGCATTTTATTTTTGTTTAATTTCATTGATCCTCTAACGTTAATGACAGCCAAAAAACAAAAAGCGAACCACGAGGTGAAACAAGCAAAAATTTCAGCAAAGTAAAACAAAAGACAATCGATTTTCTTTTGTAAATGTTTTCGATTTTCTTTTCTCATTTGCGTTTGCGGTGTTCTTTTGCAAGTCTTGTTTTTAAATTCACATCAATCCTCCTTCGATCGTGTTTTGTTTTTCTTTTTGTTTAATTTTATTGATTCTTTGTCGTTAACGCAAACCAGAAACAAAAAAGCGAACAACAGAGCGAAACAAAAGTGAATCAACGACACAAAACTCATTTTATAATTTTTTTTGATTTCCATTTAATTTTGTCGATCCGTTTTTGTTTTCTTTGGCTGGCCCTTTTTTTTGTTTTACTGTTTGTCTTTTGCTTTATTCCAACGTTCGCCATTTTTTCCATGTTTGCGTCTGCCATTTTTTTCTTAATAAATATTTCGTTCATTGATCGTCTTTTGTTTTATTTTGTTTGAATACTTTTAGATTTATTCTACTATTCACCTTTTGTTCTTCGCTGCTTTTTGATTTTTATTTAACTTGATCGATTTTCTTTTTCTTTTTGGTATTTATTGCCTGTTTTCTCTTTTAGGTTTCATTGATCCCTTCTCAGTAATGCAAACGAAAAACAAAGAGCGATCAACAGAGCGAAACAAAAACTAATCAACCGTAATTTTAATTTTTTTATAATTTTTTATTAATTATTGTAATTTTTTTGACTTTTATTTAAATTTTTTGTTCCATATATTTTGTTTCGTTCGCCGTTGTTTTCCTCATTTGCATTTCCCGTTTTTTAAATAATGTACATATATACTATTTTGATTCTGCTTAGTTTTATTGATCGTCTTTTGTTTTATTTCGTTGATTATTGTTCGTTTGATTCTGTGGTTCACTTTTTGTTTTCCATTTCTTTTGATTTTCATTTAATTTGATCGATTTTCTTTTTTACTGACCGTTTTCTTTTCTTGTTTTGTTGTTGCGTCATTTGTTTTGTTCAGTTGTTCGTCTTTCGTTTTCGTTTGCTTTGAATATAATTTTACTGTATTCGTTTTATTTTATTCATTATGTCATTTTCTGTTTCGTTGTTCTCGTCTTTCGTTTCCATTTATTTTTGCATTTAAATTTTTGATCTTTATTGTTGTTTATGCACTGATCGTCTTTTGTTGCTTTATTTTTTTGATTATTTTGCGTTTCGTTCTCCCGTTCGCTTTTAGTTTTTCGCTTGCACCACCCTCTCCTCTCATAATTTCTTTTGTTTTGATTTTTATTATTTAATTTCAACGATATTTCCTTGTTTCTTTTGTAGACCTTTTTTTGCATTTTATAATTCGCTTTATTTTATACACAGTTCGTCTCTTGTTTTATTTTGTTGTCCGTCTTTGTTTTCTTCTGCGTTAAATTAGTTTTTAATCTAATTTTATTGTTCCTCTTTTCCTCCTATTAAATGTTATTTGGTGATATCCTGAATTTGCCCCCCCAAATTTACCCAATTTTATAGCCAGATATTTATCCGGTATTTACCCAAAATTTTATTTATCTTATACTTACATTGCCATCATTGTTTATATTATTTTGAAAATAAACTTTTATTTATTTAACAGAATCATCTTTAACTCTGCATACTTAATAAAAAGAAATCGTTCAGAAAGACATATTTTTATCAGGCTTCATGAGCTTATTTATTTATTTTTTTTTTTTTTTCATCAAAAACCTGATATAGGTGTATAAATATATGATGTTGACCGAGGACGTCCTGCAGCTAAGTATAACGAAATTACCTATACAGGGTGTTACTTAACTTAAGTCATTTAAAAAACTAGATCTAGTAGCTTCGCTGCGATGTACAAAGGCTCAGAAAAACCGAAACTATTTACTAAAAGGCTTAAAACCGAACTCGTAACGCTGGCCGGGAACTAAATTTAATCAATTAATTTAATTCTCCTACTAAATTTTCTTTGTCTTTCATTTAATTAGAAATTATATCCTAATAATGAGGTTAAAAATGTTGATTTGAAATTTAATAATTATTATTGCATTTGATACTCACTGTATTTTGCTTTTGAATCAACAAATGCTCTTAACGTAAAATTTGACACGCACATACACATACACAATCACGTCCGGCTATCCAACACTAAATAACACAAAAACGCAACATAAATAAACCTATATAGTAATTAACTGTACGCATGCAAACATTGATAAATGTGTGTCATCAGATCATCAAGTTTCCTCCGCTACGTCACAGGAAGATTCTCTGCAATCATTTTAATAAACGTAACACTAATACGCATCACGTGACGATTAAAAAGATCACGTGTCCCCTGTTCAGATTTAATGTTTCTCAATAAATAAACTGAGACAGGCATTTGTTGTTTTATTGGCCTCCAATTTCGCCGCTTCTCATTGGCCCGAAGATTTGCGGTGTTCGGCCGGTCTTAAATTGCATCGTGCAGCTTGCCTTTAATTTTGATGATTTTCATGTGACTGAAATTCTTTCTGACCAAAGGTCACTTGCAAATTATTTAGATATACCTACATAGCGCAATCGAACTGATTAATTATATTCATGTGACTGATTTTGTTTTTGTTGTTTTCTTTAAGGGTCACGCACAAACTAATGGTTTGCATGTGATTGAAGTCCTTGTTTTCAAAATCGTTCGTTCGAAAGAGATAACTATGTGTTACGATTTGTTCTTTTGCTGAAATGTATAATTCATGGCCGTGGATAATTTGTTTTATTCCGTGGAATAAGCAAATTCATACTGATTAAGAACATATCAAAAGTTCTTCATGGATTACTGATCTACAACGAAAAGTAGAATCATTTAAGTACACTGAGCTTTAAAAGCGGTTATGGACAACAGGGCGCGAAAACACTAGGGCGCGAAGACACTAGAGCGCGAAAACACTAGGGCGTGAAGCCACTAGGGCGCGGGACACTAGGACGCCGAAATCAAATGAAAATGAAAACATAATAATGTGCGGCCCTGATAACCTTTTATTTAATTAACATAACAGATCATTTTTTAAATTTTTAATTGTAGTAAGCCATGAGTTTTATAAAGCAACAGTTAAAGTAAGTTTATAATGAATGAACGAGGCCTAAATTAATTCGATTTGAATTAAATCAAAATTTCAGTTGTCTTATCAAAATTACCAACACCCTTTATCAAAATCATGCCTTACTCCAATTTTTAAAACAGTATTAGAATTTTTTTTTCCTCTTTGAAAAAACATTTCCATTTTTCACAATCGCTCAAAATAACTGGTCACAAAGAAGAACTCAAAACACAAAAACCGTGAGTGCAAGTATATTCAGAAATGACAGAAATTTGACTTCAATGACATACGATGATTTGGATATACATATTTCAAATACAGCAGAAAAGTATAATAAGGTATTTGAACGAATTTAACCGAAAAACAAAAGAAACACAAGCAGAACCTTTTTCTACCTTCTCAAAAAGCATGTGATTTGGCATTTTAAACATTTCATCAACTTTAAAATTTGAAATCTGCCACTCAAAATGATTTACAATTTTGACTTTCCTAAAAAATTCGCGCCGTAGCGTCTTCGCACCGTAGAGGACTTGCGCCGTGGAGGCGTCGCTCCCTACTAGCTGCGCCCATTTGGCCGCATCCTGGTTGCCGCACCCAAACGTCCGAATCCACTTTAAAAGCGATTAAAATTTGAAATCACAGTCTTAAAGGAAAACAATTATTATTGAATACTACAGAAAAGTAAAGTATTTAAACGAAAATAATAGAATTTAACCGAAAAATAAAAGAAACACAAGCAGAACCTTTTTCTGCCTCCTCAAAAAGCATGTGATTTGGCGTTTTAAACATTTCACCATCTTTAAAATTGGAAATCTGCCACTCAAATTGATTTATAATTTGAACTTTCCTAACAAATTCGCGCCGTAGCGGCGTCGCGCCCTACCAGCTGCGCTCATTTGGGCGCGCCCTGTTTGCCGCACCCAAATGTCCGAATCCACTTTAAAAGCGATTAAAATTACAAATCGCAGTCCAAAAGGAAAACAATTTTATTCTGTGTTTTTATTTTGTGTTTGTTTATTATTATTATAATTATTCATTATACTGTGATAGTTTGGTTTACTGTTTAACTATATATAGTGCTAGTCCAAAGTTCCTTCCCCCCACCCCGCCTGTTAATTTTGGAACCAAATCAATAAAAGATACTGATTCTTGAGATAAAATTACTTTAGAATATCCGCCAAAAACCATAAATTTAAAGCGAAAGCTTAATCCAAAATTAAAGCCCATAAGACAAATACTACAATTATAATTTGAACGAGAGCAATAATCGTAAAACATGCCTGTCCGAGTTCTACTCAAAGGGGGGACAAGCTGAGACAAGCTACAGGGAGTTTTTTATCCTCCAGGACACACCATCAACAACCGACCGCAGTCGGCGAAATCCTCGCCTGTAACAAATCGCAACGACGTCTTATCTGCGACATATAGATATGGGCGAGGCCCCCTCACCAAACACCACCGCCCTCGGGGACTTTAGACAACGAGTGAACGCTACATGCGCGCGACAAATTAATAAAGCCAGACTTGGCTTCGCACCGAAACACAAAAGAACGAATCAAAACCGACCTGATCCTGACCCTAAGATAAAACCTCTTAAACTTTTTAAGCTTTTTAAAGTCCATTAAAAACTTCCTCTTCCTCTTCCTCTCAATAGATGGCGCTGCTAATTTGATGCTTTATTACAAACGATTATTTGACATTCTTAAAGAGTCGAATTGTTTTTCTTTTTTTTTCAACTTTCATTTTCTCTCAATGGAAGACGCTGCTAATTTAATTCTTCACTGCGAACGATTAGCTGACATTTTTAAGGCCCAATTGCTGTGTTCAAGACTTGCCTTACCTCTCAATAGATGGCGCTGCAAATTTAATACTTTATTATGATCGATTGTATTAAATTTGCTACCAAAGCGGCCAAAAAGTCTGATAAGTCTCTGGAATTCCCTTTTACGAAAAGAAAGCGGCTCTAAAAAAAATAAATCGCACGCGACGAATCAATTAGAGCGCCATCTGTTGAACAGCGGCGAGAGCTTCCGTTAGAAAAATGTGATACGAAAGTTTCCTGATGATTATAGTATTATAATTCAAGACCTACAATAACAATTTCTTAATTAAAAGAAAAAAAAATTTAAAGAAAGCAAAATAATCATTGAGCCATCTATTGAGCGTTTGTGACAGCTTCCGTTAACGCAAATGTGCTCAAGAAGAAACATGGTGAATAATATATCTTTCAAAGAAGAAAAATAAAAGTAACCTTTAAAAGATAATCTGATTTGAAGGGACAGTCGCAGCGCGCCATCTGTTGAGCGACGGCGAAAGCTTCTAATACACCAGATGAGCTGCAATGGTCGTTTGACAGTTCTAGGCCAGCAATAACAATGAGTATTTTTTGTTTCTACTAAATCACAGATTGATTTTGAATCGCCATCTATCGGTCGGCGGACAAACATATATCAATCAAAGAAAAAGAAAACTCGACGACGCTGGCCACAAAAAAAAAATAGAAATTAGGCTTCCCCTTGCTAAAAAGAAATGATCAGTTGTAATGAAACGATTGAAGCGCCGCCTGTTGAGCGACGGAAAAAGCGCGCAACAAGTTTTAGGTTCTTTTAAGGCCGTTTCGAGGAACACTCATCAGCGCGGTCCAGAAAACTTGACGAATGACGATCACTATGAACTACAAAAAAAAATAGGAATAATAATTTGTTAATGAGATAATTGGAGCGCCGCCTGATGAGCGACGGACTAAACGAAAAAGAGGTTTTCAATGCCATTACAAAAACTATTTATCACTGTGATCAAAACAAAAAAAAAATCGACAATCATAAAATATTTAAAATATAAAATAGAATTTTCGTTGTTAGCTTAAAAAGTAACTTAAATGTGTTTTTTTTTTATTACAATCTTATCAAAGTGCCAAAAATAATAAGTTTTCGGAACTAAACGTGTTTATAAAAAAATTTGTGCAAATCGTTCTTGATTGCGGTGAAAACCTCGAGCAGCCTCTGTACAGCTGTTTCAGCCCTGCTTGGGACTTCGTCAGCAGAGACGTAGCTCGACATTCCCACAGCAAACAAAAACGACTTGTCCTACTGCAATGTCAGGACAAAAAACGATCGTAAGATGTCGCTATTTTATCTGTTAAACGTGTTTAATTAATAAAGGATTGCCCAAATTTAAAGAAAAAAACAAACGAAGCGGCTTTAAAGAATTCTAGTGTACGCAGGAGAATCAGGAAAAGTGTGCGCATTGTTGAAGGAGGCAGTGAAAGTAAACAGAATTGTAACTGAAGCCCAAATTGAATCCAATTCCAAATTACATGGTTTTAGCGATTTTGACAGTTATGTTGGAACAAACCTCATTACGTCACAGTTGAATGAAGTTTTTAGCGCGCTCTCTCGTCGTTTATCACATCACGTCACGTCAGCGACGGATTTTGCAACCGTAACTTCCTTGAAAGTGTGCGCAACAATAATTTCATTTTTATTTCTGAAACTGAAATAACGCGGTCGGATCTGAGAATACAAAAAGCTCCTAATTAAACGCTTAGCGTTTCGTCACCTATCCGCGGCGCGGCGTTTATCTAGGTCAAATAGGGGGGAAAAACAAAAAAAAAACGTCACGATACGCACACATTCGACCAACCGAGAAAATGCGTATAAAAAGCTGCCTCGTTTCCATACGCATGCTTGGAGTTGGTCGATGATATATATATATGTATATGATGATGCCGACTTCATGAATCTGCCGAGTCAATGAACGCATGCAAAGGTTATGTAATAATAAGTCTGTATACTATAATCACTAGGAGGAAATTATAGTCACTCACCTAGGTATTTTTTTTTTCATTGGTGGTTAGCCCATCAAGTTTTTTTTTTTTATTATTCACTAACGTACCATTGTGTTTAGTGTTACTGTAACGTCTAGCGTTACGTTAGCAAGCTAAGCGCGTTTCATGTTTATTGATCGAAGTTGCGGTGTACACTGAAATTCAGGAATTTGCCGACTGCTTCATTATTAATTTCGCGCTTTCATTTTTATGCAAATATTTAGCTTAGTGTTGTTATCGCACTTTAAGCCGCCTGCGATATCGTAAATCAGCGTTTCCTTTTAAAATTAGTCGGAGGTACGGTGCGAGTACGTAATACAGTCAGTGGCGGTTCGTCGGGACGGGCAAGGTGAACAGTGCCCACCCTGTCGTATTGAAGCTACACGTTTCGATTCCATGTGGGGACAGGCCCGAAAATTCATTTTGCAGTTGTTGCCCACCCGCAGTAAATGATCACGAGCCGCCACTGAGTACAGTCGGGAGCAATAAATTCTTCCCCTCATCGATTGATCGTTACAAAATTTATACTTGATTTTGTATTTTATGAAAAATGAGAAAATCGATTTCTCTGTTTTGAATACTGGAATTAATCTCTGCTGAAAATTTAATTAAAATTATTTTTTTTTTATGTTTACAGTTGAAACGGGCGTTTTAATTGGCTGTGGCGAGTGCGACGACCAAAATTTAATGCTCGCGTTTATACCTACTTCATGATTTCCAAAAAGAAAATGACGAAAATTTTGTTTACTTTTTAATAGATAGGGATGCACAGTGAAACGATTAAAAAATTTCCTGAAATTTCAACGCTTTTCGAAACTGCAAAAAGAGCGGAAATTTCAGGAGGGGGGTTTAAATTCCTGTGAAATTTCCTCGGTTGTCAGAAATTTCGTTTTTGTTTAGAAATTTCACTGATATTTCTAATTATCGATCATGTATTTAAAAATACAATTGAACATCGCGTTTACGGAATAAAGAGAAAAGAAGACTTATTTTTTAAATGAAACACGCTGTATATTATTTGACCAATCGATAGAGAATAAAATTCTGAATTAAAATGATCACGAGTCGCCACTGAGTACAGTCGGGAGCAATATATTCTTCCCCCTCATCGATTGATCGTTACCAAATTTATACTTGATTTTGTATTTTATGAAAAATGAGAAAATCGATGTCTCTGTTTCGAACACTGGAATTAATCTCTGCTGAAAATTTAATTAAAATTATTTTTTTTTAATGTTTACAGTTGAAACGGGCGTTTTAATTGGCCGTGGCGAGTGCGACGACCAAAATTTAATGCTCGCATTTATACCTACTTCATGATTTCCAAAAAGAAAACGACGAAAATTTTGTTTACTTTTTAATATAGGGGATGCACAGTGAAATGATTAAAGAAATTTCCTGAAATTTCAACGCTTTTCGAAACTGCAAAAAGAGCGGAAATTTCAAGGGGGTTTTTGAAATTTCAGTGAAATTTCCTCGGTTGTCGGAAATTTCGTTTTTGTTTAGAAATTTCACTGATATTTCTAATTATCGATCATGTATTCAAAAATGCAATTAAACATCGCGTTTACGAAATAAAGGGAAAAGAAGACTTCTTTTTTAAATGGAACACGCTGTATATTATTTGACCAATCGATAGAGAATAAAATTCTGAATTAAAATGATCACGAGCCGCCACTGAGTACAGTCGGGAGCAATATATTCTTCCCCTCATCGATTGATCGTTACCAAATTTATACTTGATTTTGTATTTTATGAAAAATGAGAAAATCGATGTCTTTGTTTTGAATACTGGAATTAATCTCTGCTGAAAATTTAATTAAAATTAAATTTTTTAATGTTTGCCGTTGAAACGGGCGTTTTAATTGGCCGTGACGAGTGCGACGACCAAAATTTAATGCTCGCGTTTATACCTACTTCATAATTTCCAAAAAGAAAACGACGAAAATTTTGTTTACTTTTTAATAGATAGGGATGCACAGTGAAATGATTAAAGAAATTTCCTGAAATTTCAACGCTATTCGAAACTGCAAAAAGAGCGGAAATTTCAAGGGGGTTTTTGAAATTTCAGTGAAATTTCCTCGGTTGTCGGAAATTTCGTTTTTGTTTAGAAATTTCACTGATATTTCCAATTATCGATCATGTATTCAAAAATGCAATTAAACATCGCGTTTACGAAATAAAGGGAAAAGAAAACTTCTTTTTTTAATGGAACACGCTGTATATTATTTGACCAATCGATAGAGAATAAAATTCTGAATTAAAATGATCACGAGCCGCCACTGAGTACAGTCGGGAGCAATATATTCTTCCCCTCATCGATTGATCGTTACCAAATTTATACTTGATTTTGTATTTTATGAAAAATGAGAAAATCGATGTCTTTGTTTTGAATACTGGAATTAATCTCTGCTGAAAATTTAATTAAAATTATTTTTTTTTAATGTTTACAGTTGAAACGGGCGTTTTAATTGGCCGTGGCGAGTGCGACGACCAAAATTTAATGCTCGCGTTTATATCTACTTCATGATTTCCAAAAAGAAAATGACGAAAATTTTGTTTACTTTTTAATAGATAGGGATGCACAGTGAAACGATTAAAGAAATTTCCTGAAATTTCAACGCTTTTCGAAACTGCAAAAAGAGCGGAAATTTCAGGGGGGGGGGGGGTTGAAATTCCTGTGAAATTTCCTCGGCTGTCGGAAATTTCGTTTTTGTTTAGAAATTTCACTGATATTTCTAATTATCGATCATGTATGCAAAAATGCAATTAAACATCGCGTTTACGAAATAAAGGGAAAAGAAGACTTCTTTTTTTAATGGAACACGCCGTATATTATTTGACCAATCGATAGAGAATAAAATTCTGAATTAAAATGATCACGAGTCGCCACTGAGTACAGTCGGGAGCAATAAATTCTTCCCCTCATCGATTGATCGTTACAAAATTTATACTTGATTTTGTATTTTATGAAAAATGAGAAAATCGATGTCTTTGTTTTGAATACTGGAATTAATCTCTGCCGAAAATTTAATTAAAATTATTTTTTTTATGTTTACAGTTGAAACGGGCGTTTTAATTGGCCGTGGCGAGTGTGACGACCAAAATTTAATGCTCGCGTTTATACCTACTTCATAATTTCCAAAAAGAAAATGACGAAAATTTTGTTTACTTTTTAATAGATAGAGATGCACAGTGAGACGTTTAAAAAATTTCCTGAAATTTCGACACTTTTCCAAACTGCAAAAAGAGCGGAAATTTCAGGGGGGGTTTTGAAATTTCAGCGAAATTTCCTCGGTTGTAGGAAATTTCGATTTTGTTTGGAAATTTCACTAATATTTCCAATTATCGATCTTGTATTCAAAAATACAATTGATCATCGCGTTTACGAAATAAATGGAAAATAATACTTCTTTTTTAAATGGAACACGCTGTATATTACTTGACCAACCAATAGAGAATAAAAATCTGAATTAGAATCAGTCTATCGAAAATTAATAAATAAAGAAGATTTTTAACAAATTCAAATCATTAAGATGGCTGGGTTTCAAGAACAAAACATTTGACAGTTGTATTATTTCTGAGGTTTCTAGTTGCACATTTTATAAAAATATAATTTTTATGCATCTAGAAAAATAAAGAATAATTTTTTATAATTTTTATAATTTTTTTTACTTAATTTCTTTTTATTTTTGCAAGATATTAACCATGAACTACAGAAATAATTCAAATGCCAAGCAGAATAATTTGATTACGACGGTTTTCAAATGTTTTGTTATAGTCTTACGTATTTTATTATTTTATTATTATTTATACATTTTTTTCTTTGAAATTTAAATTTTTTTTAAACATTTCACTGAAATTTCAAAGAAATAAAATAAAATAAAATAAATAAAAATGTGAAATTTCTTCTTGCGTTTTCTATTGAAACGTTTCCCTATAAAAATATTGAAATTTCCACGTTTCTTTGGAAAAAGATTTTTGAAATTTCCACATCCCTACTTTTTATTTTATTTGTGGATGAGAAACAAATGAAATGAATGGTCGCAAAAACATAATAATTATTACAACAGGAAATTCAAAATCAAGGACAAATTTCTAACATGGCACTACAAACAAAGACTATATTAACAAATATTTGACTTAGTAAGTTTTAATACACACATAACTCATTAAAAAAAAGCCACACTTAATGATAGGGCCCTTTTTTTTTCTTAATATGACGCTAAAGCCCTTCATAGTTTACAAAAAAATATTCCATAATGAAAATGAAGAAAAATTACAATAAATAAATAAAAAATTATAAATGACAAGGATTTAAAATACGAGGGCTGACAATAAAGTTCCCGGAACATTAAGTAAAAAAAATACAAAAAATAATAACTTGCGTCAAATTATATCATGTGTGCTTATTAAATAATTTAAATTTGTGTAAATTTAAGAAGGAATGTAGTGTAAACTCATTTATGACTTACGCGAGACCGCTTTAAATAATTTTTTTTTTTTAATAGTTAAATTAGGAGGAATTATGTAAAACAGGCGTGCGCATAAAAGTACTAGAAGTGCGAAGACGTAATACTCGCTAATAGATGACGCTTTCTTTTTTTAATCGATTTTATTTTAAAAAAATTGTGATTTTTCCAAAATTCTACTGCTCGCCAATAGGTAGCACCTCCGTTTCGATGAGTTACAAGAAATGTGTCGTTTCATTTAATGAAAATGCCCGTCAGACACCTGGTGATTCGTTCTCTTTCCTTTTAGACAGAATAGAGAGATTGGGTAAAAACCTGTCATTCAGTCTTAAAAAAAAAACTCCAAACCTTGTCGTTCACAAGCGCCATCTTTCGGTGAGCTGGAAATCTGTCGTTTCCATTAAGAAAATCGGCTATCAATAGCCTGACAATCCCAAGAGCGCCATCTTTCAACACGAAAATGAAACACTAATTTTAACTCTGACAAAAATTTTAAACTGGACAGAATTATGATTGGAAATACACTCAACGTTAATTCTTAGCTTCCTGGCGAAGCTATAAATCTCTAGCGAAACGTTGAGTGCATTTCCAATAATAATTCTGTCCGGTTTAAGATTGAAAAAACTTTTTACTTACGTTTCTCATCCGACAAGAAACAACTTCAAATATTTTCTTCTGATTTAACCTCCTCAAGTAATGTAATAAGGAGATGAGGATACTCAGAGTGTTTGCTTTTAGCAATTTTAGCATCGCAGACTGTTTCTCACATTCGTTAAAAAAAGCATTTAATTTAAATCAACCGGATCTGAGAATATGTATGTATTTTGGATCTTAAGTTACTTTTAATAAAAAATTCTGAATTTTTTTTTTCATTTACTTTTTTCGTTATTTTGTTGTATCTTTTTACCTTTCCCTTGAAAATTCCATAAAATTTGACGAGTTAGTTTAAGATTCATGAATAATTATAGTACGTACAAATAATAAATAATATTAAAATTGATTGACAAATGATTAAATGAATTAAATTGATTTTTCCCATAAAATAATATCTTCTGAAATTTCCAAAATTTCAAATAGATTTGTATTCTATCTTCTTAAGATGCGATATTTTTGTTTTCTTTAAATAAATGTGTCATCGTTTAATTAAATAAGTTCTATTTAAATAAAGTTTTGCTTCGGGTGAACATAGTTATTGTGTAGGCAACTTAATTTACGTAGATAAGAAAACATTGCCTAATTAATAGCAAACGGAAACAAGTTTGATCTTATACTAATAAGAAAAAAATTCGTTTCCTTTACATAAATGTTTCATCGTTTAATTAAATAAGTTCTATTTAAATAAAGTTTTGCTTCGGGTGAACATAGTTATTGTATAGGCAACTTAATTTACACATACAGAAAACATTGCCTAATTAATAGCAAACGGAAACAAGTTTGATCTTATACTAATAAAAAAAAATTCGTTTTCTTTAAATAAATGTTTCATCGTTTAATTACATAAGTTCTATTTAAATAAAGTTTTGCTTCAGGTGAACACAGTTATTGTGTAGGCAACTTAATTTACGTAGACAGGAGACATTGCCTAATTAATAACAAACGGAAACAAGTTTGATCCTATACTAATAAAAAAAAATCGTTTTCTTTAAATAAATGTTTCATCGTTTAATTACATAAGTTCTATTTAAATAAAGTTTTGCTTCAGGTGAACACAGTTATTGTGTAGGCAACTTAATTTACGTAGATAAGAAAACATTGCCTAATTAATAGCAAACGGAAACAAGTTTGGTCTTATACTAATAAAAAAAAATTCGTTTTCTTTAAATAAATGTTTCATCGTTTAATTACATAAGTTCTATTTAAATAAAGTTTTGCTTCAGGTGAACACAGTTATTGTGTAGGCAACTTAATTTACGTAGACAGGAGACATTGCCTAATTAATAACAAACGGAAACAAGTTTGATCCTATACTAATAAAAAAAAATCGTTTTCTTTAAATAAATGTTTCATCGTTTAATTACATAAGTTCTATTTAAATAAAGTTTTGCTTCAGGTGAACACAGTTATTGTGCAGGCAACTTAATTTACGTAGATAAGAAAACATTGCCTAATTAATAGCAAACGGAAACAAGTTTGATCTTATACTAATAAGAAAAAAATTCGTTTCCTTTACATAAATGTTTCATCGTTTAATTAAATAAGTTCTATTTAAATAAAGTTTTGCTTCAGGTGAACACAGTTATTGTGTAGGCAACTTAATTTACGTAGACAGGAGACATTGCCTAATTAATAGCAAACGGAAACAAGTTTGATCCTATACTAATAAAAAAAATTCGTTTTCTTTAAATAAATGTTTCATCGTTTAATTACATAAGTTCTATTTAAATAAAGTTTTGCTTCAGGTGAGCACAGTTATTGTGTAGGCAACTTAATTTACGTAGACAGGAGACATTGCTTAATTAATAGCAAACGGAAACAAGTTTGATCCTATACTAATAAAAAAAAATCGTTTTCTTTAAATAAATGTTTCATCGTTTAATTAAATAAGTTCTATTTAAATAAAGTTTTGCTTCAGGTGAACACAGTTATTGTGTAGGCAACTTAATTTACGTAGACAGGAGACATTGCCTAATTAATAACAAACGGAAACAAGTTTGATCCTATACTAATAAGAAAAAATCGTTTTCTTTAAATAAATGCTTCATCGTTTAATTAAATAAGTTCTATTTAAATAAAGTTTTGCTTCAGGTGAACACAGTTATTGTGTAGGCAACTTAATTTACGTAGACAGGAGACATTGCCTAATTAATAGCAAACGGAAATAAGTTTGATCCTATACTAATAAAAAAAAATCGTTTTCTTTAAATAAATGTTTCATCGTTTAATTACATAAGTTCTATTTAAATAAAGTTTTGCTTCAGGTGAACACAGTTATTGTGTAGGCAACTTAATTTACGTAGATAAGAAAACATTGCCTAATTAATAGCAAACGGAAACAAGTTTGATCTTATACTAATAAGAAAAAAATTCGTTTCCTTTACATAAATGTTTCATCGTTTAATTAAATAAGTTCTATTTAAATAAAGTTTTGCTTCGGGTAAACATAGTTATTGTGTAGGCAACTTAATTTACGTAGATAAGAAAACATTGCCTAATTAATAGCAAACGGAAACAAGTTTGGTTTTATACTAATAAAAAAAATCGTTTTCTTTAAATAAATGCTTCATCGTTTAATTAAATAAGTTCTATTTAAATAAAGTTTTGCTTCAGGTGAACACAGTTATTGTGTAGGCAACTTAATTTACGTAGACAGGAGACATTGCCTAATTAATAACAAACGGAAACAAGTTTGATCCTATACTAATAAAAAAAAATCGTTTTCTTTAAATAAATGTTTCATCGTTTAATTACATAAGTTCTATTTAAATAAAGTTTTGCTTCAGGTGAACACAGTTATTGTGCAGGCAACTTAATTTACGTAGATAAGAAAACATTGCCTAATTAATAGCAAACGGAAACAAGTTTGATCTTATACTAATAAGAAAAAAATTCGTTTCCTTTACATAAATGTTTCATCGTTTAATTAAATAAGTTCTATTTAAATAAAGTTTTGCTTCGGGTGAACATAGTTATTGTATAGGCAACTTAATTTACACATACAGAAAACATTGCCTAATTAATAGCAAACGGAAACAAGTTTGATCTTATACTAATAAAAAAAAATCGTTTTCTTTAAATAAATGTTTCATCGTTTAATTAAATAAAGTTTTGCTTCGGGTAAACATAGTTATTGTGTAGGCAACTTAATTTACGTAGATAAGAAAACATTGCCTAATTAATAGCAAACGGAAACAAGTTTGGTCTTATACTAATAAAAAAAAATCGTTTTCTTTAAATAAATGTTTCATTGTTTAATTAAGTAAGTTCTATTTAAATAAAGTTTTGCTTCGGGTGAACATAGTTATTGTGTAGGCAACTTAATTTACGTAGATAAGAAAACATTGCCTAATTAATAGCGAACGGAAACAAGTTTGATCCTATACTAATAAACAAAATTTTCGTTTTCGTTTTAAATAAATGTTTTTTGTTGTTTAATTAAATTCAGGTGAATAGAGCCTGGTTCCTTGGTCAATTAAAAATTCCTGGAGGACGCAAAAATATTTTTATTTATTTAGTTACATACTGACAAGAGGGTTAACAAAAAAAAATTCTCAAACAAAGACTTGTCATCAAGACAATACAAACTAAACAGATTGCTCGCAGACCCACAAATTTTTCCCTTACTTTTCAAAATTTTAAATTACGCAGTTTACGATAATTGATAATTGATTGCGCGATTTATTTTAAGAGTTTCAAATATAATTGTTTTCTTTTGAATTATTCACACAAGATTTATTTACAATCAAAACAATTTCATTAACTCAAACGCGTTACTTCTTAAACCAATTAAAAATTTAATTTATCAAACGACTTAATCACGACAGGGCGCAACTTTAATTTCAAAAACGTCTTCAGCTAAGTCATCATCCTCTTCAAAGTTTCGTCGTGGCATCTCCGTTCACGTAAGTCATTGAAACCGTCCCGTTTATTATATTGATGTGTTTGTAATTATCGAGCAAAACTGAGTTGCGACGTTCTAGAAGAAAGTTAAAATAAATTAAATGGGCTGGGGGGCTAATCATGAACTTGATGGCGCTTCATGTAAAAAAAGGAATACCTTTTAAAATCATCGCCAAGGCATCGTCTGTAAACGCAACAATGCATTTTCGACATACTTTGCTGAACTGTAGGGATAAATCGGGATCTAAATGTAAAAATGCAATTGCGTAGCCCTTCTTGTATAAATCATCAGCCAAGGAACTCATACACTGTAATCAGAGAAAACAATTTCTTTAATTCTTTTCTGATATTAAAAAAAAAAAGAAAAGACCCACTTTCATGGCAGTAAAATCTGTTTTGCTAATTTTCGTACAATCCAGTATGATGACTTTGCTCTTCGGGTGTACCACCGTTGATTTCATTATTTTCTCCCTGATGTACTCGACAGAGGGATAGTACATGGAGGAGGCCGGGGTTATTTTCGTGTACTCGTTACCTTCTATCTGAGAATCAATTCAAGATGTGCATCGAAAAGCAATAATTGCCGAAGGAAAATTACCATCACTCTCTGCACGTTTATTTTCGGCCTTGCCATGTAGTACAGTAGCAAAATCACGTCGATGGCGATTCCGATGAGGATTCCGATTTCGATGCCCAAAAGCAAACATGCCAGGAATGTGATAGACAGGGGAAAGAAGTCGATTTCTAATAAGACAACAAAACAACAACAAAAAATTAACAGTTTGGAGGTAAAACAGATTACAAGATAGTTTGTGATTTATAATGTACAGAAGCCCTTTCACTTTTTTTTTAATTTTGAACTTAGAAAAGAAATGTTTGATACAAAACTTTAAAGTTCTTGCTGAATAACAAATGCACTTCTCGATAAACCGAAATATAAACTGACGTATTGTTTTTCTTAAATGGAACAGTCGGTATGTTTGTATATACTTTGATTCTAAATATAATTCTGATAAGTAAAAAGATTTTTTTAATCTTAAAGCGGACAGAATTATGTTTAGAAATGCACTCAACGTTTCGCTATAAATTTACAGCTTCGTCAGGAGTGAAAAAAAAAATTTATAATTCTGATAATTTATCTAAATAACTTTTTTAATAAAATTGTTTTCGAGATACTTGCATTCTAATTTATTATTTTAATTTTTAATTTAAGTTCGGTTAAATATTAAAAACTTTTTTCTGCATCAAAATAGGAACAGACAGCTAGTTTTGCTTGCCTGTTGGTGAAGTTTCTTAGGAAAAAGCAACTTAATTTACTTTTCTCATTAATTTTATGTACAGAAGATTTCAGACGATTCAAACTCGATGTGGGACGCTTTGGGGGACTTTGATATAAAGTCTAGTGGGGACCAACCCCCACTAATGATGGGGATGTGAGGATATTTGGCTCCTAACAAATAATTTGTGGCTGTATAACCTATTGTTTAGCTCGCATTGCTTGTTGGACTCTTTGCTATAAAAAAAATACTCAACTGTTCATTTTCCATATTGTTTTGGACAGATTGACTTCCACCATGAAGATCACTGCGCATATTATCACCGACGCCAACGTGGCTTTTGGAATGTAGGAGAAGTACGGCGTAAGGAATGTCAACGATAACAGAACAAGAATGCCTGTAAAAATATTATGTTTCAAATATTTGGTTTATCTTTTTCAAAAAAAAAATAAAATAAAATAAAAATACTCCCATTATTTAATTGCTCAGAGTTGGTGGTAATTATGCCCTTCCTCAAAAAAAGATTAGGTTATCGTCCGAAGGAAATAAGAAACAAAATGAATAAGAACAGAACTAAGGTTGGATTTCATAAATAATTTAAGTCAGGATTAAATTTAATGATGAGTTAGAATGCACACCTATTATGACGTATAGCATTTTCTGTGTCACAGTCTAATTAACCATTACAATTAATCCCGACTTAAATTATTTATGAAATCCAGATTAACTAAAATATGATCTACATTAAGTTTTAATTAAAAAAAAAAAATAAATACTGATGTTTTCGATCCGTTTTCTTTTTGTGTGTGGGCTTCCCCAGAACACTTAACTGAAACGTCCCTGTAATTCAATTTATTACGTACAATATGCATAAATTTATTATCAAAATTGTGCGCAACAGGAAATATTATATATTTTCGATGATAAGCCAACGCCAAATCCATGACGTGATTCGATTTTAAAACAAAATTAGATTCTTTCCGCCTTTAAATTTATATTAAAAAAAAAAAACAAAATGTTTATTAATAATCGTTAACACTAAATAATCGAAGAAACTGTTTGCTTTTTCAAAATATTTCAGTTGCCGTCGATATTATTAAGATTTCTGACCAGTGGCGTAGTGACGGTTTATTACTCCAGGGTGCAAGATTTTTAATACGCTCAGAGTCAAAAGCATAAATGAAGGTGTCACTAGTCAAAACAAATATTTAAAAAAATGTATATTTCTAATATAAAAATGACGAAAAGGTTTTCATTATAAAAAAAACGTGAACTCTTCTACTTTATTTTTGAATTTCTGATATTGTCGTTTGTCAAAAGGCAACGACTTTGCTCTCTAATTCTCAATACTTTTCTTTGTTTCTTTTGCTTGCTCAACGACGATCAAAATTTATTTCAAAATTCGCTGTAATTTATATCCCCTGTCGGTGTTATTAAAAATTATAATTGTGTATAATAACGAGCATGAAAAAGGGCCATGTCTTGTATCTATTTCGGTATTATTAAAAATTATAATACGTATGTACAATGGCGAGAGTGAAAAACGGGTCACGTCTCATAGCTGTACATCCCATCAGGATCTAAGTGCAGGCGCTCTGAAAGGCGTTGAGAGGGAGACAGTAACGCGTTCTTGAATTATTTATGACAGATTGCGCTGCATGATCTTTTTTTATTATTTTTATTGAAATTCTGAGAAATTTGGTCTCTACTTACAGCAATATGACCTAAGCTGTAAGAAGTATAACGTTAGAACTGTCATTTAAATAAAGCCGGCTAGTAAGTATCTAAGAGCCATATGACATTATAATTAAAAGAAAAATTGTTGCAAATCGCTTTTGATTGCAGCGAATCCCTCGAACACAGCTGTTTCAGCCCTATTTGGGACTTCATCAGCAGAAGCGTAGCTCGAGAGTTCCACTGCAAACCAAAACGATTCAACTAGGATTAATCGTAATTGCGATGTAATAGTAATGAATAGTTTAAACAGCGACATCCTACGATCGCTTTTTGACCTGACATTGCAGTAGGATAGACAAATTGAAGCCAGTTTGCTACATAATAATAAGTCATCCCATGTAAGGCTTTCCATGCTTGCTGTCAAACCATAATAATGACTTATTATGTAACAAACCGTCATGTCATGCCAATAAAAACTGAATTAAATTTAAACAGGGTATAGTTATGACCAGAGAAAATAATTCAGGCCAATTAGTACCATGCGATCAATGGAATTTATAATTAGAGCAGGCTGTGATATTTTCCAAAAAGTTGGCAACACAGGCTTGCAGTTTGAAATTAAAAATTTGAAATGTCAGAATTGTGACATGTATATTGTTTAATGATTGATAATAAACAGATTTGCCTTATGGAACCCCCCCCCCAAAAAAAAAAAGGATTTAAGGTAGCATCCTTACCAAATAAAATAACGAAATAAAGATTGTAAAAAGTCATATAATTAGAATATGTAGAAAGTACGAGCATAACCTCAAATATGACAACTGTCAATTTATTATTTATTTCTCAGTGTTCCCAACCACACAGCATAAAATAGCACCAATTACGGCCCTCGCGCAGTCACCCGCACGTGGTTGTCTTTTTGGTAGGCATTAATTTTTTTTTTTTGGTGAAAAAGAAAAATTGAATTCGACGCGAGCAAATACCTGTGTAAATTCCACTGAACGTCGTACGTACGCCACTGGCATTGCTGACGGCGGCCCTCGAAAAAGACGCATTCACCGGAATCGAACTCACCAAGGATCCGACCAGATTACAAACTCCGACGGCGAACATTTCTTGAGATGCGTCCAATACTTTACCATTGGCTTTAAAAAAAGATATAGATTGGATTATTTAAAAAGAACTTCCTCCTTCCTTAGAATTAAAAAAATATGTATATACAGGGAAGGGCAAAAGTATGGAACCGGCTTGATATTTCGAAAACTGTCTGACGTATCTATTTAAAATTTGGTGTGTGATTCAGAGTCAATTGGACCTACATCATCAATTTATTTCAATTGTCTATCGGCTCTTGTTTCTGAGATCCAACGCCTACTTGATTTTTTTTTAACAACCTGTCGATTTTTTTTCTTTATTTAATAGTTCGTTTAATTCTCTAATCGACCACATAAAAATAAATGGTTTATTGTTTGATATTCGACAAAAAATCTAGTTTTAACAAAAAAACTGTAAAACCACAAGATTATGGGCTGTTTTTAAGATAGAACTAAAGAAAATTTTGATAAAAATTGCCTTAAAAACATAAAGACAAATACTAAATATCAGCGTAAACCATTTTTTCTAACTTTTTCATTCAAACATTATTTTCTAGAAATTTTCTTATGCAACAGATAAATATTTTTATGTGGTCGTGTAAAAAATTAAACGAACTATTAAATAAAGGAAAAAAATCAACAGGTTGTCATTTAAGAAAAATCAATTAGGCATTGGATCTCAGAAACAAGAGCAGATAAACAATTGAAACAAATTGGTAATGTAGGTCCAATTGACTCTGAGTCACACACCAAATTTCAAATAGGTACGTCATACAGTTTTCGGAATATTAAGCCGGTTCCATACTTTTGCCCTACCCTGTATATAACGAGAGACATATTTTTCGATTTGCATTCGGTTGCTTACCAAACGCTTTGGCCACTGCTACGTTAGCCAAGATTGCAATAAACGGTACCACAATTATCCCCGTGCCCAATTCCTTAGCCATTTCCACCAAGGTATAAGTTTGATTGTTGGCGAAGACTTCGAAGGGTGGAAATGAAACGTTCGGAAGTCCAGATGGAACGTGAGCTAAAATTTGCGCCCAATAAATAAAATGGAAATTTCTAAGCCTATCCTCAAATACCCGTCAGAGAAAAAGGTTTCCTCTGGTATAGGTCGAAAACGTAAGCCAAAATGCTACACCCAACGACGACCAAAGCGTTACGTCCCACGAAAACGAACCAAATCGCCTTCTTGCAAAACTCTGTTCTTCTGTTTCCGGCATGGCCTTCCTTATCTGTTTCGCCACCAACAGGAGAGGTACTGCACCTTTTCAATTGCTGAAAAGCAATTAAGAATTGATTTATTTTGATTGGCTATTTTTTGATGATTCGTTTGAAAATTAATTTTCAGTTTTGCCTACCCGCAGACAAAGCAATAGGATGCAGCAGGAAGCGCTCAGAACTGCGTCCCAAAGTTTCGTCTCACCGATGCACGTGAAGATGTTGATCCACATATCTATGAACTTTTCGGCCTGGAATTTGAGGCCGAGCAGGTTTTTTATTTGAGCCGTGGCCACCAAAATGGCGCCGGCGGAAGCTAGACCAGCTGCAACTGGTGTTGATACGAAATCCACCAAGAAACCTGAGAAAAGAATTTCTAATTCGTTAGATCTTCAAAAATCTGCCCGTCTGGATTAAGAGGCCATCGAGGTGTAATAAAACCCTCTGAAGAAAACCTACACGACCAGTTAGACTTGAAGAAGCTGCATTAATAAAAACGAACAGTTTAAACAGATCGCTTTTTGACCTGACATTGCATTAAGATTGACAAATTGATGTCAGTTTGCTACATAATAAGTCATCCCATGCTCGGAGGATTCACCGCAATCAAAAACGATTTGCAACAATTTTTTTTATTAATAAAAACATTACCGGCTGCGTTAGACCTGGTTCGAAGGACCAATTGCTATGACTAACATTTCTATTGATGTTTACGTCATTCGCAGAATATTAAAAATTCAGAAAAAGTAAAATTAAATTAAATTAAAGTAATGGCCCGAAAGTAATCAACCAAAATTGAAAAACTGTAGTCTTAAACTTGATTAAATTAATTAATTGTTTGTAGTAAGCAACAGGAGGGCAGGCAGATAGAGAATATAAGTCCGTCAATTTAATGATGTTAATAAATTTATTGAAACTCTTATAAAATAATAAATTAATTTAAAGAAAAAGAAATTAAGTACAGCAACGAAACCATAAAGCGGAACAGAACTTTCGTTAGTTTAAACATTTATATTGAAAATAATAATGAACGAACACTGCAAGCAGGGTCGTAACTAGGGAGGCGCCAAGGGAGGCTGAGCCTGCCCTGGAAAGTTTTAAGCGTGCCCTACGATGGCCCAACCTGAAACGAAAATATTTTAAAAAATCGTAAAAGCATTGGAATAAAAGCTTATGGAGCATGCCCTTTACTATAATAAGCCTCCCCTGAATATTTAGTATGGCTACGGCCCTGCGTACTAGTATGACAGTTATTTTACTTACAATAAATTACAAAATCAACACAAAATAACGTCTCTTAATATTTTGTTATGCACTCTTTCGGTTGATTTACTGAATGTAAATTTAAATGTCTTGGCGGATTTTTTATATATTTTATAACCATGCGGTGTGAAAACCGTTTTTCAGGAAACAACCTGTATATTACGCTTGACTCGCATTTATCGCCGATTGTACAACTGTAAGAAATTCTTTGTGTGTTTAAAACGCTTCTTTCGTCGTATTCTACTGCGATAAAAACCATTTTCTTACCATCCTCTTCATTGCTGGAATAATTTAATTCGATAAACATAAAACCATCTCAGGCTTTGCGTTTTAACCCAGACGCTTTTCTTGCATGCGTTTTAAGATACTCCGGCCATAAAATAGTGTAAAATTCTCGACGTATCGCCTTGAAGGTTTCACATTAAAAAAATATGGTTGGGAGATTCTATTTTTAGATGGAATTTCTTCATCTTTTGTAAACGTTTGCGAGCGTATTTCATCTGTTTCGTGAGAGAGCCGGTCGAAATTATTATTCCACGCAGTCAGACCGTCATGTCATAAAATTTCGCCTTCGTGTATTTTTTTTTATTGAACTTGTCTACGTGAGTAAGGCCCGATTTCATAATCGAACTAAAGAAGACATTGAAATAAAAGTCACAGTGAATCATGACATCAGGAGGAACCAACCGCATCTCAGATGACGTCAAGAAAACCCAATCGCGTTAAAGGTCGAAAGCGAAACCAAATTAATCTTCCAGTCGAAACATTAACTTGCAAAAACCTGTAAGGGACGATTTCATAATCGAACTAAAGGAGATTTCAAAATAAAAGTCACAGTCATATGTACAAAAAGATGCGAAAACGTAGTTATTTATACATCAGAATGTGACTTTTATTTTAAAGTCTCCGTTAGTTGGATGATGAAATCGTCCCTTACAGGTTTTTGCAAGTTAATGTTTCGACTGGAAGATTAATTTGATTTCGCTTTTGACCTTTAACGCAATTGGCTTTTCTTGATGTCATCCGAGATGCTGTTGGTTCCTACTGATGTCATGATATTTTCAATTTGCGCAAACCCTTCCTTCGTACAATTGAGGCTACAGCTAGTTTTACTTGCGCTGGGAACCAGTGAGTCGTTTAGTGATATTTTTTTTGGCGTTGTGGCCGTCTTGGCGGATTTTTTATATATTTCTTCTATAACCGTGCTTGTTCTACAGACTTCACAAATTCCTCTTGATTCACTAGTCGAAAATTTCCTGTCGTTTTCGCTAGAATGACAAAGTCATACTGAAAAACTTAATTTGTCGAGTCATTTCCGACATTCTTAAATTAATTGTAAGTGACACTTAAGCGTCACCAAGGAAACTTCACGTTATCGAAAAAATACAAAATCGCATTATAAGACGTATCCCGCTTTATGATTGCGTAGCTGTACCTCAGAAAAATATTACTTTTTTAGTTTTAAAAAGATTGTGTTATTTGTACGACTCTCTTAAGAACTTGTTTGTTATTATTATTAGTTTTTCAATCTCAGCGAAGCGATCGACCGCTTATATATTAAAAAGTTTTTATTATACAATAATATTTTCACTGTTAAGTCAAAAAGCGATCGTAGGGTGTCGCTGTTTTATCCCTTCAATAATATTTTCATCGGTTAAGAATTAACTACAATTAAAATGATGAATGAAAATCCATTGCAATCTAAACCGACGACTCTTGTAACAAATTATTAAAATTTTCAAGCATTATTTGGCTACTTTTTATTATGGATCTTATGACTTATTATTAGGCAGAAAACTGTTAGCTGCTGTTGATTTGCCTCCGTAAAATTAGGTCAAAAAATTTTGACCTGTCAAAAAAAAATAATAGCTACAAGCTATGACCTAACAAATTCTTAGCAACAACGTTGTTTCTAATTAAATGAAAAAAACAAGGACCAAATTTTTAAAACATTAATGCTTTCACTGAAAAAAGAAAAATTATAGGTATGTGTGTGTACCACTGACCTAGATGCAAAAGTCCGCAGCAAATTTCAATTATCCCCGAGAAGAAGCAAAGCAGTACCGCCGCAGGGGCCGCCCCGAAAGGGGCCGCGTAGCTGTACGTGAAAACCATGAGTGACAGAAGGGCCGTAGGCGCTATGTTCAACTCCGGCACTGTACCGAACACTGCGTAAATCAGGCCGCCACATAACGACGAATACAAACCGTACTAAAAAAAAAAGACACAACAATAATAAAGACTGATAAATAGGTGCGACCGACGTCTTTCTCCCAAAATAAGAAATTAAATAACAAAATCACAAAAAAAGACCAGCGAAAATTTTATTATTGAAACCAAAAACTTATTCGTTAAGGTCGTCGCCCACTAAGCCTGGCCGTAAGAGGACCGTAACCGCCCCGATACCAAAAAAATTATTTCTTAAGGTCTTCGTCCACTAAGACTAGCCGTAAGAGGACCGTAACCGCCACGACACCAAAAAAATTATTTCATAAGGTCTCCGCCCACTAGGCCTGACCGTAATAGGAACGTAATCGCCGCCGGCACTTAACAAAAAAATATTTCCGTAAATTTATGAGATAACCCCCCACTGATCCATCAAAGATCAATTAATCAAGCATCAAAATTAGATGAAATAAGTATTGATTAGCTGAGAATAAAGAAGTTCGCACGATTTGCTTTACTTACAACATTGCTGCATTTTAGATGGGCAACTGAAAAAAAAACAGGGTATTGGTTATAATCAGGGAAAAGAACTCGGGCCACTTGTTCCCCGAACAGTACGATTGTAATAGCCCCTCCCACAATAAACTCTGTGATATGAGAACGCTTGCATTGTATTCCTTCCCCTCCCATTCAATAACATTTTCATGCATTGGAACCGCGGAAAAGTGGCAGGACTAAAAAGTACTTTCAGATTAAAAAGTGTACAACTTTAAGTGGCCCAAACTCTTTTCCCTGGTTATAATCAAACACCGGTGAATTTATTTTTAGGTTATCCCTGCCTGCATAACAATCAATCGACTCTATAAATTCGGGTTTTCTTTTTCTACGCCAGTTGCCCGTCTTTTATAGTTACAGAAAATTGTAGATTTATACTAATAGTGAACCAAATCTGTGATGAATCTCATAAGGCGATAAAGTGGTCTGTACGATTGGGTCCAACGGTCAAGTAAAACCGATTGCGTAAAGGTTAAGATGCGCACATTATTATATACCCATTTTTTTACCATCGTCTTTATTGCTAGAATAATTTAATTCGAAAAACATCAAACCATCTCAGGCTTTGCGTTTTAAGTCGGACGCTTTTTTGCATTTGTTTTAAAATACTCCGACCATAAAGTAGTGTAAAATAGTTCGTTCCTCGTTTGACTTGACTTCATGCAAAACTGAAAGACATTCAAATCGCTTTACAGACTGTATACATTCTTGAAAACGTAATTTATTAATTTAATGATTTTTTTTTACCTGCGGGTCTAGTCCTGCCAAGGCTGCGTAAGCCAACGACTGAGGAATGAGCATCAAACCGACCGTGACTCCAGCGATTGCATCAGCGATGGCGTTTTCCACATTGTACTGTCCTATCCATTGCAAAAAGGGGATTCCCCTCTTGAAGATATCACAGGGTTTACTATGCATCTGAAAACCTTATATTATTTTAAAAAGAAAAAAAAAACGCATTCAGGCTTCTCTTGTGATTAAGAAGCAAAGAAGTCATCTTCTGAAAATGCGTATAAAAAAAACATATTGTGGTTAGGAGATTTAATCTAATCTTTTTTTTTGTAAGAAAAAAACGTGATTAGAATTTAGAAATAAAACAAAAAATTTAATTTTCTGAAATACGAGAAATTCGATTTTCGAGAAAAATATGGAAAAGGAATTGACAGACATATTTCATCATGTTACAGATAAAAATATGATTTCCTGAAAAAAATGGCATTGGGAATAAAAGAAATCTGGATACAAACTTTTGCATTAAAAAAAAACAAAATTAAAAACATACACTACATTTAATTGCGACAAAACGACTTCCATAAACTTTACGATGGACATTAATTATTATTAATCTTTTTGTTAATTAATAGAAATATTTATTCACTGAACAACAACAACAAAAGCATTTCTGTTGGGCAGGATTAGCTTCCGGAAATTGTAATTTTTAAATTATATTTTCTAACAGCATTTTCAATTCACTGCTTCGGGGCACTCTTAAGAGTATCTCCATCCCTTAATTTTAGAAGATTAAAGCAAGATGGAAATACATTGAGAGTGCTCTCAATTTTAATTCAGCTTTGTTCTTGCGCAACTTGATTGTAAATGCAATGCAAAATATTTTTTATTGACATCATTAAATTACTTTTGTTTTAAGCGTATTATAATGATTTTAGTTACAAAAAAAAAAACTTAAATTAATTCTTTCCGACAAAAATGCATACCGATTGCCTGCGGTGAAATGTAACATCCCAGCTAGGAGAGTGACGTGAAAAGGGCGTTATAATGCCGTCATCTTCGTCACTAAAATGTCGTCGTTCTAACATCCAAAAGACGTCTGAGCGACGTCTTAATCACTTTATAAGTCAAGCCATATCACGTCACGCAGTTGACGTACCTTTGACGTCAGTTGTGACGTAAATAAACGACATAATGACGTGATAATGACGACGAAGTAACGTGTTTCGCACCCACGTTGCAGCCAAATTTATGTAGGCGTAGGGTATTTCTTGTTCCGATGTTGCTATGCCTTCTTTTTGCAAAAGTAGTAATGTAATGAAAGTGTTAAATAAACCGTGGGTGCAAACACATTCAAACTTTTCACAAAAGTCGAACGTCAAGTGAATAAAAATGCGAAATACCTTTTTCTCCTCTCTAAAGACGTGTTAATAACGTCACTTTTACGGCATTATTAGGCGCTTTCTTTCGCTCACAAAATCTTGGTCCAAACGCGTTTAGTTTCAAAAACAGACGTTCTCTTGCTATCGGATTAATCCCCATTTTCCTTGAAATTTCAGTCTGGATCGGTAATCCCCTTTCCTCTTCGAATCAAACTATTTTTATGTTTCGTTTGGACTGAACTGCAGTTATTTGCAGACGAAGTGTCAATCAATAATTCAAATCTGAGGTGTTTTGTTACAATAACTACAGAATCCAGACTCAAACTATTCAAAACCAGATTCAAACTTTCAAGCAAAAGAAAGCAGCTAATACCTGTCGTATGACTCGTCATATTGACGTCACTTTCGGGACAAATGACGTCAGTGACGTAAAATAACCTAAAAATGACGTAATTTCGACGTCACTCTGCTAGCTGGTACAGCAGTTGACGTAAGAGCAAAAAATTTTATTAGACCAAGGTCCTGTTTCAAAGGAGACTTTAAAATGAAGGGCAAATTCTGATCTGTAATAAATTTTTTCACATTTGTTTTGAAATTAGTCTCTTGCTCACGAGATCAGCCCTAAACAGTAAAGTAAAAACATAGATAGTTGATTCTTGGGATAAAAGCACTTTCAAATTACAAATATCTAATGAGACAGATTAATCAGAACTTTCTTGTTTTTGTTTTTGTTCTCGTGCAAGCTGCTATGTCACACGTGACTTAAGACTATCGGTACATAACATCTGTCGTACCTAATTGTATTTTAATTAATTTATTTCAAGGATATTCTGCTACCCTTGAGTACATCTTAATAAATATTTCGTGCTAATAAAGTATACTTTTATTTTAGTTACCTACAGCATATACGTGTAAAACTCAAATCATTTTTAACCCCCTCGGTCACTTCATACGGTCAGTCAAAAAAGAAGTGTAACATCCCCTGTAAAAACCTTGCTCAATTTAATTATTTTTTTTTTTTTACTCACAAAAATTAATTTATTTCAAGGATATTCTCCCACACTTGAGTATATGTTAAAAAAACTTTAATAAATATTTCTTGTTAATAAAGTAATTTTATTTTAGTTGGAGCATTTACGTATAAAACTGAAATTATTTTTAACCTCTCGGTTCACTTCATACGGTCAGTCAAAAAAGAAGTGTAACATCCCCTGTAAAAACCTTGTTCAATTTAATTATTAATTTTTTTAGTCGCGCAAACAACTTTGTTACTGAAATTAAAATTAAATAATTTTGTCTTTATGATATTTTTATAATAAAAAAAAAAATTGCTGCTTACGTTTCGCTAAGTTTGTCCACACATGACACAAGCGCACACAAACTGAAACCAAAAGCCCGATTATTTCATCGTCGACAATTAACAATAAGTAAAACGGATAACATTAAGTCATCGTCGACCAACTTATTGTTAAATTAAATAAAAACTGCAAACTCAAGACGAATTTCGTGGTTTCCGCGAGCACACAAAAAAATTTCAGGTATAACTATTTGTTTACACTTTGACGATAGACAACCATGACCATGACTTTGTTCAGAAGCCGGCTATGGGGTTTTCCCAAAACCTGCCGACAATTCGCCGTGCAAATCGCGCTTACTTGCTTAATTATAATAGCCCGTTCGCGTGCTCGCTCATTTCCTGCCTTGTAAAAGGGGCATATTTAAACAGAAACACGTGGCGGAACGTTAAGTATTTTTTGCGATAAGATTGCCCAAGAACTGTGTTTTAAGGCTTGAAGTAGTAAGCAGCAGCCTTCGTGCCAGTCACGGTAAAATATAAAAATTCAAAACACAAAATCAAGGTTTTCAAACGAAACGGTTCTGTAAGTATTCGATTATCAACAGTGGCGTAGCCTGAGGGGTTGCAGGGATTGCAAAGCAACCCGATGGACGCTAAGTGGCCACAGGCGCCTCGCCTGTTCGGAAGCCTAAAGTAAAAATTCACAATTTTTATTACCAAGCAAATATACAGAGGGTTTCATAATTTCGTGATCACGGAAAAGATTCACCAGCGCGCAAAAGTTAAACCTTATTTGTCAAAGATTTCTAGTGATTTCTGTGTGTATTTTTAAAATTGGGATATACACTGTGTCCCCGGATTAAGTTCGCATTACTGATAATAGACCAAAAAAATTTAAATCAGATTTCATGTTTTGCAGTTCAGGTTTGCTTCTTGGTGCGAAATGAATTTGTGCCAAATTTGACATCGAAAATCTTCAAAATGGCAGAATTAACACAGGTAGAAATAAAACACGTGCAGGAAAAGTGGTATTCCTTTTGAATTTAAAAAGGAAAATTTAGTAAAATAAAACGATTTTCGTTTGAAATTATAGAAATATACCATATTTCAACATTCCACAAAAAAAAAATTGAATTACGGAATATTTCTAATTATGCAAATAATATTTCAGTGAAGTTTTAAAAAATTAATTAAAAAAACAAATAAAAAGTGATTATTCAAATAATCCCTCTCCACCCCTGTTAGCACCTGACGGCATTAATTACTTACAACTGCACAGAAATATAAATTTTCCGTAACCTACTTTTTTTTCTTAGTCAAAATGAAAATAAGCCTAATTGATATCGGGCGGATTGATTAAAAAAAGCCGGAAAAATTAATAAAATGTAAATAGAAAAAAGAAGAAGCAAAAAAAGGCGATCAAATCATGTTTCTAGATAAAATGAAAAAGGGATGGCAGAAAATTCCTTGCGCGAGCGACAAATAAAGAAGAAACGAAAACAAATTTCAAAAAGACAATCGCTTTTTAATTTTCAAAACAAGAAAATCAATCAAATAGTAAAAATCGAAGACACAATTGGAAGCACCTTTAGAAGGATTCTCTTTCGAAAATCTGGAAAAAAAAGCAACGATAAATTTCTGAAACAAAAGCGACCGCTTAAACTTAAACCAAAAAAGATCGAATCAAATTTATTTCAAAACATAACCATGGCAAAATAATGTTACAGTGTTTGAAACCAGCAATTTTGAGAAATAAACAAATAACCTAAAAGATAATAGACGCAAAGAAAATAAAAAATTGGAATATAAAGAAAAATAATAGAGTTAATATAAGTCAGGAAAGAAAACTCAGTTTTATGATACTATGTAATCCTTATCCATGATCAGTCAAAATAAAAAAAAAAATCGTAACCCTGAATTGGAGAAAGGCAGATTGAAAAAAAATCGGAAAAATTCTAAAAATAAAATAAAATAGCAAAAACAAAAGACGATCGAACGATCTTACTAAAAAATGAAAAAAAAAACAACACGGAATATTCGTTTCGCAAGCAACAAACAAACAATTAATAAATTTCAGAAACGAAAGACGATCGCTTTAATTTAAAAAAAAGAAATCTCAAACGTAATCAAATTAAAAATCGAATACTCTTCTTCGAAAATTTTGAAAAACAAAAACAAATTTCAGAAACTAAACGCGACCGCTTAAATTTAAACCAAAAAATTGCTTAAAATTTAAAAAAAAGCCTAATCCTGATTTGGATAAGAAATGCAAAGTGAAAACAAAACGGGAAAAAGGAACCAAACGTAAATTAAACAAGACAAACAAAAGACGATCGAACGATATTGTTAAAGAAAAAAAAAAAAAAAATTTTTGTTGGTATTGTTAAAGGAAATGAAAGACGACTTGCGCAAGCGATAAACAAAAAAACAAATTTTAGAAACTGAAAATATCCACTTATGACAAACTACAAACGAACTCAAACTAAAAAAAAAATGGATCTCTAAGAAAAAAGGAAAAAGGGAAAAGGAAAACAGAATATTCTTTGCGCTCGCGACAAGCGAAGACAGACAACAACAAATCTCACAAACAAAAGACAATCGTTCTAATTTAGACCAATGATGCAAGACGTTAAGAATAAGAATAAAAGAGGCAAGAATATAATATTAAAAAAAATGAGAAACATTGAATGGTACAACCAATTAAAATATGCAGATGAATAAAAAAAAACTAATCAGATTAAAAAGAGACATAATTGTGATATAAAAAAAAAAACAAATGAATAAATAGGACATTGGAATTTGGTACATTTCCATAATTTCAAACGAGAAGATATAATAAGTTGGGAAAGTTCGGTTGACCTTGAGATTTATTTAAATTCATTTCGTGTATAAATTTTACTATTTTTTAAATTGTTTTTTGATTTTTGTTTTTATTTTTATTTTTTGCTTTGGTTGAATAGAATCGAGTCAGTTATTGGGTCGAATTTGGTTGACCTTGATATTGATCGAACTTCGCATTCATCGTTTTTTTATTGTTTTTGCATTTTTATTGTTTGATTCAATTGAATACAGGTGGTTTGACTTTGATATTTGTTCAGCTTGATTTTTTTTTCATTTATTTTATTTAAACTTTCGCTTTTACATTTTCTCCGCTGATTAATATTTTTTAACTTCTGCCGATTTTTTCAAATCTCAGATGTAGCGATCTTCTTCTGTTTTGTCGTTTCTTTTCTAGATTTTTTCAACTCGACGTCGATCTTCTTTTGTTTTCACCTGTTTTTTAATTTTTGTTGATTTGAAATTTTTCGTTAAATCTGTCGGTCTTCTTTTGTTTGTCTTTTTTCGTTTTTATTGATTTTTTTTCTAAACCATTTACTGAAATTTTTATTTTATTTTCTTAAAAAAAGACTGCGAATCAGTCAATCTTCTTTTGTTTTTGTTTTATCGTCTTTATAGATTTTTTCCAAAAGGTTTTGTTTTTGAGCGTCGAATCTCGCATTTTACTTCGAAATCTCGTGCATTTTTTGAGTTCGTTTCATTTTTTTTTTTATTAATCGCGTTTTCCTTCTACGTCATCTTCTATTTAATTCCTTTTGATTTGTTGATCCTCTTTTGTTTTTAATATGATTTCAATTTAAATTAAATTAAATTTCCAAGCGAACTTCGCTCGTTATTTTTGGTTTTTCGTTTGCTCATATCCGATAATTTTTTTTTGCCAAATACAGTATTGTTTTTTAATTGAGTTGAAGTTCATGTAAAACACGCCTATCTGTTACGATTGTCATTTGTTTATAATACTTTCTTCAATTTTTTCTTGTGAGAACGTAATATCAATGTGCAAGGCAAGAAGGCAAAAAAGATCAATGCGCGAGAGAATGATGAGTCAACAGTGTTTACGCCTTGAGCATGACATAACATCAACCCCGCCGTATTAAAGTATTTTTTACGTTCGTTCAATTGAGTTGGGTTGGTTTTGAGGTTTGTTGAGTTTAATTCTTTTTAGTTTTAATTTTTTTTATATTTTTTTTTCTGTGAATATATAAAAATTTTTATCTGCTTTAATTTTTTTTATTGTTTTTCATTTTTAATTTATTGCTTGGGTTAAATCGAGTTGAGTTGTTGGATCGAGTTCGACTGACCTTGAGATTCTTCGAGCTGCCCTTTAATCGTTTTTTAATTATCATATTTTGGCGCCCCTCTTGCATCGACGCCCTCGTGCCTTGCTTACCTTGCTTACTACCGCCTTCCGCCGGCCCTGGCTAAGCCATTCATTCAAATACAGCCCGCATAAAAAATTGTTAAAATTATCAATCGATGAATTGGCATATAATAAAAGAAAAAAATTTCTGTACTTAATCATCCTTGAATTTTATTATTCTTTAAACAACAAAGACGACATGAAATTAAAACCGGTTTCTTTCTTAAACTTTATTTGCTATATGTAATTACGATGTACAAAAAAAAAAAAAAACTAAAACGTTTCGGTATAACAAAATAATAATTAAATTCGCATCAAACATTTGTGGTTGCGTTGGCTGTGTTGTTTGATATCGTCGAAATCTGTCCGTTTCCATCTTCCGCGTCGCCACTTTTATTTAATTCTAGTTCACGTCGTCCTGGAAGAAAGAAACATTGCAAAATAATTTTGCATTATTTTCTGGAAGGTACTCTTCACCTTTCAAAATCGCAGCAAGCCCATCGTCAGTGTAAGCCACGATGCAATTGTTGCACACCTTTCCAAGCAACTTAGCTAAGTCCGGATCTACACGCAGAAAAGCAATCGTGTGCCCCTTGTTGTTTAAATCCTCCGCCAAACTTCCGATGCACTGAAAGAAACCAATCGACGATGAGTACAGAGCGTTCATAAATGATTGAGTGCGGCCGGCGCGCGCCAGTAATTTTCGTTTTGCAAGTTGGTACCGCAGCGAAATCTGAAGCGTGTCGGGCCTGCCATTTCCATATTATCATTCGAGTTATCGGTATTATAAAAAAGAAAGAAATTTTGAAAAAATAAGTGTCATAATATGGCATAAAAATAAAAACTATGTCCTGTCACTTCAAATACTAGCTTTTATTTTTGGTCGTGAGATGGCGCCCTAAACATTCCCAATACATCTTGAGTTTAGATTTAATTTTGAATTTAGTCATTAAGAAAATCGACAAGCAGCAATAAGTACAGAGCGTTCATAAATGATCGAATGCAAGGCGCGTTGGTAATTTTCGTTTTAACAGTTGGTAGATTAAAAGCTGCAACGAAATCTGAAGCGAGCGCGTCAAGTCACTCATTAGAGTTTATCGGTATTACAAAAAAAAAGAAATTTTGAAAAAAAATATCATAATGTGGCATAAAATTAATTAATTTATTAATCCTGCTATTTGAAAGTTGGTCGAGTTTTGGTCGAGAGATGGCGCTCTACTCCAAATAATCCCATTACATCTTGAGTTTAGATTTAACTTTGAATTTAAAGTCATTGCGAAGATTGACAAGCAACAATAAGTACAGAGCGTTCATAAATGATTGAGTGCAGGGCGCGCTAGTAATTTTCGTTTTAACAGTTGGTAGATTAAAAGCTGCAACGAAATCTGAAGCGAGCGCGTCAAGTCACTCATTAGAGTTTATCGGTATTACAAAAAAAAAGAAATTTTGAAAAAATATATCATAATATGGCATAAATTTAATTTATTTATTAATCCTGCTATTTGAAAGTTGGTCGAATTTTGGCCGAGAGATGACGCTCTACTCTAAATAATCCCATTACATCTTGAGTTTAGATTTAACTTTGAATTTAAAGTCATTGCGAAGATTGACAAGCAACAATAAGTACAGAGCGTTCATAAATGATTGAGTGCAGGTCGCGTTAGTAATTTTCGTTTCACAAGTTGGTAATTACGTTAAAAGCCGCAACGAAATTTGAAACGCGCGGCGTGTCATTTCCATACCATTATTTATCATTCGAGTTTATCAGTACTTAAGTATACTTAAGAAAAAAAGAGATTTTGAAAAAAAATATATAATTTTGGCACAAAAATTGAGACTACATTCTGCTATTTTAAATTAGAATAAAACAGCTTTCATTTTTGGTTGAGAAATGGCGCTCGAAATAATCCCATTAGATCTTGAGTTTAATTTTTTATTTAGAGTCGAAGATGGAAGTGACAATGACGGAAGTAAGTCGAAATTAGAGGAAATTCGACTAAAATAATTGTTTCCCTATTTATTTTTCTTACGTCTTGAATTTAGATTTTCAAGATTTAATTTTGAATTTACGTCATTGTGAAGACAGAAGTGACAAGTGACAATCTCAGCAGGAAGATGGAATTAATGCTGTTAGAGAAAATTTGATTAAAATAATCGTTTTCCTATTTGGTTAAGAGATGGCGCTTTGAATAATCGCCGTCGTATTTTGATTTTTTTTTTTTAGATTAGAATTAGAATTAAATACATAGCTTTCAATTTTAGTCAAGAGATGGCGGTCCAAAAAAGAACCCCATTTTACATTTTCGATTTAATTTTGACATTCCAATCATTGTTAGAAGAAGAAGAAAAAGCTTGTGAAAAAGAAATGTAGTGTTGGATAATTTTCAATTTTGGACAACAGATAGCGCTTTGAATGATTTAGGCGCGTTCAGTGGCGGATACGCAACAACTGTAAAAGACAAAGATGGGTGCATTTTCTAAATAAATTTGTTTTGCGTAGCTGTTCGTACAGTTTCATCGCAGAGTTTAACTGCAACTTCAGGAGGGCAGGGAGGGCAGCGCTCACCCCGACGAACCGCCACTGCACCCGTCGATTTTATATTTTCGTTTCCGATTAAAAAAAAAAAAAATGTTTCTATTGAAAACATAAAGACGAAACCGGACTGTTGTTGTTCGAGTAGAATAGTTCCCTCTTTAAGATAATAGATGGCGCCTGAAGGCATTTAATACGACGTGCTTATTTTTAGGAATCAGATATTTTTTTTTAACTGACCTGATCTAAAAATACCAACGATAAAATTAATATAATAATCAACTTATTAAGAAAACGCGAATGTTTTGTCATTTCTTTTCCGAATCAACGAATTTTATTTTTAACTCGCATACAGGGTGATTAAAAATCAAAAACAAAACTCACGTATCTTGAAAGAACTGTACTATAGAATTTATTCTTATATAGTTAATTTAGTTATAATAACAGTAAGTTACTTTCAATTGTAAATAAAAGAAAATATTAAATTAATAATAATTAATTTTTAACTATCATCAAAAAAATCATTTAAATTTTTTAGTTTTCATGTGTTTTAAGTCAATATAAACATTAAGTCAATATAAATATTAATTTCTATTTGAAATTATTGAATTATGTTACGCCAGTGCCATCTATGTATATTTTGTTGAATCACAGTATGTTAGGTCAAAATGCGATCGTAGGATGTCGCTGTTTAAACTATTAATTACAATAACATCGACAAACATAAGTCAATAACATAAAATAGAAAATTTTAATTAACGTTATTTTGATAAAAAAATCTTTCAAAAATTACCCTCTCGCACATATCAAAAAAAATCCCTGAAAAGCGAAATTTCCCTCGAGTTGGCAACACTGGATCAAAGGGATATTCTACAACTTTTTGTCCACGGGTAGATCTGAATAATTTTATTTGAAACCCAATGTCTTTGGGCTCAAAAGCACAGTGTTGGCAACCTTACCCCTGCGATGGAAATCATCGTATTTAGCACAAAAAAAAAGAAACCAAAATAAGATAAGATAAAATAGATAAGTAGATAAAAACAGATAAATAAGATAAAATAGTTTCTACAATTCTTTTGAAAACGATTTTAAATGATCAGATGCTAATAACAATAACGCACGAAACAATGATTTTTGAAAGGATCAAATCCTTCTGTTTCGATTCTATACAAAAGGGCGTCATCTTACGAGTTCTACTAAAACTACTTTGACATCAAAAATCATTTTGGTCAAGGGCGGTCATGGATTTTAAAATTATTTAGGTTCATGCATTGTATCAATTATTTTTTATTTTATTTATTTATTTATTTAGTTTCTTGGTATTACCGTTATACTTGACTTCTTCGTTATTATTTATTCATATTTATTGCACGATATTTTCAGCAATTTGAAAAGGAGTGCAACTTCGTGCTTGGAGACAAAAAAGTGGTAAAGTGTACAACGCCTTAAGTTGGCAATACCAAATTTCTGACGACTTGATACCAACAGTATCATTTCAAATGCAAATATGAAACAAAACGCCGGATATAACCAACAATCTTGTCGCTGTCGATAGCCCCACAAAACAATATCCACCAGGATAATTTTACAAATGATATATTTTTAGCTAAAACAGCCTAAAACAATAGTTTTTTGACTTAACATTGCATGAGGATTGACAAATTGAAGCTAGTTTACTACATAATAAGTCATCCCATGCAAGGCGGCCATGCTTGCTGTCAAAGCATAATGAAAGATTTTAGAAAAATTTTGTGCAAATCGTTCAATCGATTGCAGTGAATCCCTCGAGCAGCCTCTGTGCAGCTATTTCAGCCCTGTTTGGTGTTTCTTCAGCAGAAACGTAGCTCGAGATTTCCACTGCTACATTTCGGCTGAAGAATCCCCAAATAGGGCTGAAACAGCTATACAGAGGCTGCTCGAGGGATTCACTGCAATCGATTTGCAACAAAATTTTTGATATATTTTTAATCAATTTTCAATTACTGTTTAAAATGTCTTTTTGCATCAACATATTAAAAACTATTTAAAAATAAACTATTGAGCGAGAGGTTCAAACGTCTTTCGATCATTTACGAAGGTTCTGCGCGTAATTTAAAGAAAATTATTACTTTCACTGCGGTGAAGTCGGTTTTCGTTATCTTGGAACAGTCCATTATCACGATCTCACTCTTAGGATTTTGATTGGCGGACTTCATGATTTTTTCCCTGAGATGTTCCGTGGACGGATAAAAGACGTACGTCGTCGGCGTTATCTTCGAGTACTCGCAGCCGTCGATCTTAAAAACAAGACATCGAATAGATTCGAGGAGTGAAATCGATCGAAAAAAATCGCCTACCGTCACTTGTTCGATTTCGATTTTCGGCCTCGCCACGTAATATAAAATCAGGATTATGTCGACGGCGATGCCTATTAGAATCCCGATTTCGAATTCCAGGAGCAGGCAGGACACGAACGTGACGATTAAAGGGACGAAGTCGATTTCTGTAATCAATCGTCACCAAATTAAGTCACGGAAAGGACAAAAATAAAATCTATTGGAATTTCTTTTTTTTTATCTACTCATCATCAGCACTTACTGCTCATCTTCCAGATTAACCTCGAGATGTTCACCTCCACCATGAATATGGCGGCGCAAATTATCACGGAAGAAAGGGTTGCCTTGGGGATGTACGAGAAATACGGGGTGAGAAATGTAAGGGCCAATATGACCATAATACCTGAAACATTTCGTCTTTGTTTTAGAGCTCGGAGCATTGTTTTTATTCGCTCTTACGCACAGTGAAACGCTCTCTCTCTCTTTCACACACATTTTTGATCCGAGGGCGTTGCCAGCTAGCAGAATGACGTCGGTATTACGTCATTTTTAGATTATTTTACGTCATTGACGTCATTCGTCATTCCGAAAGTGACGTCAATATGACGTGTCACGCGACACGTTTTAATAACGTCGTAAAAGTGACGTCTTTAACACGTCAGTACAAAGTGATAAAATGCTATCACGTTTATTTTTTAAAAATTATTAGTTTAAAAACATTTTTGGAACTAAACAAAATATTTTGAATATTTCGGAAGCAAGCCAATTACACCAAAATCAATATTAGAAGTGTTAAATAACTTTCAAAATAAAAAAAGGTAAACAAAGCAAATGACCTCAGTCCTTATTCTGATACTTTTACTAATATGCCACAAATATTTCCTTTTAAATTGTATTTACATTTTACGTTAACACTACTTGAGAGGTACATTTAGCGATTAGCCAATCGATAATTGATCTAATTGACCAAACCGGATTTGCGATTTTTTTTAATGTGTCATCTTCATTTGAAGCTTTGCTTTGCCTAAAAATAAAAGTAAATTCGAACTTTCGAAAGGTTGCGTTTGGAAAATCCGCATCGTTCAGAATTTCTTGTACCTTTACTTAATTTGCACAAATATTTTTCTCATTTTTTACAACTACATACATTATTAAATTTAGCTGCGTGTATAATCTGGAAAAAATAATCTTCAAAACACGTATCGCTCGATTATTTAGTGCTCATTATTAGAATTGGTTGCTAATGATAACGCAAACATGATTTATTAAACAAAATAGTTTAAAGATTACTTAATTAACACACACACACACACACATACTTGAGTGTTAAATCGCAACGCCTTATTATTTTACAGCCGCGAGGACTAAATTTTGATCGTCACCGTCACTCAAAACGTCAGATTTATAATTCAGAAAATTAAAAAAAAATTATAAGTATTCAATTGAAGCAAAAAATTAAAAACTAAAAAAAGAAACGATCGATTAAAGCGAATTTCGACCAACGTCAAGGTCAACCAAACTCGACCCAACAAGTAAACCCGATTCTATTCAACCCAAGCAAAAAATTAAAAATAAAGAATATTAAAAAATTAGTATAAAAAAAGATAAATCTATACAATCTAACTGCACTGAACCTAATCCCAAGTAAAAAATTAATAATAATTAAAATAAAGTACCAAAAAAAAATTAAATTTTTACATGGATTAAAAGGAACTTCGGCAAGTCTCAAGGTCAACTGAACTCACCCAGCTTGTTATTTAAAAAAAAAAAAAAATTATGACATAAAACAAAGAACACCTGAACATTTAAAAATAAAACAAAAGATTGTCGACTATGAACTGGTACAGTACTGTAGATTTAACGAGGAACATGACGCGCAATTAGATCAAGAGGCTTCGACGACTCGAAGAACTAGAACGATCGATTTCCTGTCCGGTCCCGTTCTACTTGAGCACTTTTCCCTTACCGATTGTTACGTAAGTAGGGGAATATCGGACGTTGCAAAGAAAATTCTTAATTGAGTGCTTAAATTAGGGGTAATATCGCTCGATTTCATTGATTCTATTTTTTGTAAAAAAAAAAAAATTAATTTAATATTTAATATGTTTCACCAAGAACGTCGAATATTATTAATTAATTAAATACTTGTCTCGTATAATCAGCGACGACCAAAATTTATTGCTCGCGACTGTACAATTTTTTTTTTAATTACCGAATTTACAGGCAGAAATTAAATTACGCAAAGTATTTTAAGTATTACGAATTAATTGATAATTAATTTGCGTTTAAAAATATTTAATTTTATGTGGCGTTTTTATTTCTCATTTTTCCAAATTTAAGTTTATTTTTGCAAAACCTTACCATCAACAGGAACGTTAATTTGCCAAAAAGTTTTCTTTTAATCTTTGAACGAAAAGAATATAAATGGAAAAGCACTCAACGTTTCACTATCGTTTTATAGCTGGAAAATAATATGTCTTTTGTTTACTTCTTATTTTTTTTTAGATTATCTGCTTCTTTAGCTCAATATTAACTTGTCAGATTAAAAATAAAATAAAATTGAACTGTATTTTGTTCATTTCTTATTTTTTTTTTTAGTTTATTTACTTCTTTAGTTCAATATTTTTCATAGTTGGTTAGGTTTTGTTATTTTTCCGATGAAAATTTGAAAAGTTTTTAACAAAACCTGACAAACTACATTGAACTAAAGAAGTAAATAAACTAAAAAGTTCAATTTTATTTTATTTTTAATCTGACAAGTTACAGAACGTAATCTTTCGCTCATGCTCAACAGATATTTTATTTAATTAACTACAAAATAAATTGCAAGACATGAGCAGCAGTTTCTGATTATTTCGAAAGCATGCAATCGTCGAAGTTCCATTCAAGTGAGTGATTACTTCAACGCGACGACATTTTTTGACGGTTTTGCACTAGTAGTCAGAAACTGCTGTTGGAACAAACCTGTGTAAATTCCACTGAACGTGGTACGAACGCCACTGGCGTTACTAACCGCCGCCCTTGAAAACGACGCGTTTACAGAAAACGAACTGAAAAAAGCCCCGACGACATTGCACAATCCAACCGCGAGCATTTCTTGAGTAGCATCCAGGGGCTTCCCCCGAGCTGAAAATACTTGCATTTTCGAACCGAAACAAAAAGAAACGTCCCTAAAAAAATATTTACCGAAGGCCTTAGCGACTGCCACATTGGATAAAATCGCAATGAAAGGAATAACTATCATGCCGCTGCTTAAATGTCTCGCCATCTCCAGGAAAGTGTAAGTGTGGTTGCCGGTGACCACCTGGAACTGTGGAAGCGAAATGTTGGGCAAACCTGAGGGAACGCGATCTAAAACACGAAACGTCGTCGTGGTCAGTCCTTGAATTCCGCCAATTTCCGTTTAGTACTTGCTTGACAAGGAGAATACCTCGTGGTGGTTCCGATGCAGGAAGTAGGCCAAAACGGTGCAGAAAATCACGACGAGGGCGTTCCTACCAACAGACAAGAACCAGCAAGTTTTCTTCAGCACGTCCAAATTGTTGGGCGCTTCCTTTTCCGTTTTTGCAGACATCGGTGGACTTCCGTAATCTTTTAATTGCTAGAGCAAAAGAGCAAAAAAAAAAAATTAAATATGTAAGAGGAGCGTAGCCTTGGCAACATCCAAAATATCCGAAGTTTAGTCATAAATAGTTAGTAACTTACTCGGAAGGCGAGGAGGAAAATACAACATCCGGCGCTGAGGACCGCATCCCAGAGTTTCGTCTCTCTTATGTGGGTGGCTATGTTCACCCAAATGTCTGTAAACTTTTCTGCTTTGAAATTCAAGCCGAGAAGGTTCTTGATTTGTGCAGTGGCGCCGTAAAGGGCGCCGGCTGATGTCATGCCGGCAACGACTGGCGCGGAGACAAAATCAACTAAAAATCCTGCAAAATCCAAAAACAAATCCAAATGAGAGAAAACCGGATTTGGTTAGCGGAAGTTTGAAGGCTGGTGCAATTTTTTTTGAAATTGAAACAGAAACTGTTGGTGAAACAAACTTCTCGATAGGATGAAAATTTTGGAATACGCTTAGGGCCGGTTGTACCAAGGGAGTTCAAGGGGACGTGCAAGTGAACTAGGTTCAAAATCAACAAAATTGCATCAAATTTTATTTAGAAATGCATTACATATCCTTAAAATCCCATGCGAAATTGTTTAATTCAATTGAACGTTCCCTTGAACTCCCTTGGTACCCACTTGCCCCTTATTACACTCTATTTTTTAATTCGCAGGAGTAATTTCAAATTTTGGCGCTAAAACCGAGCTTTGTCATTGGTCAATTCCCGCCATCTACCAATGACAAAGCTCGTTTTTAGCGCCAAAATTCGAAACTACTCCTCCGAAATAAAAAAAAAAAAAAAAAACAGAGTATAGTGATGTTGATGAGGGATATTTAGTGATTTGAAGAGGGAAGAGATCTGAGACCAGACGAATCTGGCAACACTGGAGCTAATGCCTCATCGGATACCAACCCAAATGTAAAATGCCACAGATTATTTCAATGATTCCCGAGAAGAAACAAAGGAAGACAGCGGCCGGAACGACTCCAAAGGGCGACTCGTAGGAGAAGGTGAAAGTCAGTAGAGACAAGAGGGTTGTGGGGGCGATGTTGAGCTGGGGCACTGTCCCAAAAATGGCGTAAACAACACCACCGCATAACGAAGAATACAAGCCATACTGAAATCAAAAACAAAACATTATCAAAACGAAACAAATCAGAACGAGAGTTTTCGAAACAAATCAAAATGCCTCCTCTCCTTTGACTTAATTTCCCAAGGTTACCTACCGACGAAATCCTGAAGGATTACCTCATAATTTTTTTTTGTTAGTGTTAAGAAATGTGGCCGTTGTAGGTTTAAGAAATAAAAACCCTTACAATTGAGACGAAAACAATAACTAAAATTTTGAGTCAATCCTTGATTCATTCATCTTTGATTCATTTCACCTGAGGATCCAACCCTGCCAAAGCTGCATATGCTATAGCCTGTGGTATAAGAGTCAGTCCAACGGTGATTCCAGCGATGGCATCGGCGATTGCAGTCTGCCCATCGTAGAGAACAATCCATCGCAGAATTGGAAAAACTTTCCTGAAAACGTCGCTCGGCCTCTTCAGCTTCAGTTTCATCTGAAACAAGAAAATTCATTGCTTGCCTAAAATCTCCGTGGTTTTAGTTTCTTCTTATATCAAAAAAATAATCTGAGAACCAAAACTTATATGTATATTAAGGTGTCGGGACAGTTGCCCTCCTGCACGTTCAAACGGAAATCGTTATGGCAAAGTCTGTTTAAATAAAAAAAAAAAAAAATGTAAGGACGTTTAAATTAGGAAATAAAATCGCCTTATATTTTAAAGTTTTCTTAATAGATTAAAAAAAAAATTTAATCGGCAAATTTGCATGGAATAGACTACAGATTTTTTTTTTGTAAGTGCACTATGGAATAGACTACCGATTTTTCTTTTTTTAAGTGCACTATAGTTTGATTTATTTAATTTTCTCTTGAATCAAAAAATTTTGTTTTATTGTGTAATATTTTCTACTGCATTTAAGATATGTTTTGTTGATTTCAGTGTTGCCAGAGCTGTTGTACATTGTGATCAAAAAATGATTGGGGATTTGGATTTGAAATATTTCCAAAATATATATTATCAACCTTTCATTCCCCAACAATAACAATTTACTACCTGTAAGGTTATCAATAATAATTTCTATACATCTGCTAACAATAAAATATCATTGTATAATTGTTGTTCTTTTTTTTAATCTTTAATTTCATGTTTCATTTTAGTTTTAAGTCGGGTTTTGCTTTGTTTAAATCCCTGACGCTTTTCAAACCTAAGTTCTTGTTAACTTATGTTTGAAATAAAGCTTATTATTATTATTATTATTACTTATTAATTATTAATTATAAATTATTAATCGCTTATGTCGCTGACAAGCCACTGGCTTAGCGACGAAAGCTAATTAATTTGATTAATTAATTTCATTTTGTAATTTAAGGGTTACCTTCGAAATTATTGTTATTTTTGTTATATTATTATTATCATCGTTACTATTACTAATTAAATTCACTATTTAAGATATATTTTAGAAAAATGTACGATCTTATTTTGATTAGCTTACTTAAGTTTCGAATGTTCTAGAATTCGGAAATAAATACTAAATTTATTAAATTTATTAAGACGCTAAATTATTATTAATCGCGCGCATTCAATTATTGTTGGTCACAGTATACTACAGCCGAAAGCAAAAAATAGCAAACAATTACAGTTTTCTGTAATTTCTCTTGCTCCAAAACGTTCATGTTTTTAAAACAATTGAAAGCTTTTAGATTTAACAACCTTAAAACGTTTGTAAAATCTGCCAAAGTCGCATTTAAACCATGCCATTTTAGGGAAAGAAAAATTACAGGAAACTGTAATTGTTTGCTATTTTTTTTTTTGCTGCCGACCGCAGTTTAGCGCTTTCTTGCATAAAATTACTATCTAGTAGCTTGAGACCACTTATCTTGTCAATCAAATAAAAAAATCAATTAATTAATTAACAATGTAGTTTGTTTCTTAATCTAGGGGAAGCCCGGTCGAAAATTTTCACGGTTAGTCGTAACTTTTGCGCTTCTGACAAAAAAAAATAATAATTGGCAGAATTTTATTTTCTGTCGCTGATCGTATTTTGTTTTTACTTATTTTCTTTAATCTTTTGATGAAAAAAGTTGGAGTACTATTTTGCGGAAGAAATCCGGAAATTCAGTGAAATTCAACCACACTTTGTCATCGCTTTTGTTGATACAAAAAAGAAAAAAAACATTTTTTTATTCATTGTATGAAATACCGGGTGATCAACGGAATTCATAATTAGAGGAGGCTGTGATTGGTGCTATTTTATGCTGTGTGGTTGGATACACTGAGAAATAAATAATAAATTGACACTTGTAATATTTGAGGTTATGCTCGTGCTTTATATAACCTTTATTTTGTTATTTTATTTTGTACGAATGCCTTTTTTTTAGAATATTAGAGGGGGAGTTCCGCAAGACAAATCCATTTATTATCAATCATTAAGAAAATAAATATCACTTAAAATTGTAAACTGTAAGCCTGTGTTGCCAACTTTATGGAAAATATCACAGCCTGGTTCAATTTTATTTTGTACGAATGCTGGTTTAAACCATTTTTTAGAATATTAGGGGAGGTTCTAAGACAAATCCGTCTATTATCGATCATTAAAAATAAAAATAAATGTCACAATTCTGACGTTTCAAACTGTTAATGTCAAACTGCAAGCCAGTGTTGCCAACTTTTTGGAAAATATCACAGCCTGCTCTAATTATAAATTCCATTGATCGCATGATACTTATATATTCTGAAATACTTAAATATTCTACTTGAGCACATTAGGATTGGCAACACTGGTCTCAACATAAAAGACAGTTGGAATTATAAAAGATGGCGAGAGTCCGTGTTTTATATAACAAATGTAAGAAACAAAAAAAAATAACAAATAAATAAACTAAAATAAATAAAACATGGACTCTCGTTTTCTTTTATAATTCCAACTGTCTTTTATGTTGAGACCAGTGTTGCCAATCCTAATGTGCTTAAGTAGAATATTTAAGTATTTCATACAATGAATAAATGATGATAAAATCTAATTTTTATCGGCTTTTGTTTCTAGTAATATTTTTTTTAAATACCTATTTCCCATTTTAAGTGAATGTTTAAGATGGATAATCATTTTTCTTGCAACAAGATTGACAACAAAATAAACTGTTAAGGCCATTTTCACCGCTTTCAGTTAAAATTTAAGCTCCAGTTAACTACATAAGGACGATTCTTATAATAATTGATTCTCTGGAAAACAATCGCCGTTTAAAGCTAATCTAGAGTGGTACATACAAACGTCAATAACAATAATTCACTTATGACGCATAAGTATTTTACAACACTTAATTATCAGTAACAATTTATTATTTTATTACAAATTACTCCTAAAGGCGAGTTATGTTAAACGCTCTATGACCCCTGATTAGTAATATAAACAAGTGACGCATTGTTATTGTCCACTCATTTATCGTTATCTTTACTAAATATACAAACTATAGCATATATATTAGGGTCAGAACTTTAGTTTAGTTATATCTGCAGAACTTGTAACCGTTACTCTGCCCATCTGTAACTTTAATAAATGTTTTAAAAAACATTAACGTGTTTATAAAAAACATAATTGGCGCAGTCAGTAGGATAGTGCGGTCGCGAAAAAAGGTGCATCGTGCAAATTAAAATCGCGATTTGGGACTCCAGTTCCTTCAGTACTACCCAAAAGAACCCTGGACGAAGAAACTTCAAGAGAAATACATCGTGTAAGGCTCTGAAGATACCATTCGTCTTCCAATCCATAGAGGAGATCCACAGCTCTGGGCAACGCAGATATCAACCTTTCACAAAATAGACGACTGGCAATTCCCGGATTTGGTGAGACCAAATTTTGAGTATCCCGTCTAATTTTTTCCATTATTTACCTGATTTCTTGTCTTATATGAACAGCAATTCAGTAAATAACTTAGATTTAGATTCTTTAATCGAAACATTTAATAATAGTATTAATCTATCTAAACCAACTGTAATCCAAGCAAAAATGCCAGAAGTAAATTATCAATTATTAAAATTATATGTAGACACAATTCCATCATACAATGGTGACCAAAATTCATTAGAAATTTTCATAGCGTCCTGCGACTATTTGTTCAATGAAATTAGTAACAACGACCCTCAAATAACTTCATATTTAATTAGAGTAGTAATTGGTAAATTAAAAGATCACGCACAAATCTTAATTGGCACTAGGAACGAATTAAATACTTGGCCTTTAATAAAAAATGCTTTAAGAACTAGTTTCGGTGATCAGAGAAATTTAGATTGTCTCGAACAAGACTTAATCACATTAACACCTTCAAAAAATGAACCACCATTAGAATTCGGCAAACGAATACAAATATTACGTAGTAGATTGTCTGCAAAATTAAACTCAATTAGTACAACGGAAATACCACAAGCCACAAAATTAGTATATTCTAAACAATATGACAATCTAGCATTAAAAACCTTCCTTCGTGGTTTATCGGGTAACTTCCAAAGCATTGTAAGACTAAGAAACCCTATATCACTAGAAAATGCAATGGCCTATGTAATAGAAGAAGAGAACTTTATGTATACTCAAAATCTTCCTAATATATTACATAATAATAAAAGCTCTTCTAACCAAATCAAAACGCAACCTCAAATGTTACCTAAGACGTTCAACTCATTTCCACAATATTCACACGTACCTACATCATTTAATCAATATCCTCAAAGATCTAACATGCAAATTCATCAAACACCTCTTACACAATGGCCACGAAATTTCTATAACCAAAATCCAAGACCCTGGACTTCTAACCAATTCCCTAGTCAACCTATTGACGTGAGACCAAGAGTAGTTCAACAAAAACAATTTACTAACTCTCAAGTTTTTGGTACTCCGAAAAATGTCTTTAAACCAACAGGACAAATCCCAACAAACAAACCGGAACCAATGTCAACCACATCCAGAATCCCAACAATTAGACAACATAATAATTATAATAATTATTTTAAAAACACTATACCAACATCAAGAAATTTTATTTCAGAGGAATTAAATCTCATGGAAAATAATTACTGTAATCACGAGCATACAGAAACGTACCCTGATCCTTCTTTAAACATCCCTGATCATTACGATAACAATATTTGCAATGAGCAAAACTATGAACTTAACAATGTAAATAATGAGACTGACGAAGAGATTAATGACGAATCCCAAATAAACAACTTTCAAAATTTTCGGATGACTCACTCAACAGAAGACGCGACGTAATTTACGAAATCAACAACACGACTTGTGATAATTCACTACCGTATATTAAAATTCAGAATCCACCTATTAAATTACTTATTGATACCGGATGTTATAAATCTATTATCAGACCTTCTATTGCAGAAAAATACTTCCCAAATAAAATCTCTCAAGAAACATCAATAATTAAAACACCCATAGGAGAAAAGAAAATTAAATTTAAAGCTCACATTCCAGCATTTAAAGAATTAGCAACTGACAAAGTAATTACTTTTATTCTTTTTGATTTTCATGATTTCTACGATGGCATATTAGGATTAGAAGACCTCAGAAACCTAGGAATATCAATTAATCTTGCAGAGAAGAATTTAAGTAACAGTAATACAATCATTCCTTTCTACTACAGATTGCCTAAAGAAAACTCTTTTACAATTAGTGTTAACACCCACGAAATTTTAAAAACTAAAGTTCCTGTAAACTATTATAATGGAGATGTGATAATTCCTGAACAAACTATAAATGACTTATACATCCCAGAAACTTTAACTACTGTAAAAAACGGTTTTGCATTACTTGAAATCTCCAATAATACCGATTCCAGAATTACAGCAAACCTCATAAAGCCATTTGAAATTATACCTTTTCCAGATAAAGAAAAGGAACAATATCAAATTTTTCATGCAGAACAATTTTTAACAGAAAATCACGCTGACAACGACACCGAGCATATTGATAAATTAATTAGAACTGATCATTTAAATCCAGAAGAAAAAAAAGCTACAATTTCCTTATGTCGTGAATTTTCAGATATTTTCCATAATAACAGTAAGAATTTGACTTTCACAAACGAAGTTAAGCATTCCATAAAAACTACCGACGCAATCCCAGTTCATACAAGATCATATAGATATCCTTTTATTCATAAGCCGGAAGTAGAAAGACAAATTAACAAAATGCTCGATGATGGTATAATTAGACCATCACAAAGTCCCTGGAGTTCTCCTATTTGGATCGTTCCAAAAAAATTAGATAGTAGTGGTAAACAAAAATGGAGAATTGTAGTAGATTACCGAAAAGTCAACGAAAAAACAATAGATGATCGTTACCCAATTCCGAACATTAATGACATACTAGATAAGTTAGGAAAATGTCAGTACTTTAGTACTTTAGATTTGGCATCAGGATTCCATCAAATTGAAATGGAGCCGCAATCTGTTTCCAAGACCGCCTTTAATGTAGAGAACGGGCACTACGAATTCGTCAGAATGCCATTTGGGCTTAAGAATGCACCTGCTACGTTCCAAAGGGTGATGGACAACATATTGAAAGACCTCCAAGGTAAAATTTGTTTTGTCTATATGGATGACATAATTATCTTTTCTACCTCTCTTCAAGAACATATTGCAAATTTAAAATTAATTTTTAAAAAATTACGTGAGTCAAAATTAAAAATCCAACTCGATAAATCAGAATTCTGTAGGAAAGAAGTAGAATTTCTCGGGCATGTTGTAACACCGGACGGCATTAAACCAAACCCGAAGAAAATCTCTGCAATTCAGAAATTTCCAATACCGAAAAATTCTAAAGAAATTAAAAGTTTCTTAGGACTTCTCGGGTACTATCGCAGATTTATCAAGAACTTCGCCAAAATTACAAAACCATTCACAAAATGTTTAAAAAAAGGAGAGAAAATAGAACACACAGAAGAATTCTGCAAAACTTTCGAATTATGTAAGAATTTATTATGTAATGACCCAATTCTACAATACCCTGATTTTGATAAACCTTTTAACTTAACCACAGATGCTTCTAATGTTGCTATAGGAGCAGTGCTCAGCCAAGGCCCCATAGGCAAAGATTTACCTCTTGCATACGCTTCACGTACGTTGAATCCGGCTGAATGTAATTATAGTACAATAGAAAAAGAGTTACTAGCTATTGTCTGGGCCACCAAATATTTTAGACCTTACCTTTTCGGGCGTAAGTTTGTTATCGTAACAGATCACAAACCTTTACAATGGTTATTTAGCCTAAAAGAACCTAACTCTAGACTTGTAAGATGGAGACTCAAACTCGAAGAGTATGATTATACAATCACATATAAAAAAGGAAACCAAAACACCAATGCAGATGCTTTGTCGCGTATTGAAATAAATACTATAGAAGGCACTGACGAAATTTCTAGACAATTTGGAAAACGCAGTGGTTTTTGCTAGATTAAATACCTTACATAACTCTGTCATATCATTTGAAGACATGAACAATATGATAGATACATTAGTTAAACTTTACGAAGAAAATAAAATTCTTAAATTCAAAAACATTCATTCTTATTACAATTTAGCTAACTCAAAGGTGACTGTTCATAATGACAAAGTAATCTTCCTTATGCATATTCCTGTCTTCAGTCCTATACAATTTGAATATTACCATATATTTCCTGTTCCTCAAAATAATTTTACCCTTGTACCAAAAAGTCCTTACCTGATACTCAATAACCAAGGCCATCAATATGAAGATGAAGAATGTCCAACGATTGAAAATACCTACATCTGTAATAATAGACCCTTTATAAAAGAGGAAGACTGTGTGACATCCATCATTCAGAATATCAAGACTACTAAATGTCAATTGACTCCCATATCTACGAGTAATACCATTTATGAACAAATCAACAAGAACTACATAATAATTGTACCTGCCAAATTGCCAATAAAATTACAGAAAAAATGTAAAACTACTGGATACAACATAATAGAAAAACCAAGCCTCGTCAAAATCCCTTTCCATTGTCAAGTAATGGACGGAAGCTTCAAAATCATCAATGAAGAAAAAATCATTCAAGGAGAACCCTTCATTCTACCTAAAATGAAAACAGAGGAAATACAAGAACTCCCAAATCTAGAACACCTGCACTTAGAGGACTTGAACCTGGATGACATCTCGAAGTTACAACGACAATCCAGTATGCAGCCAACTTCTAGAACCAGAGAATGGCACCCCCTGAAGATTTCCTTCTTTTTGAGCAACCTAGTTTTAATAATAATATGCTTTGTTTTCGTGTTCATCATACTCAAATATAGAAAGACCCAAAAACAATCAAAAGTAAGAAAAAGCGATAAATCAGAGGAAGCGAGGGATGAAAATAATACTTCACTATTATTTTCCAATTTAAAAAGGGAGGAGTTATGTTAAACGCTCTATGACCCCTGATTAGTAATATAAACAAGTGACGCATTGTTATTGTCCACTCATTTATCGTTATCTTTACTAAATATACAAACTATAGCATATATATTAGGGTCAGAACTTTAGTTTAGTTATATCTGCAGAACTTGTAACCGTTACTCTGCCCATCTGTAACTTTAATAAATGTTTTAAAAAACATTAACGTGTTTATAAAAAACATAATTGGCGTACTTGTTTATAAACATTACGTTTTTACTCTTGTTGTTAGTGAAAATCACTGAAAAAGGGCAAAACTTTCCTATCTGGCAACATTGGCGACGGCTGTCACTGTCAAGCTGTCAACAACTTGAAGTTTTTTTCAGTTGCATCATTTAAAAATAAAATTCAGTATTGCCAAACTCAAACAATCATTCTTGATCACGTTGTATTTAGTGTATGACATTAACGACAGAGAACGAAAATGTTGAATTGCAGTTTTTTTTTTCTCTGCCGGAGCCATCTATCGAGCGCTTCTTTCTACCTTCAGTTTCTCGCATATTATCATTCCTGTCGGCCAATTATTCGAGTTTCATCTTTTTTTTTGTCTCGTGAAATGTAATTACAGCTGATGTGGGTGCGTTGTTATAGAAAACAAATGAAGAAAGGGCAAAACCTTCGTATCTGGCAACATTGGCGACGGCTGTCACTGTCAAGCTGTCAACAACCTGAAGTTTCTTCAGTTGCATCATTTAAAAATAAAAATCAGTATTGCCAAACTCAAACAATCATTCTTGATCACGTTGTATTTAGTGAATGACATTAACGACAGAGAACGAAAATGTTGAATTGCAGTTTTTTTTTCTCTCCCGGAGCCATCTATCGAGCGCTTCTTTCTACCTTCAGGTTCTCGCATATTATCATTCCTATCGCCCAGTTATTCGAGTTTCATCTTTTTTTTGTCTAGTGAAATGTAATTACAGCGGATGTGGGTGCGTTGTTATAGAAAACAACTGAAAAAAGGGCAAAACTTTAATATCTGGCAACATTGGTGATGGCTGTCACTGTCAAGCTGTCAACAATCTGAAGTTTCTTCAGTTGCATCATTTAAAAATAAAAATCAGTATTGCCAAACTCAAACACTCATTCTTGATCGCGTTGTATTTAGTGTATGACATGAACGACAGTGAACGAAAATGTTGAATTGCAGTTTTTTTTTTCTCTTCCGGAGCCATCTATCGAGCGCTTCTTTCTACCTTCAGTTTCTCGCATATTATCATTCCTATCGCCCAGTTATTCGAGTTTCATCTTTTTTTTTGTCTCGTGAAATGTAATTACAGCGGATGTGGGTGCGTTGTTATAGAAAACAACTGAAAAAAGGGCAAAACTTTAATATCTGGCAACATTGGTGATGGCTGTCACTGTCAAGCTGTCAACAATCTGAAGTTTCTTCAGTTGCATCATTTAAAAATAAAATTCAGTATTGCCAAACTCAAACACTCATTCTTGATCGCGTTGTATTTAGTGTATGATATGACATGAACGACAGTGAACGAAAATGTTGAATTATGGTTTTTTTTTTTCTGCCGGAGCCATCTATCGAGCGCTTCTTCCTACCTTCGGGTTCTCGCATATTATCATTCCTTTTGCCCAGTTATTTGAGTTTCATCTTTTTTTTTGTCCTGCGAAATGTAATTGCAGCGGATGTGGGTGCAAGGCCTTAAAAGAACGGCGATTAAATCAGGATGTCCTTTAAGAACTTTCGTAATTTAAACTGTTTGACATTCAATGATGGTAGTAATTTCGTAAGAAATTCGTAAGAAACCTAGGAACGTGATCCGATTAGAACACACGTTCTGTAATATTTAAAAGTGTGACGTTGTCTTTAAAAAAAATGATTCCGGTACAAATTCCTACTTTAAAAAAAGAATACTAACTAAACGACAAGCAAATTCTTGATGTGTGCAAAGAGAAAAATTGTACAGGGTTTTAATAAAAGAAATTCACCCGCTTTGGCAAGTGAGAGTAAAGAACAATAATAGAGATCAATACAAGAAAAAAGTTAGAGGAAAAAAAAGCAACGACAAGTAATTCTCGAGGCAATAAAACTAGATGGCGCGGGCGGCCAGATCAGGAGCAAAATGAATCTCGAATCGTCAAAGTGAAAATTAACGAAAAGAAATGAAAAGAACAAAATCGAAATTAATTATGTTATCCAAAGCTATTTTGTGTTAAGTTCAGAAACATAGTAACACAACTAATACAGGACAATCTGTAAGGGATTTGATTATGCCAAAACTTTTACAAACAATTCGGTCGTCTCAAAGTTAACTGAACTCGTTCTTCACTCTCTTTATTAATAATTTAAATTACAATAGAAATTGTGCAGCTTAAACTCGACGGTAGATGAAACGGTCGCTTAAGTGTTGTTATATTGGAATGAATTAGTTAATAACGCACGTATAGTAGTCCCATTTTAAAAAGGTTTTTATCGCAGCAATAGTGATTATCGTAAATACTAGGAGGGGTTTACCTAAGTACTGAAATCCAAGTTATAAATCATTTTAATATCGTTGTTGTAAATTAACTTATAATCCTAGGCTATAAAAATCAATTTAAAATTGGACTGCTATAACTTCTCCTGAATACAATGTGGATTACCTTTTATTAATATTAATGATATCTAATAATAATTAATTCACTGTGTTTCAAGCTTACACATCGGCAATAAAAAGAACGAACATTCAAATCGAAAGAAACTGTGAATGCAATAATCAATACAAGCCGAGATGAAAATTGTTTCCCTCAAAAAGGACAACTGAAAAACTTGAAGGGAAAGATTTAAATATTTATTTAAATTATTCTAATTGCGATTGCGCATCAAGGCTACGCACGAAGCTTGTGAATGAAAGAACGTGGTAATTGAAAACGTAATCGGAAATTATCGAAAAATATTTACGAAACGCAGAACCGTGCGACAAAATTTTCACGTCACGTTTAGGATGAAGTCACAAGTGGATGTTAACGATAGAAAAATAGGTAATTAGGTCACGGTTTGAATGAAACATTTATGACGAACGACGGAGATGATGTGCTAACTTTCGAAAAAGAAACTGCCAAAAATACTAATTTCACTTTAAGAGCTACAATTTTTAATTAAATTAATTTTTGTGCCACTAAAAAAAAATAGTTTAGTACATTATTTCATCCAGGAAAAAACAAGTTTCTAATCAAATTTTTAATTGCTACTGTTATTTGACTTCAAGGAACTGATCAAATTTGCTTTTAATTTTATTTAATTTTCCAATATTTTTGGCATCTCAAAATCTCAATTTTTTTTCATACGTTTCACTTGTTTTTGTTTTTTAATTGTTTTTATTAAAGTATTGTAGTGAATAGATAAAACAGCGACATCCTACGATCGCTTTTTGACCTGACATTGCAGTAGGATAACAAATTGAAGCGGATTTGCTGACGAAGCCCCAAGCAGGGCTGAAACTGCTGTACAGAGGCTGCTCGAGGTTTTCATTGCAATCAAAAACGATTTGCAACAAAATTTATTATATTTATTATATACATTACTTATTATATTAAGTATTGCTAAATAAATACTCTATTATTATCACAGAATCATAAAATTCGATATTTTCTGTTAAATACGACGGACACTTTTAAATCGTCAAAAAATATAGGTTAGGATTCACAGTTTCGCAGACACGACTGTCAACTGTTTTTTTCTCTTATGGGCACAATCCTAGATACTCGTACCACGTGACACAAAAATGAAATGCGAATGTCACATGATGACGTACACGTACGCTTTTGTTTTAGAACAAAATACTAAATTTCTAGAAATAGTTTCAGAAAATAACTTTTTTTATGTAAATACATACTCTAATTTTATAATATTTATTAATTTAATAATAGTATTAGTTTCTAATGTTGGCAAACGTCTGTCAACATTTTTTTTAGTAACTTGACGTTTGTTTTTTAAACAAATGCATAAATGTGTCATATCGTCGCAATCGGATTTCTTTTTTTTTGTATCACGTAGTACGAGTATCTAAGATAGCGCGCGTAAAAGAAAAAAAACAGTTGACAATCGTATCTGCGAAACTGTCGTTCCTAACTTATTTTCGCCAACGGTATTAGATTTAATTTAATAAGAAGTATAAAATGATCGGACCTTAAGATTCTGTAATAATAAACAAACAAGATATCCATGATTTTCAAAATTGTTTTTGAAGATATTTGAAGATGAACGGAAATAGACGAAATTTTTTGCACATTTTTATAGACCTCAAAACAGCGCAACTTTTTTGTAAATTAACCGTCTTTGCATTTCTTGTAATTTATGAGATCCCCATGGTGCGCCTTAAATTAGATGTAACCCTGTATATGAGGTTGAAAGACACAGAATAATCTTAGGCAACCTATTTCAAGATCTTCTGGGTCTCATCAGCCAAGCCCAACGCTCTTAACTTCTAGCAAAATTTTGAGCGACTGCGAGTCTTTAAAGAAGCTAACTACGATGTTCAGTTACATGTAAAAACTAAAAACCTAAGAATTTTACGGAGTTGGATAAATACCTAAGAAAAAAAACACTTTTGACTCAAAAAAAATCACAACAAACGAGGACGTCCGAGGTAAAAAATGAGTAAAAATGCAAAGTCACAGATTCCAGTTGAAGAGACGTTTCGACAGAAGCGGCTGAAGATGTAGCATTTCCCCATATCCACAAAAAAATTACAAAAACATAAGAATTTGGAGCCCAATACAAACACAAATAATTGACACATCAACATGAGTGGCTCGCAAAAATTTGTTAAAGAGTCAGAAATTTTAAAAAACGGAAAAACGAAATTACAAACGACAATGACCTGGAAAAGACAACAGAAGAGAAAGAAGAGTAGAAGAGAAACAGTAGGAAACAAAAACAAAAGGATAGCAGATGAGCGCAAACATTTTAACAATGATGAACGATCAGGAAGTGAAACAAGATAACAAGGAAACCCAAGAAACCCAAAAGGCAAACCGAAATAGCAAGGCAAAATTGATACAAAACAATCAAGAAGCAGAACAAAATAATATATAATAAAAAACAACAAAAAAAATCCAGGAGTAATCTACGACAAAACACCAAAGAAATACAAGAAGGACCAGAACAAACAAATAATGCCGAAATAAAATAAAATAAAATGAAAATCAGTGGAAATATACGAGAAAATTTTATAAAATAGGACGAAAAAGTGGAAGATTCAAGAAGAATTTAAGAGTGAAACAAAAAACGAAATGAACAGGAATTGACACTTAGAAGGCTCGAGATGATATAAAGAAAGAGATCAAAAACACTTGTAAAGAACTACAAAATAAAATTTTATAAAACGAAATAACTGATAAATCCAAGACCAAATAATCCAGATTAAAGGCACAAAAGGCAGAACAAACAGCAAGGAAGTACAAGAACAAAACAATCAAAAAGTAAAACAAAATAATATGAAATTATAAGGACAAGTGGAGAAAAACAATTTTGAAATACAGGAAAATCACAAGAAAAGAAAATCCAGGAGCAATTACGACAAAACGACACGCAAAAACAAGAAGGACAAATTCAGAAATAAAACAAAACTACAAAAACAACAAATTTGGCGCCCAACATGGGGCCAACAAACCAACGCTGGAATACGTATTTATTTATTATTCCTTTACAAAACAAGCTGGCTGTTGCATGTTTATTTTATTTATTTTATCCACAAACTCAGTTTTATTCAGAACGATAAATTAAAGAAAGAAAAAAAAAATTGAGCAATTTAACATTTCGATATTTCGCATTTTATATTCCTAAAGCAGATTTGTCTTATTACAGAAGATGTTAAGAAACAGAAAAGATATAAATACATAACAAAACTGTAAAATATTAGAGCAGATGATATTATAAAATAAAGTAGCAAGATGTACTTACGTTGGTTAGCTAAAGCTCACGTGGTACGTTCTACTTTTTGCAGATAGAAGGGTACGTTATTTCAAAATTTTATTTTAATCGTCAAAAATAGTATTCATGAAAATTAATTGAAGGGTATGTTATTTCAAAATTTTATTTTAATCGTCAAAAGTAGCACCCGTTCATGAACATTAATTTTGAAAAATTAAAACGTCGAAAAGCAGCGGAGAAATTTTTTAAAAAACGAAATCTAACCGTCAGATTCAAGACAACGGCACTTGCGACCCAATCTGCAAAAAAAAAAATTGCACCCACATGTTTATAAATTTGCAATCATTGTTCCCAACTAATCGCAACGACCTTCAGCACCAGCCATTTAACTCAGGCGATTCCAATAAAAGAACAAAAAATACTACACTAGCAAACACTGATAAAATTAAAATTCAATACAATTGAAAACAAAAATAAAAATAAATAGGATGAAACAAAGAGTCCTGAAATTGAATGGATGAATTGATGAAACAAAGTCCTTGACATTTACTTGCTTGTATTCGGCATTGTTATTTACTTTATTTTATTTTATTTTTTTTTTGTAATTTATAATACGTAATTAATTGGAAGGAATTATTAAAATACAAACAATTAGGGTGTCTACTTTGTTTCTAAGACATTCCTACTTACATTTTTTTTTATGTAGGTACCTACTAAGTCCTGGCTTGTAATCGAAAGTCAAAATTTAGCACTAATTTAACTCACTCCTTGGTATTCACATCACTGCGCGGAATTATTATTACCATTGCAAACAACAACAACAATACAAATCATAGCACACGCACGAATCATTAAACAGTTAACATTTCCTGCACATGGACATTCCTTTAACTGAGTTTTTCAAAAAATCATGATATACGTAGTGACAATATGAGATGGGAAGAAAATATTAAAAAAAAAAAAAAAAACGGTTTAATTTATTGCAAACTAGCTCCGACGTTGCCGAATAAATGTTTACATCATCGTCGAGAGTGATTTCACCAAAACCTGTTGTTGTAGGTGCGTTAGCAACGCGCGAAATCAAATAAACGGACATTTGCGTGCGCTATTTCTTCTCTAATTGGGCGCATTGTTGATGGATACGGTGCTGTATGTGACGTCTGAACTTCGGAATGAATGCATTTCGAATTTTTATGTCGTGATTAAACTGGTTTTTATCAGCGAAGATTGGCATGAAAATTAATAACGTTATAATTTTTTCATTTACCCCACTTTTCTTATGGATGGAAAAGATCTAATTAACTAATATATATTGATAATTATATTGCAACGTTTTGTTCTCAAAGTATTTACATACACAAAAAAAAAACCCACTTAACTCCCAGTTAGTACGATTCCCCACATTGTTTTCGTCCGTTTCTACACAAATAGGGTACAACTTAAAAATGGATTACAAAGTCTAGAAAAAATCTATGGATTGCGGTATACAAAAAGCAATTTTTTCAGTTTTCTATTTTTCGCCCTGAAAAATAAAAAAAGACAGTCAATCGCCTCTCCCATATTTGTCTTTTCTCTTTCTTAGAAGACAAAAGGCGATCGATCCTAGTAGTGGTACTAGTGATTTGGTTCTTTTATTTTAATGATTGCGTCTCTATTATCTGTAATTAATTAATCTAAAGAGTTTTCGACTTTAATCGCAGAAGACAGAAATCAAAAATAAAATAAAATCTTGCATTTTCCTCTCTTGAAAAACAAACGTGCGACAAATTGTCTTCGTCTTCGAAAAAAAAAAGAAATTCACTTTCTTATTGAAAGAAAGAAAAACCCAAATTAGATAATGCAATAATAATTACAATTGTAGGATTTATCACAAATGTACAAATCAGTACAAGTACTCGCTCTTTAACTTTTGGCCTCTTTTGAGAGGCTATTTACACCTGTTTGTAACACTTTCTACCTCTCCGATGCGATGTAAGAAGAATAATAATAAAATCCACTTAATACTGGTTAGTACGATTTCCCACCTTTAAAAGGGCATCTTCCTCTTTATAGTATATTTGTTTTATACACGGAAAAGTGCCCGTTAGTATGATTTCCCGCATTTCTCGCTCTTATATATTTAGCCTCTTTTAGCTGTTTATAATACTTTTTAGCCCTCCGTTGCTGGAAGAATAATATTTTGGGTTTTGCTCTCAAAATAAATAAAATACTAAAAATCCACTTGTTGCTGGTTAGTACGATTTCCTACATTACTTGCTCTTTCATATCTAGCTGCGTTTAAGAGGACATCTTCCTGTTTATAGCGCTTTTTAGCAGTCCGATGTAACGAGATTAACATTTTAGCAGTTTGTTCTCAAAATATTCATATTTACACAATAAAAAATGAAACTCTCTTATCTCCAGTTAGTACGATTCCCTGCATTACTCGTCTTTTTAAGAGGAAGTCTTCCTGTTTTTAATACTTTCCAGCTCTCCGATCTAAGGCGAATAATATTTTAAGAGTTTTGATCTCAAAATATTTATATTCGCACAATCTAAAATAAAATCCACTTCAGGTCAGTTAGTACGATTTCCCACATTAATCGCTCGTTCATATCCTTAATCCCTTTTAAGAGTTTATAATACTTTTTAGCCCTCCGTTGCTAGAGGAATAATATTTTGAGTTTTGCTCTCAAAATAAATAAAATACTAAAAGTCCACTTGATGTTGGTTAGTACGATTTCCTACATTACTTGCTCTTTCATATCTAGCCTCGTTTAAGAGGACATCTTCCTGTTTATAGTACTTTTTAGCAGTCCGATGTAACGAGATTAACATTTTAGAGGTTTGTTCTCAAAATATTCATGTTTATACAATAAAAAATGAAACTCTCTTAACGCCAGTTAGTACGATTTCCTGCATTGCTCGTTTTTTTAAGGGGAAGTCTTAATGTTTTTAATACTTTCCAGCTCTCCGATCTAAGGCGAATAATATTTTAGAGTTTCGATCTCAAAATATTTATATTCAAAGAATCTAAAATAAAATCCACTTCAGGTCAGTTAGTACGATTTCCCACATTAATCGCTCGTTCATATCCTTAATCCCTTTTAAGAGTTTATAATACTTTTTAGCCCTCCGTTGCTAGAGGAATAATATTTTGAGTTTTGCTCTCAAAATAAATAAAATACTAAAAGTCCACTTGATTCTGGTTAGTACGATTTCCTACATTACTTGCTCTTTCATATCTAGCCTCGTTTTGAGAGAACATCTTCCTATTTATAGTACTTTTTAGCAGTCCGATGTAACGAGGTTAACATTTTAGAGGTTTGTTCTCAAAATATTCATGTTTATACAATAAAAAATGAAACTCTCTTAACGCCAGTTAGTACGATTCCCTGCATTACTCGTCTTTTTAAGAGGAAGTCTTCCTGTTTTTAATACTTTCCAGCTCTCCGATCTAAGGCGAATAATATTTTAAGAGTTTTGATCTCAAAATATTTATATTCGCACAATCTAAAATAAAATACACTTCAGGTCAGTTAGTACGATTTCCCACATTAATCGCTCGTTCATATCCTTAATCCCTTTTAAGAGTTTATAATACTTTTTAGCCCTCCGTTGCTAGAGGAAAAATATGTTGAGTTTTGCTCTCAAAATAAATAAAATACTAAAAGTCCACTTGATGCTGGTTAGTACGATTTCCTACATTACTTGCTCTTTCATATCTAGCCGTGTTTAAGAGGACATCTTCCTGTTTATAGTACTTTTTAGCAGTCCGACGTAACGAGATTAACATTTTAGAGGTTTGTTCTCAAAATATTCATGTTTATACAATAAAAAATGAAACTCTCTTAACGCCAGTTAGTACGATTTCCTGCATTACTCGTCTTTTGAAGAGGAAGTCATCCTGTTTTTAATACTTTCCAGCTCTCCGATCTAAGGCGAATAATATTTTACAGTTTTGATCTCAAAATATTTATATTCGCACAATCTAAAATAAAATACACTTCAGGTCAGTTAGTACGATTTCCCACATTAATCGCTCGTTCATATCCTTAATCCCTTTTAAGAGTTTATAATACTTTTTAGCCCTCCGTTGCTAGAGGAAAAATATTTTGAGTACGATTTCCTGCATTACTCGTCTTTTTAAGAGGAAGTCTTCCTGTTTCTAATACTTTCCAGTTCTCCGATCTAAGGCGAATAATATTTTAGAGTTTCGATCTCAAAATATTTATATTCGCACAATCTAAAATAAAATCAACTTCAGGTCGGTTAGTACGATTTCCTACATTACTCGCTCTTACATATTCAACCTCTTATAAGAGTTTATAATACTTTCTGGCCCTCCGATGTTGGAAGAATAATGTTTCAGAGTTTTGTTCTCAACAAAAAATAAAACTGATCCCTTTCCTGTTTATAATACAATATTTTATAATTTTGTTCTCAATAAAATTATATTCATACAGAATAATAATGCCTGTTAGTACGATTCCCCGCATTGCACTCGGTCATTTAAAGAGAGGACGTGCCGAATACCTCCTCTTTTGTCTCTCCGATGTAAGAGAAAGAACACGTACAGTCATGCTTTTTAATAATGTCTCCTCTATAAATGTTAAATTGTTATAAAGTGCAATTGGTAGACAGAGAAGCAATCGAGCAAGCGGGTAAACAAACACCGTAGCAACAAAAACATGAAATAGAATTCAGCACGTGTTTGTTTACCGTCTGTGAGACATTAATTTAAAGCCTGACTGTACACGTATGCATGTACACATGTATAAAACTGGAAATCATCACACTTAGTACATTCTGGTGTATACAATCATGCATAAATTAAAGGGAACACCCTACTTTTCATTTTATTTTTTTTTTTGTGATATTGTTTTAATATTTTTGTGGCAAGTGTATACAGTCATGCGTAACTGAAAGGGAACACCCTATATTTTAATTAATTTATTTTTTTGCAACATTGTTTTAATGTTTTCGTGGCATGTGTAGTACTGTCGAACCGCTCGCCTCTTAAATGGACGTTCGAATTTCAAAAATCGTGTCCCAAAATTAAAAAAAAAAAAACAAAACAAAGAAAATTGAAAATCAAAACTAATTTACAATTTAAAGTAAATCAGCCGTACGATTTCAACATCAGATGTTAAGGAGGTTAAGAGTACCCTCGCTTGAAACTGTGCGAAAATCTTGATCATCAAAATTTTAGCATCCCTTGCGGGGATCGAACCCCCGACCTTTGGATTAGAAGTCCAACGCGCTATCCTCTGCGCCAAAGGGACGTGATAAACCCACCCCTACGTAATTATTTTCGAAAAATTTTGTGCAAATCGTTTTTGATTGCAGTGAGAACCTCGAGCAGCCTCTGGACAGCTGTTTCAGCCCTGCTTGGGGCTTCTTCAGCAGAAACGTAGCTCGACATTCCCACTGCAGACCAAAAACGACTTGCCCAATTATTTTCGGTGATATAACAGTTATTAAATAGCGTTTTAATCAAATCAGGCACAGATTTACAAAAAAAAAAAAAAAAGAAAACAATAAGCGAGGGACATGATCTCATGGGTCGATTCTAGAAAGAAAAAAAAAAGAAAACGAAAACAAGACGGTAGGTATACTCAGCAGGTGGATGGTCAATTAAATATTTCGGATTTACATTCATGCCACTTCCTGTAGATAATTGCATCAAAACTTTAGCATCCCTTGCGGGGATCGAACCCGCGACCTTTGGATTAGAAGTCCAACGCGCTATCCTCTGCGCCAAAGGGACTTGATAAACCACCCCCTGCGGGCCCTATTAATAGGGCACAGCATTCCCTCGGCTTGGAAATTATAATATTCGTGGTTGCTAAGCGACGGTCGTGTTTTAAACAAAACGTCAGTGAATTGCCAGAATGACACCAAAGGGATGACCGATACGACTGAACAAGATCTCGTCAACGGTGAGTGCTAACAAACGGTTCTAAGAAAACACGTCGCTTGGTGTACAATGCATGTCTAAAATGGATCTTTCTTTTTCTTAGCGGTGAGGGAGTCCTTAAGACAAGATGGTCGCTTGGGAAGATTCAAGGCGGAGATGCGTTCGGCCGTCATGTCCATTCTCAACAAGAATCCCACAGACAAAAACCCCGTCCATATACCGGAAGAGACGAAGCTCGTCAACGAATTAATTAGGGAGTATCTGGCGTGGAATGGTTATTTGTATTCGGAGCAAGTACTAGCAGCTGAATCGGGGCAACACGGGGAGCGATTGCCCAGGGAGAATCTGGGGGCTAAACTGAACGTCATAGACGACGAACGCACCTCGAAAATACCGTTGTTGTACTACGTAGTGGCTGCGTTTCAAAATCAAGACAATGATAGCGATAACACCTGATAACGCAGGCGCGTTTTGTTAAGACTTGCGCGAGATTTCCGTGTAGTACGTGTACGTATGAAAGTATACAATTAATTTAATGATTAGTTACATCACTAAAATTTATATACACGTTTTTTTTTTTTTTTAGTATCCATACTCTAATTTTTATTTTTTTTTATATGTACACAATTTCCAAATCAAAAAGTTATACTCCTATATTTTTATTTTTATCGATTTCTTATTAAGTAAATGGGACTTTAAATTATAGCGTAAATTCATGCATGTTTTACTATTTAATACAGAGAGTTGTGTAAATACAGAATAATTTCGCCTTCAAGAAATTAAATGGAAATTCGAAGTAAAGAAAGAATAAAGAAATTCGAAACAAACTGCTGTTTAAAACGATCAAACAAAACGTGTTTTTTTATGATTAAAAAATTAAAAAAATATGTTTTTCGCAAAATGTTAAATTAAAAGTAAATGCGTAGACTTTAAGAAAAGTGTCTTTTTATTTAACTATGTACCTATCTACTAGTAAGGCCCCTACAGAACACTTACAAATACTAATAACCGTTTTACACTAACTAATTTCCTATTTGATTTTAAATTCGACTTTGGAAATATAAATTAAAATATTTATTCCAAAACAAGAAATTTTTATAATTGATTGATACCACGACAATAAACTGTAAGTTAATGTTAATTTGTGATTGAGATTCCGAGATTATTGTGTAACAAAGGTAACAAAATACAAATGTCGCAAGAGCAACAAGGAAATCAACACTTTTAGGGAATTCTGTTTACTACGATGGTAGTAGTTTATGGCCGACTGTCTGGTCAAAAATGTATTAGGTTATGTTATTCTCCGCAGCCATAGTAAAATGCCATTTGTAAAATGTCACTTTGATTAAACAAACTTTCGACTATGTTTTTTTTATCCCTAAATGAGTTTATTGTGCGACAAGGATAGCTAGAAAAAATCACTAATGTCGCTATCTGAACACGAAGTGTGTCGATTTAGAACCTTAAGAAAATCACGAAGCGGCTGACACCTAGCGGAAGTTTTGTGAAGGGCTCTATAATAAGGAAAACATTGGAATGACAATTGGTTAACCTATAAAAAAAAATAATAAATTGAATAGCTTATTTGTAACGCTTTCACGCGTATAAATATTCTTATGTTTGTTTGTAATAATAATAATACTAATAAAACCAACAAGCACATTAATGGGTGGAATAGAGCAGATTCACTGAATAACATGAACATGATGAATGAATGACCAGGGGCGGACCGTTAACTTTGCGGGCCCTGTTCTACTACTGTTTGGGGGCCTGGATTTATGACGACTCAATCGTCAAGTTGTCGAAACTGATTTTTAGTATTTTTTTTTTTTTTTCAATATGAGAATTTACACCCAAAAGTTATCAAAGAACTTTTTTATTTTATTTGATGCACTAGAATATACAGGGTGATTTTGGAAATGTGGCTGAAAATGAAGACGAATACAATCTGAAATAAATCTTAAAAGACGCAGATTTTTTGTTTGTTTTTTTTTGTGTTCATTTTGAAACGAAAAATAATTTACTAAATTATTAAAAATTGGTAAACGCTACTGGTTTTTAATTTTTATTATTTTTTTAATATTTTTCCCTTAGTTGTGACTGTGACATTTTTGTTTCTTGTTTCAAACTTAATTAAATTAAAATCATAACGACGCGTTTGTCTCAAAATTTTATGTTTTTAATCTTAATCATTTATTTAGATCACATTATTTAGAAATTTTTTTATTCACCAGTGTCGCCGAGACCGCAGTACAATCCGAAACAAAATACACATTAAATTTTGATTTTTGCAGTAGAAAGGATTCAATCGTGTAAAAGACAAGGTTCTGGTTTAAGCTACACATCCAAAAACATCCTGTATAAACAATTATACATAAATGTAATGAAAAAAGTTTTGTAACAAATTTCAAAAAACAAGTAAAAAATAAAATGTATTAGGTGTTACTTTTAATAACAAACAAGGAAACGAAACAATATATTCTAAGATCAAGAATACAAACTAAGAGAAAAACAAAACAATTGAAAAATGCAGTGCTAAATACCGTTCGCACTATCTGATTTTCTATTTGATTTTGAATGTGACTTCGGAAATATTCATTAAAAATGAGATTAGTTACGGTCCTATTCTGTAAAAGTCACATGAAAAATAAAATCGCGCCAATCAGTGGCGTAGCAATGGGGGTCGCAAGACAACCCGGCGGCAAGACGCCATGGGCGCTAGCGATTTGAAATGAAGAAATTAAAAGTTTTATTTAAAACAAACCTACTTTTCCATAATTGATTTTTCTTCTCTAATTTCCGCTATCGTGGCCTGCTGCTGAATTACAACTTCTAACCAAGTCGCCAGAGGTTCTAAAATTTGAATTTCAATTGATTGTTAAAACTATATCAAAAATTTTAATAAACATATCAAGTTTTGCGAAATAGGAAGTACCGGAATGTTTTACTACAATGACAGCTGTCATGTGACAGCATCGTTGACAAGTGTCCTCTGACATTTCAAATTCTAATTAAAGGTGCTTTCTTTCGCTCACAAAATCGTGATCCAAACGTGTTTTGATTCAAAAACAGACATTCTTTTCTTTGAATCTCTCTATTTTTAAAACTTGTTTGAATTGAATTGTGGTTATTTACAAATGAAATGTCAATCAAAAATTCAAGTCAGGTGTTTTGTTGCAACAACTACGAAATTCAGGACCAAACTATTCGAAACACGATTCAAAGTTTTAAACGAAACGAAGCACCTTAAAGCGCTGAATATTTCCAATTAATTTATCTAAAATATTTTTTATGATACAACACAATATTTCAATTCGATTCCGTTTAAGGCACGATCAAATTGTATTCACATAACCTTCAATCTTGTCGCTATTGGCATTACGTCAACCAGCTGTGAAATAAACAAAATACATTCGGTTGCAGTGTTGCATATAACGAAATTTAAGGAACTGGAATGGTTACAGCTTGACAGTGAAAACAGCCATCATGTGAAAGCATTATTGGCAAGTGTCATTTGACACCTAATTTGAATACCAAACATGTATACTAAATGTCAAAATCTAGATTTTTAGTAGCCCGGCGCCCGGTGCTGGCTATTGCGTCTCTTTTTCAAAATGTGAATTTACTTGTTAAAAGGCGCTATAGTAAAAATTTTGCTACCCGGCGGCCTGACTTCTGGTTACGCCACTGCGCGCTACTCAAATAGAAACTGAACCATTATGATTATAACCATTATAATTTTCCCAAAGTATGTTATTGCTCTAATAACTTACGCAAGCAAATTCTATTTTTAATGATTACTTCTTCTATAAAGAATTCCTTTGTTTTTTTTCTCGAAAATTAAAAAAATTCATTTTTTTTTTTTTTTTGAAAAATGAACTCAATAAATTCGCGAACCCAGTGTATACATATTAAACTATAAATTGCATTTCATTTCTCCGTCGGCTTTCATCAATATAAACATGAAAAGTAGAACTGTATGTTCTTGAGAGAATGATCGTTCATAATTAATTTACATGTTGCGTTTCTGGGAAAACTAACTTTAAAGGCGTGTTAGCATCGCATTATAAATTCAAGGTAAGCTAGTTTAATTTCGGAGTAAACATACGTAAATATAGAACTACCAGTAAGGCTCCTACAGAGCACTTTGCATTTTAAAATAATAGAATTTAAGAAAATAAAAATAAAAGGAAAAAATTAGAAGTAGTATTTTACGCACGATGATTGCAACAATACAATCAGAAAAACAACTGAACGTCGCTTTTGCGAGACAAGGGCGAAAAGGCATGGCACAGCCTGTATATTATTTTACCTGTATTTTATTTTTATTATTATTTTATTAATTTTTTCATCGATTTTTCATTTGTTTTTCATTGCTTGCTTTATGTTTTGTGCTTATTTATATTATTTGTTTTAGTTTCTTCCTTTTCTCGAATTATTATCTTGCAATTGCCTTACACTCCACACAATTTCTTCTTCATTCATGTTGCTTTTCTTAAAATTATTTTCACATTCCGCCATTATGCAAATCGTCGATTTTCTTTTGTTCACCGTACCTTTCATGTTTCGATTTTGTTCGTTCTCTTTTTTTTTGTTTTTCTTGCAGTCATTCTTAATTTTTCTTAGTTTTTTTTTAAGTCGAAGAATCGTTGGCTCTCTTTTGTTTGTCGTTTTTCATTTTGTTTGTTAATTCGCTTTTGTTTTTGTTTTCTTTTTATCTAGTTTATGTTTCATGTCCGTGTCTCATTGACGCTTTATTCGTACATCCTATTTTGTTTTATTTTCCGACGTATTCTATTGATGCTATCTGTGTACAGAGTTTTTCTTTTTTTCATATTTTGCACCCTGTCTTTAGAAACTTTAAATGCAGAGTTGTAGGGTTTTATGGCTGTTATCCTTTAAGAGTTATCACAGGAAACAAAAGCGCACCGAAAATACAATAAAATTTATTAGTATTTTCTGTGATTCAGACTGTTCTACACAGTGATTATTATTCACTTAAAGGCTTTATTATTGACTAATTTAGTAAATGACTGCAAGAAACTTTTAGCTGTCGTAAATGTTTTGAAGTTGGCGCCAAGCAGGGAATCAACATGGCGGCAAGTTTAGGTCTGTTTGCTATCCTGCACTACTGTACATTAAAATATTTGTGTCTTGTTCTAACCTCATACATTAATACGAGATGAAGATACTCTGAATGTGCACTAAAGCAGGATAACAAACAGATCTAATTGATAGATCTAAGGACTTAAGTGGACTAGTTAAGTAACGCCATCACACGACTACCACCGAAGTTACCGTGATCAATGCTAGCGTTCTCTACCATACCGACATCGTATCATCCATGAAGTACAAATTGCTATAAACTATTCCTGTAGGTTAGGTACTTGATTAGATAAAATCTGATCTGATTTAATAAAATTATCCTATTTTAACGGATAACTGTAAACTGTACAGATAAACGAATGAGCATAGTGCATAAAATTTTTTTCTTCTCATATCTAGTATCCGGATCTCATGCGGTAAGGGACTTTTTTCTCGAATCGGGATTTTTTATAGTGTTTTGTGGGAAATACTACCGTGAGAGGTTGGGAACACTGCTCTGTACTGTCAGCTGTCAGTTCTTGTCACTTGTCACATTTTTAAGTGAGAGTATCAACAAGAAATGGCTTTGGATGCTATTCCAAAAGACTTGCGTGGATTAAGAGCATGCCTCGTTTGCTCTCTAATTAAAGTGAGTATATTCAGTAAAATTAAAATCATTCAAAGAAATGAGATGATACGTTTCCTTCTTCTTGACTTTCACAGACGCTCGATCAGTTTGAGTACGATGGCTGTGACAATTGCGACGAGTTTCTGCGTATGAAATCAAACAAGGACAACGTGTTCGACTGTACGAGCTCAAACTTTGATGGGTGAGTCTTACACAGAATCGTTTTGAGTTATCTTACGATATGTGAACTTGTTTTAGAATGATAGCGGTTATGAGCCCCGAAGATAGCTGGGTGTGTAAATGGCAGAGAATAAGTATGCTGCTACGTTCAGTTAATTTTAAGTCGCAGGTTTTACCACAGGTTTCATGATTTCAGATCAGTTTTGTAAAGGTGTGTATGCCATATCGGTCTCGGGACGATTACCTGCGGGGATTATAAGGGAGATGAAGAGCAGAGGGATCGTTTACAGACCTCGAGATACCAGCCAAAGATAAAACTTTGTTTTTAATCTGTCCTGCATTAAACTAATCTCATTATTATTAATCAAATAATGTAAGAATTGGAAGAAATGTATTTATAGTTTGATTTAAGGTTTGGATAAAACATAAGAGTTTTTTTTTTATGAATGACGTTATTTTCTATCAAGCTGGTATTTAAGTAGCATAAACGTTAAAATAACATTTTCGGATTATTCAAATTATGATGAGGTGAATTGAACTCCGAACAAAAGTAGGGAGTTTAAGGTTTGACAACCGCATATCGATGAACTTGCACCGTAAACAGATTATTTAGGTTGGTCATACTGTTTGTCAAAGTGATCGTTATTTGCAAGAGTAAATAACGATAATTTCGATATCAAAGGTTAATAAAACGCAGTCAAGACGAATAGAACACCGAAAATGTTAAAGCCCAAAGCGCTGACGCAAGTTCTAAGTCAGGCGAACACGGGAGGCATAGAAAATACTCTGTAAGTATTTTTGAGGTTATGTTAATCCCGTCAAAACTTTACTGCGCAAAATTTCAGGTTGTTGAACCCCGAAGGGGCTCTGCTGGCTTACAGTGGTTACGGTGACAAAGATGCAAGAGTTACCGCAGCCATTGCAAGCAATATTTGGTGTGCGTACGACAAGAATTGTCAGAACGTGTTTCGTGATGATCATCCCCAAATGATTCTGATGGAGTGCATGGAAGGAAGGATTGCAATTACACAAGTTGGGAGCGTCCTGCTTTGTCTGTATGCCAGAAACAACGTCGGATTTGGAATGCTGAAACAGAAAGCCAACGCCCTGGCTTTGTATTTAGAAGGCCCACTTAAACAAGTGGCTACTTCATAAGCTAATTTTCTTTTAATTAACTCCATTACCTTTAAGGTTTTTTTTTTTTAATTAAATGTATTAATAATACTGTGATGTTGCTTTTCATCTCGTCTGATTTCTTTTTATATGATTGGTAAGGAAATAAATAACGTATTCATTGGAAACTATAAAAGTAATTGCACATCTTTATTTATTTATTATATGCAACGAAAGCGTAATTTACAGTACATACATATTTTCTAAGACAGTCCATTGAAAATTGTTAAAAAATAAGTATAATAATATTACACGAAAATGAGGAGCGAATGCGCTGAAATTTACTCGCAATGGTTTTTTTTTTTACAATAAATACTACAGAAGTTTTGGAAACTTGCTGAAATAATATCACTGTAAATATGAACACAAGAGTTGATTGATTGATTGATTGATACAGACTTGTAAATCTAAGATGAGTTAAAGAAGGATGTCGGTAACACAAAATACTGCAAAATTATGATAAATTTAGAGATCTGCAAGTCTAATAATAAATATTACACACGTGACTAATAATAATAAATAAATTTTGTACCTAACCAATATCTGTTTTCATATTATAATTTTGCAGTCTTATGCGAACACAACCTATTTATTGCGTATTAACGTGAACGAGTCCATGTTTTTTTTTTTTTTTTTTGTTAATCGTCCTCGTTTTACCGTCGGTCCTTCATCCAGTATATTTGCAGACTTCAAGTTCACTTGAAACTTGCACGGCGACATCCTGCAATATTAGAAGTAAACACTTTTAAGGGCTAAAATCACTATTCAGAAATTTATAGACGCTTGTTTTCATATTTTTTTTTTTTTTTGTTATTTGTTGAGCCGCAAGTTTCCAAAAATAATATCGTTTAAGTAATGCATCACACAACATGTCTACAAGTCGTTTTGTAATGACTTTCGACAAATATAATCAGGCAGAAATATTTAAATTATTTTTAAATATGTACAGGTTTAGATTTATATTATCTAATCATATATATGTATTGCTCTAAATGATTACTCAATATAATTTTTTGTTTTTTTTTGTCTTATTCACTGCAACTAAATATCAAGTTATAAAAAATTAAAAACAAAATAAATTTAAAAAGAAAGTGTCCTGAGGAAGAACTAAAATAAATTAACTCACTACAAAAATACATTCTTTTCGCTAAGTTACCCTCTTAGTATAAAATTTACAAATATATTTGTGCGTTTCATTTATGCTTGTATACACTTTTGTTTTACCTCTTTTTTTTACAATGAACGTTGAAAATTTGAAACAACACAATGTTAAAACAGGGAACGAACACAGTTAAATATATTGACATCAATTGAAGAAGAGTGTAAAAGAGTTATTCTCATTCGTGAGGGGAGTACTCAACAAATAAATCTTGAAGGGGGGAACGAATAAATGTTTTGTAAACACATAGACAAACGATTGATAAAACCAGTAATATAAATCATGCGGAAACTGGTTTCAAATCCTATAAGAAAAAAAAGTCGCTCTTAGTTTGGTTCTAGCAGTACCTCTGTCTTTCTTGATTTTCTCCGGAAGTTCTATGAACTTATGAACTATGTCCCCAATTTTTAAAGACAAAATTTCAGACCTGATAAAGTCCAGCTGGTAAGGAAATTTAATAATGTCGATTAAAATTCAAGGGATTCCAAAGAAACAAAAAAGAACAGTCCAAAGAAAATCAAGAAACTGTGCGGGCCCGTTATATTAATAAAAATTAATAAAACAAATACTGATCAGAAAGAGCATAAATTAACAGTAGATTAAAAAGTTCTAACACTCAAATTAGATTTTTCAAAAAATAAGAAATCTTGGTATAGGCAAACCAACGGACACACTCGTTTGTATGGTTGCCTATACTAAAAACCCCAATATTCTTTGATTTTGAAAAAATCTGAGAAATTTTTTCACAATTCACTTAGATTAATCAATTTTGATTTTTTTAATATTTAAAACTATTTCTATTCTATTTTTTTCTAATTTTATAAAACAAATTCGTATTTTGAATGTCCAATTCTATAATTAATTTCACTGACTTTTGCATTAAAACATCTCAATTATTGTTTGTTTGTTTGTTTACCTGACCTTCCCGGTTTTCCAGGAATTCCACGCCCCTTAGTTTTTTCTAGCAATAAAACTTTTTAATCCACCGGAAGGCAAAAAAAAAATAACAATAAATAAAATCTAACCTGTTTCATTACATTCTCGATCCCTTCTGTTGCAACACTTTAGCTCTGTCACTGTGTTCTACTTCTGAGACTTCGGGGGCACCGTACTCCCTGCTGACCACGCACAAAAACTCAGCGTGTTCGTCCGCCCCGTAATTATACTGTGAGCCAATGTTCACGAGTTGCTCAAATTTCCAACCATCCGACATAGTCGAGACCATCTGAAATACGACATCTTGCAATCTTCACCAAAGTTGATTCTCTCAATAACAAACCTGAGTTAGTTCATCTTCGTGACACTGCAGCACCCTGTAGACGTGTTTTTTGCTGTCTTTGGAGGGCCTGGTGTCTCTGTCGAATATGCGTTCCTTAACTAACTTGATGAGCTCTGCAACGTTATAAAACTCCGCTTCTTCTAAGACCCCTTCTTCGGCGAGTCCTTTGTTTATGACGAGTTTCCCATGTCGCAAGTAGTTGAGTACAGGGGAGAAATAACTCGGATCTCTGTCGATGAGGTACGCGCCTGTGTGATCCTGCAAAAATCTCTGTTGGAGCGTCCGACAAGAGGAAAGCATTTTCTCGGTCATTACCTTGTCTGATATGAGGTCGCTGTCTTCCTGCACTAACCTAAACAGGAACGAATTGGGGTCCCTTGCAAGCGTCGTCTTCGTCGTGAGAAAATACGTTCCGCCGACGTTTAACTTCACCCACTGTTTGTTGCCGTGTTTTAGGAAGGATTTTTTATTGTCGTCCAAATTTACAGCATGACCCGCCATGATCATCAAGGTGAAAAGAAAACAAAACTGACGAAGCTAACTTCACGCGTCACGCCGCAGTTATATACAAATCTTCAAGCTAATTTGTTCGCTTCGGGAAAGCCACGCATGAAACAGAACTTGAATTTTGCAGAAAGAAAATCAGAAGTTTATTACATAATTGATTAATCGAAAAATGCAAAGATAAAGGTAGGGTTTTGAAGTAAGCAACACATTAAACAATTGAACAGCTGTCGGTGCTACAAATCAGTGTTGCCATCTCCATAGGAAACGTTTCCCCGCGGCGCTTGACAAACCTATTTAATTATTTATTTATTTAATTAGTTATTTAATATTGTAATCTTTCATAGCAATTTGTAGATTTTATTTAATACAATTGAAATGCTGCGTCTTTCTCCTGTTGCGCCTTTCTACAATTGTAGAAAGACGCAGCATTTCACTTGTATTAATTGGTTATTTATTTAATTATTTAAACGCACGTTAACCATTAACTGTTTTATCATCAATAGTTTAACTATAATTTCCTTAAATCACCTAAAACACTCGTGTTAATAATTATAATGTTCCAGTTTGTTGAATATAAACTTTTATATTTCCTTTCGTAAATTTTTCTTTTTTCATAATTATCATAATTGACATGTTTATCGCTATCATATTCTTGTATATTAAGGCTTTTTAACTTGTTTTCAAGCATACTGCATGCTCTCTGTATACATTTAAATATTGTTTTGGAACGGCCTGTATATGATTGATGAAATTTGGATCGCTTATAAAATTTTACAGATTTCTTATTTACCTACCATTAAATCTTTTACTACAAAAGGAAGATGGTAGATGCTCAAAATCTTGTCTTTGTGTCGTCAGTTATTGATTTTCTGCCGACTTGCAATAAAACATTAATTTGCCTAATTACATCATTAATAGACATTAGAAAATTACTTCGAAAATACGTGACAGCCTGTCTCAAAAGAAACGTCATGTGATAGGACCTGACGCCAACTTAATGAAAAATATGTTTTCTTCTTTCTAATCTAGTAACTTAGTGAGAAATTATTGCAGTCAATCCAGGGTCAAACACATCAAAATTGGTCAGACAACTATAAAATCATTTAAAAAAAGAACTTTTTATTTATAGAATCTGAAATTACTCAATTAGTAAAAGGAAAACTTACGACCTATTAAATGTCAATCAAATCTATAGGGACCCTAGGAAAAAATATCATGACCTCCTGCGTGTTTAAAAGTTTGAAACAATCGTGAACGGTGTATACACATAATGATAAAAATAAATAAACAGGGTTGCCAGATTTTTCTTGAAAAATATAGCCGAAAGTATTACACAAAATTGTCTAATTATGGCAAACTCCGAAACGCAAAAAAATATATTAATTAATTGTATTACATTGCTTAAAATATTTTGACGTCAAAAATTATTTTGGTCAAGGATAGACGTGGATTTTAAAATTAAAATAATTTGCTGTTAGTCGCTTTCCACTTCATTTCCGTCGTCCTTTATCAAAATAATTTTCGATGTCTCGGTATTAGCAGAAATAAATAAAAAAAAATATATTTAATAATGAAACAACTTAAAATCATACCAAAACAAAAACAGAAACGAATAATATTAATTAATCATAAATTAACTGCAATTAATTTTGAACTATTCTTTTTTGTTTATGCTAAATAGGAAATAGAAGCAGAAAGAAACAAAAGAACGTGTTAAAAACCAAATTATCTTGCAAAAGAAATCAGAAACAAAAGAGAAATTGAACGGCAACAAAATTCAAGGCAAAAAACGAAAAGAAAACAAAAGAAGATCGACAAGCTGAACGAAAAGCAGCAGTTTTCCGGGCGATTCAAAAAGTTCTAGAAAATGAAAGCAAGAAAATCAACAATGCGATAAAAAAAC